>OV050031.1:182556693-183806693 GCA_920105625.2 Clusia tigrina
TAGGACGTAGTCAATATTCTGGAGAGAAACTAATGATGAGCTCAAAGACTAAAGCATTAGATTTGAAACTCATGAAGATTAGTAATTCTGGCCAGAAACCTGTAACCAATCACTTTACTCCAATCAACAACTGAACTTAATGCTCTGCAGTCAGTCAATGGTCAATTCAATGAACTCTAAAATTAGGCATCCGTTTCTACCGGTTAGTAGTATACCGAAAGCTCAAGTCTATAAACCAAACCAACCAAAGCACCTGCGATGTGCGCCGCTCAATGTAATTTTAAACCAGGCAAATGTAAATAAAAGCATTTCAATTTGCCCTTCCCACCAACCGGAGGCCATAATCGTTTGTTTCACTCCGTCCTGCAACTCGAAACTTCCACGAAATGCTGTTCCACAGCGGTCGCGAGTCTCGCATTCGCATTTGAAAATTCTTGAAATTTCTGAAATAGCCCACAGCCACAACGAAAAGTTCGCCACACAAATTGTTTGTTGGATTCGCGTTTAATGACTCCGTGGAACTTTATGACTGTATTTAAAGCAGCCTCAAAAGGTAACCTCCGCAAATTTCTAATTACTTTAAAACACAAGCGCCGCAGCGGCGCAAAACCAATCATAATTCTTTATGTACTCGCATTTAACGTGCCTGGGCGCTTCACGTGCCCACATAATTCCCAAGTCCTTGTGGCTTTTCCTTTCAATTCATTGACTATATTGGCGCGAACGAGTTTCCTCTTTGCGTACCTTTCGTTCATTTCATCTTTTCGGGAGCACTTTCATGCCCTCGAGGGTCCGCAATTAACACCCCCTAAGTCAGTCTTATTTTAGGTTTTACTTTTAAGATTATTACCTTGATAACTGCTGCTAATTAATATTTTATTAGCTTTTATTTAAATTCACGCTGCCAATGCGAATATTAAAAAATAGACTCAAATACATTTCGAAGCTAATTAAAAGTTTTAATTTTAAAAAATGGTTTTGCGTTGCTTTTGAGGTGAAGAAATTAAGATTTTTTCAGGTTTCGCTAGAAAAAATCGTTTTTGCATAGCCTGCTGCCTCAATGTCCTTCAATGTAACTCAGCAACAAAATGTATTTCTGTAGGACCAGACCTGCTTTGCAAGTGAGGTTTCTTGGCATTCAGTGAAATTATTAAATTTCTCGGAATATGAGCAGAGATAATTTCAAAGTGTCGATTTTACATGGAGTCCTTATTATATACTTTTTGTAATAAGGACATATAACCAATTTTTATCTAAATTCAGAGTTAATGCACATTCAGTCGGGTTTTACCTCTATGCGAATAAAAATCACTATTCAAAAACCAGTTGAAGAATTCTGATATATGTATGGAACAAATTTATGGTTGGAGATTTAAAGCTAGGGACTAATTTTTAAAATAAATACAAGCTCTTCAATGAATTGAAGTCTATGACATATGAAAGATTCACACATTATTGATGGGGACATTGTGCTCCAGCATTTGTCTCAGCTGAAATCATCTTTTACTTCAGGTCCCGACTTAATCCCTTCTTTTATTCCTAAGCAGTGTTGTCTTGAACTTGTCTCTCCGATTATTTCTCACTTTAGTACTTCTCTTGGTAATTTTCCCGACATGTGGCAAAAGTCATATATTTTACCCCCGCATAAATCGGGCAGCAAATATTTAATATCTATCCAATTACCGTGGGATTGCGAAACTTAGTATTCTTCGTAAGTTGTTGGTGACTTCTCTTCCTTAAACTCTCTAGGTTTGGTTTCCCACCATTACTTTTAAAATGGGTAACATCATATTTGTCACATCTTACCTAATTGGTATTATTTAATAGATTGTTGTCTGATGAATTTCCTGCGTCTTCCGGCGCGCCGCAAGGTAGCCCACCTTGGTCCCTTACTATTTTCAATTTTTATAAACGACCTTCGCGTATAACCCAGTGCTACTTTACGTCATCAGCAAACATAATAAGATGATGACGAAAAATGTTGTCATTCATTTGACAACCTTAATGAATTGCATTGTAAAAATCGCACACTCCTGGGTAGTACCCCCTCGTGTCTTTTTGAAGCCTGCAAAAATGGAGATTTTTCCGTCAAATTAAAACGCATTTCATGTGAACTAAAGGAATGGAAAATGGACAAAATTTTAGATTTTACCCGTATTTCATTACGACAAAATTTTAGCATTATTGCGAGCACATTTCAATTTTATTCTATTCAATTTTATTCTTTCAAATTAGTTCTTTGAAAAGATTGGAGCCGACTTCCCATCATTTCAGCTTTCTCATATCGTGAGAAAGTAAATTAAAACTGAACTGTATTAGTTAACATGACGGCGACTTTAATAATGCAACTCTACTTGGAAGCAGGCTATGAAAAAGGCTGTAAAAGACTCCAAGAAAACAAAATAATGATGGAATGACCCTGAAAGAAAGTCACAATCTCTCTGCAAATACCACAAGCAAAATACACTTTAATATTCTAGGCAAAGTATAACTGATAATCCTAAAAACAAACCAGCTAATTCAGGGAACAGAGCAAAACAGATCTTGAAAAAGAATAGAAACTTTCAAGATTCTGAATAACGAAAAAGACAAGAAGCATGGTCCTATTCTTAAGAAAGATGACAAAATAATTCATTCGATAAACAATGAACTCTGACTACAAAATTTTCACGATGATCCTAAACCCAATAGACTATTCAAAGATTACCAATTGTGGAATCAGAAAATACAGAGCAACGACCAACCAAATATTTCTCTCTCGTCGCAAATCTATGAAAAATAATATGAAAATGATATTTACTCGTACATTAGGCTCTTCGCAGGTTTTGGGAGAAAAAAGGTAATTTAGCATTTCTGAAACTCGGAATACCTCAAAAACTATTAAAATATCTGCAAAACGAATTAATATAGAATACAACTAATATTAGAGAAGACAACAGCAAAAGTAATGTAACTGTCGGAAAAAAAATTAAATCAGTTACAAAATAAGGCGATGATCCATAATCCATTCTTTTCAATGTAGTTATCCAAAGTCCTGTGATCGAAGTCAAAACTAACCCACCTTCATTCAATTACCCCGTCTTCGTAATAATTACCACTGGAAATGGTGGAAACGGTTTAGAGATTCAGCAAAACATTTCGGTATGGAAATGAACATGAACAAAACAGTAGATAAGCCAAGAACAAGATGAAGAAACATAATACAAGATCTTGAAATTGCAATCGATTGATTTAAGCACCTTGGTGTAATAATGAACAAAATCGAAGATACCAAAAATAAAATCATAGAAGCAAACAACTACCTTTTATGTTAACATCAGTCTCATCAGTTCAAGGTTACTTTATAGAGACTAGAAAAACCTCTTATTATGCGAGTTCCACCCTTGGGATATGATATTTATGTATCTAAAATGAACGATAATCTGAAATAGGGCCAGAAATACGGATCAATTCAATTACCTAATGGAACTCACAGAATACAAGTAATGTAATAAAACGGCATTTCCATATTCATAACTAAACATGAATACCCGTTAAATGTTAGAAATCATTCGTAATAAGTTAATAGTGAAACGTAATTAATGATAAATCATTCATGAAAAGACATTAGTGAAAAGTTATTAGAAGGAGGTTATGCATGGTAAGTCAATTATATGAAGTCATATGTGAAAGGTTAAATTATGCTATCTCGTTTGCACCAATAGATTGAATTATGGAATGTATGTAAAGACCTCAAAATCAAGCAAACTATATAAAACGGGTTTGGGTCATAATGACGGAAGTGACTTGCGGCTTCGAAGCTGAGGCTGGAATAGTGTTTAAGATTTAAAGTGAAACTTTATAAACTAAATCAATGAACTATTAAGTTAAATTAATAGCTGTTAAATTGAGCTATCTATATATATAAAAATAAGTTGTCCTATGTTCGTGATTTTATAACTCGAGAACCACTCAACCGATTTTCAAACGAGTACATGCGTTGGAAAGGTCTACTTTCACTGATGGTTTATAAAAAACATCGAAAAATTTCTACGAATATGCGTTATACGCACACTTTTATGATGGTGTGTTTTCCACATATAAAATGTATTTTTTTTCTTATGAGAATTATATTTTGTCGGTATAAGGCTCTGCTTGCTCGCGTCATTTGACTTATTTAATTTCTGTGTGTTTATTGATTGTCATTTAAGTTTACAGTGTGAGCATTGACATTTTTTGTAATCTTTCAGTTAAAATTAAAATCATTTGCATCAAAAAAAAACTAAAAAAATTAATCAACAATGCCGCGACGAAGCCGTTCACAAATTGGCCGACGAACACGCCACAGCAGTCAAATACGTTTAAATAGATCTAATCAGGATGAACAAGAGCGATTAGAAAGTAATGAATTAGCAAAGCAACGAATGGCACGATCAAGATCAAATCAAAATCAAGAACAAAGAGAAGAACGTATTGAAAGTGTGAGAGTAAGAAACAGAAGAGATCGTGAACGTAACACTGAACGTGACAATCAAAACAGGCACAAACGGAGACGTAGCCATTCAATTGGAAATTTGGATCGTGCAGGTTTTAATTATGATCATAACATTGATTACGCTTCAAGAAAATATTCCTAAATTAAATCAACAGCAAAAATTAGCTTATGAAAAAATTATGCAAGAAATTGACAATGGTAATGGTGGGATGTACTTTTTGGATGCACCTGGTGGAACCGGCAAAACTTTGTTGATATCTTTAATTTTAGCAACTGTACGAGCACGTGGTAGAATTGCTTTGGCACTTGTATCTTCTGGAATTGCAGCCACTTTATTTGATGGTGGTAGGACAGCGCATTCAGCGCGAAAATTGCCTTTGAATATGACGATAAATGAAGCACCATCATGCAATTTATCAAAAACCTCTGGCATGGCTAGAGTTTTGAAACAATTTGATATTTTGTTATGGGATGAATGCACAATGGCACACAAGAAATCAATTGAAGCTTTGGATCGAACAATGAGAGATTTCCATGGAAATCAAAATTTATTTGGTGGTGCTTTAATATTGTTAGCAGGAGACTTTAGACTAACACTACCTGTTATCTCAAAATCAACACAAGCTGATGAAACAAAAGCGTGTTTGAAGCTATCAAATCTATGGAGATACGTTAAAACGTTAAGACTCACCACCAATGTTCGTGTGCAATTGCAAAATGATCAATCAGCTGCAACATTTTCAAAGCAATTGCTTTTAATGGGTGATGGTAAAATGCCAATTGATAATGATGGTTTCATTACAATTCCGAGAGATTTTTGCATATTCAAACAATCAAAAGAAGATCTAATTGAAAAAGTCTTCCCAAATATACAACAGCAATACACAAATCATGCTTGGTTGAGTGAAAGAGCTATATTGGCAGGAAAAAATAAGGATGTCAATGATTTGAATTTCATCATTCAATCTCAAATAGATGGTGAATTGATCACATATAAATCTGTTGATACTGTGAAGAATCAAGAAGACGTAGTTCATTACCCAACTGAATTTTTGAATTCTCTTGATTTGCCTGGAATGCCACCGCATCATTTACAATTGAAAATCGGATCTACAATCATTATGCTTCGTAATATAAATCCACCAAAATTATGCAACGGAACAAGACTTGCGGTCAAAAAATTAATGAATTATGTAATTGAAGCAATAATTTTAAATGGGAAATTCAAAGGCGAAGATGTTTTAATACCACGCATCCCAATGATTCCCACTGATATGCCATTTCAATTTCAACGATTACAGTTTCCCGTTCGTTTGGCTTTTGCAATGACTATTAATAAAGCTCAAGGCCAGTCGTTGCAAGTTTGCGGAATAAATTTAGAATTTCCTGTATTTTCACACGGTCAACTTTATGTTGCATGTTCACGTGTTGGGAAGCCGTCGTCTTTATTCATTTTTTGTGAAAATGGCAATGCTGAAAATGTCGTTTACCACCAAGCTCTGCAATAAATTTTTTTCTTTTTGATGTTCTCACTTTTAAAAATTTGTATTATTTTGCACTTCTTTTTCAGGAAAATGTCTATTCTTTCTAGAAAATTTATTTTTTTAATACAAAGACGTAAACGTATGTTATTGTATTGTCCAGCAACGCGGGCAGGGTTACTCCAGTTAAATTATAAAATTAAGTTTGTTAAATTACTTGACACATTCCAGTGACCGAACTATTCGCAAAACCAATTATGTAATAAGATGTTCCTATGTAACAACGAGTTGCAAACTAATATGCAAGGTCACAGCGCAATTGGTTCCATGAAAGAGAAGATTAGGCTATATGGAACATGTGATGGAAATGCCAAAAGATAAGAGTGGAATCATAGACTTTAACCGGCCAGCGATGGACCAAGGGCAAAACTCACTAAAAAAATTACTTTAGATGATGTCAGTGATGCTTCGAAGACTGTTTACTTTTCCAGCGTCAGTCGTACGAAAAAAAGGAGAATATAGAATATGAAGTTATATGGTGACATGATTGTGCCATGCAAAGATACAAGGAGTATTAAACATAAAATCATTCATGTTTAATAACCACATTCGATCTACTTGTATTTGGGAGATAGTTAGTTATGTTCAAAATTCGATTATGAAATGAAGTTATCTATTATTGTAATAATCATCAGAATTAGTACACTAGAAATGTTGTGCTTATCGATAATAATCGCCCAACACTACGCTTGAGTGTCCAGAATTCTTACTAGTCCGTGAGTCAATTTTGCCTGTTTGAACAATTCTCCCCGCTGCGGGGTTATTGATCCATGAACATTTTCGTAACGGGACCAATAGTTCTCCCTTTGCACTTTACCTGCCCTATAACAGACTTGTGACCTACACGAACATCTCCAATGGAGCTCTCCGAAAACTGTAAAACTTTGTTCAGAAAAAGACGTACAAAAATGTTGCCAAGGATTAGCGTGCTCAAAATTAACTTTATACGACTTTTATTTACAACACTTGAAGTGCTCTGCGCATTCCATTCAGTTTCCTTTTTATTTTAATCCAGCTCCTGCCCTCCAGCTACTCAGGCTTTGCATAGGACAGCATTGCTTTTATAACTACCTCTGACACAGTTGATGGCATTGTAGTCGTTGTTATGGCAGCCACTTATATGCGCTCCTCGACGTCGCAGCAGCTGGAAAAAACTTTCAAAATTCTTAAAGAACTAATTCTCCGATGCTTAAGGCTCTTAGGCCACCCGCCATGCAGCATACACCATCCACCATGTACGCGTACATCCTGGCGCGTGGAAGAAGCGTGGAGCCCACTTCACTGAACACCAACTGCAGCTGCTGCAGCTCGCCCACTGACATCTGCTGCTCATGGAGCCATATCGCGAAAATATGCGTCTTCCGAAGGAGCAACTTGCGAGTTTCCTTTTTACATTTGCAATTTTAAGAATTGCTTTATTTATTTTATTTACCTTTTCCTTTTATTGAATTACTTTCTGTAGGGCAGCGCAACGACACAGGGGAAAGCACTATAGCAAATTTTACAAATTGTCGATATTTTTAGGAAACATTCACGCCATTCGGCGCCATTTATTTCGCATGAGCTTTCTCAGCATTTCACTTCAGATTCCTTTCTAGCCGTACGAGTAGTAGGAGAGTGGTGGTTTTCAGGTAAAAAGCTGAGACCACCCCATAAGGAGCACCATAAGGCCCAAGTTTTGAGGCATATGCATATGAAAAGCTGGTGAAACTTTTGTGATAGCGGATTTCGTCGTTTAGGACTGAAACAGTTAAAGACAGTTAAATAATATTTCAAATCTCAAAAATTATAATGCGTCACTAAATATTTGCTTTCTAGAGATGCGCAAAAGTCATGTTCACTAGAGATGGGAAACTATTAAAATATATCGATAAATCACAAATAAAATGTAGGATTTATTGTGGATGTAACCAAAATAATCCAGTATTTATTGCGAATCAAAAGTGCGATTCCGATTATCATGAAAGAATCGATGGGTCTTGGATTCTAACAGAACGTAATCACATCTCCTTCCAACGTTATACAGAAGAATCATATATAATATTTATTTATTCATTTTGAAAAGTTTTATACACAAATAAATTTAATGCTAAACTTATTACCTAGGCAAGTAACAACTAAGGTATTCGGCCTAATAGAACTAATAGAAGTATATACATATATATTTTATATTTATATGCCAAAGTAAATCTGACAGAGGTGGAGCAGTGAAGTTACGTCTTTTATGTTTTCTGTAGATATATTTTGTATTCCATATGGTAAAATGATTTGCTTAAAAAATGTAGTTGTTTTTGAACCACAGTCGGGCAGATGTTGATGAGATGGACTATTGTTAGTGTGTGGCAGTTGCAATGTGGGCAGGTTGGTGGTAATGTTCCTTCCAATAAATATTTATGTGTGATCAATGTATGCCCAAGACGGATCGTTATGTATTTTCGTACGTTCAATTTGGATATATTACTTGTGTTGGAGATTATAAAAACAATTGAAGTATCATATTTTTTGCACATCAGTGTATTACTTAATTTTGCTTTTCCAAACTTGACGCTTGTTGTTGTCAAATATTGTATACGCATACCTTTTGTATTTTTCGTCTCTTTCTATATACTTGTTTTGATATCGAATCCCTGAGTGACACGGCAAAACTGGTCAAAGTCCTGAAAAAGGACCAAACCGCTAAGCTGGGGTCGCTCAGGAAACCTGATGGCTCCTATACGGAGAGGCAAAGTGAGACACTCAGCTTGCTGTTGGAGTCACACTTTCCAGGAAATCAGGTAAGCATATCCCGTCAACAACCACCTTTGGTCGGAACTGTTGTCAGGGCAGCTACACCCTCTCGACATGATTGGTATGTCGCCAGAACTGTGGCGAATGAGGCTGCCATTAGATTTGCTATCAAATCCTTTGACAGCTTCAAATCGCCCGGACTGGATGGCATATATCCGATGGTGTTGAAGGAAGGCATTGAGTTAGTGTTGGCAGCACTGAAGAAGATCTTCACTTCATGTCTCGCGCTGGCCTATGTACCACGCTCTTGGAGGTTGCTTTCATTCCTAAGGTTGGAAGAGACGACTACACCAATCCCAAGTGCTTCAGACCTATTAGTATGACCTCGTTCATGCTAAAAAGTTTAGAACGGCTGGTGGAGCTTCGCATGCGTGGGGAGTCTCTGAAGACGCATCCACTCTCTCCATTTCAACATGCCTATCAAAGCGGAAAATCCTGCGAGACGGATCTGCAAAACCTTGTTGCAAGGATAGAGCGAGCCATCGACAGGAAAGAATACGTTTGACAATGCTACTTTCGACAGTATGTGCGGCTCTGCTAGGCGGCATGGCGTAGACCGGGCTCTAGTAAATAGGATACGTTCAATGCTGGCCCAGAGAATCATAACGGTGCGGGCGGAGGAAGATTTGCTGGTGTCGTCTGGGGTTAATAGAGGCTGTCCCCAAGGTGGCGTACTGTCTCCGTTGCTCTGGTGCATGGTAATCGATCCCCTGCTTAACGCCATTAATGACTCGGGTGTCTACGCTCAGGCATATGCGGATGATGTTGGCTGTCTTGTAACAAGTCCATCCCTTATGAATGTCTGCAGAAGGGTGCAGAGAACTCAGGATATGATTGACACTTGGTGCAGTGCGAATGGGCTATCGGCTAATCCTGTCAAGACTGGTATTGTCCTCTTTACCAGAAGGAGAAAGCTTGATGGACTTATTCTGCCTACACTAAAAGGAGTCACTATCCAGCTATCCAAGGAAATCAATTATCTTGGAGTCATCCTTGATAACAAACTTCTTTGGAAAACACATGTCGAAGTGAAGACATCCAAAGCACCGTCAGTTTTCTGGCAGTGTAAGGGTATTTTTGGTAAGACATGGGGTCTTTCCCCTAGTAAGGTCCTATGGATCTATACAGCTATGGTAAGACCTATTATCACCTATGCATCGATGGTTTGGATGAGCAGACTCTCTCTTGTAGGGGTCAAAAAAGCTCTATCAAAACTACAACGTGCTGTGGCCATATGTTGTACCGGAGCATTTCCGCGGAGAGGCCGTTCATCCGCGGAGAGGCTGTTAAGGCCATCTGCAGAGTGAAACATAGTGGCCACTGATATGGGGTGTGCTCGATGTTGGACGACGGCGCAGGCACTGACATCGATTCTGCAATCCTGTCTATGCCCCCGGACTCCATGTCGTCAACCGTCATACTAGAAAAGCGGTACAATGTGTTGCTGCCAGAGGCTCGTTCATGGTTAGATCCCGAGAACGAGCCCGGCAAACACTGCTGCCGTATTTTCACTGATGGCTCCAGGACTGAAGAAGGTTCAGGTTCTGGTGTCTTCGTGGAATCTTGTGGGACCCGTCGGTTCTTTGCCCTTGGTCTGGATGCGTCTGTGTTTCAGGCGGAGGTGTATGCGATACGTGAGGCGATGGACTTTGTTGTGGAAAACAGGTGGAAAGGCAAATCTATTTGTGTCTGCAGTGGCAGCCAAGCTGCGCTCATGGCCTTGGATAGTCCTACCACCACTTCCACGATAGTCAGGTCCTGCAAATCTAGGCTAAATTATGTTGGAAAACATAACAGTCTGACGCTGACTTGGGTACCGGGACACGCTAGCATTGCGGGTAACGAGACCTCTGACTCTTTGGCCAGGATGGGCTCTGAGGCTGTTTTTATTGGCCCTGAGCCTGTTCTGCCACTCCCTTTTGCTGTCATCAAAGCCACTGCTAACAAGTGGGTTGTTTCGACCCACAAGCGAGCATGGCGGCCTGAAAGAGCCTGCGGATGGACGAAAATTATGATACCCGTTATCTCTGACCAATGGTCACGGTTCCTTCTATCTTTAGGTAGGCGGGACTGCAGGCTGTTGGTTGACGGGATGACGGGGCACTTTCTATGGGCTAGGCACATGGAAAGGATTGGCATATCAAACAGTGCGCTGTGCCCAGCCTGTGAAGAAGAAGACGAGACGGCGGACCATTTTCTTTGCGTCTGCCCTGCCTTTGCTCGAATCAGGCTTGGGATTTTTGGCACTGATGTGCTGAGGAGTGACCAACTAGGCTCCTTGGCACCACAGGATCTACTTCTATTTCTTCAGAGGTCGGGTAGATTTAAAGCAGAGTAAAAAGGGAACCTTAAGTGCAGTACAATGGATATATGTATACTCTGTCTGAGTGCTGCGCTTACTAGATTGTTCCGACAAAAAAAAATTAAAATATAAAATATACTTGTTTCCGTTTGGACTCTTGCGAATGAAGTTTCGGTACTTATAAATAATAGGTTTAGATTTAATTTTTATTTTATTTTGTAAAACAATTAAAATGAATAGAATATAATTTACCGAATTGTATGAACTAGACTTTTGATTTTGGGTTGAATAAGAATGCTGACTGGAGACGGACGAAATCGCATATTGCGCCACAAATCACACAATTTAATGTAACTATTTATTGGAGTAAGTTTGGACTACCCCCCGTCGAAGACCTCTGCAACAACAACTTATGTAGGTATCTGGATGCATTCCTGGCTGGGTTAATTAGTTTGTAATTGTGCGAGTATTGAGTCCAGTTTTGTTTTCGTTGGATAGAATGGTATGCATTTATTTGGTCTTTTAACTCGCTTCTACTGTAGGTGGGATGAATTAAAAGTGGTGCACTTGTAGCATATTTTGCGGCTTAGTCGGCCAGGGTATTTCCAATAGTTCCAGCGTATCCCGGCATCCACATTCTTTTTGTTTCATGGGGAAGTGTGATTAAAATGTCACGAATTTTGCATATTGTTTCGTCTTCATGTGATGGGTTTTGAACTGCTTTGATAACCGACTGTGAATCGGAATATATGATATACGTTCCCAGAATCAGATAGATATAATACCCTACAGATGTATTTTCATTCTTATAGCACATAAAAGGTTGCTGCTTCCTCGAGACCCTCACTGAATGAACCAGTTAGTTACAAGTTCGCTTCTTTGCTGAATAGGAATGAAATTGTCACTATTACAAAAAATTGTTATTCTCGCACTCTTTGTCGCCGCCTTCAGTGATCACGCGACATTTTGCCAGTATATGTTCCATCGTTCTTGCATCTGTAATATCAGATTTGCTCATAATCTTTGACGATTTGATTCTATTCAGGATCTCTAAATGAGGGTTTAATGGTTAAAATTAAAATTGAATTATCACTGCTAGATTTTAGCCCTATTTAACGGGGCCTCTCTGTATAACAAATCCGCCTGCTGCTTGGACTACTTTCATGGATCCTATTATGCAGAAACATATTATCTCTGCACTCTCAAAAGTTCCTTTCGGATAGTTTATTAATTGACGCTCAAGAATTCGTCTTAGGCAATCGCAATTCATTTCCAGAGGATTGTCACAACTGTTCCTACGAGGTCTTCTAAATACTTTACAAAACAATAGTTCATTAAGTAGATCACTATACAGTGGTCTCGTTTTATTTAGGAATAATTCCGTGCTGCTAAGAATCATAATTAGTAGATTACAATTTTGGAGTTATACACACTAAAATAAACCATAAACCACAGGAACTCATCGTCAACTCGTTAGATACTCTTAGGAGCAGTAAAAGATGTTGTTATCACATAACAACGCTTTATAAAGAAGTTGTTGTATAATATTACCTTCAGACAACTGGACAAAAACTATGATCTACAGGTACGATATCTGCACTCGAGAATAATGTAGGAGCTATGACGATGATGAGGAAACCATTGCCATCGCACACTCCAAGTTCCATTTTTAAATGTTTAATTGTCTTCGTATTATTTAGTTCTCAGCTGATGACTTGGCTTCGAAGAAAGTTACACAACAGACCACACTTATTAAGAACTCACGCTGGGTTTAATCAAGATTCCTTGATAAATATGAACAGTGTTGCACAGCTGTGGAACCTTCCTACTAACCTAAGTTAATATGATTTATGGTCGCAGCGTTTCTGCGTTATCTTACTTTGTGTTGAAAGTCAAAGCGCTTCTACTTTCAGCTTAACTAAGACATCAAAGAAATTTGCGAATTTACAATTGAAGGTGACCACAAAATGCTGCCAAGTGTCCAGCAGCCCATGAGCAAAGCACACAAATCTTTAAGAATCGCATCTTTGAAGCCAACCACAAGCAGCTTGTATCCTTTCAACTATCCGTCGAGACTCTAAGGCAGTAGGGCCCACTGCTGCTTATAAGTTTAATTTTTATGAACTGCCGCATTACAAATCCTTCTCCCACATAAACGAAGGCAGCACAGCACATGTCCTTGAAGATACAGGCAAGACAGATGTTCAAAGTTTTTGGTTTCTTCAAGGAGGAAATATTGGAAAGAGGTCACAAATTTCAAACACCCGTAATTGATTTGGTGCGACGCACAGCTGAATCCTGCTCTGCTGCTTGTACTCTTTGCCCCTGCCAACTCGCTAAACACTTTGGCACCAGAGTGTGACTCCGTCTGCATGTATACTCGTATATATACTCGTATATATATATATATATATATATATATATATATATATATATATATATATATATATATATACGAGGTTTGATCAAAAAATAACCGTTATTTTCAATTTTTTCAAAAAGCATTTATTTATTCATCAACAACTATCTTGTCCCCTTCAAAGTAATTCCCCTCAGATATAATACACTTATGCCAGCGTTTTTTCCAATCCTCGAAACACTTCTGAAACGCTTTTTTTGGTATCGCCAACAGCTCCTGTTTCGATTTTTCTTTTATCTCCTCAATCGTAGCAAAACGCTTTCCTTTCATTGGTGTGTTCAGTTTTGGAAAGACGAAAAAGTCAGCGGGGGCCAAGTCAGGTGA
This sequence comes from Clusia tigrina, assembly GCA_920105625.2. NCBI lineage: Eukaryota > Metazoa > Arthropoda > Insecta > Diptera > Clusiidae > Clusia > Clusia tigrina. The sequence continues at coordinate 182,570,541 of OV050031.1, forward strand.
ATACGGTGGTTGAGGCATGATAACGGTTTTGTGTTTGGCCAAAAACAGCTCCTGAGCGATGTCCATGCGACGTTGTTTTTGCTCAAAATTTAACAATTTTGGAACAATCTTCGCTGCCGCACGTTTCATGCCTAAAACATCCGTAAAAATTGCTTGGCATGAGCCGAACGATATGCCAACATCATCAGCAACCTCTCTGATAGTGATTCGACGATTATCCAAAATCATTTTCTTCACTGCGTCAATGTTTTCATCGGTTGTTGACGTGCTCGGGCGACCAGGACGAGCATCGTCATTGACATCTTTCACGACCTTCCTTAAACCGGTTATACCACAATTGACCTTGTGTTCTGCTCATAGTAGACTCGCCAAAGGCCCCAGTCAACATTTCAAATGTCCTTGCGCATTTAATTTCATTTTTTACACAAAACTGAATACAGTTTCTTTGATCCATTTTTTCGAATAGTACAAAATCGAAGAGCACACCAAAACACGACTAACCTTTTTATCTGTCAAAAACAAACTGACAATCCAAAATGGCTGGTATTGTCAACATATATAACAGACATGTGTACCAACATAACAGAAAAAAAAATGCGAACATCGAACATACGTAACTCACGAAATTTGAAAATAACAGTTATTTTTTGATCACACCTCGTATATGTATATATACGAGGGCGGATTGATATTGAAGCTACCTAGCGCTAGATGGCAGCACAAACACAAAAACTTTTTTTTAAGAAATTGCGATCTGTCAAACGTCAGCTGTTAAAATTTCACCCAAATTCATCGATTAGTTTATTTGTTGTAGTCGTTTGAAGTAAGCAACTTTTGTGTTTCTTGAAACATGGAAAAAAGCTAATTTCGTGCAGTGATTAAACACTATTATTTGAAAGGGAAAACGGCGAAGGAGACAAAAGAAAAGCTCGATACACATTACGGTGAGTCTGCTCCGTCAGATTACATGGAAAAATATTGGATTGCTGAATTTAAACGCGGCCGAACAAGCACTGCAACAATACCATCAACAGGAAAGCCAAAAGAGGTGGTTTCTGAAAAAATATCTAGAAAATCCTCGATATCGTTATGAATGATCGCCAAGTCAAGTTGCGTGAGATTGTTGAAATGGTAAACATATCATATGAACGTGTGTTCAACATTTTGCATGAACATTTGCATATGAAAAAGCTATCGGCAAGATGGGTGCCGCGTTTGCTCAGTGTCGAACAAAAACGAGTTCGACAGACCACTTCACAGCGGTGTTTGGACATGATAAAGCGTAATCCTGTTGATTTTTGGCGTCGATTAATAACTGTTGATGAAACGTGGGTCCACCACTACACACCTGAAACCAAAAATCAATCGAAACACTGGGTGGAAGCTGGTGGAAGCTGGTGGAAGTGCTCCGCAGTGCAATCGGCTGGCAAGGTTATGGCCACTGTCTTTTGGGATGCACACGGAATATTGCTCATCGATTATCTTGAAAAAGAATCCCCAATCACAGGAAAGTATTATCGTGCATTATTGGATCAATTGATTGATGCAATCAAGGAAAAACGACCACATTTAAAGAAGAAAAAATGCTCTTTCTTCAAGACAACGCACCGGTTCACACAGCATTAGATACGATGCTAAAATTACGTGAAATACACTTCGAATTGGTTAATCATCCACCTTATAGTCCATATTTAGCTCCTAGTGACTTTTTCCTGTTTCCAAACTTGAAAAAATGGCTCGCAGGAAAAAGATTCATCTCAATCGAAGAAGTGATTACCGAAACTAACGCGTATTTTGAGGGGTTCCCGAAATCGTATTACTCAGATGGTATAAAAAAGTTGGAATATCGTCTTACTAAGTGTGTCGAAGTAAAAGGAGACTATGTTGAGAAATAAATGGTTTTTGAAAAAAAAAAATGTTTTTTTCCTACTTAGGTAGCTTCAATATCAATCCGCCCTCGTATATGCAACCAGCATATTTGTTTAATTCTTAAATGTATTCGCTTCAGTTGCAGACAAGAAAGGCGTGCTGAGCGCACCAGTTTCATGGTAACACTGCTGGTAGCGCTGGGGTCGTCTTCGAAAAGCCTTTGAAGGATGCGTAGATTAGAGTTTCGCTTGAATGAGGTTGCGAAAGTTTTTAATTTGTTCATCATGCTTACAAATTGAATTATCACAGCGCGCAAAGTGTGTTGCGCTAAGCTTGAGAGAGCTCATTAAAAAGTATTCAGATTCAATTTAAACTTTGGCTGCAATCTGGCGGCGTATCTGCTGGATAAGGACATGTTTATCTGGGGTTGCTGGCGACTTCGGTTTCCGACTTCGGCGACTTTGCCGGCAAAATGCTGCAATTAGGCAACATTTTCCACGCCACTTATTTTTAACATTTTTGCAATTTTCTTGTTTTTGTTTTGTTTTGGCTTAGTCCTTCTTTTAGTAATTACGCATAAATTGAAGATTTCAGGGAAGCAGGCAAAAATCTTTACGAAATCTCATTAAAGCACTCGCTTTAAAAAAGATGCATTCGCCATGCCATCAAAGTAAGTACTCTGCTTATATTTATTACACAACTAGCGAAATAAAATCCCGGCAATCCCTTCGAATGCGGCCCAAAGAGCAGAGCGCCACTCGAGCTCATTTAAACCGCAATATTAAAATGGTGAAATTGAAAAGGAAATTAAAAAAAGTTTCGAACACGCGTACGCGCACCGCGTTCTTGTCGTGCAGCAACAAGAACAACAACACTATTTACAAGTACAACAGCGCCACTTGTGGCCTTTGTCCTTGCGTGCGCCGCGTCGTGTTGTGTCCCGTAGGCCAACAATAATTATCGACGATTGCGGTTTAAAGTGTTTGCGGCTATTTGCACAATAACCGTTGAGAAAATGGAAATTGGGAATGATTTTAATTAATGTTTGACGTCAATAACTGCGCAAGTAATTAACATGTTGCAGAAAAACAGAAAAAAGTGAACATGTAAAAATATAAATCAAAAGTGTTTAAACTGCTGAGCGGACTTTATAAGCTCACACAAATCAGAGCAAGTCAAATACTGGCACTGATTTTTTTCAATATATAAATTCTTTGTCATTTTTGTTCAGTTTACTCTCGTTGTTTACTGGAAAATATACTTAAAATAGGACTGCAAGTTCGCAGAGCGGGGCATCTTCCATCACTTTTCAATTACAATAGCAACTTCAGGGAAATGGAATCTGTTGTGGATTTTCCTATTGTACAGCGAAGGAGTTCAAAACCATGAAATCGATGTTAGAGGAGAATTTTGAGTTTTTGGCAATTCCCAACAGAGTCACAGGGAATTAAAATGTGATCGAAATCCTTTCGCACGTGTTTATCGGAAGAATGAGTAGCTTGGAGCCATGGCAAAATCAGGAACAGATCTATTAATAGATTCCATCTTATTTTTCTTCAATTTTAAACCCTTTTTCCAAACTTACACTTTAAGGAATACAAAAATCTAATCACAAAATACAATTCTTTGGCTTGGTATTGGAAAGTCCTTCGTAACCAGTTCTTCTGAAATAAGTTTAAAAGTTCTATTAGAAAGTATTGGCGTACCATTCTCTTGTTATAAAGTCAGTTTACAGTAATTTTATTCCTGAAGCAAAGAGTCTGCAAAAACGTCTAATATGTGTCATCAGTGGATTCTAGCGCAGAAGGAAACTGGCTTTTGCTGCACGATATTGCACTATCTCATCGATCGTCACTTGAGATATATTTCTTCAATAAAAATCTCGTTTAACTGTCAACCACTCCCCCTATTTGCCTGACTTGGTCCCGTGTGCCTTTAACTTTTCGGAAATGTGCATTTGCCGATGAAAGGAAAGCGTTTTATGGACGTTCAAAGACATTCAAAAAGCTTGTACCTCTATATTCCGAAGAACATCCCGTCCGACGATCTCAAATGCTCATTCCACCTGCTTTTAGATCGTGCAAATCGCTGTATCGAGGCAGAAGAGAACTTGAATAAAATAAATCGGTTTTGGCAAAAAAAGTATTTGCTGTTCTTATTTTTAAAAAGTCGTGTTCATTTGGAATGCACCTTGAAATCTAACTGCATTGGTTTTCTGCCACCAACCTCTGCTCAATCGTTTTAAAAAAATTATTTATATACTTGACGACTTCAGAGGGGGCTAAGAGACACATATCTTTATTAAAAGCACATTTCGTGCATAACTTTCGATTAATTAAGATATCGATATGAAATGTTAATTCTAAATAATAATATTAATGTCTACGAGCATTTCGTTTTTCACATTTTCGTTAATCGAAATTAAAATCTAATTCATACATAGAATAAATCAATTTATCAGCATTCCAACATAGCTAAATCCACACATACTTTCACTTGTAATTGTATACAATTTATTTTAGCACTCGTTTCAATGAAATACATGGAAATATGCGAGTATATGAACAGTCTAACATTTTACGAGTAACTCACTATAATGATCGTGGGTAACATGATTCGAAAATGTATCACGCTGGAGAGAAAGAAAGACCATTGACCTGTCGTCAATAATGAATCGTCGAATTCATAAGGAAACAGGAGTGTTAGTTAAAATATGTCATATTTCATTTAATTGGTTCTTAGAAAATATTGTTGAGAGAACATTCACAAGCTCAATGTTGAAGAGGATAATCTTTTTGAAGATTCAATCTTTATTTGTTGCTCTCTATTGTTAGGATGGCAACCATGATGAGGATATTCAGAAACGAACAATAATTATCTCGGTTTCTTATATATTTTATTAGGATGCGAATTACTACTTTTCAGTTGAAAGCCCAATACACTAACCATTTTAGAACATAACCTTTTGCAGCCCAAATACTTATTACACAGTTCAAGGTTTGTCTATAGAATATAAGGAGATGCACCGTGGTCAGTTAAGACAGTTCGAAACAATCTTTCAACGCCTGTAAAACTTGATTTTTATTATTATTACAGAGGCCTCTTAAGCAACGCCATATGAATTATATATATTTCTGGCTGTGGCCTGTAATCAACCCAACAACACTGAACTTTTTAAAAATTGAAGATCTTTGGTGGGTATCATGTTTCCAAATATTTGTGGAGACCATATAAACCCTTCAAGATAGATATTTTGAGACTGCTCGTAGCAGGATAGTCACATAAGATCCATAAAACACATTTCGCAGATATCAGTGCCTAAGCTTAAATACTGGCCTGTGTGGTAAGCATGACAGTCTCGCATTTGTGGGTTTGAATTCCTGGCTTAATTGCTAGTATTCAGTCTGCCAAACTCTTTCACATATAATTCATTACGCTCAGGTGTAATAAATAATTAAATAAATAGACGGTTCTTAACTTCATTTGGTGGTATCTGAGGGCACAGCCTTCTACAAGACAGTTGGGCGCCTGCTTAATTTAAACGAATTTTCGCAAAGTTCAAAAAACTCGTTCGCAGATTTGTAGAGATATCTCAGAATAAACTACCGTCTCCTCCGACTACTTTTCAATAGAAGATTTTTTTGCAGATTCCGTCCCTTCTCTCAAGGGAAATTTTTTTATGGAACTGCAAAATAAAAGAGGCGATTTTACATTTCAAATCTATTTACTGCGACTTCCATTTTAATTAAATGTCGTCCTGTTAGATAAAAGGTTGAAAAGCCTTTGTGCAGCAAATAGCGAAACACGCAGCACGGTCGACATAAATTAATTAAGTACGCTCGTCAGTGCACGTCCATTATGCAAATGTAGCGCTAAATTGCACCGCAGCACAGTGGGCCGGAAGCGGGAAAAGTAGGAGAAAAATTGCAAACCAAGTTTGGAAAGTTCTGCTGAAATAAATTCATGTGAAAAGGCTCGAGATCCAATTCCAATGAGGGCTTACGAGCAATTTGCGATTTCTATTGACCTTTGTGCCTCTCATAATTCCAAACGGAATATTTTATTAAATAATAATGTGAGAAAAGGTGAAAAGGGAGGCCCAAAAGTGATTAAAGATTGTTTATAGTTGATAGTTACTACCCTCATATTGTACACTTAAATCCCATCCTGAAAATTATGAGTTACAAATTAGTTCCGATTTGGATTATTGTAAGGACTATTGGGGTATTTGTATATGTTTTTAAAACTTTCGAATTAAAAAATGTTAGTATTGTAAAAAGTAAGTTAGTATTTTGAAATTTCAAAAGCTTTCAGTATGTTATAGGCGTGTCTAATACCACTACACAGCAAAAGGACAGGCGTTTCTCATCTACTGTTCTGAACTACTTCTGTGTGGATGAAGTGATATTTTCAGATAGAGTATCGTTTACAAATTTTTTACAGTTCATTAGAAGGGCTTTCAAATGTTTAGGGTTTTTAAATTAGAACACAATATATGGTATATAAATTGATATAATAACCAAATGTTTTGTTTCAGTCGGTTAGAAAATGTGTGACAATTACCATTTACATACGATTTCGAACAAATTTCTATAGCAGTTCCCTCTGAATACTTATAATCAAATCCCAAAGATCCAGATTTTGACTAATTTCTCCAACAACTTACTGAATGCACTATCCTGCTGGGTTTCGAAAGAAATAAGGATTGATGAAGTCGCCACCCCACAGGTTCATCAAACAGTACTAGATGTAAAGGTGTCTCTTGTATTACTCGAGCATACTCCTTAATTAAAATATGACAGTTCTGCTTATAGATTGGACCAGAATGAGGTTCACTGCCGGATCAATGGTAAACTTCAGCACTGAGTTCCAGAGTTTTGTCTAAAATATTTCCACTGAAAATATATTTCCATTGAAAGAAAAGTCTCTCAACAAACATCGTTATAATGCCTTTTTTTAAAAGAAACATTTTTGAGACCAAGCCCGAGGCAGGATTTCAACCTGCGACCCACTGAGTGTGAGTCTAGCATGCTTACCACTGGACAGCAGAGGGCGGCTCAAAAAATAAAAAGTTACGTTAATACGAAATTTGCCCACAATAAAATAACGTTGGATTATCCCGATAATTATACAAGATATCATCCAAAGTTCAAAAGTTTGTGGATTGCCATTCTCTTGAACAGAACTAAGTTTTGAAACTAAAAATTATGATCAAACAAGAGTTTTTATACTAATTTAAATAAACGAAAGAATCTAATTTTTTAAAAGTTCTTATTTTAGTCATTTATACATCTTACACTCGAAAAGATTCTGGATTGGTACACTTAAATTTTGCAACGTATCTTCAAAAAGCCGTAAAATTATTAATCCTCGTATCGATTGATCTTTTTAAAATTGAGAGCGCTTCGGAGTTCGGACATTGCTTCCTACTTTTATCCATCGCTAGCGTGGATTCAACTCACTGTGCTGTGATGCGATGGTATTGAATTACACTTTTCTACTCGTGGATGCAAGGATGTTGCACGAAAAAGGTGGCCAGGATGCATCAACAACGAGACAACATGACTGAAGTCAGTACGTTGTGAGTAACTTTTGCTCAGCCTATTTCCGTATTCAAACTCGACTTTATATAGCGAGATATGCTTTTGTCAAGAATATTTTACAGTCCTATGGAAAGTGGACGCTTTTGTGGAGCGACCGACACCAAAAACTATCTAGGTGCTGAACGTTATATTTATGTAAGCTCTTTACAAGATAGACCTACAGACCGATAGATCGATTCGGAAAGTGACAATGATCATACCACCCATCCCTCACATTTTCGTAAATACAACATATAGTACAAAGTGAGTGTATTTTAGAAAAATATCAGTGTATTTGTTAATATATCGATAGTTTTCTATCGATACTCTATCATAGTTGAAATGTTCGTTGCAAATCCCTTAATATGAGAATGATCCAGAGAGCATGGGGTATCTATTTTGGGTATTTCGAAATCCTGAGTATAAAAAACATCACGAAATCTCCAACTCCATATTTTACTTGTTTAGTTCTCAAAATTCTCAAATATAATAACGCTACTGGAAATTGTTCACATCGTTGAAACATAGGAATACGAAATTGGGTCAATAAGTTCCTGAAAATTAAAATAAGGCACACTCTATTCTCCAAAAATAAGTTTCATTTTTCAACACCCAAAAAATATTTACAAAATTTATTTAAAAAATTTTACACCCAAAAAATACGATTTATTGATACCCTCAAAATAGGCGTTTGTTATATCGATGACCTGTGCATTCGACCCAAATCTCGTACCACCAAGCCAATTCATATTGGGAAACAAGAAATAGTCGCAGGGAACTAAATTTGAGGAATCTGCTGAATAATGGAGCAATTCTTAACCTAATTCATGCAGTTTTGCCATTGCGACTATGGACTTGTGCGCCGGTGCGTTCTCCTGGTGGCAGAGAACTTTTTCCTCGCCAAATGCTTCGAAATTGGCGTCGAATCGATCCAAAAGCTCTGCATAATTTTCACCCTTTTGAAGGTAATCGATGTGAATGACACCGCGAGCATCCCAAAAAAACTGTCGCCATGACCATGTTGGCCGACAGACTCACCTTGGTCTTCTTCGGCTCCGATTCACCAGGATAAGTCCATTGTCTCCACTGCTCCTCGGTCTCTGGTGTGTTGTGATAGATCCATGTTTCGTCCACGGTTACGAAACTGGGCAAAACCTCATCCGGATTGCCATTGAATACCGCCAAACACTCTTTCGAAGTTGTCAAACCGTTGCGTTTGTTGTCAATTGTGAGCAAACGCGACATCCATCTTGTGGATAGCTTTTTCATATCCAAATATTTATGCAAAATTGAAATCATTGATCCATGAGAAAAGCCTGTAGCCTCTTCAAGTTCGCGCACATTCACTCCCCGATCGTCCAATATCATACCGTGGATTTTATCAACCATTTCTGGTGTGGTGACCTCAATTGGGCGACCAGAACATTCGATGTAACTTGTGTTTGAACCACTGCACCAAAATTGAGGAAACCGGTAGTGGATGATTCCAATCGATGGTGAAGAGTCCCAATAGTTCTTTTTTTCCAGAATTGCACAACCCTTGTTTTTTGTTACATCTGACCACCTTGTTTTCAATTATTTTTTTCTTTTATATAACTCGTGCTTTATTTTATCTCTTTTACAGTGAATCTTTCTATAAATATACAAAAGCATATTTCACACACATTTCATACATTTGAGCATACAAACATGCCTGCTCACGCCAACAAACACACATACACAGAAAATGTGCTTTGGAGGTGGCGCTCGGAATATCCACCTCGTGTCATCTAACTGGAGGCTTCAATGAAACAATTTTCAAAAGGAATACCTAAAGGTGAGTGGAGAAATGACGCGCAACTGAGGAATTGGAGGAATTGAGCTGCGGCAAAGCTGAGAAAGCGGAGCGTTGAAATAATAAGTGTAACACACACACACACACTAACATAAAAATTAGTTTGAATTCATTAAGTGAAGAGATGAAAGCATTTTTCGCGAGGAATATGAGGAAAATTTCATAAAAATTATGAAATTACTTGGAACAGAAGCTGAGGGCTGGAAATGTGATATAAAGTAAAAAGCAAACAGCAAAAGTTGCCAACTTGACGTGAGAAATTGCTCAAAGGCTGAAATGATGTTCATAAATTGCACCCACAAGAACGGTTGCATGAGGTGCTTACGGTTTATCACCCACTTAAGGACAGTTTGCGCGTAGGTAAAGGACGACACAATTGAAATCTGACGAAGATGAATGAGAGCATCACGTGCAAACAAACACGAAAGTTGCATTTTAAACCGAGTTGCAAAGGAACGCATGCAGCTTGAGAGCTTTTAGGGAAGCACACTCTAAGAAAAAGGCTCCGCCTGCCATTAACTTTGGTTGTCTCATATCTGGGATATTACTTCGCCATCTTGTATTTACTCAGGGAATTGTAATTTTCACACTGAAATCGTTGGCAAACATTCAAAAAGTCGTTTGTTACCTGAAAGAATCGCAGTCAATTAAATTTAGGCAATTAAATTTATTTAAAATTACATAGGAAGGAAATCTTCAATTACGCAAACCACTTCGTGAACAGGAGTTTCTATAATATTAAGCAAGAGCACTTGAAATATTTCAATTGTCAACCTCCGTAGTTTGTGATAAGCATGTTAGTCTCAAAATCGTAGTGCGCGTCCTGGAATCCCATTGGGAAATAGTATAACTTTTCTCAATCTTTTTTCTTCGAGGCGAGTTTTTGCAACGGAATTTTCCTAAGCAGTAATTCTTCCATGCACTTAGGGAAGGAGACTGTGATCGGCTGCTTTCAACATTGGATAAAATTTTCCTATGCTATGAAACCATCCGACTCTATATGAATGAGTTTAAGATAGACAAGACAAGCGTTGACGATGCTCCACGTTCAGTCCCACCAAAAACAGCAGTTGCGCCAGAAATCGAGGACATAGTTCTACACATTGTTATAGGTGACTGGTGATTAAAAGTGTCTGGGATATTCGCAGCTACTGCCTCAGTCATTTCATATATTCCATAAGCAATTGCACTTAAAAACGTTTTCGAAAAGATGCACTCGCATGCACCTCAAGGACATTTGATAAGAAAATCAACAAAATATTATTATTTTATTATATCTTACTCCAAAATTAATTATGACAGCAAGAGGTTGGGTAATTAGTTCTACTGAGGCTTTCGACTCGAACAGATAAATATTTTTTTTTTAGAAAAAAGCATTTTTGAGACCAAACCCGGGACAGGATTTGAAACTGCAACCCTCTGAGTGTGAGCAAAATATATTTAATGCTTTTCAGAGAGTTCCTTTTATCCTACTTAAAGAATACTTTCCGATAGAGCTTTTCGGGAAATTTTGGAGATATTTGTTCTTCGATGTTTTCCACATGCTTATCCAGTGGAAACTAGTAAAAACCTGTACTCAGATGTTAGAATGGTAGCAAAAGTTTTCAGCAGAGGAGTACCGATTGGGAGATTTATAGACAGCTAGATAAGATGACTTTAGGAAGGAGTTTTAATGTTATTCAGGAAATGCAGGTAAGTTATTTATACTACCTTAATAAATCCACTCCGCCGAGATTGTTTCATCGTCATTAAAATATGCGTGCAAATCATCGAGGTGAAATTTTTGGATGTGTGATTCAAGTCTTCCAAAGATTTTCGTCCCAATTGAAATTCTATATTAAATGCTAAATTAGTGGAAATATATATATATATATATTAAAGTTTTTCCCTATATTCCCGCTCCCTTAGCTTTTTAAGCATGAAATGAATATATTCCTTGGTCACGTCTGCACAGGCAACACTAATAAGTTTTCAGCGGCAATCTTCAAGTTAAACAACATAAGATAAAATGAGCAATCAATTGTAAACTGTGGAAACACGAAGCCCTGCAACCCAGAAACAAACAAAAAACAAAAATAAACAGCAATAAACAAGAAGCATTCAAGGTAGAGCAAAACAAAGGTGGACTTATTGTGCTGAAGTGCCGTACTCGAAATTAAAAGCATTTAATAAAGCCAACAAAAGCAACGAGACCCTCAAAGCACTCCGAAAGTGGCTGCTTTGGGTTTACATTATTTGAAATTTATTTTTCTGCAGGTTGCTACAGCAGTGAATAGAAGGGGACCTACTCAGACTCAAGCTCACCAGATGAGTGGAGTGAGTGATGAGCTGCCACAGTTTCCATTAAATTTTTCTGAAATGGCTTCTTGAAAATATTTTGCATAAAACAGTTTTGCGCAAATCATGTCAGCTCACAAGAGACGCCAGCAACACCACCGCCACCACCACAAATCTGTCAATATACCAGCTCAACTGCAAAATTGTTGCTTCCTTTACTGGTCATCAGGACGAATCTTTACTCCAAAAAAAAGCAAAAATTGTTTTTGAGGGCTGCAAATAATTCCCAGCAAGCGTGAAATCGTCAAAGGGCGCTGCAACAAACTTCGCGCTTCTCAACAGTTACATCGGCAGCAACACCGGAAGCGAAAACACTTCCGCTCTGTCTGACATCAACGGTTTTCGGCGAACGCTGGCGAAAATTCATGCGATTTACCAAGCTGAGGGCACTGAGGGCAGGCAACAAAAATGCACACAATTATTTTGCTTTAAGAAAATCAGGCAAAAACAATGAAGCTGCAAGAAAAACGAAGCATTTTTCCGCTTCGTTTGCTACGCAGAAGCCAAAGAATTATTCCTCCACACAGCCACACGCATGCAGAGGCAGCGAAAAAATAAAGTAAAATAAATAATATTGTAATATTGAAATAAAGTTGGTGATGTAGATGACTATGACGGGAAGGCCGATGACGCCGAAGAATATGATGATGATGATGATGAGGATGGTACTGATGAGAGAGAAACTCATTTTATGATTTAAAGCTGTGTGTTTTGTTGTTTGGTTGGTTGGTTAAAAGCCAAAAGCCATAGGAATTCCCAGACGATAGCAATAATACTCACACTGATTAAGCTGCAAATGCACCCAGTTGGAAATCTAATCAGATCTAACAAATTCACTGCATATACGATGATAGTACGAAAGTATACTTCGTATATAATGCGTTCAAAGTGGCAGAATTTCGGGGTTTAAACCATTAAAAGTGCTCGTTACTAAATAATTCTTGATCCCCATTGTCTCACTGCCAGATATTTCAGCATGAATAGCAATAGTCTCATCATTGCCTGTGTACCTAGAAGCTATCTAGAAGTACAACCAAATGCGTCCAGACTTCTGCTTTGGCATGCCTGAGCAAAGGTACACAATCATTGCCCACACTCTCTGGTATAACTGGTATCGCTGATCCACTTGCGAGTTGTTCACGCGTAATCTTTTGTAGGAAGAAAGCTTAATCAGCCTTGCTTCCCGGGCCTCTACTAATTAAGAACTAACTATGCGACACGAATACATATCTTGTCCGATATTGATATCTAAAGTATACTTTCTAACAATGCGTGAGGTGGACACGGATTTAATTTACCTTTATACTACAGCATAAGCAATGGTGAGTTCAGTTCATCTCCGAGGATTCCTCTGCTAATAATGTCACAAATGTAAGTGATCATAATGTGCCTCTGGTATATTGATTGTTGAATGAGACGGGATTCCAATCAGTAACCTTTATCATAGTCTCACTCTCCGAGGTCTCTAACAATGGCAGCTTAAACGACTTTATCGTCTATAGAAAAATATGTGAGCATCATTATTCATCACCCGCAGTCTCACTCCTTCAAAGAATTTTTTGCTTGTTGAGCCGAACTTAGCTATTCTAGTCCCTTCCCAAGTCCGCACTTCTCTATATCAATCATTTGGACTATGGCGAACAGCGATGAAAAGGTACTGTAAGCATTGATTCATTAGAGCTGCAAGCTGTATGAACTATATGTAGTCCCAGTAGATAGGAGAGACCTGGCTAGCATATTCCAGCAGTTTCGAAGCTGAGAGAGATTGTTTCAATAATGGTTTGAAATTTGTTCCCAGTGGGGGATGTCGTTGGAGTGGGTGCCTTAATCTCCGATTGGAAGAAAGGGCAGATCATCATTATTTATATTTGGAATCGATTGAAAGTGCCAGTACAAGATAAGAGCACTGCTGAGACAGAGATAATTCAAATGCGATTGTTCTAGTTTTGCGACGATATCAGTGTTGATTCAGTGTTGACCACAACAGTCTCACATCTAACACATGAATCATGTGAGTAGTGCCTTCCATACCAGTATTCATCAGCGAAGACTTGCTGAATCAGCGAGAAATCATTAGATCATATTTTCTCGCATTTCCTACTGGGCTGTAGCAACCATAACTATAACCCAAACAACAACAATTGTGATGTATCTCAGCAAATAAATATAGCAAGGACTGCGAAATATCTCACAATGGAATTATGTTGTTGAAAATCGATACATTTGGTTTATTATATATACGCACACACATGCACACATGGAATTGTATTGTATGTGGCATCATGTATATAGATGCATGAGTGTATTGTATATGACGTCGTTCTTCTGGGATTTGCGTAAATTCCAACAGAAAGTTGCTCAAGCATTTTATGAGACTCGCTTGATTCGCAGCAGAGTAAACGCTACTCAATTACCTTTGATTTCTCGCTACGCAATCGTATGCTAAATGGATTGGATTTAGCGGGTGTAGAGCAAGTGCAGAATTATATGGGGGCCACTATCGCACTGTCTGTCACATAATCTTGCATCACAACAGTATCCTTGCAATTGTCAACTCGTAATTTGAGCACCATCAAACAGCGGGGGTGATTTTATCAGCAGCCCTTTCAACATTTCGAAACATATACGAGCTAAAAAGAAAAATGTTCGCTTAAAGCTTCACAGCGGAAACACAGTAAAATTTGTTGTTCAACCCAATTTGAAAGCTTTACGAAAAGTAATGAAGTCTTATGACCCGGCCATGCAATTCAAACCCATGGAAGGCACTAATTTCGTCCACTGCTGCAGTGGAAATGTGACCGAAAGCACAGTCCGACAGTTAGTGATCCGCTTTACACTGAAATACTCTCGCAGCAGGATGTTCGGCTTGCAGTCAGCTGAGGTGCCGCCGATTGCCGCTTAACTGTCTCTCAACTTGTGCAACACTAATTGCCGGTCATCCACAGCAATTCCGGTCCTGTTATGTGGCCTAAGGGATTGGCAATTCCTTATGCGATGTTTTCGAAAGCGATGTGCATTCAACCGCATCTTTAACTACGTATGACATCATCCCACCCCTGTGAACAAGTTGAACAGGGATTTTATTAGCACTGAGTTCAGTGCTCCTCCAAACTAAGACTCCTCCAAACGCACACTGCTAAAGTAGGTTATTGGGACAATTAAAGAAAGCCATCAATAGTAAGAATGCATAGTTTCCAAAAGACAAGAAATGCGTTAAATACTCTGGAAAACCACGACTAAGGAGTGGTTGCATAATTTTTTATCGCTTCCGACTACGACGTTTGTATTTCGTAGTGTTGAACAGGATTTCATCAGACTTTTACAAACATAACTTAAAAAGTTCAGCCAACGTGAAAAAATTCGATCCACAACTTTTAAATCACTGCGTATTGAAGCTGAAACTCATTATAATAATTTATCATTAATTTGAAGACTTATCGTCCTTGGGGACGCACGTTCGAATACTGAATAAAACACGACCCAAATGATTGTTTTAATCCTTTTCGCTTCGAACCGAAAGCCTATCCACAATCCCTTGCAGACAAATCGTTGTGGTTAAAATTATGATAAAAATAATAAGAATTATTATTCTGAAGCTTTGTTCAGACTTTCCTTTACTTGTAAGGCTCTGCGCAATTAAAATGTTCTTGTCTTTAAACTTGAGAAGTTTACCTTATACTGACTTAAAATATCCCAAATAAGTTGATACAACCAGACATGCTCTTTAGAACTTCATAAGTAATATGAAATAATCTGCTGCATCAAGAAAATTGTAACAGGTACCTTCATTGGCATAGTACATGCTTGGGACCATGCCAAGAATTCCCAATACGTGTGTGTTTCTAAAAAAATCCACAGAAATCATGAAAACTATGACTACAGAGAATGGTATTATTCAAGGAAAAACATAAGTAACAAACAGACCAGAATATATTGCCAGCTACGTCTCCTCGACGACACAGAGAAATGCTTCAACTACTTGGAAATCTAATATTATATATCACAGAGTTCCATAATGGGTAAAGTTAATTGACGTGGGATATATGTGTAAAAAACATAGAGAGAGTAGAATTCAAAATCGATCTCTAAATGGCATGAAAGCAGCACTATCCCGCCATGTAAGTGACTTTTACATATACCCGAGAAACGTTCCTCAAAGTTCCCCTGAACGGATCGCTACATTTCCGAATAATGCAAGTATGAAAACCACAGTAAACACGAGCTTGTAAGCAGTCCATATTTTCTTAGGTTTTCTACTCTCACCACTCCATTACTATACAAACCGCAATTTTACTTAAGTCGTATCGCAGATAACAGTGCAAGTCTGCCAAGGATGGACCCGAAATTCAGCCTGAGGGATGCGAGGTTGTTTAAACTATTTTCCAGGTTTTTATCATAGACCTCGTTATCACTGATATTTTCTAGGTCCATGATATACACGGCATATTAAACTTGTATTCCCACCATAAATTGACGCTGTTGATAATTTCTGAGAATAGTGGAGTGTTTTATTAGCATCAGACCAGTTTCAGTTTCAAATGTCTGAAGACTGTTGAGACCTTTTTTGAGTATTTGAAGAAGGGGCCAACTGGATTCCATATTTTATACACTGAATTCAACATGATATAATTACACATTAGCATCTCTAATTAAGAAAGAGACGCCTCCCCACTTAATATACTCTTAAACACAATATCGATTTCTTGCAATTTTTTCATTTACCACAGAGAAAATTTTAAATATTCTATTTATAAACGCCATTTAAGTAACCTTCAGTTATCTCATACCACTATTATAGTTCCACATTTTTTCCGCTGCTACTGCTGTCGCTCACCATCCATCTTCCCTCCTAAAACTAACGAAGCGCGCGAGTCTCAGCGCTCTTTGCATTGTTTCTGAAAGGTAATTTCCTTGTGTTTTCGTTCATTTTTAAAGGGATTTTTCCCAGAAATATATACTCTATTAAGTAAGATTTATTTCATGTTAACGACTGAGGTGGAATCGCTGTGCCACATGCACAGAGGAGCGCCTCCACTTCTCGCGCACACTTCCTTCCATTTTTATTTCCATTATTTCAACGGTGAAAATTAATGCAAAGAAAATTCTGTTCCAACTGCTGCAAAACCGAAATTAAATTTCAGCATTTTGCACCTGTGTTGTGCATCTCTCCTTCCGATGTGCCGCCGCCAACAGCGCAGCCACGTATCCTGCTGTCATTGCGTTTATTATCTGTGCTCAAATGGCAAATTAAATTCGAAATTCGTTTGCGAAAGTGTCTTGTCGCAAAACCAGCTCCGTCACTTGGCTCCACCACTGCATGTAATTGAAAATTTTATGGCCAAACTAAATATTCCTTTGTGCTTGCTGCATTTTCCCGCCACTCTATTCCAGTGCACTAAGTCTCCCGCCGCTAGAGGACAACGTCATTTACTTTGCTTTTAAACTTGTGAAACTTTCTTAGGCGCCTATGGGAATAAATCGAAAATGTGCCTCTTGTGCGTTTGTGTCTACGAGTACTTGTTCTAGATATTTTAGAAGCATGTCTAAGGCCTTGAAAAATGATCTCTATATTGGCCCATTTATTTAGTATACCTTCACAATGTGAAAATCCGATATGGAACACCTAGTGAGCAAAGGAAAAGAAAATATACCAGAAATCCGAATAAAAATGTGGTAATAAACTTTACGCGGAAATGAGTTATAGACTTTAAAAAACTTAAATGAGTTCTTCATAAGATCGTAATACAATTGTTCATGTATATACTTTTTTTCTAATGAATGGTTTCATTTAATGTTTTCTGTACTTACTCGTATAATTAATGTTACATATTTTCGTAGTGAGTGACTGAATATTAATTTCATTTTTTGATTTCCGAAATGAATTAATGATTTTTTTTTATTACAAGAATTTATTATTTATTGAATTTGCTTAAATTAAGCCTAACAATAAGTATATCAAATCTTAAAACTAGTCACTAAAAAATAATTTTAACCCAAATTGTATTTGGCCATCAAAATTTCGGTTCTGCTTCGCTCTTCAAAAGGCCGGAAGGTCTCTTCTCTGCAGGCGGGATCGGCTTATCGGTTTTGCGAGGGATTTAGCTAGTGGATTCGGGTGATTTTTCAGTTTTGCTATGTATATCTGCTTTCTAGCATTTATTTCTGTGATAACTGTTGGTATTTTCAGGTCTTTGTGAATATTTTCGTTACGCATGTACCATGGAGCACCTGTTATTAACCTAAGTATCTTCGACTGAAACCTTTGAATTATGGCAATGTTAGAAGCGGATGCATTACCCCACAGTTGAATCCCGTACAACCATATCGGCTTAATAACTGCATTGTATAGGAGGCTTTTGTATTCTAGGCTTAAGGTAGATTTGTGGTTTATTAGCCAATGCAGCTTGGCGACCTTCAACTTCATATTTAAAATTTTAGTTGAAATGTGCGTACGCCAAGTTAAGCGCCTGTCTAAATGAATGCCGAGATAGGTGACTTCATTAGCTTGTGGAATCTCAATATTATTGAGCCGAATGGCTGGACACGTACCAGGCCTCAAAGAGAATGTTACGTTTTTGCTTTTTTGCTCATTGACTTTTATACGCCACATTCCTAACCATTCTTCTACCCTAACTAAGTGCTCTTGTAGAGCTCTCGACGCCTTTATCGGACATTTATTGCAACTGAGTATGGCGGTATCATCCGCAAATGTTGAAATTAGCGTGCTTTCACTTATAGGAGTATCAGATGTGAATATTACATATAATGTAGGGCCTAGAACGCTACCTTGGGGCACACCGGCTAAAATTGGAAAATCTTCGGAAATGAATTCGTTTACTTTTACCCTGAAACGTCTATTGGATAAATAAGACTCAAGAATTTTATGATAGCTTTTTGGAAGAAACTTTTTGATTTTGAACATCAGTCCTTGATGCCATACCTTATCAAATGCTTGAGCCACGTCAAGGAATATTGCAGAGCAAAACTCCCCGAGTTCAAATGCTTTTCTTATTTCATTTGAAATTCGATTGACTTGCTCAATAGTGCTGTGCTTTTCGCGAAAACCGAATTGGTGTTGCGGTATTACGCTATGTTCATGAAGAAAAGCAGATAGTTTATTCAATAGTAGTTTCTCACACAATTTGGAAAGGCAAGGCAACAGGCTGATAGGTCTATATGATGACGGTAGCGTTGCGTCTTTTCCAGGTTTAGCTATCATACATATCTGAGACTTCTTCCATGCATTCGGATAGTAACCGATGCCCAAGATTGCGTTAAAAAGCTTACAGAGAAATGCTGATGCTTAATCTGGTAACTGTTTTAGCATTTTCGGGGTAATATTATCGAATCCAGGTGATTTTTTTGGATTCAGTTGTTTAATTTGTTTGGTTATTTCTGGAAGGGAAATTTTAATAGGCTGAGCAATCTCAGTACTGCAAGGTAAGGCAGGCAGTGCAAAGGAGTTTGTAGCCATATTCGGCTGGAACACGTTGCATAGATGTTGTGCAAAGCAGAGTGCTTTTTCTTGATCGCTTTGAGCCCACGCGCCGTTCGGGTTTCTTATAGGTTTTACACCTTCCATTGGAGGCTTAAAGTTTTTAGATGCCTTCCAAAGGGAATACCTTTCGGTAGAATTTGGGGTTACCTTCTTCAGGTACTCTTTTAGGTTTTTATATTCCTCCTTTGTAAGAGCTACATTAAGCGCCCTTTCGGCTGCTTTAAGATTGTATTTAGAGATGGGTGAGCGATGTTTCTGCCATTCTCGGCGCAGCCGTCGTTTCTGTGCTACAAGTTTTTCAATTTGGCTATTTGTACAGGCATACTTGCACTTTCTAGAAGTATTTTTTGGCGTTGCCACTACGGCTGCAGTCGCTAGCATGGAGTTGAAAATATCAATATTATTATCTATATCATCTGCATGTTTTACCTCAACTCTTGTAGAGATATGACTACTAATATACTTTTTGTATTTTAACCAATCGGTTTGGTTGGTCCCTAGGCGAAACTGTGGGCTTGTATATTCTGGTTGTTCATAAAGGTTGATTATTACAGGCGAGTGATCAGAGGACAGATCGACACAGGTTTCCGCTGATACTAAAGACCTATCTATATTTTTAGAAATAGCAAAATCAATAAGATCAGGAATTTTCTTTGGGTCTGTTGGCCAATAAGTGGGCTGTCCTGGTGAGACAAAATCGTATTTACTATGTCTGTTAGTTATTGCATTGTACAATTGTCGGCCTTTTGGATTAATTAGGCGAGAGCCCCAGTGTTTATGTTTCGCATTATAATCACCGCCAGCTAGAAATCTATCACCAAGGGAATCAAAAAGTTCTTTAAATTGAGTTTCTGTTACAGTAAAACGGGGTGGGCAGTATATAGCTGAAAGCGTCAGGTCTTTGCCACGATTTTTAATAGATACTGATGTAGCTTGCATCCATTGCATCGAATGCGATTGCATAAGATGATGCTTAAGCCGATTTCTGATTAGAATAGCCGTACCGCCATGTGCCTTACCATCAGGATGATTTGTGTTATAAAATTTGAAGCCTGGGAGATGAAAGTTGTATTTGTTTGTGAGATGTGTTTCAGACAAAAGCATAACATCAATTTCGTGGTCATGTAGAAACTTATTAAGGGCTAGTTTATGCTGGTTAACACCGTTTGCGTTCCATAAACATATTTTTAACAAACTCATTTTTTATTTACAAGAGTTTGAATCATCTGATTTTGAGCTTTAATTAAATCTTGTAGCATATTTTGCACTGTAGACATGAATTGAGTCATACACTGAGTAAGATTTAGGATCATGGCTTCTACTCCACTATTAGATGCATTGTTATTGTTAACTTGCCGTACGTTACCCTGCAGAACACTTGCGTAGGTTGCTTGACCAGAATTAGGTTTTTGCATAATAGGGTCACC
Source organism: Clusia tigrina (assembly GCA_920105625.2). Lineage (NCBI taxonomy): Eukaryota > Metazoa > Arthropoda > Insecta > Diptera > Clusiidae > Clusia > Clusia tigrina. The sequence continues at coordinate 182,591,088 of OV050031.1, forward strand.
TATCTGAGGATTTGAGGTGGCAGGCTGGATATAGATAGGATTTGGGGATAAGCTACGTTTTAATTGTATACTCTGCGACAGTTTTGATTTTAGATCTTTATATACCGGGCAACCTCTGTAATTTGCCGTGTGGCTACCACCACAGTTACTACATTTCTTTGCGGATGTGTCAGTTTTAGCTAAGGTGCAAGTACTTGTAGGGTGGAGATCACCGCAAACTACACAAACACTGCGCAGAGTGCAGTACGATTTAGAGTGGCCGAATTCTTGACAATTCATACATTGTATTGGGCCGTTACGTTTGTGCGGTTCTTCAACCGTAATTCTGCGGTGTAAAAGATATCTTAGGTTATATATTGGGTGCGTCTCGTTCTTTTTAAGCTGGGTTGAGTTGGGGAGCAGTTCAACTTTAAATATAGGTTGTGGAACCTTATTTCTATTCACAATATTTATCACAACCTTAACGGGTAACCCTTGCTCTTCAAGAGCCTCTTTAATATCGCCAGAATCTACTGTGGCTTCGATTCCTTTTAAAACAATAACAAGGCCTTTTGAGCTCTTTAGCTGATAGGAATAATAACTTTTCTTGTTCCCCGTTAAAAAATTTATAATATCACGATAGTGCTTTTCACTATATGCCTGTATCTTTGTCTCCTCAATACTACCTTTTCTAAGAGGCACAATGTGAAAATTATTTGTGCCTATAATATTTGCGATGTTCAATACTAATTGATTAGAACTACGCTCGCGCAGGTAAATTGGTGGCGGTCTGGCATTACTGACTACAGGTTCACCTTTCGATGTAGTAGTAGAATTCTCTACACTAAGAAGTGCAAATCTGTTATTCTCCAGAGGAGCACCTGAGTTTGTTGTGTTTGCCCTTTTGGCGACGCCCATGACCTTTTGTGGACTTATCTTTCTTTTAATATTAATGTTTATGTAGCGGTCAATACCAGTCTGCACTACCGCCACTTTTTTTATTTTCTTAACCTCACCGTTTATTACCGCCTGCAGAGGCATTGTTGCTGGACTCCTTACTGCTGCTGAGTTTGGTGACGGCGCTATGCTGGGCTGCCTTGCCTTCGTTGTTGTTTCGACGAAAGTCATCGCGCTCTTTCCTGTAGCGACAGTTGCTGGGATCGACTTTTCTGTTGAGGTCGCTGCTGTTGCCGACGCTGCTACTGACACAGATGATGACTCTGCTAGTGGCATTGTTGTTGCCGATAATATGCCGTATTGTATTGTTGTAGTGTTATTGCTTGGTGCAACGGGTATATGCACCGAGTGCCGACGCTCTCTATGAGGAGAGTGAGCGACACTCATAGCTTTATGTATATATTTATGATTATATTTTTAGTGTTTACTTTTTGAATTATATTTCATATATGTATTTAATTTATTAAACGAACTGTTAAATTTCTCGAGATTATTTTGATTTAATTGATAATATTAATACAACAAAATAATATTTGAGAAATATGTAAATCCGATCAAACACTGAGCGTACAAAAACACGTCCGAACAGTATGAACTATCAAATCTCAATGATTTAATTCTAAATCAAATAATGATTTAATTCTAATTTAGTTGACTCCAAAATATACAAAACTTCCAATTAAATGCATTGGATGATATACCAGAATGTAACATGTATCGTGAGGACTCAATTGTACGATATATTATATTGAGTTGGACAACGAGGAGTCAACTCAACTTAAACTTCAGCAGAATTTTGCTCAGTGAGGAACATTTAAAGAAGACCACTTAACTACACATGTGGATGATCGTATCAGCAAATATTACTCAATTTGTCATTTGAATTACTGTCAAGTTCTTAAATATGGGGATACTTGTGAAGCCTGCCCGCTGTTACGATGTACGCATGGTCCTATATTCTGAACATTCAGAACGATACAATTAATTATTGGTTAGTTTGTCGTATACATTGCTTTTCAGTTGGAATGATGGTTATCTCTACATAATACGATAGTTGTGTCAGGTGGATGGGGGTCCCCGGATTGGTATCAAGTTTCGATCTGTGTTGCAACACAAGGGTTTCATCTTTTATCATAATAGTTCAGTTAAGTGTATGTAATTAAAAGAAATATTTAATACAATTGTTGTTCATCCAAACGGAAGAGTTTTCCATTATATTGAACCAAAATAAATACATACATACATACATTTCACTCATATTCTTCGTACAATTAGCAAAGACAATATACAACGTAAATACTCTTTACAATTAGTTTGTTATCGTTCTTAGCTTATACCAAAAACAATATCATATATATTGGTAGAATATTGCAAGAAATGTGGACGAATGTAGAACCGCAAAAATGCTGCACAGAGAACAAAATTCTTGTGGAAATCAAACCAATTCATTTGCAAGACAAAATCGGTAGTTTTTAGAAGATCAATATTCAGTGTGCATGATAGCTCAGCTCGCAGATGAAAATCCTAAAAGTAATCTAAAATTCAGATATAATACTTGAATCATAAATTTTATATCAACCCCCTAAGTCAAATGCTCCCAGAGATATATAGGGTATTCCATTAATTTTGCTTATTTCTATATTTGCATATATTTCTATCATTTTATGCCAGAAGTCATTCCCAAGACATGTTATAACATATGATCGTAGAAAGGTACACAATCGCACAACGCGTTGACATTTATCACCAAAATTGTCTTTTTATTCATTAAAGATTGTGAAATATATAGTCAACATGATCCTCTAACTGAAACCCGGTATCTTCATAGAAAACAACTTATTATGTAGTCTTGATATAATGATAATAATTGTGTCATAATCGCAGTGGATACACCAACGCCTGTTTGTAGCCGTAACACTCGATCTAATCGAAAACATCGCCGTTATTGGCGCAGATATACGTGTGTACCGAAATCTGTTAATTCCCCAGAGTTCGAAATAAGTGGGGCTTTCGCATACATCCACTGCACTATTTTTTGTGATTTCTTTCAATCCTAGTTCCTAGATTGGATCATACCATGCATTTTTCAACAAGACGACGCTATGTGAAAACAACTGCTCACCAAGAAGTTCCGAATGGAGACCATTAGACCTGTTTTACTGGGATAATGATATGAACAATATTCCGTAAATTGTGCGTCTACGTCAAGAACCGAAAAACGATTGGGGCCTCAAAAAGAACATTATACGGATCGTTTCATATTACATTTCTAATGTCTATTATATATAATGGAAAATCAAACCTATGTGACAAAATTGTATTTTCGTCATTCATAATTAAACATGAATCAAATGAACATGGTTTTAAACAATAATTTATGAAGCCGTTAATTCAAAATAAATAAGCAGTCATTACTGAAAGTCATAAACAACGATCTATAAAATGTCTTTTGCAATAATGGACTCAGTTCGGGAATGTGTTGTAATGACCTCGAATGTAGCTGGAATCCAAAAAGTATGGATAATGACGAAGGAGCACATTTGCTACTTGGGCGAAGATGACGTAAAGATGTAAAGTGAAACTTATTAAAATATTGTTAAACAGTGTAGAAAATAAATGTTTTTCACTAAAAACTGAATTATTAATAGTTCATAAAAACAAAGCTAAAAACGCGCTTAACCGGTTATAAATAAATAACCAGGCTTAATAGGGTGTTTATTGCCATCACTAAAGCAAAGTGAAGGTCAAATTACCAGTGGAAAACACTAGAGAGAAGCGGTTGCAATTGAAACCTTTAATCTAATCGATTTATTAATTTTTTTAAAATGCATTATAAAGGAGTTGCGAATTATAAGTGTGAGCAGAATCGATCCAGGAACTGTTATAAATTGGATAGTGTCAAAACTCTTCAAAGACACCAAATCGTTTCAAGATGTTTTCAAATATAATAATACATAACAATATGTTTTAAAATACAATAATATAAAAATATTGAAAAAATATCGGTTTATAACACTAAATCATGAAATTGACTACGCTGCTATGTCACCATTAATTTAAACTAAGGTTAATAATGTATTTTAGAAGTCAAACATAACGAATTCATGTCACTTTTTATGGGAGTATGGAGCATCAATTATTGTACAGGTCTCCTAAGTCATAGTGAGGGAGTCAAAGAACGTTATAAAGCAGCAAATTAAATCTTGATTGACTACTGTCCTTCGCGTCAAGGAAGATTTGTATTCATTTCTTCTCTTCTTCATGGATAAACGCCAAAATTCTCTTGACCTCTATTCCTCTGCATATTGAATTGTCACATATCACTTTAAACATCTGTACACGCAAAGATACACCAACTGTACACCTACTAATAGGAGCAACTGCTAGTGTAATTATTTCGATAACTATTTACACTTTCTCCCAATCTGGTGCCATAAGAAGGACCTTCCTTTTACAATATTCAGTGAAAAGTTTCGCTTCTACCATGCGGTCTTAAATGCAGACGCTTCTCTTTTCTAATTTTGTCTTCCGACTTTTAGTCGAGCAGCTCATTTCAACAAAGTTGCTGTATATGAATATAAACTAAGGTAGAAATGGTCAATGAGTATGAATAAACTTCTCCGCTTTGAATTGACCGCATTTGGCTAGCGTAAATACGTACAATTAGATCCATAGGAAAAACCTTTTCGAAAATTTTATGAAACAAATATTTCTCAACCGCATTTTCGGTTTTCCTATGCAAATTTCGAAATTTATTCACATTTTTTCCATTTTCTACCACAACCCTAAGCCAATTACATTAACTCAGAGCTTATGTTAATCAGTTGCGCAGGATAAGCGGGTGGCATCCTTTCTCTGTCTCTGTTGTGTGCCTCGCTCTGCTGACGCTGCGTGGCTGCGTCGCTATGTGCATTTCTTGGAGCATTCCAAGTGTTGCTCGCCCCAGTACCGGCAGCCGCCAGCCCCAGCAGCGTCCTTGTTGGAGCTGATTTGTGTGACACTTTTTCCGTGCGCTGAATTCATTAAGCGCTCGTACACTTTAAAGTTTCAGCAGCAGACACGGAAAGCGGTTAAAGTCAATTAATGTCAACCTCAGAAACGTGCGCTTCGTTAATTCGGAATTTTAAATTTCAACGCCAAAGCGCAGCGAATGCACTCACACTTTGCTGCTTGGCTTTAAATTGTTGAAAGGTACTCGTAAGTCTTTTCGGGTAGGTTTGAAGGGCACTTCAGCATAATTTTTGCTCATTTAAATATGAAAGCATTGAAGTTCGTTTGAAATATGCATGAAGCAATTCATATTAAAAAGTGGCATGCCTGGATGAAATAATTTACAGCTCACTACATTGTTCCAAACTGAGTCATTAAATAAAAGGGTCCCTTTAGATATAAAAGGTGTCTGCTGAATGCTAATTTGTTGGTGCGCTGTTGGGCTGAGCTCGTGATTTCGTAGCTTCAAAACGCCAAGCAAAATATGGTAATGGATTTTGTACAGCAACAAAGTATAGCAAAACCTTTGAAGTCATAATTGACACGTCATAGATCCTCTATGGGCTGCCCGAATAAAGCTTCCAACTGCAGTACTTTCCAAGCATCCACATAGCAGTCATTATATTAGTTTTAGGAATTGTAGGAAGTTTGGCCTGGAGTGGAGAAATAAGCTAAGGTCTGTGACATACTTCCACCCTTCACTTCCATAAAAACCGTTAACTTTTGCACCAATACGATTACAGATTATACTGTTTAATAGATAGTTAAGAATGAGATGAGAGCAAGACTCCTATCCGAAATTTGGAGAGTCTTAAAAACATTAATCAACGCTGGCATTGCTGCAGTTGTAAATATTGGCGGAGGATACTGGATATTTCTAATAAAATAAAAGAGGACACTTTCCGGGAAGAGGGTGTGTACTTTATATAGAATTCAAATACTTTAAGTATGAATGTCTACAGAACAGCAGAGTCGATTCTGAAGATATTTTCGTTATTCAATGTTTATACTCCCAGTAGCAACACAGGTTAATTTCAATGTAAATTAATGCAGTGCCAATCATATTCTCATTACTCATTCATCGAATTGATCGATATGGTACACGCCAGACTGGCAAACATGCACGAATACCAAAACAAAGTTGCCAACAACCACGAATGCAACAACGGAGCGTGGATATTATTGCGTAAAAACACAGTTGTTGTGAGTTTTCTAATTTCCCACCAGGAGTCCAACCACGCTATAGCAAAAGCATTTGGTTTATACTATCATAGATCCACTTTGAAAGTTTCTTTGACGTTTCCTCCCTCCAATCCAAGTGCTGAAGGAAAATTGTCCAATGGCGCTTCATACATACTCAATTTATCGTGCTTTTGGTACTCGTATATAGCAAAAATATTTTCAAAACCAAGAATTTCAGCCTCTTCGTGAGCACCACAATTTGCCCTTTTTTGTTTTTGTTCGGGTTTGAAGTGATTAGTGTTGCAACTGACGTACAAATAAAGCGTATCTTACTAACTCTAATTAAATTTAGTGTGGGCAGCGAGAGATGTTAAAACTACCAATAGAAGCAACAGTGAAACAACTAAACCGATTTTGATGACATATGTTGGTGACAATTGGGTCGTAGTGGCACTGACAGCCAGCGGAGTTGCCTAAGAAAAATTTGCTTCTTGTCTGCCACCAAAATATTCAATCCTCTCGCACCCGGAAGATAACAATGACAATAGTATTTGTTATAAGCTCAGATGGAGCTGTGTAACCGAGTGTCTGTTTAATCTTAACCTTCTTTGTTTTCATTTCTTAAGTGATTGCTAACTTAATTGCTTATTGATTTCTTCTTTAATTCTAGCTTTATTATCATTAGTTAGAAATTAAGTCTGATAATGCCATAATTTAAGTCTGCTAATGTACTTTGAGGGATCATAAATCTCACATGTACAATTAATTGATTAAAGTAAAGAAAAATAAATAATAATTATAAAAACCGGGCAGCGAGATTAAATAAATTCGCGCCACACACCCCATTAAAATAAATCAGTCAGGAAGGCTGAAATGGAGTAAAACGGACGTTGCGGTATCGTAAAATAGCTTATTAAAGTACGCAGTTAGACATTTAACGGGCGAGATAGTTCAACTTTAATAGTAATTATGTCGCTTTCTAAGATGGTGGGCGTGGTAGTTGATATATTACTATCACTAACTTTGAAACACCAATTTGGAACAATTATAATAATCTCGAAGATTAGGTCATACGTATATATAAATGGTGGACGTGGCAGCAGAGTTAGCAGCCCTCCATTTCATCAGTTTGGTGCTTAGGGGAAGCACTGTGACCTAACACATAAAATTTCGTTGTTAAATCTTATAAATACGAGCCATGTTATGAATATGTATGAGTTTTGGGCGTGGCAGTGGAAAACTGCTCATTTCTTATATGCAAACGAGTAACAAGCAAATGTAAATCATAATCATTTGTATCTTTTTGTCATCAATAGCAGTCTAGTTGCGTTGATTCAAAATGAAGTCTTCGGATTTTCTTATATGCGAGGTAGGCGTGTCCTTTATTAGCTCAGGCTTATTTATTTACAAAGTTTATTAGGACATCTTTAACAGTATGGAAGGAAGCTTTGCACAGACGGAGATGAGTAAATCAACTCAGGTAGAAAGAATATTTAAGAATATTATTTGAATGTCTTATATTATATAATTTTGTATGTCCATCCCTATAAAGACTTTTTTATTAGCAGTTCAACCCACACTTACTATATCTTTATTTGCCTTCTGTTGCTGTATCCGTTACTCAAGAGTAAAATTCGGCAAAATTTTATATTTCACAATTAAATTTATTCTTCCGATCAAATAAACATTTTGAGCTATTAAATTTTTTTGGCTGAAGCTCTTTTCGTTTTTGATTTCATTCGCTCCAAACAACTTTTCCGTAGGTCCCTTTTACTGTTTTTCTGTGCAGCACTTTTCCTTCGAACCAGATTTGCAGGCGCAGTTGCATTCCTTGATGCAGTTGCAGTTGTCTCCGCATTTAGTGGCAGCGCATTTGCAGTCTAAAAAATCATCATGTTAGAACATTGAAAATTTAAAGAAGAGAATCGCAAAGAAAGAAATTAATTTACGCCCATACTCACTGGAAACACAACTCTTGCAGACCATTTTGAATAGATTTTTATTTTGCTCGTTAGCTTCACTTTTTTGGCTATTTGGCTGCTTCTGGAGCTGTTTGACTGGTGCCTTCCCCATGAGCTCCGTCATATTTATAGCATACACTATAGAGTGATAAGCAAAGGTGTGGAGCGGAATTGCACTCCAAACGGTTGCCAAGAAGTTAACAGAATTCTTCACACCGTCCCAAACAAACGCTTCGAACAGACCCGTGCGCACAGATAACAAATGTGCTTCATTGACGGGTTACTATTCTATCGTTGCTGACAACCAGTGCACGTACGAATGACAAAACAACAAAAGAAAATAAATTAATGCATGGGCCAAGCAAATTGCCCTCTAAGTCTTGTAAATCTAAAATTAGAACGGAGAACAAAAATGGAATTATTGGTGCATTTAAAAAAAAATCCGAGAAAATCGAAGCTCGAACATATAAGAATTTCCTTAATGCAGGTTCTGAGTCATTTTGGATCATACGCTTCCAGATTTTTTCAGGCTATAATTTTTTAATTAAAGGAAAGCAAAAAAAATCGCAAATTATTCATAGTTCCATCGTAGGAGCCTCATGTAAATAAAATTACAATGAAGGACTTTGCAACTAATCACATTTAACTCTCAATATCTTCAAATGTGTGCACTTACAAAATTATATATATTTTTTTGTTTTAGCCATTATTATTATTTATATTTGGCTGGGAGCTGAAAAGTAAGGTTCTCGAAAAGCCCAGCAAGCTAACCATTTTAATAAGCTAACGAAAGTTAATCTTTTATTATATTTGAACCTTTGGAAAAACATTAAGTGAGTTTTAAATTAAAAAACAAAGAAAATAAAATAACAATGGAACTGTAATATCACTTCTTTCATAAAACACATACGAGTACCAGAAGAAATAAAAATCTGAACACTTCCAGAACAATCCAAAATTTTTCAATTTCAATTTTTTGTGATTAAATAAAATTACAATTAAATTTTAGTTTCATATCCACGCGAATTACGATATTTTATGTACGTATATAGTAATAGAAACCTAATTTTTAATACTCTTCTATCCATCCATCCACCCATCTATCAAGTCATCTATAGTCAGTGCGAAATTTGTAGCTTTATTTATTGGGTCTATTTGCCCATATCCATTTCTACGTCTGTAACTATCTTTTCCTCAACGTTATCTTGATAAAGTTTTACGTAAGCATAGCCTGGACCTTAAGACAGAACCAGATATGGTCGCAATTGGAAAAATTGACGCCTAACTCCAACTCCTGTAACTTTCGCAGACTGGCCACTCGACTATCGTGTATACCTGGAGTAGTTGTAGCCAACACATTGACCACTCTATACCTAATCTCAACTTTGATAGGCGCTTCAGAACACATATCCCGTCTAGAAGAAAGTAGCACAAACTCATGCCATGGAGAAGGGAGGAATTGAATTTCTACACCGACGGATCCAGGCTTGACGATAGAGTCGGCTTTGGAGTTTTCTCAAAAGAACTGGAACATTCGTTCCGTCTCCCCGATCACTGCCTTGTTTACTAAGCAGAGGCCCTAGCCATAAAAGAGATAACCGTCTACTTAAATAGACACGCCGTAACAAAGAACATTATAAATATCTACTCGGATATAGCCAGGCGGCCATCAAGTCAATGAACTCGGTGGCACTGAAATCAAAGGTTGCCCAGGTCTGCCTGGCACCCCTAAATGATATCAGCACCATTTTCTTGGCACGCCCTATATGGGTTCCGGGATAGGGATATTGAAGGGAACTGTAGGGCTGACGATCTAGCCAGACGGGGTACCAACCTTCTTCTGTGTACGGACAGATATGAGGTTGGAATACCAATTGCCACCTGTTGAGGGATAACGTCGTGCGTGAAGCCAATAGGCCTTACGCACACGAAGGCAATTGCTTATCGACTAGGATAATGTGGCCGAAACTTGACAGGAAAAATCTAGAGACTTGCTTGGCCTGTCTAGAGAAGATATCTCTAAGGTCGTGGCTTGTATAACCGGTCATTGGTTGTTCGACAGACATGCTCTCAGGCTGGGAGTATTCTCTCATGAATACTGCTGAAGCTGTAGGGGTGAATAGGAAGAGGAGACTGTGGAACATCTCTTCTGCAGGTACCCGGCTCTAGCCAGAAGCATAGCGGGCTCTTTAAGCAAATGCGCTTTCAGGTCCCTTACGGAAGTGTCCGGCCCAAAAGTCAAACAAAACCTGCGCTTTATTAGAGCTTCAAAATGGTTTAACAAGTAAAGTAGCGGTACAGTCTTACGCGGTGGTATCGGTGGTATCGCAATGGACCCATAGTGAACTGAGTGAGTTGGTCTGTAGACTGACTGCCACGAAAACCTAACCTAACCTAACCTAACTCGGCACCCCATTTGAAATAACGCAGTAATTACAAAAATAAACTTGCGTGTAAGCGAAACTTCACTTCCTCGCCAACAATTGATTGAATTTCTTAATTGGAACCATTTATATGATGTATTAACGAATTTCTAAATGATGGATCGCAGTATCAATCTAAAACACCAAGCAACAAATTAGTGGCGGCATAGTGCATTTCCGTCGACTGAGGAAATGGGCTAGATTAGTTAAAGTGACAGCCTTCTTCATGAAAGCTGACTTAAGAGCAATTAAAGTCGCATTGTGACACCATACAAATCCGGGGCGACTTCTCCCCTGTATTGCGTGGGGAGCATTCTGATTCCGATATAACTCTTTCTGTGTTCTCGATACTGATGGATGATAGTTCAATCAAACCAGTAAGTTCCTAGTTGGCGAAGGGCACTCACTCATAAGATTAAGAGCAGACTCTTCCTCAGAGCCGCAACTGCAACAGAAGGGATTAAATGGCAACTCTAGTATTTCAACATGTCTACAAATCAAGCAGTGTCCCGTGAGCACAGAGATTGTTTACTGATAGAGTTCACAAGGTTGAGGAGTTAACCAGTGCGTCTCATTTTCATTGCAGTTCAGGTTTGTCTGACAACACCATGGGTGTGCTTTGCTATACCAACAATATTTTTGCGTCATTTTACGAACACTAAGGGAACACCAACAGTGCAGCAAGGGGATATATCATTATTCTAGCGAATTCGTCGGCTTCGCACTTGTCTACGTATGCGTTCCGACACCAAGTAAACGGGGGCCCTCTGAATACCTCACCAAAATATTTTAGGGATAGCGTCAATACAAGAGAGTTAAGAACAAGCTTTGATGTTGCGAATATGCCATCATGGAACTTGATTCCTGCCTGTCTATCGGAGTAACTGTGAATAAACACTCACTTAGATATCTGAATCCAGAGAGACAGAAAGATAATTTCCCTCTGTGTAGATATCAGTTGAATGCTCACTTGCTGCCTTCTCTTCGAACCATTCCTCTCCGCTAGGAATATGGGTGGTTACCCCATGGTTGAAATTAATGGTAAAACAAATACAGTCGACGCATGTTGGTACAAACGCATCGAGCTGGTGCGATATCACACTAGTGCTATCAGACCTATGCAGCTATTCGTAAAATGAGTCACCTTACTTTACCACCAATCAGATTATTGGCACAAAAGCTTGACTACCTAAAAATCTATTTAAGATACCAAATTTGAAATGATACTTCCTCATAGCACAACAAACAACTGATGCAGAAATAGTCAACATAACTCTGGAAAATAGTGATACAGATAAAATTTATTAAGTATATTTACACGTATAAGGGCTCACCAAAATAGACGAGACGAGACGTAACGAGTAAACTCAAGCATATGTATGTGAATCAATGTTAAGCCAAAATGGCCCTACGAATTTGATCGAAACTGAACGAAACATTTAGACGTGACGATCGGTTCCGTAAAGGTAGGACCAAAATAGACGAGACGTAACGATAGCGATTTGACGAACGTCTGCACTCGTTACGTCGATTTTGACATTTAACCCAAAATGTGACGCTATCAAACGCATCGATGGATGGCTCTTTACATAAATTCCGAGCTCATCCCCCACAGCGGCGATTAAATTGTAGCAAAATTCGGTCATTTTAATTTTAATTTCTTTAAAAAACAACAATCGTGTCAACAAAGAAGAGGTTGTGACGAGTAGCAGACGTTTGCAGTTCGGTTCTTACGGAACCGATCGTCACGTCTAAATGTTTCGTTCAGTTTCGATCAAATACGTATGGCTATTTTGGCTATTAGCATTGATTCACATATGCTCGAACTTACTCGTCACGTTTCATCTCGTCTATTTTGGTCGGCCCTTAAGAACCGAACTGCAAACGTCTGCTACTCGTCACAACCTCTTCTTTGTTGACACGATTGTTGTTTTTTAAAGATATTAAAATTAAAATGACGGAATTTTAATGTAAAAAGCCATCCATCGATGCGGTTGATAGCGTCACATTTTGGGTTAAATGTCAAAATCGACGTAACGAGTGCAGACGTTCGTCAAATCGCTATCGTTACATCTCGTCTATTTTGGTCCTACCTATAGTGAGTTAATGGAGCAAGGAAGGCGTATTTTATCAACTGCCCCATTCATTGATTAATATTTGTTCTCAAAGGATCGACTCAAGCGCTCTCAATAAAGACCTTTTGGATCAGATTTGGATAGGAGCCTTTTCAAAGCTGCCATTGTCATTTAATTAAACTTATCGTGGATAGACTGCAACTCAACTCAAAAAATCAGTGAGCATATTCAGAACTCAGATATTGACTACCATATGCCGTTTTGAATTTGCATCGTTTGTTTTTGGAGAGATGAAAATAAATAACTCATACTCATATGTGAGATCAGTGAACAGAGTCGGTTTTATAAGTAATTCTACGTTTAGCCTTTTCGTTCAAGTGAACCGAACTGTCAGCAACATGTTCTCTGTGCTGAGGAAAGTGTGTGCTTCAACATCTATGTTCAAACTGTCATGCAGGAGAATAATAAAATCATCGCGTGCAAGTCGAAACTGGAATGGAACGAAGTTATCAATTAATTTAATGTTACCAGACAAATTTAAGTCGTTAGGTCTAAGTAAACTGGAATTGACGAAGGTTATTGGAAACCTCAGAGTTCATAATAACCTTCGAAATCATGTTGTCAATTTTGGCGAATTAACATTAATTCCCTCTTAGATTATATGATGAATGCCGCGGATGAGGTTTCGATTCACCACAAATAAGTTCTTGGATAGGTCTAAGTTGCTGAAGAAGCCAAACAAGGTTTGGGCTTCTCCATAGAGTCCACAACCATGATTCCACCATTTGACCTTGGTATATCAATCAAGAGTTGATCCCTCCTTCTACATACCCAAACCTACCATAAGTGAATGAATGACACAAAGCTTCAAACTTGTCACACGAAATCCACATAAATTCCACACAAATTGAACACACAAGCCCGCAAGCATTCAATTCAATTTAATTACACATTCAATGCGTGCCGGGGAGCGCGCCAGTCGACCACAACTCCAGTTCGCTGGGTCGCTCAATTTTCAATTAAGCATTAATCAAACGTTGCGTAAATCATCATGAATATTAGACATGTTGGCACTTCGGCCCAAGCCAACCACATGGTCAAGTTTGCTGTGGCCATAAATTTTCCTATTCGAGCACATGGCACGGCGGCATCAATCAAGGCCAATATGTTGGGCCAACTTTTCGTGGTCCGTCAAGCTGTGCCAAGCCACGCCAGAACCCGCGGGAATTCGATGTAAAACATATTAATTTGTATGACAGCAATGCGTACAAATTAATTTCGCAAAATTTTACCGCAAGCGCCCATAAATTTTCTGCTCAATCTGAATCAGAAAAGCGGGTGTGTGGAGGCTTTTGTCAGACATCAGCAAAATAATGGGAATAAATTTTAATTAGTTTCTGTCTAACTTTGTTTGGATACTAATTTAGGTTAGGTTTGAAATAACTGCAGTGATGCTGACATCCGTTTCTTTCGTATCTGTAAGATCGGATTTGCTCGAGTAGATGAGTACCGGACCCTCAGAAAGGAGTCTTGTATTTAATATCTGAGCACGATAATCCCAATGTCAGCTTTATACTCCCAAGAGGTTAATTAATCCTCGGTGATATGCTGTTCTTGATGGCATCTGAGGATTACATCCTGTGTATTCCTCATCAGGTGAAATATTGCGTTTTATTGTTCTGTTTTCCACATCTCCTTTACCCGGTACGCCCACATATCCCAATACCCAATGTCTATAAATATGCAACCAATCCAATCAAACAAAGAATAATATACTATCAAAAAGTACTTTAGGGCTGAAGAAACTCGTTAAAAGGATTTGGATGTGTGTATAGTCATCCTTTTTTACAAAGTTTTTGGATGCATCTCAGTTTTATAGATAGAATATTGCTCCTTGGACCCCTATTATATCTGCAATACACTGCATTTATATAATCCGTATCGCTCCTACTTATCGGGTATGAAATTGGTTAATATACTTCCTTACCACATGGGTTTTGAAAGGATCTCCGATCTTGATGAAGAAATTGGTTTAGAAATTCATCCGGAATATCCGGAATACCCGAATACCTACACATAAGCTAAAAACTATAAAGAAACACTCAAGGATGTGGAAAATCATAAAATGTATTATGTTTACTTCCACTTTAATTAACGATACTCCTTTTCTGATAAAATGGTTTTTCCTTCCTTTCAAAAATAGGAAATAAATAAGTCCTCAATGTAAAATAATATGATATTACGTTTGATTAAAATGGGGATTATCTTCTGAACTTCCGTTTCTTAGCAAACTAGTGAGATAAACTTCCCCTCTGCTTTCCTGCTAAATGCACCAAACTCACCCACTTGAAATTCAGAAAATACTCGAATCCTCCACATATTAAATCACAGAATTTTAGGAGTACAAGAAGTGTTTCAAGAAAATAAAATCCCTTATGGGTGCAATACTACCCGAGTAACAAGAGCCTCAAATCACTGTAAAAACACATACAAAATCGTAGGGTAGGTTCCAAAGATTTACGTATCTAGGCAAAAGTTATATTCTCCGCACTACTCTCAGAGAAGCACTAAAAATGCAGCTGGTCCTTTTTACAGATCTTTATGAAAAGACTGTGACAGCATGTACCGCATGAAAACTCAGAAGGACAGACTAAATCCGAAGATAATCCTGAGTACAAACTTTAAATAAAGCATTCTGTGCAGGTTTGGCAGAAATCAGCCTTCGCCGTTTCTGCATTAGGTAGGCATGTATTCGTCGATATTATATCGATGATATATTGTAATAGCGGAGCGCGTATCTTTTCATCGAACTTCGGAAGATCTTTGCTATCGGAATTCAGCAAAGAGTTCTTGTATATTACATATTCTCAGGCGCCAATTGGATATAATGTATATCCTCACTATCTTAGTTGAGTTGCCGTCATGATGTGGAGTGAAACATTTTCTGTTAATTAAAGATCCTTTTTCAGCACCTTAAAAGTAGTAGAATCTAGCACGTTGTGTTGCCTATAATATAATGAGAGATTTTCGTAATCCTTCTAAATCTAGATATTTAATTTTAATTTCCTTAGGATGCAGGCACATAAAAACAAACGCCCGCATTTTATCAGGTCCCTTAAAAATGGACTATCATGCCTAAAAGTAGGGTAAGCACAATAATATGCTTCCTATAAAGTTGCTTCAACTCCAGCAAGTCTGAGTTTTCAGCTCACATCCTGTCATTATCCGGCTTTGCCTATAACCAGATTGCAGACAGTAGGAATACCATTCGCGAACAGGATTGAGGAGTTCTTGAAAACGTAACTGGCTACCAAATTCATTAAAATGCATTAATCATGTATGGCATAGAATAAGCTAATTAGCAATTTTGTGAATGATTATGGACCTAAAAAGACAGGGCCTCTAAACAGCTTCTAGGCTTAAAACAGGTAGTTGTGATCAGAATTGCCCCCTTTTAGGACTTATTGCGATCCCCTAAGTAAATTCTAAAGCTGTAGGTTAGTATCATTGGGGTTCGTCGATGTGGTAATCAAAATTGCACCTTCAAACTAACACATTTTGGAAGTCAGATCTCCAACCTAACCCGGCTCCAGCTCAGTTGTAAGGACCATTCACACCAGCCAAACAACCATCTACTCTTCCTTTGAAGCTTAGAGACAAAACTCTAAGGAAGTCAACAACTGGAGCCCCAACCAGTGACAGCGTTAACACGTAGCAACCCTTTTCAGTTGTGGGTGAGCATTCTGCAGTCAAAGTGCAGACAGCATTTAATCTCCTGTTTGAAGTTAGTGAAATTTTATTGAATTTTATTACGAGTATATCAGAACAAATTTTAGAATCTTCTTTAATGTACACCATTAAATTTTAGGAAACTTTCACAATTTCCCAGCGACTTTGCTTAATCTTTTCTCTGTTTCTGTGCCATAAAGGAGCCAAACAAAAATGTTCTATGAGAAGCTTAGATAAGAGAACCAATAAATTCTTATAAAAACATAAAAATTTTCTCCAAAGTATTTAATGTGCTGCCAAACACTTGGAGGAGTGTCTGCGGCGCGGCGCAAAAGCGGCGCTAAAAGTTTAGCGTGAAGATTGCACAAGAACTTTGGTGGACAAAGAGCACAAACAGTCGCACAAACAGTCGCACATACACACACGCAGAACCAGAAGCACAGCCCGTAAATTTAGGGAGGCATTGTAAAGCGTATTGGGAAGCAAATGGAGCGGAGGAGAGAGGCTAAGTGCAAAATGGCCAAAAGGAAAATCCCGCAGGACTACTTGGCACACACAATAAATTCTATTTAAGTTGCGATTTTTTCCTGCCATTTTTTCCGACCATTTTTTGTCTTTGTTGTTTTTTGAGATTTGGCGAGCGTCTGTTTCGTGACAACAGAATCAATTTAGTGATACATGCCGAAGACAATAGCACGGCTGGCAGCAACAAATACATTCGAAACATATTGTTCAGAGTCATTGCTGAGGTAACCGACAGGCAGTGTTCACCTGACCACGTTTACCAGCAGTTGCTGTTGTCCGCCACTGCTGTGTAAGGTCTGTAACCAATGACCACCCGCCGCCTGCCACGAGCCACCCTTAATCCAGCACGTAAAGAAAAGTTTCCGACACTAACTCACTTACTCATGCAGGGGGATAACTTATGCTCAAGGGACACATTACTATGACGCAGGCCCAAACATACCTGCATGCACGAGTTTCTCCCTTTTCGGCTGGTTGTCTAATATGCAAACTTCTGCAAGGTTATTTGGATGGAAATTTTGCACACCTCAATCAACACGTAACAAAAAGAAAATTGAAATTTCGGCAACGCAGCTGAGCATCCGTGTGTATGCTCCCGCATGTCCTCTAAAATTGTGGATGTATATCTCTTTCATTATATCTCTTGATGTGCTTTATGGATGATACTTTCTGGGCAATCGCAAAAATATTCAAATGGGCAGGTTCCTCTCTAAATGGCACAGCCATTTTGCTGCAGGCAGGACATTTACTTATTCGTCCTTCCTCATTTGAAGGTATTCGCACTTGATATGCTCGTATGCGACAAACGAATTTAGATTGTAAACGCTTGAGGCACGGTGCTCCCACCTAATTCTTCTCTACTAGTTTGCTGCATTTAATTTTGTATCCAGGACGATACGGACCTCGACAGGGCGCGATGTGCTATATTCCACGTAATATGTAAGTATGCAAGTTAACAATATCACATTGTTAAATCAGCAAATTCCATTGCAGTCACGTTGAGCTAAATTCGCTAAAATAATATCTTTTCGTTTCCCACAGGAAACATGAAACTTATGTACTTCGAAGAATGCTAAGTTAGCGTCTGAGACGCATAAGTAACGTTGGCGTCGAAGCTGTCGAGCCACGTTGTAATATAGTTTAAGTTTAGTTTAAGTGATGTTCACAACCAGTGAGGTTGTATAAACAAAATAAATATTTTTTTAATATAGACGAAGTAAAATAAATTAATTAGCGCCCAACGTGCGGCTCGACGCGTAAAATTGATGAGACATTAGATATTGTAAAATCATTACCAACATTTTCTGGAAAGGACAACATGTCTGTTAGCTGGAGTGAAGCCGCCCACAACTCTATGAGTTTATACAAGAAAGGAAGTAGGAAATATTTTGGCATCTTACAATCTTCGAAATAAGAGTTGTTTACGATGCCAATGATATTTTCACGAACCACATTACGATGTTAAATTTCGACGCAATTATCAGCAGATAAGACTTTGCCTACGCAGATAAAGGACCGATCCACTGTTCGATTAACAGCATCTCAGCATCATGAGACAGGGAAATTTGTCACTGGTAGATTACTACAATGAAGATAATAAAAAACTAACTCTCCTCATAAATAAGACAATCAAGACTCATGGAACAAATAGTACTCTTTCCAAGGAACTAAATAACAAAAACAGACAATACGCATTTCGTGTATTTATTACAGGTCGCAATAGCCCATTAAACGATATACTTTTTTCAATATCCCCAGAGGATTTACCAAATGCATTAGCAAAGGCTCGAAGTAAACCACATCCGTGCAAATTTCGCTCAAAACAAAACGCTAATAATTTCAACACAAATCGCGAAATATGTTAAGATTTCAAAGGAAAGATCGCAGACCAAACCCACCTAACCAAAATAATAGTAGCCCCCCAAATCAACCTGAAAGAAACCAAAGTGTAAGCCAAAGATCAGAATCTATGGAGATTGGTTCATCGATACAACGCCCCCCAAATCCGCAGGCTTTTTATAATAGGCAACCATTTAATCCCCAAGGAAATCAATTTTATCAGGGACAGAATCTCCAAAATAGATATCCTTAAAACTATGCTCAAAACAATTTTCAGCAAGCTCAAAAAAGACCGCTAAATAGCAATCAGATTAGCAACCAAACTCGAAACAAAGCACAAAGAGTACACAATTTGAATGAGGACACTTTTTTAGAGGAAAATCAATTCCGGAAGAAAATATACAATTTGGATTGACAGCGGAGCTACAAGTTGTTACTGTAACCCAGGAACATTTAATAATAAACAAATATTGCCTATTCAAAAAAGGATTAGAACTATAATGGTTTTACGATAATTAATTATTATTACGAGGCAGTACTATTTGGAATTAGACAACGCTTTTAAATATCGAATTTGGAAGTTGATATTTTGGTAGGCTATCATTTTTTGAAAGAGGCTAGCATTATATGAAATTTTGAAAAAGGAACCTTCCAATGTGGTCCGCATTGTAAAAAAATGTTAAGCTTTGAAAACGAAAAGACTCTTAGCGAAGATAACAATAAATAACTCTCAAACGGAAATGAGAGATGTAATGAAAATATTTTATACCAAATAACCATTGATAAAGGACTTGAAGATAAGTCTAACGACGGGGAAAAACTCCGAATTTTAAGTCGAGAAACGATAAAAAGTGTATCAAAACTACACTCAAACGTTAATTTAAATCTACCGTTTAGAACGGACATTAAAGCAGAAATACGAGCAATTGCTGGAGCACCTATATGGAGCAAGCAATAACCTTACCCCCTTTCTGCAAATAGTTATGTTAGCAGTGAAATTAACAAAACTATCAAAGGATAATATTATACGCGAGAGTAGGAGCCCGTATAACTCGCCCATTTGGGTTGTGCTTAAAAAGGGTACAAATGATGATGGTACGCAAAAATTCCGTATGGTTATCGATTATAAAAAACTGAATGAACAAACAGTATCGGACAAATACCCCATACCCGATTGAAAAGTTATATTATCAAATTTTGGAACAGCAAAGTATTTTTCAACTATTGACTTAGAGTATGGCTTTTATCATATATTAATGCATGAAGATGATATAGAAAAAACCGCATTCTCCGTTAATAACGGAAAATATGAGTTTTTAAGGATGCCATTTGGTCTAAAAAATGGTCCAAGTATCTTTTATCTTATATCTTTTAGAGAGCAATGGACAACATACTGCGTGAATTCATAGGGAACATATGTCACGTATATATAGATGACATTGTTGTTTTTTCAGATACTTTAGAAGATAATTTTAATCATCTGAATTTGATAATAAATAAACTCAAAGAATAGAATATGAAAATTTCATTAGAAAAATCAAAATTTTACGCGAAAGAAGTTGAATTTTTGGGTTATGTGGTAGCTCAAGATGTTATTAAAACCGACCCTAATAAGATAGAGTTAATAGTTAATTATCCCTTGCCCAAAACACTTAGCTTAGAAGCTTCCTTGGCGTTGTAGGTTATTATCGATAATTTATCAGAAATTACACAAACATTGCAAAACCACTAACAAAGCACTTATCAGGAGAAAACGGTAAAGTTTTCCAATATTTGTCAAAGAAAACAGAAATTCAGTTAGACGAGGAAGGCATAGCAGCTTTGTTAGAAATATAACTCTGGCAACCCTACCTAATTTACTTTCTTCTTAACTTCCTACTTTCATTATCCACATATATTATCTCTCTCGCTTCTAAGCCGTTGAATAAAGCACACGTGAATTCCAAGACTCTGCGTTCTTTCTCAACAAGCTTTTAATAAACTCAAAAATCTTTTAACCCAACAAGTCGAACTAACACAACGCGATTTCACAAAAAAATTTGTATTAACAACAGATGCTTCTGACACAGCAATAGGGGCTGTATTAAGCCAAGAAGGAGAACCTATAACCCTTATATCTAAAACATTAAATTCTACGGAAAACAATTACGCGACAAACGAGAAACAGCTACACGCAATAGTCTGGTCACTCAAAAGCTTAAGGAATGACTTATATGGAGTATCTTATTTAGAAATTAATACGGATCTTCAGCCACTGACATTCGCGGTCTCAACAAAAAATCCTAATGCAAAGATGAAAAGATGGCGTTCTTTCATAGAAGAATTTTAGACAAAAATTATCTACAAACCAGGGACCACTAATGTAGTAGCAGATACGTTTTCGAGACAATGGGTAAATCATTTAACATGAATCAATCACCGAAACACAACATTCAGTAACGAAAAAACCGTGAAATGCATTTAAACAGCAAATTCTATTAGCAAAAAACGCTTTTACAATCCATGAATAACTAACAACTTTTCAGAAAGTAAGGCATATAATTGACTTCGACACAAGGGAAAACCTTTTAGTAATACTCAAAGAATTTTTAAGACCAAACATTGTAACAGGTATTTAATGTACGCCAGAGGATCTTTGCGAATTTAAAGGAACTAATAAAAATCATATTCAATATAAAATTTTTTCACACATCGAGTTTCCCAATAGATATCACAAATAACGATGACCAACAGGCATCTATCACTCAAACTCACATAAGGGCTCATAGGAGCTATAAAGAAAACCATTTACAAATTTGCAAACAATTTTCGTTCGGAATTGCGACATTTGTAATAAAAATAAGTGCAATAGGCATCCGCAGGCCACCCAAATCGGAGAGGCGCCAATTCCCGAGAAGGAGGGGGAATACCTCAACGCATATAAATTTTGCGCCCAAAGCTTAAAATTCATGACTTGCATCGACGCATATTCAAAGTTTCTTGTTATTAACCATACGAAAGATAAATCAAACTTTGGCGAAAAGGTTTTAGAACTTTTACAAAGCTTTCCAAATGCAAAAAAGATTACAGTGGACAACTAACCAAGCTTCACTACGCCACAGTTCAAATCGCTAATGATTAGGTATAGAAATTTATTATTGCACACCCCGTCATAGTCCCACTAATGGTCAAATAGAAGGAGTACATTCCACATTAGTCGAAATAGCGCGTTGTATAAAAGCTGAATACTGTTTAGTAGATGATATAGAATCCTTTTATAGAGCGGCACAAAAGTATAACGAAACGATTCATTCTGTAACGGAACAAAAACCGTTTGAAATTATTTTTAATAGGATTGATCACACTAATGTTCATTCGAAATTAAAGAAAGCCCAAGAAAAAATGTTACAAAGAAATAACCCGAATCACGTTAGGACCTATCAACAAGGTGACATCATATATGAAATGATAATAGGACAAAGAAACAAGCTTGAACCGAGATTTAAGAAAAAAAAAGTAAAAGAAGATCTAGGAAACAAAGTCAGAGTATACAGTAGAAATAGGCTTATCCACAAAAATAACATTCGAACATAATATTTTCTTTTTACCTTTTTACTCCATTAGAAATGGACTCCATCTGTCAAGATTATTGTAAGACGACAATACGCAAGTCTGGCATCACTTTTCTCTTCTCTACAAATTAATTTTCTATCTTCTATAAATTTGGCATTTCTTGTAAAGTTTCTATTCTCCTTCTTCTTTTTCCTGCTCTCGAATAAAGTACTACAGATTTATTACAAGTTGATTATATTTTTATTTTTAATACCTCGGCGGCTGGTAATTCATCGCGAGATTCAATAGCACAACGAAAATTTTCATAAGTAGACGGCAAGCTGCAGAGCAACATTATGGTTAGGAGATCACCATTTATTTTCACATCCATATTCTCAAGTTTGTCAACTGCATCAAAAAACCTTGCTATATGCTCACGAACATCACCATCTTCGTCCAATGTCTGCAACATCAACTGCTTAAGCAACGTTGCCTGCTGGTCCACGTGAGGCGTAAATAGACTCCAACTTTAACCAGACATCGCGCGAAGTGTTGCAGCCTCGTACCTGCTTCACTTCTGAAGGATGGATTGATAAAATTAAGTCCGCCTTTGCTTTTCTATCGAGTTTATGCCACTCATCTGTCGCTGTTGCATTCGCTGCAGCGGGTAGCACATTTGCTCCGCTTACAAATTCCCATAAATCATTCTTCACCAACAAGGCTTCAACTTGCATACTCCAGGTATCAAAATTATCTTTGGACAATAATTCAATGCGCGTTGATGCCGACAAAACATTTGCTGACATGTTGACATGGTAAAAGAATTTATCGCTTCACTTGTTTCCAAAACAGGTTTATCAAGAATTGATTCGTCGTTTGTTTTTATCGATGCCTCACTCATTTAACTTTAGGTATATGCAGAGAGCTTTAGAAGTACGCTGCGCCCATAACCTGGTAAGGTGACAACGCATGTGAGTTGGAGGTTATGTTGAATACTCCAATGCTGTCCAACTCTATAGAAACTGTTGCCGCACCTGAGACTGAAAACGAAACAAAAAGATAAAAATGTAATCAACTTGTAATAAATCTGTAGTACTTTATTCGAGAGCAGGAAAAAGAAGAAGGAGAATAGAAACTTTACAAGAAATTTAAAACTTATAGAAGATAGAAAATTAATTTGTAGAGAAGAGAAAAGTGATGCCAGACTTGCGTATTGTCGTCTTACAATAATCTTGACACGCCCCCTCAATACGCAGGTATATCAGTTTATCATTCCAGAAACCCAAGACCTTGCCGACATTTCACAGCGATAATTTTGGCAGCGATTTTGTCAATACGTCTGCAATCATTTCTTGCGTTGGTATGTGCTTTAACTGGAACATAGAGGCAGCCACGGTATCCCGAATGAAATGGTGCTTGATGTCAATATGTTTTGTTCGTGCATGAAAAACTGGATCATTAGCCAGAAATAAGGCCCCCTTATTATCGACAAAATGCGTTATTTGTTGAACAATGTGAACAAGACCAAGCTCATGTAGCAACCCACGTAAATAGATAGCCTCTTTTCCAGCTTCAGTGTGGCTTACGTATTCCGCTTCAGTAGAAGATAGCGCAACAGTTCTTTGTTTTTGTGACTTCCAACTTATCGCAGCTCCACTCAGAATGAAAACGTAGCCTGAATAGGATCTCCGGTCGAGAGTGCATCCACCCCAGTCAGCATCAGCGTATCCAACAAGTGACTCATTTGTTTTTCTGTAGATCAGTCCAAGCTCCTTTGTTCCAGCAAGGTATCTTAGAACTCTCTTGGCAGCATTCCAATGATCTTGGCTAGGTTCTTGAACAAATTGTGCAAGTCTTGAAATAATGTGTGCTATATCAGGCCTCGATGCTACGCTCAAGTACATAAGGCTTCCAATAAGTTCTCTATATGTTTCCTTTTTACATGTGCCATCAGATTGGCTGTAGTCTAAGTGCAAATTTACTTCAGCGGGAGTTACCAAAGAATTGCATTCACTCATACCATATCTAGTGAGTAATTCTCGTATATAATTCGATTGCTTCAACTCAATTGAGGAACTCCGTTGATTTATCTGTAAACCAAGGCAATGCTTTGCTTCACCAATATCTTTTATATCAAAATCCATCATCAAATGACCTTTTATTTTTAGAAGGCTTTCATCATTGCAAGTCGCCACCAACAAATCATCGACGTATACCAAAACAAGTGTCAGAATTTGATTGTCTTTAACATAGAATAGGCAAGGTTCACTTTTCATTGGTTTCAGTCCAATTTCAGTTAGCTTCTCACTGAGCTTAGTATACCATTGTCGCCCAGCTTGTTTAAGGCCATATAATGCCTTATTAAGTTTACATACATTGGCGCCATCATGAATGTTATGCAGCATCTCTTTGGCTCCGATATAAACTGCCGAAAGTTCATCTTCATTTCTTAAAATGCGTTCGAGCATCTCATTCATCATATCTGGAATCC
Source organism: Clusia tigrina (assembly GCA_920105625.2). Taxonomy (NCBI): domain Eukaryota; kingdom Metazoa; phylum Arthropoda; class Insecta; order Diptera; family Clusiidae; genus Clusia; species Clusia tigrina. The sequence continues at coordinate 182,615,770 of OV050031.1, forward strand.
TCATAAAGACTGTTTCGTTTAACGTTCCATTCAGGTAAGCCGTCACTACATCAAACTGCCATATCTTTAAACCAAACTGCGCGGACAAGACCAGAAGAAGTCGAATAGTTTCCAGTCTTGCAACTGGTGCAAAAGTTTGATGATAGTTCACACGAAATTTTTGGTTGTAACCCTTAGCTACAAGGCGTGCTTTTCGGTGATCAATTTCTCCATTATGTGAATATTGAATATTTTTCATAATATTGGTGATTTTAAATTCGGGTCAAGCCGATATCAAAATACTCGACTACACGAATACACAACTCGTGCAACTTCAAACTAATTCATATTGTAAATTTAGAGATATACGAGGTAGCTCTATTTGATATAGAAAACGAAACACGAACTGCCCCAAACTCCATAAAGTTTATTTACGTATTGAACCTCATTCTCGTGTAAAATTACAGCTCAATATCTCTAATCTCTTCCCAAGGACAGATAGACGGATATTTGCAAAATCTACTCATGACCCCCAATAGCCATATGTGTTTATATATATACATATATATATATACATATATATATATATATATATATATATATATATATATATATATATATATATATATATATATATATATATCCCCTTTTTAATGCAAATTCCAAAAAAATTTATAATTGTTTTTAAATTTATAAATAAGGTTATATTTATAATATAATAATTTTGATTTTTTTCCATTTCTCATTTATATATTCACATATTTTATTTCCGTTTTGCTTCATTTCGTTGGATGTGAACTGAACCTGGTCCGTATTATTATTTATTAGCACAGCATTGTTCTTGAGGTCTGGATTTGCACACACAGTTGCATTCCTTAATACAGTTGCAGTTGTTACCGCACTTGGTAGTACCGCATTGACAGTCTATAAAAAACGCATTTATTAGCAAACAGCTTCCAGCTTAAATTAAATTGCCTAACAAATAGAATATTATAATTGTTCTCCAGATGTTATACTCACTATTAGCACAACCCTTGCAGACCATTTTGAATATATTTTTCTTTTGCTTGTTTGTTTGACTTGTGTGACTGCTACTGTAGCTGTTTGACTGATGCCTTCCCCATGAAATCCATCATATTTATAGCAATCACTTTAGGACTGATTAGCGAACGTGAAATTGCACTCCAAACTGTTGTGCGCAATTGCTCATACCAGAGAAAATAGTTCATACCGCCCAGAACGAACGCTTCGGACAGAACCGTGCGCACAGCCGACGACAAGAAAACGATTGCATGTACATAAATCATAAAAGTGCTGCCTATTTTTAGGGTGTACTAATAAGCAAATGAGAGATTAAATTTATACTGGTAGAGGGAGAAGTTTATACTAAGTTTAATTATATATGAATTTATACTGTTGGAGTCTGTGAACCGAGAAGAGGAGACTTAGATGGCATTCAGGCAGTTTGGTTGTAAGAGTAAATCAAGGCGTTCTGATGCTGTTCAGATAAAACACAGCACTACAGTTAAAGATAAAGAAGAGTGTTCTATTGGGAAAGTGAATGAATGAAGCCAAAAAAAATGTCTTTGTCAGAAAACACCCTGCATATGGAAAGGCAAGTGACAGCCATGGAATACTCCTTCAGCCAGATAAGATAACATAGTGCGAAGGTGGTTTCTAACCACATCATTCATCCCTGGAGAACGGTGCTACTGAGTCATTTCAGTTGAAGATGTGGTACCCAGACTGTCTGTCATATTCATTTCGGCTCTTGAGCAGCTGTTGGGAAAGGACCTATTTAAGTAGCATGCTCGTGGTGTGAGCTTTGACCTCCTCAAATATATTTCTGCAGATACTTTTGTCAATTGCTGTGGCCATCCAGTTTCATAATTAGTACTTTCTTTAGTATTTTATTTGTATGTTCTGTTTCATTCAGGTAATTTCTGACTCTTTATGAACATGATATTGATTGGAGTGTTTCCCTCTGCATTCGACTGACATCCTCCCCTAAAGCATTGTGATATTAGGGGAAATCGTATGAGGTCCACTTAGATTGTGCTTCTTGAGTAAATCTACTTCTTTATATTTAATGTGCCTGAAATAATAAATGTTCCTTACTGCAATTTAGCGTTCATGTAATCTAATATTGACCACATTATTGTTTTGCACGTATACACTTACTTAGAACTGGTTCCCACTGTTCCACGTAATGGAATGAAGTCCTAATTGAATGCATTGTACCCTGTTTCTGTAATTCCTACCAGCAATTCAACGTTAATGTCCCTGCTAAAATTTGTTGTCCGCTGGCAGGAAATTAATTGAATATTTGCTTTGCATACGTAATTGGCCACAGTATTGGCCAGTTTGTGATCCTTTAAGCTAGACAGGAAAAGGATTAATTAAAGGCACTTTAAATAAATGACATGAGGAAATTGATGCACACATACCCAAGAGAACCTTTTTAATCAACACAAACAAACAAAACTAAATATACAAAAGGAAAAACAAATATTATGGTGAATTTAGAGAATATTTTGAGCATTTATACGAGGAGCCAATGGGATTTTGTATATCCTCACACTGTTTCGAATTCATGTTAGAAAAAGTTAAGGAAAATCACGTTTAGCAATCCTTCTCCTACTGCCACCTGCACTAAACCCAGAATTAACTGCTGTGATGCTTAACTAATTTGATATTATATGCAAAGGGCACAGACAGTTGCTAAGCTACTACTATCGCGACAACACCACCCCTCAGAAGAACCGACATTTATAAGAGTTTGATTAAAGCTGACTGTGGGAAGAGTTAAATGGGTAGAAATATATTTAAAAATTAAAATTTTTTTAAATTTGTAAGGTGCTACAATTCTGAACGCTGCTTGGGGAGAATAATTACCAAAATCTGCACATCTAGTATAAAATGCACTCGATTCGCCCAGCCTCAATTGACTAAATGTCGAGTATTTTGAAATTTATATGGTGTTACAACAACACCGTATATAGTCACTATTTTAATGAGTAGATATTGGTTTGCTTTTAAGTTTGCACTTTATAACAGTGCCTCCAAGTCCCATTTTGTATTGTTTGTGCATAGAAACTCGGGTTTAATGAAAAATATCAATATTGAGAGAACATTAGTGGCCAATGCTGCCAATGCAGCATGCTATAGAGACTACTAGAGATTAATTATCAGCACTGGTGTTAGTCAGGTGGTGTATTGAACGTTGAATGCCAAATGTAAGCGGCATATGTAAAATACCTCCCACACTCTGTGTATATTTTCATAATTGAAGATCTATTATTGATAATGATCATAACATCCATATAATGCCATAGGCACAAATTGGGCTCAATTGTTCAAATTATAATAATAGTTTATTTTTATTATTAATTTATATGAACCCAATATCACCACGATTTAACTCACATTGTCGCTTCATGGGTAGGACGTGATTTAAGATATTATCGAAGGGTATAGCGTAGGCGGGGTAATAGGTGTAAGACCATCTACATTATCTGCGTAGTGCTGGCATCTGGAAACACTGTCATAAAAGTTTTCTTTCCATTAAATACTTGATCAGTTTTCATAGTCTCCAATTAATGCGGGTGAGCGTCCTGGACCAAATTGAAATATAGATAATCATATAGTGTTTAGTTATTTCCTTCATTTGACTTTTACATAGCATATTAACCGATACAATGCTATTTAATCCACTCATTTCAATACTCATAAATTGTTTACCAAAATGGGTTACGCTATTCTGAAATAAATCTGGAATCATGCGTTGGAATGAAATAGTAACTTATTGACTATCCTTCATTATAATATTTTAAATTGACCAAGAAATGTTTCCTTAACCCTTGAAGCTTGTCGATATTTCCGAAGCTATTTTAAGTGTAGTAACTGCAGTTGGTATATACGAGTACCTCTTGTCTTTCCATTATGATGCAGGATATTTCACAAATAGCTCACATTTTTGCTCATTACAATGTTCCCATAAACTGCCTGTCTTTTTATTGGTTTCAATTTTTTTTTATAAATTGCGTTGAACTGAAAATATTTTCCATGAAGTGGTAATTTGAGTTCGGGACGAGAAGGCTGGAGACTCGTCTTTCTGATTATAAATTAGAGGGACTAGAATCCAATCAGTTTCATACATACAAACACTCTCCCCCTCTGTGTATGTACGAGTGATTTATCTCTCTACCTCCCTTGTGATGAAAGTGAAATTATTCTCTATACTCTTCGGACATTATTTTAAATTAGCTACGATACCAAAAGGCATTTACCATTAATAATGAAAATCTAATCGCGAAACAATGTCAACAGCAACATGGCATTTTGGCTTTTGCTGAAAACGCCTTGAGTTCTTATCAGTGGGCAATCCAAATGACATTTATGAGTTATGACGCATCAAATCAAATTAAGTCACGAACAACATTCAAATGCCCTGAGGGTTCGCTCTATTAGCGCACAATGTTTACACAGCAAATGACAACAAACCGCAGTGGTGAATCAAACCAACATTTTAGCAAATTAACAACATTTGTCATGTTGTCAATAATAAAATGGAAATTTAAAAATTGAGTGTTACAAAAAACCGCTAATTTAACAAAAATGAAATAGACACAATTCCACACACATACTTCAGATGCCATCAGAACCCACCAAGCAGCTTGCTGTGGTAAGATGTAATACGAGTAATTTCACTAATAAACAAACATCCCAGAACATGAATCTGGAAATATTTCTGAAGGTCTACGGTGCAGCGCCGCCCTCATACCTTACAATCCACTTAAGCAGATGCGCTCCTTGTAAATTGATGCCTAACAACGAGGGAGCATTTCGACTACCAAAAGTGTACTGGTAATGACAGCCGCCGCCCACTCGTGTGCCTGTGTGGAAACAAGGCTAGTAGGATAATGAATTGAATTGCCATCGACAGATTTAGTAAAACATCAGACATCAAATTGCGCTGCATACCCAAACAATCTGGCTAGACAGGCAGTCCCTGCGGGCTAGTGCAACTACCCAGTAATGATACGCCCACTTCCGTCACCAATTGGGGATCTACTCGTCTGTATGGGTACCAAGTGCCGCAGAAATATATAAGCATTGAAATTATCTTACTTGTCTAATTTGTAATAAATTTTGCGCATAAAAACCATTTTTTATGTGCTCACTTCATTTGCAACCACCCAAAAATTTTGCAAAGGTAACAACATGTTTATGTGGCCACAATACCGAAGGCCATAAATTAAACTAGCAGGAGTGAAAGTTTTCAACAGCAAACATCAAATCATTCAGCTTTAAAGCCACACAATCACATACACAGAGTTATACACGCAGTTTTGATTTCTCAATGATATGTGATACATATAAATCAGTAATGAGGAAAAGAGGAAAAGAGCACATCGTATCAAGCCGAAGCCCCCTGTTAATTTAAATTTCGCATTGTTGATTGTGCTCAAGCAGAGATGGACAACAGTAGGCATATCGAAAATCTAAAGTAGAAAACTACATAAATAATCCCATTGTAATGAAAAAGATATTTCATTGTTCATGATCCGACATTGAAACATAAATTATTGAATACTTTTAGGATCCCATTTATAGTTTGAGAATGATTGCACCACCCTATGTATATAAGTCAAGACACGACCTATTCAAAACAGAAAAAAAGCTTACTCAAGAACCCTCTTTCGAAGTGTAGATAAAATTCGAGAATGTTCTCGAATTTCTACCGAAGGATAGGGAATATTCTACAATTTTATACTTCAACCATTCGAAAGGTATATAAGCTACCAGCAATTCAAAGTCGAGACGCAATGCAAAATTGTGATAAATTAAACTTTAAGCCTAATATTAAATGTGTAAATAGCAATAATTAAAAAAAAGTTAGTTATTTTAATTTGTTTGATTACTACACAATCCAGTGGTACGAATCCGAGTATAGAGAGTTAGAATAAATTGTCAGGAGGGCAATTTCGTAATAATATTATATTACTATATCGTTCTATGGTATCAGCTATTATCAAAGTCGATTTTGATCTTGGCTCTTGCTGTTATAATAGGAGCCATAAACGATTATGGTATCTCCTTGGCACCAATAGACAACTTTCTCATATATATGACAACATTCTGAAATGCAGAGTCCGGCTGCAAAAATGGAACGTAAAACGAAAGGAATTGTGAATGGAAAATGGGACTAATAATACAGATTCCAAAGAAGAATAGTAGAACTAGTGAAAAATTTGTGGATGAAAAATCTTCATCCACTATTTTTATTAAAGTACTTGAATAAAGCGAAGGAAACGAGCGTCATTAAGGAATTTTCGGAAAACTTTATCAGAGGCGAGCCTACTTCGCAAAATTCTCCACTCCTCTAACAAATCCCTTGACTGCATTCATAAACCAGATGGCAGCTGGACTCATTCAAGCCCCGAAACTCTTGATATCCCACTGGACACCCACTTCCCAAGAAGCTTAGCCTCCATGGATCAAGCACTCTATCAGGTTGATCAGGTTTCCTATGATAGCCTCCCTACATTCCAAGTGACAGAGTCAGCTTAGATAGTCTATCCACACCTTTAAGCCATACGCGTCCCTCGGGCCGGATGGCATCATTCCTGCCGATATGGGGAAGAGATTATCCTTCCATGGCTGCTACAAATATACAATGCAAGCCTCAGATTGCAGTATATTTCCCTACGCTGGCGTACAGCTCGTGTAGTCTTTATCCCGAAAGTGTTGAAGGCCTCACATACCAAACCTAAGGACTATATACCCATAAGTCTAACATCCTTTCTTGCCTACTCTTGGCCTACATATCAGGACCTGGATCAACCCTGTTCTTCTCTCTGTCTCTCAACACGCCTATTCTAAAGGCAAATCGGTTGAAACAGCGCTTTATTCCCTCATATTTCAAGTCGATAAATCCTCCGTTCAAGGAATTCACACTTGCTATATTTCTTGATATCGAAGGAGCATTTAACCATGTATACCCCAACTCTGGCATTTCTGCACTCTATAATCTAAACCTGTTCTCTTGCCTAGTTAAATTTATAGAACTTCTTATTAAATCAAGGATCATCACGTCCACGATCGGTGGTGCCCAATCAATGAGGGTAGTTAACAGAGGCACGCCGTAAGAAGATGTCTTGTCACCCCTTCTTTGGAACTTGGCAGTTAATATACTACTTGCAAGACTGGAATCCACTAGAAGCACAGAGGATACGGTTCTCCACCTTTTATATCACTGCCCATCCTTGGTCAGAAGAAGAAATCGACCCTTTGGTGCCCGTTTCTCACAGGTCTGACAGAGCTGTCATCCTTCAATGTGGGGGATATAGCAAAGTTCATAAAATTATCAAGATAGTTTCCTGGGACATAGTGGGGAAGTTGTGCCTTTCCTGGCACTTTCCTTGCTCTGTCTATCACCATCTTTAAGAAAGAGAATTTTAGTCAGTGCAAGAACGGCGCCACACCGTGGTATCTCAACGGGCCATTATGTGCGATCAAGTGTGCTTTTGGTAACCTAAGCTGCCACTAATACCTAGGGTAGAATGCAACATTTATGCCAATACAATACATAGAAAAACTAAAGCGATCAGGAGATAGAAATGGTCTCTTTCTGTAGTTCTTAAGATAAATGGTTTTCAAGAAACTCTGCTCACAAATTGTGAGGCTGATGGTTTTCTGGTTTTAATTGAATGGATGCTCAAACTAGATTGCAAATAAAATGTAAGTTCGATAAATATTTTTGCTTTTAAGTTGTAGTATCTTCAGACAAATAAGCCTAAAGGAAGTGGGTATATTTGTAAACAAAAAGCTCCAAAAACTAAACCGCTTCCATCCGTGTTCAACCCAAATTACTTGAAAATAATCAGCTTAATATGTTGTCCTCACATGAAGGACATCGCTAAATGAACTCGGGAAGTGATACGGACCCTGAATATATATAAAATGTGACTCAACTGGAGGTTTCCATTTAATTATGGTATTGCATTGGATGGTACTATTTCCAAAATTTTCATGCAATAGGTTGAGCAGACAATGATAGCCTATAGTGATAAGGATGACATGCGGTTTGCATATTGGTGCCAACCAACTACAGTGCTATTGCAGAAAAAGTTTTCCGGACGCACCCACTTCTTAGTTCGTTGAAATTTGTCTCAGAGATCACGCGATATCACACCATTGAACGTCTGCCTTTGTGATGGTCTGAAACAGAAAGAGTGAATAGAAAATTCGACTCTGTTGATGATGACATCATCTTTAATGTCAAAAAGTGAACGAATGGTCATATCTATCCCGCCTCAATAAAGATCGTAAAGACATGTGCCCAAATGCAATATAGCCCCACCCCTATGTATAGAAAGTACCAAATTCAATGTGTGCATAAAAAAACAAGGGTTCTTAGCGTGAGCTTGTTGGCCAACTTCTCGTGGACTCTAAAAAGTGGATTAATGTTTACAAAACCTGCTGTAATAGGAAAAAACTTTAGAACCTGCGTGCATGAGAGACTTGAAACTACTTTTCCCGTTTTTCCTGAGCAATTTAATTTATGCCATAATTAAATATTTCATATTTTGGTTTAAGGTATCTGAAAGCCCTCAAAAGCCAAGTTTCATAGGTTGCCGCATTATCCTCGCGATGGTAGTGTATGGTATTATTAAAGTTTCCAGTGTAAGGAGGCAGACATCCAGCTGCCAGAGCACACATTAACTTAATGACAAGGATACAGAAAATCAATTAAAAGTTCAAAACTTCCATACAACAACACAAACTTTGAAGCATTTTTAACTTGTAAACTTTTTAATATACTCACTTCCAAAGTACGCTTTCTCGCTTCCTGACATTCCTGATTTTATGAAGGCTGACACACAAAGGGACAAACAAACAAACAAACAAACGAGAGAATGGCATCCACTGTGCCGTCTTTGCTTGAAGTGACTGCCTGCCTCCTGCTGCTTCTGCTCATCAGTCACCAAGTCGAGCAGATATTTCGCTCACACTAGCACAAAAACTGGGTGCTAGCCGGGGTTCGAAGTCGTGTGCACTCCTTTGACATTTAATTTTAGTTATTTTACTTCAGCATTTGTTTTTGCATATTTCACACTTTTCCATAACAAAATCATTTCCATGTCAAGTTGGCTGACAAGGGCAGGAGCAATGTTCATGCGGTTTTCCTGTCATTCGCCACGCTGGCAGAGCCATCTTGTAGCGTCTCTTGTAGCTCCCCACACGCCCTTCACGATGGTTTTTTCAACGGAAGAATTAGAAAATGTTTTTTATTCATAAAAGCATATTTTACCATTAAATCCTGTCGTTGGCTCTTTCATTCGCGGTTTGTGACCTAAAGCGAACATTGAGCACTATGAAGAAATAAGTCAATATACTCGCAGCTCATCACATCATATAATATCACCAGAAATGTTGATTAGTATAAATAATTAGAGAAGTATTACAGTGGTAAAAATGCCTCCAATGAATATTAATATATTTTATTGTAATATGTTGGACAGGATGAACACAAGTTTGATAGAATAGAAGATTGCGCCAATACTGGTACGAAAATTTCCTCTCTGCGCATGTCGTCATAAGGTACATACGAAATGAGAGAACAGCCAAAATGCATACATTTTTGTGTGAGAAATGTGATAATTTGTGTTTAATATTAAAAATTTTAATATTTGCAACATTTTATGATAATATTTATATAAATAAATGTAAAATAATATATTTCAATTGATTTGGCATTTAAAATTTTTGTTTTATTCAATGATTTCTTGGTTAAATTTGTGCCGTCAAAGTTGCTATTTAGTGGTTTGGTGCGGCAATCGGAATATGAAATGAAATAATTATGGGAAGTGACATAAAAAACACATGTACATATGTACTTACTTTATAGTTGTTTGTATATTCATACATAGTTATATATTAAGCTAAACAAATTTTGGTAAGTTTTATTGATATTTACAATAGATAAATAAAATATTAAACTTGACTCCTGTAGAAGTGAAGCAACCACTCTTTTATTATTGCGTCTTTGAAGCCGCTTCAGTCGAACTTGTGCTATGAGCTCTATAGTTTTGTTCAAAGATGGAATAGCACCTGGTTTGAAACTCCTTCTCATTGCAAGTCCTGTAATTAATATTTTTAAAATTGAATTCATATATGTACTAGCTGACCCCGCAGGCGTTGCCCTGCGTGAAATTATGTGCTTTGAAAAGAAAAGAAAATTGAATTTATATTGTGTTGAAAATCATTTATTTGCGATTTTTCTACATTTTTTTCAAAGTAACGCAGCTTGACAAACAACATTTTTTGTTTTCTGTTCCGGTGCGTAAATGTACAGAGAAGATGGTTTTCCCACTCGTGAACACGCCACGTATAGCTGCCGTGTAAAAAACAAGGCATTTCCTGATTTATGCCACACACTTCCAGCGACTGTCCTTGTGTCCTGTTGATTGTCATCGCAAATGCAAGTTTCACTGGAAACTGAATACGTTTGAACTGAAATGGCAAATCGTTGGAACTCACAGGAATTCGTGGAATCAAACATTCTGCCCCCTTGTAAGTCCTTTTCAAAAGTCTTGCAACTATCACATTATTCGATAGCTGCGTCACAATCAGTCGGGTTCCATTACACAGTTTAGGCGCATGACGATTGCGAAGCATAATAATGACAGATCCAACTTTGAGACGCAAATGATGCGGCGGCATGCCAGGCAAATCCAAAGAATTTTGAAATTCCACTGGATAATTCACGGCTTCGTCTTCATTTTCAACACGATCGATCGACTTGTATGAGCGCAAATCTCCCGGAATTTGACTTTAAATCGTCCAGTTTAAGTCATTAACATCGGTATTTTTGGCAGCTAAAACTGCACGTGCACTCAACCAAAGTTACGATAATTTTGGCCAATATTCGGATACACATCCGTGATGAGTTCAGCTTTCGTTGAAGTGAATTGACAAATGGCAGGTGAAATTGATATCAAACCACTGGAAGTATCAACCGGAATTTGCCCATTTCCAATTCTTAGCAGTTCTTTAGAGAAAACTTCTGCGGTGCTGTCCTGTTGCAGGAACACTCGCATATTCATAGTCAATCGTATGGTTTTCACGTACCGCCACAAATACGATGACTTGAGACTTGCGTTGAATTCATCCACCGCTGTTGATTTCGGAACACCAGGAAGTGTTTGTCGAACATCGCCTGTTAACAGTATCATTGCTCCACTAAAGCGACGATTATTATTCCGCAGATCTTTCATTGTTCTGTCAAGTGCTTCTAGAGACCGTTTTTGAGCCATTGTGCACTCATCACATACTATCAGTTTACAATTCTTCAACACTTTTGCCATAGTTGATTGCTTTGAAATGTTGCAAACAGGTGTTTCATTGATTTGCATGTTTAACGGAAGCTTCAGTGCCGAATGTGCCGTGGTCCACCTTCTAGTAGAGTTGCAGCAATCCCAGTAGATGCGAGAGCCAACGCAATACCATTTTGAGATCGTATTGTTGCCAAAATCAATGATATTAGGAACGTTTTCCCAGTTCTGCCGGGCGTATCAAGAAAAAATAGTCCACCGTTTCCATCATTGACAGCCTTCATCAATTCATCATACGCACTCTTTTGCTGCTCATTCAATAATGGAACATTTCTTTGTACTTGTTGTTCCAAAGTTATTCTGTCGTATGCACGCTCACGTTCCAATTCACGATTCAGTACATCTCTGATTTGACGATTTGGCGCTTGCATATGAATTTCAGTCAATAGTTTGCCACTCATAAGCAAACATAAATCTTCAATCAACACCAATGCTTCATTGTGGATGTCATCGTTCATTTGCAATTCTGAATTCCATGTTGCCACTCGAATACGATGTAAAATGTCTTCGGCAATGTAATTTTTGTACGTATCCCATAATTGACGCGGATTTGAAGGCTGACATGTCGAAATGATCATCGCGAAAAGTGTGCGAACTTCAGTGGCATGCGCAGTAGCTATCGCATCGTCCATCGTTTGATTCCAATGATTATCATGTTCCAGCAATTGTAATTGCTGGCATGCTTCTCGAAAGTTGCACACACCGTACCATTCATAGTACGCAATGACTCAAATGAAGTTGAACCGCGTACATTAATCAATAGCAACCGAAGGTAGAAGCAATCGTCGTTTTTCGGGTGGATTGTGTAAATTCGTCCTAATGCATTAGTTGAGAACACACCTGGATGTCCATCTACTGGTTCGCCTTGCTTTCTGCGTAACCATTTCTGCGACGATGCATTCCATGTATAATATCGAGGCATTTCCGAATAAAGCAATGTTCTCGCAAACGGATCACTGGCGCAAGTTGAGAAAAACTCGTCAATGTTGTTGCTGGTGGTGTTTCCGCTCGCTGTACTGCATTCTCTGGGTTGAAATACACTCTTTGGCCATTCTCCAAATGAACTGCGAGATGCACAACAGTCGGAAAACGCTCATGAATTACAAAAGAAAATATTCTCCAAAGCGCTTCATCGCTGTTCACGTATCGACTCATTTGATACTTGCTGATCTCATCTCGTTCAAGGCCAATAACCGCCATGTTGCTTCCTTTGGTAATGTACTTGCAAACGTATTTGATCGATTTCACAGAACTGCAATACTCAACATTGATATGAGTTTTGAATGTCTTAGACAATATTGGTGAATATGGTACGATCCATGTGTTGTCAACTTCGGTATTCACTCCTCTAAATTGAATGCTGAATATTCTGCCATTGTTGTCTGATGAGCGACGCCGATAGAGTGGATATCCATCATTTCCAGTTTGCGTTTCCGAAAGAAAAGCACGTGGATAGTGTTTCGTGCATTTATTGTCAGACATACAAACCGAAGTGGGATTGTAGTGTCCGCAAGGTCCATGAACCATATTGGTTTTCACCACTTCGTATAATTCTGGATCTATCTCTGGATCAGGAATTTCCGCAGAAATGATTTCAATGATCAATTTGATCTGGTGTAATCTTGTCCACCATCCAAAGAAGAATGTGTGCGTGCGGCAAACCTCTTTTTTGCCACTCAACAGAGTACATCCAGCATCTAACAGCACCATATTGACATCGTGACGATCGCTTGCTGATTGACCGCGATTCAATAATTCCGTTATCTGTGGGCATTTTGGATTGCAAGTGAATGTAACAAACAAATCCGGCCGTCCATAATTCCGCACGTATGTCATCGCATCCTGTGAGTACTCGTGCATGTGCCTTGGGCTGCCAATGTATGTTGATGGCAAAATCGTGAGTCGGCCAAGGTTTGTCACATCTTCATCGCTATTGACCGCATCTCGCAAGTGAATATACTCTTCAGATCGAAGCTTGGTCTGATTGAAGCGAATAAAATTGAGTCGTTGTGTCTCCAACGTCACGTACACATCAACTGCATACTGTTGAAATAATCGTCGATATCTCAAGAGATGGTTGTCAATTCCTTCGCGAATCATCAATCGATACGCGTAAAAGTTCATTGCACTGACCTTCTTATTTGTATCGACACCTAAAAGTTAACAAAAAATGGAGTTACAATCAAGAGTGTTAGTTCTTCTTTTACTAACCATTGGCAGGATTGATCATGTTGTATCTCAAGTGATATCCATCTTCACCACGGCAGAACATAAGCGGATATTGTAGTGAGTCATACGATCGATGAGTTTTACTGATTCGCTCTAATGCATCTCCAGCTCGACGTTTAATAACAATATCACGGGATTCTAAATTATCGCCAACAACAACAATTGATATTTCATCGGCCGTCGGTGCATTATATTGCCGTTCATGAGTGCCTGCTGGTCGTTTGTCCGCTTTTATGACGATTCTGAGATCATCAGATGGCATCCTTTCTAACGAAGTTTTGAATAATCGAATTAGTTCGTTGTGTTCATGCAACATTTCTTGCAATTGCTGAACAATTTCTCTTTTCGTCGCATTGAAAATTGCACAACGTCGATTCACTTCTTCATTTGAATCTCCAAGGAAATGTATTTGGAGATATTAGTGATCTTGACCAGGATGCGGCAACAGCGATCCAGCAAGATGATAAATTTGCCCCGTCAATCTGTATAGTTGCAGACAAATATGTTAATTTTTGTATTTTATTGGCGAGATAATAAGTGTTAGATTGTTGGTGAACTAACCTTGTATGTGGGATTGGAATTATGTTCATTCACAATTTCCACACCAAACGACGTCATTTGAAAACAAGAGTTATACATCTTGGAATTTTGTAAAAAATGATTCGAATTTGGTGATTCACCGTAAAGCAACGACCGCAATGGCTCTGGTGGAGGAAGTAACTCTGGTAATTTCACTTTTCCGCTTGCGCAACACAATCCGCCCGGTTCTTTTGGAAATTTCAGTGCATCGCATTTCGGGAAAACGACAGACATCGAACCAAATCGAACTGATGCGTGCGCACCGTATTCAATGTCCGGCTCATATCGAAAGGCTGCACGTTCGATATTCAAATTAGGCAATCGTTGTTGTTGCTGGCGTTGTCGGTGAGCAGCCAAACGTTGTTCTCTTGCTTCATGAATTTCCTGAGCACGAAGTTGTCTTCTTCTCAATCGTTGTTGCTCATTGTATGCTTCGTGAGCCTCTTGTGATTGTCGCGCACGATGTTCAATCATTCCGATTCGAGCAGATTCCCTTGCAGTAGCATTTTCCTCTTCCGTACGACGTCCTGTATAATTACGTTGGTCCGTTGTACGTCGGGAACGCCGACCGATATTAGCGCGACCTCTTTGTGGCATCGTAACAAATTTCAATCTGTAATTGATCACTTTGTATGAAACACACATAAAGTTTTCACAGAATAATTTTCAATAATTTACCTTTTGAATAGCCGAAATAAAGAAAGCAAACGACCGAAATTGAACAATTCAAATAATTTACAAATCAGCTGAAGAAATAACACAAATAAATTCCAATGGAAATTAGGTTGGGTATTCACCAACAAACGAAAATAATGAACTCACTTTTTTTTGTTTGAAATGTCAATAATTTCACTCAAAAACTGATGATCCACAGATTTAAAATCAAATATTTCGTGAATGTAAACAATTTAACAATTTAATGTAATGAATTTAACTGGAGAAATCAATTAAAATTTGGAAAAATGTCAGAAAGTCAATTGACCGTGTCCGCACTGTTCGAATAAACAAATCAGAAAGAACAAACAATATACGCAGCTGTCAAAATAAATAAGCGTCTACAGCTCCATCTGTTGAGTTATTGGGGTATCAGTCAGTGCTTACAACACCAATATGAAACTAAATGTGCGCGTGCAACACCACGCACATACAAAAAAAATGAGAACAAAAAGTGAGATTAGGTTTTTCTAATTTTCGAATTTCCCGACTTTTCTGAATGTTTTGAGATCGATAGATTTGCAAGAAACAATTGGAAAAAAATTTGAAAGGAAAAAAATTTCGTATGGAAAAAAGTCCTTTTTGGAATTTTTTAATTTTCCGACTTTCCTTCAGGAAGAGTATAAGGTTTTTTTATTTCTAAACCTTCCCAGATCCACAACGAACAACCTCTGAAAATTCCATCAAGATTGGTCCAGCCGTTCTCGAGCCTTAGCGTCACTAACAAACAAACATTCATTTTTATATATAGAGATGTATTTTCAAAAAAAAATTACTTACCCATGCCAACCTGCAAATACGAACTCTTCATGCAAATTCGCCAAGTATTTGGATTAAATG
Organism: Clusia tigrina; assembly: GCA_920105625.2. NCBI lineage: Eukaryota > Metazoa > Arthropoda > Insecta > Diptera > Clusiidae > Clusia > Clusia tigrina. Next base: position 182,631,510 of record OV050031.1, read on the forward strand.
CTGTATTTTGCCTAAAAATTTCACCCACATATTTAGTAACTTAGTTTCCTTTGGAAAGCAGAAGAAACTTACGCTCATTATTAAAATTCCAAACTGAGCATTTCATTTTTATTATCTACATTTTATTAAATCACTACACAAATGCACTTTTTCTTTCTTAATACATGAAAATCCATTATGCTTGAGTACATTTTAGCGAAAGAGTTTTTTAATAGTATGTACTCGTTGTTATGTTATATATAATTCATAATATTTAAAAACCTTTTAATATACAAATTATTGCCTTTGCGCATGAATTTCATATCACAAAATAATTTAAGGTACCACGTGACGTCACAGCCAATCAGCTGTGTTGTGTTTTGTCGAGAGAGGATAGCGGACCTGGGATGAACATGTGTCCGCTCTGGGAAATACGCAAAAACAATTATATAAATGTCACGAACACTTTTACTCTACGGGACTTGTTTGATAAATTATCTCAGGGTATAGCGGGATGCTTGAATTTTTGAATATATCAAAACCTTTTTGCAAAAAGAAAAACGTAGAAAATGGTTTATTAATAATTTAGAAAGAAGCAAATATTTTGTTTTAATTTATAATTTTTTTCTACGTTTGTTGATCATTTTTTACTTTAAAAAGAGATAAAAAAAACTTTGGAAAAAGAATGTAAATAAAATATTATTAGTAAATAAAAAAAAATTATTAATTTCGAAATTTTTTCAATGTTTGTCGAATATTTTCACTTTAAAAACAAATTAAAATACAAAAAACAAATTGATAGTTTTGCATACGAGGACTGTTCAAAAACTATCGCGAATTTTGAATTTTCGCGGGCTACGGATGTTGGATTTTTGATCCTTTTGTGGCATTATGCTGGTACTCATGTCCCTCACTTATATTGAGAGTTTCGGCCATTTTGAATGTTCAGACAGTTTTTGACAGCTATTGTGCGTGGACGTGTTTTAGCTTGTCTTCGATTTTTGTACTTTTTGAACAGTCCTCGTATATTGAATTAAATATCGTTTCTGTTCTATTCAAATTGAGCATTTTTAATTATAACAAATTTGTTTGTTATTTAAATTGTTGGATAACAACATGTCCTCATTTTAGTAAATGAGTGAACGAGTATCCTTAGTAAGATAGGTAGATAGGTTTGGCGATCGCCAGAAAAGCACACTCAGGCTATAATTGACCCTTTTAGATACCAATGAGACACAAGTCCCAATCCCTTTCAACCACGCCATTTGGAGCTTTTTATGAAGCAGTTGTTGGAGCTTATTTTCTTATTTGGAATATCTCCCAAAGAGTCAAGAAAGTAGTCACCCAGGAAAGTGCGCCTCCATGTGGACAGCGGTTGACACGTACAAAGCAGGTGTGCAATGGAATCTTGCTCCTCCTCATCCATGCAACTCCTGCAGAAGTCATTTGAACAATCCCACGCCTACTACTATGAGTACCCAAGATCCAGTGTCCCGTTAGGACACTTACTGCGGACACTTTGTCTATTTAGAGATAATAAATCTTTTGAGCGCTTTACGTTTCTTACAGGCCAGGTTAATCTAGCTATTGTGCAACAGCAGCTGCCCACTGCGCCTAATGATATTGTGTTAATTAAAAGCTTACATGTGGCAACAGGAATATCGAGGATTGACCTAGCTGGCTGAATCGGTATTGTAGTACCCTCTCAGTCGAGTTCATCCACTTAGCAGTTCCCTGGAATATTACTGTGGTCGGGAACCCAGCTCAGATGCAGACGAAACTGCATAATTATCTCGGCTCTTGACGGCTTTTGATACTAAGCGAATCAAGGGAGCGGAAACCCGCTTGGATGTCAGATAGAATACTTAGAATGCTATCTTGTCCAGATATCTTCTTCTTAAGCCAAGACGGTGATGCCTTTATAACCGCGACTTCAGCCTGAAAAACGCTGCAATGGTCGAGGAGCCTAAAAGACACGTTAATGTCCAACTCATCTGATAATACACCAACTCCCACGCTTCCCTGTAGCTGGGATCCATCAGTACAGATGTGAATCCCTTTTACAAGTGGGGAGTGGCGTCCTTTCGTCATGGAAGGCATAACATGGTGTGATGTAGTCCAAAGAGTCAGAAATACCCTCAAAACGTCGTTAGATAGACGCATCTACGACCCTGGCATTCCATTGGTGCACAGCTTTTAGCCCAACAGTTGAATTTGCAGCCATTCTTCCGCCAAAAAGCCTGAAATGCAGCAGAAGAGGCATCACGTCTAAGGTTGGCATTGGAGTGGTTCTGGTGGCTCCACTTATGCATACCTCCGCCAATTGTACCTTTGTTACCAGCCTGTTGTATGTGGACTTACTTAGGGCCGTCCACCAAAAAAGCACCCCATTAAAATGGAATGGTCGTACCACAGCTGCGTATATCCAGTAAGCATCCCCTTTGGCTCTAAACCCTATTTTTTCCCTATAACTCTTTTGGAAGAGTACAGAGCTACTTGAGCCTTCCGAATGCGTTCACTTACATTAGCCTTCCAGTTCAGCTTCCTATCCAAGATTAGACCCAGACATGATTAGTATCTACACCCATTAGTTTTGGAGTGATAAGTTGAGGAATTTTATACTTCCTAGTGAAGAAAAGCAGCTTAGTCTTGGACGTATTAACCCCCAACCCGGGTTTTGTAGCCCATTTGGAGAGAATGTTGAGCATATGTTGCACCGAGTGTCTCGTTATTGATATATACTTGCGCCAGATGCTAATAGCAACATCGTCTGCGTACGCAACGACCTTGCACCCCTCCCTTCAGTTGCAGAAACAGCTCATTTGCTGCAGGATTCCAGAGCAGGGGTGAAAGAAGAAAAGTGTGCCTCAGCACACAGACTTTTTGGTCGACGCCGCCCCCAGCTGTAAATTGATTATCCTGCCCATAAGCATATTTTCAATCCACCTACTAATGGCGGGGTCTAATTCCATTGAAGTTAAAGTTCAATCCGAAGATCGTTTTTTATATATTTGCATGGAACATTTCATTGCTAAAGAAATGGAATCAGGCTTAAATATATATACACACATTTTTTTTATTATCCAAGTTTTTATTGCAATCTGTTCAATTCAATCACACATTTAGCAATATTGAATAACTTAAGACTAATTTTTGAATTTACTGTCTTTTATGGACTATACCCAGTAGTGATGAGCAAAATTTCACTGCCGGTGATTTTTTCACTGTTATTTAAAAATCGCTGGTAGCAACTGTTATCGAATATACAAAGTAACAGCGATTTGATCAAAAGAGTGATTTTTAACAGTCCGTTCTTTTTTCACAGTGATTGAAAATCGCTACTTTTAATAAAAGCGTAAAATAACAGCGGCGATATTATTGTCCATAATAAAAAGAAACAAAAGCTTTTCATCTATTTCTTGTTTCGATTTCAATGAAATTTTTTTGTTTTCAAACATCGTTAATTTACATTGCCGTAGAATAGAAGACGATCGATTTGAATTTACCAAACTTTTATGAAAAGATGAGCATTCTGTAGCAATCGACATTAGTTCTACTATATTCCTGACTGAAGATGATGCAATGTTTTCAACTAAATCTTTTCCTGTTTTGGATGCACAAATATTTATATCTTCATTTATAATAGGTTGTTCATTCTGGTGTTTTAAATACAGAGAGAAAGAAATTTTGTAGCAAAATTTAGATATTTAAATATATGGATATTAACTTCAATTTAAAATCTATTTTATGATGTTTGTAGGGAATGTCACTGTTGGATGCCTATTCTGCATGTGTTTTCTTAAGTTTGATATTGTCGTCTTATACGACATTTTGGACTTACAAATATTACATTTTGCATATATAGCATCAATTGGCTCGAAAAATTGCCATATATGACTCGTTTTTCTTTTCATTTCTGACATTTTAATTGTGAAATTTATTTTAAATGAAACAAAGATTTTTATTTATAACAAATCCGTATTTTTATTTAAAATTGGGAATAATATAATTGTAAGACACTAAACAACAGAACCAATATTAAAAGATATTAATAAATGACAAATAATTTCCGAATAATTCTCTCAATTGTTAAAATGTAAAAGCCTTACGTATGAATATTCAAACTTTGTATCACTATCTCCAGCAATGGGATAATTTAACAGCAACAACTACATACATACATAAATTTACTTAACTAACATGATAAAAACAGTGAATGTTTGCATTCTGGCACCCCATCGGATACCCAACCGATCAGAATTCTCCGAATTTTTTGCAATCAGCTGATTGAGCGGACGCAATTTCTTTGAGCGGAAATTTTTTTCGCTACCGTACTCAACATATAGCACAGCTGTTTGTAGAACAGATGTTTACGTATAAAGTGACAAATTTGTGTAGCGGCCCATTCTAAAGCAAAGTGCGCTGTTTCACTCACCCGATAGGCAACCGATAGGTCGCCAGAATGCAGCCAATGATATAATTCGTTACCAAAGTAGTGAAATAACAACTCGCTGTTATTTCACGCTTTTATTAAAAGTAGCGATTTTCAATCACTGGTGGATTACAGATGCCTGTTAAAAATCGCGCTTTTCGCTGTTACTTTGCATATTTGATAACAGTTTGGTTGACTGCATACATAAATATGTACGAGTATATGTATGAACACAATGGAAACAGCGATCGCAGTACTGTTTAAAATCACGGTGATTGGAAAATAGCAATCACTGGTAACGGCGATACTCAAAAATCACTGGATCGCTCATCACTAATACCCAGTGGATCAGCCATTGCCTATTAGCACAGGAGATCTGTTGTGGATTTTCTCTTCAGTCGGATGAAAGGGAAGGGGTTGGAGTCAGTTCCGATATTTGTGGATTTGGGTGGACTTGGAGTCTCAGATTGTGCGAACTAGAAAGCTTTTTTATTTTTTCAGTGACTGTAGGAACTTTGAGGTCACGATGGATTTGCTTGTTTGTGACATAATAAGGTGCGTTTACAATCATTCTTAGGATCTTTGATTGGAATCTTTGCAGTATTTCAGCGTTGGAAGTGCCAGCAGTGCCCCACAGCTGAATACCGTATGTCCAAACTGGTTTTAAAATTGCTGAGTACAAGAGCAATTTGCTATCGATTGAGACTTTGGAGTTTCGATTCAAGAGCCAGTGTAGATTTCTGAGCTTATACCGAGTGATTTTCGTTTTGTAAATATATGTGTTTTCCAAGTTAATCTTCTGTCGAGGTGCATCCCATGGTATCTAGCCTCATTACATTGGGGTATATTTATGCCGTTGAGTTTAACGGGTGGGCAGGTGTTTCGTTTGAGAGTGAATGTAACCTGGACTGACTTTGTTTCGTTCAACTTGATTCTCCATGTTTTTAGACAGTCAGTAATTTTGTTTAGCCCACTATGGATTTTAGAGGAAGCTAAGTATGGGAGAGTGTCAACAGCTAAGACAGCAGTGTCATCTGCAAAGGTACCTATGGTCACTCCTTCAGCTGATGGTAAGTCGTACGTGTGAAGTAGATAAAGTTTTGGGCCCATGACACTTCCTTGGGGTACGCCTGCTGAGCTTTCATGGAACTCAGATTGTTCTTCACCTTGTGTATGAGAGCTTCTGTTTAAGAAGCTTAAACGAGGGGTTCTTTTCTTTTAATAAAAATTCATTTATTATTTTCTTAGTAAATTTACAAGGAATTTAATATCCACTATTAATTATTTGATTTTTTTTCTTCTTCTTGAGGAGCTCTTCATTAGTCAACAATATTTTTCATACTCATTTAAAATCTTCTTGAACTTCTTCTCGAAGTTAATGTTAAAAAAAAACTCTACAGCAGAAATTGCATTTACTTCCAATAACACAACAACAAAACACAAGCGCAAAACAACAGAGACAAAAAAACTCTAACTGTTGCTTAATGTGTAGGTCCAACTTGAGGGGTATTGTTAGCGGTGTAAAGGGAATGCATGCACAAATTATGACAAAACGATAACCGTAAAACTTTGACTGATTTGCCTTAGTTAATATGTATGTAAATATGAGCTGACTTATGCATATGTAATGTTGATATTGGTATCCAGGGATACCAGATGTGGATTTGCATGGTACCGTGGGGATGATCATGGTGATTAATGTTGTTTGGGTATAAAAACTCCCAAACACCTTGCCTTAAGAAAAAATATCTGTGTGTAAGAGACGACTTGATTAGCACATAGTAGTCAATTGGGAGTATAGTTTTTATTTTGTAAAGCAAGCCATCGTGCCACACGCGAACAAATGCTTTCGAGATGTCAAGAAACGCCGCTGTACAATATTTTTTCTATTCGATTGCAGTGTGTATATACTCAACAATCCCATGAACGTGTTGATGATTTAGCTATCGCTCTTCTATAATTGGGAGTAGTCTTTTCAGGAAAAGGGTTTCCATGAGTTTAGAAGCAATCGGTAACAAGCTAATTGGGCGATACGATTCAGCGCTTTTTCCGGGTTTGAGAATCATTTTTACTTGTGACACTTTCCATTGGGGAGGTAAAAAGCCAGATGTTATTACAGCGTTAAAGAAGTAGGTTAGATAGGTCACTCCTTTTTCTGGAAGTTGTTTTACTATTTTTCAGTGATAAGGTCGTACCCAGGGGCTTTTTTAATATTTAGCTTATCAATAGCTGCTTTCACTTCTGATTTGGAAAATTTACGTATGGGTAAGTCCATCTGATGGGTATTACTCAGAACACTTTTCACATCTTCTGTTGCACAGGCTGGGGGCTCGATTTCGTGTGGGGTTCTTTTTAAGTGTCGGGCAAATGTGACTGCTCTTTGAAAGTCACTTCTAGCCCATTCGTTATTTTCCATTCGTAAAGCGGATTGGGGCATTGTGGGTCTCTTTAGATTCCTAGTTGCTTTCCAGGAGAGTATTCTGTTGCAGCTGTCGCATCGAGATTACTGAGGTAATGATGGAGTTGGGGTGTTTCGTTCGTTATTAAGGATCTCTTTAAGTTCGTTTGTAAGCGCATTTAATTTCTTCTTGTCCTCAGGATGTCTAGTTTGTTGCCACTTTAAGTATGAAATGACGAAATGTAGTTGTGTAATTTTTATTAATAAATATACTCGTATATAAAATTCATTCGATTTACTAAAAACCGAGCTCTAAAACTGTTGAGGATTGTGTTTTAATTGAAGAACCAATTATTAAAAAATCATAACTAATTAACAAATAAATTTGTTTAAAAAACTAATACAAATTCGAGAGAGCAAAACTCAAACAGGACATCAGATAGAAAATAAAATGCATAATGAATTTCAAGTTAAAGTGTCAAAGCTAAATTCAGAAAATATCATAAACCGAATGCGTTTCCAACACAAGGGAAATGAGGAAGGTGCAAAGCAAATCAATGAAACACACTTTACAGAAAAAAATCGCTGAAGAGTCTAAAGTACCACCAGCAAAAAAGTTAATAAATAAGTTCGTATTCTGTGGCAATTAAGGCTTTTCATGATTCCTTCCCAATAGTAATAGCAGCAAAGACACTGACCCAATGATGGCAGAGATGTAAGGTAGTTGATGGTGTCAACACTTGTGTTACTGCAAAGGGTTCCATGACAAAGCGGTTGATGGAAAAAATAATGAACTGTTCCCACATACGAGTGCGATTCCCTCCCAACACCTGAGGAAAAAGAATTTTAAAAAATCAAAAGAGTCCAAAGTGGGTGCCATAAATGTAATGAATGATTGAAATTGGAGCTGGTTGAGACTACCTTGACATGAAATTGATTGTGTCCAGTGTGAATAAAACAGACATACAAAAATAGAAAAAACCTGGTAATGGCCAATCAAAGAAGCACTAACAAAAAGGTCCTTGAAAAGAATTTTTATCACGGAGATGAAAATGTAAATGAAAATTACTTTTCAATTTTAGCTGAAACACATTTAACTGAAGGTGTGAAAATAAGTGAAATAAATCTTAAAGAGAATAAAATTCGCCCTGAACAGGTGGAGTAATAATTGACATGAAGTATTAGTGGAAAATTACAGAGCTTGAAATGTGACCACTGGCATGGGGTTTGGTAATAGCAGTGAATAAACAAGTGACTCTGAACGAGAATATTGTGAATAGTTTCAATAAAATATTGGAATAATGGCTGAATCAATGAGTAACTGCCTCAAGAAAACTGCCTCTATAAAGTAATCATTGAAGGACAATAACCTCATGAAAATGCATACAAAAACAATTATTTACTAAATCAGAAGCAAGAACTCAACAGAGTCGCTAAAAATTGATTATCATAAAATAATTAATACGAATATACTCGTATATGAAAATGGGTGAAAATTGCATCTAAAATTGTATATCAAATTATTCGTATATGTAGAATAGTTGATATATTATGTCCAATATTGAATAATTGCTTTTACTATCTCGTTCTTTCTGATGTTCTGTATCATACCTCGTTAGTGATCTTCTCTATTTATATCACACTATAAGGCATAAACGATTCTTAACGAAACGAGACTTAATTCTGGAATGTGTTAGAAGGATCTCCAAAGTTTCCGGAAAAATAAAAATCAATCCTACAAATTATTCATTTATTCGGAACATAGAACTCCAGCACACGTAGGATTGTGCGTACAGAAGTGCGCAAAAAATTGTTGTTAAGTCCATCAACAACTTGGAAAATTTTGTTCAATGACCTGCACCCATAAAAATTCAGCTGGTTATCCATAATTTAGGTTGTTCGTTCACCTAATGAACTCTCTCGGATATTGAAGAGAGAACACTTTATCCGCAAAAATCGACTGTATTATGCTTTGGCCACGCTGGTGGAACCAAAGGAGCTTACTTCTTTAAAGTGATTGATCTTTGCCGGGTCAGGATCAATGGAAATTCATTTCAAATTCAAAATATAGATGACATAGATTCGGAGGAAACGTGGTTTGAACACGATGATGCTGCATATCATATGGCAGCCGCAATAATAAAATACCATTTGTCGATAAAGCTTTCCAAGAAACGGTCCTTTCCATTGGACTCCAACATCGCGTGATTCGACACCTCATTTTATTTATTGTCCGATCTGTATGAGGCCCCAGGTTGATGGTAATAGACCAGTCACAATCATTGGTGTCCAATGGCGAAATACCCACAACATTATTCGAAAGCGGTCGAAAACTGGACGTTCTGAATGAACTTCACCAGGAACAGCCACAGTGTCCAATGAGTAGTCATCTTCAAAGATGAATGTTATTAATTGTTGTCTCTAATAAAAAAAATTTATGATTTATGTCATTTTTATAAATTTAAAGTTTTATCACGCTAAAGAACTCCCAATTTACAAGACTTTAAGTATTGCTTGGACAGGAAAGAGCAATGAAATCTTTGCGAATCTGGATACTTATGGATGATACTTCAATGAAACCAGTAAGGAAATGTGTATTCTCCTAGCTAGAGATGGGCACTGACACATAACATCATGAAGAGTGGCTACTTCCTCTTATTCAGAGCCGCAGCTGAGACAGAAGTCATTGAATGGCAACCCTAGTATTTACCACTCAAGTAGTGATCTTGTAAGTGATGGATTTCCTGGTTAGATTGACTAGCTGACCAGTTTGAGTCCATGGTAACCCCACAGGTGTGTTTTTCTACCTAATATATTTTTGCTTCCTCATGGTAGTGTTTTTTGACAATTTATTTTACGGACACAAGCGGACCACCAACAGAACAGTAGTAGTGGACATGCTATTAAACAAAGTGACTAATCTAGATAATTCGTGGGTAGACGAATATCAATATTGAGGGAGGAGTGGTCAAGAAATCATCTCAGTCAAACGGTCTCATTGGGAAATCGAATTAGGTTGGGTATTCACGGTATTCAGACACCACACCATTCAAACAAAGGCTTTCTCCCTACATCCGGGAATCCCTCAGTACATGTTAAACGCTACTAATAAAAATCCACAAAGTAGATCAACTGAAATCTTTAGTCTCTCTCTTCACTCATCTTGTTGACTGTGTAACCGTTCCCTTATCAATGATTATGAAAGATTGTAGCGGAGTATTGTTCAATAAAACAAAATGCAGTAAATGCATTCATTCGCACTACTACAGCGAAGCTACTTCCTAGTATTGAAGAATTAAATATACCCTCCTCCCTGTAACAGAACCGTAAAAGTTATTTTATGACTGCACTCCTTTCTGCTACTTTGTATGTACGAGGGGCGTTGCAGCGATGTGTGCCACTATTTTATAACGTATTTAATGAACTCTGACAAATTGAGAGGTTAAGGAACTAATGACGCCAGTGCAGTAAGAGCACCAGCGAGAAGTGCTTGAAAACTTAAGTGCTCTGGCAGTAACCACTAAATAAAGCTGAAGTCACACAACTTGGAGATATCCTTTACCCTTAGATGTACTTGCTAGTCACACCATGGCGATGTACATTACCACAATATTTTTTTCATATATCATCATTAGGAGCATATCTAGGGTAATTTTCTGTATGGTACCCCAAAGGTGATTATAAGAGAGGAAGGGATGGCCTTTATCAGATCAAGCCAATTTTGTAGGCTACCAATTTGTATTCATATATCATCATTAGGATCATATCTAGGGTAATTTTTCGGTAGGGTACCCAGAGTTGATTATAAAGGAGGAAGGCATGGCTTTTATCTCATCGACCTAATTTCTTGTGTTTTGCTTTGGAGCGGCAATACAGTTTTTCATATAAAATTTCGCAGACAAATTTTTTATAGATCCTAATTTTTAAACATCCATCAATATTTTTTGTTTAATGCTAGTGCCCTGATCGCTATTGTGAAATTTCTTTGCTGAATCTACTACAGTAATGATTTTTGGTCAATTGTGGGCGTGGCAATAATAGTATTCAGCCCATATTTTAGAAACGCTCTAGTATGGACAGAATGTATTTTATCCATATATAATCAATACGAGCATAGCTAGGCAAATTTTAATTTTACTCCCGGAAATTCCTTATATGGAAAGTGGGCGTGTCCTTTATCTGATCAACCTAATCTTTCACAAATGGGTTTATAGTATCCACATGCTTCTTCACATAATCTCCTCCATTACTCTCTATTAAATGTTATCTTATGAATATATGTTTATAGTGGGCGGGACAGTAATTATATTCGCCTAGTAGTAGAGCCACATCTACATAACTACCGAATTGCGTCAATATACCATCAATTGGACCGAAGTTATAGTCAAGAAAAGGTGCTACAGTAGGGAGGTAGGCGTGGTCTTTGGGCAAATGGACTCATATAGCAATCTGGTTCTGTATCTTGATCCAGACCATACTTATCCAAAGTTTCATTAATATATAGAGTGGAAAAGAACATACGGACGGACAAAATCAAAATTACTCAGAAAGTGATTTGGTTCATTTGTGTATATGCCACGCCTCCTTCTGGTAGTTGAAACAGCTCAACTATACAAACTTAGTATACTCTTTTTCCCCTTTTAAAGGCAAAGGGTATAATAATGGGCGACCAATTGTGAACGGACCCGAAAGAGAGCGAACACCTTCCTCCGGAATGTGAATGGCTTTTTTCTTTTAGATGCAAAATCAATATTGATGATTAACTACATGAGATATCGATTAATACATTATGCACCACTTCCGAACCTGCAGATGAAGACGAATGTCCAACCAGGAAGCAAATTTTGTTCCTAACATGACAATGCAGCTAACTAATTCAAGTCCTGCAGTAACTCAAAAACTGACCATCAACCCTATTCAATAGATTTCACCTGTTCCAAAACAATAATACAAAGAAATACCTATTACAGGGTTAATTCGATTCCTAGTCCGCACAACACCGAACATGGAATTAGTTGCGTAAGGGGACGCAAAGGAACTCATCCAAAACAGGTCTGCTCTGGAGTCGCTGAAACTTATCCATATGTATATTAGACTTTTCCCCTATACTCCAGTAAATTTTATTATTTTATTTGACAGTAATCCACAAAAATATGATTGTGAGCAATGAAATAGCAATAAATTAACAAGATTGCAAAATATTCTTTTCTTTCACTTTCTTGATATGCTTGGCACCTACAGCAGCTGGCGTCAAAAAAGTGATTCATGTGTAACTAAAGGACGTTTCCTTTTCACCAGCAAGTGTTGTAAATTTACTCCTTTCATAGTCACTTGACAAATGGTTGCATAATTCGGGACTGTCACAATCTAAGAGGGATTTAATGTTTAATACAATTTGTCTCTTTCACAGCATCCCTGCTCGTCCCCCACATTTAATCCGATGTGGTTATTTGTCAGCCACAATGCAAATTGCGCCACTCAAAGCCACACAAGTACTCCTTCACATACCAAGCAATTCTGCATGGAGGACGCAGTATTCGCTGGCAGTACGCTGAATGTCCTCAGTACCAGTACAATTTTCTGTCGGCTTGCAGGGTGGGGGTGCATGTAAGGATACAATTCTACTCAAGTCATTCGTTTTAAATTACGAACGCAGCAGTTGAAACTAATTGCAATGAAATTATGCCATGGATATGGAAATATCCCTCACAATTGCATTCCACTTGTGCGAGTATGTCATTGCGCCATTTCCAGCTGGTTGAAGCCCCCGCAAGCAGCTTTTCAAAGCCGCACGTAAAACATTAGCAATTTCTTTTTGCCTCCTCGTTTTACTTTTTTGTTCATTAATTCTCCTCTGGCTGCTGCATTCGCGGATTATTTGCATGCAAATCGTTTGGCTTCGCCGTCCGCACGGTCCTACTTTTCACTGTTTCAGCATTAAGAACGCTCCGAGCTGCTGGCTGCTGGTTCCAAGCTCCACATCAGCATAAATTTCAATGTCAGCAAAGCAATTAGGCGCGTACTCTTCATTTCTAATGGCATACCAGCGCACTTCTGCAAATCTATGGGCTTTGTTTATTGTGGTGGTAATGCACACCCACCACAAGTGATGGCAAAACACACCCACCACACCACCGAACTCACTCCACCTCACCTCAGCATACCTCAAACGCCACACAGCGTCGAGCCGCACGTCACGTCACTTCGCATCTAATCTTAGCAAGCTCCAGCATTTCACTTTCAATATCGATTTTCCAGTACAGAAGCGCCTGTATGGGGGAAGGGCCCATTTGCATCTGAGTACACAGACGCATACAGACACACATACATGTAGACGCAAACCCACACGCAGAGCCACCATTTCAAGGCAAATACAAATAATTTCGTTTGTACTTTACATTTAGCGAGGCCAGAGTCATGAGATACTCATGTCCACCCACTTCGGTCGCTTATACCGACACAAAACCGCGAGGCAACCGTGTAGGGCCTGCATCTACCATTTTTTCAACCAATTCCCATTTCTTCGCATTAGCAGGCATCTCTTTGCCAATTCCATTCCGTTCAATTCAATTCAGTTCGGTTCAGTTCGGTTCACGTGTTTCGAATTTGTTCCTTCATTAAATCAGTAGGAGCACCCAATACCCCGATAGTGATGTGGGTCCTATTCCACAAACCGTCTTCCACTTAGTAGTTTGTATCATCCAAGTTTCCGAAATAACATTTTAAATTCGTATTCGAAGAAGAGAAAAGTCGACGTGAAATACAAAGATTTAACAATGAAAGAGTCGAAAATGGAAAAATGCGATTTGGAGTTATAAGACAGGGCGCTGACATCCTCCTGCCTGCTTGCTGTATTCGATTGATTCGAAATGTGTGTGGAGCGCTTTGCTTAGCGCGTGCAGCAGGGAGGAGAAGGACAGAGCCTTTTTGTTTCGGTTGCTTTCTTTTTGTTTAATGCTCTTTAATACCTTTGATATTTCCATTTTCTTGATGCCTCAAACATTTCGAAGGTTGTTGATTTAGTTTGATTTTGGCTTAGTTCTTTTGAAAGAATTTGCTGTTTCTGGTTAGAATGACGGCAAGGCCCATAAAAGCTTTCAGGAGTGGCGGTTCTATTTCAATTCATCGCATCACATTTCCGAATGAAATCATCAATCATGGGATTTTGCGTCGCACTATGTTGAAGATAGTTGTTTATCCTCCTGTCTGGAATTTATAAACAATTCTCAATGCTGTACCAGTAAAGCGGAAGGGGAGAACAGAACGTAAGTGATTAATAACTTTGGGTTTTTTCTGAAATTTAAATATCCTGCCATTTGTTTATCCTTTTAGCATCAATACTGAATACGGGCTACGACCAAATTCGACATTTTGCAGTTAGGCAACAGAAAGTGATACAAATTTGAATCATTTATATTTTGTGAAGGATTGATATGAGAAATTGAAGGGATCTGGATGGAATTATACAAGCTTATAAAGAAAATCATGGATCACATTGCAACATATGGAACGAAAAGAAGCTGAAGAATTATGAAATAGATCATAGTGGTAATGAATAAATTTACAATTGTTAACCAATGAACTTGTTCACAGAATTTTGATGGAATGCCGATGTTTACAGAGGGGTGAATGTCGTGCATTAGCGTGCCTGCCTTGGCAAGCTCGTCCGCCTCGCAGTTTCCCGGGATTTCGCTGTGTCCGGGAACCCAGACTAGGTGCACCCGAGAGTAACTTGCGAGCTCATTTAAAGATGTTCGACATTCATGAACTAGTCTTGATGTGGCCGTGGAGCCAAAAAGAGATTTAATGGCGGCCTGGCTGTCTGAGAAGACAGATACGTCAACTGCGCCGATATCACTACTCAGCATCCATTTGGCTGCGTGGTAAATGGCCATGACCTCAGCTTGAAAAACGCTGCAATGGTCTGGGAGACGTAGGGAGATGTTTAAGTCCAGCTTGTCGGAATAAATACCGCTGCCGACTCTACCTCCAAGCTTGGAACCGTCGGTGTAGATTTCGACTGTTTCACCGACGATTCGGTTTTCTGAGGTCCAGTCGCTTCGACTTGGAATAGTGAGGTGGAATTCCCTGTTCAAATCAGGATAGACCGACATATAATCGATAAAGTTGGGGACAGGTGGATCCTGATTCAGAATTGAAGCACGGCCTGTCAGGGTTATGCGCCAGTGCGAAAGAGCATTAAGTCTAAAGCAGTGTGTAACTCTGCTTCGAAATATTAAATCTAATCATGATAGCATTGATCGTCAAAATTTTAAAATTCTTTTAAAAAGTTATGCGGCTGAAACTGTAGACGATATTAAGAGACCCATGGACCACTTATTCGGCTTGAAATATTGCTATATAGATTTCTTTTTAAGTTCCATTGAATCTAAAGTAACTGTCGTTGGGCTTAATTTTTCTGAAAACAATGGAGGTACCTCTATCAGGGTCAATAGCCAAGGTTACATGCGCATGATGACATACTTTTTGAGTACCGAACTGGACAACTCTGATATACATGTGGATATTGTTTTAACAGGACGAAATAACAATATCTGCATTCTGGCACTCAGATTATATTGAAGTGGAGGGATTCTTGCCTTTCAGTAGCTAATAAGCTGGATTATCTTTTCTGAAACACTTTGGCAAAAGCTTTTTGTATAGTATAGTGGGGTAAGGCATCTAATACTTTCTGAAAATCGATAAATGCAGAGTAGAACGGTGATCCTCAACTATGACAAGCTATTTATTTGATCATGATATGAGGCTGGTGTCACCCAGGATCCGCTCGCTCCTAAGTATGTCAGCAGCATTGTTTTTACATGGCTTAGAAGCTTAATCAAAGTATGTTCTATATTCCATCCCTATATCGCGTTATTCAAAGTGGTTGCTACTGTGTCATATCATATGTGTATAGGTGACTTTTTCAACGAGCCTGAATAATACTCCATTCACAAAATCAGTATTTCTTCTTTTAGACTGGCATTAGCATCCTTCACACACCTTAGCTGATTTTTTTGGTGTGGGAAGTATGGTTGTCCTACTTAGGTCACGGCTTCTGTTGCTTTCAACGACTGTTTAGGATTATTTGAGTCTACCGAGTAAGTTTTCAGTCACTCTCTCAAGAGCGCACTAACTGCATCCTCTAAAGAAACTTTGCCGCTTCTATTAGGAACTCAATTTTCAGGATGTAGCTTTCTCAATGAAGAATCGTATGTCATTACATTAGATATAAATCAAAGAAGGGTAATTCCAAATTGTTTAAATAATAAAGGTAGAGTGGACATTACGATCACTAGAAGTGGATGAGAAAGGTGCAAATTTTGTCAGATAGTCAAGTGGTCTCAGAAGCACTATACAGCTATATCAAATCATTAACTTCGCACTGGTCCCGGAATTTGACACAGTCCAAAATAAACTGGCAAAAAATGATATCTCAGCCTGGGCATAGGAGATATCACGGTCATGAGGAACCGAATACCTCAAAATTACTATTATCCCATTAGATAATTCGATTCCTGATCATACAACAAAACCAATTGGTTGTATCTGGGTGCATAATGGATATAATGTTGGCTACGGTGCAAAGACATATAGCAGCGTGAACCCAGTATATAAGCGGAATTTTATTTTTATTACAGATTTTCCTTACTAAATGAGTTCTGTTTATGCGAAGCGGTATGAAGCCGTATTTTTATGGACACACCCGAAATATCCCAAAATGTCATATGCTGCCGCAGCTAATACATTTAAGAAGTCTGAATACTTCGTTAAGAAATGGGTGAAGCGGAAAATCGAGGGCACCGTACAGACGGCAGTTAAATGTGATTTTGGAGCATTTAGGAAGAGAATCCCACTCTACGGCTGCGGAAAGCTAAGGATAATCTTTTCAAAAAAGGAATTAGCATTCAATACAATCAGGCAGCGCTTACACGAGGCAAAAGTCCAATTTCGCTCCACAACCTCGAAACCATTGCTTACCACATAGAGAACCTAAAGACCTGGGCAAATGAAAACAGTCATCGCGATTGGTCGAATGTTTACTGATGACGTGACTTTTTGGGCACGTGTTCCGGTGAAGCATACCTGGTTAACCAGCAATAAACAAATTGCACAACAAACCGTCACACATCCTGTAAAAGTCAATGTCTGGGGATGCTCTCAGAACGCAGTTTTGAGTCCCTTTACACGGAAAATTTGAATGCAGAATTCATGGTAAGATCACACAAGCGTGGCCTTCTGAAATAAGCCAAGAAGATGTTTGCATCCAATAATGAAAATTGGGATCTACGAGAAGACAATTATCCAAAGAATCGCGAGTGGTAGGATAAAAACGGCGTCATCACAATAGATGTGTGGTGATTTTCACATGTAATCAGCTAATCAGAGATTCTATTCTTCCTCTGCATAGGGTTATTGTAGTACAATAATGTTGTTCTGAACACCAACTTATTCCAACAACTTATTTGACCATGCCAATTCATTAATTGTAGAATCCAGCCAGGAATACAAGATAATTTCTCTCTATGGTGGAAGGTGCAGACTGAGTATGGATACAGTATTATATTATTGGTTGTCGGTTCCGCTTCAAGACGAATGTATGAGCAGGTGTCCATAAGAGAATGCCTTGTCATACTCTTTATGTTAGACTATTCATCATTACAACCTGCACACAAAAAAGCAATTCAGAGGAGGATCCCGGCTGCAAATGTTTAATTATTTTATATACGAGTAAAGCACGGGTGGAGCATCACTCGCCTCACATTGCTACGACTCACAACAAACATTTCAATGCCATTACCGCAAGTTTTCCAACTGCTCTAGGCGTGCCCAGGTGTGCAGCATCCTGCCCACACAACAGTTTCCTGTGCGTTATCTTGAGGGTACAATTGCGATTTCTCAAACTTTTTCAAAGAAATTTCACGGCTACCCGTGCGTAGTCGCAGTGCCGGCGCACTTGCCGTTTAAAGTTTTCACTCCGTCTGAAGTGCTCCGCTCTTTTCCAGATCCTTGCACCAGTTCCACACAATTAGCGTAACGATTTGCTCAAGTGCGCCTAATGCATCCCTTATGGCGCATTGCGCTAATTTGTATCGCGTGGCTTTAATCGTTGTTGCGTTATTGTTATCATTATTTCACAGTATTTCTGTTGATGTTGCTGTTGTTGTTGTTGTTGGAGGTGGCGTTTTACCTTTATCTAGCTGACTAATAATTACATTTGCATAATTCCATGGAATGACGTCCCTGTGTGAGCATGTGTGGCACTTCCATTTGTAATCTGTTTGCGTGCTTCTGACGGCATTTTAATACCTACAAATTAATTTCACCGTTGCCGCGTTTTCAATTTAGACTTACATTTTAATCTTTCGAATGCAGTTGCTGCATATACAGGGTGTTGGTGCGAACACTGAACAGCATACATTTTTAATAAATTCAAAACGAAATAATATTCAGACATTTTTCGGTTACTTATAAAAAGAGGGGATTGTAAATTTCTTTAATATTTTCTCAATATTTATCTCGGAATTCTTGGAGCAATTTTAATAGATCGTAGTTTACTTTGCAGTGTTCGGACTAGAAACCAGAACCAATTTTCTCCGGTAAGTCAAATTTCCATATTCCCATATCTGTACTTATTTGTAATTTGTAACTTGACCGATAATCAACATATTCAAGATTTTTGCTGAAGGAAATCTCCATATTATCTCTGCATATAAAACCATCTACCCTGATAGCAATGTTTCCGAAATAATTTGAGGAATTATTTGCTAAGTGTCCAAAGCTAATCATTCTTTGGATGAATATGATACCAGCTCAATGTGGAATTCAGTATTAATCACTTGATTCTTAACCAATACTGCATTGATTGATTTGTGAGCGAGGACCAAGACCACTGGCCACCTATAAAACTCAGTCCGTTTCAAGCATTGTACTGTATCCACATAGAAGATAATGTTAAATATGAAAGATAATGTGATAAGAGGGGTCCGTGAAATAGACAGACAAGGTTTTTCACTGTCCCTCAAACTTCTGCTTCTTTCATGGCCCTCATCTTATTCTCGTTACATAAGAAACGTTTTCTTCTTATGATCTCCCGATAGTAGCAGAGGTAATGCTCCGAAGTAACCGCAAGGCAAAACGGGTTTACGATGTAGACTACTAACCAGTAAGCTCAGATACTTTCTCCCAAAGTTGAGCAGAATATTTGCTACTGTCCTGCTGAGCTTCGTATTTTTGCAGTTGTCAATTTTGAACTATTTTTATTTATGGGCGTTATTCACACATTCAATTCTGACAAAATTTACTCACATATATCCCTTCGGACCTATTCGATTTCTCATTGAGCCAATGTTGACTAATCAGTCATTTCTTTTCCACGAACGTGCCATTCTATTCCTCGACTTATCGTATGCGTTGTGGGAGGTCTGACATTTTACTGGTGCATAAAGTCAATCTGTTTTTTCCGATGGAACATTACAACATAATAAAATTCTATCGCAACATTCAGTGTTTTTGCAGCAGTAACGCAAACAATCCGACCTGCAAAAATATTAAATCAACACCTCCTCAAGCAAACATTTTTCGGCAAATCTTGCATTTATGATGCACTTAAGCAAGACAACAGACTGGGAGCTATTCAGTGACTGTATGCACGTAGATTGCTTCATCTTGTGTTAGCAGCTGCCCCCGCTTTAGGTGTCCTTAGACGGTAATCACTGATAACCACTTTTAGAACCCGAGGATATTGCTGATGAGATTTTGTATAAAATGGGGATACTTCCTTTAGAAAAGTCTTCTGCAGGAGTGTGAAACTGCATTCCAATGCTGCTTATATATTTTTAAATATACCCCTTATATTTATATGCACAGAGAGAAAATGTAGGGTAAGATAACTAAATGTAAGCTCACTAATCACTTTTGTACCGTCCTAGTGATGTGGAAAAACTGGTAAAAGGGAAGGTAGGTAGGTAGGTAAAGCGGCCACCCGAAAAGGGCGCACTTAGGCCAACATTGACCCTTTGTGATACCGCATGGGACAGCAGGTCCCATCCCTTTCAAAGGTCCAGCCATTTGGAGCTTTTAATGAGGCTGTTGATGGAGCTAATCTTTTTTTTTGAGATATCTCCCAAGGAGTCCAAAAAGTAGTCGCCTAGGAAAGTGCGCCTCCTTCTGGACAAAGCTGGACACGTGCACAACAGGTGAGCAGTAGACTCTTCCTCCTCCTCGTCCATGCAACTCCTGCAGAAGTCATTAGAGGCGATCCCCACCCGTGTGTGCCTAGAGTCCAGTGTCCCGCTAAGACGCTAATCACGGGACCTATGCTTTGTCTATTTAGAGCCAGTAGGTCCTTAGAGCGCTTGACATTTATCTCTGGCCAGGTTTGTCTAGCTATTTTACATCCTGACAGTTCAGACCAGCGCCTGCCCGCTGTTCCTAAGGATATTGTATTTACTAAGAGCTTACATGTGGCAATAGGAATACCGAATTGCGACCTATCTGGTTCCATCGGTATGGTAGTACCCTCACGGGCAAGTTCATCCGCCTTGCAGTTCCCTGGAATATCTCTGTGACCGGGAACCCAGCACAGATGCAGACGGGTCTGCTTAGCTATCTCGTCTAAAGATTTGCGGCAGCTCTTGATGGCTTTTGAGGTGATAATAACCGAATCCAGGGAGCGCAAAGCAGCTTGGCTGTCGGACAGAATGCAAATATCAAGTCCAGATATCTTCTTCTTCCTTAGCCAAGACAGTGCTGCCTCTATAGCCGCGACCTCTGCCTGAAAAACACTGCAGTGGTCGGGCATCCTACAGGACATGTTAATATCCAAATCTTCTGAGAATACACCACCTCCCACCCTACTCTGTAGTTTGGATCCATCTGTGTAGATGTGAACCCCTTCTACATGAGAGGGGATGCCATCCTTCCATTCGTCCCTGGAGGGAATGGAGATCTTGCACATACCATTGAAGGCGTACATTGGTGTGATGTAGTCGAAAGAGTCAGGAATACCCTCAAAATGTCTTAAAATGGACGCATGACCTATATTCCTGGCATCCCATTGATGCGTAGCTTTTAGCCTGATAGCTGAGTTTGCAGCCTTTTTTTCTCCAAAAAGCCTAACAGGCAGCAGATTGAGCATAATGTCCAATGCTGCCGTTGGAGTCGTTCTAATGGCACTACTTATGAATACCTCTGCCGTTCTTTGTACCTTTGTTATCAGCCTATTGTATGTGGACTTACTTAGGGCTGTCCACCAAGCAAGCACCCCATAGAAAAGGGCTGGTCGTACCACAGCTGTGTATATCCAATAGGCTACCTTAGGCTGTAACCCCCATTTTTTGCCTATGACTCTTTTGCAAGAGTACAGAGCTACCTCAGCCTTCCTAATGCGCTCGCTTATATTGGCCTTCCAATTCAGCTTCCTATCTAGGATCACGCCCAGATATTTAGCCTCCTCGACAAGGTCAATATCTACACCCATTAGTTTTGGAGCAATAAATTGAGGAATTTTATACTTCCTAGTGAAGAGTACCAGCTTAGTCTTGGTCGGATTAACCCCCAACCCACAGTCAGTAGTCCATTTAGAGAGAATGTTCAGCATGTTTTGCATCAAGTCCCTCAAAGTAGATATATATTTTCCCGAGATACTAATAGCAAAAACATCCGCATACGCAACCACCTTGCACCCTTCCCTCTCCAGTCGAACAAGCAGCTGATTTACCGCAAGATTCCAGAGTAGGGGTGAAAGAACTCCACCTTGAGGTGTGCCTCTGCACACGGACTTCTTGGCCGACGCCGCCCCCAGCTGTGAATTGATTATCCTGCTACTAAGCATGTTTTCAATCCACCTGCTAATGGCGGGTTCCACCTCCAAGTCTCGCATCGCACCGACTATTGCGTCTGATTTGATATTGTTAAAAGCTCCCTCAATGTCCAGGAAAGCCACTAGGGAGAACTCCTTGTTGTGCAGGGAGCACTCAATCCTAGAAACTAAGGAGTGTAAAGCGGTCTCCACCGATTTACCCTTGAAGTAGCCATGCTGAGAGACTGACAGCTTCTGTCTGTCTATAGTGAGCCTCAGATGAATGTCTAACAACCTTTCCAGGATTTTCAGACAGAAGGAGGACAGACTAATGGGCCTTAAGTCCCCTGGAGCTGTGTGCGAGCTTTTTCCGGCCTTGGGTATAAAAATTACCCTCACATGCTTCCATGAGTCTGGAATATACGCTAATTCAAGACAACTATTATAGATCTTTAACAGCCACTCTATTATAAGATTCTCTGACTGCTCAATTTCAATTGGAGCTACACCATCTGGGCCAGATGCTTTAAATGGTTTGAAGCTATGGATTGCCCATTGCAATTTTGGCTTCGTGACTATGTCTGAGTTGACTTCAACTACATTCCCCCTGGGATTCGTTCTCCGCGGAATGGTACTCGAGCAACCAGAGAAGTGAGTCTCCAGAAGAAGGTCTAGAGTCTCATTACTATTAGAAGTCCAGGATCCATCCTCCCTCCTCAGGTAACCAGGTACCATTGGAGCAGTTGATAGGATCTTCCTCAACCTGGACGTCTCAGAGATATCTTCTACGTCACCGCAAAAGTTCCTCCACGATTCTCTCTGTGCTTTCCTAAGCTTATTTTTGAAGGCTCTGAGTGCTGCCTTCTATAAAGCCCAGTCTGCACTATCTCTAGACTTCTTTGCGCTGTTGAAAAGTCTCCTACAGTTTTGTCTGAGTCCCCTAATTTCCTTCCCCACCATGTGGGTTTTTGTTTCCCCCTGGGTCTACTGAGGGGGCAAGAGACCAATAGAGCCTTATTAAGAGCAACCGTTAGAACCTCCACAGACCTATCAATTTCGTCACACGTGCTTGTGCTAGTGGGATTCTGAGGTAGTAGTCTAGCTACAGTCACCTTGTAGAGGTCCCAGTTTACTTTCCTGATATTTCTAAAAGCCTTAGGGCTAGGTAGACTATCTAGAAGATCAAACTGAATTAACCTATGATCCGAAAAGGAATGTTCCTCTAGAACTCTCCAATTTGAGATCTGGTAAAGGGGAAACGATATCTTAGAAGAGAATGAAGAGTTAACTCGCGTGTTGTACCCGAATAGAAACCACATTCAAGCAGCAGAACTAAAAATCAGTTGCAGACTATTTTGGAAGCTTGAGTCCTCATGGCGACAATGAGCACTCATTGTGGCGTGCTGCTAGGAAATTCAAAGGGCCTTTACAACACAAGTCACCACTTCGCAAAGATAATGGCACTTGGGCTAAAAGCAATGCCTTCGCAGATCACCGGAGTAATGTCTTGTGTACAAATCCCCCCGTTATCTCGTTTGAACGTTAGGAAATACGGATTAATGGAAATAGTGAGCGCCTGAAAACATCATTAAAGACTTAAAACCTAAAAAAGCACCAGGAATGGATCAGATAACAGAAACATGATAAACGAATTACCTAATATAGTTGTATCTCACTTAGTCACAGTATTCAACGCTGTTTTACGCACTGGGCACTATTCTCAAAATAGGAAACTTTTGGAAATAATATTGATCCCGAAGCCAGGAAAGGATGTTATACAGGTTTCTTCATATAGACACATTACTCTACTACCTACCTTATCTAAGGTCTTCCAGTACTTAAATAAAAACATTGTAATTCCTCAATACCAGCAGGAGTTCCTCTAGGCAGTGTGCTTGGACCAATGCTGTATTTGGTTTTTACAGTTGATATGCCAACTTCCGATCACACATTTGTCGATGATACCGCCATACTGAGTACAATCAGATCCCATCTTGAATCGTCGCCATGGATACAGAGCCACTTACTGTTTATTGAATAGTGGCTTAGCAAATGGATTATAAATGTCAATGAAGCTAAATGTGCCACTTAACATTTACTTTAAGGAAGGACACGTGGCCCCCTGTTCGCATCAATGGTCAAAACATTCCACAACGCTCTGACATAAAGTACCTGGGAATACACTTAGACAGACGATTAAAGTGTGCTCAGATCAAATTGAAACTCCATACCTTGAACTGGCTACTAAATAAGCATTCAAACCTTTCCTTAGAATATAAGATATTTCTTTATACCAGTATAATTAAGCCATATGGGCTTCAATTGTGGGGTATCGCATGTCCATCAAACAGGGAGAAGCTCCAACATATCTCCAATTGAAAATTCTGAGAATGATGACTAGTGCTCCATGGTAATTGAGGAACTTAAACATCCATCGTGACCTAAATATACCCACGATTGAAAATGAAAGAGTGAACACCTGAAAAAACCTAAGCTCTTAAATTAGAAAATCACCCGAACTGCTTGGCGAGGAGCCTACTAGCGCTTCCCTCTACAAAACGTCTCAAAATTATGGTTACATTAGACCCGATTTAGCAAAGTCTTATTGCGTGCTGTGTAAACACTAAAAATTCGAGGAAAACACTAAATGGCTGAGGATATCACCTAAATATGTAAATGTAGTCTGTAAGCTTAGAAAAATTACTGTTAGTTTCTTGACAAAGAAAAATTCAGTAACTAAATTAATGGGTAAAAAAACAAATAACCGGCATTACGAAGGCGACCAAAATATTCCGACTCCATTAACCCGTCCTCTTGTCCTCTTTCATTCCTATGTAAGCAACAACAATGATGATTGACTAAGCAAAGAGTCTTGATTTTTTCACAAGGTATTTGGAGACCGCTTTGCTGACACTGCAGACATTTCAGTGCTAAGTCAAGTACGACTGGCTGAAAGTCAGAATATCAGTTCCTGCAACTATCTTAGTAGTACTGCCCACACGCACCTAAAAAATGTCCATCAAAACTAGGAACTGCCTGTTCATCTGCCGGCTGAACTCTAATTTTATATCGACTCCATCCAGAACTTAGTATCTTCTATGAAACTTTCACGACAACCTGACGTGTAAGTTGGATATTATCACCAAGATAATATCTGAGGGTACTGGGAAGTAGTGACTGAACTAGTTGCTTTTATCGTGGATCATTTGCCCGACTAATATACTAATGGATGGAGATGTGAAAGTGAAGGGATTTTAGTTGCCTGCTGTAAAGGAAAACTTTAAACAGAATTATCAAAAACATAAATTTTTTGTGGGATATCAGCAATTGCCTGCAAATGTTGTCGAACTTACTTGCCTGGTTTTCAGTAACTAAAAATTCGTTGAAACTCTGAGAATTTTGAAGCTGCAGCTGAAATCTCGTAGTGTCTAAGAGAAAGAAATGTATGAATTCAGTTTGATGAAGTCTGCAAATATATTTTAAGATCAGTGGCTCGTAGTTAGAAAATCGTAACCACCTTTCTGAGCACACGTTCCCAGATTCCCACAACCTCAGCTTGAAAGACAGTGCTATGATCCTTTAGTAGTCTTTATTAGAATAGTAGAAGCGCATGTCTCTGCCACCATCGATATTGGATCCATCTCGGCTTGTTGTCACAGTGCAAGAGGGCATTGATGCTTCAGGACTCTTAGTATGCAATGTAAAAGAAAGTACTCCGAGCCTAGTTTCTTTAAAAATATAAACTCACCTTCGTTTTACTAAATTTTAAAGAGTTCCATAATTCAAACTCATCGAACAATACTCGTATACTGGCTTTTTTTTATCAAGCAAGGTAAATAGGAAAATTCTATCCTGCCACCGAAACCGTGCTACTCCCACGAATATTATGCAGGGCAGTGAAAATAATGTTTGCATTCTTAATGCAGCTGTAATAACGAAGAATCTCTTTTTCACATTTTATACATAATCGAAAGGGAAAAAATGCTGCAAAGGAAGGCGGAATATGAATAAATTAAAACTGCTGCGAGAGGTTGCCTCCATCCGTGGCTATTTTTGCCCAACACTTTCGTTCGACGTGCAGCCTTCACTTCACTGGAAACACGTTTGCATATTTAATATGCTTAAAATGTAATTTCACATACCCGACTTCAGTGCTGGCTGACAGGCTCTCTCGTTATCCTGCTGAAATGCCGCCTCAGCATCGGGTGATTTTCCCTCTGTATGCCGAAGTTTCGCACTCAATTTTTTATGCATACCCGCATTTGTGCATCGCTTTTCACGAAATTCTGCACACAAAAAGTGTCCAATGGGCTGTCGTGCAGTGGGCGGACGTACAGTGGGCCGACTGGAGGCGCTTGTTGCTGGCACAGTGGCGGATTTTAATAAGACTTCCGCCGCTCAGTGTAAAGGCAATTGGCCGGGCTTATAGATACGTTCATTTCTCACCCCAATAACAAAAGTCCACAACAGGATTAAAGAGTTGGACAAATTGTGTCCAGCGTTTACGATCCGGGAAAAATTTTTCTCCACGCAACTGATGTGGCGGTATTTACTTTTATTATTCGATGGAGGCGAGAGATTTACTGATGTACTCCCGAACTGCGTATCTACTCGTAGAATCATTTTTAAATTCAACGAGTAAAGAAGTCTGAAGTCGGGTTAGACCCACTACGAAATACCCGTTACCTTTTCTTGTGCGTGCGAGTTCAACAATGGGGATGTTATCTTCATAAATCATCATTAGGAGCATACTAACGGTAATTTTTGGTAGGGTACCTTGAAATGATTATATCGACCCCATTTCTTGTATATGGCTTTCTAGTGTCAATATAACCACTAATATATAATTTCGTCCAAAAATATTATATAGGTCGTACGTTATAATAATATTTGAATAGTGGGCGCGGCTGTAGAAATAACACGCCCATTTTTTGTGTGGTGTCTAATGTTAGTACCCGCAACCTTCCTGTGAAATTTCGTTGATAAATCTTTAATAGGAACACAGTGATTTTTGGCTAATTGTGGGCGTGGCAGTTCTATTATGATCTCCATATTCTGCACACACACTATTATGGACCCCATGTATATTTCTGCAAATTTTTATTCCGCTGGTATCAATACGAGCATAGGTATACTAATTCTAATTTTAGACCCGAAAGTTCCCTATATCAAAAGTGGGCGTGTCTTTTCTCTGATCAGCCCCATTTGTTGCAGATAGCTTTGTAATGTCCACATGTTCCTTCCCGTAAAATTTCGTCAGTAAATCTCTACCAGATCTTAAGTTATTAATATTTGTTAATAGTGGGCGTGGCAGTTAATATATACAGCCCACTTTTAGCATAATGTTTAGTGGGACCCACATCTCCATAACTGCCAAATAACGTTACGATTCCGTCAATTGGACCGAAGTTATAGTCATTTTAAAAAAGGTGAAAAAAGTTCCTTTTATGGAAGGTAGGCGTGGTCTTTGTCCAAATCGGCCCATATAGCAATCTGGTTCTGTATCTTTGTCCAGACTATACTTTTGCAAAATTTCATTAAGATAGCTCTAACGGTGTAGACAAACAGTGGCCACAGACGGACAGACGGACGGACAAAATAAAAATTGCTTAGAAAGTGATTCTGATCATATCTGGTATATACGAGTATATGTTCATACCTACCACGCCTCCTTCTTGAAATTCCAGCCCCCCCTATTTACCTTTTTTAAAGGTAAAGGGTATAAAAATGAAATCTTTATGTAAATTTATTTTTTATTCGATCGCAATATCTTCTATTAAAATTATTTCACACCTGTAGGAACCGCGACAAATCCTGACGAATCTTATTCAAAACTTACAAATTGTGACCACTTTTCCAGAAATGTTGATCTTACGGCATGGTTTTACTGGCTTTGTTGTTCAATATCGTTCGGGAGGGCCAGAGCAAAAAAGGATTTAGATGATCCCTGAAACAAAGAGTGCGTATCGTATGGAAGAATTTGGCTGAATATTTGGGATTGGTCACAGCCGTTTGCTTAGGATAATAACGGAGCATTGCTAATCATCCACATGGAAATGGTCGAACGATCATTGGAATATACTACGAAGCATTTTTGGACAAAATTAAAGCAGTCATCACCGGAAAACTTGAACCCTTGCAAAAAGAATATGTTGCTTCATCAAGACAATGCACCAGTTCACAATTCGGCACTCGCCATGGCTACAATTCACGAATTGCGATTCGAAAAAATTTACCATGTCTCTTATTCACCAGATCTGGCCCTCAGTGATATTTTTGGTTTCAGGGTTTAAGTTAAGAAAAATGGTCGTCTAGTCACCTATAAAGGACTATTTTTCAGAGCTCGATTTGGAGTAGGACCATCGCAGGGAAAATGTGTAGAGTTAAAAGAATTTTTGTACAAAATGAAAAATCCAAGAATTTGTTTGTTTGTTAGTCTCAAAACTTGTTGATCCACCCTCGTACATCCGCGAATAGCTCCTACACTAACTACATTCCCTTTCAAAATAACAATTGTTGTCAATATAAAAAAACGACATCAAGGAGCCGCAAAGAAAGTACTGAAGACGCATCCGATTGCAAGATCTTGGAGGATAATAGATAGTTCAATTTCTCGTATTGCCCTTGAATCCTTGAAGACGTCGTATGCACAAAGCTCCATCCTTGCGAAAGCTCATCCCGTTCTGATGAATGTCAACCTTGGATAAGTAAGGTTTTGTGATGTCACTAGAGTGTGAACTATATTTTTGTGGATATAGCCTCTCTGGGTTGATTACACTCCAGAGGCGCAATAAATCTTATTCTAATAAAAGTAAATTATCAATGGAAATCTCGTGAAGTCTTACAACCCGTGTCCTATAATTCCAAAGATCAATTCCCTTTACTGGAAACCTTATATATTGTTACGTAATTGCCTTTCTGACAATTTGTATCAGCTCAATACTTGGATTCGTATCGCTGGATTGTGTAATAAGCAAACAATTCCTTTTTTCAGTTCGAACAATTAGCTTTATTAGTATTCGTCCAACTTACTATTCGCTTTAATTCTATTTGCTCGCTTCTCACACTTCGTCTTCGCTTATAGTTTGCTTCAGTTAGTCAGTTGTTGCACCACAATTAGTTTATCTACAACCGCTTCAACTGCCCGTTGCTAACACGATGTCCGCTCTGCGACGATCACTGCTCAACTGCCTGTTGCTAACACGATATCCGCTCTGCGACGATCACTTGTTAACTCTCGTTGCTAATACGACGCTCACTCTGCTTCTTGCCACTTTAAGGATTCGGCTATGATCACTTCTCACTCCTTGCTGCCAACGATGTTCACTTTGCCACTTTCACTTGTTCACTGATCTTGATGTCAATTGTGTAGTAGCTTATATACTTCTTGTATACGAGAACTTCCACTAGCCTTTGAACGCAGTGACGCATGCCTTCTCGCGTGTATCTTTTTAGGGGTTGAAAATGACGCTTACCTAAAACTATCAACCAATCAGATGGCGTGTTGATTTCGTAACAATATGAATTTGGTATGAAAATACTTCGAGCTGCAGCGCGGACAGGAACGTTCTTTCTTTGTTTACTGATCCTGAAAAGTCATCCTAAATATGTTAAGGATCTAATTATGACTTATAATATTGGTATCATGAGTTCGAAGAATATGTACTATTTGATGAATCTGAAATAGAATTGTAGTTCATGCATAAGTTACTGCGTACTGGTTTAAAGAGGGCTTTGGAAATGATTTGAAGGTATTTACATATTTTGGAATGCACCTACAATAGAGAACAGTGTGTGAATATCTAGTTGATTTTCTTTTTTGATTGAAAGAAGAAATAGTCATCAAAAATGCTTGTCAAGAACAAACCACCCTAATGTACCACGACACTTAATTTATTGAAACACGTTTAACATCGGCGTATTCTCTCCAGAACGGCAAAAGTACTACTTAGCTAGGAATTGCTCAATTGTGTCACTTCCAGACACTCAACCACATCATTCGTTCAAGCTAAGTCCAAAATATATTTCCCTCCGAAGTAATGTGGAATAATTTGAAGTCTGCCGAAGTGATCGGTGGTAATCGGATGCCATCTCTTACTTCCTATTCTCGAATAGTACCACAGCCGGTTGTGTTATTATGGACTGGACGCTGATAACCTCCAACTATAAATGTGAAACAACCTTGCTAAAAGTCTTAGAGGATCCTATGCCTGTACTGGGCATGGTTCGTTAACTAAACACTTCTCCAAAGCATTTGGAATTTTCCTTTTTTACTTAAGCCAAATACAGTTCAACATGTTGTAAATTATATAGCAAAATATGAAAGAGCATTGTAACGAGCTACTCTATTCGTCACTTATGACCACCACATATGGAGTAACACCACAAATCTATTAGAGAGAGATAAATAATTTCATTAATCCTTACTAAGAACTCATAAGTCATAAGCAACAATTAATAATGAAAGATTCATAAGCTGGAGGCCATAAACAGGGACTCATGAATAACGGGTCATAAATGATGGTACGCAATTTTGTTGATGTTTATATAATTTTTTCTTATTTCTTGCGATAATGGATTTGGTTGTGCAGTGTATTAGAATGACTTGGAAAGTAGCTAAAATAGACAAAAGATAGTTATGTCATATATTTCGTATACAGTTGAGACTTGGAAGCAGCAGCGGAAAGTGTGTTTTACTTGTAAAGTGAAAATTGTTCAAATGTTGTTTAACTATTAATAATTAAATTATGTTACCTCTGCTCACACACACAAGTAAATTGCTATTAACGCAAATTACTTTAATTAAAGGTAAAATTAAACTTTTAAAAACGTTTTGAAATACCCAACACAATACTCTGATGGAACTATTATCAAGGTTAGTTTAGAATTATTTACTGCAAATCCGCATTTTTCCTAATTCTGAAGTGTGTCAGTCTTCTATTTCAGACACCTTCGTCTTTAGTTTATTCACTAATGATATTATGAGTTACGGTTTAAATTCATCTCAGATAATGCTCGAAATATTGTATGCAGTACCTTAAAACTCTCTGAATATATTATTTACAAAATCTAAATATATTTGAAGTGCGTTGACTATTTAGCAATATCGCTTATAATAATATAACTAGAATTGGCCTTTTAAAGATGAATTTAATAATAGTTAAGAATTTTGACTTGAAGTGGCACGCCCTTCTCAATTCATCAGATCAAATAATTGGGATTATTGAGTAAAATGATACACTTGTCTTTTCCTCCTTTAACATATGCGAGAGTTCGTATCTAAGCAAGTGCATATAATTGAAATTTAGCCGGAGGCCCTACCACAACCAAGTGTCAAATCCGCTACTGCTGCTGGCAGGCACTGGTACCTCACACTTATTGATGAAATGCAAATTAATTCAATTTCGGACTCACTTTGCGTCGACAAGCATGGAATTTGCATTAAAATTTTGCTATCGTAGCCTGTGCATAGACAGCGCTGAAAGCATTCAGCAATATCCTTTCAGGAAGGTTTTTTTGTCACTTTGGCCATTGTTCGTGTGGATCTCAACGCTATCATGTGACGTCTGTTGTCATCTTCGTGTTGAATATGCTTGAGAAGCACAAAATATTTGGGAGGTGCCCAGAGATATTTCACTGCTATTTCGCATATTTAATTGATTGACAGCGAATATTATTTCAATTCCCTCTGACCGGCTTTTATTAGTGTCCTTTATTCGTTGTTTTGATTTGGAGATGAAGATTTTAATGTTTACTAAAATATTTTGGAAATTCAATAAAGACACCAGTTCAGCACGATTCTTCAAATAATTGCTAAATTGATACTTTATTGAATTCTGGCCTCAATTCACTTGATCATAATGTCCTGATTTGTCGACACTTTAAAAATATGCAAATATATTCGTTGAAGTGTCGCTGTCTCTTCAAGGAAGAGGAAATGCAGCCATCCCTTCAGTACGAGAGTTTTGATTGTGACCTGATAATTAGTGAACACTTACATTACATTTGATGGTATCAGGTTCGGATAGTTCTGTTCTGTGTGCATTAGTTTGACTTTCGCTCAGAAAACAATGAGGCATATGACGACAAGAGGCTTCTTCAGGGTTTCGATGAAAAGGTTTCTCCATTAGTAGTGGTTTGAGTAGTATTCTCAGTCATCATCGCTATGCATTTCTAAGGAAAGTAAATAAGTGTTGATTAGGAAATCTAACTTTTCCTTACAAGGGCAATATTTCTCCATTAAAAGACTGAAAACACTTTTCTTAATTTTAGAAGAGATCACAGCAAATCTTCCAATACTCCGGTTTTCTGAGCATTTCCTCAATCAGTCTCGCAAACTATGTATGAACATTGGTCAGTAAGTTAACTGAATTTTCTTTATATAGTAACTGTGTTTTACCCTTTAGAGCAATTCGATAAAATCTGTAAAACAATCTTATAAAGCCAACTTACTTGGTGCCAAACATTGGTACTAAGTATTGATTGAGAGACTGGTTGATATGAAAATCAGTGATTTGCTTTTACAGTTATAATAGAGAAACCAATTTATCTTGGTATGATTTCTAAAATACTCAAGTCTGACAATTTGATAACCAAGTTTCTAATGCCAACAGCAAATGACAAAGTGATGTTAAGTTCTGAGATCATATAAGGCATTGGTAATATACTCGTATATGTGCTTGTACTGGTAAGGTTATTAGACAGTGTGACCTGAGAGAACCTTTATGGAATATTCCCTGTAAGATAAACAATATTCCCCTGTCCTGATGAAGGCCAAAATATCGAATGCATAGGATAATCTGAACAGTGCGTGTTTCTAAACCGAAGCGTCTCGGCGGACAGTTTTAGTGTGTTCGGTGGTAGCAAGCCCGTAAGCTATTCTAGGTCCGCTGTGCTAAAAGTGGTAAAATGATTGTGAGCAAGAGATGTTATACGTTTATTAACTGCCTAAGACTAGCGGCAAGTTCCCAGTATGATAACCCAATGTCTTGCATGCACTTCTCAATGACCAATAGCAGAGACAACTAAGATTATTATCCGAACCAGCAGCAAAGCCCTAATCTATTTGAACCCTTTGTAGCAATCTCAATGGTGGCCCCATTGTCTACAATGTCACAATGACCTGGTACTTAGTATCTGAAAAACGTTGCTTTCTTATATTTTGGCAAACACTGGAAACTATTAAAACATTTGCCTGCAAGTTTCGAGGGAAAACTCCACCAGGCACTTTTCAATATTAATAGTGGCTCGAGTCTCAATTATACATATTTCGACCTAATGCGAGTTGTGTACAGTAGAATTGAGATGTATAAACACCAGTATTCGAACCTCAATCCATTTTAGAACCATATGTACCAATTTACGCAAAAGGGACCGAAATTAGAGCCTTGGCTACTCCACTCGGACCTGAACTCTCACCTGAAAAGAAGGATGATTTTTGATATCATAACGATACACACGAACAATGAGCAAAGTGACAAAAAAAACGTTCCTGAAAGGATATTGCTGAATGCTTTCAGCGCTGTCTATGCACAGGCTACGATAGCAAAATTTTAATGCAAATTCCATGCTTGTCGACGCAAAGGGTTCAAATAGATTAGGGTCATGCTCCTGGCTCGGATAGTAATCTTAATTGTCTCTGCTATTGATCATTGAGAAGATATTGAGAAAAAATCTGAATCGGAGCAAATTGAGGGGTTAAGAAAATAATTGCAAATGTTACGCCACATTTTCTCAAGCTACGACAATTGTTCAAAAATCTTAAATGTATGAGCAAAATATCGAGGGTCGTACCCGCAGAATTTTATAGAAGAGGCCGACAAAAAGGACGAGCTTACTCCAATGAGAGATGCAGGAAAATAATTACTATATTAATAATAATTCATATTCATGGCAATCGATCCAAACTAGATTTGATGCCAACAGTTCAGCGTTATTTGGCATGAAAATATCTTCTGGCATTGATGAAGAAGTGGCACAATTGGTGCAAACAGTAAAACATAATTTAAATAACGTTCGAGCCGTTATACTCAAATATTGATGACATTAAATGAGTTTTCAAATAAAAGGCAACCAATGTTTTAGTAATGAGCATGAGCAAATCAGTCTCTTCACAATATCAACATAAACTCACAAAAATTTTAGGTAATGATACAAAAATAAATTTGTCAATTTCAAACTCCATTTAATTCGCTCAAATCCATTCAATTTGTTTTGCTTTGTTGGTATTTCTCAGGCAATTTAACAGGCCTAATAAAATTAGCAATTTGAGAATATTAATGCGCCAACATTTACAGATGCCTCCCATAATTAAAAACAATAAATATGAATATTAAAAACAACAAAACAGTCAACGACAAGGCAAACACTCAGCAATTTTAATTGCTCATTTGCAGTGGAAAAGGTACTCAGCTCCAGCTGCTTCCTTTGTACTCGTAGACACATCTTCACGGTGTCACTTTAAGTTTTACCAAACGCACACTTTAAGCTACTGACTTGACAATTCCACAAGGCGGATGTAACACCGGGAAGCAGCAGCAGCTTATGCTAGAATTGCATTGGCATCGCTTTCGAATGTTTCTCTTCACAATAAATAACAATACTGCTGAAACTAAAGAATTTACTATTTGATAACAAATATTGGAACTTATTGAAACTGTGGAAAATTTTAAGAAATTGCTACTGACTCATATCTGCTGACTATATTCATTATTACTTTATATATATATTAAGTATTTTCATCGCCAGTTATTTTAGCAACTATGTTAGC
Source organism: Clusia tigrina (assembly GCA_920105625.2). NCBI lineage: Eukaryota > Metazoa > Arthropoda > Insecta > Diptera > Clusiidae > Clusia > Clusia tigrina. The sequence goes on from OV050031.1 coordinate 182,665,891, forward strand.
GAATGCGATCCCTAAAAGTATGCAACATATTTAAATAATTTTAAACGAATTAAGCTAGTCAGTTAGTAGCCGCATACAAAGCGCACTTGGCCAGGATTGGCCCATTGTACTACCACGAAAAAGGGTAGATTGAGACCCTACTCTGCCACATAGTAATTATGATAGCCATCCAGTTCTCCGGACGAATCTGAGCAGGCTATTTATGTCCACTGACCTCAAATCCTCCTCAACATCGAAGGACTGTTTGGGTTTTCAGATAGCGTGGCAGTGACATAGGAGGAAAAGCATCGTTTCCTCCTCGTCCTCATCGTAGCAGCTCCTGGAGTCTGGTACATCCAGGTCAACTTAATTGATTGCGGAAAGCGGTCGCTAAAACTATGCAACATATTTAAAGAACGATTAAAAAATATTCTTACCATAAATTAGCGAGGAATAATGGAGCGATTAATCATTATAAACCAAGCCCATTGCAAGCAATTCACCTTATCTAGTTAGCCCAGAAATGTGGATGTGCCTTCTGAGCTTTGACGGCGGAGGATTTATTCCTCAGGGGCGTCAGACTAGATTTGTCTCCGTGTATCCGTTCATTTCTGGAATGGAGCGGATTCTTTCAAACACTTACCCATAGAAAAATACACTTTCTATTTTCGAAAGCTTTTTTGTATTTCAGCTAAGAATTCACTGACATGCAGCTAAGAAAACTCAGACTTTATAAGCACTCTCACACACACGCAATTAGTCTAAAGTGACATTAGAACAACGAAGAAAAGCGGAAGATAGCAATCACCCACAGCAAAGAAGAAACCATTCGTTGCATTCATTGCAGGATATGAGTTGAAAAAATGTTTCTTTATAGAAGGAATGATAGATAATTAACTGAAATTGACGATAAAAAAATGATGACAGTGAAGTGAAGGTTCTGCTCAGCCACTATTGTATCATCAATATTGCGCAATATTTAGTTAAGAAAAACTATCTAAAATATAATGAGAACTCATTTCGTTTAATATGTACTTACTTTACTCTCTCAATGACAGCAGACCTTCTTAGGAGTAATCACATCAGAATTCTCGAGGCAGGTATATGAGAAGGCGGTCCACATTGTCTGTGTCCGACTAGACTGATCTAAAAAGTCCTCTAGTGCCATTGCTTAATTTTTCTTTATATAAACTTCTATAGTTCCTTATGGTTGTTATGTTAGTGTGTCAGCAAAGAAACCTTAAACGAGTATGAAGGCTTACATCACCTTAGTCCGACTAAAAATACCCTACACTCCAGGAGCATCTATGAACCTAAGTTTAAAGTAAACAAAAAATGAAATTACAAATAAATATATTGTTACGAAATTGCCCTCTTGACAATTTACTCTGTTACAAAATTGCCCTCCTGACAATTCCTCTAACTCTCTGTACTCGGACTCGTACCGCTGGATTGTGTAGTAATCAAACAATCGCTGGTTAAATTAAAATAATTAGCTTTATTTAATTATTGCTATTTACACATTTAATATTAGGCTTAAAGTTTACTTAGTTATGATTTGCACTTTATTTAACACTTTATTTAATAAGTAATTTCATCACTTTGCACAATTACAAATACTGCTGCTTTGATTATAATGCTAGATGCACACACTTTTACGGTCTCTGATCTACTGTCTTCGAGTTTGAACAGTCTTGTCGCTTTTATAGTTTTCGAATGGTTGGTGTAGAAACTTCTACGCTATTCTCGTAGTTTCTAGAAGCTTCTATCCTCTTCGACAGAAGTCGAGAATATTCTTTTTGATATTACCGACAGATGGTTCTTGAATAAACTTTTATTCGAATAGTTCGCATCTTGACTCACAGGGGGCACTCATTCTCCAGATGGGATCCTAAAAGTATGCAATCCCTTTTCACTGAGCAATCACGTTTCACTGCCCTCCGCTTAAACTTGTTCGTCCCGAACAAGGATAGTACTGCAACGTTTATAAGGAGATACTCTCTCTAAATGAACGACTTTCATTTTGCTCCTGACATTTCTCGTCCACTGGATGCGGTATCTAACATCGTTGATCCGTTTTATCACCTTATAAGGTCCTTCCCAGTGTGTTTGCAGTTTTGGCGATAATCCACTTTTCCTTTGCGGATTATGAAGCATAACTAGTTGCCCTTCCTGAAATCCCTTAGAGTTTACTCGTACATCATATCTCGCTTTCCTTTTATCACTCATCAGTTGCGTACGATTTTTGCTGTTTCCATGAATTTCATTCAACTGTCCTCGTTTTTTTAGGTATACAATTGCTGCATGGAAGTACTGTACATGACTCTTTAGACCATTCTTTCGCTAGATCGTCGGGTACCTTTGTATTAGCTCGTATCTTGCTTTTCGTGACTCGCGGTTGCCTCTCACAGTTTACAATTGCTGAAATTCTGTGGCACCTTACCTTCTTTTTCGCTATGGTTTCAGCGGTATTTGAAATATTCACTACTTTTTCTGGTACGATTCGGCTCTTATGCTTCCCAACATCTCCGCCCATTTTGGCCCGTATAACTGACTTGGGTGCGATTTTTGTCCGTCGCGATACAATGGCTTGTTTAACAGCTCCATACTTATCATCACCTATAAATAACGGTATTTCGGTGTTCGCATATTTCAGTACTCGGCTTTTAAAATCTAGTGTGAATCCATTCCGAATCATGAAATCCACACCTAAGATTACTTCATCCACAATATCCGCAACTATAAACTCGTGCTTCACTGTTGTGGTGCCGATAGTGATTTTCCGTGTAACTTTTCCCAGTACCGGTGCATCATCTCCAGTTGCCGTACGCAAACTTATTCCCTGAAGCGGCTCGATTCCCCGAACGAGATCCCTTCTGATTATGGAATGTGATGCCCCCGTATCCAATGTTACCACAACTTTTCTTCCGCTTATTACACTGTTGACAGTTAGGCTGTTATTTTTCCGCGCCATCTGAGAAACGAAGATTCTTGGGCCATCAGTTGTGGGAGTCCGGTCATTTCCCGGCTTGACAATCTTTTCCGATTCCCTAATTCGGACTTTGTCTCGCTTTGGCAATCTTACCGGAGCGTGTGTTGCATAATGTTTCCATCTCAACTGACAATCACGAGCCATGTGCCCCACATCACCGCAGGTAAAGCATTTGCCCGTGAAACTTTGTCTGTTCTCGACTCTTATCTGACGGGCTGTGCATTCTGACCGACACACCAATGCTGCTGTCTCTGATAACAAAGCGCTAGCTACTGTCTCCATATATGTAGCTTTCGGATTAGTTATTGCAGAACGCTTTATCTCCGCATCGCGAATGCCATATACAAAGGTGTCCATCATACACCTCTCAGTGATCTCTCCTGGGTAGGCAAGATGAGCCAACCGTTCCACTTCCGCCGCAAACTGTTGTAGAGACTCACCACTCTTCTGTACCCGGGTTCGTAGTTCTACTTGGTACATTTGCTTCCGGTGTTCACTACCATACTTGCGCTGAACGGCATTCATTAAGCTTTCATAGCAGTCTCGCTCACTTTCTGAGATAGTTTGAAGCACATCAGCGGCAGCGCCTTTCAATGAAACGGTTAATGCAGCCACTTTTTCGCGAGCACTCCAACCATTTGTGCTAGCGGTAGTCTCAAACTGCATTCTGAAGACACTAAATGTTGTGGTTCCATCATAGGTAGGAGGCTTCAGTTTTATTGAGGATAAAGCTGGCACAGGCAATGCACCTTCCTGTAGTAGGTGAATTCTTTGCTCTAATTCGTTTTGCTTTTGCTCGTTCGCAATTAATTTTTGTTCTACAGATTTTTCGAACGATTCCTGCCGTGTCTCAATTTCACAAACCTTCCTGTCTACCATCTCGGACATTTCTTTCATCTGCTGTGAGTTTTGTTCCGCTAGTAGAGCAAGTCGTATTTCACTCTGCTGTAACTGTTCTTTAACATCCTCTCTGACAGCTTGAGCATTTTGTTGTAATCGCTCCTGTATCCTCTCATCGACTGCTTGCTTCAGGGTTTCAGCAGTTTGTTCTAATTGTTCCTTGACAGCTTGAGAATTTTGTTGTAACTGCTGCTGCATATCCTGTTTAAAGGATTGCATTATCCCGATAAGTGCACTCATGTCAAAGTTACCCGTGTTAGGTTCTTGTGGTGTTTCTTCGTGGCGAGATGTCGTTGGCTCTTCACACTGGAATTCATGCTCATCGACGTCTATACCCTGCTCCTCTAAAGCGCTTCTTAGTCTCACCTGCAGCTCCGCTTTAGCCCTTGTGTTTGCAAATTTAAACGCTCAAGCTCCTTCTTGAGCTGCTCCAATCTCAGTTTTTCGAATTTAACCATTGTTTATTACAGATACACAATCCCACTTCTGACACCAATTGTTACGAAATTGCCCTCTTGACAATTTACTCTGTTACAAAATTGCCCTCCTGACAATTCCTCTAACTCTCTGTACTCGGACTCGTACCGCTGGATTGTGTAGTAATCAAACAATCGCTGGTTAAATTAAAATAATTAGCTTTATTTAATTATTGCTATTTACACATTTAATATTAGGCTTAAAGTTTACTTAGTTATGATTTGCACTTTATTTAACACTTTATTTAATAAGTAATTTCATCACTTTGCACAATTACAAATACTGCTGCTTTGATTATAATGCTAGATGCACACACTTTTACGGTCTCTGATCTACTGTCTTCGACTTTGAACAGTCTTGTCGCTTTTATAGTTTTCGAATGGTTGGTGTAGAAAATTCCACGCCATTCTCGTATTTTCAGATGGTTCTTGAATAAACTTTTATTCGAATAGTTCGCATCTTGACTCACAGGTGGCACTGATTCTCCAGATGGGATCCTAAAAGTATGCCATTCCTTATTCACTGAGCTATCACGTTTCAATATATTGGCCATATAAGTATAAGAGGAAATACTCAGACCAGTTTTGGGCAGACTTTTATAGCGCTGTTGTAAGCTACTGTGTACAATTTTGTTCATGACTCTTACATAGTTCTCTAGATTCGATTTTTGTGGGTCTGTGTGATAGTGGAGTTACTGCAATAGGCTTTATAATGCTGCTATGATTCATGAAAAATTTCGTTATCATAATGAAATAACCACAATGAATCGCATCCGAAACTAGTGTGCATTCAAGTGCACCAGTAATAGACCGGAAGTAGCGGTACGCAACCATCGCTCTGTTTAGCTGTTTGCATGTTTGTCATTGTTTGCTTGGAGATTTGTGGTAATTGATTGCTTTTGATGGTCGGGTATCACATTTCTATAAATTTGTAAGGCGAGCCATGTGAAACAAATATACTTCGACGTGGGAAATCCTCGGTGATACCATAAAAAAAGTCTGCTGTGTCGTTTGAAATTTAGGGAGAGTAGATTGACACTTGATCTGATAAGGGCAGTGTTGATAGGCTCAGTCAGTGTCCGATTAGTTAAGAAGTCCTTTCTGGGTCATAGTCACTGATTTCTAATCATTTTGTCAGCACTGAGTTTCAATTATGCACTGACATCAAGCAAAGATTTCCCCATATAGCAAGGCATAATTGGCGATATCCCATTGCCAGTTCCCACTGGGTAAGGCACAATTTCCTGAGTCTAGTTTTCGAAATTGTTTTTGATAAAGCAACGAAAAATTCGCATCTTTAGATTTGGGCAGAAACTCTTAGCTGCACGTTTCTATTGCCGGTGTTTAAATTTAATTTCACTTCCAAGTGTTATGCAAGAGGGTCAAAATTGTGAAGATACGCGCTTGAGTTTTGTGAAATAAACTTCACTCCACTGCCCGCTGGGAATTTCCCTGAGTTGCTGCCTTCGACTATAAAAGTAGTAATTTCCTACAGAATCCTCCACTTGAATAAAATTCCACTGTCGTTTCTTTTTTTTTTTGTTTGTTTGTCATTTTTGCGACGTTTTTATACATTCCTTCATATGCTTTTCTTTTTGTTTTGTCTTTTTATTTTTTATTTTTTATTTTGTTTATTTTGTTTATTTATTTATTTATTTTTCGTTTTCAGTTGATCTGTTGCTTGCTTTATGTCTTTAGTGTGCTGCCCCATGCAGCAGCTGCTGTCTTTGACCTAATTTAACCTTGATGTGCTGATGTTTGCATTATTACGTCTATTATACCCCAAAGGCTCAGCACGAGTCCTTGTTCTTTTTTGTTTTTGCCCTTATTTTCTCTGTGTGTTTCGTTTAGTGTAGCCGATAGAATTTCACACTCTTGTCTGTCTGTCAGCGACGAAGCATCCAAGTAAACAAAGGACTCGTACTGCTCACTGCTTTTAATTACACTCGTAGTGCTGGCATCCGGCATGTATTGAAGCGAGGATGCCAGCAGCAGAACGGAACTGCCAGCAGAAATTGCAAGTGGCTTCGGCAAATATTTGCAAGCAGGTGGCAGTAATGTGAAGCCCACTTCCTGAGATCACATCCTGCCGCAGCTCCTTTTTAAACTTAAAATAATTACCACACAAAGCCAGCAGCAATAGTAACAGCCAGCGTAAACTCATGGGCGTCATTAATTTATTAGAATGACAAAGGGTGGGTTGAGAATAGACTAACCACACCATCCCCATCACACCATCAGGAAGCATGTGTAATTACGTGTGATTTATGTGTGTATGTGTACGAGGGCGGATTGATATTGAAGCTACCTAGTGCTAGATGGCAGCACAAACACAAAAACTTTTTTTTAAGAAATTGCGATCTGTCAAACGTCAGCTGTTAAAATTTCACCCAAATTCATCGATTAGTTTATTTGTTGTAGTCGTTTGAAGTAAGCAACTTTTGTGTTTCTTGAAAAATGGAAAAAGGCGAATTTCGTGCAGTGATTAAACACAATTAATTGAAAGGGAAAACGGCGAAAGAGACAAAAGAAAAGCTCGATAAACATTACGGTGAGTCTGCTCCGTCAGATTACATGGTAAAATATTGGATTGCTGAATTTAAACGCGGCCGAACAAGCACTGCAACAATACCATCAACAGGAAGGCCAAAAGAGGTGGTTACTGAAGAAAATATCAAGAAAATCCTCGATATCGTTATGAATGATCGCCGAGTCAAGTTGCGTGAGATTGTTGAAATGGTAAACATATCATATGAACGTGTGTTCAACATTTTGCATGAACATTTGCATATGAAAAAGCTATCGGCAAGATGGGTGCCGCGTTTGCTCAGTGTCGAACAAAAACGAGTTCGACAGACCACTTGACAGCGGTGTTTGGACATGATAAAGCGTAATCCTGTTGATTTTTGGCGTCGATTAATAACTGTTGATGAAACGTGGGTCCACCACTACACACCTGAAACCAAAAATCAATCGAAACACTGGGTGGAAGCTGGTGGAAGTGCTCCGCAGTGAAATCGGCTGGCAAGGTTATGGCCACTGTCTTTTGGAATGCACACGGAATATTGCTCATCGATTATCTTGAAAAAGAATCCCCAATCACAGGAAAGTATTATCGTGCATTATTGGATCAATTGATTGATGCAATCAAGGAAAAACGACCACATTTAAAGAAGAAAAAAATGCTCTTTCTTCAAGACAACGCACCGGTTCACACAGCATTAGATACGATGCTAAAATTATGTGAAATACACTTCGAATTGGTTAATCATCCACCTTATAGTCAAGATTTAGCTCCTAGTGACTTTTTTCTGATTCCAAACTTGAAAAAATGGCTGACAGGAAAAAGATTCATCTCAAACGAAGAAGTGATTACCGAAACTAACGCGTATTTTGAGGGGTTCCCGAAATCGTATTATTCAGATGGTATAAAAAAGTTGGAATATCGTCTTACTAAATGTGTCGAAGTAAAAGGAGACTATGTTGAGAAATAAATGGTTTTTGAAAAAAAAAATGTTTTTTTCCTCCTTAGGTAGCTTCAATATCAATCCGCCCTCGCATGTTTCGAATGACTTTCTCCGAACTTTACTTGCGCGTAACTATTTGATGTGTTTACCAGTTGTTGCGGCTAAATTCGCTTCCAGGTATTTCTTCCAATTAATTAGCTGCAGTCTAAGTCAAAGTAAGGTAAACGTTTGGATAGTAGAGAGGGACCGTATCTGGCTTCCGGCTAGTGTACACCTGTACATATGTACAAGTGCGTGATACGAGTGCTGATATGTGACATTATTGCCATTATCATTTCGTAAGACTAAACTAATATTTCAACAACAGTCCATAAAAAATCAATATTTCTCCTTCAAAGTAGGTTGACTCTTCTTGTGCATTGATGTCCTCGCAATGACTTTAAAATAGTGTTATCATTCCACAAGGAACTGCTGTCCACCTTAGGTGGTCTGTGGGACTTTACGAATTGTTTCTGTTCTACAAAAACATGGCATTTAATTTACCAATTCACAAACACACATCTACAGGTACTCAACCACACGCCCATATACAAGCACATGGAAAAGTAGTATACTTTTAGGCGCTTAACTCTAACATGACTGCAAATGCAACATTTTCCATTTGATTTCGGTGATTTTTTGTTGGCTTCTTTTATTTTTGTCTATACTGCTTGGGGGTTTTGCCAGCAACAGCATCTCGGAAATTAATAATTATAAAGCTCTCTACAACAAGAAATACATACATATATACTTAGAAGAGCTTTTTCAAAGCTTTTAGTTGACACGCTATACTCGGTAGTTCATGAATTTGCATATTCTACTCTTCAATGTCAGCATTCTTGAAGCACAGATAAACGATTAATTCAAATTATAAACATTAAATTGAATTTACATCTAAAACTAAATAAATCTGCTAGTGCTATATCGGCCTCTCTAATGTTATCTGATATTAGAGATGAGACATTAGTGACCTAGCTTTCTTTCTCTTAAACTATACTAGGCATAAGCGATGAGTCATCGTTAAGGCTATCTCGCTTACACTAATGGATACAATTTTCAAATGTTCTCGAACATTCTGGAAACCAGAGCTCTGCTACAAAAATACAATGTAGAGAAATAGTAGAGTTCAGTTGTGATTTTAAAGCCGCAGTGATAATATACTTATAAGTAAAAGTGTAGCTTCTTCGATTGTTTCCTTTTTAATTGGGTAATAAACTATTTTTCAGCCAGTTAAATTCCCTATTAAAGTAAATAATAAAAACGGCAGAAAACCACGGCAATGGGCAACTGCCGCATGTGAAATAGGATGCCTCAGGGCAGCCAATAAGCGAAATGTTCAAGCCCGTTCGGAAATCAGAGGTGAATGCGTCTTCTGAGCGCCGGATCACATTCAAAGGATAAAATAGGCCTCATGGCACAAGAGTGTCGAGAGCATCGGAACTGGTTGAGATCAACAACTATTTACCGAAGTAAGCGTCAGGCTGTAAATGGGAGTAAAGTTCCCCGCCATGTGTAAATAAAAAGAGTTGATTAAATTAAGGATCTATTCCTCCCCACAATGGATTTATCTAAAATCTATGTTTCCGAGGTTGTTCCAAAGAATCGAGTTCCGGACATAATACAAGAAAACCCAGAATGAATTCAAGTGATACCAGTTAGAATTTGACCACCCCAAGAAGGAAAAGTTATTGGAGTATGTATGGAAGTGTCAGCAGGTAAATTGTGAACGGCAATTGAGGAACAGATCTAAGATGCAGCTGATATTGTTGTTTTTTATATAGTTTTGCCTACAAAAAATGGAAAACAAGTCTGATGTACTTCGATGCAACATTTTAATTGAAACTAAATTCGTGCACTATTGAAGCGTAAAAGGGAAGAAAAATACTTGGAATATAAGGTAACACCTGAGAACACACACAGAGATGCACATTATTCAAGCAGTCCGGAGATGGCCGCGTCCGATTAGTCTGTACACATTTGAAAGCTTCGAAAGGTTACAAGAGATTCGCCCATCCAGGTAATCTGCACGAATATGGAATACACTCATGATTTCACCGGCGAAAATCAAACATTTGCGTTGAGCAAAGAAAAGGAAAAGACATTCGTGGAGTCAAAATAACTACAAATCTCAGCACTGATCCTCTCATAGCCAATCACAGGCGCATTTCTATTCTACGACCTGCAACAAAATGGAAGGATTACACAAAACATCAAAGGAACCAGAACGTGGTCCGACGAACCAGAAACATGTTCCGACGAACCAGAAACGTGGTCCAGGAAATCGAAACGAAAAAGTGTAAAAATACACTTCTGAGGTTAACACTGTGCGGAGCATCGGAGCTTCTTTAGAACAAAAAAGTTGAAGTGTAATAAAACAGAATTTTGGCATAGAATAAGCCTAAATTAACGATTCATTACAATTACAAATTTACTTCATATTTTATCTACAATCTTGATTATGTTATTACTACTTCGTACCAGTTAATTGGATGTCATTAATGACACAACACTATTGGTGTTGTCTCTTTCTCTCATACTATGATGAGCTGTCAATGAAGCTCTCACTGTCTCGGCTGCACTAGATTCTCATATATTATGAACACAGAGTTCAGTTGTGAATTGAAAGCAGCAGCGGTAAGAAAATTTGAAGTAGAAGTGAAACAACTTTTGTGAATGAAATACACTTCATCCACATTTTCTGTTTCTGTATATTTCTCAAAAAAATACCCTACAAGATAACTCACGGTGGGCGCCTTGAGAGTGCTGACTGGGGCAGGCAGCTGTGCCTGTTCTCTGGTATTATTCCACTCGAATTGTTGTGGCATGAATTAGGGAATACCATAAGTATCAGGGGCATGTTAGAACTCCGAGCGTTACAATTAGTTTAGAGATCCACCAGAGACAATGCACAAAGGTTTCTAATTCACATCCCTGGCCTTAACCTAGGTGTATACCAGGAGACACAATAAACTAATGAAGATACTTTTAATGTTTACTTTAACAATAGACAATTATCAAAACTATAAAATTACCAGTAAAAACTTTCTAACTTGCTTTATGCTAATTCTTTTTTCAGTGTACGTAATCAGTGGAGCTTTTGATTCTATTCAACGCGCACTGCGCAATTGCCACATCTGCCAAATGGCATTATGCCGAAAGATGCTGGATACTGGCTGCTGGAAGCTCTCTATGCAACAGAGCAACCGACTTTCCTGTCAGTCTGCTTTTAGTACTGCTCCGACTAGGGCCGCGACAAAGGCCTCAAAGACATTTTCCAAACACACTGGCGCGCGTTCCAACCATGTAAAGTCAACTATGAAAACACATCAAAGTATTTGAGAAACTCAGAATACTCCTGCGAATAAGACAATAATCTACGACACGGCAATGGAACCCGTGCTGCTCAAATGCCTAGCGCTCCTTTGCACCATTGGCGGCTACTGGCCAGGAGTGGCATCGCTGCCGGATACTATTAAAATTGGTAAAAATCACCATTCCACTCACAAATTTAGTCAGATTATCACCAGCATAAAGGATGTATCTGCATTCTGATGTATTGATTTTTGCCATTTCTGTTGCCGCTGCCAGTGTGCGTGTGTTCGAGTGTGTGTGTGTTGATGCTGTTATTTCCCTTTTGTTTTTTAGTGGATGTTTTTATTACAAAAGTTCTCAAAATTTTGTTGAGTACGCCGCGTGCTTTTAATGTTTCTGTTTGTGTTTTTCTGTTTGTTTACCGGCGTTCGCCTTCGTCGAATGTAGGTGGCCTTTTTCACCCTACCGATGATAACCAAGAATTGGCCTTCCGACAAGCTGTTGAACGCATCAATTCCGATCGATTGATTCTGCCGCGCTCGAAGTTGGTGGCACAAATAGAGCGTATCTCGCCCTACGACAGTTTTCATGCCGGCAAAAGGGGTGAGTACCATTTTATGAAACAATGAGATTTTTATGTTTTTATTTTGCTCGGAGTTCTAAGCAAGCAGCTATCATTAAATTCAAAGCATTAACCTATTAACCTCTCTAGGTATGCGAACTAATCTCACTAATGTAAACACATAAAAAATAAAATAGTTCAATGTCCCGTTTTAGACAGCACTAGTTAGATTATACTTATCCTTTGGTCCCAGTGTACAATGTTCTTTCGATATAGCTTCCGCCAGAAATTATCATTAGAAAAGAAGAAGGATGCCATCTTTGGCCGTTTGTCGCAGTAAAGTGTCTAGTAAACAGATGGTAGGATACTTTCGGCATCGACCTTTGATCATCTTCCAATAGTACCAATGCGGTCATTACGACGGTTTTTTCACAGAACAAAGCCTCCAATTTCATCATAGATTTACCTGAAAATAATTTTCAGGATCATAAGATTGAGGACCTCTTTTGGCACCAGAACCAAGTTTAATTTGTTTGCTCCGAACAAACTTGTAGAGACTTCAGTCAAATTGTTCGGCATATACCGGAGACAAAGCTCGCTACCCGGCAGATGATCATTCATTGTTTTAAATTATGAACGTACCCAAATATAACTCATCATTTCTGAATTATAGTACCACATTTCTCACGATGTCTGTAATTTTGCGTTTGAAGGACTCATACACGAACAAATAATCAAGACTAATACGATCTCCCCTCTTTTGGCTGATATTTAAGGACTTTTGCGATGTGCCCCTGAAAACTCATCAATTGATAATTAGAAGAAATGTTGGCTACATCCATGCAAATCTATCAAGCAAGACAACCCTCTCGTACATTGGTTGATATTACCAGACCAACAATTTTGCACTTTCCAGCAGGGTTTACAACCCAAAAATATTACTACATCGCAACCGTCCCAGTAAAATAGTTGTAAATATAGAGGGAAGCGTTGAGCAGGGAAGCTAACTGTTGGCTTAACAAAACTGTTCTTGAGCAAAAAAAACAAGGCGTTAATAAGATTACTGATAAGGACCCATTAGATAAGAAACATCTTGTGGCCAACTTTGTCTAGGTAGAAGCAGAGAACCATGTCATTTGGAATTTGCCCATCAGTAGGCAGAGCTTTACTTATAGCCTACAAGAGATCTAGAAGCTACATTTTTCAAATTCATGAGAAGCCGCTATGCATGGGCGTTAAAAACCCCACAATTGATAAGGAACTCAAGATGAATTTCTAAACTAATAGTTAGATAAAAATGTTCGCCTTGCTGAATCACCTCACTAACATCGCAGTTCAACATAACGATACTATACTTTATTATAACGATACACAACCTGCTGCCAGACTATAGGAAACACAAGCAAAAGAGCAGAGCAGCGAAGTTATTGACTATCAAAACGGCAACTTTCATGATACGAGGGGTGTCACTTGAAATACTCATAGGAGGATTTCAAAATAAAGTCTGGTAGCTATGGTAAAAGGGTGCTAGATTTCCGTATGAAGGTTTCCAATACTATTTCCCCATATCCAAATTGCCAATTCTATACAGTTTCTTATACAGTTTCTAAAACGTGATCCGATTTTTAAGTATGCATCATTTCTGTCTGTGAAGAAAACGATTTTCATTTTCATAGTTTTCCCATAGTCCCATAAAATTTTAAATTATCTGGCTATCTATTACTGGAAATGATTGAGGACACCGTTTTTCTACGATCAGAGGACCGAATGTTGCATCCCATCACAGTTTTGCAACATAGATTTCGTCCAGATTGACTCCAACCAGTTGCGTCTTCTTTTCTGCAGGAATTGTATGTTGTTCTAATTCATGTCTTCATGCATTGTTCAAATTTGGAATCTTAATCTATATATATATATATATATATATATATATATATATATATATATATATATATATATATATATAGAAGCAGCCAATTCAGCAATTAACATTTGATAATTTTATAAAGTGCTTATAAAAGAGTAGACAAAAGGTCTGCTCTTGTGACGCCAAATCCATAAGCCTGATTTTCTTGCCTTCTCCCCAAGTTTAGCGCATGCTTCCATTGATACTTGTAGGAACTGAAGAACCCACACACTTGAAGATGACATGAACTAAGCCGCTCTTCTGGCATAAGCCAAAAGAGTAAATAATTTTATACGAAAGCATCCTTGAAGCATCCTTCATACGATGCAGCACATGCACTCAAATCATTTGCATTGAAATGCGAGAGGATAATCAGTTGTGTGTGTGTGTATTTGTAGGGCACAGACAGGCTTATGCACTGCATACGAGTACGATAAACGGAAACCAAATTGAAAAAGTTGTTAATCCGCATTAAGAGCAAAGTAGGCAAGTACTGAATACTGAGGATTGCTGCAAAGCAGTTTATTAGTGTAGAATACCCAATTGAATACGAGAGCCACTCAAAGCTAACTATAGAAACGAGTATTTATTATTATCCTTACAGTGTGCGGTTTACTCAACATTGGTGTGGCGGCTATATTCGGACCGCAGTCCTCGCATACGGCAAGCCATGTGCAGAGCATATGTGATAATATGGAGGTAAACAGTGTGTACAATGTTGGATATATTCATGCTTTCTTTATGTTTATTCATTATCCTTATTTGACAGATACCGCATTTGGAGAATCGCTGGGACTACCGCTTGCGTAGAGAAAGTTGCTTGGTAAACTTGTATCCTCATCCAAATACCCTCTCAAAGGTACAGTACTCAGGGACACTACAGAGATCTGCATGACTGAATCCCCTTCTTGCAACCATACTCATTCAGAATTACAACAAGAATCCGAGAAGTGGTACCGTTGCACATTTTTAAAAAGGGGCATAGAAAAGTAGCATAACGGGGCCAACTTTTTTTAATAATAAATTTATATATATATAAAGAATAATTATTCATTTCAATAATGTTTCCTTTTTGAGTTGGTTCATTGATCTACGATTTCTCTGAATTACTGGTTCGGTTCAAAAATAGTTTGCTTGAAAAGCGGTTTCAATCCTTGTATATGAAGTGGTGAAAACTGGCCAAGTAAACATATGAGTAGCTGGGATTTGGTGAACTTGCTGTGTAACTAGGTTCACCTCTATTTTTATTACTTTATATCAGTTATGACAGTGTTCAATTCATGACGACTCAAATGAGTCACAACCACACAATTGAGTTTTTTTTAAGAACTCTCTAACAAACTCAGAAATCGGCTCAACACTACCGAGAATTTTTGTTGCTTGCGGTGCGGGTATTTTAAATAAACGAGGAAGGAAAAAGCTCAACTGTTCTGTGGTATCCTAGTTGAGCAGCTTTGGTTTGAAATGATTGCATTCCCAATATGAGGCAGGAATGTGGCGAATCACTCACAGCCCCTGCTCATTTACTCTTTTTTCACTTCAAATTCTAAAACGTGAAGGACTCCAGCAGATCTATGCTACTCTCTCTCTCTCTCTCTCTCTCTCTTCGTCTACAAAATACTTTACTCCTAGTTTATTTATTTGACAACAGGCTTATGTGGATATCGTCCGGCTCTGGGGATGGAAGACGTTCACCATAATTTATGAGAATAATGACGGCATCGTACGTTTACAAGAATTACTAAAGGCACATGGTTCGTCCCCATTTCCCATCACTGTACGCCAATTGAGCGACTCCGGAGATTACAGGTATTCAAAGCAATGTCGTTGAAATAATGATACAATGTTTTTACTTGATTCCAGGCCGCTGCTTAAGCAAATCAAAAACTCCGCTGAGGCGCACATAGTGCTCGACTGTTCTACCGAGAAAATCTACGAGGTGTTGAAGCAAGCTCAGCAAATCGGTATGATGAGTGACTACCACAGCTATCTGATCACCTCACTCGATTTGCATACGGTGAATCTCGATGAGTTTCGTTACGGTGGCACCAACATCACCGCTTTCCGTTTGATCAATGAGAAAACTGTCACAGATGTCGTACGCCAGTGGAGCGTAGATGAGAAGGGAATGCTGCGTTCAGCTAACTTATCGACTATTAAAGCTGAGACAGCTCTGATGTATGATGCGGTGCATCTGTTCGCCAAGGCTCTGCATGACTTGGACACCTCGCAACAGATCGACATACATCCCATCAGTTGCGATGGTCAAACTACCTGGCAGCATGGCTTCAGTCTAATTAATTACATGAAAATTGTGGAAATGAAAGGTCTGACCAATGTCATCAAATTCGACCATCAAGGTTTTCGCACCGATTTTGTGCTGGACATAGTGGAATTGGGTCCCTCCGGCGTACGCAAGATTGGCACTTGGAATTCCACTTTGCCAGAGGGTATCAATTTCACTCGTACTTTCAGCCAGAAACAGCAAGAAATTGAGGCGAATTTGAAGAATAAGACTTTGGTCGTGACCACAATATTGGTGAGCTAGTCACGTACCTACCTGGATATAGCGCGGCTTAATATCACTGCTTCAATCCAATCTCCCACAGAGCAATCCGTACTGCATGCGCAAGGAATCGTCGATATCGTTAAGCGGCAATGACCAATTCGAGGGTTATGCCGTGGATCTTATACACGAGATATCGAAGGCCCTGGGATTCAACTACAAGATTCAATTGGTGCCTGATGGCAGCTACGGCAGTTTAAACAAGCAAACAGGGTTTGTATGATCCAAAGATATTTTGTACACTCATTTTAAGCCCGTCTCTATACTTTTCACTGCAATTTGAAAAGCGAGTGGAATGGCATGATACGAGAACTGCTGGAGCAACGAGCTGATCTTGCTATTGCCGACCTTACGATCACCTTCGAGCGGGAACAGGCCGTGGACTTTACCATGCCCTTTATGAATTTGGGAGTGTCAGTTTTATACAGAAAGCCAGTGAAACAGCCGCCGAATCTTTTCTCCTTCCTCTCACCGCTCTCTCTTGATGTGTGGATTTACATGGCCACCGCTTATTTGGGCGTCTCTGTGCTACTCTTCATATTGGCCAGGTAGGCACACTGCATGATCCTAACTTCTGAAACATAATTTGGAGAACTCGATTCCTAGATTTACACCCTACGAGTGGCCGGCTTACACCGATGCCCACGGTGAGAAAGTGGAAAGTCAGTTCACTCTGCTGAACTGCATGTGGTTTGCCATTGGTTCGCTTATGCAGCAGGGATGTGACTTTCTGCCTAAGTAAGTTAACGCCCATCCCGTTACTCTATATTTTGTTATATGCATTTAATCTGTTTGTAGAGCTCTATCGACACGCATGGTCGCTGGCATGTGGTGGTTCTTCACTTTGATCATGATTTCCTCATATACTGCTAATTTGGCTGCCTTTTTGACTGTGGAACGCATGGACTCGCCCATTGAAAGTGCTGAGGATTTGGCTAAGCAGACTCGCATCAAGTACGGTGCACTTAAAGGTGGTAGTACTGCAGCCTTCTTCAGAGTGAGTATACTCTATGTCATTAACTTAAATAACCAATTCATTTTCATGATACTCATATTTGACAGGACTCGAAAATATCAACCTATCAACGGATGTGGTCGTTTATGGAATCCGCCAGACCTTCAGTATTCACCTCAAGTAATGGTGAAGGCGTTGATCGAGTGGCCAAGGGAAAAGGTAAGATATATTTTAATTTCGCCTCAAAGCATACTAACTTAGACCAGTAGAATCCATTTCGGTCGGAACTTTGACCAGTAAAATCCATTTCGGTCATTTATCGAAACACCGCTTTCGAAAAAGGATTTATCTATTGGATCCCTCCAAGTGCAAAATAGGAACAAAATAATCTCCTCTACTTCAAAAATCAAGTGAAAAAATGACACTCCAAATTCTCTTCTCATCAGTTTCTTTTAAACACTGTTCTTAATTGTGGTCTATTAAGCGACGGCGGACTATTTTTACTATTCAGATTTAACCAAGGACGAGTATGCCTCGAAACCTCAAATGTATCACTAGGTTAGTTTCTATGACTGAATTTTGAATATGCAATTTTCAGGATTCTCTCGCACCTTCATTTGCCCTGGAATATCCGCGACACCTGGCACCCAATAAAGGTGCAGGGTCATACTAGATATTGATAAGCCAGACAACAGGCCCTTGGTGGCCTGACACCACATAGAAGTACAGATTCTCTTTGTTGATATCGCATTAAAATATAGTCAGTTGGAACCTTCCTATGCAAGTGGTTATTTGTTTTATCTGGGGACATGAAGTGTATCCAAAGGTAGAGTACTGTCCATGGTCTCAATATCAACGCTTTACAGATTATCAATAAGGTTAGGTAGGAGTGGCCGCCTAGTTTGCCAAAAGCACACTTGAGCACACATAATGGCCCATTATGATACCACGGTGTGGCGCCGTTCAAGCACTGACTAAAAAGTTCCCATACTTGGGATGGTGATAGTCAGCGCAAGGACAGCACTATCAATAAGAAATAACTCGGAATATATCCATCCTCCATCACACTAGAAAAACTACTAGTATACTTCTTTGAAGACACTTGTTAGTCCAAAAATTAATACAATCTTCCAACTCCCATCCCAATGATGAATTCCGACAATTTTGGATCAGATCGGAACGTGAAGTAAGAAACTTCCATTGGACATCATCGGAAAGGTAAACAACACTCTTTCCATTTTATGAGAAGTTGTTTTTCTTAAAACAGCAGGGTTCGATAGAATAACATTATATGAGGCCCCTCTGCTTACACTTTTTACAGCGGTAGCTACTCCCAGTTTGACATAACTAAATCCGCCATATTGTGCTGATGTACCAGCGCTTCAATGATCATCTTTGCCTCACCACTGCTAAAGAAAAACCTTCCTTCTAAGTCAACAAAGCCCACTTTTCTAAATTACTTAAGTTCGGAGAAATTAAATAATAAAGAAAGGCTGAATCTAGTGATAGATGTTTGGCGATCACAATTTATGATCAATGGTCTAGGTAGGTAGATAGCTGCGACTGCAAAACCCGGATTCTGCTCCAGGCAGCAGTTCTGCACCGTTCTGTTGCTGCTTCCTCGTATATTGTCTTATCTTTGGAGAGAGAGACTGCCTTATAGCCAACTAACGTTATCGTCTAAGTAATAATGATATTCAGTCCCATTCCGGACAATTCGACTGGGGAGTAAAACCGACGATTCGCCAGAATGGTTTACTCCAGGGCTGCAGCTGCCGCAAAAGAAGATTTCGAGTGCTTCGCTCTCGTTTTCCTCCCAACAGCTTCTGCAGAAAGACTTGTAGAAAATACCCAATACCGAGTCAGTGTCCCGTAGCTGTAATCACCGCTGTTACACTGGTAATATACTTGCGGGGATTTAGCAGGAGATTGTTAGTTCTTGAAGCATTTTATCGTGGCGAAATCAGTCTCCCTTTCAGGCAGCTTGAAACTATTTGCCACCTACTTTCCGCAACTGCCAGGAAATAGTCCTGTATTTGCTTAGGCGTTGTACTGTATAAAAGCGCTACCAGCACTGGGTCTGAAATCAATGCGGAGTTGGTGTGCCGTGTCATTTCCGTCAATACCAGTGTATGCAGGTGTCAAAGATATAGTGAAGTCCTCTTGACTACACACTGAGCCGGATAGTAATCTGCAGTCCTTGACTAGAGTAGATCTAGTTGTTTGCTTCGGTAATGCCGTAATCGCCACTTGGCTGCCAGAGAAAATCTTAACTCGGCTATTTGGTCGGAAGTCTGAGCCCCTGACCATGAAATCTCGGTAATCCGACCGATGGTATCTTACACTTCCTTGTAAACAGCAGCAATTCCATCACATCAGAGGAATGATTCTGTTACTAACATCACTATGTCAATGATCAATGAACGAAGGTCAGTTGATTTTTTTAGTATTTGTGTAAAGAAAATGGATGAGCCTAAAGTCCTTAGTAATCATGCAAGATTTTTTTCATTTTATAAAGCACATTTCAAGGAGCCATTAAATCTTTTAATACAAATACTTGACTGGTCTCTAGCCAATCACAGTAGATTTTGGAAAGAAATAGGTATGTGAATATACTACCACTTGGGTTGGTCGTAAATATTTGAAATGGAGGAAGTGACTTTTGTAAGCTTTGCCATGCTGCCTGCTATAGGGCATCTAAATAATCATCATATCATAAAAATCTAGTTACACCAATGGCCGTGCTAATTTCAATTGCGTATATTTTCAGGATCCTATGCCTTCCTAATGGAATCCACATCCATTGAGTATGTGACCGAACGAAACTGTGAGCTGACGCAAGTGGGCGGCATGCTGGACACGAAAGGGTATGGTATAGCAACGCCACCAAGTAAGCACTTTCCCTCAGCACAGCTATTTATGGAACATTAAACACCTTTGTGTCTTTGCCAGATTCCCCCTATCGCACAGCCATCAACGGCGTTATACTCAAATTGCAAGAGGAAGGCCGACTCCACATACTAAAAACAAAATGGTGGAAGGAGAAACGCGGCGGTGGCAGCTGCCGCGTCGAAACTTCGAAGTCTTCATCGGCTGCCAACGAACTGGGTCTGGCGAACGTGGGCGGTGTATTTGTGGTGCTAATGGGCGGTATGGGTGTGGCGTGCGTTATAGCTGTGTGCGAGTTCGTATGGAAGTCGAGGAAGGTCGCTGTGGAGGAGCGCTTAAGCGCAATCCTACACGAATGAGAAAAGCCGTAAACCCAATCAGAATGGGTTTAAGGAGCAAAACGAACAAAACGAACTAAAAGGCAATTTAGAACAAATAATAATGCAATTAAGTTAAAGAGAGAATCAAAAATATAATATACTCGTAACAAAGCGGCGCAAATGTAGCAGGGAAGCGAAGAAATCAAACGGAAGCAATGATTGCGTTTACACATTATTTTAATTACGGTAGTGAGCGTTCTTATTAGGAGTATTCCTGCTCATCTTTAAGGATTGTACTAAACATTTACACGCAATAATACAGTTTTTTCACATATACATGTATGCAAATACATATATAGATATATTATATACGATTACGTCATAGTTCAATTGCATTTATAAACCATTTGGGAAATGTAACTACCAAATAGAAGCGTTAGACTCTTTCTAGTAATACACGTAATAATTAAGAGAAAAGTAAGATAACTGATATCTTGCACTATTTACACAGCGACAGCGAAATTTCATTGTTCATAGTCTTAGTGATAGATCCTTAGAGTAATATGGAAAATTGTTTGAACAAAATCAAAACCAAATCAAAATCAACGCCAGCGAATTTGAACTAATAAACCGATATAAAACAAAACTGAAAATAGTGTTTAAATTAGGACCAATCACAACGAAACTGATAAAGAATGCAGTTTTCAATTAAAAACCCGTCGCAATTTAATTGCCTTATTGCCCTTCTAATCATAAATATCCGCAAGCAGCGGTAGCCAAAAGGGCACCAGAACACCTGCAAGCAATTTGGCATTTCAATTCAGTAAACGTAACCACGAAATGCCAATCAATCAGGCGACTGCACACCCCTACGTATATCCTTGCGACCGTATGCGTACACATCCTGCCTGAGCACTTTCGATTTTCATTTGCTGCGGCCGCACTAAATTTTTCATGATGCACGCAAGCGAATTCAATGGGCATTACTTCCATCCATTCGATACATTTATTCCAGGTCGCTCCTCGTTCGGTCCGCAGTTGCATTTCAAACTTATCAAAGCAATGAGGTACCTGGCAGCTTTCTGGCTGTCGTTCACACTGTACTTTGGCTCTGTCCGGGGCAATGATTTTTCATCCTTTTTGAGCGCTAATGCTTCCTTGGGTAAGATCTGAAATTGCCAAAAAAAAATATATAAATTCTATTTTGAATCCTCCTTCCCAACAGCTGTGGTTGTCGATAACGAATACATGCAGCAACGTGGGGAAAACATTTTGGCAAACTTTCAAAAGATTCTCAGCGACACCATCCGGGAGAATCTGAAAAATGGAGGCATAAATGTACGATACTTCACCTGGAGTCAAGTGCACTTGAAGAAAGGTATGGCTATTCGTTACTTTACGTTCTCTACTGAGTAGCGAATCACAACTAAAGCACCAAAAAAAACAAGGCACTGCAAGTATATTCGGGATCGTGCACCACCGTTAAGATCCGACAAATCTTAGTAGATCCTGTGTCCCTTCGAGGAGGTGCTTTCGTTGCCAAAAACCTTGAATGAACTTCTGGAGAAAGTGGAGGGCACTCACACAATGTGGTCAGCCTCCCTTTCTTCCTCCCGACAAGCCTGGTAAAGACCACTCTCTGCTATGGCTATTATTCCCCTGGGATTAGAAAACAAAAAATTACCCACGCATCAGCAATCCTATCAGAATTCATTTTCAGAGTAGAGCGCATTTTCCTGTATACCATAATAAGAGAGATTCCTGCAATTACGCGGGCCACATCATCTGCGTAGGTAACAGAATTCATAAGAGAGACGTTGCCCTGAGGGCAACCATTTTTCACGGCTGATGATACCCACAGGTCCTGGTACCCTCGCAGCACAATAACCTTTTTTGCCATCATTGAGGTAAGCCCTATAAAAATTAATTTGTCTTTAGAAAATTAGGAACCGCACCCCCTCTTAGTCAACCCTTTAAATGGCGCAAGCTGGATATGGTGTGGCAAATGGTATGTTACCCACTTAAAAAGCGATGCTGGTAATTCAAACATTTAGAGTTTAAAAAGGAGAAACCTGTAATTTACGTCATCAAATGTCCTAGCAAACGGCATCGGATCATTGGCATTTTTTCCACCTTCAAAGCTAGCAATCGACAAAATACCCGAATTTCATCAATTGAAAAATCCGATATTCCGAACCATAACATTCCATTTGTATAAGATCTCGATAAGTTTTCCATTTAAAATCCTCCAATTGATATTGATTTTTGTTAAGATTTTCTGGCTGCCATGACGGTGACCAATTGCGAGAACACCTGGAAATTCTACGAATCCACACAAACCACCTCAATTTTACTCATAGCCATAACGGATGCGGATTGTCCGCGGTTGCCTATCAGTCGGGCCTTAATGGTAGGGAACTGCGAATTTGTAGGTTGCGTTGTTACTCTAATTGAAGTGTTGTGTAGATTCCGATCGTTGACCAGGGTGAGGAATTCCCTCAAATCATGCTCGACAGCAAAGTGCAGCAAATACTCAAATGGAAAACGGCCGTTGTGTTATTAGACCAGACCATACGTAAGCATTTGACTCGACTGATATGAAGAAGCATACTGCAAGTTTCTTCCTTTCAAAAATAGTAAACGAAAACACTCTACTGGTGGAGTCGGTGGTGCACGAGAGCACCAGGGATCACATCACCCCAAGCTCGCTGTTGTTGTATAAAATCGACGACACACTGCGCAGCCAGAAGAAGCGCTCTGCTATTCGGCAAGTGCTGGAGCCGTTTGCGCACAAACCTCGTGAACACCACCAATTTGTAGTGTTCTCGAAATTCCACGAGGACATCATCGAAATGGGGGAGACCCTAAATATGTTCCACATCTACAATCAATGGCTGTTCTTTGTGCTGGAGGCAACACAACGCGAATTCGATGCGGCTGCTGTGACGCAAAATCTTGAAGAGGGTGTCAATATAGCGTTCGCTTTGAATGAAACCAAGCCGGATTGTGTGGTAAAATTCTAAAAAAATGTTTTTAAAAAGATAAATTGCCAATAAATTATCGTTGAATTCAAGGATACCATAAACTGTACCATTGCCGAGATCTCCATGGCATTTGTTACGTCCATATCGCGAATGATACTGGAAGAACAGTCTATATATGGTGAAATATCCGACGAGGAATGGGAGTCAATCCGATATACCAAGCAAGAGAAGCAAGAAGAAATTTTAGGTTATGTGAAGGTGACTTTATGAAAGAGGAAGGCAATTAGAGAAGTCTGTGTAAAGGATTTTTATTTAATTTTTCACTACCAGGATTATCTCAAGGCAAATAGCAAGTGTTCGAGCTGCTCGCGTTGGCGTATCGAAACCGCTGTAAACTGGGGCAAAACTCAGGAACACAAAATGTATCAACCAAGCACTGGTACGAGTAAATATTTCAATAACTCAGTTGCTACGAATAAAAGGGTTTCTCCGGCATTAAAGGGATTTTAGGCTATTTGACTCTCTTAAATTTTCGATGGTATTATCTCAGGGGTAAAATTCCTCGGTACATATTCATCAATGAATTATTAGGGATAATATGCTACACATCTCCTGTATTTCATATACGGCTTTCAGATTATATTTGCCCAGAGTGGTTCCATATGATTATATTACTTCCCGTAACAAATATTCCATGATGAAAATTCACTTTAACTCAAATTCGAACATTTTCACTCTGACTGCCTGAAATTTTCACTCCTGCAGTGCCCGACTTCTAACCATAGGTAAAGCACAGAAATATACCACCAAATGATGTTGTTCCCTGGAGATTGATTACTCATATTAATAATAATAGGCACGACGGCTTTTCCACAACTTACAACTATGTTACGCTCGAATATTGGCAGCACTTCAAGTTTAATAGACAAGGTTCTGAAAAATTGGCCATGATTTAACGAAGCACTTTGAATATTTCACCACCAAGAACAGTGAGTCTCTTATAGTTTCTGACAAAATCGAGATGAAAATTGGCATTAATTTATACATGAGTTTCCGTCCGATATCACCTCCCCCTCGGTTTCAAGATTATATTTCATTGGTTCCTCATCATAATATAATTTATGTTTCTCCATAGCTAGTTTCTCCATATATAGGCAATACTTTCTTAGAGGATAGCTTACACCTCTATATATAGGAAGTACTTTCTTAGAGGATAATTTACAAGGGCCCGTCAGAATTTGTTACAGCACTTTCCATATTTTACCACTGGGATAATCGTTGGAACTGCGCAGAACAGAAAAGAGAACGAATTCAATTAATGCCGGTCAAGAGTTAATTAAGTAAACATTTACAACCATAAAAGCCATGAAAATATTTCCAGTCTTACGAGAAGGGCGCAATAAAAACTTCGAATTCGTTAACATTGGTTACTGGAGTCCACTGCTCGGTTTTGTTACACAAGAACTGATATTCCCGCACATTGGACACCACTTCCGCAACGTCACTCTGGATGTCATAACCGCGCATGTAAGTTTGTGTCCAAAGCTTCGGAAACTATGACCCTGCTTGAGGAGAAAATACTTCAGGAAGCCCTGTTTTAGTCGATACATACTTGTATCATTTTAAATATTGCGCCGCATTTTTGTTCACAGAATCCACCTTGGCAGATACTCGCTAAGGACACCAGGGGTGTTATCGTCTCCCACACTGGCATCGTCATGGAAATTCTAAAGGAACTGAGTCGCATGTTGAACTTCACTTATCAACTGCATGAAGTAAAGGCCCAAGAGATCGAGTATGTGCAGTCTGTAAATGAGAGCGTAAGTAGAAATGGAGATCACACTAGACACCTAGCATTGAAGGTGATCTTCTTTGCAGGAAATGATCGTCGGTACATTGACGTATGAAATACCAAACCGAGTAATCGAATTGGTGGAAGCCAGCAATCGGGTAGGAAGGTGTCAAAAAGCAATTACTTTAACACATTACCTCACAACGTTTTCCTATATTTAAAGTTTTTCCTGGCCGCGGTTGCTACCACCATTGATGAGCCGGATAAGAAGCGTTACAATTACACTGTGCCCATTAGCGTGCAAAAGTATTCCTTCATCTCTCGGAAACCGGACGAGGTCAGTCGTATTTACTTGTTCACAGCACCATTCACGCCGGAGGTACGCGTACTAATAAAATGTAATATCGGCGAGATCTCTCAGAACTAAAAATTATCCCTCCACCAAATTTAGACGTGGGGTTGCTTAGTGGGCGTCATATTGATCACCGCTCCCCTACTTTACCTCGTAAATCGCTTAGTGCCCACACAACATTTGAAGATTGCTGGTCTGTGCTCGATCAAGAACTGTTTTTGGTATATTTACGGAGCTCTGCTGCAACAAGGTAAGTGAGTCTTCACCTCTCCGTAAAGTGAAACGATCGTTCTTGCATTTTCGAAGCTGTGCCAGAACTGAGGGTTAATTGTAATACCGTTGTATTCCAGCAGGTTTTTTTCCTTGTGATATGGTATTTCTGTTATTATATATGCTCCTTACCGACAGTATCAGTCCAATATGACTCGACAAAAATGAATTCCAACACGCAAAATGGGTGTCTGTTGAGGAGCAGTACTAAATCATCAATAATGATCGCCTCCTTTAGACTGCAATAAAAGCTTATTTCACTTAACCCTCTCTTCTACAGAGGTTCAAAAACGGAGAGAATGATCTCTTGCAGAGTACTACTTCATCCCAGAAATTTATCGCGTTTTTT
Source organism: Clusia tigrina (assembly GCA_920105625.2). Classification (NCBI taxonomy): domain Eukaryota; kingdom Metazoa; phylum Arthropoda; class Insecta; order Diptera; family Clusiidae; genus Clusia; species Clusia tigrina. The sequence continues at coordinate 182,692,001 of OV050031.1, forward strand.
ACAACATTCTTTCACTTTACATTCCATTCTTTTCTGAAATCCCGCATTATAATTTTGTGATATCGAACGATTCTAACAGGTGGCATATATCTGCCGAAAGCCGACAGTGGTCGCTTAGTGGTTGGCGTCTGGTGGATTGTGGTAATTGTGCTGGTAACCACGTACTGTGGCAACCTGGTGGCTTTCCTGACATTCCCCAAATTTCAACCCGGCTTGGATTATCTGTTCCAACTATTTAAGAACAACGAGATTCAGCAATTTGGTTTGAGAAGCGGCACATATTTTGAGAAATACACTGCGGTACGGAACAGTCTTCCTTCCTTTCTTCGTTGTAATAAATGTGTTTCCTTTAAAGACCACCACGCGCGACGACTTTCGCAAATACATGTCCTGTGTCAGCATATACAACAACACTCAGGATGAGGGAATTGGCGCTGTAGAACAGGGGAAGCGTGTGAACATCGATTGGCGCATCAATTTGCAATTAATCATACAGAATCAGTTCGAGAAGGACAAGGAATGCAAGTTCTCACTGGCCAAGGAGAACTTTGTGGACGAGCAGATCGGACTGATAGTGCCCCGTCACAGCCCTTATTTGAATATAATAAACGCCCAGATAAAGCGCATGTTTCAGATGGGTTTCATCGAACGCTGGCATCAGAAGAACCTACCCTCGATGGACAAGTGCAACGGCAAAGGTATACTGCGACAGATCACAAATCACAAAGTTAATTTGGACGATATGCAAGGGTGCTTCCTTGTGCTACTGCTTGGTAAGTGACTTTGGAATAACTTGCATTACCTTATAACTTGAGAACATGTTCCTTAGGTTTCACTTTCGCCCTTTTCGTCACATTCATTGAATTCTGGTATCATCGCTTATATGTGGCCGACAAGAAACAAACTGCGTTCTCATCATAAAGCCCCCGATTGACCCGCAATGGGCAAAAAGTAATGCAGCTAGAAGTATAACAAACACACCCACTTACAATTTAAAATACGTTTATATTAACACAAGTAGAGCAAAGTAAATTCCTCAGAAAATAAATCAAATTACACAGGTTACCATCTTCGATTCAAGTTGATGCCTATTTTGTGAAAAATGTCTTCGTCTCCAATAAGGTCGCTGTTCGGTCGCTCCCCACAGTGGTTCGGCTGTGGTCATGCAGTAGCGTCCTGCAAGCTAATCAATATCGGAGAGCATATTTCCATTACCTCTGAGATTTTCTGGTCATAGTCCGCTTTTTGGGCGCTTTGATTCACGTCCAGCCATTGTATCATTTCGTTACACTTTTGCAGCACTGTCTCCCTGTCTGCCTCGGTCAGAATACCGCTGGCTTGTTCCACCACCTGCCTGGCAGAAAAGACATAACTCTCCAGTTGATGGCGAGCTGCAATACGTTGTCGATGTTGATCATCCTCTTCGGCAAATATTTGAGCTTCTCGGACCATGCGATCAATTTCCGCTTGTGAAAGGTGACCTTTGTTGTTTTTGATTACGATGTTCCTCACGTTGCCAGTACTCATGTCCTGCGCCTTGACACTAAGTATGCCATTGGCATCAAGATCGAAGGTAACCTCTATTCTGGGTGCGGCCCTAGGTGCTGGGGGAATTCCTGTTAGATTGAATGTTCCCAAAAGATTGTTGTCCTTGGTCAAGGCACGCTCGCCCTCAAACACCTGAATAGTTACTGCGGGCTGATTGTCTTCGTACGTGGTGAATATCTTCGACATCTTGCATGGAATTTTACTGTTGCGTGTAATTATGACCACCATTTCACCTCCAGCTGTCTCTATTCCCAAGGACAGAGGAGCAACATCGAGTAAGAGCACATCTTCAATCTCTGAACTCTTGTCACCACTGAGAATAGCTGCCTGGATGGCGGCTCCGTATGCCACTGCCTCGTCAGGATTGATGGAGAGGCTGAGCGTCTGTCCATCGAAGTAAGATTGCAACAAGCTCTGCACCTTCGGAATGCGTGTAGACCCGCCCACCAGTACGATATCATGGATCTGATTCTTTTTCAGCTTAGCATCCCTCAAGGCCTTCTCCACCGGTTCCAAAGTTTTCTTAAAATAGTCATTGCACAATTCTTCAAAACGAGCCCGGCTCAATTTCGTATAATAGTCTATCCCCTCAAACAGAGCGTCGATTTCAATTGTAGCTTCAGTGCTGGAGGACAACGTACGTTTCGCTCGTTCAGCCGCTATACGCAGGCGCCGTAAGGCTCGGGGATTTGAAGACAAATCCTTTCTGAATCTACGCCGAAACTCCTCCACCATATAATTAACGAGTCTGTTGTCGAAATCCTCACCACCCAAGTGAGTATCACCCGCCGTGGCAAGCACCTCAAAGAAAGCGCCCTCGTCGATAGACAGTATGGACACATCGAAGGTCCCACCACCCAGGTCAAATACTAGCACATTACGCTCTCCTTTCAGATTCTTGTCCAGACCGTATGCCAGAGCGGCCGCTGTTGGTTCGTTGATAATGCGCATCACGTTTAAACCTGCAATGGTACCGGCATCCTTTGTCGCCTGGCGTTGCGAATCATTGAAGTAGGCAGGCACGGTTATGACTACATCCGTGATTTGCACGCCAAGGTAGGCATCAGCAATGGCCTTCATTTTAGTCAGCACCATTGAACTAATTTCTTCCGGGCTGAACTTCTTCAATTCCCCCTTAAATTTCACATTAATTTTGGGTTTACCAGATTCGTTAGTCACTGTGAAAGGCCAATACTTCATGTCATTTTGAACATTGGGATCATCGAATTTGCGTCCAATAAGACGTTTGGCATCGAATACTGTATCGGCTGGATTCCTAGCGATTTGGCTTTTGGCAGCGTCGCCAATGAGTCGTTCGGTATCCGTGAATGCCACATAACTAGGTGTCGTGCGATTGCCTTGTTCATTGGCGATGATCTCCACTTTACCATTTTGGAATATTCCAACACAAGAGTAGGTTGTACCCAAATCTATTCCAATTGCTGGCATTTTCAATTTATAATCAATTTTCCATCCAGGCCACAAAATTCCAAAAAAAATTCTAATTTTTCTATATATATACAGCAATTCCCATTTTTCCAACTCAATTTGTTCTAAAAAATTGTTTCAATTTTTCAAAGTTTACTTTGAGCGCAAATCTTTGGCGCAGATATACAAGTACAAAGTACTCCCAGATATGACAGTCCGAACATTCAAAGAATTTTCGGAAAGACGAATTGCAATCTTTTGCAAATCACAAACACAGAACCGCCAAGAACGCAACTACCGCACGGAATAAGCTGCTGTCTAGGGGAAATTTTAACGGGGACCCAGAACTACTCGGACTCTGCAACTGAATTCACTCCTTTCAGAGTATTTCCATCCAGTATTATTCAAATTATTTTATTATTGTGGCTCCAATCAAGCGCGTGACTTCCAATATTCATGACTAATCATTAATAAATATTGCATATACCAATTCGAAATGCGTTGCTATTTACATCCTGTTCTCGCCAATTCTACTCGTATAAATCATTAGTGATGTTGTCTCTTTCTATCATATTAAGAGTTATGAACGATGAGTCCTCAATTGCGCTGTCTCTTGTATTGGTATTACACCAAACCAACCACAAACCAAAAGGTAACCTCCAGATGGATCTTTCTGGGTGAGTGCCAGTCATTCAAAATTAATGGTTCGATGATCGCACCACAAGGTATTGTCTAATACTACTGGAAACTCTTATAGGTCGACACATCCGAGATAATTCTTTAAGTAGTCCGTGTGAAATTCATCATGGCAATGAACGAGGCAAATGTCGAATGTACTATTAAAGATTTAGTCACTTATATGGAAGAAGAAGGAAATGTGTTAGGCGCGTTCCTTAGTATAGACGGAACTTTGAATTATAAAAAATCAAACTGAATTAAAGGATCTCTTGATAGATTGCAAACTACCATTGATCATCAGTAATTGAATCATATTCATCCTGAGCAAAAGAAAAATGCCTAACTCCTCCCATCATTATCCGACTCCATGGTATCTGAATAAACGCATTTAATTTTTACAGAAATACAAAAATTATGTATTGAGGAGGGTTTTTCTTAAGTCCTTAGAAAAGAAATAGTTATGACTAATGACCTAAATTTCATGCGAATACTTCTCCAATGTAGTCAAATATTTTAAGATCACCCAGGACAGTAAACTCTCCTGGAATCCAGACTTAAATTGCATACTTCGCTTTGAACCTGTAGAGGGATCTTTACACTACAAATGGAATATTTCCAAAAATGATGCTCGGAGACTAATTTTAAGATCAGCAAGGGCCAATGCAGTACTACCTAGATGGGGATAATTTCCATTTATACAATCCATCACAAGAAACCAAGTTGGAAATATGCAAAACTCGCTGTTGTTTTCCTCACTGGAAATATTCGCACAAGAAATAGATACCTAGCCAGAGGTGCTCTGTACATGTTGTTTCACCTTAGCAGGATGCGGCGGAAATCGAACACGAATCTAAGTATAAATATACACTGCACTCCTAAATAAATCGGCAAGAAAAGAAACTTAAGTTTTATTCCCCCTTGTGAAAACTGACGCACTTTCTTCCTCTTTCGACAAGCTTATCTGGTACACGGATGTCTCTAAAATTAACGAGGTAACTGGATCTGGTTAATTATGCAGTGTTGTGCATCTTCCAGGCAGATATTTAGAATCAATATGTACCAAATTCATCGATAAGGATTCAAGGGGGGCCATACTCAACTGCTTAGAAAATCACACTTGCCTTAAACCATTGAACTGCTACTAATCTAAGGTCTCAGATAATCTTGAGATTCAAGAAGGTCTTCAGAAATCAATTAATTCTCAAGGGAGGCAACCACTTGCCCTTCAATGTCCGTGCATCCGTCTGTAGAGGGCAGAAAATTCCACTTCTCGGTAACGCCCACTTATCCAAGCAAACAGATGCCGGTCTCCCCCAAAACACAAGACTTCGTGCATTAGGTAATTTATGCTCAATATCTCCCATGACTCAAAAATTTCCGTTGAACAAAATAGTAGAAAACTCAGAATTTTTACAAGATGTGTACAGGACACTGTCTCCTCGTATAGGTTAAAATTATGGCAAGACTCAATCTAAGGATTATGCAATGAGAGTTCTAAGTAAATAATACGCCTTTGAGCTGAACAAGAATCAAAATCTTCGGCATAAATCCATTCCCATTAGATTATTCCCCAACCTGGCGAAGGAGACATATTTGAATTCGGAAACTCCACTAGGATTAATCGTAATATAAATTGAGAGCGCACAGTAGAATATATATAACCACAGTGCCTGATCAGTTAGAGCTCTGCCTAGTAATATAATATTCCTGTCTAGTATGGTAGACTTCTTTCTCTTTTTGTTTCTGGAGTGTGAACACTCTGAGAGGCAAAACCAATACCTCTCCAGTTGCCACACATAAAAAACAAGCTGTAGTTGCTACTCAGATTCCCTGGAAAATAAAAAAGTAATGTTTGCGTATTAAACGCTTTTGATAGTTTTCTTATTTCGTATTAGAATTGGGAACCCCTCGTCTCCTCCTTGCTTAGACATTCCCGATATTCGTCTGACCTCCGCCTACTTTCCGCAAATCATGGCACTCTACACATATAAGTAGCTAAGTAGCTATATAATTCCGACTTTAAAATGAAACATTTTGGAAAAAATATCATTATATTGCATTTCACAATCTAGTTTTATTTTGGCAAACCCTCTCGTTCAGCCCAATCCAACCATGATCCCTCGTAATTCTTCACATTCGAATAACCTAAAGTAGTTGCTGCTACTGCTGCCTTCAGGCTGCGTTTGCCGGACTTGCAGTGAAATATAACTTCATCATTGTGTTGTGGTTTGATACGACCATATTTTGCCTTGAATCTCTGCTGACTGATGGAGCTATCCAACTCCTGGCTAACAATGCCGAGCGGGATGTTAATGCTTGTTGGAATTTTGCCGGTTTCTTTTAATTCCTCAGGTTCACGCACATCAATTAACAACTTCTCCGGATGGTTGGGTAAATCCTTTACTTCCTCATATTTGGCTATAGGAATTAGAGAAGCATAGTCACTCCGATTCCGTAAATTCTGCATACACGATGCGGCATCATTCTCCTCCTTTGGCGATTGATTAAATTTCATCCATAAACAGAGCGCGGAGTACGCTCTGCACTGCGCAGCAGGATGAGAACGTGTTATAAATAGATTTGCAGCCAACCTCGCCACAATTTGGGGGTTTCTTATATACATTTTTCTACTTTCAGATAACTGCCGACAATATATATAAAACTCTATTAAGAACGAAATTATATAAACTTCCACCGTTCTAAATGAGAATCGCCAGAAAATGGAACGGGCGTATGAGGGAATCAAAACAAACACAAAGCATCCATAGTTGCCAAGATAGATTCATTTTATACTATAAGAGTTGCCAACAGCAAATATAGAGGCGTGTTTTTTGTGAAGTAAGAGGGTTGCATTTTCATCGTATCAGGAAATGTTCCACTTTATCGTAGCGGTAATTAAAATTGACCATCAAAAGTTATTGCACACCTTCAGTTAAATTTGAAACAAGTTCTTGAAAATAACCGTGGCTGGTGCAAACCAAGGTATATCGTAGTTTCAACTAATCTGATGCTGAATAATTATTATTCCGGAACTCGCACTTATTGAATTCAACACAAGTTATATAACCTTATAACGGAACGAAGTTCTTGCTTTAGCGATTCTAAATTCATTAGTTCGGTGCATTGAAAGTTTAATGAATAAGAATTTGTAATGGGCTACGTGCTAGTTTTGCAGTAGTTCCGAATCATTAGCAACTTTTACATAACCGCCCTCTGAATCCTATTGGTAAGCATACTGGACTCAAACTCAGATGGTCGCAGATTCAAATCCTGCCCCTTGACGCCATAATTATAACTTAATTTTCGTTATGTACTGTCAACAAATTGTCGTTGGGCTCGGAATTTGAACTATCTTGGAGACTTAGAAACGAAAATATACAAACCAATTTATTATTACATCCTTGCGTAGTCATTATAATACAACATTGGAAGAAAGGGAAACAGCGGAAATTATTTTTGTATACTGAGTTACATAATATTCAGCTACTTACTGTCATTTGCTTATAATTACTGACAACACATACTGGGAACAAGAGAACTTTAGGCTTCTTAAGCATGTATATAACCTTGTTAGATAACTTCTTTATTCTCATTTTAATAATTACTCTAAGTTACTTTGTTGCTTAGAATTTGTTGGCCTATTTGAATTGTCGTGTTACTCTTTATATTATGCTAGTATTATAAAATTCAAAGACAAATTTAAATGTTGGAGGTGGATAATAAATGTAAAGAATCCAAAATAAATTCCAAATATTAAAAATGTATACTTAATATATGTAAATATTAAAGGTGTTTGCTTAAAAAAATGTATTCAATTATAATTTCCTTGGATCTGTCACTTAATTTATGTTCCAAGTATATTTATCTATCTTTTGCTTTACTATATCGCAAGGAACTAACTTAATGATACATTCACCTTTAAAATTATTTCTTAAATTTTGATCATGAATTTAGTGATTCGCAACCAATCTGTTAGGAACAAGTAGAATTTAAACTTATTCTCCGTTCGAAGCGAATGGGGTTGAGCAGGATACATGGACAAGGTAGCAACCGATCGTACTAGGCGAAAAAGCACAACAACTTATTCTAAAAGATGGGTACCATCAAAATGCACTGAATAAGGCTCAGCCTCGTGATACGTACACCTTTCTGGGGGAAAAATCATTAAAATTTCTCATAGTTTCTCCTTTTCTTAATGATGGTATAGAATTCCTCCTGAGCTTACTATACTGGTACTGAAATAATAATAATAATGCGAATAACTTTGAGCCCCTCTTAGGTTGGATAAACGTAGTCAATTGCATAATTTAAAAAGAGTCCCAGGTTAGGTAGAATGGCTGTCGTAAGATTCACTTAAGACCTTTCAAGGCCCAAGTTGTGGCAAAAGAGTCCCAACACATATGTACATATGTTGAAATTTGTTAAGCTGTGATTAGTCCTCAGAATCAAAGCATGCATTTAATTAAATTTAAAATGTAATTATTTGTTAATTAGACGTTTTATTGTTTAAATCGTTTCAGTTCCGATGTGCTGAATTGAAATTTTTATCAGCATTTACAAGTGAACTAAATTGACTCTCTCTCACGCTCTCCTTTTTTCCTGCTTAGGTCATTCAAATATTATTAAGAGTTGCCTTTTTAAGGGCACATGATTATCATATATAATTGGATTAATGAACTCATAAAATTCCTGGTCTGTAACTGTAGCGTTCTTATCACAAAATATAAATAATGCATATATAAAATGCGATAGGAATAAAGTAAAACTGGTAATACTGCCGGTTATGTGACCTACAGGGGTCCCACACACACAAATTCGAACTATAAACAAATTCAATACGTGTGCACTGAGAGAAAAGTGACGAATAAGCATCTAAACAAATTCAGATAACAGAACATCATTCGAGTTTTGTTTTCTTGCTTAATTGAAGAATGTACACACGCATACTTATGCATGTATATGTGCACATGATCAGCATGGAAATAGCTCATTGGATTTATGCGGAAATCAATATTAAAGATCAACACACCTTTGGAACCATTATTTCTCTAAAGAGAGTAATAAGAAAATAATACTTATTGTATAACAGTTCATTCTTTATTTATATGTATATATCTAATTTAACAATTTATAAAAAATATATTTCTGCAGTTTCGCAATGAATATCTATCTATAAGTATATATGTAATAATATAAAGAATTGTAAAATATGAAAGTTTGCCTAAAAAATTTAAATGATTGCAAATAAACAAAACGTATTTGAATATAAACAACATAAAACTAGATTGTACATTGTATTATGTTCTCTTTATCAGAAGATTGTGAACATTAAAAGTAGAGCAATACATAGTTACAATAAAAAAATACATTAAAGCGATATTATTTGGTTCGACTTAAGCCTAATTTATATAAATAAACATTGCTAGTATAAAGAAACCCAATGTTGATTCCAAAGTTCCCAAGAATTGAGTTGTACAACGCAAAAAGGGTGTCTGGTTTAGCACAAACAACATTAGGAATTTATCAGTTTGGAAGTTCACTTTATATTATTTAGTTCAAAAGTGAAAAATTTCCTATTTGAACACTTCTTCGGGTGATGGCAGACACTTACGAGACAGAGAGTATACATAAAAGTACCCCCTCCTTTACCGTGGATGCTTCCCAATATATTAAAAGGTAGCGACGTTCGAATACGATTAGGCTTTGAGTAGGTAATTGCAAATCACAATCGGTTACTTAGTTTATTTATTTGGATGGCGTTGGTTCAATAGGCATGTAGATTGCCATCTCACGGGCAGCACACTATTTTCTGGAAAGGTAGCCCAGAGGTTCTCCAACCCGTATCGTTTGACCAGCTTTTATACTGAAGTGGAAACTTTTTGGAGCCTCAAACAATAGAACTATAGTGCTGCCCATATTGAATTGACCAACTAAGTCACCCTTTTTCAGTGTCGTAGTTTCGGGCAGCGTCTGTTCGTCGTACTCCTTGCGTTTTTTGTGCGCTCCTACATTAAAGCCTACCCAGCGGTTCGTTTTCAGCTTCTCATCCATGTAGATTTGCACAGAGCCCACATTCGTGGCGCCTACTGCTGTATAGCTGAAAAAGCCGTGCTTCCATTTGCCTAAGTAGAGTGCGCGTTCGTTTAGACAGAACAGTTCTGGCAACCAAGTGGCTACTTTCGGACTCACAGAAAGTAATTCGCCAGAAAAATGACGTCGCACAGTGGGCTGCCATTCGGTCGGAGAGTGGAAACGATGATAGTCACCGGGTGCCAAATATATAACACACTGATACAATGTGGTAGAGCCCTCTCGATTCTCTTTAATGAGTTCCGCATAGTCCGAATTAGATGGTGCGATCCCGCGCGACCAAGTAGGCGGGCCCAAAAACGATTCAATACTGTAATTGACTCCCTTCACTTGCTCAATAACTGAGTTTGTAGCAGCTCCAAAGTGCAGTACTTTTCCATCGGCCGGCGACACAAGTAACGCTTTCTCATCTATTGTGCGTGCGCCATCACGAAGTGGACGCGTGAAAAACTCCGCCAGACTATTGTAGTGTTTATAGTCAGTGTACAAAGCCTCTTCTAAATTCACATTGAAAACACTCGAATACCACCCATATACGTATGGACGCAAAGAACTGGGTACATAGCAGGCCGCCACCCATCCCCAGCAGCGACTGACGATGCGCAGTGGCAGGGAGCAGTAAACTTTTGATTGAAAGGTGGAAGCTATTCGTGGCACCTGCTCGCGTTGGCATCTACGCTTGTGAAACTGCCACTCAATAGCGCCAAACACACAGAATCCCATGGGAGCCCAGCGCAGCAGAAAACCCGTCCATTTCATCCAAACGCTGCGGGTACGTCCATGTTCATGTTGACAATTCGATTTGGCATTCAGAAACGCAGATTTTCCGTTCGCACTATGCTGGATTAAGGTGTCCACTTTGGCATCTGTTTGATTGGCGTTAGATGTGGAAGGCGATTTAGAGGAGAACGTCTGTCGGAAGTGTCGCAGCACAGGCCATCTTCCCTGCTGGTGTGGCTGTTGCTTCTGCTTTTGATACGTCTGGCGTAAGTTGCCAGCCCTAATCAAAAAACGACCCCGCGGTACAAAGTAGGAAACCATAGCACAGCCGAAATTGGGTCAAATTATTATGATTTAGCAATCACTCTTCTTCAATTAAGATAAAAGTATCGTATATAGAGCACAATTCTCATGTGATTATGCACTGTGAAGCGATTTAATTGCTTGATTGTTTATAGTTTATTGTGAACGCAGAAAGTTCAGTTCACTTAAGTAATCAGTCTTTATTAAGAAACTCTGAAAAGAAACATTCACTCATTCATGAAAACGCTGAAGATCGATCTGGATTCTCCTACCGTAGTTTTATTTTCAATTCTATTAACGAAGTACTGCAACCGTCACCAACGAGCAGTACGAACAAAGTGATTCTAATTGGATGCAATTTCGAATTAAAACACTTCTTACCGAGTGCCAGAGTGCTGCGCAAATTCTCCGTCTTCTGTTATCAGTGTGTTTGGTTTTGGACTATTCTCATTCGTTTCCCCCTTTTGTGTTTTTCGTTGATGGCGGATTGAATATTTAATATATTTTGGAAACAACTTTTTAACATAAAACTTGTACTTGAGATTAACACACACACAAACTCACGTTTCACCTCTCTCCAACGAGACTCTTATTTATTTATTTATTCTCGGGCCTTTGCGTTGTGTTACATTTGGCATTGAGCGCATGAATTTTGCCTTCAAGTTCACAATAACAAACTCATTAAATTAGCAAAATATTACTTAGGAATTTTCAATGTAGATGGCGCGGAACAACTTTGAGAAGTAGCTACAGGCGAACTGAATGATCACTTCAATGAGATATCAATAACATTTGAATACTCTCAAAAACATGTATTGGATTGCAAAAAAGTATGTATGTAAATTGGATTGCGAATCCTATAAATATTTGTTAATACTCCTAGCAGTTTGCTTCTTGCCTATATATTGCATTGTCTGCTTGTTTTAATAATGAACATATGGTCATTTTTTTATCAGCATATGCATTTGAAGTATTTTTGTGGTTGATCCAAGGAACCTGTAGCTATAAAATATATACAGTCGATATATACCCATTACGATAACTTTAGTTTATTTTTATGTCAACAAACCAAATTAGTTCTTGCAGACGTTAGAAAATAAGTGAACAAAGAATTATCTGTATAGGCAACTACCAAGCAAATAGAAATAATATCAGAAATTTGTGTTTTGGTTTCTCAACTTTGTTATAATTTTGAAAATTTAATTTTTTGATTTACTAATTTTATAATCTTGGTTTTTTACTCGAAATTTTTTTCATCAAACTTGCAAAGAATGTACATTGGAGATATTTCTATTTGTATATTTTATTTAATACGAAAACTTCAATCGTTGAATGCAATTTGTTATTATACAATTTTATTTAAAAAAAAATAGTATTTTAAAGAAATTACAATCATTTCGTATAACCAGAGCAATTGTAACTAAAGTGGAGCAACAATTTCTTCTGTTAATATATAATCAGAAGAATATATTTATTATACGGGTCTAATATAATGTTTCCTTCGTTGACTACTTTGTATCTTGGAACACAAAGGAGAAATTGTATGTCGCTGATATATATTTTTCTGATACGGTTGAATATATTTAAATTAGTCCACATATATCTATATTTTATTTCATTTATTTTCTATTTTTCACGACTATTTTTCACAAAATCGGAAATATTTCTTAATTATTCTTAGATTTTAATTAATGGACATTTTATGAAGGATAATTTTAAATACAATGTTCAATATCGATCCGCTGGTTTCCTCTTTAGTTAGACAGTTCATATGTGAAAAATTTGTTATGCATACACTCTGTAATTAAACGTTCGTTTTGACCATCAGCTGTTCTGGTGTGTTCGTTTTCATGGCGTGTGCCCTACATATGATTGAGTGGGTATATCAGAACTCAGTTAAGGTTGACCTTCTAAAGTAGTGAAAACATAATCGTCTTATGAGAAGTGTTTACATTTGAACATCGATGAGGAGTCGAAATTTAGATATTTTATCGACATTTCATTAAATTGTGCTAATCACACAATAGAAACAGTCAAAGAGGCTTTTGCTTTAGATTTTCCACAGAGAAAACTTTATTTTTATTGCTAAATTTTTATAAAATGCACTGGTTCCTTGATATTTCTTTTGAAAGCTCACTCGAAAATATAAACTAAATAGAATACAGGAGTAGCTATTATCGAACCACCGATTCAAACTCGGAAGTTATAAAATTATATACATATATGGACAATAAATTCGGTGTGACGGTATATTGCTTCTCTAGATACATCAAATGTTTATTCTGTTACATTCTCTCCCAATCATTGTAATACGTGCACACTCCTACCTTGAATCGCAGACACTCCGATATAGAGTCTCCCCTGTTAGTTTAGTGCAGTTTTTCTGTACCATTTTTTTTTTCATTCGGCAAAACAGGCATCAGATTACAATATTATCAAGATACAATTATATAGATATATTTATTAATTGACTTTCTTTGCATAGAAAGTTAATGTTCCTTTGCTTTGACAAAGCGCTCCGTATGACGCCACTATGGTGGAGATGCTGCACAGGAAGCCCTTGCGAACGCTCGGCAGACGTGCCACAATTGTTTTCCTCTGGATTCAGTCTTGCTTAATTTATATGTGCCAAGAATATTCTATAATTCATAATTCTAACACAATACAATTTTTTTTTTATATTTATATCCAAAAGAACAAAATTAAATTTTTACTGCCTGGTGGTGATTGTAATCTTCGCTATCTCAAATAATCGTTTTTTTTTTTTGTACAGCTGCATATGTATATACAGTTCCCTATCCTACACTTTATATAAGTTGGAGCAATAAACATTTATGATGCAAAGAAATTATTCTGAGTGTATTTTTTCGCCTAATTCTCACTCCCATCTTATTCACTCTCATTTAGATTAGAACAGTTGAAGAAATGTCGAATTCTGTTACTAATTGGCACGACTTTGCTATGGATTTTAATTCCAGATATAAGATTAGTTGTTGTTTTTGTAAAATTATTAATATTATCCAGAAAATTCAATTGGTCAGCCCTTTACTTAAACGTCTTTGAACATCAGTTCCTCCATAAGCTGTCACTGCTTGTATTTGGAACAGTCGCTTATTACGCTTTCTTTTGGTGTTGGCATTTCACCACGACAAAATAACCCGAAGCATGCACCTTTAAATTAATTGGATCATGAATTATTAAAATTGTCTACGCTGAATGCACCCCGTGCGTAGTGTGTTTAAATGTCAGTAATGCCAATTGTTTTGTATATACACAGTTATAGGAACATTTTCTCTCAATCGTGAACGCGCATAATAATAGTTTCGCATTTTTAATTTAAAGAATTTAATAATTATTTAAAATGAGCGAAGCGGATAAAATTCCCGTCTCTTTTTGCTGCCAACGGTGTCTGCAACCTATCGTTATACAGGAGAATTTGGACAACATAAGCATCCATGCGATGGCAGAAATGCAATGTAAGAAACATTGATATTTCCGTCGATTTTTCTTTGTCTTGTTTTTATCTTATTGATTGAAATACTTAATTCGCAGTGCCCATTTATGCCAGTAACGTGAACACAATCGATAGACACGACGCCAGCAGCTTTGACCACTTTGTACCGCCGTACAGACTTACTGACTGCATTAATGGCACTGGATTCATGCTTGTTTCCGATGGGCGAGAAACCAAAAAGTGCAGTGCCGCATATAAATTGAAGGCTGAACTCTTTGACTGCCTCTCTTCGAATTCCGAAATCGACCACCCGCTTTGCGAGGAGTGCGCTGACTCTATGCTGGAAATTATGGACCGTGAATTAAAGATAGCTGAGAACGAATGGAACGACTACAAGAACTATTTGAAGCAACTGGAACAACAGCAAGATTGCCCTAATGTTGCAGAGCTGGAAAAGGCATTAGCAGAATTACAGCAAAGTGAGCAAAAGCTGCTAACAGAACTAAAGACGCTCAAAGAGGAGGAACATAATCTCGACGATGCTATTCAGAACGAGGAGAAGGAAAAGCAAAAGCTACATGAGCAGGAGGCATCTTATTGGCGCGAATACACCAAACATCGACGCGAACTCATGCTCACAGAGGATGATAAGCGCAGTCTGGAATGCCAAATAAACTATGCACAAAAGCAGTTTGATAAACTAAAGGATGCAAATATATTCAATATTACATTCCATATATGGCATGCAGGGCACTTTGGCACGATTAATAATTTTCGCCTAGGGCGTTTACCATCTGCATCGGTGGATTGGTCGGAGATAAATGCCGCTTGGGGTCAGACGGTTCTATTGCTTTGTGCACTTGCGCGCAAAATTGGTCTCACCTTCGAAAGATATCGCATTGTGCCCTTCGGAAATCATTCGTATGTGGAGGTCTTAGGGGAAAATCGGGAGCTACCTCTGTACGGCACTGGCGGTTTCAAATTCTTCTGGGATACGAAGTTCGATGCGGCAATGGTAGCTTTTCTAGACTGCCTTACACAATTTCAGCAAGAGGTGGAAAAGCGGGACACCGAATTTTTGCTGCCCTACAAAATGGATAAAGGAAAAATAATCGACCCATCGACGGGAAACTCATACTCGATAAAGTAAGTTAACAAATTCCACTGATCAAAGTACTTCATTTATTTTTGTGTAATTGTTTTACAGAATACAGTTCAATTCTGAAGAGCAGTGGACAAAGGCGCTCAAATTTATGCTAACGAATTTAAAGTGGGGCTTGGCGTGGGTGTGTTCACAGTTTACAAATCAATAAATAATTAGTAACAAAAAAGTTGGTTAGGATCAAAGAACATTTATTTTTGTAAAACTTTGCATGACCTTACAATATTTTAAGAAAATTCATAGAAAATATAAGCAAAACATGTAATAATTTAATTTATAGCTGTCACTTTTTCCTCGGATTTCTTATTTTTTTCATTATCGGATGGTACAGAGGAATCGTCACTGTCATCAGAGTCCGAAATATCGTCGCCAATCCACAGGGATGTCTTTTTTTTCTTGGCTTTAAAAGAAGGACCGGGACGATCTTGCCGCTTTAAACACTTTTTATCTACACCATCAGTGCTCTTCTTTGCTACCTGTGTTTTCTTAAAACCTTCCTCGACTGCATCATTCACTTTTTCAGTTAGCTTCGATCGTGCCCGTTCGTATCCCTCGTCTTTGAATTCATGTTTAGGTACAGCCAGCAGCTTATCAATTTTACGTTTTCTGCGTTGCTCAGACTCGTGGTCGCGTTCTTCTTGCTTGTCGATCCAAGCCTTTAAACGTTTTTCCTCATTAATGTCACGTAAACGACGTCCGCTTAAATCCCGGCATGCTTCTCTATTAGTAGTTTTTTCTATTTGAGCACCGATCGCTCGCAACATGGAGCCAAATCCACCTTTCCCACCGCAAACACGGAATCTACAATGTAGAGTTTGCTCTGGATCGGCATGTTTGATTGAGGGTGTAATAAGTTTTCCATTCTGCTCCAAGTAAAAATCATTTCGGTCCAATAACTAAAATATGAAATGGTTCGAGATTATTAGGTATACAAAATTATATAGATAAGTACAAACCGTTAAATTTTCCAGGTACTGTGTGATTTGTTCACAACTTGTGTATTGAATATCGCGAATTTCCACATTATTTATGCAAAACTTCATTCTTCTGCGTCTGTTGTTAATTGCTTAATGAAAATACGAATCAACACAAAACCGATGACACCTTGCAATGCAAAATGATCCAGGGTTGCAAATACGTAAAAAGGGTTCCTCATACCAGAATTGGTATTGTTTCGGTTCCGATTTACACCGTCCGCGGCTTGACACTTTTTGCTTCATTTTTTGTAATTCTCGCTCGCTCAACTAATTGATGAGCCGAATAGTTTTTCACACACACAGAAAAACTTTAAAATGTAGTTAATTTTTGAACTTATTAAAATACAAAATTAAATAATGATATGGTATTTTTTAAGAAATCGGCATATAGCTTTTGCATATCTACTTGTTTTAAAAATTTGGTGTGATTTACTTTGGTATTCCGTAGTTGCTATTATATTTTAAATCGACTTCAGCGACAATTCAAATTGTATTTATTTAGGAGTGAACACATCAAAAATTATTTTTATACTATTTTCTCGTTATGTATCAGATATAAACAACGATTACTTATTAATAATTGTTTGTATAATTAATTATACCAACAAACATGATATAAAAAATATTAATTTTCTTTAAATTCACCGTTTATATTTGGCTATAGTGCACTTCGCTAAATTTCAACGATTCTGCTTAGCCATTGTTTAACTGTCCATTTAAAGGATCTTTATAAATTTTAACACCTTATTGACATTTTCTTCTTTTCAGGAAAGACTCATTTCCGATCCAGTAAATTTTTTAAAAGTGCAGCTAAAGTTGAATACAGATTATCGAACATGCTTGACAGTAAAAAATTCATCAGTGTTTGTTGAGACTTCGAAACGGCAGAGCTATCACTTATGATTGAATTTCAAACTGTCAGTCAGGTTATGAAATTTGACAAGTAAACATGGAAAATAAGAAAATTGGGTGCGGATTATTAATTACCGTGCTAGCTAAATTTTTTTCTTTCTGAAGGACGACCAAATTGTGTTTCTTTTTTAGCGTTCTCAAAAAAACATTTTTTTTTTAAATATTGTCTTTATACTTAATAATTCTTCATACGACTTTGTTTTTTTGTAATGAACCATGTACTCTGGACTTGTTATGTCTCAGAGTCAAGTTGCATTTCATAACAACATGCGAATTCTTTTAAAAAATCGTTGTCCGCATCCATCTTCACTTTGTAAATATTTCGATTGAATAACGCTAGCAGTCAAAAAAACAAAATGGCCGCTGACTGTCACTCAATCACAAAAATGTTTGTTGTTGACTGATGAAAAAGAGCGGTCATATACAAAGCAAGAGTAATTTGAATAGAACCGTGAAGCATTTTCGATCATGTGTACCGGATAAAAGGTCCTAATTTCTGTATGAAAATCAGAGTTGTATTTGTCATATAAAAACACAAAAGCAAAACATGCAAAATAAGAGAATTGTCAAATAACTGCAATAATTGACAACACGGAACGCATATGAAAGAACATTGGAAGAAAGTTCAGGACCACTAAATAACTACAAATTTGTTGGAAATGTCCTCTGCATCTTCGAACGATGGTTCTGATGACGATAAAAATGAAAGGGTGAGAAAAGGCTATCAAATATTTTTTATTGAACAATTTGAAAAATTTGCTTAATCTTTTCAGAGCAAAATTCGAGAAGATCTTCAATCGATGAGCTTCGAAGAATTGCTGAATCTTAAGAAAGAGCTGGGTATGAAAGTGTATAAGGAAGCGGTGCTAGGGGTAACTCCTGAGGCGAAACAAGAAACTTCGAAACGAGATTCTAAGGATTTTAAACGTCTAAATAAAAACCGACCTCGAGAAATATCCTCCAGAAGACAAGTGCCATTTCTAGGTGTGGAGTTACGCACACAAAAAAATGAATCACAGGACCGTGATCCGCGTTTTGATGAAAAGTCTGGAACATATGATGCAAAAACATTTAAAGACAATTACAAATTCATCTCAGACGTACGTGAATCGGAAGTAGAACAAATGAAGAACCAACTTGACAAAACGAAAGATAGGGATAAACGCAAAGAAATCAAAGAGGCAATGCAAAGGCTTAGAAACAAAAACCTGGAGGATAACAAGTGGCATGAGAGGCAGGACATTCTCAAACAAGAGCAATTAGACATACAGAAAGCACATGCTGAGGGCAGACAACCCCACTACGTCACAAAGAGTAAGACAATAGAAATATGAGCGCTTATTGTTAAATACAATAATTTAATATTTGCAGGAGAACGACGGGCCACAGAGCTTGTGAAGAAATTCGAGCAATTAAAAGAAACTGGGAAGCTGAATAAGCATTTAGAAAAGCGTAGAAAGAAAAATGCGATCAAAGATCGGAAAAAAATCCATCTGGATTAAATTAGTGTTGATTGTAAATTTGACATTTTTTACATGTAAATCTTTTATTAAATAAAAACAACAAAGCACAAGCCCGGTTTATCCTGTACGTAACATTTTTGCTTCACGCTTCTCTTGAAGTTCGCGTCGCTGCTGCTCGACCACCGTTTGCCTTTCCTCCAGGAATTCTGCGTACTCTTCCGCTTTTAATTCGCGAACTATCCTAATACCACAGGTCCGCGCTATACCTACCAGCATTTCGCACATTTGCTATTTTTAAAACGGGGACATTATTATTGTACATTTATTCCTGCATTAAACAGTTTAACTAACCTGCATAGTTAGGAGCGCATTAACTGGGTCTTGCATTTTAATCGCTGCTATTTCATACAAATGCTTAAGTGTAATTTTCCCCGCCACTTCCCGACCTGGTGTCATGGCACCTCTCTGTATACCTGCCGCCTGTTTGAGGAAGAATGTGGCTGGCGGTGTGTGTATAACCAAATCATAACTGCGATCACTATTGACTGAAATGCGGCAAGGCAAGGGTATGCCCTCCCTATAGTCGGCTGTACGAGTGTTGAAATCTTTAACGAATGAACCAATGTTAATAGCGCGCTGAAATAATTGTGAAAGTAATGTGATTTTATACAAAATACAAATGGCACGAGAAATTAAGTATTTTATACCTGTCCCAACATAGGCCCTAGGGGAGGTCCTGCCACTGCCATGCCAGCAGGTATGTTTGTTTTTAATTTCGATGTATGTGTAATTCTCTCCATTGTTTTTTTCATCGACTTTAATTTACCAGCGGCTTTCGACATTTTTACTTAAGTTATTTAAACTTTTTAAACTCTGTTAGGGTTATGAAAAGAAAAGTAAGTAGGTAAGCAGTCGAGCACTTGATAAACCGATCTGTCAAAACAACGCATTGTGAAGAGAGGAACACTTATGCAATTTTGAAATTGGAACATTTTCTCTCTAGAACACAAGTACTGGGTTTGCTGTCAACAGAAAAATGGAATAAGGGTTGAAAAAAAATAGAAAGATGAAAAGAATTTAACGTGCGACCGCTTATAGATTATTTTTTTTGTTTAATAAATAAAGATTATATAAAAAGATCCCGTAGCAATAAACAAGTGGTGCATAATAAATACTCAAGGAAAGATTTGTTAAGTAGAGTTCAGATAACTGTGGCAATAAAATTTAGTGACTAACGGAGGGTGAAAAACTCAAGGTAAACTGCTGTGTGAAAAAACAAAAAAAAAACTCAAGAAAAGTTCAACCTAAGGGGAGGCAGTTTGGAATTAAACACTCCGATGGTACGTAATAAAACGCAGTCGTCGTCTTCATCCTCTTCTGGAAACAGTGGTAGTGCCAGTAGTAGGACACACCGTAAATCCTCCAGCACCTGTAGTGTCGCTGTAACCGAAGACACCAAGCCTTCCGCCAGCCGTCGTGCTCCCGTTACCCCTGATAGCGACGACACCTCTCCCGCTGCAACACCCGAAACCTCGACCGGTTCGGTGCACAAACAAAATCTGTACATTGTTTCATTTCCCATCATATTTCTATTCAACATTTTGCGCTCACTGATTTATCAGCTGTTCTGCTTGTTCCGATACTTGTACAGTGCTGGTCGCACAAAGGTCATTTATCGTCCGCATAAACGTAATATTGTAAGTAATATTGAGATTGTTGTGGGATCGAGTAACTCGCAGAACTCGAATTTGAACGCAAGTGGCAAGCAGAAGCAGTTATTAGTACAGGCGAACAGCACAACCGTTGCTACATACCCGTTGGATGACGAGGGAGGAGTACAACCACACCGCTTTCGTCCTCAGCAACAATTGGAAATGTCGCACAAATTAGTGTCTTCTCCAGGTCCTGGCGATCCACTACTTGCCAAGCAAAAACACCACCATCGACGCGCTTTCGAATATATTTCCAAGGCCTTAAAAATCGACGAGGAAAATGAAGGTAAGTAAGTGCACCAGATGAAATAAAAGTAGGTAATATGAGTCATATAGCAAAACCTGATTTGGAAACTGCGTTGTTTACGTATGATGCAAGCTTAAATAGAATGAATAAATAAGAAATTAGTGCTCAAAAGGAATATACATTGTATTAATTAATGGGTATTTACAAGTTACTAGAAATAAATTTAATTTTTAGGCCACAAAGAGCTTGCTATTGAATTATATCGCAAGGGCATAAAGGAGCTCGAAGATGGGATTGCTGTAGATTGCTGGAGTGGACGCGGAGATGTTTGGGATCGAGCACAACGTCTACACGACAAAATGCAAACAAATTTGTCAATGGCTCGCGATCGTCTCCACTTCCTTGGTAATTGTTTATATTTTGTTTTATTAAAGCCCGAGAATTCGTTAATCTCCATTTATGAAGTAGTGTCTATTACATGTCTATTATATATTGCTAGAATTTCATGTGTGGATTGAAAATGTTTTCCCTTTTTGTTTAAAGCATTTATTTATCATTTTTTTATTTAATTTTTACTTTTATTTTTGTATTCTTAATCATGTCCATTATAATGTGTTTTGGTAAATGTGCGCATTTCGATGACATCGTAGAATTGCATGAGGAAGAGAAACGTCTGGAGCAAATGAAGCTTAAAGACGTTAAGGATGAGAAACAAAGTGACCAAAAACTGAGGCACAGAAAAGCAATGCATTTAGCAAAAAATCCTCAAGTACAGCCATTGTATTATGGCACTGCCGCACAAATAAAGTCACAAATACCGATCAAAGATACCCCAAGCCCATCATTAGCGCGATCACCTGGTTACAACATAAGTACAGGTACAGGTAAGCAACCATCGCCGACAACAATTGTAAGGGAACTTCTCTTAATGCACTGCAAGAAATACGCTATATTTTACAGGTTGCTTAAGACATTATATAGTATCTGAATAATCATTGAAAATCGACATTTAGCACTGCATGAGTAGAAAAGAATTTTGTTTTGATTTTTGTTTAATTGCCTTTCTTTTTGTATTCAAATCATTTGCATTCCGATCTAATTTCATACTGAAGAGTGTTCAGGATTACGATTTTAAGCAAACTACACGCTTTTATTTTCAGCTTCTGGGCGTAAATTGACTGTTGCTGGCACAAAGCGCCCCGGTCACTTGGCAGTTGCTAATAAATCTCAAACACTGCCGCGTAATTTAGGCTCGAAGGCATCGTCCGCAAGCGGCGGTATTTCAGTACGGCAACCAATTAAAACAGCTGCCACGCCTCCTGCTGTGCGCAGACAGTTTGTGAGTATATATATACATATGAATATCAAGACAGTATATAGAATGGCTGCCCTAAAGAAATTGTGTTTCATTAGAATTTTGTTTCTTAATCGATATTAAATTTTTTTATTGTTATTTATTTAAATACATATATGTACTTCAATGTCCAGTCTTCCGGACGCAACACACCGCCGCAACGTTCACGGACCCCTATTAATGTGGGTGCAAGCAGGGATAGTGGTGGTGCCACTACACCACTTGTTAGTGTCAAGGGCGTTGAGCAGAAACTAGTGCAATTAATCCTCGATGAAATTGTGGAGGGTGGTGCCAAAGTAGAATGGTCTGATATAGCGGGACAGGAAATAGCCAAGCAGGCGCTGCAAGAAATGGTCATATTACCCTCGGTTAGACCCGAATTATTTACTGGTGTGTGATGTCATTTTATTAATAAGTGAATAAAGATTAATGCTCAGTATTTGTATGCTTAGGTCTTCGTACTCCGGCTAAGGGACTTTTGTTATTTGGACCACCTGGCAATGGTAAAACACTACTGGCACGTGCTGTTGCTACCGAGTGCAGCGCCACATTTTTCAATATCTCAGCCGCTTCACTGACAAGCAAATACGTGGGCGATGGCGAGAAATTGGTTCGCGCCCTTTTTGCCGTGGCACGCGAAATGCAGCCTTCGATTATTTTCATCGACGAAGTGGACTCACTGTTGTCGGAGCGCAGCAGCAGTGAACATGAGGCTTCGCGTCGCCTTAAAACCGAATTTCTTGTGGAGTTCGATGGTCTTCCCGGCAATTCCGAGAGCGACCGCATTGTCATTCTAGCTGCCACCAATCGACCCCAAGAGTTAGATGAGGCCGCTTTGCGACGTTTCACGAAACGAGTTTATGTCTCATTGCCCGATTTGGAAACACGTGAGCTGCTGTTGAAACGTCTGCTCCAGAAGCAAGGAAGCCCTTTGGCTGTGGACGCTCTCCGTCGTTTAGCCAAATTGACAGATGGTTATTCTGGTTCAGATTTAACTGCTTTGGCCAAAGATGCCGCCTTGGAGCCGATACGGGAGCTAAATATGGAGCAAGTGAAGTGCTTGGACATCAGTGCAATGCGTGCTATCACCGAGAATGACTTTCACAACTCCCTCAAACGCATACGCCGTTCTGTAGCGCCGCAAAGTTTAAGTTCTTACGTGAAGTGGTCACAAGAGTATGGAGATATAACTATTTAAACTTAGTTACTTTGCAATGCGGAACTCCCCCCCAGATTCACTGCTGATACGTGAGTTTCGTTTACATTTTTTTTGTTAGATGTCTGCGAATTTAAACGTTTCTTGTTTTGGTTGATATCATCATTTGTTCATTCTTGTTTCAATAAGTTAGTTGGTTTCAGGATGTGCATTTGACTGTATACTAACACGCTAAAGCATATACTGAAATATTTCTATTAATGAAAATTTGTTCAAAGGATTTGAATTAGCTTACAAGATATTTAAATAAAATACATATATATATATATATATATATATATATATATATATATATATATATATATATATATGTATGTATATATATATATATATATATATAAAATATTTTTCGCATTTCATACAATATAAGCGATGCAGATAGTCACAGTCAAAAGCAATCACTGCTTCACCAAATCAAAATTAATTTAGTATACATTTTATTATGTCTGTTGTAAGACTTTTGAAGAGGTCACTTTAAGCTTCTATAGAACTAAATCATTTGTTTGTTACTTTCAACTCATCATGTATAATTTATAGAAACTAGTAACGTTCTTCATTCTTAAAAATATTATATATATTTATTATTGTCTGTTTTCTCTCTTCACTTTCTTAATCATACCAATCTTCAGTATAAAGGCTTTTCGAATCGTATCACTTTTAAATTAACTGTGTTTAACTTATGATCTTTTGTTAACAATGTTTATAAACATTCCATTTTAATGTAAGTTTCTGTTTTATGTATTACAACTAAATTATCATATGCAATTTTTCATACTTTTTTTTAACATTGAAAGCATACTTAATTACATTAAAACAATAGAAAGAGGAAATATATTTTCCACAGAATTGCCGCGTTTTACTGTAATAACAGATATATAATTCAATACGAACACCTCACGTCTATGTTAGAAATATATTTTTAAGCAATTTACATGTTGTTCTAGTTTTAATTTATTTAGAATTAGTATTTAGTTCATATGTTTATAATGTAGTTATATTTATTTGCTATTAAATTACGGTCTTGGTCAATCATAATACGATGTATTTGCACAGCTGTTCAGCCCCAATTATAATCAACTATAAATTTCGAAATTTCACATGTTCCCCATTGAAAAATGTCCTCTTCAGGCTTTTTTAGTCATAATGATATAATTTTCTCCAAATTTCAGAAGTAGAAGCCTTGAAATTTTCAATTTTAAACAGAATATCTTGTATTCTATAAATTTTGGGAATACTATTCGAGTCTGAAAAATATTTTGCAAATTACAATTTTATTTAAATTGCTGTCTACGGAACAGTGGAACAAAGGACTGCACAGACTGTGATTAAATTCGACCATTCCCTGTGATAATGTCGTCAATTATCGTTTGGAATTACGTCGGTCTGATTCTGTATAAAAACTACCTTAAATTTTGTCCAATTTTTAAGAGAAACTATGCCAAATTCCAGTCAGATTCAACCCTACCTCCACTCTACATACATATAGAGATCTACCGCTCTATATACGTATAAAGATTTACCGAGACGCCAACTTTGGTTTTATATTTTTCTATAGCCTTATTCAATACAATTGTTTTGTAATAAAATTGTGATTAATTATATGTATGTAGTATGTAAATCGTACAATGCTATAGTAAGTTAAGTTATATTACATTTAGATAAGTTTCTCCACATCCAAATCTTCCTCTTTGAATTACAGATAGTTATATACAATTAATTGTTGTAATAATTACCAGATATTAAATAATTCCTATTCTTAAACTCCACACGGCTATGTCAATTTAATTTTAGCTACTATTCACGTATTGCTTCTGCCTTTAGAAATGTTGCTACCTTTAATTAAATATAATTGATTTGTATAAAATATGAATTTTCTCAATAGTTGTTTATTTATTCGTTAAGCAATTTAAATTTATTTGGATTTTGTTTTAAGAATTTAGTATTTGTTCATGTAAAATACCGAGTAAGTGATCAGTCGGTCGTTCTCACACACACACACACACACATAGTTTTATGCTAGTATAAACATACTTACTATAATAGAAATAAACCAACATTTACTTAATATGTTGAATTATATTAAATTATAATGATTGATTTTTATTTTTAAAATTTACATCATCAAAGTATTGGATGTTCCGTTATTTTTTTGCATGGAAAGTATTCATAATCGACTCCAGACTGCCACGGCC
The DNA here is from genome assembly GCA_920105625.2 of Clusia tigrina. Taxonomy (NCBI): domain Eukaryota; kingdom Metazoa; phylum Arthropoda; class Insecta; order Diptera; family Clusiidae; genus Clusia; species Clusia tigrina. Next base: position 182,717,457 of record OV050031.1, read on the forward strand.
ACAATTCGCACATATACGTAAACACATTTCGGGGACGAAACAGCTTGGAGACTTCGTCCTACAGCGTCCTTCGTCCGAGCTACCCCAATACTATCTATTTATCTAACCATAATTCGAATAATAATTGGATTTAGCAGGCATTTGATTTCGACCTCTTCCATCAGTGGTTCGAATACGTGAAGCTATCAAAGCTTTTCAAATTGAAGATTGTGGGTTCCATCATGGCAATGCCAAGTCGCACACTTTATTGTTAATCCATGAATTGACAGTCCTAGGCTGAACAATTTTGATGCATCCATGAATGTGCACCTTCAGATTATGTATTCAGAACTAATGGTGCAAAACGGGTTGCAAGCGAGGCCGCGACAACCGTTTGTCTCAGTCCTTCACCCAGTAATAACAAGAGTTCTAGAATCACGGTAATATGGGATTGCCTCAATGGTAATGGTGGTCACAGAAAACGGCCGTATATGGTTACTTACTAAATTTGTTTGTCATAAATTGATGTCTCGATTATTTAGAAATCGGAACGATATTTTTTTAACATCCAATATTTTAAAATCCATTATGTATAGTATCATCACTGGATAGTGCTAATTCAAACTTTATAAACTAGTTGTGCAACGCTAGATAGCGAGAACGGCATTCAATTTGAAAGTTTTCGTTTTTAAAAAGTACTGTTTTCGTATACAAGCGCATTGGAATACAACTGTGGACTCTGTGCGTGGCTCAGACTACATCTTTTAAATTGGCTGCACTCAGCAAATATTTCGGGAGATCTCTTTCTATTGTGCCATGCATATTCGATTGTAAAATTTTTTTGTTGAGGAAGAGCAGTTCTAATGCTCCAAAAAATGTTAAATGGAGTTTTTTCCGAGAGAAAAGGTGTTACGCTTGTCGCTCTTTACTCCTCTGCCAATGACATGTCTATGTAAAAAGAATAACAAAGTGAATACGCCAGGGAGTAGTAAACATTCCCCATCGATATTACTGGGAGTACTCTGAGGATGATCCCCTTTCTTGCTGGATTTTTGCTATTATTTTTTTTTCTATTTTTATTGTATATTCTACAAGATATTGACAATTGTGTTCAAATCTTAGCATTAATATATATATATATTATAATTCTGCACCAGTGTACGAATTATAAGTTGACTTAATAAGATATATTATAATGATAAGCTTGGAGTGTGTTACAGGACCTGCGCTAGCGAGTTCGGATGATGAGATGAATATTTGCATTTCTCACGTACCATGGCGCGTTCAAAATGATTCTTTCTATTCTAGACTGAGCTCATTGAATATTATATTAGAAGAACTAGCAGTTGACCATAACTGAGCGCCATATGACCAAATCGAATTCGTTACTCTTGAGTCAGGGGAATCATTTTATCTCACCCAGCTGGAAAGCATGTGCCAAAGAAATCCAGCTATATAAGCATTTCCTTTCTCATATAAATCGATATAACCGTAGCAACGGGGTTTGTTTCAAAGACTGAAATTTCCTCATTTTTCGCCAAAATGTATGTTTCCCCCCGCCGCAAAATAACGTGTTGAAATTAAAGATTGAGCTGAACACTTTTTATAGATTTTCTGTGTAATGAGCTTCGAACACGCCCCCGACCAGAATTCATGTGCGAGATGCATTTTTTTATTTGCGTTTGATAAGTTGCGAGTTTCTGTAGTGCTAGTGATGTTATAGCTTAGATTCGGCCTTGCCGAAGTTTGCTTCGTGAATTCTGTGCCATTCGGAAACTTCAAAACAGAGCGAAAATTCATCGCTTTCCATTTTGTAAACACTAAGGAAGCTACATATAAAAGAGTGATTGCACTACTGAAGTAATTGGAACTACTTCACTCTTGGTGATATTTGCATACATTTTATTGAACAAATTATGGGAGTTAATTCTTAATTCGTCTCAAATTCATTTTCAGGGAAGAGGTGTTGATTTAAGGGATAGGAAGTTTTCCTCCCTTTGATGATAATATAATTTTATAGTAAATATTCATTAGGTTATAGTAGATTCTATACTACCGCAACCTCAATTCACCCATATATGTAGGTATATACGTAACCATATTTCTAATATATGCAAAGGTGTATGAATGGAACTGGTAGGAAGAATCATATTGATACTATAAAGTCATATTCTGGAAATGGACGCGATGTGCGCACCTATCATATAAATTAACTCTTCACACCTAATATAAAATTATCATCTCTATGAGTCTATTTATAATACAGTGAAACTACGCATACCTCGAGAATAACAAAACTACACATATCTCGAGAATTGTACAAAATGTGACAATAAATATTTCGCCATAATAACGCATAATTTATGTACATATATAAATTTGTAATAAATGTGAGCATCATATAGCAACTGCCACGCCCAAATTCATATTGAAAGTTGGAAAATAAACATTTGAAACAAATATAGGTATATTTAATATTCAGTTATAGATCATGAGAGGAGTCATGCTAGCATGCAATCTTTTTTCCCCAGTGAGGATGACCTAGCTTCCGAAGACCTATTATAACCCTTCTATAGCAAACTAGAGATCCGACAAAGACGTGACCGCTCTTTTTCTTTTTAGTGTTTTATATGAAATCGGATAAAAAGGCCTTGCGTCTCAGGTAAAAATTAAATAAAAATAATTCATGAAAAACCTAAACTGCTAATCCCGCTACTCCATACACACCATTAATCTATCTGTGTGCCTGTCTATCATTGTAAAAATGCTTTGGTGTGTTTTTTAAAATAGAAACTGCTTTAATAAAAAGTAAATTTTGGTTTGGTTCCGTCGATAATCCAATCCTGATGCAGCAGAAAAACAGTCGCTTGTTATGGGTAAAATGAAGTTATAAAGTTTTTTTTATATTAAAGGATCACACTCACTTCGTTGGACATTTTCAAAAGGTTTCGACATATTACAAAAGGTGTTTTATAAGATGAGCTGACATACGATGTTCTTTTATGTCGTGGTTTTACTTTAGAACAAGTTCGATGGCGGAGATTTTCTTGTTACCATACGAATAGAACTTAGAATGAACACGAGCACATCGAGCAAAACTCTTCAATGGTTGGTACACTGGCAAACCAGCCTCTTCTGTATTAGCAGTTACACTAAACTTATTGTTTATGAATTGCCAAGTAACAAATTGAGTCAATTTAGTGAATACCTTTCCAGAATGCGCGGAAGAAATCAACCCAGAATGCACACAGAGAGTGCTCGTAAGGATAACAACAGCATTCGAATGCATGCGAGAAGAATGTCTTGCTAGACTTTCATATCTACGTTATTGTGTTCGTTGCACCGTGAAAGTTCCTCTGCGCACGTACATTATTATTTTTGATTTGTTCGGTGTTTTTTGTTTGTAAATACAACAACACCCGCTCTTTTAGCTGTGCCAAAAGAAAACAAAAAGCAATTATTTTCCATAACTATTTGATATAATGTGAAAATCTGTTATAAAACCTTTGACTGGTTAGGAATTCTTCCCATCAAGTGAGTTGTTGACACATTGTTCCGCTTGGTGGTTCACAATTCCGTAGAACCGGGGAATAACAACGAATGAAGGAATGCCCCATTATGAAGGGTTGTTTTGGGATTTGTAATGTCCGTAAGAGACATTTTTATACCTCTACCATTAAAAAGGGTATCATATATTTGTGCGGTAGAATTGTTTTGCAACTCTCTTAAGAAGCTATGGACATAAGTACATACAATCACTTTTTGAGGCATTTTGAGTTTGTGCCTCCGTTGGTGGATAGCATTTTTTCACCCCATAATAAAAGTTTGTAAAAGTATAGCTTGGACCATAAGACAAAAATATATAGTTTATATGAAACTATACCTACCTCCAACATATTCAACTGCAGACAGCTTTCGTGATGTGACCATAACTTGGGGCAAATTAATGAAATAGTGACAAATTTGACTGCTATGCAGATGTGAATGCTACTAGACTATAAAAAATGTGGGCGGCCCACAATTTAATAAATTAATGTCTATAAGAGACTTATGGAAGTATGGTGTGAATAAACAATTTGGCATTATAAAGAAATACGATTGATCAAAATGCCAAAATGAAGATGAATGAAGTGAAAACACCAAACCAAAATTGAGGAGATACTTTCAGAGCCTCGCCCTCTATTGAAACATGTTTATAACTTAAGACCTGTACTGAATTTGTGGACTGCATTTGCTGTGAATATGTATTTTGACGCTATAAGGCCACATGCATGATAGTATCTAATCAGATATAGAACAGGCGTTTCTCCCATATAATTTACTCTGGGGAACCGACTTAAAATTACTCTAACTCTGCACATAATGATATATTAATAAAGTATTGCAGTAATGTGGATTGGCTCTACAGTGGCCTACGTACAGATGGGCCTCTATGTAAGGCCCACTGACGAAATCACACAGGGAGGATCACAGTACCAGTATAAACAAATGAGCTCTTCAGCTCCAATGCCACGCCCACCTTTAATATATATGTATATGCATTATCACGATCTATATAAGATTTATGTAAAACATATAATAGCACAAAATTTGATTATGAATCTTGGTGATCATAGTGGGCGTAACACACAAACCCGCCACTCCCTCCTAAACATAGAAATCATCATAATGTTTATTATTGTGTAATCGTCATCGTTGAACTCGCACGCCCACTTTATTTGCTTCTTCACTGGTTACTTAATTTTTCAAGTTTTCATAAAAGAAACTGGAGCAGTCCGACTGGTGCGTTTACATACTACAAGTGTGAGAAGGTAAGTCGAAGGCACACACAATTTTAAATATTCTTGAAAAATGTATATTCATATAAGTCAAAATTTTTTCATTCAAATGATGTTCAAATTCCCATATTTCAGCGGAATTCCATCATGATCACTCCAGCCAGGTCTTTGGCAGTAAATAAATAGCACAACTGACCCCATGATAAACCTAATGAATACGAGTTAGGTATCAAAAACTAATTAAACATGATTTTCTGAGAAATTCTTATCAACTCCAAAAAATAATCACATTTTTCTAGTTTCGTTACATTAATTTGAACTGCAATGGAAAAAATTGTGAGAATATTGTCAAAATTATGTAAAGATGCGGAACAATGTAGGTAATCTCTAAAATAGGAAACCAAGTTTCAACCTCTACTTTGCTCTCAACTCACTAATCGTTTAAGCTCATCCGCGTTCACTGACCCAGCTGATTAGTAGATGAGCGATATAGTTCACTATGATCAGTGAGTAAGATTGAGCGGATTTGTCAGATGAGTGACCTTAGTTTTCCACTCTTCTTTGGACGATAATCCCCAATTGGTCGTAAATCACCCCCAGTATACTCGTAGACTTTTCTATTCGCTTACAGGTACCTACGGTTGCTGCACCATCGGTCGTATGTTTCCAAATTCGGGATCGTTCTTTGAACACCTCGCATAATGTCCAGTTCTTTGATTTAGTGTAAGTTAACTGAACAAAAGACGGTAAGCAATCGAATCGGCAATATAATTATCTCTTTTTCTCCTTTACATATCATAAACTACATCCACATTGTTCGGCACTGTACAACATTTTCCTTAACTGGAATTATGTCAGCTGCTTGTCGATCTTCGTCCCCAAAACACCACTAAAAGCAAATATAACTTACATTGTAGGTGTTCACGTGCATATTCTATTGAAAAGTTTCTCTTATTTAAAAAGCTGTTTAGTTTTTAGAGAAATTGATGATTGAGTCACTGATTTGATACAGTTTCGAATTTGAGGATTATAGCTTAGCATCGATCAGCACTTTAATGTGGGATGACTCAGTATTGATATTTAATGAACAGTATCAGAACTTCCATTGAATCAATTTGGGTCTCAAAAGAATGGGTTGACATCACTATATCTTTATATAGTTAAGACAATTCCTTAAAGTTACGTTGGTTCACTGTGGCTCTTCCCGCTTCAGTTGTAGTGCAAATTATTGAAATCAGTTCTTCTCCTTTCATATATACATGAGCGATCGTGTGACATGTAAAAAGTTCGGGCAGCTCTACTCTGTGTCAAAGTAATTTTCTATCACCGTTACCAAAACACAAACTGTTGTAGTGTAATAGAATTTTTTATGTAAATAACTCCACATGACCCGTAATGTGGTTTTCAAGTTACAATGTCATGCATTTTAGTAGCTTTTAAAACTCCGTATTTGGATATACTACTTTATTTAATTTATCGTGTTCTGTGGTGATATTCGTATTCATACTCAGAAGTGTCGTGGTGTCTGGAGAAAGCTGTGAAAATCACTTGTCGCTGATAAACGATGGAAATCAAGACTTTATATGCGGGACCAATCGTAATTTGTCAATTAAACTATCTAAAGTTCAGTGTACAGAACCTTCTCAGTGTTTTCGTTCCTTACTTTCGTAGAGCAAATATACATATGTATATTACTTTAGGATCTTGGTGAAGTAAATCATAAAGTAGCTTAAAAACTGTCAGATTAAACATTCTGTGTGAACAACATATATATATATATATATATATATATATATATATATATATATATATGTACGTATGAATGAAAATATATTTAGTATATGCAGAGTGCAATTTTACAGTGGTGTATGCCCAATTAGGAAAATCGTTTGAACTATATCGCCAACCCCTGGTGAATTTATCTTAAATTCCTTTTGTCTTAACCACTTTCCGTAAATAAGCGTGTTACTGGCAATACGAAACTTATTCTCTTTATTTTACACAATTCTGATCTAGATTTGAATCCATCTTGAGTGATTCAACAGAAGCTGATGGGGAACAACCATTTGCTCACATCGCAGATGCAACGCATATTGGCGGCGTGTCAAAACTAAATGTCAAACGCAAAAAACTTCTCTTCGAATCCGTAGGAAGATCTATAACAGTTCCACAATGTCCTGCTTAACTTCCCACTAATTTCTCATTCCTTCAACTTCAAATGATCTTTTGGTTTGAGTACAATTTCAAGTTGACGGCCGCAGGTCAATTTTCGGTTTTGACAAGAAACTTTTAATTATTTTTGTATAGTTTTATCTTGGGCTGCAGTGTTCTTGGAGATACCGACCGAAGTGATATATTAAAATGCATAAACGATTTTTTTGGTATTTTTAAATTTATTTTCGAATTTTTGTTTTTTATATTTTTGTATTTTACATGTACATACATATGTATATCGCATTTGTTTTCTCATGGGAATTTTATATTTTAATTTATATTTCTTTCCATAAATTTTAAATATTTTGTTTTGTAAATTTAAACGCAAAAATCGCGTTAATAATTATTTTTTGTATTATATCCCCACTCTTGCGTTCAAAAACATCGTCTTCGATTGTTTTAAATAAATTTCATTAAATTAAATATTAACATATAGATTATTGGTATAGTTTTGTCGTTACTCTACCCCCCTCTTCCAAGATTTTTTCCTTTCCTTTAGTTGTTTTGCAACTTCTGTTGGTGTTTTCAATTATTCCGTAAAAATGATATTATTTTTCCAGTTATAAATTAATATTACAATTTAAATGAAAACAATATACAAACAATTTGAATTGTGAAATCGAAATGCCAATGATTGACTTCTTCTGCGTAAGAAATTTTATGCTTTCTGATATAAATTTGAGGTTTTATTTTATTTTAAATATAATTAAATTAACAACGACCTAACTTCTATGGTGTTTGAGATTGTAAGCGAATATTACAAGTTACCGTCTTCCGTCCGTAAAGTAACCAAACCGTTTGCAATGCGTTGCGTTCTTGTTTAAATTCCAATTGTTTTGATGTTAATGGGGTTGTATAATTCGCAAACAATCCAGGAATAACGAGCGATAATGATCAATGAAATAGGCGTGTTTGTGTAGGTGTTAGTATTGATGTGGATATTATGCTGGAAAGGAGGTGGAGATGGATGGAGATTGTGGTCCACCCAGTGCTTCAACTCGCTTCGCAAACTTCTTTAACGCATTTTCGCTGTTGTGATGACCCACGCGTCAACTTCATTGAGTTTGATATTGTGGCATCGCAGCACTGTACATCATTTGAGGCGCAAGTGACCCGTTTGCAGCAGCAGCTGCTGCTGCCGCGGCAACTCCCGGCACCACTGCTCCTGGCACTCCCCAGGCGACATTTGGCTGAACCATGCGGTATCCTGCAGCTGTAAATGGAAAACCTTTTGTTATATTACAAAGAAAAAATGTAAATTAGGCAGTGCTACATACGCATACCTCCCGCTTGTTGAGCACTGGTATAAGCGTAGGGATAATATCCTTGCTGCATATACTGCGTTTGCATTTGGGCTGCAGGATATCCCTGTTATAAAGAAATCAAATTAATTCAGTCAACTATCAATGAATTCAACTCTAAACTCACCGCTGGTGGGTACCAGTAACCCATCTGTTGATACGCAGCTGCTGCGTACGGGTATTGAGCTGAGGCGGCGGCCGCTGCGATTTGTTGTTGTGTCATCATTTGTCCCGGTATCGATGCGTTAGCGGCAGCATTTGCTACTGCAGCAGCAGCTGCAGCTTGTTGTGTAGTAGCCATACCCCCTGGTCCAATTAGAGCGCCAGCGGCAGCTGCCGATGCTGCTGCCATATTATTCATAGAATTGTCACCGCCATTCTCCTTACCCCAAAAACATTTTACTTGATTACCATGCACCTCCGAATTGTGCGTGTGCTCAATAGCGTGAGCTGCCGACTCCTTCGTCACAAACTTGATAAAAGCGTAGCCCTTATCTTTGAAAACCCTCACATCCTGAATGGGTCCGAACTGCATGAAATGCTTGTTCATGAGATCGTCGCTGATGACATTCGGCTGAAAGCCGCCACAATAGACGGTGGTATTTGTGGGGCTTGACTGGTTGTACACATCTTCGAAAGTGTGGCGGCTATTGTTTTTTACGCCCATCCCTCCAGACTTAGTGGACTCACGGGGCGGCGGTAACTTCCGTGTCGACCAATTGGTGCGAATTGATCGTGAACCAATCCATTGCCCGTTCATTGCTTGTATCGCGTTTTCGGCTTCAGCCTTCTTCACAAATGAGACGAAAGCATAGCCTTTCGATTTCATTGTTTGCGGATCGCGTACAATGCGACAATTTGAAATCTCCCCGAAGGGAGCGAATGCCTCGCGAAGTGTTTCGGTTTCTATTTCCGGACTGAGGTCACCGACAAAAATATGATGATGAGAACTGATGTCTGTTTTTGGCTGATTACCAGGACTAGTGGCCCAATTAACCTGCGAGAGATGAAATTAGTGTGATATAATGATGAGAAAGTCTGCAGGAAATATAATCTTACGGGACAAACCTTGATTTCCTTATCGAGAAAGAGACGCTTGTTCATCGCTGTCAGTGCAGTGGTCGCCGACTGATAAGTAGAATATTCAATAAACGCATACGGATCGTTTCCAGGTTCGCGTATAATTTTGCAATTTTTTACTGGACCCATTTTGCTGAATAGAGCAATGAGCAGTTCCTCTGACACCGAAGCATCGAGATTCCCGACATAAAGTGTTTTGGGCTGTGATTCGTCCATTTCGTTACTTTTTCTGGCTATTAGAGGTCTATACTACACAATAACGGAGATATCCTTTTGCGGTTTCGGTATCTGATTCCCCTGAGTGGGAGAGCTTTCAGCCTTTTGGATTTTTATAGTCAGTTTATTGCGAAATATTTTTGCTATGTAATTCGGTATGTAAATAATTTATATTTGTTTATAAATCTGCCTCTCCGCCGCGTTATATACTTGCTTCACTCAAACATACATATATACATGAACATATATATATATATTTCTCTTCTAATTTACTTAAATAATTTATACTGCAATCACCTAGTTTAGCAAAAATATGCGAATACTTCAGTATACCGTATTGCTCTTATTTTGCTGCTCCTTTTACTTGCTCTTCAGTAGTATACCTTTATTTGCTATTTAAGTAAATTTTATCGCTATCTACTTTCTAATGGAGTGTTGCGGAATATATATATTTCCTTTTATACTAGTATAGACTTTTTCGAAATAAACTTTCAATACTCTTAGAAAAGTTTGTGTTCAGTGCTTTTCGTCGTCGTTGTTGCAATTTGTGGCTATTGATGCAAACATATAAAATAGTATATTTTGATGAAATATTTCGAAGTAAATAAATTATCGCAAGTTGAGTCGGGCTCAAAACTGGCTTAAAAAAATATACTGTAGGGAGAAACAAAAAATATAAAGTACGAAAATAATAAAAATGGTAATTTTTATAAAAGAAAAATATTAAAAGTGATGAAAACAGTTTCTAGTCTAGCTCCCACGCTACCTTTGTGTATGGCTGCACCCTCTGGGAATGTGTTAAAAAGAGCTGAATAAGTAAAAAATATTGTTGGGGAGACCATCCAACTTCCAAATCATGACGAACTGAAACTCGAACAGATAAATCTATATTTATAAATATGTAATTTAAGGACCACCGCAATAGCGATGTCAATAAATTAAGCTTTTTTCCAAATCCACAAATTTATTATCATAATCGACAAAATTCCTTGTGTGTTTTACAAAAATAGACTCTGACCGGTTTTTTCTTGTTTCGATCCATAAAGTATATTCAAGGAAAAAGAAATTTTCTGTTCGATATTTATGGTCCTCATACCATGAATAATGATTCCTCCTCAAATATTTTCCCTATTCTCAATCAACAGCTCTCTATATTTTACAAGAACAAATATGAGAAAATTAAATAATTAAAATAATAAGGTGTGGCGTGGGCGGCTAAACTAGATTTAAGCAATAGTTAGTTCATTGAGTTGTTAGTACAATATTTAGATTCTATTAACATAATATAATATTTTATGGTGATATTAGAATACATTTAACATTGAATTTTATTCTCTACACTAGGTTAATCCATTAAATAATGTGATTCAACTCTAAATTTGTAACATCGATGAAAAAGTAAAAGAAGGCGTATGTGTGCAAATATCTACTTTATATAAGTACTTAAAACAGTCAAATCCACCACTCACTCAACAATGCAAGTCGAGCCATCATATGACTAAAAAAAAAAATTTGTTTCCTTATATATTTTTGAGTTACGATTGGCGCAAAACGCATAGCACGTTTTTTTAACACAATGCAGTTTATAAGTATTGAAAGAAGCAAATTATGGCTTCATTTTTAAAAAGCTCAAAGAAAAAATATTTTACCGATTTTAAAGTAAGCGAATTGAACACAGATGTTTTAAGCGCATGAAATCCCTTTATAACCGTGACATACACGCACACAACTACAAAGGGCCATCAAATGCTGTGAACACTGCAAAGCAATCCAAGGACTTAATCCATCCACCATTAGTGAACACTGTTACAATACATGCTAGTGCAAAGCATATTAATTAATTCGTATGCCCTTACTTGTACTAAGTGATTGTTGGCGTACTTATTTCTAAACAATTTGTACAATATTTTAAAAATTTCGCCTTTGATTTGCAAGAAGTAGGAAATTAACACGGAACTAAATCAACTAGAATGACCGTCTATGACAAGAATAAGGAAAACGAAACAATTTCGCAAACCGGGTAAATTTATAACGTTGTCCCTTTTACTCTCCATAAAGTTTAGAAATACATGAGAAGGCTAGAAGTATAACAAAGCAAATGCAAATTAGAAGAGAAATGTGTACAGAACAGGGTTGCACGTGCAGATTGCACTTGCAAATATACAATATTTAATATTACAAATTTAAAACTTAATTTTTATTTGGAGAACATTTATTTTTTTTAATCTACAGACCTTTAATTAATAGTTAATGATTTCAAAATTATAAATGATATTACAATCTATATATCGGATTGTGATGAGGACCCCTTCCAAAATATATTTTTATGCCGAAAGTGAAAATAATGGTGTCTATAAATCTAACGAAAACCTTGTATTATCCAATATAATATACACATATTCATAAATGATTTTTAATATTCTGGTGTATATTCAACCCTGTTGCATTCGTTTTATTTTTTTTATTTATTTTAAAGAAATTCGCTTTCACCGTCTTTGTTCCTTTTCAATAAAGGCGTCTGCGTTCATCTCTATCCATTCGACTGTTCGTTAAACAAGGCCTTCTATACATTTGTTTTATTTTTCTACCATTCCCTCTCTCCACCCCGATGCAAACCAATACCAATAACGACAGCCGCCGACACCAACACCTCGACCGAACAATAAAATGAAATTCCAAAATCCGAACGGGCGAAGAATATGACGTGGCTAAAAACACTATTTCTGCTCGATATCACCATAAAATTTCATTTTATTTTAATTCACACGACTTCAAACACTAACATCTCCACGTCTCTTAAAACTGTTATATGATAATTTTTTACTAATTAAAAAAAATTCTTTAACTCCGCGTCTTCCACAATCTTTACCTTGCGTCTATGGCGTACTTCTAAGACTAATTAATGAATGACGAACAGAAATCACTATAACTTTTGTCGCCGAAAGAAAGAGATGATTTAATAGCTCAATACAAAATTCAAATGTTGAAAGAGCTTATCCCTAAAAATCATTACATCTGTCTCTTTTTGACTCGAGTCGAATTGGCACTACGATATTCAGTATTGCCAATTAATGAAACTCTTTTTTCAGGGTTGAGTTTTTTAATTAAGAAAAAACTATATATGTACAAAAGTTTTTTACTTATAATTATTGTGCACTCTTTGATTAAAGTGAAATATTAATATTACTAATAGAAATATTATGTATCAAATTTATGATATATCACCGTAAAATAATATAGATAATCAATAAACGTTATAAGTTTATAATTCTTAAAGGTAAAAAATTAGATCTAATTAACGCAAAAAATATTTTTATATTTTGAGTAATAAGTAAAAATCATATAAACGAATATATATAAAATAATTCCAAATTGTAAAAAATTGCAAAAATCAAGATGGAAAATTTTGGTTTCAGAAAAATAAGCGGGTCTCATTTATACGATGTAGTTATCACTTGAGTTTTTTACTTATATGTTACAAATATTTTCCATAAAATATTTTGATACGAGTTCTGCCGCGGGCATGGTGTCAAAAATATTTCTTTCTAAATGTTTTTCTCTTCGAGTCAAAACTCAAATCCCCTGCTGTCATAATTTATTATATTGTAAAGGATAATAATAAAAATAATATAATTTTACTCTACCATAGATAGATTATTTCAAGAAAACACTTAAGACCCGATTATGGAAGCTTAATTTAACACATAATATTATATATTGCTTTACTAAATTGTAATTACCTAAACTTCAGTTTACTTAAGCAAGCAATAGAAATTAGCTGATTTCTTTTTTACTATTTATATATATATATATATTTTCAACAAACTTAAACAATTACATTTTCACAGAAAATATCAACTTCTCAATCAAATATATAGAAGAATTAACATCGAATTTAAATATTACCAAGTTTCTTCTTCTAATGTTAAGTGGCGGTCAACTCAAATGATTATATTAATGTTGTATAAGCAGACATTTAATTTTTTCGACGCGAATATATTAAGTAGAAAGAAAAATTCGGATCGAATATATGTCATTTTTGCATTCACGGAACTCAGCGGTAATTTGAAGACACACACATTTTCAGGATTTAGTCCACATGTTGAGTGATGGATCTCACTAAATCTTTTGACGCTTTATTGGAGCAGCTTTGATCAGCTGTGTTAATTTAGCTCTTCTAAATTTTAATTGGTAGTTGTGGAAAATTATTTGTTCGGTATTTTAATCACTATAAAGGTTAGTTGTTTAAAACATATAATTGATTATTAAATGTCGCCATACATTCAAAGAACTACTTTTGAGAAATTACTCAGCCGCTGAGTGCCGTGAAAGTACTGTAAAAATTTGTGTTGCCAACTGACTTTTATTGATTGGAGTTTCTTGAAATTTGACGGCTAAGCGGTATTTTTGCATATTTATATGAGAAAATTGCTTACCGTGAAAATATATATTGCCATGATACATGGGGTGTTTTTCTACAGCGGATCATAAATATAAGAATAAATAATGGGGAAATCCAAGACACGAGAGAAAAAGAGTAAAAAATCTAAGAAAAAACACAAACATAAGGATCACAAGGAGAAGAGATCCATGAAGGACATGAAACATCACAAAAAGAAAAAGCATGACAAATCCAAAGTTGGGGAGGAAGATGGGGACAATTTTGAAATTCCAGTTGGTATGTACAAAGAACGAAACTTAAACAAAATTAATTAAATCCAAATCATGGGCCATTTCACAAGACCTAATGAATAGTAAGTCTCATGCTCCCGAAACCCCGGAAGAGTACCAGGAACGGCAGAATCAAATTCGTCGAGATACTGATCCAGTTACGGGGCGGTCCCGACTTATTAAAGGTGACGGGGAGGTTCTGGAGGAGATCGTAAGCAAGGAGCGGCACGCTAAAATTAATAAATCTGCAACGCTCAGTGATGGAGCATTTTTCCAAGAAAAGACCTTGTCCGCGGCAGTCAAACAAAAACAAAAATAGCCAACGAATTGCAAATGATTACGGTTCTTTCCAATTAGATGTACACAAAAATGTCCCTTGCGTAAAAAGGTTCAGGGTATCACACTTGAAAAGAACTGTTATAAGCTTGCTAAACAGGTTCGTTGACAAATACTTTTAGTAAGTGAGTTTTTGAATTAAATGTGCTTAATTTAAATTCAAAGACTTGAAATACATACAAACCCCAATTATACATGTAAGTACGAATAGTAATATTTTAAAAGTACTTTAAAAATAAGATCATAAATAAAGAATGTATTACTAAAATAAAATTGTATATTAATATATCAGAAAAAGGATGTCATTGAGTCATCACGGAATATTAATGTATGAAGAATTCAATAAGTTTCACTGCCAATATCGAGGCTTGATTAGCTTTTTTGGCATATTCATACCCCATTGTTATTGTGTGTAGGGGGATTTAAGCACCGCGACCTTTCGATCTATTGTGCCCCCCATCAGAGGTTCAAAGTACATATTTGAGTCCTATCCTCTGGATAAACGTGATGACAAGTTTGGGCTCCAGAGGTTTCACATCACTGGCAGAGCCCTGGAAAAATCCCAAGTATTTCCTGCGGGTGTGCATGAGAGCCGATCATTCTGTCAACACATGCAGAGATGTCTCCTCTTCCTACATACAGAATCTGCAGGAGCCTTCCGAGGTGACCCCCATTCTCACCATATGTGAGTTCAGTTTACAGTGTCCTGTGAGTAGGCCTAAGATGATTCTTAGCGAGATTGATGAGAGATTCGAATCTCTTTAGGTGGTATGTCCCTAGCAGACTCTTTGATACCCTTAGGCCTTGTGTGTTAATCCAGTGTTTGTGCCTATGGTGTCCCTCATCGATCCTAAAGTGGCTGAACAGCTTGCCCTTGCCTACACCACAGAAGGGTTCTGGACCAATAAAGGGTGTTGCAGCCCCCTTCCTTGCAAGTTTGCCGGCATTCTCGTTCCCTTCTATGCCAGCATGTCCTGGTACCCATTGAATTGTAACTTTGTTGCGTGAGCCAAGAGCATTAAGTTTTTTGATGAACTCCCATACCAGTTTCGAATTTACCTGATAAGAAGTGCCCTAATGGCCGCTTGGCTATCCGATAAGATAGCAATTTTCTTGCGCTTGTAACCTTTTTCAATGTTGAAATGTGCACATCTCTCAATGGCGTGGATTTCCGCCTGGAAGATGCTAGTATATTTGCCTAGGGATTCATAGTATTTGCATCTAGGTACAAATACCCCCGCGCCGGAACCCTCTTCTGTGAAAGATCCGTCGGTGTACCAGGTGATCGTGGACTGATCTAACCTGTAGGTTTCGCTGAGACCTCTCCTTGCGTTTTAAACAACTTAGTGAAACTCTAGCGCTTGATTGTAAAGTCCTTCGGTATACAGATGTCTGGAATGGCCTTGAGAATGTTTCTACCATCTGACCCCCGATGAGACTTTCAGGACAATTTACTGCTCTCATCATTCTATACAGAGCCCTCTTCTCTTGTGTTTCCACAAAAATGTGTAGGCGTGTAAGTTCCACTATGATGTTCAGGGCGGCTGTAGGACAGGTTCTCATTGCCCCAGTTATACAGACACCAGCAAGCGTTTGCACCTTAGCTAGTGCTTGCGCAAACTTTAGTTGTCTTGCTTTCTTAGCCCACAGAATCGCTCCGTAAGGGATCATTGGGCGTACTATCATGATATACATCCATCGCAGGATCTTGGGATTGCATCCCCAATTTTTCCCCGCGATTGAATTACATATCATGAGGATCTTTTCGCTTTACTGATTGTCTCATTGATGTGAGACCTCCATAATAGTTTTCTATCTAGTATGATACTTAGAAATTTTTTTTCAGATTGCACATTGATCTCCACTCCATTTAGTTTAATAGGTTTAAGGTCTTTGAGTTTATATTTCCTCGTGAAAGGCACAATAGTAGTTTTTATGGGGTTTATTTTAAGTCCCATCCTGAATTTTCCCCTGCATGTAATCGCTATGTCATCAGCGTATGCCTGACAGCATAACCCCATGTTAGTTAATTCCCAGAGAAGTTCATCCACTACAAGGCACGGGGAGATAGTACTCCACCCTGCGGACATCCTCGAACAGTATTAACCACTGTGGTTGTTGAGGTGAGGGATACGTCGGCTGTTCTAGTTTTCAGCATTTGTTCTACCCAATTGGATAGGGTAGAGTTCACCCCCTTACAAACAAGAGCCCTACTCACTACCTTGTGTGAGGTGTTGTCAAAGGCTCCTTCAATATCCTTAAAGGCCCTTAACTCCACCTCCTTGTACTCGAGGGTTTGCTGGCGTGTTTCCGTCAGCTGATACAGAGCAGTTTCAGTAGATCTGCCTGCCCTATATGCATGTTGGTTCGGATGGAGGGGTGCATACGCCAGAATCTGTGTTCTGATGAAGTTGTCACAGACCTTTTCAGCTGTTTTCAAGATGAATGAGGTTAGGCATATTGGCCTGAAGGATTTGGGATGAAGTGGATCCTTCTTCCCAGCTTTCGAGATGATAACTACATTGGCCCTCCTCCATGGTGCTGGTATGTAGCCCAGTGCCATAGTACTCCTAATAATTTTTAGTTGTGGTTGGAAGATGAGATCTAACCCCTTTTGTAGCAGGGCTGGAAAGATACCATCCACCCCTGGTGACTTAAATGGTTTTAATGTATGGATGGCCCATTTTAGCCGATCACCAGTGCATATAGATTTTGCTATAGCCCAGTCTTCATTTCTGAGTCTGTGTACTGTGCCAGCACTACCCCCTTCTTCATTGCGTACAAAGGACCCTGGGAAGTGATGTTGAGTGAGTTTTCAGAAGAAGCATAGCTTTTTCTTCCTCATTTACAGTATAACTACCATCATCTCTCCTAAGAGTGAGTGATGAGATAGTGTGCCCCTTTGCTAGAGCTTTGTACAGCCTGCTAGCTTTCGGAGTTTCCGTGATACCTTCACAGTATTTCCTGAAACTTATACGTTTGGCACTTCTAATTTCCTTGCTGTAGTTAGTGAGAGCCACCGTATATTCCTCCCATTTACCTATGATTTTAGCCCGGTTGAATAGTCTACGTACATTTACCCTAAGATTTGAAAGCTTGTCACTCCACCAGGACGAGTCCTTGGTGGATTTAACTTTGTTCGTAGGGCAACTAGCTTCATATGAGTTTATTATGGCTTTATATAGCTCCTCAACCGCTATTTCAAGTTCGAGAGAGTTCCTTATGGACTTGCCTAGATTTACCTGGCTAACATTGTACATAAGGTTCCTAGAAAAGGACTCCCAGTTTGTTTTCCTGGGAGTTCTTGTATTAATGACTGTGGCCTGATGGACCCCAATGTCGAACCTAATAATTCGGTGATCAGACATTGAAGGCTCATCAGACACAGTCCAGTTTTTGACTAAGCCCTTCAAGGAAGAAAGAGTTCCCCATTGTTAGATCTAATACCTCATTCCTAGTTTTTGTTACGAAAGTGGGTGTATTTCCCACATTAAAGATTTTGTAGTTTGCAACTGAGTATAAATTCAAATAGGCACTCACCTCGGGTGTTGTTGTTGGAGCTGCCCCAGATCTCATTGTGCGCATTGGCGTCATATCCTATCAGCAGTGGCAGTTTTTTGGAGTTGTATTCTGCAAGACATATAAAATTATAGGTATTTCGTAGGATAATACAAGTCCTTGGGCAAGTGGATCTAACATCATACATTACCCGTATGTCTTTGCATCTCGTAATAACCGCGGATGTGGCCTTAGCGTGATGCAGATTTATTTGTGCCACCCTGGTGCTGGTCATTCCATCTACTGCATGGGTTCGCCCTCCTCCGTCAGAGTTTGGTAGTCCTCTGACGCAGTGCCTACAGACATACAGCTGGCGTCCAGCTGTATTTGGGCTAGACCCTCCTCAGCACCCTCACGTTCGCGAGGTATAAGGCTGATCTCTTCGCTGACATTAGACACCGCCATCTCAGCCACCTTGGTTGCGCAGGTAAAACTGGTTGTATTGCCCTAGTTGGAGCGCTTATTGTTGTCGTTGCCGCCCTGCCAATTCGAGGTTTATGCAGGTGTACAGGCACCCGGCCAAATCTGTAATGCAAGTCACGAGGATATTCAGGAGCGTACTGTCTTCCCTACCTGTAACCTTGGGCAAGTAGACAGTCATGAGGTGTATTCCTGGTAGATTATCACCCAGGCACGACGTCAGATCTACTCCCTTCCAGCCAGGTAGTTTGGAGACTACTTCCTGCAGCCAATCCGCAGTTTCCCCGCCGAGGCAGTCCACCAGTATGTGTCCTGGGTGGAAGTATATACCTTCAAAGGCTATTATAGTTTTCCACCCCTTTGCCAAGGCGTCCACGAGCACTTCTTTAATTTCTCCGAGTGGCTCTCGAGTAAGGACCTGCTCGGGAAACGCTTTGAGTAGGACAGCCATTCTGATGGTCCTGGCTGCATAAGCGTAGCTGGCAACGGACCCTCTGGCTGCAATATTTACAGAAGTGCGTTTGTCCTCCTTCTTCTTCGCCACATTATTCATCAGAGGAGAGACCTCTGTGGTATTTCGTTTCCGAGCTTCACCAGGAGGTGTAGTTTTGACACGATTCTTTCTCTTTAGCTGCTTCTTGTGTCAAACCCTCCTTTAAGTACATCACGTACCACTTCGCGCCGTCGCCTCTCAAGCCCGTCGTCTTACATATGTCACGGAACCGTAACATTTTCGACGGTAGATCAGAGACTGGACCTCCGGCTTCGCCGCTCTTCTCAGTTAACCCACCGGGCAAACCAGTACTTGTAGATGCCGTTGGTGTAGTTGTAGGTCCTTCTCTGCCTCTGGCAGTGGCATCTTTCCCTATTCGTTCAGGTCTGTTACCCTGTTGACCCCGTCGGTACGTGTCCTTGTTCCCGAACGTTTCGCCTGGCGGTTGGTATCTTGGAGGTATTCTTCCACCCGATTCAATAGTTGTGATGCGGTATAATTTCCCGCTATTTTGTTAAAGGTGTTTCTTTGTTTAGGTTATCCATTAAGTTTCCACGAGTGTGGGGGTCAGTAGGTCAGCCTTCATAGCCCCCCTAACACGGCAAGGTCACAATACTCACTGAGTTGGCCAGGTTTCAGTGAGCTCCGTATTAAGACACCCAGTTACCCCTGGCTGCTCACCATCGAATGGGCACGGGTCGCATGACACCGTGTAGTAGGGGAGATATTTATGAACTCCACAGTCTAGATCGGTCGTGTTCTGTTCAGTTGCAGGGTTACCTCTAGCAGGGTGTGATTCTTCAACACGCACAACGATCTTAATGGGATAGAGGCTAAGGATCTATAATCGCGTATCTCCACTCTGTGAGTACTGGCTCACTCAACCCCATTCCCCATTTAGCCACTTGATATATTTAATGCCCTTTATGCTCTTTTGTACATCTTATTATAAAATGTGGATTCAAGCTGGTGTCGGTACATCTTTCAACTTCTAAATTCAGCCACACTCTCATCTCCTTCAGTATATAACTTATTCTAATTCCCTTTTTGATTTATATAATATTTTCCTCGCAAACCTATGTCCCCCTTTATTGCATTTTAGACAGGAACTCGTAAAATTAAACTTCAATATTGAAGATAGGGCTGGTTATAATTAACTGGATATTTGTTGTCCGTCTCCTAAGAACACACCGTTCACGTAAAAGTGAATTTTATAGCGGATCGAATGAAGAACCAGAAAAATACGCGAAACATTTTGTATTGCATAATCGTTCATCACAAAATGGGCGCTGCTAACGAAGCTACCAAAATGACAGTTAAATTCAAAAATAAATGAAAATACAGACATTTCAGGTGGTAGAATAAAATGTACAACACTTTTGATTCCGGTTTAATTAGTATACCGAAAAACTTAATACAAATTATATAGTTTACATTAAAATACTTGAATATATTTTTAGTCTTATAATTAAAAGAATGCTAACTCTTCATCCCCTGGAATAGTTTAATAATTTCTCCTATATACAATTCGAAATAACGAAGTAAAGCTCTTAAAGATATCAGATTCTCACTAAAATATAAATAAAGTAAAATACTTTCCAATGTCTGGATTTAACAAAATTGATAAAAAAACGTAGTGGAGCCATCCTGCCAGGTGGGATCTTCATTAATTTTAGCGCGGCACATTGGGCATGTTTGCTCACGTTTGAACCAGGTGGTCACACACTCATCACAGAAAAGGTGACCACACTCTAGTATTATTGGAGCACTAAAAGAGTCATGACAAATTGGACAAACTGGCCCTGCAGCCTCTAATTCATTCACAGTGGGTTTGCGTGCATATTCCTTGTAATAACAAAATTATGTCATAATTGGCTCAATATGAAGCAAAGTTAAGAAGTCAAACTTACCATGTTACGCATCAGGTTTAGAAAAGATTTTTTCACGCATTTACCTCTCTCAACAAATTCACACACTTTGGCGCCCATGTAGAGCGATGAGAATAAAACGCCTGTAATCTGAATAAAATACTTATAACATTATATATACAACTTGAGTATACTTTTGATTAAAAAACTTACAATTTCCAATCCAGTATAAGTTCCAAACACGTACATCACCCACTGATGCATAGGTGCTAAGGCTCGAATCCATTGAGAAAGGAATTCGAGAAACACATACATGCGAGCCTGTGAGAGTTATACATGAAATTCAATATCCAGTTAAAAATTAAAAAATTTGCATTCACCCTTGGCTTGAGTCCAATAAATGTTGTTGGCAACATTGTGACTGATATTTTTAGTAGCATGGTAATCAATTTCAAAATAAGATCGTTTATTGCAACATAGTAAATCAGGACACCCAAGGAAACCGACTTCGTGATAGTCACCGCGTTGCCCACCGCATCTTGAATGGTTTCAGAAGATTGTGGTTTTGATGTCACATGGTTTATGTAGTTTTTTAGAGTTTCAGAATCGGGAACTTGTTCATTGGTATTAGCACCTGAACCCTTTGCAAACGGGGAAACCTCAATGGTTACAGACTGTAAGGGTGGTACTAGCAAACCGAAAGGTTCTGGTGGAGCGGAAGATAAAAGGAAACGATAGATCACGATGACGGTTACCAGGAAGAAGTCACGCATAAGTATTCCATAGCTCTTATTTGGAAGCTTTGCAACTTCTTTGCGAACCGACTTGTTCATTTGGTACACAACCCCATGCAGCAGTACAAGGTCTAAAAGGCCCAACAAATTATCATGCACAAATTTCACAAAGAGGATGCCAATGAAGGGCATGTAGCGTGCAAAATGGGTGAGACCATTGACAAACATATCTGAAATGACGTTGTTGTCCTCATCATATTCAGATTGGGGTATGGAATTGCGACTAGAAGTACCGGGCTGATGTTGTGCAACGATCTCATTTTGGCGATTGCCCACAACCTCTGGCGGCGTTATGGGTGCAGAGATAAAGCTTTCATCTACAGGCAAGACTGTGGTATCTCCGTTGACTTGTTGATGGTTGCTGCCACCTTCCTCCATTGCGCGCAAAATTCTGGTACTTACTCTGTATCCAAGGGGTGCTTCCCCTACACCGTTTGCGTCCTGTGTAAGAAGCATGTGTAAATTCTCCGCAGCATTCGCGACATTCTCGTTTGTGCTTAGAGGCATATAGCGAAAGCTGCTAGAATGTGTGATGAGAGAGCGCAGTGCTTCCGTAGGTGTAGCCGTGGAAAATGACAGTACATTGTTGAGGTTCATACGCCAGGAACGAGCTGGGCGGTCATGTGATGTAGCGAAATGTGACGCTTGTTCATTAGATTGCTGAGTGTCTCCACCATTATTACCAGTATTGTAGCGGCGAGGATGCTCAGCTGCTCTTTGCTGCTGCGAGCGTGCCCCATTAAACAGGGAAAAAAAGTTCCGTTGCATGGAATGTGCATTTGTGGTTTCATCACCCCTATTACCAGCTGCAACATTGTTGTCTTCATCCACATTAGTCTCCATGTTAATGATTGTAGCGTTTTGGGTATGTGTAACTAACAATCCGTCCGGATTTTGCGTTGGCATTCCTGTAAAATATTTATTATCAAAGAATTAAACTTGACCTACGAACAAAATGAAATGTATACATGTATACATGTATGTGTGGGTGTGCATTTAAGGACCGATCGATTAGAAAATTGTTCCATATTTAAATATCAAAAATAAAAACTTTAGTATCGAATTACACTTACTGTTGATATTATTCATTGTGTACAAATTTTAAGGATTTTATCTTGTGCAATTACTCAAAAAAATTAAAAATATATTTCAGAGATAACACCATTTCTCTATGGGAAAATAAACTTTTCTCCCTTTATCGACATTTTTGTAACTTTGATATACATATGTATCAATATGTAGAGCCTTCTTGATGCGTTCGCGAAATAGAGAATCCAACCACTTTGACGCGTTCGTAATGGTAAGTCACGATATTTATGCACAGGCGCAATTTAAAGCATTCTCTTTTATTGGCAAGCCACATACTGAAATGGCAGGCACAAATAATATGTAACAATATTATTATATTTACGTAGTATAGGCATATTTGAAGGACTGCGCACTTAAATAAATTTCAGACCACGAAACTTGTTATTTTTTTTAAAGATTGTGATGCGGTATATATATATATTTTTTTTCATACAAGGGTTCACTTCTTCATTCAGGCGGATTTTCATATATAAATTAAACAATAAGAAAATAATTAAATTCATTTCAGTTTCGTTTCAGTTTTTTAAAAATTAAATTAACACTTAATAAAAATTATTTGGTAAAATTAATTTACTACCTGAAGGAAATTTGGTCATTTCATAAAGATTCGTAGTCACCTTGTCGGGGTGCGAAGGCTTAAGTGATTGTAATGACGTAATGGTTTAGGATGGCGGAGTTTCGGCTCATATGGGATTACCCTAGCCGGATTGACTTCTGCGGAGTAATCCAACTAAGAACTGTCTCCTTCCTAATCCAGGGTGTTCTTGGGATCGTGCCCATTGGATGTTCTTTTGCAGCCAGGAGGTTAATTAGGCTATATCCTAATGGAGTTCCCCTTCCTGATACCAGGCCGCCTCAGGTAGTAACGGTAGCAGACAGGGCGCTGCCACAGTTGACCAACCCCTTCTCCTTTCAAATTTTTGGCTGCCTTACCTTGATGAATCGAGCGGGTGGCCGTACGAAACAGTAAAACTTAAAAAAAAAAAACTGACGTGCGTTCTCTAAACGCTAATTTCGATGCGTATCCAAAATCCCCCGCACACTCTGCGGCGGCTATTGTAGCACAGGACGACGAGCTTGGCACAAGCAATGCCACGTACTGCGTTAGTGTTGCTAACCTAAGAATCAAAAGGTTCTACAAGGAAAAAAGGGCGACAAGCGTTCCAAGGCCGTCAAAAACTCGCACACAGCTCCAGGGGACTTAAGGCCCATTAGGTTGTTAGACATTCATCTGAGGCTCACTATAGACAGACAGAAGCAGTCAGTCTCTCAGCATGCCTACTTCAAGGGTAAATCGGTTGAGACCGCTTTACACTCCTTAGTCTCTAGAATTGAGTGCTCCCTGCATAACAAGGAGTTCTCCCTAGTGGCTTTCCTGGACATTGAGGGAGCTTTTAACAACATCAAATCAGACGCAATAATCGGTGCGATGCGAGACTTGGAGGTGGAACCCGCCATTTGCAGGTGGATTGAAAACATGCTTAGTAACAGGATAATCAATTCACACCTGGGGCTGGCGTCGGCCAAGAAGTCCGTGTGCAGAGGCACACCACAACCTCTTTCACCTCTACTTTCACCCCTACTGTGGAATCTTGCGGTAAATCAGCTGCTTGTTCGACTGGAGAGGGAAGGGTGCAAGGTGGTTGCGTATGCGGATGTTGTTGCTATTAGTATCTCGGGAAAATATATATCTACGTTGAGGGACTTGATGCAACACTTGTTGAACATTCTCTCTAAATGGACTACTGACTGTGGGTTGGGGGTTAATACGACCAAGACTAAGCTGGTGCTCTTCACTAGGAAGTATAAAATTCCTGAATTTATTGCTCCAAAACTAATGGGTGTAGATATTAACCTTGTCGAGGAGGCTAAATATCTGGGTGTGATCCTAGATAGAAAGCTGAACTGGAAGGCTAATATAAGCGAATTAGGAAGGTTCAGGTAGTTCTGTACTATTGCAAAAGAGTTATAGGCAAAAAATGGGGGTTACAGCCTAAGGTAGCCTATTGGATATACACAGCTGTGGTACGACCAGCCCTTTTCTATGGGGTGCTTGCTTGGTGGACAGCCCTAAGTAAGTCCACATACAGTAGGCTGATAACAAAGGTACAAATAACGGCAGAGGTATTCATAAGTAGTGCCATTAGAACGACTCCAACGGCAGCATTGGACATTATGCTCAATCTGCTGCCTGTTAGGCTTTTTGGAGAAAAAATGGCTGCAAACTCAGCTATCAGGCTAAAAGCTACGCATCAATGTGTTGCCAGGAATGTAGGTCATACGTCCATTTTAAGACATTTTGTGGGTATTCCTGACTCTTTCGACTACATGACACCAATGTGTTTTTTTATATTTAGCGAGGAGGAAAACATCTAAAGTCACAACCCCGTCAGTGCGGGACTCTAACTCAGCTAAAACCTCCTCTCATCATTACGGCGATTCCCCCCGGAGACACTGATTAGGTTTTACGTCGGGAGGCCGTAAGAGCATTTACTGCTCACGCGTCAGTATTAGGTCTGTCATTATGTCAGTCCTGTGTGTCTCAGTATCGGAGAGGCGCTGGCGGCTGCGTTCAGCGTTACGCGCTCGTTCTGCGATTCGCAGCGCCTTCATGATGGTGGCCGCTGCCGAGCAAACTGCTTCCCACTTGACGAGCGTATCGCACATATGGGTAATCAAGTTGTCCATTGTTGGTGGTTCATCGAGGACAGCACTCAGTTCATCCCGGGTGCCTTTGAAGTGTGGGCAGTCGAAAAACACGTGCTGTGCGATCTCGTGCACCCCAGGGCAGTATGGACAGTATGGGTCTTCCTCATACTTTCTCTCATGGAGGTACTGCTTAAAGCAGCCGTGACCAGTTAGCAACTGTGTGACGTAGTAGTTCAGTTCCCCGTGCGTCCTTGTTACCCATGGTGTGATGTGAGGGATCAGCATGAAGGTCCATCGACCCTTTTCGGATTGCTCCCACCTCTGTTGCCATTCCGCAATGGTGTTTTTTCTTTCCGCGGCTTTGTCGATATTTGTGGGTCTCACCCTCTGCTTGTAGAGCCGGTGTACCTCCTTCGCCAGCAAGTCAATGGGTGGTTTGCTGCTTATTATCCTTTTTGCTTCGTCCGATACACTGCGAAATGCGCTAGCCATGCGTAGTGCGCTCAGCCTATGTACTGACTGGACGCATTTAATGAAGGCTTTCACCTTGGTGGCTTCCACCCAGATTGGCGCGGCATACAAAATGATGGAGCTTGTAACCGTCGATAGCAATCTCCGTTGACTTGAGCGTGGGCCTCCAATATTCGGCATCATGCGTGTAAGTGCTCCGTTAAATCTCGTGGCCTTTTCGCAGACTGCTTTCAGATGCTCTTTGAAGGTCAGCTTGGAGTCAATAATTACTCCCAGGTACCGAAGTTGTTGTTGGGATGCGATCTGATGGCTTCCCACTGTGATGGTGAACCTCTCGGTTATTTTCCTCGTACTCAGTAGTACCGCCTCTGTTTTATGTGCGGTCAGTTCCAGCTTTGCACTAGTGAGCCATTCCATAACACACCCAATTGCGTCATTGCATCTGTTCTGCAGTGTGTGGATGTTTTTTGCAACCGCCACCATTGCGATGTCGTCTGCGTACCCGATGAGCGTTACATCCATTGGTAGGTCCAAGCGGAGTATGCTATCATACATGATGTTCCACAGGATAGGGCCGAGTACAGATCCTTGTGGGACGCCACCCGTGACTGCAGAGCGACGAACGCCCTCATCAGTGTCGTATAACAGCACTCTGTTCTGGAAGTAGCTGGATATCAACCTTTGTAATACACCGGAACGCAGAAACTCTGAAGTGCTTCCATAATTAGAGGCCAGCTCTCTGAGTTGAACGCATTTTTTACGTCCAGCGTCACCACCGCACAATACTTCTTTGTACCTCCTCGCCATCGCTTGCCACTTGTTGCATCACGGGCTATGTCCGTTACGGCCTGAATGGCATCTACCAACGAACGTCCCCTTCGGAAACCATATTGACGGTCTGAAAGTCCACCATGTTTTTCTACCGCCTCCTGGAGTCGTCCGCAGATAATCCGCATGCACAATGGTCGATATGCTGAGGGTTGGTCTGGTTGCTTTCCCGTCTTGAGCAGTAGTACCAGTCGCTGCTGTTTCCATCTGTCTGGGAATATACCTTCGGTTATGCACGTATTGTACATCAAAGCAAAAGCCTCTGGCCTCGCCTCTATTGCCGCTTTTAGTGCCACATTCGGGATGTCATCTAGACCGGGAGCTTTGTTGTCCGCGATTCTCCTCAGGAGCATGATTACATCGCTACTGGTAACAGCTGGGATGTCGGTAATTGGACCCTTGCTATGATTGGGCATTCTATCCGTCTGCTGTGGGAAGAGTGTAGCTACAATAGTTCTCATCAGGGCGGCGTCAGTTGGTTGCGGTGACCTGCCCCCTTTTAGCTTACTCATGACCATCTTGTAGGCTCTTCCCCATGGATCCATATCAGCATTCGCACACAGCGACTTAAAGCACTCATTCTTACTGCTGCGGATAGCTACTTTCAATGCTTTTCGGCATTTTTTGTATTCCGCTCGTAGTGTATCCCATGACGGGCGTTTTCGAGCCCTCTGAGCCTTTCGGCGGGCTTGAATACACTCCTTCCTGGCGGTTGCGATCTCCTCATTCCACCAATACACTGGTTTTCTAGCGTGCCGATTTAACACCCTTGGCATCGCCGCGTCTCAGGCTTTGCTGAGTCCGTTGGTGATGCTATCCGTTATGGCCGTGGCAGTACCCATGCTGATTTGTTCTTCTTTCCAAACTAGATCAAAGACCTCCGCATCAAAAGCCCGCGCTTTCCAGCCTTTTGTCTGCGCATTGCGCATCTGTTTTGTACGCCTTTGTGCCGCGTTATCCAACTCAATAACTATGGCCACATGGTCGCTCTGCGTATATATGTTACTGATAGAGCATCGCGCGATGCGCTCAGCAGTGCTGTTCGCAAAGGTCAGGTCTATTACCGACGTACCCCTGCCTGAGTCAAAAGTGTACTGACCGACCTGATTGAGAATGACGAGGTCCAAGGGCGCCAGGCACTCCAGCAGAATTATGCCACGCTGACTAGTGCGCGTGCTCCCCCAAGTTGTGGACCAAGCGTTGAAATCTCCCGCAATGACCACCGGCGATTTCCCTCGTGCCTCCTCCACCATTGATGTGAGCATACGCTCGAAGTCGGCTATACTCATGCTTGGCGGGGCATAACAGGAAAATAGGTATAGACCATCGAATTTGACCCAGGTGTAGCCGTTTTCTGTGGCAGCCATTCTTTGTTGAAAGCACCTACCGTTCGGGATCCAGATGGCTGCTTTACCACTGGCATCCGTCACCCACTCGTGCCCATCTATATTTTTATACTGTTCGCACAGTTCGTTCACCGTTTGGTGCAGTAGGTCTTGGGCTGCCGCGCAGTGGTTTAGATTTAACTGCACTATTTTCATATTCCGCTGTTTACTTTCGCCTGCTGGTGTACTGGGCACTTATAACTGCCTGCCGCATGATCCCCCTTACATAGTGCACATTTTTGCTTGTTGGTGCACGTCACTGCTTTGTGGCCGCTTCCGCCGCACTTCCTACACAGATCGGTTCTATCTACCTCTTCCTTGCATTGTTGCGCCACGTGTCCGTAGCCCCAACATTTGTAGCAGTGCTGGAGTGTCACCGATTCTCGGACCCTGCAGGAAACCCACCCAATGCGCACCCGCTGGGCCTTCAGGACCTTTTTTGCATCGTCCACTGGCAGGCTGATATAGGCGGTTTGAGTGCCGTTATATCCGTTTCGCATACTTCGTACGGCGCAATCGTCTGGTCGCATAATGCCGCATTGCTCGTGAAATGCATCGCAAATCTCCGTTGGGGTCCCAATGTGTGCCTTCAATGGTATGTGCAAGATCTGCATTCCCTTCAGGGACGAATGGTAGGATGGCATCCCCCCTCATGTAGAAGGGGTTCACATCTACACAGATGGATCCAAACTACAGAGTAGGGTTGGGAGGTGGTGTATTCTCAGAAGATTTGGACATTAACATGTGCTTTTGGATGCCCGACCAATGCAGTGTTTTTCAGGCAGAGGTCGCGGCTATAGAGGCAGCACTGTCCAGAAGGAGGCGGACTTTCCTAGGCGACTACATTCTGGACTCCTTGGGAGATATCTCAAAACAAAAGATTAGCTCCCTCAACTGCTTCATTAAAAGCTCCAAATGGCTGGACCTTTGAAAGGGATGGGACCTGTTGTCTCATGCGGTATCACAAAGGGTCAATGTTGGCCTAAGTGCGCCCTTCGGGTGGCCGCATTACCTATCTACCTACCT
Organism: Clusia tigrina; assembly: GCA_920105625.2. Classification (NCBI taxonomy): domain Eukaryota; kingdom Metazoa; phylum Arthropoda; class Insecta; order Diptera; family Clusiidae; genus Clusia; species Clusia tigrina. The sequence continues at coordinate 182,746,613 of OV050031.1, forward strand.
TGTCACAATGGGGACATTTGTGCAATGTACATTAAAGAGGCTAAAGTCTCTCGAAATGCGCCCTCACATAGTTCAGCTTTCGTCTTATCTGTTCAATGTTGAAAATCTGCTAAACTCATCGTCTCGACTGCCCACAGAGCTAATGGTCCATTACCCAGTACAATTTTTAACCCATCCACATTGAAGAGACCTATCTGCTATATGTTGGAACGAATTAATTTGTGATAACATAGAAACAAAATCACAATTTGCTATATTGCATATCATATTTATTTTTTGTTTTACTAACAGCATTTGTTTAACTTCGCGCACAGCTGCTCTCCTAATTTTTGACAGAAGACCCAAAAGCAAAGCTAAACTCTCCGTGAGATTTTTACCTCTTTAATGTACATTACCCAGACCACTGATGTACGAGAGAGAAATAAAATAGTACTCTTGTATTAAAAAAATGTTTCAAAAACACCAACTACAATTATTATATTCACAAAATTTTTTGTTGTAATGTAAGAGTTGGACATTTTGGTACTACAAATAAAAAAAGTTTATAATAGTTTGAAAACAATGAAAAGTACTAGTACCAAAATAACTGTGCTTCTTATGCGCCATACAAAAAGGTACCCTAATTGGTACGAAAGTACGTAGTTGTGCAACAGTGGTATCCGATAGGCTGCAAGAACGCAGCCAAATTTTGCGTAGGTCTGCCAATCGGCACTTTACCCTACGTCTCCACGGGCAATTTTTGATGGTATGCCAGAGACTGCAAATTGCTTCAAGTGGGCAATTTATGTTATGAAATACATATGTTATGCCATAAATTGCCAACGTGCTGTGTTGGAATCAGTTGTCATTTTGTTTTCATTTTTTCGTGACGCTCACAGTGGAAGCATCGTCGGACATTTTCGTTTTACCGCATCTATTAAATTAATAAAAACGCTAAAATGAATGGAGACTGTGCATTTGCATTCTTTGTAATAAAGGATTCACCCACAATTGTGGTTTTCTTATTTTTTCCTCTTCATCGTATAAATACAAATTTTTTTCAAACGTGGGCACAGCGAACTAGATTGCTTGACGGCATTTTCAAAATGACAATGGCATAACATCGCAATGCCCACCATTAAAATATTGCCAACCATTGCAATCAAATTTGACAGATGTTATGCCATCAAAAATTGCCAATGGAGACGTGGGGTTAGGCAAAGAAGAATAAGAAAAGAAATTCAAATTCCCTCCATTTTTATTTACCGTTCCGACCATTTTTTTTGGTCACCGTATAGTGTATGTGAATTTATTGTTTTTGTTGTAAACATATTCCATATCCCTGTAGGGAAAATTATAGGCAGTCTTCAAAATATACTACTACATTTAATAGTAAAGAATCAAGTGGTTAATTTAGTAGTTCAAAAATTATCTATAAGTTAACCACTTACTGACTTCTGCGGCACTTCATTGCCGTGTATACTAAATTTTTCCTATCTTGTCAATTTAATAAAAGTAAAGACAAACATTGGAATTGGAAGAAAAACATTTCTTTTTATAATTTCAACAACGTTTTGTAATTCCTCATTTTAGAGATAAATCTTCAAGTTAACGCGTGCTTTAAAATATCCGCAAAGTTTTCGCAAAGAAGAGTGGAAATGCGGCACCATGAATTAACATGCTGAATTAATACATTCCTCATTTATGCACAAATATTATTTTACATGTCGAGTACACATTATTATATTATGTACATACATAGTTTTACTAGTATTTTAACTAGTTGGTTTCACTGCTGGGATGTTGTCTAAAATAGCGAATATTCAGAGAAAAAAATCAGAAGAAATCAGGGCTATGTTTAAATTTAACTTTTAGGGGGTCACTTCATTTGTATTTTAAAAAGAACTGCGAAATTCTTAAAAGAAAAGGTGATAATAAATCAAAAAAAATTGTAATATTTAATTTGGAATTGAAAACTCAAATGTTAACAAGTTCTTTTGATAAATTATAACTATTCTTAATGTAAAATCTGATCCAATTGCTTTCCATTTACACTTCTGTTCACTGTAATCGCACCATAGTAATCATAAGATGTAGAATAATAATTATTTGTTGTTTTTGCCATAATATTATACTACTAATAACTAAAATAATTAATAAAACTTCATTTATATTAAAATGGGGTCCGACTGCCCCAGTAACACCCCTCTGCGTGCATATTTAACTATGGCCCTGAACGAATGAAAGAGCACAGGGGACACCAAACTTAGAAGAAACGAAAATTAAGAAATTGCCGGTCACAAGGGAATGAATCCTTTTTACAGTATTCTCACAAATAACAATTTCAATAATTTCAGAAAAATCTTCAAAATAGGTCAAAAATGCAGCTAAACGAATTAAGTTAACGGCTTTATGCTTTTAATTAAACAGAGGTAGTGTTTCTTTCTTTAATAATGACGATAATAAATTTTTTAGTTTGTCGAATTAATTTTTTTACTTAAACGCAACTGCAATATTTCGGCTTGTAGATCTTGGGAGTTCATTGACAATGAGAAATTATCAAAGAAATTGTATGTTTCGAGTTATTTTGAGAAGTTAAGTGAATTGAGGAATTACGATGGTTAGAATTAAATGTGGATCCAGTGTTGCACGAGAGAAAAATAAAAAAGTGATCTTGTTTAAAAAAAAAAAGATGAGAAATAAAAAACTCCCAACTCAAATTTTTAGGAACCTTTCCTTTTTAGAGAATATCTTTTTTAGAACTTTGCATTTTTAAAAACTTTATTCTTTAGAACCTACCTTGTTGTAGAAAATGTACTCTTTAGAACTTGCCTTTTTGTAGAAAATGAATATATTTTTAGAACCTATCTTGTTGCCTGAAATATGCTCTTTAGAACTTACCTTTTTGGTGGAAAATGAGTATATTTTCAGCACCTGCCTTGTTATACAAAATTTGCTCTTTAGAACTTCCCATAAATTTTCGTACTATACAAAAAAATTATAATAATTTCCCAAAATAAAAAAGTACTAGTTCCAAAATAAAAAGTACTCGCAATATAAAAACGTACTCTAAATGGTACGAAAGTACCAATTTGTGCAACACTGTGGGGATCACTGTATTTTTACCACACATATGTACATCAATTTTAAAACCTCCTCGCACTAGCAGAACTCGCACAAATACATTCATATCAACTGTATTCTATATGTTCTTGGCTATAGTGTTGAACCATTCGGTAAGAAAAAAACTTTTCCAAAAATCCTCTCTCAATCAAACAATAAAATAACACAATTAAATGAACCCATTAATGGAGCATCTACTTCAATAAATAAATCAAATAAAAATAGAAATATATCAAGTAAAGAACAACGAAAAGAAAACCACTCTGTAAATGTAACACCATCAAAATCAAGCTATAATAATACATCAAATAGTATAGAAGCAATAAAACTCAATCAAACATCATCCACGAGAAATAATATCATAACAGCAACAACAACTACAAAAGAAATTCCTAATACCAAAATTACTGAAAAAATCAACCATAATGAAGGCCTAATGGAAATTGAATCACCACCGATAGAATTATTTACTGATTATTATAAATACCTACACTCTTTTTTCTTTTCAAATTTACTAACATTTTAAATGAATATTGGTCTAGAGTTAACTATCTTGCAATGGAATATGCAAGGCTTTATAAATAACAAATATGTACTTGAAAATTTAGTTTACAAACACCACCCGGAAATTATTGCATTACAAGAAACACACATTATAAATAAAAACAAACAATTAATACATCTACCAAATTATAAAATCTATCACCATAATAAAGATTTTTCATATGGAAAATCGGGTATTGCAATGTTAGTTAAAAAAAAAACATGAATGTTGTGTTCAACATAAAATTTCAGTTAACAATCTACTATTGCAATCAATAACAATAAAAGGTAAGACGGATTTGCATATTACTAATATATATAAAGAAAGAGATGTTTATTTAGCACCCGAACAAGTTGCGGACATTCATATTTTCACAATGGCCACTACCTTATCGTTGGTGATTTTAATTCTCAAAATACAATTTGCGGATCTGCTTCAACTTCACGTAGTGGAGTAATTTGGGGAAATTTTGCTGATGACCGACATCTCATTGTTCTAAATGATGGATCACCTACATTACTTAGTACGAGTAACACTCTAACAGCAATAGATGTATCGTTAGCATCGGTGGATCTGGCTCCAATGTTCACCTGGACATGCCTTTCGCAACCTGAGAATCAAGAATATTTCCCAATCATTATTTATAATCGTAAAACATCGACAAATAAATTATTTACACCAAAATTCAATGACAAAAAAACTGACGTGCAAAAATTTCATGTAAAAACAACAATTTATTCCAATGACTCTATAGGATCATCAAACATTAACAAGGAGGCCGCAATTATAAGGCAGCAAATGAGTCAATTCCAATCAGCTAAAAAATTAAGGAGCGTAATAGTCCAGTTTGGTTCAATTCTGATATTGCTAAAATAATTCGAGAAAAAAACGAAGCTTGGAAGCGATACTGGAGAGTAAGAAGTCAACAAGCCTGCATCAACTACAGAAGAATATGTGCCAAAGTTAAGAGGGAATACAAAAAAGCCAAACGTTCAACTTGGACACATTTTTAAAGACCTTGAACCCAATGATGGATACCAGGATTCTGTGGAAGAAGGTGAAGAGCATAAGGACTGCTAGAGTCTCAAATTTTCCGTCAATATTTCTTCAAAATAAAATCATAACTCACCCGAAAGATATTGCTGATATATTTGCAAAATTTTGGAGCTCCATTAGTTCTAATGACTCCTTTAATCGTGATTTAATTACTAAGAAACTAGCAATAGACATTGACTTATGGCCTGATATTACGCCTGAACTCCGTTCTGAACAGTTGTAAAGGTACTGTTTCTTCGGATTTTAGTTAATAAAATTGTAACGAACGGCCTTTATAGTACACTTAAAATGTTTGCTTTATTCTTCACTTGAGTTTTTTAAACAGTTACTATTTTTCTCTTTTAAGTGAACTTTTGAAGAAACACGTCCGCCTTTGTCCAATATTCAGCCAAAATCGACCTACCGTTTGAATTCCCCGTTTTGACCGCTTATTTTCTTTACATATATACTTATACATACATTTTACATATTACATTTTTAATGCAGAAGGTATATAATGGTGTTAACAGGGCGGTGGAAGTTTTGTCATAATTTATTGTTATAATTTCGGCGGTAACAGGTACCAACCACTCCGTGTACAGATAAAATCACATATTCTATGATTACAATTGCATCTATTGAGTTAAAAGGATATCGTCCCAAATCGTTGCTACCAGTGCTATCAAAAACTTTAGAAAAAATAATTTCAAAGCGTATATTGACATATTCGAAAGAAATACTATTACGAGAACAGCATGCATTTTTACCAAATTATGGTGTACACACCTTATGTCATCAATTAGAATCCCAGCTTAAAGAAAATTTTAAGAAAAAAAAAAACATAGTGTTATAATCTCTGAAGATCTAGAAAAAGCATTTGATCGTGTAATATCTATTTTTGTGATCAAGGAGCTTCACGAATGGGGTATACCAAAAAAAAAAAATGCTTCCAGTTATTCTATCATTTCTTACCAATAGACACATTACTATAAGGATTGATGGACATCTGTCACAAAAATATTCGCTTGAAAATGGCATCCCACAAGGGTCACCCCTGTCTTTAATTCTTTACAACGTTTGCGCAAATTCACTGGATAAAGCGATACAAAATTGTAAGGGGATCGATTCTTTTGGTACATGTGCTGATAACAATTTTGCAATAGTTTCTGGTACAAACACTGAAGTAACGGACAACCTTAGGAGATTTGATAAAAAAAAAATAAACCAATGGGCAATAAGCAGAGGAGCAAGGATTCCTATCAACAACTGTGAAATTCTACACGTTTGTCGTAAACATAACTGCTACACTAGAACGATTAATGTGAGAGATGAGCAAATTCCAGACAAAAGCCAAATGAGAATTCTTGGAATGATTTTTACAAAATCACTTTTATGGAATGAGCATACAAAATATCTAGTTAACAAATTAAGTAAGATCAATAATCTTTTAAGAGTGATATGTTCTAGAAAAAAGGGTCCACATATTGATACGGCGGTTGGAATTTGTAGAGCTCTAACATCTGGTATAATTATGCATTGCATAGCAGTCTATGGTTGGACTGCGGCAACCAATATAAACAAATTTGACACAGCTCTTAGAAAATGTTTCAGAACAGCTACTGGAATTCTAGCATCAACGCCTATAGACGACCTAGAAGTTGAAGCACGTCTTCATAATTTTAAGTGGCTGCTTGAAAATAGGGCGGTCAGACTTGGAGCTAAAGCGCTTACCATCAAATCACATGGACTACACAATCCTTTTTGGGAGAAACTAAAGCATAGTGAAAAATATTCCTCCATTGCCAAAAAATGGTGTAGGATTAACAACATCTTGACTTTGCTTATTGAACGTAACATTCCGATTCCACAACAACCTAAGCAAACAATAACCAGAAACTCTGTTTCCAACATCAACATTGATACATATTTGTGCCAATATGTAAATAATGGCACTAACCCTGTGATTTTCAGACGATTTTTTTCTGAAGTAAAGTCGAATTTTGCACCAGAAATAACACTCTATACGGACGGGTCGTATCTTGAAGAAACATCTTCCTATGCGGTTGTACAAGAAAATGCAAATACAACTTTTGAAATTCTGACACAAGGTCTATTGCCCTTTCGCTCAGGTGTGTTTCATACTGAGTTAGTAGCAATACATTTTGCAGTTGAATATGCAACTGTTCAGAAAAAGAAGACACTAATATGTTCTGACAGTCTTAGTGTCCTTAAGGCATTGGCAAATCCGAAAGGAAGTGCCTATAATTATACATACAAAAATTTAGAAATTGAAAGCTTTATAAAAATCATGTGGATACTTGGACATGTTGGGATACCTGGGAATGAATATGCAGATGCAGTAGCGAAGCAGGCTAAATCACTGCCATTAGTTGTTAATATTCCCTGCTTAGACACATTGATAATAAGTTGCTTTATTGCATATCAAAAGAAGGAAATATATGACTAGTGGGAATCATCAGGTTCTTTCCTTAAGACACATATCCGCTCCCAATTCGACAGAACTATAATGAGAACTTCACGAGGCAAGAGTTCGTCTGGGGACAACGATATTTAGCACTAGGCATTATTTTACTAAACTGGACCCAATTCAATGCTCTCAATGCTCTACAACAGTTTCGCACATCATGCTTGACTGCCGCATATCAAAAATAGATAAATCCGGAATAATATTTGACTGCAGAGAAAAAGACACCATAATAGTAATCAAAGAAGCCTTAAGGAAGCATGACCTACTTAATTTAATATAATCAATTTTTATAAAACAGGTGTAAATGGGCTCGTTGTCCTACACCATCCAATATTGTATAAATTTATTTGTAAAGTATGTTGCCCTAAATAAATGAAATAAAAATCATAACAAAAACCAAAAGTAGTCAGAAAATTTGCTGTCAAGAAAGTGTTTTTACAAATCAGAACTTATTTATAAAAATGAAAGAAAGAATAGAATATTAGCACTATAAAAGGTTTTAATATTTTGTATGGCCCCCTTTAGCATCTATAACGACTTGGATTCTCCTCATGGAATAAATCAACTACTGCACATCGTATTCGCTTGTTATGTTATTTCATTCCTCCAGTATTGCAGTTTTGAGCTCTGCTCCACCTTTCGGTTGTCCGTCGGCCGCCATTTTTCTTAAAAGTCCCCACAAGTTTTCAATGGGGTTCAAGTGTAGACTCTCGGCTGCCGTATCTAACACTTTCTTTTAATTAAAAAGAACCCAGATCCTTACCATGTACGCCTTATGTTGATCAAATTTGAATTGCGGATTGTTATCAATATTGAACCCACAATGATCTGCGCTTTTTACCAAATAGCGTTTGAAAATATCCAAATATTGTTTTGTATCCATTTTATTCTCTGTGGAATCTAGTTCTCCTACTCCTTTACTGGATATGCACCCCGATACCATGGAAGAAGTTTGCCGGATTTAAATATTGGAATATAATATAATATTTCGATTTTCCAATGCGTTGAATGCGGTTGTCACCATATCTATTAGGCCCACCATTATCGTAAACCATGATTTTGGTATCATCGCAAAATATAGCGTCATCCCAATAGTTTGACAAAGTACATTCAAGTGTAGACTCTCGGCTGCCGTATCTAACACTTTCTTTTAATTAAAAAGAACCCAGATCCTTACCATGTACGCCTTATGTTGATCAAATTTGAATTGCGGATTGTTATCAATATTGAACCCACAATGATCTGCGCTTTTTATCAAATAGCGTTTGAAAATATCCAAATATTGTTTTGTATCCATTTTATTCTCTGTGGAATCTAGTTCTCCTACTCCTTTACTGGATATGCACCCCGATACCATGGAAGAAGTTTGCCGGATTTAAATATTGGAATATAATATAATATTTCGATTTTCCAATGCGTTGAATGCGGTTGTCACCATATCTATTAGGCCCACCATTATCGTAAACCATGATTTTGGTATCATCGCAAAATATAGCGTCATCCCAATAGTTTGACAAAGTACATTCTAGCGAATGACAATCACTTTTCAATGTTTTGTGTTGAAAGTATTGGTTTTTTTCGTGCAACTTGTGACATATACTGGTACTTTATCAGGACCTGCCCTACTGTTTCGTAGGTAACCTCAAGATCACATTCTTCTTTGAGTTGACTTGAAAGGGTTCTTGTAGAAATAAGCGAATTTTCGACTACTTTCGTTACCAAAATTCGTTCTGTTCTATCTGATATTTTGTTCGCACGGAGATGCGAAGGTTTTGGTACCAGACTATTTTCCTTTTTTACGCGATTTAAAAGATTATAAACAGACAATTCTTGGACACTTTTTCGGATGCGTGGACTATAGTAAACCAACTGAGTCATATCAAATGACGTTCTTTTACCAGGCATCTTAAATTCAGAATAATTTTGCTAAAAATGCTGCATTTGATGAGCAAAGAACAACTATTTTTGATTAATTTGCGTCTAAACTGCGCACAAAGCATAGTGAAGCATCAATCTCATAACGGTAAATGCATTGCGAATTGTAAAAACACTTTCTTGACAGCAAATTTTCTGACTATTTTTGTTTTTGTTATGTTTTTAGTATCTTAAGTTAAATATTTATCTTTTTTTTGTTACTGTTCATTAGAAAATACATTGAGTAAAAGAAATGAATCAAAAAAATTCATCAAAACAATGTAGGGGAGAAATCAAATTCACAAAACACTTTCTTGACAAACTGTACATAAATACAATACCATATATTCATAATATTGTTAATCAATTCTCGCCATCCGGTTGAAATTTAATTAATTTGTTTTTCTAACGAGTGCAAGGTCCAAAAATAAAAATTATTTTTATTCTTATTTAATTAAAAAGTTCACTTATCTGCACCACCATTGCAGAGACCATAGAGACGGGACCCTTAAACGTCAAATTTTCTGACGTTTAAAAAAAACTGTCTTTGTTTATCATTAGCTGCCTATATGGATAGGTTTGTTTATCATTGGTTACCTAGAATTCTGAAGAAAATCAGCCACACTCCTACAGTTTTGTACATGTGTTAGTGTGCGCAAAACAAGAGTCATAGAGACGGGACACTTAAACGTCAAATTCACTGACGTTTAAAAAGAAAACACCTACATTATGCGTGAGTTCACCGCGTTATGAACGATAAAAAGGAGTTCCGCCAAATTGCGTCACTATTCCATCAATTGGACCGAAGTTATAGCCATTTTAGAAAAGTTGAGAAAAGTTCCTTATATGGGAGGTACGCGTGGTCTTTGTCCAAATCGGCCCATACAGCAATCTGGTTCTGTATCTTTGTTCAGATTATCCTTTTGCAAAATTTCAGTTCAAGATAGCTCGAACGGTGTAGAAAAAAAGCGCAGACGTTGTATAGTGATGCGTCTGACTATGTCAATATCAGCGTAGAGCTCTACAGTTCATGGTTCATCCGAATATAGTAGTTGTCGCCGCCACGAACAGGGCCGAAGATTTTACGAAGAATTTTGCACTGGGACACCCCAAGCGCGGCTGCATCAATCTGCGATACGACCCATGCTTCTGCACCGTTAGGATGAGCGTTTTGTAGAGTGTGAGTTTTGTCGGTCGAGAGAGGGCTCTACTACACATTTGCTTACTGAGTCCACAGTAACACCCATTAGCAAGCGTGATTCTTCCAATAATCTCCACAGACAAATTTCACTCACACAAAACTATAAAACAATAGTAGGCGAAAAAAAAATATATAAAGTCGAAATAAATACGGGGAATCAGGCATTCGTTCTTCAAACTCAACTTACAACTATTTGCAAGCACTGCGTGTCCGGCACTCACCTCAGATCCTTTGCAAGTAATGCGTGTCCGGTACTCATCTCAAGGCACGTGTGTTCCGGCACTCACCTCAGATCCTTTGCTAGTCACGTGCGTTCCGACACTCACCTCAGATCCTTTGCAAGTAACGCGTGTCCGGTACTCATCTCAAGGCACGTGTGTTCCGGCACTCACCTCGGATCCTTTGCTAGTCACGCGTGTTCCGGTACTCATCTCAAGTCACGAGAGTTCCGACACTCACCTCAGATTCTTTGCTAGTCACGTGCGTTCCGGCACTCACCTCAGATCCTTTGCTAGTCACGCGTGTTCCGGTACTCACCTCAACTACTCAGTCACGCGTGTGCCGACACCCACCTCAGGTCCTTTGCAAGTCACGCGTGTTCCGGTACTCGCCTCAACTATTTCAAGTCACGCGTGTCCGGTCACCTCACAAGCAACTAGTCACGCGAGTTCCAGAACTCGCTAGGAATCTATTGTAACTCAGAAAAGAATAAATAAAATTAAAAATCTAATTCTGTAAGACTTCTGGACTCCGCTGAGGCTAGACTAACGTCGGTTTCGGAGTTAATGGCGGAGCCAAGGTATATAAATTCCTTGACAACTTCAAAAGCACAGTTTTCCACTGTAACATGGGATCCTAAACGCCGAGTATCCCTGCTGGTGGACAGCATATACTTTGTCTTGCTCTCGTTCACCGCCATACCAACTTTCGCTAATTCTATTTCAACGGCGGAAAATGCAGCAGTAACATCTCGCTTGCAACGTCCAATGATGTCGATGTCATCAGCATGCGAGGAGCTGGACACATTTGTAGAAAATAGTGTCATTCCGATGTACACCGGCCTTCGGCTGTACCCCTCCATGGTGAAATTGAAGAGGTCGCACGACATTGGAACCGGCGCCTTGTCTGAAATCTCTTGCGGTATTAAATGGTTCGTAGAGGTCACTTCAGCAGGCAGTCCATCGGTCCGTAAATTGGTGGTACCGGGTTGAATTCTCCAGAGGCGGTATTGGTGGCATCGTCGCCTGTAAGTAATTTAGAGAAATGTTCGCTCCATAATCCCAGTGTGCACTGCGTATCCGTAACCAGATTCCCATTTTCACCTCTGCAGGTAGATGGGCCGGGCTTAGAATCTTATAATTTATAATGCTGCTTACTTTATAACGTGTAAAACTTGATACAAGTTTATTAACTGTGTTAAATTGAATGATTGTAACTAAACTAAACAACCACAATGTTACTAAAAATTTCCTTAATTGGTAACAAATTAGTCCAGCAGAGGGAACTTTTTATTAAATAACCGTCATCAAACAATGTTCTGAGCATCCCAAGACATTAACTTTTACAGGGTGTTTGAAGGTGTTTTTGTTTTTTTTTGCTGTTAGTCGGACAATAGTTAAACACATTTTTTAAAATTTTATTGTATAAACTTTTAAGCCTCGTGTGCTTATTATTTGAAGCTTATTATTATTATTATATTATTCCTTAGACCATAATTAATTATGAGTGCAAGGTGTTGGGGGAATGAGTACTAGTTACAGAGGCTTTCGACTCGAAGAGAAAAAGATTTTATAGAAAGAAGCATTTTGGAGACGAAGCCCGTGGCAGGTTTTGAACTTGCGACCCTCGGGGTGTGAGTCCAGTATGCTTACCACTAGACCACAGAGGGTGGCTATTGAAGCTTATTATGTTCTTTTGTGAATTGAACGCTGCTTTTAGCTCGTTTTATGGCTGGTTCTGTTTCCAATATTGCGACCAGTTTATGTGGAAAAGAACATATCAAACATTTAAAATTTGCACCCAAACATTTGTGCAGTATTATATTCTCGTATTTTAATATTTTTGCACTTGCAACAAAAGCAAAAAACATAAAATATAATATAAAATAACAACAATTTATTTAATATTTTTTTTAAATTTTAATTGGAAAAAAGATATTTTGAACCTGCAGCTAAAAAATAATTAGCAAACCTATTTTGAAGGCATTTTTTATTGAAATAAAACGGGTATAAAAATAAGGTATTCAATATTTATAAATGGAAAGTCACCAAGCTGACTTAATCCCGAACTATTCCAGGATAAGTATGAAAAGGAAGGTGGATTGGATTATCAATAACTTAATACTCACTCGACGAAACTCAATGGAATCTAATAATAAACTAATAATTAATAATAATAATGAACAAAAAATGCTCAAACTGGTAAAAAATCTAACTACACTCAAGTAGATGTACGACAACAGGCCTAATCAGATTACCCACTCTAATCGTATTCGTGGTAATAGAGAGTTCATAGCAAAATGGCAGGTACACGCCTGCGATATCTCAAAAACAGAAAAAAATTGATGTGATCTAAGTATCGAAATTGCAACATAACCATTGGAGTGACTGTAACTAATTTTTAAAGTAACAATTGGATATAAATTCAATCCGAAAGGTACTTATGCCGTTTGAAACATAAAATCCTCCCTCCCTTAGGCTTTAACCTGTACGAGATGTCCATTTGAGACAGGGTCGTCGTCTTTACAAAACATTGAATCTCGATGTTGTGACTTCCTCAAGTGCGTCTTTTTATGTCCGATTACTTGTTGACTCTGGGCGATATTTTCACCACGAATAGAAGAATCGTCACAACTTGATATTTGTCAAAATTTAAAATGAAAAATAAATCTTTCCCCACAATAAAATTACCAAAAAAAAAAAAACAAAATCGTTGGGTCGGTCTTCTGCAATGAAAAGAAAATAGCTTTTTTGGAGGTAAATCACCCAACCTGAACAGACTATTGCAGGCGGTGAAACCTGTTCAACAACTCGTTTTACAATTTGAACATGTTCTGCACAGAAAAACCGGTTATGTACGGTGCTGTATATATAACCTTACAAGCGTTGCGCACGTATTGTACGTATTATATGTTACGTTATGATCTGGCTAATTGAAGGACGTTACAAATTTATGTTAAGTCAGCTCCTCCATACACGCTGAACTCATGCAATCAGTCAAATCATACATGTTTTCGCACTGCAGTTATCATTTCGGATTTTCAAGTTTTAGGGGCGGGTTTAAGCCCCCCGAAATATTCTCCAACGCCCGTCCCTGTCTAGACATAAAACTCTCTTCAATGCTCTTCAAACCGCAAAGGGTGAACGCATGTAGTTATGGTACCGAGTCGGTCATATCCTTCCTCTTGAAAGACTGCTATGTGATTAGTTACAATGAAATGCTGATCCTGTTTCTGAGCCTTCGCAAAATCATATTACATTGTTTTGCAGGGGTTCGAGCATAATTTAGAGGTCACTCATATGCCTGCAAGAAATCTAACCTTACAGTGGCTAACCGCATTGAATTGTTGGCTGAAAGCAACCGTACGTCGGGATTGGTTGTCATGGTAACAATAAGTGTAAACAAACTACCATGCTCTGAAGTGCCCAAATGCAACCAGCAACCCCCAGTAAACAATGAAGTTCGTTTGAATAAGTGGTTGTAGTTGCTCCGAAAACGCGCACAATTTTTATATTATCAATCTATGGAATTGTGTATTTCCAATGGGTATGTGAGAAAGTTGAAAATATATCAAATTATTCAGTTAAAATTAAACACCAATTTGGTGAAATTTAAATCGGGAATTCCCTCAATAAACAGTAGAAAAGAGTGAAATTTTTATTTAATACTAATTTTTATTTATCACGTACATACTCGTACACAGAAACTATGCTTATTTATAAAAGGAAAAAAACTTAATAAATATTACAGAATTTATCTTAGTGTTATATTGTGTCGTTCTTAAACAACTCCCCATGGACTGCACAAGCGATTATCATCAGTCTGTTTCATCTCTCTCTCTCCCTTCGATCTATTCTTCTGCGCCGTCAAATGTGGCAATGGTGTACGCCGTACACTGTGCTACCACTTGTTTGTTTATGCTGTTCCTCCACTTCATGTCATAGGTTGTTCAATGAACTGGCGATAAAGTTTTGGTCGCGCGACGGCGTTTTTGCAAAAACATTTTTACAGACTCAAGTGGAAGCTGGAAATGATAATACGCACAATAGGGAAGAGGGTCCCAGTATGCGAACAGAGCTTCACGCTTGTCTAGCGCGGTGGATGCGTTCGACTTTCCAATTGTCGGCCAACACCAATTGGCGCTGAGGGCCGACAGAGCAGTTTCCTCTTCGGAGCTGGTCAAACCCACGTGTTTCGTGTGGACACATTTCATGGTGCGGCAAAGCACCTGAGCATGCGATCGATAGCAAATGTAAGGTAGTGATACACCTAGGCGTACCCCCAAAGGCAAAAATAGACCGGTGGTCTGACATTTCAGTAATCGAAAACTAATGTGGCCATTGATGCTGCGCTGGAAGCGCACTTTAGTAAAGAACGTCTTCAGCCATTGATCTATTTGCGTTTCGTCGGACTTGTAGGCAGAATTTTCAGGTCCCACGGATGTTATGGGTATTAGATTCTTCGACACATTCTCCACTTTGCAAGTAACGTTTGCCACTACCCGTGAATCCTTCACCGTTGTACATGTCACATAATTCTCTCCGGGCAAATCACGCACAATCATCCATTGTTGGCGTTCGCTTATGTCATGGCTAAATTTGAAATCCCGTCTGCTATTTGGCAATATATATTTGTAGCGCTCTAGAAGACCTTGCATGCCTACAGCCATTAGTATATTTCGGAAATTGCTGATAAAGCCGCTATCATACAAGTGCCAAAGATCATTCGTCGACGACAAAACAATGTGAGGCGGCAGTGGGATGGATTGTGCTGCGCATTTCTGATAGAACTCTAGGCAGTCGTCAAGTAATAGAGTTTCCTGAAGGCCAGGTGTGAAGCTGGCGCAACCCAACAATTCCAGATGCGGCTTGGCTAGAGCGTCGTAGTAAGCTGGACTTGTGGCACAGACGGGCACAAAAACAGCTGGCTTTTCCTTCTTTACGATGTGACAGAGAGCAGCGATATAGCTGTCGGGGTTGTTGGGCGTTGGTCTGGGCACTACGTAGAATTTATCTACGGCCGTAGAGAAACGAGCCAATCCAAAAAGTCCCTCAAACTCAAACACAACCACCCGTGATCCCGATGAGTGGAAATTCCTTGCCAAGTGCAATGTTTGTATGGTGCTGCCACAACTAAGGAGTATGGTGCGTCTGTGGGCTGCCGACGAAGCGGCCGATGCAACCGATAGCGAATCTGAACTCAGTATCCATTTAATAAAGGAGATGGGTATGCGTATAAGCTTCCAAAATATCCAAAGCAGGGCTGAGAGCCAAAAACTTGGGGCAGCTATAGAAAATGGTATATAGAGTATGTAGCGCAAAATACCCATGATCAAGTTCAGCAAGAGATTGGGCCAGAAAAGTAGGATTTTAGACATTCCCTTCGAAACCAACAACGGTTGCGGACGCACCCCATCATTTACCACATGATCTTCCGTGTCAGACGATTCCTCCCCGTTTTCCTTTGTCGGATCTTCTGGTATTAAATCCAACGAGTGTATGCGTCTAAATTTCGACCTCGCGTAACGCAACTGTCTGGCATATTCCTGTTTGGTTTGGGCGTCCAAAACCATTATATCAGTAGATTTTCCTTAACTGCAGTCACCGAACGACGTAGATATTCCCGTTTCCTTGCAAATTGTGTGTGCAATATCCGATTTTCAAATTGGTAGAAATTGTTTAGAGAGTGAAGTTCTCAGCAGAAATCGGTTATATACATGAAGAGACGGTCCCGACAAGTTCGTTTGTACCGCGTTTGTATTGAACTAAATTCTATTGAATTGGGGTCTCATCTTTTAAGCCTCGGTCTTTTCGCAATTAACAGAGACGAGCGTGCGAAAGCGTCGGCGTTCGACTCTGTACGTACAGACACCCGCCCGTGCCCACTCACTGGGCATGTGTACGTCCGTCTGCAGGTTTTAGGCTTATGTAAGTAAGTATGTTTGTATGTATGTATGTGTATATTGACATGCTTGTAGGACTGCATGTACTATGTACGAGTATGGGTGCGTTCGCAGTGCCAGTGTATTGAAATTGCAATTAAATAAAATTAATGATTGCACTGTCTGTGTGATGTTGTTGTTGTTGTTGTTGTATTCAATTATTTCGATCCATTTGGATGCAATGATTCGGACCGAAACGGCGAGCTTTGAACAAATGCAACAACAACATTTACATAAGTAGGTAGCTTCAGCTTCGTTCTTTGGTTCATTTGTTCGGCTGGCTTCGTGCTTGGCTTAGCGTCGGTTTATCGTTGCATTGCATTGTGGTTTTGTTGCAGCGCCTGTTGAACTGTTTCATATTTTTCTGCTCAGTGGACCTGCTCTGCTCTGCCCTGCTCTGCTCAATAATCACGTACTTTGATCCTCTGGTTTTGTTATTAAGAAATTAATGTTACTTTTGTTTTTGTGTTTGTTGTACATGTCGCTTTCTTGGCATCGGCCGCTGATAAGAGTCTCGGTTGGCTCACTTTGGAGCTTACAGGAAACATACCAATACAAGTACATACATATTTTTAAAGCACACAATTTTGTGTGTTTTTAATTTAATATTTATGGTTTTTTTTATTAATCAATTAATTAACTTACACAGACGTACGCACACTTGTACATTTGTGTATTTATTCGTGATAGAAAGTGAAAGACGCCGTAGCTATCATTATGTAAAAGCATTAGTTCCTTTATACTACACCCTCAGTCTCATTCGAATCTGAATGATATATGTATATTTTATTGGATTTTTAGAGATTATTACAGGGCATTTGTGTGGTATTCTCCTAAAAGCTATATATTACTGATTGTGCGAATCACGTGGCGGCAAATGTCGAGACTTACACGGATTTGTATACATAACGATCCCATTTCATCATTATTTTTTTTTGGAAATTCTGAAATCTCGAGAATATAAACAATTCCGAAAATCACAATTCTGCAAGATCCAAGCAGACTATTATGAAATACTTTTGTGAATTAAATAAGACGCCATTTACATCTTCTGGACAAACTGAGCACATGAAGGAGAGTGCTACTGATGACAAATTTTAAGTGTCTGCAGAGAATATGAACACATTTATTTTCTGAATATAACAAAGAAGGCACTCCTGAATTAAGAAATGGGGGTTTTTGGGTAACTATCTTCTGAGTATGAACTATATGGGAAGTTCGCAGAACTGAAATCGGTCGGCCCAATTGGAAGAATCTGCTAGGGCGAGGTTTGAAGGAACAAGCATCAAGCGTTAATTAATTTTAATTCATTAATATAACTAAATATATTTTGCAGAAAATTGAAAAAATTGTGAAGCCACTTACTTCAACCTTTGTTTTTTCTTAGTAAAATATGTACATATAAATTATATACATATACAGTAACATTGAAATATGTTGGATTCGTGTAGGATGGCTATTTCTGTGTTGGAACTTTTGGCAGGTATCGCTGAAAAGTCAATTGTTAAATTACGGTCTGATTTAATGGATTTTTATGCTTCAACAACGTTACCAAAATGTAGAAATTTACTACTATCTAAAAAATCATTGTACTTTTTTGGAAACTGATAGAGTTGTTTTATCTCCAAATTTTGTTAAGCAATGAAGGTAAATTCTTAACGGGTATGCTAAAATGGAACAAAATAGCACCAGGCAATTCCACTAATATCCATAAAAACATGTCGTTTGATTTATACACTGGTGGCATCATAAGGAATTTCAAAAGTGAACTCGAAGCTCACATGGTGAACAAGATAAATTAATATCTTTTCCAGTCAATGTGGAACACATTGATTCAAACTAGAAGTGGTTTGAATAAAATGGTGCTACCTTCCATTTGAGGTTAGGTAGGTAAAATGGGTGAAAAACGCTTGGATCGTCCCAATTAGCAATACTACCGATATGATGCCATATCCTCGCGAGCAAAATATTGTATATCTTATAAATTACAACCAGACGGAGATGTTTATAAATGTTTGTTAGGTCTGAAAGTTCTAAGCTCGAGCAATGCCCCGGACTCTCTAGAATAGGACTTCCGAGAGTCAGGTAATCACAAAGAAAGTGGAAAACTGTTTCTCTCTTTTGTGGGTCTTTGCAGCTCCTACCATGAGCATTGAGCGGAATGCCCATTTTTTCAGCATGCGTGCAGATAGTCCAATGACTCGAGCAAACAGCTATACGGTTGTCATACGGCGATTAGTGCCATCCCCTTTTTTGAATCTTAGTTTGGAGACTAGATGATTTCTGGAAATTGTCTATTGTATCCGATTTGATATCTCTTGATTGTTTTTATTTGGGGCTACATTAAGTACGGGCTTATGATAAATTAACAACTGTTGTTGCCTTTGAAGCAACATTGTTAGAGTTATTTGTGACAGCATGACCGGAAGGAGTTTGAAAATTTGATCGCCCGAAATAGGATTACAAAGCGAGATTGCACAGGAACAGCTGTAGTGGTAATATGAATGAAATTCTCTTCAATCATTATATATACTTATAACCTCTGTGCACAAAATAAAGTCCGAAAGCCTGTGTTTTAAGCAGTTTTCCAGTGGATACCTGTACAGAATTACTGCAAACCTGTATCAACCAATGAATCTCAAATGTATACATCACTGAGACTTATTTTCGGTGGTGATGCACGAAAATTCATATAACAGAGACTTTTGCATGGAAGGGTTTTCAGTCGCTCTCATTTTCCAAAAAGCGAAATGAATTTTTTCTAAACTCTATTTCCTGTCTGAACGGCCATTCTATTTCAGTTTTATGAATACGGATCTCCTGTTCACATGGTGGAAATGGGGAATACAACTCAGAGAGCATTTTCCACTGCTGTATAATATTGTCTAGAGATGAATGATCCGGTTATTTCAGAAGAACACCATTTTGGGTGATGATTCTTTGTTTGAGACCCGCTGTCTTAAATCCTTACCGGGATAACGCTTTCGTTAAATGAAATAATAGATTTGCTTTTTGGGAACGACTAATAGAGTCGATTTTTACGACGAATAATAGATTTTTGTATCAGAAAAGTTCACAAAACTATTTAAGAGAATACAGTGTTTTAACATATTCAGAGTTACTGTTCAAAATAATACTTTTTTTTCATTTAGATATCAGACGCATGGACCCGATAAGGCTAGAGCACATCGCTTTTGTCCTGTTTTTTAAATCAATTATTTCTAAGTACTTCGTAGAAAACTTTTCAAAATATAATAATTTTTTTTTTTTTATTAAACCATTTATTTGTTATTGTATCTTACTCCATTGGAAACTAACAATAAGTTATCAAATCTTAAAACTAATGTATTAAATATGCTCTTTGCCTATTGCTTGGAGCTATTTGGGTTCTCCGGTAATTGTTCTTAGGATTTTCGACTGTGCCCTTTGGATAAGTTCTAGATTTGAGATGCTCGCACTAGCCCAAAGTTGCACCCCATATGTCCATATGGGCTTTATTATAGCTTTGTATAGAAGGACTTTGTATTCCAAGCGCATCTTTGATTTTTTGTTGATTAACCAATTCAGAGAGTTAGATTTTAGTTTCATTTGAGTTCTTTTCGCTTCTATGTGCTTCCTCCAAGTTAATCTACGGTCAAGATGGATTCCTAAATACTTCACTTCTGTTGCTTGCGGTATTTTTATGTCATTTAGTGGCATAGCTGGACAGGTGCTGGTTCTGAGGGAGAACGTTATGTGAGTGCATTTCGCTTCGTTAACTTTAATACGCCAGTTTGCCAGCCAAATTTCTACATCTTTAAGGTGTTCGTTTAGGTCACGAGAGGCGATATGCGGATTTTGATGGGTACTTAAAATAGCTGTGTCGTCAGCAAATGTGGAAGTACCTACGCTGTTATTTATTGGTAGGTCAGACATATATATAAGGTAGAGAATAGGACCAAGCACACTCTCTTATGGTACTCCAGCAAATATTTGAAATTGGGGGGTTACAAATTGCTTATATTTGACTTTGTACTTCCTATTCGCTAAGTAAGATTCCAGCACTCTGTGTGTGTTGTATGGCAGAAATTTTTAATCTTGTGCACTAGCCCCTCATGCCAGACTTTATCGAAGGCTTGGGAATGTCTAGAAATATTGCTGAACAGTATTTCTTCTGTTCGAAAGCTCTTCTAATTTCGCTAATTATACGGTGCACCTGCTCTATTGTACCGTGCTCTTTTCTAAATCCGAATTGGGGCAGGAATGTTGCCATTTTAGATTTTAGATTTAGATAGGGTATAATTTTCCTAAGTAGCAATTTTTCAAATATTTTTGGGAGGGTGGGCAGAAGGCTTATGGGCCGAAATGAGGACACCTGCGTTGGATCTTTTCCTGGATTAGGAATCATTGCAATTTGCGATATCTTCCATATATGCGGGAAATGACCCAAGAGAAGGATAGCATTGAACAATTTCGTTAGGTGTATTAACGCTATGTGTGGTAATTCCATGACCATTTTATTTGTGATTAGATCATATGCAGGGGACTTTTTTGCATTAAGACCTGTTCTAATGACACACTCTAAGTCTTTGATTTTTAGTTGAAGCGGCTGAGTCACTTTGGTTCTAGGTAAAGGAGGGACCTCGAAGTTATTGCACGGAGCATTAGGGCAAAAAAATGTTTATAGATGTGCAGCAAACGCTGCTCCTATTTCTTCGTCGCTTTTGGCCCAACTTCCATTTCCAAGCCTTACTGGTGGCTCACTTTCCTTTGGGCTTTTTGCAACCTTTGTAGCTCTCCAAAGTGAGTAATTGGTGTATTTAAGCGGGCCCAGATCTTTAATATAGGTGTCAATACTTGCTTCAGCTTCCTTTTGAAGTACATCTCTAAGGTGATTTTGTGACAATTTTAATTTCCTCTTTAGGGCAGGTGACCTATATTTCTGCCATTCTCGTCTTAGGCGTCTTTTTTCCTTAACGAGGCACTGCACCTGGGTTGAAGTTATATAACCGGTAGCAACTTGCATCGTTTTTTCTGTTGGTGTTGCGCACGCAGCCCGTGATGCTAACAAGGAATTAAACTCGTGGAGCGCTCTCTCTAAGTCATCTTTGTTTTTAGGAGGAGATGACAGGCAAATATGTGTACTCACGTATTTCTTATATTTGAGCCAGTTCGCTTTGTTGGTGGTCAATTTGGGCGATGATCGGAGGACAAGTCGAAAATTTTCGACTTGTCCTCCGATCACTCACCTGTCATCATATACTTTAACAAAACTCCTGAACTTGTACATAAATCGTCCAAATTGACCACCAATATAATAATTGCATAAAAAAGACGATATCCAAACGATTGCTACGAAATATCCTCATTGGAGCAAACAAACAGTTCCACAAAAATTAAAACTACCAAGCAAAGAGATATTAGCAAGAAGCCTGCCAGTAGCAAACCTCAAGAGAAAGTAGAAAATTATTCATATACGATATATATATATGTATATATATATATATATATATATATATATATATATATATATATATATATATATATATATATATATATATATATATATATATATATATATATATATATATATATATATATATATATATATATGCTTTGCTTTGAAAATTTGTTTCTCTCCGACAATATTAGTGATGAGCAATATTCGGTACCAGGAACTTAATAACGGTCACTGAAAAATATCTGGGCACAACAGCTATCCAATATTTTCGGTAACCGTTCTTTCAATACCCATTCTTTTACTTCATTTCTTTCAATATACGTTATTTTTTTCAGTTTCTTGTCTCGTTCTTTCGTAACGTTTATTAGTTTTTTGTTTTTAAATAATTCCAAATAACAATATATATATATATATATATATATATATATATATATATATATATATATATATATATATATATATATATATATATATATATATATATATATATTGTTATTTGGAATTATTTAAAAACAAAAAACTAATAAACGTTACGAAAGAACGAGACAAGAAACTGAAAGAAATAACGTATATTGAAAGAAATGAAGTAAAAGAATGGGTATTGAAAGAACGGTTACCGAAAATATTGGATAGCTGTTGTGCCCAGATATTTTTCAGTGACCGTTATTAAGTTCCTGGTACCGAATATCGCTCATCACTAATATTGTCGGAGAGAAACAAATTTTCAAAGCAAAGCATAATTGATTCATTAA
Source organism: Clusia tigrina (assembly GCA_920105625.2). Lineage (NCBI taxonomy): Eukaryota > Metazoa > Arthropoda > Insecta > Diptera > Clusiidae > Clusia > Clusia tigrina. The sequence continues at coordinate 182,769,249 of OV050031.1, forward strand.
ACTTGTTAATTTCGTTGTTTTTTTGTAATGCAGTACAATAAAAGTTATGAAATCTGTTTGATAGAGAGTGTATATTGCCGAAATAATCTCTTTTCTCGTGTTCACCATCTCCTTGTGGCGGGGTCCTTATGTTTTAATATTTTACACGGAAATATTTCTTAATTATTGACTTGTTAATGACACTATGAATTGACTACAGCACACTGACAAGGGAACAACAGTCTCTCGATAGAGAATAGTTCTTTTGTATAGAAAATAAGCATTATACTCGTATATTACATTTATAACTAGATCGAGGGCGAATGAAAATCTTATTACCTACTGTGAATATTTATGTAAAATTCGAATGTAAGAAAACTCGGCGGAAAAAGAACATTAAAAAAATAAAAGAGACTGATTGTTTTTGCTACCAATTTACCTATGAACCGTCCTTCCCAAGGGCACACCTATTAGGTAGTCGCAAGAGACTTGATCTTCTTCTTTTTAATTTTGGAAGCTTGCTTATTTTGTTGTTTGTCGCTTTTGTTTGTTTATTCTAGAATTGAACAAATAGAAATTGAAATAGACATTTTAGACATTTATCTAAATGCAATTTTTTATTATTTTGTACAATTTTATAAAATAAGAAACTTAATGCTTCATTGGAAATTCTCTTACGTTATTGCGCTTTTACATATGTATATTCGCTATGGCGGTAAATTTCCCGAATGGATATGGCGCTTGATGTATGCATCGAAAACAACGTATTATTTGGATGCAGCATTTGCGTTAAATTTTAAAAATTTAATAAATATGGAATCCATATTCTATTAGATCAAGTGATTCTAATTCTACACAGATCAAGTGTCTGCTACCCTTAAAATAATAAATAATTTTAAAAAATTATTACATTTTTATAAGAAGGCCATTGCTTTAAAAGCATACCTTTGCCAAAGCATCTTCTATAATTCACTGCACATGCATATTGCTATTCACTGCCGCTGGCGGCCGCCCACTGTCACTTCGTACCCCTCCTACACCACAATTGCGTACAGCGGGAGTAGTGGGCCCACTTGATTCATTGAGCTGCTACACCATGTTTCACTCTCTCTTGACACTGTTTAAATAATTCCTACACACTTCCACATAATTTAATTATGTATTTTTCGTAAAATCTCATTTGCTTTTCTGCATTTATTTTGGTTATTTAAAATTCACTTTCAAAACCGCAAAACCCTGTCCAAATCTAAAATTCTCACTAAAGTTTTCACTCAACAGACAAGTCAATTTCGGGAAAATTTGTTTGTTGTGGACTTGTTGTAGCCACCTTCTTAGTGCTCCCTGGTCTTTCCCCTTAAAGATTTTCTATTTTATTAGCTGCTTATTGCGCTCTTTTTTATTTTCAATTGTCAAAGAGCGTTGTTTGAGGGCATTTGGAAAATGGGAACACTGTAATTTCACCATAAATAGAGGACTGTTCCTATTATTTTATTTTTTTATTATTTTACTCTTATTCTATATTGCTCCGCTGTCAAAGATGTGCTCACCTGGTTAAGTCTGCCCTGATATGGCCAAATATATTTGACACTTAAGAGCAGAAAATGGTGATTCTATACTGCTGTCTGTATCCTAGTTTAATAACTAGTTACAACTTATGACTTTTACTCAATTTCTCATTGCGTTATTTGCTCTGAAAGAGGTTTGAGCTGGAACTAGTGATATTGTGATACTAACTACCCTCCCCTATTACACAAATTTCGACGCAAAGACGGCTTATTTTTGATGTTCTCCCAAGAAATGATTGGTTGTGTGCGCCGCTGTATAGAGTCAGAGCGCCTAAGTTCTATATGTGTGAACGATGTCAAAATAATAATAAACAAATTTAATCAAATAACAGAACAGTCATCCGCCTTAAATTAAAAATAAAAACACATTAGTAATTTTGACTGCCTTGTGTATTCTAATATCACGTTCAAGGTTGTTAAGGTTACAAATAATTTAAAATAATTTAGCTATAAAACACATAAAAAAATTTTAGTGGCCGATAAGAAATTTGACATTATCAAAACCTATACGAAAATATATGTATGTATATAATGTGAGCACCATGACTGCGAGTACACATTTACATAGCTATATGTGAGTTCCCATTGTCAGTTGCAAGAAGCACACCTAAGTGCATATAAATATGTGCCTATATATAAGGCGGGTTCTACGATAACCTTTCTAAATGCATTTGTTACAGAAATTTGCAGTCGCAATAGCATTTCAACCTGAAAACATTCTCCCCAACTACTTCTCCCCCGACAATAAACGAAAAAATTATTACATGTTTTACGTGTACATATGTAAATATGAATCAATATGTAGCTCAGTGTATTGATTGAGTTTTGAGGTGCGGCGTCCGCATTCTAATTCGACTTGACAACCCCGAGTGGAAGCATGACTCCGAAAATATTTGGGGTTATCAACAATGTTTATGTTAACAAAAATTTATGAGTTGTAACAATATTATTGGGACTCCTCCTCGATTATCATAAATTGGAATGGGTGGTTTGTGTGTTCATCGCCGTATTTAAATACATATGTCGTTACTAGGAAGTGTACTTTGCTTCTTATTATGTAAAAACACCGAAACGCACAGTTCTTTGACTATCAACCAGCACGAAATTATTTCGTTGGCGTTCAGAGACTGGAAAATTAATTATAAATAATCATAGAATTGAAAGGGTGAAACGATTATGTTCTCTCAGAACTATCCCACCGAGCAAAGTCCATGTTGCTCGAACCACTGTTAATAGTTTGGTTTTACGACTATCAATTCTAAAAACAAAGCCTCGATAAGTTCCGTTGATATGGTGGAGGGGAAGTCAGCAGGGAAGCAGTGCTTCTTAACTTTTTTATAACGGATAATTGTTCTAAAGAAAACTTATTCGAGATAGAATGCTAAGAATATTTTAACTTCCCGCCAGCTGACAATTTCAAAGGCCAATTGAATGTTGCTTGCAAAATATTCTGGAAGTGGTTTGATGTTCAGCGCTCGGGAGTGAAGAATTTTTTGAAGCAGGTAGCCCTGATGTGTTTCCCAATCTTGTGCGAGCTGAATTTGTACAAAAGCCAATAATACTCGTATTTCCCTCACAATATTCCTTTTGTAATTTTCATGACGTCAATTTCCTTCAATTTAGATTGTAATTGCTGAGCTAATACAGGTAATAATTACCACGTTATATTATTGTACCTGACAACTGACAACATTTTGCAATAATTTCATTGCATATCAAAGCAAAATTTGGTAATTATTTGTTTTTATCACCAGGTGATCTTCACTAACCTGAGACCTTTTGAATTATCACCTTGGTCGTGTCATTTAATAGGGAGATATCCCTGCAGTTCCTTTGTATGCTTTCACACCTAAAACTATTTCTATAAATTTAAGCATATCAAGTTCAATCCGTCATCACTTTCAAATGAGGTATAGAGTTCAAAAGAAGATTTCCGTCTACATAAATTTTATACAAATCATTGCCTTAAAATATTGTAGGAGTAGCCTGCGAAGACTTTTGGCACTTAATCGCTGATCTGACTTCAAATGACGTTATAGTTTTACCGACTTTAAAGAATTGATAATCCCTTCTTACTTATTTTGGGTCAAGCCAGTTCAAGTGTTCTTGTGGGCCACAGCTCAGCGTAAATTAGAAGTTTTGGGTAGGCCGCAGAACCGCCGAAGAAGGAGGTCTCCAAGCACTCAGCCATTGATGAAGTGTACTTTGCTTCTTATTATGTAAAAACACCGAAACGCACAGTTATTTCACTATCAACCATATAGTTAATTGTACATACATATATTAAGAAACAGTACATACATATATTAAGAAACAGTACTGTAGAGCCAAAATTTAGAGAAAATAATAATTTTGCCGCGTGCAGTAAGACTCGGATGGACAGATCAAAAGTGGTGTCTTCATTATTAAAATAAATTTATATAACTTAACCGAGTGAACAATTTTTACTCAAAGTAAATGTGTTCATAACTTAAAACAGTGCTTAGTCGTATCTGAGTAATCCTTCAAAGGTCAAAGTTTCCCTTCCCACCAGAGATCCAATACAATCCTGATACGTAAAGAATAATTTTCATCCACAAATCAAATTTGAAGAAGCGTTATTGACGTCTGTCCTTCATTTCTAGTGCTTTGGACAGCTCACTTAGAACTGATCCCCGCTTTGCTGGGCCATAGCTGTGGAATTCAGCAGCTAACCTTGGACAAAGAATACCTTTCCTGCAAAAATTGATTAAGCTACGTACACATTTGAACACATACGGGAACGATGAAACCAAAATATACTGATATGGACTCGAGTACGAGGCGAGATGAATCGCCTTCCCTTCGATGTGGTACTTCAAATGAAATTCGCTGTCTCATTCGTCATTATTAATTGTGATTACAATGTTTCGTCTATGTTCATGCTCAGATGTGTATACGGCTTAAGACTATCAACAAATATAAAGTATGTGTGTATACAGGGCGAGTATTTATTTGTTGCTTGGCAGACCATCTAAAAATATCTTATTTAAAACTATTTTTTGGGTATCTCGAAGTTAGTTATGAAAAGTATCTTCTTTTGGTTATAATCGCATAAACTTTTTTAACTGAAATCCTGCTTTTCATAAGTGAGTGTACGAGTATAAGCCATTGCATATTTTTTCAATCCTTCAATCTAAAAACACAATTATATAAAATTTTTTTTTCTATTTTCTAATCTCATTTAGTGTGAAAGTATTTCCCTTGCAAGCTTTCACCTTTAAGCAGGTTTTTCCAAATCGTTGAAGATATTCTGTATGAATTTTGGCATAGCCGGAAAAGAGTGTGTCCAAGGATTGAGCTCTATCTCATATACATATAACCCATTTAAATTCCAATTAATATTATTAATACGATAAGATTTGCCAGGGTCTTCACTAAATTAGTAAATATATAAAACAGATCTACAATTTAGATATATTGGTAACTTAAGGTCGACGAGACTGAAAATATTTCTTTGGGTTTATGAAATGTGCGTGTTAATTGAAAAGGATAATGGGGCATTTGCTCAGTTCTACCAAACTATACTGTCCATCAAACTCTACTATGTACGCATTGTATGTGCTGTTTACAAACTGGCAGACAGATTTAGCTAATCGATTTATGAAATGGCACTGGGTAAGTATATCTCGATATATACATATATGCTGCCATTTTTTGGTCCGTGCATCACACCAGGACCGCAGAACAGTTTTTGATCACTCTTTCTTTGTTTGATACCTGATTTTATTGGATTGGATTGATTGGATCCAGATACAAATATGGATCCAAGCACAATTTATAATTTATATTAAAAAAACACGTGTTGAGTGTTTCAAAATCACGCTAAAATTCCTATATTAAAATCAACAAAACCGTGTAATCGTCAAAAGCTGTCAATCATAACTCCAGGCCTAAGAGTTGCAGAGTTATAGATAGATCTTTAAATTGACATAGTTCGGAAATTATTCATTGGAGAAAAATGTTTCATTAATACTAGAATGGAAGTGTGGGAATATGGAAATATGGCGGCCACCTCTGTCGCAGCACTTTACTATATGGCATTTCTTAGTAGGGTATTTTCGAAGTTTGAACAATGTGAAGCGCTTCGCATTGCATAATCGGACCGCTCATTTGACATCAATTGTAATCGAAAGACGGACAATTTCAATAGTGTGATAATTCAAGTGTCTCTCTATTTTAATACAGACTTTGATATTCAGAATGCAGTTATTTGAGGAAACTTTCGTCGTCGTTTAAGTGCACGGTTTACTCGCTTGCAGTTTGAGACATTCTCCTCTTGTACAGGGTATGTTACACTAAGTCAATCATCCCGACTTCATCCTTTTCATTAATTTTTGTAGATATTATTGTTAAATAGGGGCTACGTAGGAACAGAGAGACACGCGGTGCTCCGAGCTGCTGCGTTACTTTTTCCAAACCTTGTTAGGCCCATGAAACCGCATCCATCCCCATTATTTACATAAATTGGACGAGGTATTGAACTGCTTTCTCGGTTATTGTACACGCTGGCATACAAGCTTTTAGAACGGCATTTTCCATATTCATACTCGTAAATTATAAATATGAGCAAAGTATTTCCCGTGCATTTGTTGCTCAATAGTAAATAAACGAAGCGAATTCTGTCGTCCCCCTGGAAACCAGGAATTTGTTAATTCAATGTTTAGCTTACCCTATCCTCATAACGGTATGTACGCTAAATTTGCATTTCTAATAGTGGTTCGTGGTAAACCCCCAACGGGAGCAAATCGCTTTTATGTAACAGTTCCACTTTGGAGTGCGGTGCAGAAAGGTCGCTTAAATGTTGCTGAGCCATTTGGGCGTGAAGTTGCTGTTATAGTAAAGTGAAGACTTGGCAATCGCTTTTATATCTATGCTAATTGCGGTGGAACCTAAAAATAGAACTCTCCCGCATAACTGCATGCTTTTCCATTGTGCTACGCACATTTTTGTGGCAATCACCGGATGAGCCGATAAGTTGATGCAAATTATGAAAAATTGATCAGTCGTCGATTCCAGTTGAATCGATAAACAGCAAATCACGAGCCCGTTCCTAGTATTGCTACAAAAGCATCCAACATAATCAGTACAATTGGATACTGCACACAGAAGCAATACGGCAATTGTGTAGAAGCTAGGCACATAGTCTGGACACAAGTGAACCCGTTGCAAATGTAAGTTAAGTACTCAACAAGGGCACACGAATATATTTGAAATTGTAGCCACCAAACGAGAAATATTTCCGGTCAAAGTTTTGTAGTTGGTGTCTTCAGGCAAGTTGGTCCTAGCGCTGAGATCGCCGATAATGTTTTCATCAACAACTTTGGACTTTGTCTGGAAAATACTTCAGAGCTCGGTGGTACTACCGCGAATATTATTAAAATTCATTTTTTTATCAAACCGATGCCAACTTCTAAACCCTCGTGCTATTTTAGTGGCTTTCCCAAATGACAATCTTTCCCGCTACTTTTTATTCAGAGTTGGGCTGATTATATACAGGCTCAGCCCTTTCGAGAAGAAATACATATGTGAATATAAATGTTGAAAAATAATTGGAATTCTATTGAAATTGTATGAAAAGCACTCGGGTAAATATTCACTTAAGGTCTCATTTTATTTAAATTAATTACGGGTGCTTTTCATTATGAACTTATTATGAGTAATAGAATAATATCTGACCCAGTTCTTTCTTAAGACCATCGTAAATATATTTACGAATATCCAGGTTATAGCGTGCTAATAGTATCCCCTATCGACCAGTTCGACCCTCTTCCTTGAAGAATTCCAATACACATCTATGAAGTGACTGTGCCTTTATCATTTTCAGATTTTCCGCTTACCACACGAGTTCCTTATATAGATTAATTGTCGGTTTAAGTGAGGAGGTTGAATAGAAGTTTCCCCACTCACATCAAAAACGACCAAATTATAAAGCTACTTTTAATTTAGGTATTCATCCTATAAAACCCGTATCTATATCAACCACATAGCACTGTTTTATAATATCTACACTGGCATCCCCAACTTCGTTATATCAATATTTAATAAACCACAAAGGAGTCACAAATAGTGAGGTTCAGCTATAAGATACATACGGGTGATGATAATGTGGCCAATACCATCTTGATTTAACCCTCACCACAACTTTGATTCTACATTAATATATTTTCTTACGGCATAGATTATCTCCTGGTCGATCTAATACGACTTCAACCTTCTCCACATACTTGAAACTATGTGTATGAGCATTCTGTATATACTCGTATGAGTATAGGAGTCGACTCCTAAACTTTTTCAAATCCTAGAGAGTTGGTTCTGTGGATTCTTCATGTCATGGTAGTCATTGCAATTCGGAGGTGCTCAATTACCCTCTTCTCAATTGATATTTGTCACGATAGTGGGTTTTGAACACTGAACCCATTGATCGTAATGTCTTTGTACCAGAGCTGCGTTGGGGTTCGGTTTTCATTGTTTTGTTACTTTCTCTGAAATATAACTTGTAACATTTTAGAGATCTGAATATGCTCTGAACAAGCTCCTCGAATATGGTTGTCGGATTTATGTTGGAAAATCATTATCTTTGGGTGCTCACACAAAGTGTTCAGTTCTGTTTTGGTATTTTAAGCGATAAAAATCCTTTGTCTCGTTTAATCAGACCTAGCTGAGAATATCATCAACCCACTTATTTCCATGAAGGAAACGTAAAACTTGGAATTCAAGTTGTTGTTCTGCCTCTGGCGATTTTGATTTTTGTTCATATATACTGGCAGATTTCTATCTGTCTGTGCTTCTCGACATGATATTAAACATTTAGTCACAGATGTAAGCGTGCGTCCATGATTGGTAACATTCACAACACTCTAGGTTCATAACCTGGCATCTAATCTCCTTGATTCGCATAAAGTGACTTTCGGCGTTGGGACTGTCTGTCGGAGATTTAGGACTACGTTTTTAGGTCAATCGTATTCTACTCCTTTATTGCCGTCTTTTAGAAGTCGTACCTCACATTAGAACAGTTTCGTGTCATACGCCCACTAAATCTAACAATGCATAAATTTGTTATTTGAATAAATACAACCGAAATCAAGTTGCTGGGGCAAAAATAATAAAAACTGCTATGCTGACGAATTCATGAAACAGGATACTCTTGAACGAGTGTGCTGTGTGGTGGTGACAGACCGTGCAATGCGTGCCACAAAACATGAACCACATCGAATCCATCATACTCGGTTGGAGTGCCTATAATCATGGAGCACGTTTTGCATAGAAATGTGTGCTACATACATATTTATGAGGGTTTTACTATGGGGCATAGCATAAATTGTATTAGGATACCATAACAACAAAAAATAACATGTCTCAGTCCCATAAGGCAGTATGTTGGCGGTAATCTGTGCACTCACCAATTTGTTGAAAGTTAGACGAGCGTTTGGGCTGCGAAGTTTCCAAAAAGTTTTTCGGCGACTTTGTTAGCCACTACTGCGAGTAGTATAAAAGGTTAAGGATAATGACTCTCATGTAATCAATTTGAATTTGTACACAGATGCAACCGTACCGCGATAATTTCAAGCAAACTCCTTGCCCAACGGCCTCAGACTCACAGTCCACGTCGCGTCTGCCATTCTCGAAGGCAAGTCGCGGTCGCAATCCAAGTGACAGCAATTGCATTGCACAGAATATTGCCGCTGGTGGCGGTGCGGTAACGACTCCTAGAATGATGAGTCCGGCGCCTTCGATGGAGCCGCCCTCATCAACTTCGGCGTTGGTGCGTCAAAATCAGGAACTGCGGCAACGTCTGGCCGAAGAGTCGAACAACTATCGACGGCGCATTGACACCTACAAACAGGCGCAGCAGAATCAGGCCACTTTGGTGAGTCGTCTGCAGTCGAAGATCCAGCAGTATCGACAGCGTTGCAGTGACTTAGAGGAGCGCATGCACGACACCGTAAAGCAAATACCGCCTACTTGCACACCCTGTACACCCAAGATCACCACTGGGCCGATATCGAACCAAGTTATGGTAATACTGATCAAATAGTTTATATCTTTGTGGTGTTCATGTGGTTTGTTCTTCTTTAAATCAGTGTTCAACTTCATTGACTTTGGGTCAATCAAGTCTTCCATGCTCATCTTCTCTGGATTCGCCGCCACCCACTTGTTCGCGTGAGTTTATCGTGCACGAGGATAGTAGTGAGTTGTGCCGCAAACTGGAGGATGAGCATAATAAATGTGAACAGTTATTGGCTCAGAATAGTGCGCTTCGGCAACAATTGGTGGAATCCAATCGCACTAACGAAGCTCTAACCAATGACCTACAGAAGCTCACGAATGATTGGTCTAATCTACGTGATGAACTAACTGTCAAGGAGGACGAATACAAGGAGGAAGAGCAGGTAATTATGTACATGCAATAAAAGCCAAACAAATGATAGACTCCAGAAGAATTTTATTCCCTTCCAATCGGGCAATGAAAAAATTTATTTGGAGATTATTATATGGCAGCTACTGGATTATTGAAGAGGGTACCAACTTGATTGTATCTTCTAGTATAGAAGGAAACTATTGTAGTATTAAGGTATATCTCTTTCATAACAGGCCTTTAAGGATTACTACAACAGCGAACATAATCGGCTGCTGAAGATGTGGCGAGAGGTGGTCGCCGTAAAGCGTGCTTTTAGAGACATGCAATGCGCCATGAAGAACGAAGTCACTAAAATGGGATTGGAAATAAACGGCGTCTGTAAGGATTTGCCGGCTTCCTGCAGCGGTGTTTCATTCACCCACCAACAGACTAAACGCCTCACAGATGAACAGCTCATGAACACCAAACGAGAGACCGATGATCTGCAAGCCCAATTCGCCACACTCAAGGTGCAGTATGAAAGCGCCCGCAATGAGATCAGGGATAGGGATCAGCGCTTACTGGAGCTGATGAATCAACTGAAGAAAATCGAAGACCGTTGCGCTCAAGCTGAGTCTCAGGCCCTACTCGCAAATCGCTACAACGACGAAATCGAGCGCCTGAACAACACCATACGGGAAATTGCACAAGCCGTTGTTCAAGACGCTGAAATAGCCGATCGCGAAGCTGACGCCGAGGTGACGGGATCAAACCAGCACATGCATTTGACGCGTGATTCAGCGTCGTCGGTTGCTGGCGGTGCGACAACGAAATCGCCGCGCCGCGCGTCGACACGCGCTTCGCAGGCGTTCGCCGAAGGCACCATCTCCGCAGTACAGGCTGCTCTCCACAAATATCAACTGGCTCTGCATGATATGCAGGTGAAATTCCAAAATGTTTCGGAGAATCTACGCAACACCAAAGGTCATTTGGACACCAGTGAGGGAACGAAGACTTTACTAACTACGAAAATGCAACAACTCACTGAGAAATTGGACACCAGCAATTCGAAACTCTCGGAGCTGTTGAAAGAGCGTGATAGTCTACAAAGGACCTTGGAAGAGATACGCAATCAGAAACAACAGAGCGAACAGGGACGAGCTGATATTAATAATGCGGTAAGTTTTTGATTTCATAAACATTTAATCTAAGTACTCATATTGTTGCCCCCCACTCCCACTCAAATTCATCCGCAGTTTGAAAACTTGAGCGCTGATTTCGAGAAGCTGCAAATGAATTACGGAAAATTGCAAAAGAAGATTGACTCGCTGGAGGAGGACAAGAAAGCAGTGGAGCTGGAAATCCAGCGTATCTTGAAAGATAAAAATATAACCGAAATGAACCTGAGGTACGTTATTAGTGTTATGGACTTGGGATGGCGCATTGATTGATGTATGGGTAACTTTGTAGTTTGTTATTTAGAATAATATTAATTAATTTCTCTTAACCAGTCTTAAGATCAGTGACCTTTTACTCAGTGCATCAGAGCATTCTAATTTCTTCAGATACATGAAACCAAAAAATACAGTCCGATCTTCATAACCCCCACCCCAATTTCTTGGCTTCTTTGAGGTCCGCATGAAATTTAAGAGGTCTAAAAAATAAACAGAACACTAAATATCGCTACCCAACAGGAGTATCTTTCAGGGAAACTGTAGATATGTGGTAATACAAGTAAGAATTTGTCCGATCATTGGAATGGGTTGATATCTTGTGCACTGCGTTTATAATGTGCTGATTACACTATTTGTTTGGTTTGGTTCCGGTGGTTGATAGGCATCTACTGGATACGTAACATAATTAGCGGTGTAGCGCCGTTTTGGTACCACTTCCTCACCGAGTATCGGAACTATGGTAGATGCTACACACCATAGAGTTTAGGTAAAACATAATCATTTCTTCGTACTGACTTCAGAGCAGTCCGATAGGTTGTCGAGAAAGAACGCTCCCAGAAACCTATATATTTTCCTTGTCAAAGCAGGGCACTCGCAAAGTTAATGGGTGAGTGTTTCCTTTTGGGTTAAGTCCCCGCAGCTTCTGCAGTGGGTGTTAAATGGGACACGCAATATCTCTGCATGAATACCCACGCACCAGTGCCCAGTGTATACCGCCGTCGGCCTTGCCCAGCTTTACTATTATGATATTATTATTAGCTCCTTCCTGCTCTTTGTGCTCTTGTGTTTTTTGCTGTTTGGTTTTTTAGAAATACCTTTAAAGTATTACAGGTCCTAACTTGCAAACTTATATACCATTTATCCATGGCATAAGGCATGCTTCCCAACTAACTAACGCTATTACATACCAGACATTTCGCAACTTAAGGTTCAGGAACTCATATAAAGCAAATTTAGCTTTAGAGTCGCCTTATATTCTATTATGATATTCGTAAAATATTCCGGGTTTTCTGGGAATTCAGATTCCACATTCAAAATAGCAGAGATCTCCTTAACTTCATATTACTATACGAATAAGCTGATCAATTTTAAATTGCAGATCTGAGGAAGACAGAGGCAGCCGACTGCGTGAGGAAACGATCTCGTTGCGTGAAGAACTTAATCGTGTGAGTCTCAATCGTGATCTACTTGAACAGCAACGTATCGAGTCCGAGAATCTGATCAATCTGATCGAAAAACAAAAGGCCGATTTGGAATATGATCTCGATAAGCTGTTGCTGGAGAAGTGCGATTTGCAAGAGCGTCTGGAGAAGGTTTCCAATAATAACACTTCCACTTCCGATGAACTGAAGTCCATACAAAATTGTCTTAATGAATCGCAAGATGAACGTAAGAAGTTGCGTTCGCAAGTGAACGAGCATATCAGTGAGATAGGAGAATTGAAGAAAGAACTTAATGGCGCTGAGAAAACGCGTCTAGAGTTGGAGACGGATAATTTATCGTTTAGCGAAAAACTGAAATGTTTGCAGATGGAGAAAGAAAAAATCTTGCAGGATTTGGCTTGTGTTACACGGGACCGTGGGGACATACATAATCAGTTGACGTGCCTGTGCCGCAAGAAAGAAGCATTAAACGAGGAGCTTATGAGAACGCGTCAAAGATTGGAGCAAACCGCAGAGACAAACAACCGGTTAAATAGAAACCTGGAGGAAATGGTGAAGGATATCGAAGAGAAGCAGGTTGTGATTGATCTTCATGAAAAGGAAACTCATCGTTTGCAGGTTAAATCATATCTATAATTTATTCTAACGAAAAAACGATATGGAATTTTTCGCATTTCCAAATACCCTGACGTTTTTTGTCTGAATAGTGCTGATTATTTGACTTGATTGCCTCAAATAACTTTGATTCTTTAATTTAGGAACTTCTAGCGTCGATGCGCTCAGAAAAAGAGTCTCTAGATGCTGTGCTATTCGACACCAACACAACTTTGGAAGCCACCGAAGAAAAGCGCACTCAATTAGAGCGTGAATTGCAGGAAGCTTTGGTGCGTGAGGAATCACTGAAGAACAATGTGGCTCGCCTCCAGAAGGAGTTAGAGCAGTGCCAGCGAAGAGCCCAAGAGACGAAAACCCAATTGACTAATGCTGCACGTGCCGCGGAAAATGATTTCAATCAAAAGGTGGCGAGTCTAAAAGCAGCTGCGGAGGATGCCACCAAGAAGCATACGGATGAAATAAATCAATTGCGGGGCGCTTTGGAGAAGCGAATGCAACAAGCTCTGCAGGCACTGCAAACTGCGAAGGATGACGAAATAGAGAAATTACAAGAGCGCCTGGAGGCCCTGCAGGCCCACATGGAGAGTTTAGTGCAGCAGCATGAGGAAGCAATGATTCGAGCTGAGAACGAAAAACAACAAGCCTTGTTAATGGGTAAGTCACCGAAAGAGTGGTTTGGCATCCAGCACTAATTAAATCCCCCGCAGCTCATCGCGATAAACAGTCTGTAGCTGAAAAGCTGGACGCTGTTTCCAGAGATCTAAAATCCGAACAAGAGGCCATAGACCGCAGCAAGCGTGAACATAACGCCAGAGATGAGAAGCAGCGAAATGCTATTGCACAATTAAAGGATGAAGTCGTTGCGATACGCACCAAGGAGGACGAAAATAAGTAAGTCTAGTGGACTGTATAACCCAAAACAGATGAAGAGAATCCGTTTTTTTTATTTAATTAGGATTAAGTTGGAGGAGTACATACGTAAGCAGGAGATCCAATTATGCGCTATAAGGGAGGAGCGGGACACTTTATTCCGCTTGAGTGACGAGCTGAAAATGGAAATTCGTCTGAAAGAAGATAAAATGGAGGGCATCAACAATGAATTGCAAGATGCCTTGCGAAAATCCAAGGAAGGTAGATCTTTCATAATTGTGTGTTCACTTTGGGCAATATTCAACTGAGTAATGCCTTTTTCCATTAAGGTGAGGGGTATATTGAGAGCTTACGCAAGGAGCTCACTGACTGTCGTCGCCAATTGGCCGACAGCAATATTGAGCGCGATAAGTATGCAACCAGCAATAAGGAGCTCCGCGATCATGTGAAGCGTGTGGAGTGTGCCAAACGAGAACAGGCACGCGCCATTGAGGAAGCACTCCAAAAGATAAGCAACCTGGAGGAGAGCAAGAATTCTTTGGAGAATGAGCGTACGCGTTTAACAACGATCCTCAAAGAAACAGAGAATAATTTAACTAAAACGACGCAAGAATTCAACTCCACGAAGAATGCTCTGCAGAAGTCTCAAATTGAGATGGCACAAAAGAATGAGGGCGGCAAGGAACTGCAAAATAAGATGGCCGGCGAAATTGAAATGAAGGAGAGAGCTCAACAAGAATTGTGTGAAATCAAGAAGCAGGTAAAGAAACTTATTTCGAACGAAAGCAATTGAATTGTCCATTACGTTGGAGTAGAAGTTTCGTCTCCTTGTCTCTAGCCTCCTTGCTTTCCATTCATAGAAACACAATGTAATTTAAAGACTAACATTTTACACCCTACAGCTGGCAGATCTCGAAGCTAATTTGTGTGCGACACGTCAGGAATTGGGCCGCGCGCGATGCCATTCCAATCAGGAAGAACACCGTTTCCATAATCGCGAACAAGAGTTGGTTGCGCGCCTTGAAGAGGCACGCGGCCGTGAAAAGCGTTTGGAGGATCAGAAACACAACCTCGAAGTTTGTCTGGCCGATGCAACGCAACAAATACAGGAGCTCAAAGCTCGGCTCGGTGGAGCTGAGGGACGTATTCGCGCTCTAGACGAGCAATTAGCCTGCGTCGAGCTGCACAAACGTGACACGGATCATAAACTAAGTTCTGTGGTGCACACGCTCCGTCGCATTGCCGGTATTCAACTCGATGGATCCGTGAATTTGTCGCACCGTCTAGTGAGTCCGTCCAGACGTTACAGTCCCGTACGTAGTGTTGGCGGTCCCAGCTGTCACGACTTCGACAACAGAAGTACGTCGCAGTGTCCAGACGCTCCTATCGACATCGATCCCGATTTGGTACGCAAAGGAGTGCGTAATCTAATGCATCAGGTGGCTCAAATTGAGCGAGAGAAAGATGATTTAAGGACGCAGTTGACCTCCGCTAAGAAACAGCTTCAAGATGCATCAGATCAGCAGTTGCGTTGCGATGGAAAAGTTGGCAAACTGCAACAGATGCTCCGTCATCTACAGGAGGAGAAGAGCAACTTGGCTACGGAGAGAGGCATGAAGGCAACTGCATTGATTGCTTTGGAAGATAAATTCAAGCAAAAGAATGATGAATATCAACAGTTACGCGAAAAGTTGGCTCAGACGGAAATGCAGTTGTCTGTATCTACGGAGGAGAATTCTCAGAATGAAGTAGGTATAGAAAACAAACACGGGTGACTATATTAATCCTTGTTCCCTTTCACCTATCCCCACAGGACCGTTTAGATAAGTGCCGCCAACATGGATCTAAACTTGAAAACGATAAGAGGCAACTTCAGGAAGAGCTAGCAAAGGCAGAGGGGCGGGCCACCAAACTAGATCTCCAACGTGTGGCGCTAGAAGGCGATATTAATCGCCTGCAGATGGCTTTGCAAGAAAAAGATTGCCACATACGTCAAGTTCAAGAGCGTTTGGAAAACCAAAATCGAGCCATAACGCAACTGGAGGATCGTTGCTCGTCTCTCAAAACCACCGTTGATCAAATGAAGGAGCGTTTGCAGAAGGCGGCTGTGACGGAGACCGAATTGCGTGGCGAAATGAAAACAATGCACAAAGAACTGTCGGAGCAAGGCCATTGTTCCCAGGCGAACGAAGATAAATTGAAATTGCTGCAAAAATCTCTGCAGTCAGCGGAGAACGAGAAACGTATTCTTGCCGAGCGTTTGGACAATACGCAAACTACTCTCAATGAACTGCGTCGCAGCCAGCAGGCTCAGCTGGACGGTGCTCAACGATTGCAGGAGCAGGTGACCGATTTAGAGGTTCAAAGATCTGCATTGGAGTCGCAATTGCGCATCGCCAAGTGGAATCAGGAATCGAATGAGAAAAGCGGCACCAATGACAACGACAAACACGATGATGAGCTTAATCGACAGCTGAAAACTTCGCAGCGTGAAAAATCCGAACTACGAAACAAGTTGCAGTCGCTGCAGGATAAAGTGAAGCAGTTGGAATCGGAGCGTAAGAGCAAATTTTCCGGTGGTTCAGCCTATGACCGCGCAGAGAAAGCAGGTTCCTACTACGATGCAGGAGATTATGATTCCAATCGTTTGGACAATTCAAGTGGCAATTATCTGAAGGGTACGTTCAGTTGCGGTTTAGATCACGGGGTGATTGAGCAAGAGGCGAGGGAGTTGCGATTAAAAGTGCGACGCTTGGAGACTCTACTGGCGGAAAAGGAATCCGAGCTGGCGCGCTGCAAAGCAAGAATACATGACAGCACTAAGTGTATCGACGGTGATTCAGATCGTTATCGTAGCGCTCATTTGCATGCCGAGAAGTTACTGGATGCTCGTGAACAGTCACACAGACAGCAAGTTCTTCGGCTGGAGAATCAGGTCCTTTGTGGGAATTTGTTAGTGTTAGATTGATTTATATGCTTCACTTATTTATTAACAGATCTCGATGCTACGAGAGCAACTGGCTCAGGAGGCTAAGCGCCGCCAGCAATACATACTGAGAAGTTCAAAAGCGAATCGCGAGATGCAACATTTGCGCAATACTCTAGGAGATTCACTGCGACATGTATCGCAGCATCCGCTGGATCCTAACATGTTGGAAAACGAATCCAGACGGTAAATTTAATCGCCCCAACACTGACTAAAAACTTACGGGGTCATTTTTGTCCCATTTCCCAATGCAAAAGCATGAGGGAGTTTTGAAATCCACAGGGAGTTTTGGCTCAGAATCTGAGTGATTCTGTACACGCGAATATTTCTCCCTCTACCTCTAAAAGTGTACATTTGATCCATAGAATGAGCTTTTTGGGCGGAAGTTAGGGTTCATACAATATTAATCTGAATCTAAAATATGAATTCGTATAAGATTGATATTGAGACTTCCCATCGACCGCTTAAAGACCACGTGGCTTTTCAGCTTAATTAAATATTATATCCTTAATGAATGGGAATAATAAGCAATCGAGAAAAAATCGATAGACCTGCCATCTTCAACTACACTTTTGCTACGGTTAGGATCGCGTCTTTTGGGGTGTCATCCTGCAAATAAACGGTGGTGCAGTATTCAACATGCTTCCTACGACAATCTTCCAGAATAGCTGGTAACGGGTACAACATGTCTGTAGACCACTGATTAGATTCTATTATAATTATTATTTATTTGGTTCAAGAACATGACCCACGACGGGTCTATTTCTTCAGAAATGTGCTGTTTCATTCTGCATGTTTTTCTGATATGACGACATTTGGGGGAAGTAATGGCAGACTATCTTAATACGATTAAAATTTGTCCCCTTGGGAAATAGGACTCGAATTAGAATCCAATTTAAATTTCGAGGGGAAAATTACGCTCGCATATTTTTTTCGATTGGGCTGATTTTCTAAGCTCGTCCTGAAGCGAAGCCAGATGAATTCGTTGCTCCACTGCCCTACAGCGACAAAGATGATTAAAAAGCATTTGTTTGCGAGGACTATTGTCCAATCAGATCCAGTCATAACCAATTATCACACAAAATTTTCAGTTACTTGAATTACTTTGATTAAAATCCAAGGACATTATTTTTTTCATCTGTCAACATAACTAGATCAAAGAAGGAAAACATTTTGGGAAACTGTCGAACTACAGAACTAAAGTATCAACGCACAAAACGTTTAAACTGATATGGGAGAGAGGAAATTTACATACATTTATAGGCTTGGACGTGGGTTATAGTCGTACTTATATGTGAAAAATATAGTTTGTAGTGAATCAAACGAGAATTAGTGTACCAATTTCCCCTTTTAATTTATGATATGCCGTCAATGTAGGAAGGGAGGAAATTGTCTCACAAGGTGCCTGGAGAGCCAACGAGAACACAGAGAAAGGAAAGCATTTTGCACCCGATGTATACTTTCCTTGCTTTTAGCTGGGAAGACTCTATGATGCCACCTCTTTGACGGGCAGTTTTATTTGGCTGTTGCCAATATTTAAAGTGGTATCATCACTCTCCGCTGTCTGAGGGGCGAGTGTTTTGTAAAATATCTTGCACCACTCTGAGTTTCTTCGGTTTAGGTTTAACATACTGTTGAGATTGTAGTGGAAAATTTAGAGTAGAAAGGACTTACTGCCATTTCTATAATTTCTTGTGAGTTAGACCCAAGTATGTTCCTATTGAATAAGGCCTCATTAAATGTGAACTGTGAGCAATTTACTGAGTTTTTCGGATCTTTTAATTACCTTGATAGCCGTAATAAACAGGATTTTATTACAAAAAAAAGCTGAAGAATTTCTACCACCTCTAGTAATCTTCGGCCTTTAAAAAGCAGCATTTAATGATTTAAGGATAACTTGACTATCTGAGCAAATCAACCATTCTGTATTCAAATCTTGTGGATAGATTAGTTTTGGAGCAGAGCTTGATTATGGACATTTCCTTCCATTGGGAGATTGCCAAGATTAATGGCCGGTTGTACGTGTACCAATCCGTGTACCATGCTCGATGAAGGAGGAACTAAGAACGTTACCAGTTCTTTCGAGAACGAATCGTCACTACAAACTTCTTTTCGTATCCTCTAGTTGATAATCGCAGCAGGGGATCGAAAATTCCCTCATTTATTTAGCAATGCAATATAGTATGGGTGCAACTGTGATCCATTGGAATCGCAATAAGATTACATAAAACCAGTGTAGACCCTTGGGATATACACGTATTATTCGCATAATGAAGTTAAGGACAGCCGTAGGTGTTAGGCGCATACACCCAATGATTCAGACAGGTAGTGAGTCTTTCAATTTTCTCAAGCGTTCTTATTGTTGTGGTGCAACTAGATCCAAGTCACCTTAATTCTACTGCATTCGTGATTGTTTATCCGACAATTAATATGTAGAGGCAAGACAAGTGGATACATCTAAGACTGATACATCGATAGTTCCATATATCCATCTGCAAATTCAAATCGTAGTGTAGCTCTGTCGAAAAAGCGATCTCTTTGGGAGTCTCAAGATAGTTCACTGCGAAAAATGATAGCAATATATTTGACTTCTTTGGAACACATGCCAAAGGTTTCGTCATAATGTTTACACCAAACGAGACCACCAGTTTACTTCTTCTTGTAAAACATAATTCTGGGCTTGGTGAAGGCGTGAGCTGAACTATAGGACCTCAATGGTTTCGACTACAGGATTCTCTTTTAGAATTTTTAATTTCGTGCTTATAATTAGGAATGGCCATATTGGGTTCCCGATCCCTATACGGTGGATTTAGTTAAAAAGTTGTTATCTGTATAGCAGGGGCAATATATAAACGGAGCTCTAGTTTCGTTACTTATCAAACAGAGATGATCTTTTGAGAGACGACGAATTCGTACGGTAAGTGCTTACAGTAGTGCTAGTCACATCCAATACAAAGCTTATATCCCAATAATAAAACACGAAGATATATACGAAAAATGCCACTCAAAGATGTTGTAATAAAGCGGAATGGTGGCTAGAGTTTAAGCTAAAAACCGCGCATCTATCACCAGTGATGAATGTTTAGTTAATTCCTACAAACATTGATACTATGCATACTTATAAAACCAATGAGAGACTCACCACAAACGTCCGTATTTCAACGAGGTGGGCGTTGGACATTGGCATCACAATTAAGGAGGATCTGCAATCCTTGCCTTACAGCGAAAGTAAGAAGATAGTTAGATTCAGGCTGGTTCAGTTGGGAATTGTGCCGATACTAAGATGATGTCTCTAGTTCGCGGGAACGTTGCGGGTTGACTAGTTAGTGGCAAGAGTTTGATATTATTAAATTTGATGGAGTCTCTAGATCAATTACCAGAAGCATCCTAGAGTAGCTTACCAGCACCGGATAAACCACCCATATTTACCATTGTTTATATTTTAGTATTTTCATAAAATATAATATAATAGCAACAACAACAAAACGATGGCTTGTTCATTCCCCAATAATCACTCTGGTTGTAGCTGCAAGTTTCTTTTCGTGTGGAGACAGTTTTAAAAAATTGTATTAAATAGTTTGTGTTGCGTTTATAACTTGAATTCAGAATTAGTGAATAAATTTGAAGAATCCTCCAATTTGACAAGGACTGATATAAATTATATTATCATATTAAACTGCGTCCTATTTAGATTGTTGAATGTATGCTTATTTACAGCTTGGACACTGCCGTTTCCATGAGTCTGCCACCATCAACATGTCGTGACTACGATCGCGATTAATTGCTGGACAGCAGTTAATTTAAGAATTCTGGTATATTGATCCCGCCAAACGTCCTCCTTTGATGTCTGAAGCGAGGAGGTTTCTTTAATACTGCCACTCAAACTGCCCTCTACGTACATATATATCGATTGCATTTAGCATTTAATCTTAACAATTTTCTTTACATATTTACAAAATATATATTAAAATAAAATACTGCACTAACCCTTGTCAAGCAAATTTCTAGTCGACGTACTCGTAGTCCAATATGTGTAATGAGTTTTGTGTTAATATATTATTTATCCAACTGCATACTTTGCAAGTCCTTTATATGTAAAACCCTTGTTTATTTGTTCTTATTTTCTTCCATGTTTTTAATTTATTCATTTACGATTATATATGTACATATAATCAAATCCCCAATTTTAACATTACATATACATACATATATAAATATGCATAGAGACATAATGCAAAATCATTCAGAGAACATAAATACATTTATCATTAGAAGATTATAGCTTTTCATTGTCTGCTAGATAGACAATAGAATACAGTGTGTTCAATTTAACATCACATTACGGAAAAACACCTTCAGAAATTGTACCACGACATGGAAATATGTTAAATTATAAAATACAATTGAAATCATTTCATGTTCATAATGGAAACATTAAGAAATTCACATTTAATAAATTGTGGCGCCTCTCCTTTCGAAGGAGATCAACGTACTACAGTTGTTTAAAATCAATTCCACAAAATCGCTGTACCATTCACAGAGAAGCACGAATGTTTAAAATTAACAAATAACTTACTAACTACAAATGTAATCACTACAAATGCATTTCCAATATAAGATCAAACCATGGTTTATATAGAGAAATAAAACATTTTAAAACACTTTTAGAAACATCTGTTTTTACTTGACTTTCAACAATTCTTCCAAACACTTAACCACCAGTTTCATGTTCGCCTTTTGTTCAGACAGTTTGGCAACCTCCCCAACTATAGCGAAGAGGGCTTTCGATTTGCCCTTTCGGTATTGCTGGGCAGCATCGGGTTGGTTATCCATGGCTTGCAGGCACAGTTTTTCAATAGCTGTGGCGTCGGATACTTGTTGCAGATTGTTGGCTTTTATTAACTGCAAGGATTTTACTTTTTATATATTTCAAGTTAATACACTTTCAGGCTTACTGCATTGATGTCTGCTCCGGGTTCTTCATGCTGCAATTGTATCAAATGACGAGCGGCGTTCAGGTTTATTTCATCGGCGTGTAGCGCTTTTAGAATATCATTTAAGTGTGGACCAGTTAAACGACTGCGGTTTATAAAGAGGTCAATATATTTATAAATCGATTACTACAGCTAAATATTCGTCCTTACCACTCATCGAGTTCTATATTGGTCTTATTGCAAAATGCCAGTAAGTCATTGATCAAAAAATTTGTAACAATTTTGGTGGGAATAGCAGGCAAATTCGTTATCACATTTAAAAAGTGTTCCAACAGGGTGGGTTCATTCTGAAAGGAAAAGGATTTACTATAGAAACAATATGTGTTTTTTACTTGGATAATTGCGACTCAATGCGCCAAAAGATTTTTCACTTTATAAATAAATAAAATAAATGTAATGTAACTTATGTATAAGTAAACTTTAATGTACGTATGCGGGGCCTATGTATTCTTCAATTTTTTCCGTAGGGAGGGGAAATCTTCGAAGGGATAAGTACCACCCAAGAGTGTGAGATTATTCAGATTACTCATTTATTCAGATAACTCATTAAAACCACCTCCCTAACCTAACTGCCTAACTGTTCCGCTAAGCCTGATAGTGGTTTAGGAAGGATAATAAATATATATGCATAAATGAACTACTCACGATTTGAAAGAAAAAGTGTTATTTTTGATGTCAACAAATGTTTGTTAAAGAAAATTAATAGTAAAAAATTTATATATAAGGTTTTTGCAGTTTATCAGTGCTTATTACAATAAAAATGAGGGGTGGCAGTTATGGATATAAAACACCGAAAATTTGTTTTTTGCAAATAGTTCGATCACTGAAGTGGGTCAATTACTATTTTTCCTTGATTATCTAACTTTAATTTTTGTATCTACAATTTTCTTAAACAATAGTTAATAATGTTCTATTACTACAACAGCTTTGAAAGTTACTTTTATTTTTATAAACCTTCTTATCACGGCCACTTTCAAATCACAACTGATTGCTTTCTACAGTCCCATTCCGAATTCCAGAATGTTCCCACCTACACGAGAGGTTTGCCCATTATCTAGCATACCTCATTATGTGACAGAGGCAAGAGCCAATAAATAACAAGACGTACGAGTTACCGGTAATGACATAAAATATTAAGAATAAATAAATAGTAATAACATTGCTTGTCCAATTTTCTTGAAATAATTTTAAAGTAAATGTGTATTACTAATTCCACCAGAATTTTGTAGTTAAGTGGACACCTTCAAAATTTCATACAAAAACATACGCGCGCATTTAAAAATCATTCATCGAACTAGTCTCATGGTATGAATATAATGGGAGCTGCCTGTTTCGCTGTGATGCTGTAATGTCTTATATAGGAAGTTCTCAAAAAGATCGAAAAATATGTTTCATATAAGGATTTCGTTTTCAGCAAAAATAATCCGGAGGCAGCTTTCTGAAAATAACGTTATTACCGAATTGTAAAACTTGTATTCTAATGGCGGGATGCTCTCAAGCTCAGAACAATGTTCCTACCTTCGAACCAATAATAGAATGATAATTTGTCACATTTTTTGTAGTTTACGAGTAAAAATTATCTCTAATTCATTGATACTACATACTGAATTCCTTATTTATCAATAATAAATTATCGCCGACGAGAAGAAGCTTTTCACGTGACCAGGTACTTTGAAATGATGCTTGGGCTTGAGATGAGCCATCGACTCTCAGCAAAGTCAGAAATTCAACTCGGCGCCTATTCAATATCAAGAAATTTTTATCATAAAAGCATATAAAGAGACTTCAATTCTATATGCTATGTTTAGACGCAACATCTCAACTGTCACGACCACTTTCATATAAAGTTATACGGTAAAGTCTGACAAACGGAGTTGTAATTAGAGTATTTAGTATTAAGTTTTATTTACAAAGATCCAATTCAGGCCTAAGGCAGCAGCTCAACTTAAGTTATATTTGTTTAGTATTAAGTATAATATTGTTCAATACCGTCAACACATTTCATTCCCACTCTGAATATATTTATATTGATGTAGTTTAATACCCTCTTTAGAGCGACATTGTAATCTCATCACAGTCTTCTTTAATATTTTTATAATTAAGTAAATATCCTTACCATTGTTGAATCAACGTTCTTCCTATCTAATTGATCTATAACTGCACTACCTAATTTTTAGTTTTTCTAACTCTTCGGCCAAATATCTAATTTGGTCATTCGAGTTACCAGTTCGTAGATCTGATACGAAGAAAGCTGATTTGAGAGCCGCTGTAGTTCATAGCCTGTTTTCATTGTGAAAGTGTTATTCATGGCTGTAGGATGAGTTATTTACTTTGATATAATTTTGGACCTTTTCACACAAAACGCAATGACTGACCTAAATGCGATCCTGCTTGAATCCAAATTACGATTGTGTTCACTTAATATTATTTAATTATTTGCTATAAGTGTGGATAAATTAATATATTGAATTGAATCGAATCAAAAGTTTTAGGTATATGGATATGCCTTTTTGAAAACAAAAATATCGCCCCTATTTCACCGTCCACTTCAATTTTTGTATTGAAGCAGTTTGCCATTATTTTTTGTGAGATAAACATAACATTTATTGTCAGCGTTAATACCTAAATAATCATGATTCTACTGTAAATCCTCAATGAGACTTTTACATAAGTATTTTCTATGTTTGAAGAGTATATGAATAGCGACCCATAAATATTTAATAATCAATATATGATTATACTTCAAAAACTACTAGTCCGAAAATGTTAAATATAAATTATTCATCTAAGTAAATGTATCAACTTGCCACCAAAATAATTGCCGTTTCCTGGTTGAGTTGGTAATTTGCCACCAAATATCGTCGTGTGTGCTCAGGCAGTTCAGGCAATCCTTTTGAAATAGTGACAACTGACACCATTTTTGTGTCATCTGTATCTTGTAAATTAACTCGTAGTGGCGGTAAATTTGGTTCGGGCATAAAACGATAGTCCTGTAAAACTTCCTTATCTCTCATAACTACAGTGCGTCTTGCTTCAGCATCCCAGGATCGAGTTTCGTTTGTTACAAGTCCACCCTCAGATACAACCTCCATTTGTCGTTGTAACTCATATGTGATAGCTTGGGATATGCTACGGACTGATCCTATGTTTTTTACTTCTGTACGCACGCCTAATGGATCTCCTTCTTGGTGTATGGATACATTGGCGTCGACACGTAAAGCTCCCTCTAATAATAAACGAAATGAAAATTTGATGAATGATAACGATATGCATGTCAAATACCCTCCATTTTGCAGGAACAAGTTTCTAAACGCTTTAATATGAGTATTAACTCCTTTATTAAGGAAGCTGCTTCTTCGCCGCTTTGTAAATCAGGCGCGAACACCAGTTCCATAAGTGGAAGTCCAGCTCGATTGAGATCCACCAGACTTCTAATTAATTATAAAAATTCATATAGTACATACATCAAATTTCAATTCTAATAACTCGTATCAAACCTTTTTAAAACATCGTCATGCAAGGATTTACCACTGTCTTGTTCCAGCTGCAGTTGTAACAAGTTCACTGTTTTGTAGTATATTTTTCTACCAGGTACAATCACGGGATATGTAATTTCGCCATCATTGGCCAGAGCCTTGCGCTGCTGTGTGATTTGATAACCAGCCTGCAGGGAAAATATTTAAATCGAATAATCTCAAACAACATAAAGAACCTAGTAACCGGCAAATCCGCATAAAAATAATGCTTGCGATCGAACATGGATACTTCATTTACACGGCAGCCCAGGGCCAAGGCAGTCTTAATACCCTGTTCCACACATCTACGATTTAACACCTAAAAATCGATAGGAAAAACTGACATGAAGTGCATTTACAAAATTAGGAATTTCACATACCGGCAAAGTGCCTGGTATGGATGCATCAAAAAATGATACACCCTCATTAAGTGGTGTAGAAAATTTGGATCCACTACCAGAGAACAACTTCGACTCACTGGAAATTTGTGCGTGGACCTCCAGACCAATGACAGGATTCCATTTCCTTAAAAAGGCGTAAAATATTTAGTTGGAAGAGTAAAACTAAAAATGAATAAAACGCCTTTATTTCCGCGTCTGTTCACAAATTTCTTAGGAAACACACATAAAGGCACTTTGTTGGCTACTTCATTATTAACCTTTTAGTAGCCTTTGCAATTTTCAGTTGCGTAGCAAAAGTTCTAACGCAGTTCCTCACATATTTGTCCAACATTTCGCGAAGTGGACTCTTCAATTCTTTTTGTTTTTATACCTTTCCAAACAGCTGAGCGCTGATTGGTAATCATCTGTCAGCTGTCACGATGGGGGGGAAATTTCGCGTTGGCACCACATGCGCACGGGTGACTGTCAAAATAATAATAATAAAAAAAGTAATAAAGTAGTGATTAGAATAATTTATTTTCTTTTTTGTGCTCATTTTACCAATGGCCAATGGAGATTCTTAGATTTTTGTGAAGAATCAGTGAACGCGCAAATGCCGATAAAACCTAACAGGTGGAATTAAAGCGAAGAACACACAGGCTGCTGTCGCCACCCGCCACGCACTTGGTATAAAATCAATTGCAATTGCCAGTTGCCCCACGCTAAGCATAATTAATTGGAATCGCAAAACTGGATCTGGATACTGCAGAGAGCATAGTGTGCTGAGACGGAGCTATGTCATCTTGATACTGCCGCCAGCTACCGCAGAATGGATGTCGAGAAAATTTTCAATGACTTGGAGTCGAATCATACGCACGAATGTGAGGAAGCGAAAAAGAAGCTGGTGGAATTGTTTTCACAAAGTAAGAATGTGCCACAGACCCGTTTATAATACTATTGTGTGATTTATTTGATTGTCTTTCACATTTGGAATTAGGCAAAGAACAATGGTTAGTTCATTATATGATGGAATATTTTCTAAAAACTGGCTCAATGCGCATTATGGAGGTATTGGTCAAAGTGCAATCTCCGCACGACAGCTACATTTTTGATCGCTTGGCCGAGTGGCTCAAATCACAAACGTATCGAGTACAGGCACTCAATCTCTTCTGTTTTGTAGTGCGAAAGCATCCTACGTGGTTGTTCAAAGTGGAGAAACACCGTCTGATTAAGGACATTTTTAAGCTATTACTTGTATGTTGTAATTATCTTATTGAATTATATTTTAAATAACATTATACATATTAACAGATGGAAAAGGACATTGTACCTTTGATGAGTGCTCTCCTCTGCATCATCACACTGTTGCCTATAATACCGAACTTGGTACCTAATTTCCTTAATGACTTATTTGATATATTTGGTCATTTGGCTTCGTGGAACTGCCAAAACCCTAATAGGCTTTCTGATGATAAACTTGTTCATCTGCAGTTAGGGTTACAGATGCTTTTCCATCGTCTGTACGGAATGTTTCCATGCAACTTTTTAGCGTATCTGAGTGATTTTATAAGGAAAGAGAAAGGTGCCATTTTTCATCACACCATCAAACCGTTGCTGGAGACTGTGCGTGTACATCCAATGTTAGTGACTGCGACTACCGAGACCGAAATGAGCAATTCCCGTTGGAAGGAAATGGAACCACACGACGTGGTTGTTGAGTGTGCAAAATTATCGCTGCCAGTTATAAATCAGGTAATATATTAATTCAGATTATTGGAACGTATAATTTATATCAATTTAATTCAATGCTAGGAATTTTCCGAACACACACACCAAATGACCTCATCAGATTTAGATACTCCGGTTCCGTTATGCACTACTCCGCTTATAAATACAAAACGCATCAACAGTGCTAACACAACCGGACCGCTACACCAATATAAGGACCTGCATTATAAACGTGAACCGATTGCGCGTTTCGATAACGGTTCTAACAGTGGCATTAATGCCGTGATATGGAGCCCATACAACGAAATAACCGCTTCTGGTCCTATACCTTTAACACCTACGCCATCCTACATTCTGCCTCTAACTACATCAGCCACCTCCAATTTGAACAATCAGTTATTGGGTGTGACTGGATCTTCTCCACCAGAAGCTGCTGTTGAGGCAACTCCAGAGACCACACCCATGAAAGATATCAAAGAGCGACAGCATACCTCATTGGTGTCTGCCTCGGCAGTAGCCAATCCACATGCGGTGCGCGCCATTTTTGTCTCCAGTCAGCCATCATCACCGATGCGCAAGGAACATAGTCAATTCAATTTCCCCGATCTAGCAACGGAGACATGTGCCACGTCCACTACCGTCGTAGAGCAGGAAGTGAGCACGCGGCTAGTGACACGTGTCACCACAACGTACGATAGAAGGTTGCAGCAAATTATACAAGACCGGACGCACTCGCAGAGTCCGTTTCAAACCATTGAGGCACAAGCAGCAAAGCAGGGATACCGCTCACCCATTGACCTTAGTTGTAGTAAGTCATGCAAACACTGGAATGAAATAAATGAAAACAAAATGAAATATTTCTTTTTTAAATCAGGTAAATGCGACACCCCTGACGTTGACACTGATGCCTCATCCCATTTTTTTAATCCTACACAAAGTCGAACGATACCCACTCCCGTGGAGCACATAACGAAAATGTGCGACAATTGCAACGAAACCGAGCGGTCTATGTGCACTGCGGGTGGGCTGCACATACCGACAAGTAGATCAATGCAGCTACTTGCCAAGGGTATTAAACGACGAAACCGGATGGCGAGCTACTGCTACAATGACTCCAGTTGTGAAAAAGTGAACGGAAGCAAAAAGGATGCTGGTGAGAGTGGTGGCGCCTTAGGGAAAGTGCGGCGCACGAAATCTTGCTCCTCGATATGTCACGCTACGCCCGCCATATCGGAGGATGGCTCTGATGACGACTCAGTTACGACATCGGGGCTCCAGCAGAGCGAACGGCGACTACAGAAAAGTGGAAAAATGTTGGCGATTGCTACGGCTACCAAGAAGACATTTACCATTTCGCACACAACCGTTGCTTCCCAGACAGTGGAAACGGTGCCGCAGCATTACGAAAATTCGCTCTTCGAAATGTTAATTGAGAGCAAACAGCTCCGCAATGCCTACGAATGTAACCTACTATATCCGCATCAAATACTCGACAAATATATTTTACGCACTACACGATCTAAGGAAAATTTTGAAGGTGGATACCGTTTCGATCAGGTATTTATTCAGACAATATATATAAAATGGACAATTATTGAACACATTTGCTCGTCATTAGGAGCAGTATCAACTGCTGTGTCTGCAATTGCAGTACGAGCGCTACCGCCGTGAAATACATGCGGAGCGCAATCGACGTTTGATGGGACGGAGCCGAGACAAACGAAGTCTTGAAATGGAGCGTGACCGTCTGCGGGAGCAACTTAAAAATTTTGCAGCTAAAAATAAGGAACTTGTCCAGCAAATTGACAAAACCATGAAGACAACTAACGAGCGTGAACAGATGTACATGGATGACCTGACGGCGCTAAAAATGAAATATGTAAATGAACTGGACCAAAACAAGTGCCTGAGGCAGGCCAACGATAATCTGCAAACACGACTCAATGAGGAATTGGCAAACCGCAAGGAGATCAACTATGAGTTGGAAGCCTTGCGAGGACAAATTTTCAACATGACCACTGAGTTGCAAAATGCTCAGGAACAAGTGGCACTCTTGCAGGTGTGTAAGCAAGAATTGGCGCGTCTCGAAGCGGAGTTCATTGTGATGGGCGAAGTGCAAATCAAATGTCGCGATCGCTTGGTAGAAACGGAGAATTATAAAGCGCGTGACGCGGAATTGCATATGTTGCAGGAGAGCTATAATACGGACTTAAAAGGTACGTTCATTTTGGTAATAAATAAGTGCAGTTAGTAAAATTAGGAATTTGTGTAGATATGAAACGTACGATGGAGGAAAAATCTTCGCAACTAGATAGCGCCAAGCATAAAATCATTGAGCTACAAGCTCAGCTGGTAAACAACGAAAAAGTAATAACGGAGCAGAAACGCCTGCTGAAGACCGTTAAAGATGAGTATGAAGAAAAGTTTAAGGTAAATAGCTGAGCTTTTTTTGGCGATTGTGATGTTTTATACGATCTGTTTCTGTTTCCTTACAGTCCCTTAACAAAAAATACGATGTTCAGAAAACCATCATCATGCAAATGGAGGAGAAGATGATGGTGGCACTGCACAAGCCACAGGCAGCAATTGGCGCAGCTGCTTGTTCGCCTGACACTGATAAAACCGGTAAATATGCGTATATATTCAATATTTAAAAAAATATAAAAACATTCTTTGTACTGGACAGATATTGCCTCTTCTATGGAACGTAATTCTCCTTTGTCGACATCGCTTGCTTCCAGCGAGAGCCTGTCGGCCAGTTTGCGATCCACTGAACTAAGAAATTTACAACAATTGGTGGAATTACCAATACCCGAAGCGAGCGCCAGTATCAACGTTGTCGGCGCTGGAACCAATATTATTGAGGGTACACGAATACCGGCCCTGGATTTAGCCTCATCAGCCAGTACTTCGACGCTTAACTTAATACCCTCCACATCTAGTGCGGCGGGAGTAGCGCCACACAACTATGATATGGCACCAACAGCGACTAGCCACACCCACCCACATTTACACTTGCAGCAACAGCAACAGCAACCACAGCAACACCAGAAAAGATAAAAATGCACAAAGCTGCCAACAAATTTTTGTATATTTTTAACAGTCGTTGATGTTTTTAAATAAAATTAGTTATTTTTTAAATTAACAAAATAATACCAAATTTAAGAGAACACAAACACACACGTTAACATATTCTAAAAAATAACAATTATTGTTTTGATGATCGCAAGTGCAACAGAGTGCATATATGTAGGTATATTTTTAATATATAGTAATATTGCAATTGAAAAGAAAAAATATCTAAACAAAAATTTTTGAAGTTATTAGCTGCTTTATAAAAACCAATAAAAAACAACAATGCCTACAAAAACAAAATTGTCTTTAATTTAGTTGTTGTTGTTGTGAGTCAAATGCATGCACTTCTGTTGTTATATACGGCTGTATGTACTCTAATATTAATAATTTATATTTAAAAATACAATATCGAAATTTTTATTGTATAAATAACATGTTCGTATATATGCATAATAAAATTGTTTGTATATTTAAAAATTAATTATATAGATATTTGGATGAAAATAAATAACATATTTTTAATATATTTACACGACACTTCGGAACGTTATTTTAATATTGGAAATTTCATTTACGTCATTCATTCAATTAATTAAGGTAAGTAAATTTGTACTTCAATTGTATACTTTGGCAATTGTATTCACAACATGTCAGTGTACTCAATTGTAATGCTACCCTATAATGGTTGTCAACGGTAATGACGTCATGCACTAATCAGCTGTTTCTGCGTTAACAAAAAAATTAGTATCGCGGTACGCCCTCGTACTTGTCAAAGGTTGCATTTTCCTTTACTCTGCTGGTTTTTCGAACTGCTGCAGGAAAATTGAACATTGAAATAAAATAAGAAATGTATTCTCAATACATGGAAGAATTTGAGCAGGTAAACGTTATGGATGAGTGCGGCCTAAACAGAAATATCTCACTTAGTATTTCCCTTTCCAGGAACCCTTCGAGGTGGGTGAATTTGTCGAGCGGCTTACATGGCGCACTAACAATGAGTTGGGCGGTGGCGGCGGAGCAGATGATTTTAATCCAGTGGCTTTGCACGACACATTTATACAAACTATTAAAGATTTAAAAATACTTCAGGAAAAGCAACAAGCAAAATGCGAACGTCTAGAGGACACAGTGCGGCAGGAACACGTTACATTTACGAAACAAATTCATAAATTGCAGGATCGTCACCAGACCACAGTTGATTGGCTCGGCCAACTGGACGAAAAGATTAATTCGGTGGCGGGCAAAATAATACATCTGGGCGAGCAGTTGGAAAATGTGAATATGCCCCGTAGTCGCACAGTGGAGGCACAGAAGCTACTCAATTATATGACTGAATTTCTCGTATCTGGCCCCATTGTCAATGACATTTTCACTGATCCAACGCGTCTGTATGAAGCTGCTGATGTAATACAAAAGCTGTATACAATTTCGCAAGATTTACCAACGGAAAAGTTTGCAGAGCCAAAGCGGAAAATCGAAAAGAAATACGATGAAGTCGAAAGACGTCTGATTGAGGAGTTCGCCACGGCGCAAAAGGGCGAGGACATACAAAAAATGAAAAAGCTGGCACTGATTTTATCACAATTCAAGGGCTACGCTCAGTGTATTGATGCATACATTGAGCAAAGTCAAATGGTAAGCGCGCGAAGAATAATTGTTCCATTATTATTATCCATTCACAAATTTATTCAGGTTATATTTATCATTCATTTTACAGACTCCTTATGGTGGCAAGGATATCTTCATTGGTATTGCTCCAATGTGCAAACACCACTATGAAATTATTAAGAAAGTGTTCGCGAATCCGACGCAGGTTATGTCCAAGTTCATACTTAACATCTATCAATTGAAATTACATCAGTATGCCATGACGAAGCTGGATGACAAGAAGGATGAGGAGAAATATTTGCGCACGCTCTATGAGCTGTACTCCCGGTATGTTGCACGGTTTACCTAATATTTTGAATTTCAATTAATTTCCTACATTCAGCACTAAAAAACTATCATCTGAATTACAAATTTACATGTCCACCATGGACGAAGATCTGCTACATAAACTCACACAACAGATCTTCGCAAAGCATCTGAATGGTTATGCTGAAATAGAAATAAAGTTTCTTAACGCGAAATGTTCGTCCGAATTAGAAAAATTTTATGCCAGTAAAAAGCATCAAAGAAAACAAACCGAACGTTTCCAGGAATTGCGGCGCGATATGCAGGCGTTAATTGGCACTCGCGCCAACATTAACATTGCCCAAATTGAAGATTATGGCGGCGAAACATTCCTTAGCGAGGAATTGGCTATTAACATGTTGCAAGAGGCGAAAGCTTCAATCAAACGGTGCCGCCTCCTAGCCAGCGATGCGGAACTGCCAGGCAATGTGGTGAAGTTAAATGATATTCTGTTGCGTTTTCTAATGCACGAGCATGTGAATTATGCTCTCGAATTAGGTCTGCAGACTATCCCCATAGCTGAAGGAAAAGCATGCCCACAAATGTATTTTTTTGATGTGGTGCAGAAAACGAATATCATTGTGCATTTGTTGGAGAAGTTGTGCAGTACATCCACAATACCGTGTGTAATGTGAGTACTGGAACATGTAATAGAGGATCAGTTAGCGAATTTGTATCATAAAGTACAATTATGTTCAACATAGTACGTGTATACACTGTTAGGTAGAATGGCGCTCAGATTCCATGCACAAATAGCTGCATTTTACGTACCATTTTTGTCCTTACGATACGATTTTGCTAATTGAGCTTTTATGCACAGACAATCAATTAGGAAAATGGTCAATTTTTATTTAAAGAAATACCGCGAAATATTCCGATTATGTGTTTAAAAAACGCATCTTAATGGAGCAAATTGAAACAAAACTGGATCAAGGACTGGATCGGTCACTAAGTGCAGTGGTTGGCTGGGTTAAACTTTATCTGCAAAGCGAACAAAAGAAGACCGACTATAAACCCGAAACAGACGTCGATACAATTACCTCATCTGTGAGTGTCCAGACAAATTTAATTTGTTACTTTTTTCATAAGAACTTCTTTAAGGCCTGTTTACAAGTTGTGCAAAATCTGCATCCAGTTATATTGCAAGTCAAGAAGTGCGTAGATGGTGACAATTTGCAGAGTGTGCTGAATGAGTTTGGTGTGCGACTGCATCGTGTCATCTACGAGCATTTGCAAACTATGCAGTTCAATACGGCGGGTGCCATGTGCGCTATATGCGATGTGAACGAATACCGCAAATGCATTAAGGAGCTAACAAGTCCATTGGTAACCCAATTATTTGACATCCTGCATGCCCTGTGCAATTTACTGCTGGTGAAACCAGAAAACCTACAGGAAGTTTGTACCGGAGATACTTTGGTAAATTTCTTTGAAAATACACGTTTTACTCATTTCTAACTTTAATTAATATTTTTCTCTACAGAATTATCTAGATAAATCGGTTGTACGACAGTTTATTCAACTACGCGCTGATTTTAGATTTATTAAGCATACAAATTATTTAAAAGGAATTATGGAATAATAAGCATGATATTATAACTTACATTTATTTATAATAATTATAAAATATTTGAAAGTACATCTTTTCAATCAGGTTCCACTTCAGCTTCATCAGGATCTCTGTTGTTTTTTGTTTATTGTTTGAAATGTGGTTCGGTTGCTCGCTGTTCGTGCCACAGTATGGGATTCGAAGTAAAATATTAATTTGACCTAAAAACTAGCCTGACACATGAGATGAACCAAATAAACCGTCGGGTAGACCTTCCTTGATGTCTCCAAAAAGAGTCCCTTTGAGAGGAAGTAACTATTACGATCGAAAGACATGCAAACTAATTTCAATGTTGACATATAAATGAATTTTGTGTAGCTGGGTAAAATTTTCTTTTTAATATTGGACCTAAAAAATGTATGGTTGACAAAATTGTTTCTCAAAACCCTCCAAACGTAGACAATTTTTCTCATTCTCTTGTGTGCATTTCCTAATTAAAAGGGATTCGGGATTTCTTCTTTGTAAATGCATTAACTTGTAAGTACGGGCTGAGAGAGGCTGCGGATGGACGAAAATTATGCTACCTGTTATCTCCGACCAATGGTCGCGGTTCCTTCTATCTTTAGGTAGGAAGGACTGCTGGCTGTTGGTTGGCGTGATGACGGGCACTTTCTATGGGCTAGGCACATGGAAAGGATTGGCATATCAGACAGTGCGCTGTGCCCAGCCTGTGGAGAAGAAGACGAGACGGCGGACCATTTCCTTTGCGTCTGCCCTGCCTTTGCTCGAATCAGGTTTGGGATATTTGGCACTGATGTGCTGAGGAGTGACCAACTTGGCTCCTTGACACCACAGGATCTACTTCTATTTCTTCAGAGGTCGGGTAGATTTAAAGCAGACTAAAAGGGAACCTTAAGTGCAGTACAATGGATATATACTCTGAGTGCTGCGCTTACTAGATTGTTCCGACAAAAAAAAAAAAACTTGTAAGTAAATAAAACTCCCACGGCGTACATTCGCAGAGAATACAATAAAAAAACCATTTTTGTTGTGAACTTGTTGTTTTGTTGAATATAGTCTCTTTCGATTCTCCCTAAAAATTATCTCATTTTCAAAAAAGCAAAAATGTACCTGAGACCATTATTTATTGGCACCACTGGCAATGTTCAAATTCTCTTTCTATGCCCAATCCTTCAAAAGCCGCAATTGGCGGCACAATTCCAAGTCATGTAAGCGAACCAGTCTCAATTTGTTAAAAGTCGTATAAATACATACATTAAAATAAACGCATACGATCTGTTTCTAAATATTTTTAACTATTCTGTTGCCTGTTGTCACAACTAATGGCACCTTTAGGGATATGCGATGCAAGCAAACAACAAGAACTATATAAATTTGTGGCAACGTGCACTTCATATCTCGTGAATTATCAAACATAGTGAAGTGCAATAAGGCAGCTGATCAAAATAAAGGAATGCATAATATAAGGTTGATGCTAGTGCAGACTGAGTTCAGTTTCACTTCACTTTGTGCAGTTTCAGTTCAGTAAGAGTTCATAATTCCAAGTTCTGTTCACAATTAATATCTGCAAAGCTTAAGTGATGATTGGGATCTCAGTGTCCTCTGTCCTGTATTGAAGAAAGGTGACCCGACGATGTGCGACAACTACCGGGGAATCAGTTTTATTGCCATCCCATATAAGGCGCTGTCGGGCGTATTGTGTGATAGACTAAAACCATATGCCATCACACTGATTGGAGCTTATCAGTTCGGTTTTAGACCTGGAAAGTCCACCATTGACTAAATCTTCACACTACGCCAAATCCTGGAGCAAGCCCACGAGAAACAGATCGACACGCATCATCTCTTTGTCGACTATAAAGCTGCTTTCGATAGCTCGATAAGGGATTGCCTATATGCCACCATGTCTGAGTTTGGTATTCTTGCAAAGCTAATACGGCTCTGTAGAATGACATTGAGCAGTACACCCAGGTCTCTCTAAGTAGGAAGTGGCCTCTCCGAACCATTTAATACCGTGCGAGGTTTCGGACAAGGCACCGGTTCCACTGTCGTGCGACCTCTTCAATTGCACCATGGAAGGGGTACAGCGGAAGGCCGTTGTACATCGGAATGACACTATTTTCTACAAAAGTGTCCAGCTCCTCGCATGCTGATGACATCGACATCATTGGACGTTGCAAACGAGATGTTACTGCTGCATTTTCCGCCGTTGAAAAAGAATTAGCGAAAGTGGGTATGGCGGTGAACGAGGGCAAGACAAAGTATATGCTGTCCACCAGCAGGGATATTCGGCGTTTAGGATCCCATGTTACAGTGGAAAACTGTGCTTTTGAAGTTGTCAAAGAATTTATATACCTTGGCTCCGCTATTAACTCCGAAACCGACGTTAGCCTAGATTAAACGAAGAATCACGCTTGCTAAAGGGTTTTACTATGGGCTCAGTAACAAATGCGTAGTAGAGCCATCTCTCAACCGACAAAACTGATACTCTACAAGACGCTCATCCTACCCGTGCTGTTCTATGGCGTAGAAGCATGGGTCGCAGACTGATGCAGCCACGCTTGGGGTGTTCGAGAGGAAAATTCTTCGTAAAATCTTAGGTCCTGTTCGTGTCGGCGACGACTACCGTATTCGGATGAACCATAAACTGTACGAGCTCTACATTGATATTGACATAGTCAGACGCATCACTATACAACGTCTACGCTGCTTTGTATATGTCGCGCGTATGGACGGAGAAGTTCCAGGAAAAAAGGTGTTCGAAGCGGAAGCCCCTGGACGACGACGTAGAGGACGACCATGTCTCCGATGGAAGGACCAAGCAGACGAAACCTTACCCACGCTTGGTATAACGGTTTGGAGAAGAAGCCCGCCAAGCAGAGGCGCCTTACACGCTTCAATCGATTGACGTCAAATTTGCCTTACGTTGTTCCGCTGTACTTACTTATGAGCGATACGGATGATTATGTTGCATATATTACCATGGCATTGGCAGTCCTAAAAAGCAAAAAAAAGAATGAACGCATTTAGATGAAAAATTGGCTTAAAAACAGATACGAATTATCGAATATAATTGTTTTGCGGCACTCGATTTCAAATGACAAATAACGGTTTTCTGCTTCTGTCAAGCCAAGCAGCGCGACGCGTCAAGCAAAATCAAAAAGTTTTGCATCAGTCAGTATCCTTGTGACGCGTCCACATATTTCACTAATACATATACATGATTGAATCTCTAATGCCCGCTTAAAGAAATATATACATATATATATATATATATATATATATATATATATATATATATATATATATATATAAAAGGAAATATTAAAATTGAATGAAAACAAGAGAAGAATTTCTTATATTATGTGGTACAATACTTCACTTCATTTATGAATTTTCGAAAGTTATCAATAAATATCTCAGAATGTGGTTTACAGATTAATTGCGCAGTAAACCAGCCTCTTTTCCGATTTTTTAAACTGCTGACTACTTGTTTTCTGTGCCAATCTTGCCACCTGTCTTGGCCCCGTTATCGTTTTAAAATTTCTTCAGATTATATCCCCATAAATAATCTAGTCACATTGACGAAACAAATTCAAGTCCAACATTTAAATATGCAATTAAAATGTATTCATTCAGATTAGATTAGATTGTCGATAGGCCACTGGCACTACGCATAATGCGTATCCCCAATCTTGAGTACTCTCTGCTGTGGTTAATATTAAACTCTTCAACCCATTTTCTAATATGGTTGGTAGTTTACACGCATACCATCTGGTCATTAAGACTTGGAAGTTCTTTGACCCTCACTCCAGAAAGCTCAAGCATTTTACGGTTGTGTCTGGAGAAACATATATCCAAAACTAAAGTGTTCCGCTATAGCAATATCTTTTTTCTTAATTAAGCAATCAGAAATTATGCCGATAATTTCAAGTGTCAGTCTAAGCTTAAAACCAAGGATGTCCCAAACAAACGAGTTTGAGAGATCAACCAGAAAACAAACACAACAGATTGACCGTGTCTGGGCACTTAAGAATTTATAAGTTGTCAGGTAAGCAGGAACACACGCAGGAGTTGAAAGGGGAATACAAACTAAAATTGTCACCCCAGGGAATCCTGAAGATTATTTGTGGGCTTGTAGGTGAAGAGATCTCACAACAGGGTATGGGAAAATATATTTTGAATTAGAAATTATATAATTAAGTGTTGTAAACATAACGAAAAGAGCTCAAAGGTCAGAAAGTGTCATTCACTGGGACTTCGAAGGCTCTGTGAGGACACTGGTTAACGACGTGAATTGTGTCCCAACTCAGTGACTATAGCTCGGCAGGCACATATTAATTTCATCTTCCCATCGGGATATATATGCAAATATCATGCTCTTCTCTACTGCTGTATTTGGGAATATTTATTTGAAATGTAAGACGATTTTGTGTAAAGAGGTTCGCTACCATATATTTGTTACTCCTGGAGCAGAGGGATTCATTGCAATTCTTACGTAAGTATTTTTAGACTGAACCTGAGAATGAACTTTTAGTTTTTATTTCAGTCCACCTCTGTTGTGATTATACAAACAAACATTTGCGCGGTTCTAGTTGTCACTTAATTTTCATTGACTATGGTCACCTAAAAGACGAGGTTTTGACCGGTATACCAATCGGCGTTCAGTTCTGCTCGTCAGTTCAGTTCACCGGGGACATTTTTCTGTAATCAGGGCCTTTAACTGGCACTGAAGTGATTCCATAGTATTCAAGTTGGATGGTTTTCCTTTTAACATTCCGTGAATCAGCGAAATTCCTTTCGCATCCCTTTCCGTCAGGATATATAGCTTCTTTGGATCCGGTGCCTCACGTTTGGTGCATTGTTTTGACTGTGGTTTTTAGTGTGTAGTGGAGAACCCACAAGTATAATCGGTGCATGAAACCTCCCATATTTGTGCGTGAAGAAAATATGAGAGCAACAAAAATTACGCTCAACTGCAAAGGCAACAACAACTGCATTGCTCGAAGCACACTGTAAATAAACGAATCGTTGCACGTTTATCAAGCGTCCGCATGTGAAATAAACGAAAAGAAGTTGCATATGCATGATTTCTAACTCAGTCTGCGGTTGGCTTTCAACAAATAAGGTTTCTATGATGAAAGACTTTTCTTGCATCGCGAAAAACAAAATGAGTAGAAATATAACTTTAGAGTGGGAGCTGCTTTTGTCACTTATTCACTAAAACCTTCGACTCGGAGAAAAACCTATTTAGAAAGAAACATTTCGGGTCACGCCCTGGCCAAGACTCGAAACTGCAACCCCACGGCTGCACGACTAGCATTACTATCTATGATATGTATATTTGGCTCTGTCCTCCAAGAATTTTTCGTAACATGAAGCTTTTCTACGATTCCAGATGAATGGAATTTAGATTAATAAATGGAACGTAAATTTATCAACAAATGAAAAAAATAAAAAAAAACAATTTTATTGTAACTTTATAAGGCCTTTCTTGTAACGTA
This sequence comes from Clusia tigrina, assembly GCA_920105625.2. NCBI lineage: Eukaryota > Metazoa > Arthropoda > Insecta > Diptera > Clusiidae > Clusia > Clusia tigrina. The sequence continues at coordinate 182,808,959 of OV050031.1, forward strand.
TTTATCGCTACTATCTGAGCAGATTTTGAAGTGTGAGCCTAATAGTCAAGACCTAATTTGCCTTGTACCTTTGGTGTTTGAGGATTTGAGGACACCAGCCACAATGAGCTCAATGAAGTTAGTATTTTCTGAAAATAAATCAACGACGACGTCGCTCTTTTTCGTGGCCTTTAAATAAACTACGTACGAGTATAATATCACTCATGTGGATGCGACCTGATTTGTTTGGTGAACAAGTACAATAATATATATAACAAAGCTCGGATATCGAATGAGGTAACGCTTCTTATAGGATCCCTTAAAGGTCTCTGTAGGTGTGGTTCCCACGGCACCATCATAAAATGAATTAGCTAATTGGTAGACCCGCTGTCTTCAAGTGTAGTTAGTAACTGTTGCAAGTAGGGAATTTTCCACTTCCCCCCAATTGTTTGTTTGTGTGGAATTGTGGGGGTTTAGCAACCCCGTTTGCCTCACTCAAAACAAAGCAAAAAACCAGAAAAAAACATGAAAAAAATTAATGCATGAGTATTAACTCAATCCGGTGTGTTTTGGAATTCACCATTCTTTTATTGCTGGGCATTGAGTATTCCTGCTATCGTGTGAGCTTTTATCGCCAGAGATTAAAGCGATAGCAGTGGCTAATACAGCCATAAATAAAGTAGGTGACCACTCCACATTCAACATTCGGTGTGTTGCAATAAAAAAATCAAAGGATTGCATTTGGGCAACTACTTTGATTGTCTATTTTTGGAATCAATATCAACCGTTTAAGTGGCATGAAATGGCAAATGAGCCGGTCAGTCAGTTCCAGACCGTGAAACGATAGTCAGTGCAAACATTAAACAGCGCAGACTAGGTTCAAGTCAAATAAAGCATTATTCGGTGTCCAAGTGGTTCAAAAATACTGCTCTTAAAAATGTGCCCAATAAAAGTGCGCTGCCTAACACTTATTTTCCTTATTTGTGCGTTAAATTGCTCCGCATTGACTGCGTCAGTGACCGCCAGGAATGCTATACTGCCGCCCAAAGGGATCTACAGGCATATTTTAAGGATACTGCCTTTCCAAGACTGCGGTAAGTCGGCACAGGAATAGACGAAAACTGGAAGTGAAATTCAAATTCAAATACACGAATTAAGCTCTCGAGTGAAATGTGACACCATCGATATCTAATAATATGTTCCTCATTATTTGAATACGTACTTTAGAAGATTTCTACGGACTTTGCATATCGGGGTTGGTCGCTGTTAAAACTGCGAATAATCAAACTTAATCGCGTGTTAAATATTAGTTTTGCACTAATGCTTCGAATAAAAAATACAGTTATCGCTTAGTTCCCAAGTTTAACGATTATTGCCACAATAACAACTTTTATTGTTCATTTGGTTTTGTTTTAGGGCAATAAATAATAAAATTGGGGAAAATATATGCTCGAGCAGGCATAGATAGATACACAAGGGAAACAGAAATGAAGCCAATCAATTCAAGGATTTATCTTGATCTTGAACCGGAGATCTGAATATTGTTGAGCATATTCTCTGTACTCTCCTAAATCGAATGGTCTGGGCACTTTATATGCAGTGAAGGAGGCCGTTATAAACTGTTTCCTAACAGGTTCTCTATACCTGAAAAACGAAATCGGAGATTCTAAAGTGATATTTCTTCAACAAATAGAAGAAAGACCTTTCATTCAAAATATATAAAATTGTTGACATTTCGGGTGAAATTTGTCCCATATTAACATCATTTTTATACCTTCATTAAGTGTAGTAAAGTGTGGTTACAACAGTTCTATAGACGTCAGGCACCATATAACATGAATTTTTATTTACCTTGTATATTCTTTATAAGGAATTTTAGTATTGGGTACAAAGTTCATTCATTATACTAAAACATTTTAAGCTTTCTCACAGAGTAAAAGGTGTAGTGGTAAGTTGGTGTAGTTGAATAGTTTTCGACTGGTCACTAGTCTTATCACATAAATAAATGCCAATTCATGTAATACTAAAATCGGCGCTATCCAAGTTTCCTTATATCACACAAGAATATATTTATGCCTGACACAGACGCCAAAAGACCCGAAGCCGAGTCACTGTCAAAATCAATTATGATGTTTTCCCCCACATCGATAGCACCCACTGACGTGACGTCAGCCGCACCCTTAATCAGTTTAAATTTTCAAAAACATATGATTTCTAAAAAGGCCACGCTTTCCTTATCTAAGCGTATATAAATCAAAGGCAACGGGCAAGTGAAAATTCCAGCGACTATGTAAAAATTCATAGCGGCATTTTTGTGAAGATAGGAATGGCCTCCTTATAATCTTTATGACTGGACACTTGAAATGCGGGCCTATTAGTCATTAAAACTTAATTGGTGACGTTGAAGAATTGTTCCATTTAACACTTAATTGGAACTGGTAATAAGAGTTTTCCGTTCAAAATTGCAGAACCCACCCACAGCTCCTCTATGGAATTACATTGTATAGAATACCATACCCGATTTGTCCATACTTTTAGATTTATATTGTGGGAGCAAAAAATCCGTGAAAATACCAAAATTTAATTTTTATTTTCGGCCCTGGAATGTGAACGTTCAATGTTCAATGAGAAGTTAAAATAAGCAAAGCCACCCTCCGTGGTCTAGTGGTAAGCATGCTATGACCATTACCCAGGGCTTGGTCTCAAAAATGCTTCTTTCTAAAATCTCTTTCTCTTCGAGTCGAAAGCCTTAGGGGCTAGTACTCATTCCCCAACTCCTTCCAGTCATAATTAATTATGGTCTAGTTATAATAATGATAATAAAATAACAAAAATACAGGAAATAATAAGATGTCATATTTAGCATTTTTCGGAAATGCGGGTGTCACACCCTCTTTTTGATGATATTTCTATTCATTGAGTGCGCCCTTCGACTCTTATATATAGAAGGTACCACACCCATTTACCGGAAGCCGTTAAATTTTTCCCAGCAAAATTTCATTATCGTTCTTCAGGCAACTCCCAAAATATGCCCCATGAAATATATTTTCAGTGTAGAGAGAGGTCTAAAAATGGACAAATTCAATCGTACAGCAAAGAAGCTTCGCACAAAAATATATTTTTAAAAGCCAAGGATAAAAATGGTCGCAAAATTTATAGATTTACCTTAACTTTTGGCAACTGCATTTTCCTTATTATCCACTCCACATCTGGACTCCACTTTCTTTTAACATCCTCCTCAACATTTTCATTTCAGTGTCCATTCTTAGGATCAGAAGCAGAGGGGAGTAGAGCTGTGTCGAATTTAAACAATATTTTTTATGCCATATTAGACAAATGACGTAAAGCATAAAAAAGAAAATATGAGGGAGATTTTGCGGTGTGGATTTGCGATTTATTTCGAAGTACGTCGGGGGGGAAATTTGGAGCCTTTATACATATTAGTGCCTGCTACCAACAATGTAACATAAACGAGTTTCCTGGAAGGATACATTATACATACTCGAAGAATAAGTGTTTTCTGATTTTCTCCTGCTGCTTCAAGGTCGTCAGCTTGTTTTGATTGTTGAAAGGTGGTTGGGACAAAATTTGGAAAATGTTGCTTTTCCATTCATGTTTTCAACCAAAATTATTATTTCATAATTAGCCCCACTTTGGTTCATGACCGATAGTCGAGTAATCTTTGCTAGAGGGATGGGGGGGGGGGATCTTGTGTTTCGTATATATTTCTGTTAAAGGGTTCTATTATGGTACCTTATACTTTAAGTGAAGTAACAAAAGCGCAAAGCATAAAAGCCTGTTTAAAACACATTATATGCATTCTTAATGCAAAACACTGTTGTGCTCTTCAATGAAATATTCGCTCAGCAAGGAGGTGGGTAGGTAAAATGGCTGACAATCCTTGAGTCGCCCCAATTAGCAATAGTGCGTGAAAAAAGGGACTTCCGAAATATTTAAGTCTCATGCGAGCGAAGGCTTGACAATCATAAAGAAAGTGGGTCTTTGCAGCTCCTGCAATGACAATTGAACGGAATAAACCCTTTTTCACTGCTAATGTGGTGACGGTTGGCAAGAAAGCTATCTCAGTTTTCAAATCCAGATTCCATCTATCCAGATTATTATCTTTTTGAATAACTTCTGGCAAATTTTCAAACATGAATTTTTATTATTATATAATTCTAAACTTGCTCCAAATTGAGCGTAATTTTGTTCACAGCAATTAGTTCAGTGTCGATTTTAACATGGAGTGCAGCCATCAGCCGATCATTCCGTTTTTATTTCCATAAAGAAAGCTGACAATCCTCACAAAGATGTATGATAGATTTATGGTGCTGATAACTTTCAGGACGAACAGATGAAGACCAAATCAAACCCATAAACGACTCGGATCTGCGTAAAAATGTGCGGGAATATGAAGAAAGTTAATATTAATCAGACACAATAATTTCAAATGTCTTGGACTCGTTATAGATGAATTCACTAAGCACTCCGAATCAATATTGGAGTCCTCTTTTAGGAATAAAATCTACCCGTGTTTGAAACGAGTCACCACTGGTAATGAAAAATAATGTTAACGAAAACAACCATGGTCGAAGCGTGATGAATCATCCCAACCCCCGGCCAAAAACGAATTCCACCAATAAAACTTTATGCTATTAATGTGGTCCGATTATATAAGTTTCATGCACTTTGTGCTGATTCATAGAAACTACCGATCAAACACAAATAAAACTATTGGAGACTCTTACTAAAAGAAACAAACTTCATTCCACCTCTGTACCGTCGACGATAAATGAATGAAAAGTGGATGAAGTAGCCAAAGAAAAACTACCAAAATTAGCTATCCACAGACATCATTGGTTGCTCGTGAAAAACGTGTAAAGTTTCGTTGGGAAGTAAAGTCTTATCCAGTATATTCGCCTGGCATTGCACCATCAGATTACCATTCATTGCTTTTTGCAAAACAACAGACCTTCGCTCTAGACGCAGAATTCGATTTTGGCTTTATTAGTTGGCAGTCCTCTAAAAGAGCCATCAATAAGCAACGTCTCCTCATATGTCCACATATAAACGGAAACAAATGCTGGGAGTTCCTCCTTGTTTCTCTTATTAGAAAATCAGAATTGGTTCCATCTTTTTTGTATTAGTTATATTTCTTATGGTGGGTTTCAAAAGGTACAAGAAATCCCTTCTATTAAAAATATTAACCGACTCACAGCTGTGTGCAGAAATAGACCCACAAGGACGTTCATAATCACTATTTGTGTAAACGAGATTAATCATAGCGTGGTTCAGCGTAGATTTGTTCACTTGAATTACTGCGGATTGCACACAGGGAGTCTTTAGCAGAGTATTTGCCCCCAACAAACTATTAAACCTATTAATTTATACATGCAAATATGCTCGTACACATTTAAAAACGGACGGGAGCACGTGTATTGAAAATGTAAATAATACCTCGTATGATTGCAGCCGAGCCCAAAAAGATTTACAAACAACGCACGCTTCCTTTCAGTTTATTTCAATATCTACAAATAGAACCGCCGAATTCGATAATCAAACAGTTTCCACTTCCATTCCCATTTGTACACAAAAATCATTGTTTGTTTTGATGGATTCTGTCCAGGACAGGAAATCTTGTAGTGCACACTTTTGCATCATTTCAATGTGCGTATGTACTGGAATATTACTCTAATACTAGTAGATTCTAGGTCATGGAAACAATTCAGAACCTGAAAATCAGTCATTTTAGACGGGAGTAATTTAATTACTGGCCTTTGCTGAAGTCACTTGGATGAATTGCTGAATTAAACCGTCCATGAATCACAAAAAAACATATATCTTAGCCAATCCATTACGTCCGAAATTATAACTCCTAAGAAGAGCTAGACAAGTTTAATACGAAATTAATATAGTGCCTTAGATTGTACACTCTGCCCTTCATATTACGACTCGGTATAAACTTCAAGTACATCACCACTTAGCCGACTACCTAAAGTGGTATATATTAAGGGCTAAGACAATACACGAACATACTTTGTCGATGGAATTCACCACCTGTAGTTAGATTAACTGTGAGGAGGGACCTAAGAAGTAACTGGAGGTCCGGTTTCGATTCCTGGGAAGGGCCATGGTTTATGTTCTGTTGGGAAATAATATATATATCGTATTCATTGAAAGACCGCTAATGAGGACAATGGCGTGTCCGGAATAGCTTTAAGATCTGCCAAAATGTCTTTCAATAATTAAAAAAAGTAAAAATTTACTTGTATTAATTGATCATAATAAATTATAGTCGTTCAATATATCACAATTTTGAAAACATCTCCTTAAACATATGCTGTGATTTTTCGTTTCAGGTTCGAGATATGATATACTATATCTGCAGATATCTAGCTGCCATAGTTTGCCCTGTGCAATGCGACGAGGCTCGACGGTTTTGGTGAATGTGTTATTCGATGATAATGGTTAGTAGAAAATATTACAACAAACATTACAAATATTGTATTTAGATATTTGAAGTACAAAATAATGAGTAAAAAAAGCAAACAAAAATAAACACAAAATTGTTGTGATTCCTTACAAAAGTCATTAAACTCGCTGAACCTCGCTACGTGTAAGAATATTGAGTTTCGCCCTACGGCAGGTATCAAGTGAAAATATCAATATGATCGTCGGCATGCACTGCCAAGAGGTATGCCAGGAGGTAATAATAAATTTCATTATCGCTTTGGTCATCATTTAAATGCGATTTATTGCTCTTCGCTTGGCGCTTCAATATATTTGGACTTACTCGTATGTTTCATGGCTATTCTTAGTCTGCGCACCACTCCCTCTTTATGGCCCAATGATCATAAATTTGAAGTTGCGCTTGTAAATGTTCAGTGATAAGCTACTATTAACAATTAAATAGCTTCAATATAACGCGGTCATTATTAGAGTAGCTAAAATCTATAAACTGATGAAGCAACAAAAGAGTTAACAATTGAACCATTGAGATTATTCGCTGGTATACTTTAGCCACCTGCCCAAAAAAACGGAATTCATGCTTTCTAGAAGTTGGCATCACTGGGACAATTCTACACAAAGCGCACTTATTATTAGTGCTCCCCGGTTCGACATGGGTCGTAGAAGCCAACCAGTCCCCATTTATTGAAAATGGCCACTTCGCTAAGAATTGTTGTTGTAATCCCATACAAATATCAAAATAAACAACATTTAACGAGTTGAGGCTTGTGAATCGAACACTGCATTACAATAATGAATTATTTGTGTGCAATTTAGGAAAATTAGTTCTGCCATCAAAGGCTTTCCACTGAGAGAGAAGCAGTACCAAAAAGGTGTACCAGGTTTCAAAAATTCACAAATATCGATGTCTACAGTTTATATTTTAAACACATTTTTAGCCACAGAGAACCTGTCGTGAATATTCCTTTGGATGTGATTGCGTTCTAACCGGATTGCAATTGTAAACCACTTTTACACAATTGCAGAAAGACAAAAAGCTCATTTTAATTACTAGTATTATAAAATAGATTTCGATTTATATATAGCTCGGAACGAATAACACAACTTTCTTCAATCTTGTGTTATTCTCTTCAATCTATCAGTTTATACAGTGAAGGAAAAAACTGGCCTGGATATAAATAACAAAGAAACAACAATAAAATGATATTTTCCAATTAAAATTTGAGTGAATATTCAATTCAAGTGAAAAAAATCAACAAACAAAAATTTTAAATTATATGACGATCTATCGGGAATATTCTACCGTATTTCTCTCTGATTTTAATAGGATTCAAATACGTAACAGCTGCTTTATTCGCATTGTGGAAACTAATCTGGAATCCGTTGTATTTGATGCACCACTGCAATAACATGCTTTGGTATCATTATGAAATACATTACTTGGACCCCGAGACAGTTTGTACTGTCCAAATTGCTATATGAATAAAATTGGATTGGTGAGGTATGACCCCATACAAGGGAAACCTTGCTGGACTAAGTAGTAATTACCTCCTTTTACTGTTTGGTGTTGCTCGAGTGATTCAATAACAAATTTCCAAATACCATTTTTGAGTCGTAGCTACATTCACCAAAGTTCATAAGTTACTCATACGCATTGTCTGGTAAAAGTGGATGCGTTTCTTTCAATTTATGAAAAAAATCGTAGTCCAAAGTATTAATTTACAATAAGCCAAAGTATTAATTTACAATAAGCCAACCAAGCGACAAATAAACACCGAAGTTGAAAAAAGTGATGTTTAAGGAAATATGTAAATTATATTTCATATACTCGTACATAAAAGTTATTGCTCTCCTTGCAAAGTTCTTTACAACTCATTAACAATGAATAATGAAGTTATATTAGAATTGTTATTTTGTTGAAAAAAAAATATACGGAACAAGCCACGTAAAATGAAAGACAGAAACTTTCTATGAGAATCAGACACTGACATCTTCATATCAAAAATGAAGCATATCCAATACTTCAAATCTGTCTGAACACCGCTTTAAAACGCTGAAATATTTTTGTCCATCGCTTGGACTCGTCTTCTTCCATCTCTTCCTGCCTGCTCGAGTCGTGGGCCGTCGCTGCTAATGCCCAATTCGCTTATCCCAGTGCACAGTTAATTACAGAGTGTATGCATCAGCAAATTTTTTTAACTCCAGCTTCCTTGCGAATTGTTATTCCCTTTGAGGCACCTACGTGTATTTTGAGCAGCTGCTCATTGCGCTTCGCTCTTCTCTTGACAAATCACAAGGAAAATATTTGCTGATGCACACAATTTGTAGTTAAAAACCAAGTCGCAGCGGTCCACACTTGATTAATTATAATGCAAGATATTAATAATAGTAATAGTAATAAGCCTAAAAACACAAACAAAATCAATTTCAACTTTTTATCCCATTTATCTACAGACAACAAAGTTAATTTCTTGAAACATCGCGTGCGTTGGGAGTTTAATGCTATCAAATCGGATGCTACCATCACACCAGATCCATGCGATGGCAATCACGACTGCATAGTAAACAGAAACGATGGAAAATCATATTTTGCTAAACTTCTTGTGGACAGCTCGTTGCCAGTGGTATGTTTCGCAAGACAAAACACAAATTCTTGTGGTTTTTTATTTATATTTCACACTTTGCAGATACACGGTACGATGCTTTGGGAAGCTCAGGATGAATACGAGCATAATGTCATTTGTTTCAGAGTCTCAATAATAATAACTGTGTAGATATAATTTTGAAATGTGAATATTTTATGGTTCTACTACATAGTTTTAATACATATTTCCTATTATGTTTACTGCATCAATTACGATCTCTATTAAGCAGGTAGCAGCTTTCGGAAGAATTTCTATATACTCGTGATATACAGTGATAAAATCTAAGTGTTCCTTGTGATTCAAATGATGTGCATTTTTCTCCAAAAAAGAGAGAAGTTATTGCGAGGAGGTCGCATTCTCATTGTATCAAACACAAACACAATCTTACAGAATGGAGTGCACATACACACATCCGTGTGGAGCTTTAACTTGTAGTTGTATGCTGACTCACGCCCTCAGGGCATAAGAATATCTAGCACTTATCTAATGATTTCAAAGTTGTGAGAAAACCATCTGAAGTTGACCCAATCTCAGGATCGTGGTCAATGTATTTAGCGCTGTACATGAACCATTTCGATGTACAGACCAACAAACTTTCCTTCTGTGTTTCTGTCTCCGATTAATATAGTTCTGTGTCATTGACTTTCATCCAAATCCTGCGTCACATTTGACGCATAACTCCAGCTCACGATTTCAATGAGAAAAATAAACGTTTTTTGATGTTTTTATAAAGCAACACGAAATATTACTCAAATGAATCCGGTGTAACACAAAGCATACAACCAACATGCAAATACGTTGGGGGTTAATTCTCTTCGTGAAAGAGACTTGGTGGGATTCAATGTCAAATTTTTGTGTGGTAACCGCAACTAAAAAGCTAAACATGATCGCAAAAATTGAGACCATCATAGCAGGAGGAAATAAGGCATTGATGCAGTCCTCTTCAGTTAATTGCAATTTTGATTCCAAGCCATGAGAACTTGAGTGAAACACAAGTATTAAATTATACGCGGTCCGTCCAGAACTTCTCTTTGCATGGACACTTGAAGGGCCTATTGAATTCAGATCAGTGCTCTACGGAGCACCAGTAGTCCAGATGATCCATTATAGTGGTCTGGGAGAGTTTCAGGCAAAAACGTTTAGAATCAAAATCAGCATGTCTTACGGAGCATTTTACAGATCTTTTGCGCATTATGCTAAAGCCTAAAATATTCACCAGCGTTCTGTTATTTGTAGGACAGCGTATATAATAAGTTAAGTTTTACGTCCTTTGAAGGCAATATATAAACAGAACAGTAAACAGACTTCCGGTTATATGTCTTTATAAAAGCTTTTCGAGTTCTGGAAAAAATGTATAATAGTCTGAAATTTAACAGTTACAGATGACCACAATGGATCTGAGAGGATGTTTCCGACACCTGCAAGGAGGGGCGGCATACTTCAAGAGCCAAGGACTCAAATGTGTTCACTTGGTGCAACGGTTCGGATTAACCGACTATGACAATATTGTTAACCAGCATTTACTACCATTACAATATCATTGGACCCCTGTGTTTCTTTGTAATAACAATACTGATCCTTCATGATTGTTAGTCATGCACTTTTTGTACAGGGAAACTCGCTTAAGTCGTTGTTCGCATATGCGTTGTTCATCCCCCTGCAAGGTGTTGTGATCATGTTAGCATGCGCAAACGTCCCTATGTTGATGGTGACAACAGCGCTGGGGCTGCAAGCCATGTGGATTTTTGTGATAAGCTTGCACTGATACAAACACCACACGAACATAAACAACAAGCGTGTGCGAAATGCTCTTGAGTGGAACCGGGAGAATCAATTTCGCGGCGCAGCCCGTGCAAAGAGTGTAAACAACTGTTGGCACTCTTTGTATGCAACAAGCACATTAGCCGGTCGTTCGGCGCGGCTCGCAAGTGGCTAAAGTAGTTTCGACTCCGTCAGTTTGTTTTAGTAGCTGGCGCGTACTGGTGTCTTTGTAGAATAATTATCTGCAGACTAAAGCGATCGTCAGCTGTGTAGTGCGTGTAATGTTATTGTTGTCGTCGTTGTTGTTGTTATTGTTGGTGTTGGTGTTGTTGTGGTCATTTCGTTGTAATTAGTTTCGCATTTATTTATGTTCGTCCTTTTTCGTTAGCGGTTCGTAATAATATTGCACTGCATTTGTATGAAATTGCACTTGGCGCAGTGGTTGTTGTAGCTGCTGATGTTGTTGCTGTTTTGTTTTTTGTTGCTGTTTTGCCTACAGCGTTCATCATTTTGGGCTGCCGGCGGTTGGTGTCCCATTTTAATTACTATGTTGGCATTCAACAAGTGACTCATATTGGATGGCGGCGATATAGGCACATGCATATAAGTGCCTATATGCACGTATACGACGGCGTGGAAGTGTGCAAATACATTTTACAATAATCTACTATAAAAAATAAAAAAAAATTTCTATAAAAAACCTGCATCGATTAAAAACAAAATAAATGTTGACCACCAACATACCCTCCGCTCCAACGTATCCAACATCTTCACCATCATCATCATCGCCTCCAGTAATCATCATCATCAAAAAAGTGCGATTCCGACGTCGTCGTCGTCAGCGTCGTCATCGTCATCATCGTCGTCGTCGTCGTCGTCGTCGACGTTGTTACCCGTATTTATGTCCGTCCGCTTATGGAGAGGTCGTTTAATTCATTCTTATGTAGCGCAGTTTTGTGAAGTGTTAATCGATTCGCATTGGAACATAATACACAACAGACGCAACGGGCACACACAACTCACACAGGCACCGTACTGGCACGGAGGGAACAACCACGCTTGGGATCGATCCGTGGCGAAGAGCATAAAGTAATTTTTAATTTTTAAATCGATTAATTGCCGTTTCCCAATGCTGAAGCGTCCGTTGAACGTGCTGCAACTCGGTGAGTGGCTCAGCACTGAATGTGACTTCCCACTTGCATCTGGCAAATAAGTCAATATTACTTTAGTGCTCGTCTGAAGGATCAAGATTTTATATTTCACTTCTTTGTTTTTTTTAATTTTAATGATCGCCAATTCTCTGCAAGAGCAGCGGAGAGGGTGAAAAGGGGTACACATGTACATAAAAGGCGTCCAATTGGAATAAATCTATCTTATGTTACATTTTCACCACAGTCAGCACGATAAAACTTACGTTTTTATGTTATCCGGATTACATTAAAACGAAGAAGCAAGAGTTTTAAGCAGATTAGGGCAGTTAACGTTCATCTCGATGTCAGGTATTCCACATACACACACGCGCGCACACACACCCATAGTAGGAGTATACACTACTTCCATGTTACTTATTTACATACATACATATGCATAAGTGCCTCAGTAAAAGACATCAAGATATTATTTTACATGTAAGCGATTTCCGTTGCTCGTGTTAAACTGTTCATATTTTTGAACAAATAAAATAGACAGAAGGGGTAAAATTGCCAAGGGGTAAAATAACCTGGTAGATTGCGAATATGATGTAATATGTAATAATCTACTTCAGTGATGACGCCTAAAGCTGAAGATTCCATTAGTCCTTCAACATGAATTGATTTGAAATTCTCTCAGAACAAATATAAATGTGGATATTTATAAAACAATTCGTATCAGAATAAAGAGTACCATCAAATTTGAATAGTATTAAAACATTCTACGATTAATCTCTTTTAAATCCGAAACTTATACTCCAATTAACTTCATAAGAGTCTGTACTTACTCTAAGACAATTGCATACCTTCATCCTTAAGGTTGCTAACAGCAATCACAATTCGTATACATTGAATATTATTTCAAATTCGAAACTCTTATCACGAAAATGGCCTTGAAATTGCATAGAATTTAAATAGAAATGTGAAACTGCATATTTGAATACTATAAAATCCTAAGGCCGATCTATTATAGCATAGATTTGGCGTCTGAAATAATTTAATACTATGATAATATGAAGTATAAGTAATATTTTCAATTATTCTGTCTTAAAATGCCTGGCGTTATGTGCTGTATTTGTTATACTTCCCCTTAATACTGAACATGTTTAGCCCTTGAATTGCTTTGAATATGATTCAAATTCGAATACAAATATTCAAATTACGGATCCCATTGGAATCGTATAATTTTCCCACAGATTAGTTTTCTGCTAAATGTGCCACTCTAATGAAATAAATTATATCCTAAAACTATGGTCTAGTGGTAAGCATGCCAGACTCACACTCATAGGGTCGTGGGTTCAAATCCTGTGTATGTTCTCAAAAATTCTTCATTTCAAATCAAAAGCCTTAGTGGCTAGTACACATTTTCCCACCCCTTGTACACATAATTAATTATGGTGTAAGGTATAATACCCCATAGCATAGGCGCATACGAATTATCGTCATTTAAATTTTCAAAGCCCTACAAACACATGTGCCCATTCATATAAGGATATGTGCGAGAATTCCCTGCATTATACTTATATGAAAACAATGCTTTTTTAAAGTTTGAAAACTACTGCCATAGATCAAAGTTGAAATGAATTTCAAACACTCAGGATTCCATCGTTTAAAAGTTAGAAAATTGATATTTCATAAAAAACGTTTCTAAATTATTATAGTAATTAAAATTTGATCTGAAAATTAAAAAATGACCCCTAAAATCGGCAAAAAAAAGTGTGGAAGGGCTAAAACGGAATTGCGCTCGATTGGCACGCAAGTCACGAGCCATGAAATAAATAATGCCTTAGAGCAAATGTGTGAAAATGACCGCACCAAGTTAGACATATACAATGAAATCAAAATTAAACGGAAACTAACCGCGTATCCACGCCTGTGCAAGGGCGCGAAAACGGTGAAGATTCCGCCTGATGAATTGGCAGAGAGCGTCGCATACAACTTCGGACCCACAACAATATACAAGAAATCAAGACCACTTGATCCTTAGGTGGCGGCTTTGGAGAAAGTAGCCACACAACACACAAAGCACAACAAAAACATCGGCAGCAACAGCAGCAGCAACACGACCACAAGAACAGTAATAATAATAAAATTCACATTAGGGCGAAACACTGCGCTATTGGCATTTTTATTGCATTTAGTTGGCATCGAAGAAGCATTTATTTGGCAAGAAGTCTTATGTGTTGAGTCGGCGGGCCGGGTTCTTAGCATTGATTTACATTGAAACCGGTTTTTGCATTAGAGCAATATCCTGAGGATCGCTCACCTAATGCAGATGCCGAGGTGAAACAAATACCAAAGTTATCGGCAGCAGGAATGCGAATAGTCTGGTCGGTCGCTCGGTCGGTAATTAGAAAGAAAAAACGAACAAGAAAAGAAACAACAACGAAGTACAAATGAGCACATGCCAAGACACATTCTTCACGCTTGAAATCTAATGCAAGAATGTTGGTTAAGCATTTGCACATTCTACTTCTCCTAGATTATATAGACAGACGGCCACGAGCAGCAGCCAAGCAAGCATGCGTCCGAACTCACTGATGTGCATTTTTCTTCTTATACTTTGCTTGTGGCAAATGATTCATTGCCAACGTGAAACCGAAACTGAGGCTGAAGCTGATGCTGAACCTAGTCGGCCAAGTGTTCGTGCCACACGTTATCGCACCGCATTGCAACAAAGATCGGCCGTGGATGTAAAGGACAAAATAGTCGAGTTGCAATGCTATGCAAAATGCGAAAAGGCTACCACCAAAAACAACGACTTGCAGGCATGTCGCGACCAATGCAAAATCGATCTAGTAACGTTTCCACGACGCGGCTATTGTCCCAGTATGCAAAATGCAATTTTTCAAAATATCTCTCCGCTGCAACGTTTGTCCTGCCTCGATAATTGTAATTTCGATTTCGATTGTCTGGAAGTGCAAAAGTGTTGTGAATCCACCTGCGGTCCCATCTGCATGGATGCCATTGGTGTACGTGAGGATAGTTTGCTGCCGCCCATACCAAAGATATTGAAATTCAAACTACCGCGTGGCCATAAAGTGGAGATCACCATACAATCGTCGGCGAATTCCACCTATTACAGCCACGTTGAAGCTCGTTATCATATAGGGTTGTTGTTCTCGGCACGCAAATTAGGCATGTGGCAGTGGCAACCAGTCGAAAAGATTGCCGAAATTTCCGATTCCAAGAGCAAAAGGTAACATTCAGCAAAAAACTACCAAGTGTGCAAACTATATATACAGATATTCCGCAGAACGGATATATCGTTCAATTTGAGACCGGGCCGTTGGTATCAAGTGCGTGTAGCAGCCATAAATGCTCATGGATTCCGTGGTTATTCCGAGCCTTCAAAGGCGTTTACTCTCTCCAATCGTAAGTACTTGCGGTAGCAACTATATTTGAATTTAACGACTCTTAAGATACGTGCATGCACACTGAAAAACAAAGGGGATCCCTTTAAGGTAGTTAATACCAATGAATCCTATCAATGGTTACTCGTTGACCCGATACCCGTTTTCTTTAGTCTATAACCAATTAATTGGAAAAATGCTTCAATTTTCTTTATATTGCTGAACGTCTTGTTTCTGGCAAGAAGCTGAAACGATATGAATCTGTGTGTTGGGAATGGCACCAAATATAGGTACGTGACTACATAGCGCTGGTATGCAGCGATAGAAGGAAGTCTCACAGAAAGACTCGCACCTGATATCAGTTCAATCATTACCATATAGCCAAGCTAAACTAGACTCGTAGCTGGAATTACCAAGCAAATCCTGAAATTAGTGCAAAAAAATCAGGTAGCATATTTTTTTGTTTTGCCGTTTAGAACTGCGATTAACATTCTTTTTTTGTGTATTCTTCAATAAGTACAATTATTAAATCATTGAACGCAGCTTTATTTTTCTCGTCTCTGAAACTATTTCCATCATAAGAATGTTTATTTGTTTGTTCCTTTGTGTTGCTCATTATGCTCTACAACTTAGGTATGTAGTGGTGGGCTGTGCTTGTGCCGCCCAAAAAGAGAGTATCGAAATACCAGAAATATATATGCATAAATACATGTATATTTGTTCAGTCGAACCCTAATATCCCTAATAATGGATAGCTTCATTCAACTGCCACGCCGCCAAATTCATTATGTGAGATTAATCATAAAATTCAACTAAATTGCGGATAACATTGACGCTTGTTGGAGTTTTTAAGTAGTGCGGATTGAGGGCGTAATATATCAACTGGGCGTGGCAGGTCATGTAGAATTTTGTAAGTTGAGAAAAACATCCACCAAAGCATGTACGAGTATGTATGGCCAATAACGTCATAGTTCGATTCGAACGCCCACTTACTTTCTAAGGACTTTGCCTTTTTTCCGCTAAACATTTTTCATGATATTCGACTGGAATTAAAATGGTTGGGATGACTTTTTATGCCGACAACAGAAACTTCAAGAAACGTGTGGTGACAGTCCACTACAAACGTTGAATTTTTAAAATCACAGAATAGCAAAAAAGGTTCTTGTCCTTTCCTTTAAAAAAATGCAATCAAGTATTTAAAAAAATGTATTCATTGTTGGTTCAATGTGGAACCAGCTTCAGGTGTGATTTTTTTAAAAACAATCAGTTTTATTTCATGGTCACAGATCCCAAACCGCCGAAAGCTCCCATGGATTTAAAAGTAGCATCAGCACATTTTGATGGTGAATATTACACTATCAAAATTGTTTGGTGTCCAGCGAAATCGAATCTACCTATTGAGAAATACAAAATAATCTGGTCGCTTTATGTAAAATCCAAAGATGAATCTCTTATCTCCAGTGAAGCCTACGTTAAGGATGTAAGTAGTATGATTTCGCTTGAAAAGTAAGAACATTACCATTTTCTCTTTTTACTGGGCATTATTAGACACATCTGTTCCAAATAACCAATCTATTGCCTGAATCGAGCTACTACATACAGGTGCAGGCCATGTCAATAAGTGGCAGTCGTCGCCTTAAATCTGAGAAGTTTTCCATACTCTACAACACCACGTCAATGAGTGCGCCTTATGTGCCACTGAAATGTGCCCAACAACTGCACAGACAGGAGCAGAATGCAAAATACAATGACAAATTTAATGGCACCAGCAAAAAGAACAGCATAACGGAGAAGGCAGCAGGATATGAAGTCCGCTTCCGGTTGAACCGGAAGTTTGGTATGATAGTGCAAATTTCAGGTTTTCATCCGCACAAAGAAAAGTGAGGAGCTTCTCTCTCTCCACCTTTGTTCATAATTATCTAAACCCAATTCTTTTTGTTACTTTCAGGGTTTATGAACTTTGCCCCAAAGAAACCAACTGTGAGCAGCGCGAGTATAGCGCAATTCGTGCCAAAGTAAGTATTAGCGCTGACACCATTCTCCATTTCAAAATACGCAATACACGTTTTTGGTGTCGTGTTATTTGAACTAAAAATGTGTACTGAAGTACCCAAATTGAAAATTAAAAGTGCTTTTTTGTGCATTGGAAATGTGGCATTGGGGCATCGCAGAAAATTGTGTACAGCGAACACGTTTTGCTCGGAGAAGTGTGCAGGAAGGTGCGAAAATGGCGCACATACATAAAAACAATTCATTGATAGCATATTCCGAAGCACATTCAAACAATTTTCAAATCTATTCCGTACTTACACAAAAATTTACTTGAAATGCCCAATTTTAATAATTTCGATTTATTGGTTATTAATTAAATACTTACGAGTACTTTCGCATGTACAAAATGTAATGAGATATTTATTAGGAAGTTGGAGATATGAGCTCACACAATCAATTCAATTCCTCTTCGTATTCATTTACAGAAAGACTCGTTGGAGTTCAGCAAGCTAAAATACAATACGACTTACATGCTGAAGGCGTTTAAAGCCAACGCAGAAGGATCTGATGCAACAGGCTCTTTTAACTTTACGACACCAAAGTGCGAGAACTTCCGCAAACGTTTTCCAAAAATGCAAATTAAGTGTTGATGCACTTTTATCCAAGCGCACACGCGAACCGCAAGGAGATTTTAGCTCACATGATTTCAAGAAATTAACGTGTGAATTTAAGCTTTTAGTTTTAAATTTGTAATAGTAGCACATATTACATTAATGTCAATCATTTTTTATAAAAAAATAAAACAGAATATTATTTTAGGTAGGACCAATGTTCATTTTATTTGAAAATATTTTTAAACTCTCCAATGGCATCCAGTTCTGGTTCCGGCTCAGTTGCGTCTGGATCGAAAGCACCTAACAATTTGCATTCCTCGAATAGTTTGCCATTCTCGATTAAAGCAGCTATCAGACGGGTGGTATATAATACTGGACCACCAACTAAATGCAAAAATTTGTAATCATTCTGCTCACGCATGGTAAAAAGTATTCGCTTGGATACAAAATTAGAGTAGTTGCTAACACTTCCTACACAAATATAGCGTTGCAATGCCGGCGAATATACTTCAATAACAGCGCGCAGGCATTCAGATGCTGTCAACTCACTGGCATCGGCGTAGACAATGCGAAAATGTATGCCCAGCTCGTTGTAGAAATTGACAGCATAATTTAAAATTTGCTCCATTTCGTGATCTGCATCAGCTGCACAGGTGGTAGCTACAAACGTTTGCACTGCATTCGTTTGCGTTGCTGTAAACAGATTTTCTTCTGCTCTTGTTCCATCTGGTTGGGACATGCTTACTTTCAAATAACTGCGTCCGGAAGCCACATAACGGAGTGGCAGCACTTTAGGATATACGCATAATTTGGTAACAGCACCTAAGAAACTTTCAAATGCACCTCCACCAGTCAGATAAGCGGCATTTAATTTATTTTGTAAATTCTCTTCCTTCACCATATGATAATGATCAATCGGGGTGGCATTTGCTTCCAATAAAACACTCCTTACAAAATCAGGATTTGCACTTTGAATGAAATCGCCAGTATTTACAAAGTAACGCGTCATTGCCTGTGTGGAGTACACATCGAACTCTGCTGCACTCTCCATCATATAGTACCGCGTATTGTCTATAAAACGTATAAGGTCCTTTCGCTTCAGATGTGCTTCTCCTTGCTCCACCCGCGGTGTTGAACTGCGATATAGCACTTTCTCTTGGTTATCGGTGGGGCAATTTGGATGAAGTTCATTGGGTAAGTTGAGAAATACATGAACGAACTCATCTTCAATGGGGTAGAAACTCTGTTTTAATAACTTTAAGTCATTGCGTAAGGATTTCCCCCTATCCTTTAGAGTGTCGCATTCTAATTCCGACGCATTAGACTAAATAATTTAATGGCATCACATTAATTTTAAAAGCAGTTTGCTAAGCAATAAATGTAAACCTTTAATAACTCCTTTAACTGCTTCGTCACTGACTGCCTCTCCTCTTCCAATATCTGGATTTTCCCAACAAAATCCTTATAAGTGGAATATTGTTCCAAAATATTTGCTACATTTATTTGCAATCGTCTTTGAACAATATTATGCTGCAAATTCTCTGTATTGGTCAGTGTACTTTTAAAATCCATGTACGGCTGCAGCGTCACGTAGTTCTCCATGGCTTTGTCGTCGGTTATAAACAGTGCGGATATCCTGCGCTGCTGACGGTAACCGATTTGCCTTCCAGAGGCCGCCAGTTGCTTTGAAATTGTCCCAACTAATTTCAACAAATCCATTGATAATTTCTAATTTAATTCAACTGCCTTTCTAAAACCGTGAGAATTGCTTATGGATAAGCATGAACAGCTGATTTAGCATCTGATCCACCACAAAATCAACAGGGTGAACCACAAACATTGGGTGCATTCTGGCAACTTATCAGTTGCCTATCGTGTGAGTGAAACGGCGCACTTTGTTTGTGAATGCGGCGCTACAAAAATTTGACACTTTATATGTAAACATCTGTTCTACAAACAGCTGTGCAACAGCTGTGCTATGTGTTGAGTACGGTAGCGAAGAAAATTTCCGCTCAAAGAAATTGCGTCCGCTCAATCAGCTGACTGAGCGGACGCAATTTCTTTGAGCAGAAATTTTCTTCGGTACCGTACTCAAATTTGTCACTTTATGCGTAAGCATCCGTTCTACAAACAGCTGTGCTAAGTGTTGTAAAAAATTCGGAAAATTCTGATGGGGTGCAGAACGCACCCATTGTATATGATTTCATCATCGTCCACAACACAGTAAAAAAGGTTTGTAAATTTTTAATCGAATTCTGAGCAACCAGGAAGGTAAAATTTGATTTCCGTTCAAACAATTATCCATGTAACTGCCAAGAACGAATGAAGGAGTCTTTTTTACATAAGTTAATCGAGTTAAGTTATAAAAATGTGTCAATAGTGGGCGTGGCTGTAAAAATAACCCGCTCATTTGTCGTGTGGTGTTTAATGTTAATATCCACAACCTTCCTGTGAAATTTCGGTTATGAATCTTTTATAGTAATAAATGTTGGTTAATAGTAGGTGTGGCAGTTCTCAGATCAACATCACACTATAACCTTTCTCTAGTCGAGAGGCACATGAAATTTCCAACTTAATCGGCCAAATACTTTGCGATTTATAAACACACAAACATATATTCATTTATATATATATATATATATATATATAAGATTTATGAAATAACTAACTTTTATTTGCTTCTAATCATTTTTAAAGATATATATATATAGATATATATATATATATATATATATATATATATATATATATATATATATATTTTTTTTTTTTTTTTTTTTTAACAGAGGAATAATTATAGATAACTATTACACTAAAGTAAAAAGCGCTGGCTACCATGGCCATTGTGAATTATCTTCGTAAAAAAGTTTAAGCGCCATCTATTGGTATGTAAAAACTGTAATAAGACTCCGCGGCCCCGACACGTTACTGCATTACTTACATCACTCATATGTGTGTGCAGCAAAAATGATAGATAAGAAGATTACGCATTGCGCAGGTACGTTATTATTTTCTTTCTGAATTTGACATTTCTTTACTGGGCTGTGACGTTTCCGTAGCAATAAATACATAGTGCGGATTGCTTATTTTTAATAAATAAGAAAATAAAGATAAAGACAATTATTAAAAATGAAATGTGCGGTGACAGGTTGTAATAACTGGAATGAAAGTAAAGTGTCGGAGTGCAGTTTTTTCACCGTTCCGTCCGATCCGACTGTTTTAAAAACTTGGATAACTTTTTGCCGGCGAGAAAACGTTTTCAATCTGAATACCAGCTTTATTTGCATGGAGCATTTCAAAAATGATGACTTTGCAAATAGCTTGAAGTATCAAATGGGTAAAATTTTAATTATTTAAATTGGATTCGTATTGCTAAACCTGTACAATTCTTCCAAAAGAAAAAGAAAATTTTGTAAAACATTAACATAGTTTTATTATTATTACTAATATACTTTTATTATTATTATACTTCACACATAAATATTTATTCGAAGGAACATTACCACCAACCTGCCCACATTGCAACTGCCACACACTAACAATAGTCCATCTCATCAACATCTGCCCGGCTGTGGTTCAAAAACAACTACATTTTTTTAAACAAATCATTTTTCCATATGCAATACAAAATCTATCTACAGAAAACATAAAAGACGTAACTTCACTGCTCCACCTCTGTCAGATTTAGTTTGACATATAAAATAAAATATATATGTATATACTTTTATTAGAAGTTTAATACTATTAATTTTTATTAATAGTTAGGCCGAAGACCTTAGTTGTTAGTTGCCTAGGTAATAAGTCTAGCATTAAATTTATTTGTGTATAAACTTTTTAAAATAAATAAATAAATAAATACTATTATTATACTTTTATTATTATACTATTGTTAATATACTATTGTTATTATTATTATTATTACTTTTATTATTCTTCATAATAAACTATTTGAAAAAACACATACACTTCAGATTTGTTTGCACAACTGGCATATTAAATTTAGCATTTATGATTTGCGATTTTCTAATAGAAATAACTGCAATTTAAATTTAATATTTGCGCAAATATATTTGTAATATATTGTTATATGTATTTCGCCGAATAATGGTTCATTTAAAAAAATAAATGTTTCTATTTTTAATATTACACAGCACTGTTTACTTTTTTGTTTACAAAATTCACGCTAGTTTGACATTTCTCATTGCAACCATGCTACTATGACCTAGATGCGCAGAACAAAAAAATGTTGTACACGGCTTTGCGCAATCTTTGTTCCTATTAAGTGGCCCCGACACGATACTGCATGATCTACAGAATCGTAATGCTGCATACACACGAGGTAACCGTCGAAGCAACTTGTTGATGCAAACTGTTTTTCTTATTCAATACACACGGGGCAACCGTTGCAGTAACTTCATTATTGTGTTTACTGTGTAATCAACCGGACCTACACGGAGATAAGGCAAATTTTCGAAATTTTTTTTTTTTTTTTTTTTTTTTTTTTTTTTTTTTAATATCCAAATATTTTATTGCAATCTGTTACATTCAATCACATTCAGCAATATTTAATAACTTAAGACTAATTTTTGTATTTACTGTCTTTTATGGACTACACCCAGTGGTGCAGCCATTGCCTATTAGCACAGGAGATCTGTTGTGGATTTTCTCTTCAGTCGGATGAAAGTGAAGGGGTTGGAAGTGAGTTCCGATATCAGTGGATTTGGGTGGACTAGGAGTCTCAGATTGTGCGAAGTAGAGACCTTTTTTATTTCTTGAGCGACTGTAGGAACTTTGAGGTCACGATTGGATTTGGTTGTTTGTGGCATAATAGGGCGCGTTTACAATCATTCTTAGGGTCTTTGATTGGAATCTTTGAAGTATTTCAACATTGGAAGTTGCCGCAGTGCCCCACAGCTGAATACCGTGTGTCCAAACTGGTTTTAAAATTGCTGAGTACAAGAGCAATTTGCTATCGATTGAGACTTTGGAGTTTCGATTCAAGAGCCAGTGTAGATTTCTGAGCTTTATACCGAGTGATTTTCGTTTTGTAAATATATGTGTTTTCCAAGTTAATCTTCTGAGAATCATTTTGAATCTTGAGAATCATTTTTAATTGTGACACTTTCCATTGGGGAGGTATAAAGCCAGATGTTAGTACCGCGTTAAATAAGTAGGTAAGATATGTCACTCCTTCTTCTGGAAGTTGTTTTACTATTTTTCAGTGATAAGGTCGTACCCAGGGGCTTTCTTAATATTTAGCTTATCAATAGCTGCTTTCACTTCAGATTTGGAAAATTTACGTATGGGTAGGTCCATCTGATGGGTATTACTCAGAACACTTTTCACTTCTTCTGTTACACATGCTGGGGGCTCGATTTCATGTGGGGTAAATACTTTTTTTAAGTGTCGGGCAAATGTGACTGCTCTTTCAAGGTCACTTTTAGCCCATTCGTTATTTTCCATTCGTAAAGCGGATTGGAACATTGTGGGTCTCTTTAGATTCCTAGTTGCTTTCCAGAGAGAGTATTCTGTAGCAGCTGTTGCATCGAGATTACTGAGGTAATGATGGAGTTGGGTGTTTCGTTCGTTATTAAGGATCTCTTTAAGTTCTTTTGTAAGCGCATTTAATTTTTTCTTGTCCTCAGGATGTCTAGTTTGTTGCCACTTTTTTCTTGCATATCGCTTTTCTCTCAGTTTTTCTTTTATAGGTTTGGAGATGTTCGTTGATTTTCGCTCATTTAGTGTGGGGGTGGAGTCCCACGCAGCTTGTTGCAGGCAGTTGTTGAAGTGTTCAACAGCCGCAATGATATCTTCTTCAGATTTCAGTGATAGTTTTAAATCAATTGTGGAAGATACCATATATCGGAAGCGATTCCAATCAGTTTTGTGATTATGTAAGCTACATTGACTGGGAAGAAGGGCAAGATTGTTGTTAAGCTCGACGAGAACTGGAGAGTGGTCAGAAGACAGCTCAAAACATGGGCTACATTTAAGATCACTAAGCATGATACCTTTCGTCACACAGAAGTCAATCAAGTCGGGAATTTTTCTTACATCTGTTGGCCAGTATGTTGGTGTACCTGAAGAGACAGGGAGTAAATTTAATTTTCCAATGGCCGCATAAAGCTGTCGACCTTTTGGTGTAGTGAGACGGGAACCCCAGTATGTGTGCTTTGCGTTATAGTCTCCTCCAGCTAGGAATCTATTGCCAAGGGTCTTAAAGAATTTCTCATACTCCTCCATTTTTATTGTGTGTTTAGGTGGGCTGTAGACAGCGGAAAATGTAATTGGCCCTTTCCAGTCATCAACAATTATATTCGTGGCTTGTATAGCTTCTGTGCGATAAGATGTGCTCTCACAGTGTTTTATGTTATTGCGTATTAATATTGCTGAACCTGCATGAGCCTTATTATCTGGGTGCAGGGTGTGATAAAACTTAAAGTTCGGAATCTGAAAATGGCTTTTATTGGTGAAATGGGTTTCAGATATTAGGAGAATATTTATTTCGTATGCTTTAAGGAATTTTTTAATTTCTAATAAATGTTTTGACAGCCCATTAGCGTTCCATAGAATGATTTTTATGGGATTGAGGATGAGCAATTCTTAGTCGTGAGGGTCACTAATAAGTTCATCATTGTTGTGATCTGTTACATGACTTGCCGGAGTAGCATTATCATTTCTCGCATTTCGTTCGGAGCTTGGGTTTCTGCAGGAACAGTATTAATTGGTAGGGCCGTTGTGTTTTCATTAGTTGCTTGCGTTGAGTGTTTCAGTGCCTGAGCGTATGAAAGTACATTTTGAGTTTGTTTTGATGTACTGGGATTTACCACAACTTCCTGTTGTTGAGTGTCGAAATGAGTGACGTACTAACAGAATTATTATGCAATTATTGTTTTTGACAAACTGCTGTATAAAGATGAGGAAGAAGAGATGTAACAAAAAAAAAAGAAGAATGTAGTAAAAAAATTGGGTTTTAAAGAAAGAAGAATCTTCAAATTATATATTGTTGAAGGATTTAAAAGAAAATGACCCAAAAGACTTATGAAATTATATGACGATGTACGAAGAAACATAGAAAAATAGTAGGACATGATGAAATCTAACCAATTTTAATTTGTTTTCAGTTGCCATTTTTGTTTGCTTCACAATTCACTGTTTTCACTTTTAGCTTTACTCCGCGAAAAGCAAAAACAATTTCTCCGCACGCTGGTTTTCAACGAACTAAGCCAGTAAAAGTGGTAAACAACGATTCACACGAGGCAATCGTTGCGGCAACCATCACAAAATATCAAAATATTTTGATATTTTAGGCAACGGTTGCTGCAATACGCATTTCAACGAGCAACTAAGCTGCACACGAGGCAACCGTCGAAGCAACATGCCTTGGTTGCAGCAACAGTTGCCTCGTGTGTATGCAGCATAAAGATGAATTAGTGAAATAGCTATGTATGCGTGTCATATACATTGCAATGACTGAAGCCATGAAGTAGTGTGCACTAAAGCGGCCCCGACACGTTACCCCGACACTACACGCGCCAGCGCAAGTTCGAAAAACTCAATACCTTCAAAGATTTTCACCAATACTCTCACACATTTGCTACTGGCGGCGCTACTGGCAACGAAATTTCATAGACAGTAAATTTTTGACACATGCGGCCAGTAAATGTCAAACTCAGACTCTGAATCACTGATGCACAAGAGAGAAATAAAAAAGTACTATTGAATTTAAAAAATGCTACAAAAACACCAACTACAAAAATTATTTTCACAAAATTTTTTGTTGTAATGTAAGAGTTGGACATTTTGGTACTACAAATAAGAAAAAAGTGTATAATAGTTTGAAAACAATAAAAAAGTACTAATACCAAAATAGCTGTGCTTCGTATGCGCCATACAAGAGGGCACCCTAAATGGTACGAAAGAAGAAACTAATAAATTAAAAGTAAATAATGTTTAAATAAAACTCCTATATAATTGCATATATATAGTCATAGACACACCATCATAAAGCCCTGATATGAACCCCATTGAAAATGTATGGGCGCACCTTAAAAAAACAGTTGCAAAACGGGTTCTAACTTATAAAAACGTTACTGTAGGGAGAACCTTTCCGTATGATGATATTTTATAAATGAACTTGCGCTGGCACGTGTGGCCACCGTGGCCACTGGCAGCAAAATTTCGAAATTTCGAAAATATGTATTCTCAACTGGAAGCCAGTTACTGGCGCGTGTGGCCGCAGTGTTACTGCATTGCTTACATCATCCTCATGTGTGTGTGCAGTATCTTTTCACCGACATGTTATTGCATACTCTTCAATCATTCATTTTTCGTTTACTCTTTCGGTATATGGCCGACAATGTCAGACGCGGATAAAATAATTTTCAATACGGATGCGATTGTTGAAAAACAAAAGCAACGAAAAAAATAATTTTGATGAAAAATTGGTACTCATCAAAATTTAGTGGTAAATTCGATCAGAAATGTTTTTCTCCGTTGTCCGCCATGACGTCTGCACGCTATGAAATTCTGCTTCGAATGACGTATTGACTGAACACACCGCATGCAGTAAGCAAAATCCAAATCATTTGGATTTTGCTTACTGCATGGCTTCAGTCATTGGGTGCATTCTGGCAACCTATTGGTTGCCTATCGGGTGAGTGACACAGCGCACTTTGTTTTAGAATGGGCCGTTACGCAAATTTGCCACTTTATACGTAAACATCTGTTCTACAAACAGCTGTGCTAAGTGTTGAGTACGGTAGCGAAGAAAATTTCCGCTCAAAGAAATTGCGGCCGCTCAGTCAGCTGATTGAAAAAAAATTCGGAGAATTCTGATCGGTTTGGTATCCGATGGGGTGCCAGAATGCAGCCATTGTATGTGAGACGCATACATAGCTATTTCACTGATACATATTTACGATTCTGTACATGCCAGTAAAAAATTTTGGATCGCTCGCAAAAAGGAGGAATAAAGAGCGCTCCATTATTACTAATTTTTGAACATACATGTATCAAATTGACAGCTCTCATTCACTTTCCTCTGTCACTTCTTTCTCTTGTTTGGTTCTTTCCTAATATCTCGCTGCTTCAGTATTTTGTATCGTTTACCGTTATAAAGTAGTTGCACTTTCGTTGAGACACGATCTATTACTTAGTTTTATATGCTTTAGTGCTGAAGAAACACCTGATACAACAAATTCAGGATTTCAAGAAGTGAAATTAAAACTTAAACTAAAATTAAACTCGAACCAGCAAGATGGGTGAAAATGGAAAGAACGGCAGCAAGTTTATCAATTTTACTTTCGATACGCGCCAACGTTTCGGCTGTATCGACTGAATCTGCAATTACGACAGTTAAAAATGTATGTATATATACCTCGAATGAAATAATTTGCATTATATAAAATATCTTACTCGTGTTTCCTGAATAAACAGGCACAAGTTCGAAATTATTTCCAATCCTGCTGGTTATTTCGAGTTTAATTTGAATTTAAGTTGTTGCGATCGTTGTTTTGGCGTCTACCGTCTGTATGTTTGTTTTGCTCCTCTCCTTCTTTTGTTCCTTCCACTTTTCCGCTTTGCTGGTGAATGCGGCCAGGCTGAAACCTACCAGACGATTCTGAGGTACAGATGGCGCTGCCTCAGAATAGTAGAAATTCTAAAGAAAGGTGACTGACCGCCTCGACCGTTGGAGCGGTCACTGATGGAATAGCGGAAGAGGCCGGGGAAATGAAAAAGATACGGTGTTGCGATCGTTGTTTTTGGCGTCTACCGTCTGTATGTTTGTTTTGCTCCTCTCCTTCTTTTGTTCCTTCCACTTGTCCGCTTTGCTGGTGAATGCGGCCAGGCTGAAACCTACCAGACGATTCTGAGGTACAGATGGCGCTGCCTCAGAATAGTAGAAACTCTAAAGAAAGGTGACTGACCGCCTCGACCGCTGGAGCGGTCACTGATGTAATAGCGGAAGAGGCCGAGGAAATGAAAAAGATACGGTTTCAGGAGAGAGGAAAAAAAAATCATATAAGGCAGTGGTAGAGAAAAAACGGGGCGAGATAGAGTGTTAAGTGTTGAGGAAGTTGTGTCGAAAATTTTTGGTTGCCGCGCGCGTTTCAATTTTGTGTTTTACTGTGGAGGATTTTTTTTGGACCGAGAAAATTAAGATTTTTCGTGTCGGATTTTGTATGGATAGTCTCTCGTCTCGTCCGTGGTCCTGTTATTTATTCGGATAGATTTAACGTGTGAAAGATTCCAAAAAAATTTTTGATTTCAATTACAATGTACATGTGTAGAAAATAAACGTTAAAATTTTGAATCAATTTAAAGTGTTAGTTTAGTTTAAAGAGTTGGCGTTAGAAAGCTGACCTTGATTATTGAGTGTGCTGAATAGATCCATAACCGCTTGTTTCCGGCCCATCCCATAAGAGGGATAACTGATTGTTCCGGCCCACCCCATTCGAGCATCGGAGGAAAAGGAGGCTGCCGCCCGCCCCTAGAGATAAGTATATATTTGTTAAGTATACGCGTGTATACATAGGTATTATTAAGTATTCACGTGTATGTAGGTATTATTAAGCATACGTGTATATATATGTTATTTATTTAAGTACAAGTAGAATGTTTAGTGTGTTTAATTTTATGTTGAAAATGTTAGGCTAAGGCGGACAATATGGGGCGGGCTCGCTTGTCGTCGTAGAGGAGGATGCTAGGCAAAAATATGAGTTGAATTTTTTTTTGTAGTGTTGTCCCACCCGATGCAGTGTGGCGGGTTAAGGACCACGCCCATTGCGGTGAGCTAGCCGTGGTCACCACACTGCATCATTCTAGTGGTGAGGTAACAACGGTTTCAGGAGAGAGGAAAAAAATCATATAAGGCAGTGGTAGAGAAAAAACGGGGCGATAAGGTGTTAAGTGTTTAGGAAGAAAGTTGTGTCGAAAATTTTTGGTTGCCGCGCACGTTTAAATTTTGTGTTTTACTGTGAAGGATTTTTTTTTTGGAGCGAGAAAATTAAGATTTTATTATTTTGTATTAGAGATTTAAATAAATTAAGTACACAGTGGTTTTAAATTACTTTTAATTTATTGCTTATTGAATTCAATGGCAGTTGTATTTCTTAACGACACGCGCTTGTTTTAAGAACGGAACAGCGAATTATAGAAGAATTAAGAATGAATGTTACAAGACGTCAAGAACAAGAAAAGCAAAGCGTTGCCATATAGTTTAAAAAACTAATTAAAGTACTTTATACTCTAACACCCCCACTTAAAGTGCTTTTATTGTAAATACATTTTTTTTTTTTTTTAAATTTCTATTAATTGATACCCCCAAATTCATTGAACAAAAATTATGCTTAGCCACGGTTAGTCCCTTTGTTAAGATATCAGCTGGCATCTCATTTGTCATCATGTAAGATATTTTTATTGAGCCCTCGCTGACATGATTTCGCATAAAATGGTGGCGTATGTCTATATGTTTTGTTCGCTGATGATATCCAAAATTATCGATGAGTTTCTGCGCACTTTGGTTATCATTATACATCTCAACAGTGTTACATGGTATACCGATTTCCTCGAAAATTGATTTCAGGTATAGCGCCTCCTTGGTAGCATCGGACATAGCCAAATACTCTGATTCTGTACTAGAAAGTGCGACCGTACGTTGCTTACGTGCCTCCCAACAAATAGCAGCTCCAGATAACAAGAAAGCGTAACCAGAATAAGAACGCCTGTCAACCATGTCAGCACCCCAATCAGCATCTACTACTCCGAAAAAATGCGAGTCATTTTTTGTGTACAGCAATCCATGGTGCAATGTACCTTTAAGGTATCTGAGTATCCGTTTTGCTGCTTTCCAATGTTCGACACCATAATTTGAGTTGAATTGACTTAGTGAATTGACTGCGTACGCGATATCAGGACGTGTTTGAACTGCCAGGTACATTAATGCGCCAATAAGGCTCTGGTAAGGGTACTGCTTCATCACATCTTCGTTTATCTCGCTTGGTTTGGTGAGCTTCAAATTAACTTCTATTGGTGTTTGTACTGGTTTACAATCCTCCATACCGAAACGCTTTAGAATATTTTTGGTGTATTCGCTTTGTATCAGAAATACTTGGTGCTTTTCTAAATTTTGATGAAATTGTAGTCCCAGACAAGTATTTACATTCCCCATATCTTTCATTTCAAAATCGTTTGTTAAAGCTGTTTTTAGCATTTCAATTTGTTGTTTATTATTAGACGCGATTAGCAAATCATCGACGTAGATTGTTACTAGCATTATGTCTCCATCATTATTGTCTACAAATAAACATGGGTCTTGTTTTGTTGCGTTTAAGCCTAAACTCTTTAATTTTGTAGTTAATTTCAAATACCAAGATAATCCTGATTGTCTGAGGCCATAAAGTGCCTTCTTTAATAAACATACTGGATCTTTACATTTATTAATTGTTTTCAACCATCGTTCTGCAGTGTTACGTACATGCTCGCTGACTTTTTTGTTACTTGATCCAACTAGTTTGCCAGCTTTAATTTTCTTCAGAATATCAATCAAATGCTCTGGTACTTCCATATGAACGCTTTCTTCAAGCTCGCCGTTTAGGTAGGCTGTCACCACATCCATTTGGTGAATTTGCAAATCAAATTTTGCTGCAAGAGCCGACAACAGCCGAATTGATGTTGACCTAACAACCGGTGAAAAAGTGTGCTGAAAATCTTCACCAGGACGTTGTGCAAACCCTTTAGCTACGAGTCGCACCTTAGTCTTACCGTTAGGGGTACCATCATTTTTGGTACGAAATACAAGTCTATTTCCAATCACTTTTCGCGATTTTGGTCGTTCTATTATCTCCCATGTGTTGTTTTTTAGTTGAGCTATAAACTCATCCTCAAGCGCTTTGTACAATGATTCAGCAGAACTAGTTTTTAATGCATCTGCCATCGTTTCAGGATATTCAGACAAAAATTTTCGCATTCTTCAAAAAGATCATTTTCATTATCGGAGGTATCTGACTCACCTTTGATATTTTCGTTTTTACTCTGTACTCTGCTGTATATCTTTTTAGGCCTTCCACGTGAACCACTTCGAATAATTTTTGGTCGACCTCTGCCACGTTGTGCACTCTCACCTCGATTATCACAAATTTCTTCAGTTTCTGATTCTTCATCAGAATTTTTACTGACAATGTCATTTTCAAATTGTTTGATTTGAATTTTCGCGCACGGTTCGCTACTACATTGCACGAAAACACCACTTTTTTCATCATTAAACCCGTTTTTATCGACGAAAACTGCGTCGCGGCTTATAACGACTTTTCGCTTCTCCGGAGACCATAATCTGTACGCTTTAGATTCATTAGAGTAACCGATAAAAATATGTGCTTGTGATTTCGAGTCAAATTTTCCTCTTTTATTGTTTTTGCCTAAAACATATACCTTTGTACCAAACACTTGCATATGTATCACTGTGGGCTTTTTATTAGTCCATACTGTATATGGAATTTCACCGTTAAGAGCTTTTGTGGGACACCGATTTCGAATATAGCACGCCGTGTTAATAGCTTCGGCCCAAAAACTTTTTGGAGCATTAGCTTGCTGCAACATGCACCTGGCCATCTCGACCAATGTTCTGTTTTTGCGCTCGGCGATCCCATTTTGTTCGGGAGTGTGTGGAGCTGTTAACCGTCTTTTAATACCGTATTTTTTTAGATAAGCACTAAATTCACCGTTTATATATTCAGTACCGTTATCAGTTTGAAGATTTTTTATTTGCTTGCCGGTAAAATTTTCAACTGCATTTTTATACTGCTTAAATGCGCTGAAGGCTTCTGACTTTTTCTTTAAGAAAAACACTTCACAATAACGCGATTTATCATCAATAAAAGTTATAAAATAGTTAGCGCCACCATTTGATGCATTTCGCATTGGTCCGCACACGTCACTGTGTACGATTTCTAACACATCACTTGTTCTGCATTCATTTCGTTTTGGAAAATTCAAACGTGTTTGTTTTTCGCTTATGCAGATTTCACAGACTGACATATTTTGGTTGGGGTTTATTTTTATTCCATGCACTAGATTGCTTTTTGATAAATCTTTCAAGTCTTTTTCATTTAAATGACCCATCTTTTGGTGCCAAACGTCAATTTCACTTGTACAGACCGCGCTTGCACTTTGCTGGCTTTCATTTACGAAATACAAATTTCCTGATCTTTCTGCGCGACAAACGAGTTGGTTGTTTTTATTTATTACATCAGCTTCATTACGACGAAAACGTACCTCATAGCCTTTGTCAACAATTTTTGATACCGATAAAAGATTTGTGCGTAAATCTTCAACAAACATTACTTCATTTAAGTCAATTTTATCTTCGCGACCGTTTACGTTTACAAGCATTTGCATTTTACCGACACCCTGTATTTTTGTATTGTTTTTATTTGCCAAATTCAACACTTTTTCAGTTTTTTCTAAATTTGCAAAATTTTCCCTATCAGCACTCATATGCGACGTGCAGCCACTATCTAAGCACCATCGAGTTTCACTTTTGCATATTAACGCGTTTTCCGCACAATGAAAAGAGTTAATGTTTTCGACTGCATTTCTCGCACTACATTCGCTTTTTGTTTTGGTTTTGCAATTTCTAGCAAAATGACCAAATTTGCCGCATTTAAAACATCCCTTTTGTTTTCCTTTTGATTCGTTTGGATTTTCGCTTTGACAGTTGCTTGTGTTCTTTTCGTTGGGTTTTTTCCAGAAATTTTTCTTCTTATTTGCATACAACACGCTTTCGTCATCTTTTTCTTGTTTTGCTTTGCGCGATTCGGCTTCTTCCAATATTTTCACACGAAGGACTTCGGGACTTGGCAAATCATCACGTGTCTCCAATGCGCAACGGAAAGTTTCAAATGAATCGGGTAGACTGTACAAAAGTAGTATAGCCAACAGATCATCACCAATTGGAACATTTATTTCTTTCAATTTGTTTACTGCATCAAAAAAGTCGTTGATGTGTTCGCGAACTTTTCCACTTGCTGGCATTTTGGCCAGTGCTACTCGCTTTAATAGTGATGCCTTTCTTGCAGGTCCATGTGAAGAATATGTTCCAGCTAGTTTTTCCCACATTTCGTGCGAAGTCGTACATTCAGAAATCTGTCCGAGCTCCGATGAACTCACCGCAAGTAATATTTCTGCACATGCCTTTTGGTCACCGTTGTTCCATGCCGCTGTGTCACCACCAGTTGGGTATGGCTTACTTCCATCAACAAATGGCCATAAATCATTTTTAATAAGTATGGCTTTCATATGCAGCTTCCAAGTGTCGTAATTGTCCGCTCCAAGCGGCTCAAATCTTCTGTCACACACGTTTTTCACGTTTTTATACACGTTTTTCGCGACTATCGAAAAAAATGTCACCCGTTATGTGGCCTGGGCCCATAACCTATTAGAGATTTAAATAAATTAAGTACACAGTGGTTTTAAATTACTTTTAATTTATTGCTTATTGAATTCAATGGCAGTTGTATTTCTTAACGACACGCGCTTGTTTTAAGAACGGAACAGCGAATTATAGAAGAATTAAGAATGAATGTTACAAGACGTCAAGAACAAGAAAAGCAAAGCGTTGCCATATAGTTTAAAAAACTAATTAAAGTACTTTATACTCTAACATTTTGCATTTCGTGTCGGATTTTGTGTGGATAGTCTCTCGTCTCGTCCGTGGTCCTGTTATTTATTCGGATATATTTAACGTGTGAAAGATTCCAAAAAATTTTTGAATTCAATTACAATGTACATGTGTCGAAAATAAACGTTAAAATTTTGAATCAATTTAAAGTGTTAGTTTAGTTTAAAGAGTTGGCGTTAGAAAGTTTACCTTGATTATTGAGTGTGCTGACTAGATCCATAACCGCTTGTTTCCGGCCCATCCCATAAGAGGGATAACTGATTGTTCCGGCCCACCCCATTCGAGCATCGGAGGAAAAGGAGGCTGCCGCCCGCCCCTAGAGATAAGTATATATTTGTTAAGTATACGCGTGTATACATAGGTATTATTAAGTATTCACGTGTATGTAGGTATTATTAAGTATACGCGTATATATATGTTATTTATTTAAGTACAAGTAGAATGTTTAGTGTGTTTAATTTTATGTTGAAAATGTTAGGCTAAGGCGGACAATATGGCGCGGGCTTGCTTGTCGTCGTAGAGGAGGATGCTAGGCAAAAATGTGAGTTGAAATTTTTTTTGTAGTGTTGTCCCACCCGATGCAGTGTGGCGGGTTAAGGACCACGACCATTGCGGTGAGCTAGCCGTGGCCACCACACTGCATCATTCTAGTGGTGCGGTAACAAAGTTTTAATTTCACTTTTTCACTTCTTGAACTTCTTTAATTTGTTGTATCGGATCTTTCTTCAGTACTAAAGCATAAAAAACTACGCAATAGCTTGCCTCTCAGCGAAAGTGCAACTACTTTATAATGGTAAACAATACAAAACCTTGATGCAACGACACAGGTGGTGCAGATAAATTTTGAGAGAATTCAGATCTGGCTTCTGTCAAAATAGTCAACAGGCGGGTTCCGGAGGCATGAGAATATTTGTAGTAACGGGCGAAAATTTTCTTTGACGGCTGAAATTTTAGTTTTATAACGGCTGATATATTCTCGTCACTTGGAACTTTGAAACACTTCACATTTTCTTTGCCCCATCTTTTGCGGCATATTACACAAAATTTGCCCATGTTATTATTTTCACTTAATAATAAATTAATAAAATTTATAAACAGCAAAATTTTGTTTCGAAAATTTCAATAAAGTGCGGCAAAATTTTTGGCGGCACAGGTTTTCATAATTTGACAGAACCGAGACCGAAAGAGAAAAACAAAACAGAATAGGCTAGGAAACGTCACTTATCTGCACCACCTGTGTCGTTGCATCAAGTACAAAACACTGAAGAAGCGAGATATTAGCAAAGAACCAAACAAGAGAAAGAAGTGACAGAGGAAAGTGAATGAGAGCTGTCAATTTGATCCATTTACGTTCAAAAAGGAGTAATAATGGAGCGCTCTGTTATTCCTCCTTTGTGCGAGCGATCCAAAATTTTTTACTGGGCTGAGAGGGGGTTTTAAAATTGATGTATGTAGTGGTAAAAATACAGTGCACTCCCCTTAACTCTAACTATCGTCATTCCTCAATTCACTTAACTTCTGAAAATAAATGAAAACATACAATTTCTTTGATAATTTCTCATTGTCAATGAACCATCAAGATCCACAAGTCGAAATATTCCAGTTGCGTTTAAGTAAAAAAATTAATTCGACAAAATAAAAAATTGTTTTCGTCATTATTAAAGAAAGAACACTACCTCTGTTTAATTAAAAGCATAAAGCCGTTAAGTTAATTCGTTTAGCTGCATTTTTTTTTACCTATTTTGAAGTTTTTTCTGAGATTATTGAAACTGTTGTTATATGTGAGAATACTGTAAAAACGTGGAATTCTCTTTTGACAGACAATTTCTTAGTCTTCGTCTCCCTCTGATCCAAATTCTATTTTTCTTACTGTCCCCTGTGCACCTTCATTCGATCATGGCTATGTATATTTAAACACGCTTGGGGTGTTACTGGGGCAGTCGGACCCCATTTTAATATAAATGAATTTTTATTAATTATTTTAGTTATTAGTAGTATAATATTATGGCAAAAAAAAACAACTAATTATTATTCTACATCTTATGATTACTATGGTGCGTTTACAGTGAACAGAAGTGTAAATGGAAAGCAATTGGATCAGATTTTACATTAAGAATAGTTATAATTTATGAAAAGAACTTGTTAACATTTGAGTTTTCAATTCCAAATTAAATATTACAATTTTATTTGATTTATTATAACCTTTTCTTTTTAGAAGTATCGCAGTTCTTTTTAAAATACAAATGAAGTGACCCCCTAAAAGTTTAATTTAAATGTAGCCCTGATTTCTTCTGATTTTTTTCTCTGAATATTCGCTATTTTAGACAACATCCCAGCAGTGAAACCCTTTAGAGAAAAAATAAGAGTAAAACTCATATATAAATATGTAAAATTCATATACATATA
Source organism: Clusia tigrina (assembly GCA_920105625.2). NCBI lineage: Eukaryota > Metazoa > Arthropoda > Insecta > Diptera > Clusiidae > Clusia > Clusia tigrina. The sequence goes on from OV050031.1 coordinate 182,845,046, forward strand.
CGAGTATGTATGTACATAATATTATAATGTGTACTCGACATGTAAAATAATGTTTGTGCATAAATGAGGAATGTATTAATGCAGCATGTTAATTCATGGTGCCGCATTTCCACTCTTCTTTGCGAACACTTTGCGGATATTTTATAGCACGCGTTAACTTGAAGATTTATCTCTAAAATGAGGAATTACAAAACGTTGTTGCAATTATAAAAAGAAATGTTTTTCTTCCAATTCCAATGTTTGTCTTTACTTCCTTTTTTATTAAATTGACAAGAAAGGAAAAATTTAGTATACACGGCAATGAAGTGCCGCAGAAATCAGTAACTGGCTAACTAATAGATAAGTTTTGAACTACTAAATTGACCACTTGAATTTTTACTATTAAATTTATATTTTGAAGACTGCCTATATTTTTCACTACAGGGATATGGAATATTTTTACAACAAACACAATAAATTCGCATACACTGTACGTGTGACCAAAAAAAAATGGTCGGAATGGTAAATAAATATGGAGGGAATTGAATGTCTTTTCTTATTCTTCTTTGGTGTCGGGGCCGCTTAACGATTCTGTACATCACGCAATAACGTGTCGGGGCCGCTTTATATGAAGTGGAAAGGTTTGCGTAAATACAGCATTTTACCACATGAAATTAAAAGCCCAAACGAGACCGAGTCTCGGGCGAGTTGTCAAAAAGAATTTTTTTAGGATAGGATAGTATGGGGCAATATACAATAATTCGGGATGCGATACAGCGAGACGAGGCATTTTTAAAAAATTAGAATTTCCTCGCACTCTTGTCCGAGACAATTTGTCAAAGTAATCAACTATTTTGTAATGCGTATTTGTTTATTTCTGTTTTGCTGTTTGTGGCTCCGCGTTTATGTCATTTAATAAAAACTTTCACAACATGTAGTTTTTAATGGTTTTTTAGCACTTCTGCTTTAGTGTAAATATGGCTGGCACTTTGTTTATTGTATATTCGAATGCAAGGCAGTGCAAAACAGAGTGTTCTCTGCAAAATACATTTACCAGGTATTATTAATTGAGAGAGTGAGAGGAAAACAGTCATAATATGTGTCAAATCTGCTCTCTTAGCTAATGTTGTATACGGAAAGAAACTAAAAAAGGGAAATAGTAAATTATTGTGATTGGAAACAAGTAAATTATTGTCGTCAGCTTCCAAAGTGTAGTGGAATCACTTAAAAATATATATAAACAATAATAAATAGAAAAATGGTGCATTATTTGCAATAATACATGGATAAAGGAAAAAGTTAGATTTTTCAGCGTTCCTAAAGACGCAATCATTAGAGATCATTTTTATAGAGTTCAACGGAAATAAAATTGTTCACTGCAAGAATTTCCGTGAAAAGTTAATGGAATTAAGCAATAAAGTTAAGTCACCAAATGCGGTAAAACAATTTTTTTTAAATGTCGAATGTATTTTAGAATTAAATTTTTAAATAAAAAATTAGCAATTCAAAAAAAAAACAGAATAATAGGCAATAGTAAATTATTAAAAATATTATTTTAAGTTGTATTAGTTGTTATATGTTTGTATGTATAATTTTGTTTTTAAATAATAATAAATGAAAAAAACAAAAAAAAAAAAATAAGTGCATTTGAGTTTTTACTTATTACGAAAAAAATGCAAAGCCCGAAAATAACGGCCAAAATTTACAAAAGAAGCAACATTGTTTATTCATTTTGACACTTATGACTGAGAGAAAATGACATTTGGAGAGCGGTCTTCTATTAATAATACCTGGTAAATGTATTTTGGTTTGTGCAAAAACGGCAGTCAGCTCATGCAGTTACTTGCATGATAATCGGTTGGTTAATACATTATCCTTTTGTTTTCATAATCTATGAGGGAAAAATATCCTAATGTATATACTTGTGATTTTTGCATTTTGGAAAAATAGTTTTACGAAATTGTTTATGTATTCACCTTTAGAATATAGTAATTTTGGTATATGAAATATCAAAAGACTGGACATTTTTTTATTTGAAAGTAAGCATATCATAATATTGGACTGTTTATTAATAATATTGATTCTGTTATGTTCTTTTTTTCGACTTGACAAGGAACTATGATACTGATATGTTCGACTTTAAAAAGAGCTATTGAATTGTGTGTAAAAATGAATTTGTATATATATTTTTAAGAACTCTGTATCTTATCATAAAATCCACATTTTAAAATTTATTGATGATATAACAATAATACATCTCTGCAAAATTTGTTCTCGAATTTCTGATTACCAGATTTTGTCCAATTCCCAAATTTTGCATGTTATTAATTTTTACAATTGCAACAGTGTAAAAACACCTAACGAGATTTTGGTATTAAGGTACCCATTCGAACGGAACACCCGTGTGGACTGTGGTTATTTCGGAGAGTTTTCATTGTTTACCTTCTGCGCTTTTACAACAGTGTGGGCAAACACAGGATACACAAATTTTGCTTCGATTCAATCAGTAAAAATGGCAGATCGTTTAACACAATTACAAGATACAGTAAATAGAGTAAGATATGAATTCATTAATTGTAATATTGTCTTTTTTTAAACATGTGATATTAATTTTAGCAAGCTGAGCATTTTTGTAATGCTATTGGTATTATTCAACAAGCTTCCTACCCTAGCAAATTTCCTAATTTTAGCACGGGTTCTCAAACACCAGTGCAGAATCAGCCGCAAGACTATGCCCAACTTTTTGCTCAATTGATTTCACGTTGTGCCAAAGATATGGACACCTTAATTGAGTCCCTGCCCAATGAAGATAGTTCTACTGAACTACAGATCCAGAGTCTTAAGAGACTGGAGTTAGAAAACCAGGAATCAGCAGAAAGTCTAGAAAAAATAGTGCAAAAGGGCGAATTTCTCTTGTCTAAAATACAAGCTGCCCTTGAAGACATTGCCCAAGCACAACTGGACATGCAAATAACTGTTACGAATAAATGAAGTTATGATTGTTTAGTGCAGCCGTATATATTAAGATAAAGGAAACAACATTTTTTATATGATTTATATATCAAATTATTTTTTCTTAATGTTTAATTATTTTCTCAAATTTAAAATATCATTGGTCTTATACCCGTTTTGTCATATACACTACTGCAGCAAACAATCGGTTCGAGATTTGTGGAGAATTTATATTCTATTATATATAACAACAACAACAAGTGGAGTTCATGTACATGTGGCGACCCAACCCAAAAAGGCAGTTTCATTAATTTGCAATTTATAAATTTAGTACGTAATTTTAATAATTGATCAAATGCAATTTTTCAATTTTTTTCAAAATATCACTCGTTTATTTAAATTCAGCACTATAGTGAATAATCTCTTGGATTTGATTTTTTTAACCAAATCGAGGGGAATATTACGAATATGTGTGATTTTGTGGTAATTTTTTAATAAAGGATTTAATCGGCAACAATATATATAGTGAGACCTTTGTCCGACACTTTTTGAAACTTTTTATTTTATCTTGGTAAGTTCTTGATTTTTATGTGAATCGTAAATTAGTTGATACGGTATTCCGCAGTTTAAGAACTCCATGGACTTTCTCGCGGGAACCACATTTCGGAGTATATGTCACACTTTCGTTGCAAAACTATTTTATATGTATCAGTAAAGATAATTCCACTATTTAAAGCCAAATTTGTATGTTAGTGAATATGACTTCCCAAAATGACTGGAAACCGAAAAAAGTGGGAAAAATATGCAAATTGGTGCCTATGAATGCATTTTTATAACAAATTCAATGGGACGATTATAGCAACGTAAGAAAGAGTAGTAAATAAATAATACAATAAACATTTGTGACATTCCAATATAATCTTTATAAGTAATTTCACATTTCTGCACAAGACACAAAAAATAATAATTACATACATATAAACCAAATTAAAGGTAGGTAACAAATATACATACTCGTACATATTTAAATATTAAGTATAATAATACGTTTTCAAGCATTATAATAAACAATTAAGGCAACCATGAACATTTTTGGTATTTTTAAGGCACGTAGTGAAAAAACTAAACTTTTCGCTTTACAAGTTTAATACCATTTTGAGCTCTTTGCAAAAGTCACGTTAGGACGCAGATTTACTTGATTTGCTGAAGTGTTTGGGCAAATGACGGTGGTGGTTTGAAGTTAATGACTTCGTTAAATACTAATTCCTTCCACTTTTCCACGGGCAAATCCATATCTTCGAAACTTTGATCGTAGAGGGGAGAAGTTTGTTCGTCACTTGGCTCCGAATACTTTTCCATATAAGAATGCGCTAAGGCTTGCTCAGCTGTAATTCGTTTCTCTGAATCCAGTTCCAACATCTTCTCCAACAAATCAATAGCCAGCGGATTGGCGCCTTTAAATACTTCCTTGAAACTGCGGCGCTTCATTTGAGGCAGCGATTGTATGTAATTGCGAGCGCTCTCGGATGAAATTTTCTTCATGAAATCATCCGGCGGTGTGCCTAGAACTTCCATAATTAAGTTCAGTTGATGAATATGATCCGTTCCAGGAAATAGGGTGCGCCCGGTAAGTAACTCCGCCATTATACAGCCAACCGACCAAATGTCTACCGTTTGATTGTAGTGCATCCAATTCAGCATGATTTCAGGTGCACGATACCACCGTGTGGCCACGTACCCAGTCATCTCGTTCTCAGTGGGACGCGCCAAGCCAAAATCTAAAATACGCAATTCGCAATCCTCATTCACAGCAATATTGGACGGTTTCAAATCCCTATGAATGATGCCTGCACTATGAATGTACTTCAGACCGCGTAAAATTTGATAAACCAAGAACTGCACATGGTCGTCCGACAGCCGCTGGGTTCGAATGATATTATTCAGATCTGCATCCATTAAATGAGTCACCAAATACACCTGTTGGAAGTGCTCCAGTGTTATATTAATGGGGTGTGGATGGAAGACATCCAACAGGCCGATGACATTTTCATGATCCATATGTTTCAGCAGACGCAATTCGCGGTAAGTACGTTTGGCATGCACGGCCGACTGAAAAGGTCTTGACAGCTTCTTAATGGCCACATAAATGTTAGTGTCTTTAACCAGGGCTTTACACACCTGCCCGTAGGCTCCAGACCCAACTGGTTGAAGTTGCTATGAAAAGCAAACAAGAAAAATTAATAATGTATGCAATTTTTTGCAGATAAAAAATTGGATTATATTCGTGTTTGTAAGTATAATTTTACCTGGTAAATTTCTGGTAGCTCCCATTCAGTACGATTTATATCAACTTTGTAAAATTTGTGCATATTGAACAAATGTTTAAAAACTAAAATGAATCTTTATGGGAAAACGAAAAACTTGATTACAATTTATTATCTCGATTATAAATTAATTTTGCAGCAGGTACGTAGGTATTAAGTATGGTAGGTATGCGCGATGTGTAAAAATAAATATAAAAATAAACATACACTCATGCAAAATATTCTAGCAATAAACGAAAAGTGCGCATATCAATCAGAGTTGCCAATAAATAACAACTTTAAACTGAATAGATTAAATACATTATTAATATCTTCCTCCAAAATCAAGTGCTTTAGGTTTAGGAACATTGTCACCACTCTATCTAGTCTCTCTATTGAGAAGAATTAATCCTTATAAAATCCTAGTTGGGAACGCGAACCTGTCACTTCCATATGAAAAACTTTGCTTTTTTATATAGGAACTTGGAAACATTTTCGATATAACCAAATCGTGAAATACAATATAAATTTAATATTTTTAACATTCACATCTAATGCTGAAAGTTCAATGTTGATATATTTTTGTGTAATTTCATTAAATCCATTGCTTTTTATATGGCGTTTCATATATCACTTCTTTTTTACTTATCTTTTTGAATACGAACGTTTGAGTTTGGGGAATTGAAAAGCAAAAGGAGTCTCTTTGTATTCGTTTTTCTAGATATTAGCTAAATCCTGATTTCTACATTGTCAATTGGTTAGAAAATTATTGATTGCTTTTAAACTTAAGAAATTCATATTTTCAACAAACGAAGAGCTTTAAACATGCAAAATAAAAGGAAATTTTAATAGAATATTAATAATTGTTTTGAAAATGAATTTAAACAAACAATTTAGAGAATTAAATTAGGAAAACACAGATTTTACAATTGAGATCATTACAGCATAAATCTACGAAAAATGTTCTTGTCCAAATTTCACCACGCACTTGGAATGTGAAGCTAAAATTTATAATATAGCAGACGGACGTAGTACATGAATCCACTCAAGTTGAATTTACTTACATGTTGGCTGCAAGAACAAATTTTTTTGAACCAATTTTCCCTCAGTAGTTGCCAAGGTGAATTGACTTACATGGTGGCTGCAAGGTGAATTTCGTACCTCCGGAATTGTCAAACATAAGCAATGTGCGATCAAAATAAACGAAATTGAGAGGAATGGAGGAATACATAAGAGCTGCTTAAAATGATATATAATTAAATAGACTCATAATTTCTTCATAATGTTCAAACTTTACAAAAATAACAATTAAAAAACTCTTATTCACTCAAATCAAAACTCTATTTGCAATTGTTTGCATATTTGTTTTGATCGCATTTTTCTATAATTTCAATTTTGACAACTACTGATGGAAAATTGGTTCAAAAAAATTTGTTCTTGCAGCCACCATGTAGTTAAATTCACCTTGGTAGCTGCCAAAATTGAATTTATAGAAAAATGCGATCAAAACATATATGCAAACAATTTCAAATAGAGTTTTGATTTGACTCAATAAGAGTTTTTTAATTGTTATTTTTGTAAAGTTTTAATATAATGAATAAATTATGAGTCTTTAACTATTAAATATATTTTATATCAAATGTGTACCACTTTACCCTACGTCTCCATGGGCAAATTTTGATGGCATAACATCTGTCAAATTTGATTGCAATGGTTGGCAATATTTTAATGGTGGGCATTGCGATGTTATGCCATTGTCATTTTGAAAATGCCGTCAAGCAATCTAGTTCGCTGTACCCATGCTTGAAAAAATGTTTGATTTATACGATGAAGAGGAAAAAAGAAGGAAACCGAAATTCTGGGTGAATCCTTTATTACAAAGAATGCAAATGCACAGTCTCCATTCATTTTAGCGTTTTTATTAATTTAATAGATGCGGTAAAACGAAAATGTCCGACGATACTTCCACTGTGAGCGTCACGAAAAAATGAAAAAAGGCTGTCAAACAAACAAAATGACAACTGATTGCAACACAGCACGTTGGCAATTTATGGCATAACATATTTCATAACATAAATTGCCCACTTGACCCTACGTCTCCACGGGCAATTTTTGATGGTATGCCATTGGCAATTTCAAGCAAATTGCCAATGGAGACTCCAAATTGCTTCAAGTTGGCAATTTATGTTACCCTTCGTCTCCACGGGCAATTTTTGATGGCATAACATCTGTCAAATTTGATTGCAATGGTTGGCAATATTTTAATGGTGGGCATTGCGATGTTATGCCATTGTCATTTTGAAAATGCCGTCAAGCAATCTAGTTCGCTGTACCCACGCTTAAAATTTTTTTTATTTATACGATGAAGAGGAAAAAAGAAGGAAACCGAATTTCTGGGTGAATCCTTTATTTTATTATTATTGACAGGCTAAAAGAACACCGCGACCTAAAATATCTATTGTGCAGCCTCGTACCCAACTAAAACAGTCCTAGACTGTTTATAAATCTCGTAACTGCTGTGGGCTTAATTTTAACTAGGTGATTTGGAGATATGAACCCACTGCCTAGGTACTTATGTCTGCGTCTTGCCACCGCTGGGCAAGTGCATAGAATGTGTTCTGCCGTTTCCTGCTCCTCTTGACAGAGTCGACAAGAATCGTCTTCTACCACGCCTATTTTCTTCAGGTGGTAATTTAGTTTACAGTGTCCTGTTAAAAGTTCAGTGTATAGTTTGATGTCATTTCTACTGAGGTTTAAAGAAGCATCTACCCTGATGTGTTCAGGATCAATGAGTAGTCTCGACTGCCGCATGCCTTTTTGGGCTCTCCAGTAGTTTAGCAGACTTCGTTTTTCCTGTTCGCACAACAAGTTATTTGTGAAGCTACTGTTTACCCCACAGAAGGGTTCTGGGCCTATAAAGGCAGTGTCTGCACCCTTTTTTGCTAAAGAATCTGCCATTTCGTTGCCCTCATGTCCCTCGTGTCCCGGTACCCACATTAGCGTAACAGAGTTTCTCGCTGCTAGGGTATTGAGAAGTTTACAGCATTCCCAGACCAGCTTTGATTGGAATGAGAAGTTTATTAATGATTTTAGAGCTGCCTGGCTATCTGAGAGTATGCATATTTTGGTGTTGCGTGTACCCCTGCGTAGACATTCTCTAGCACATAACTCTAAAGCGTGGACCTCCGCCTGAAAAATGGAAGCTGTTTTTCCCATTGCAATTGCTTTTTGGAAATTTGGCCCTACAATTCCAGCTCCTGCACTGCCATCTTCCATTTTGGACCCATCTGTATACCACAACTGAGAGTCCTGTTTTATTGTTATTTCCTTGTTTCTCCAAGCTGAACGGTCACTGATGACCACTTTGAATTGCTTTGAGAAGTCTAATTTTCTGTCCATTTTGTCGAAGACCATGAGGCACGGAGAATTCCAGACAGTGTCCAGAATCTTTGCGTGCCCCGAAAGGTTGCCTTCTTTAAGATGGGCTAGATTAGGTAGCCTTAGGGCCGCGCTGGCCGCCATCCTTTTAACTACAAGGTGTAGAGGAGTCAGTCCAGTGATCACTCCCAAAGCTAGTGTGGGGCACGTTCTCATTGCTCCCGTCACACTCAAACAGGCTATACGGTGAATCTTGTTAAGAGTCCTCTGAGCTCCTGTTTGGTTGACTTTTGGCCACCATACCAACGACGCATAAGTAATCATTGGTACTATTATTGTTTTATATGACCACGCCATCATTTTTGGCCGTAGTCCCCATGTTTTACCGTACAACCTCTGGCAAGCATAGATTGCTCTTAAGGCTTTACTAGTTATGTATGATAAGTGGTTTTTCCAAGTTAGAGTTTTGTCCAGGATTACTCCCAGATATTTCATTTCATTGGACATTGTTAAGTTTGTGGTCCCTAAACTTAAGGTCCCCAGATTCAGTTTCCTTCTTTTGGTGAAGGGTACCACGTTTGTTTTATTCGGATTTATCGATAGGCCTTTCTCCTGACACCAGTTTTGAGTGATGTCAAGAGCCAGTTGCATGCGATCTGTTATGGTAGACTCCAAATTGCTTCAAGTTGGCAATTTATGTTATGAAATATGTTATGCCATAAATTGCCAACGTGCTGTGTTGCAATCAGTTGTCATTTTGTTTGTTTGACAGCCATTTTTCATTTTTTCGTGACGCTCACAGTGGAAGCATCGTCGGACATTTTCGTTTTACCGCATCTATTAAATTAATAAAAACGCTAAAATGAATGGAGACTGTGCATTTGCATTCTTTGTAATAAAGGATTCACCCATAATTTTGGTTTCCTTCTTTTTTCCTCTTCATCGTTAAATAAAAAATTTTTTCAAGCGTGGGCACAGCGAACTAGATTGCTTGACGGCATTTTCAAAATGACAATGGCATAACATCGCAATGCCCACCATTAAAATATTGCCAACCATTGCAATCGAATTTGACAGATGTTATGCCATCAAAAATTGCCCGTGGAGACGTAGGGTGAAGCAATTTGCAGTCTCCATTGGAAATTTGCTTGAAATTGCCAATGGCATGCCATCAAAAATTTCCCGTGGAGACGTAGGGCTAAGCAGCTCTCATGTATTTCTCCATTCCTCTCAATTTCGTTTATTTTGAACAATAGCTAATCGGAGATTGCTTATGTTTGACAATTCCGGAGGTACGAAATTCACCTTGCAGCCACCATGTAAGTAAATTCACCTTGAATGCATTCAAAATTGTGGTGTGTCCGCTACGGACGCTGGAAACGAAAAAGATTTTTTGTGTCTGTATTCTGGTTAGCAGCTATTAGTATTGCTTTGCGGCGCTGCTCCGATTGTATAATTTCTTGTGAATTATGTTTATATATCTGTGTCTGTCTTTATATAGCAATGCCGAGCAACGCAAGCAGAAACAGAATTTGTTCCAAAAATAAAATTTTCTATTCTGCTTCTGTTACTTCTTTTGTTTTATATCGTTCTGCACCTTAAGCAAGGAATCAAGGAGAGATAATGTATAGCAAATAACTATTTAATAGAAATTATCAATGTTAATAGCTGTTTAATAAATATAATGAAGTTGTTTAATTACTTTAAATATATTACTAATTTGTTGTTATAATTGGAAATTATGGCTGTTAAAATTATTGTGCTCAATCCTTAAAATTCAATGATATGGTAACATTAACTTTTCAATAGGGTATATTTTAAAAATAAAAAGTAAATTTAAAGAAATACAGAAAGCTTTTACAAATAATTATGTAAGATTTTCTTATTTTATATGAATGAATATATAAATATATAATGAATATATAAAATAATAATGTTTAATAATAATAATAATATAATGTGTGAATAATACTAATTATTTGCATTCTTTTTTTAATATAACAGTTTCACGCACCGTGTTAGAACAGCTGTTAATAAAGAGAACAAATTGAACACACACGGTACACAGTGGTGCACATGCACTTCAACCCTCTACGATAACGACAATTTCAGCTCTCGGTGACAGATTGGTCAGTATTCTATTTGGGTTCCGTATTTATCAGTTTTCGAAATTTAAATGGAGACATTTACTAGCAAGCGGCAGGTGTTGGATTAAAATTGCTCAATCCGTATTTATCAGTTGTGTGCGATACGGTGCCGGTGGTGTTTCGTTAGAACCGATTGTTCGATTTGCCGCATAACCAGTTAACTTTTTGGACGGAGTATCAGCTTTTAATTCTGTACATACTCATTTCACGAATGTAAGTGGACATACATACATATGTACGTATGATATCGTAGAGTGTAAAGTTTGGAAACTACATACATATTTATGGTGTTAAATAGCAGAGAACAAATGCAAATATTTAAATGTGATGAACTTTGTCTGTTGGCACAATTCTATTTTATTGTTTGCACCGAAAACACTAGTAAAATTAATTGTAATCGTGCGATAATTTTAATCCACTAGTCTCGCTGGGAGGTTGCTGGTATCAGCGGTAATCAGTTAAGAATTGCTTTTAGATTAGATTTTGGTGATTGTGGAAATTTTTTAATACTTTACTTACATATATTAATATTTTGAAGAGAAAAAAATTGATTAAAAATGAATTAAAAATTGCCAAAAAGCAATAAAGCCATTCACTTCGCATATGCGTCGAAAGTTGTCCCAATTTGGTAAACTCCATAAATTTAAATGGGCGATGCTTACGCCATGAAGTGGATTGCTTCAATATTTAAGTGGATAAATATAAAATATAACATATGTGGCTGTTAAGGCCTATTTAAATAAATTTGTTTAGTAAATTTACTTTCTATTCGCATAAAACACTAAGCCTTATATATACATATCTACATGTATTTATTTTTTAACGGTACAGATTAATTTAACAAACATGGCTACTCTGCTGCCCGGAAATATCATATTTGGTGGTCCCATACTCAGTACCGAATCCTTTAACTACAGGTCGTTAGGTCACTATGTGTTGGATAAATACAAGAGTTTTGGTGATAAAATCGTTATGGTAAGCTGTAAATAAATCGATAAGTTGAATAAATAATAAATTTGAAATTTATGTCCAAGATCGATGCTGTGACTGGGAAAGAGTATTCGGCTAAGTTCATGTACGACTCCATTGTGCGTATGGCATATGTACTGAAAAATTTGGCCATAACTAGCGGTGACGTTGTTGGTTTATCAAGCGAGAATAGTATTGAATTTGCAATAATACTTTTTGCTACATTCGTCGTGAATGCTACCTTAGCCCCACTGAACGTTACCTATTCCGAACGTAAAAAAATCACTTGAATTCGTTGGTTCAGCAGAAATATAAACAAATTTTCCTATCTGCAGGTGAAGTACATCACGCTATAAATCTATCCAAACCAAAAATTATGTTTGCCTCCAAGTACACAATTGATCGTATTGCTAAAGTGGCCAAGAGTAATAATTTTGTCAAGCACGTTGTGGTAATTAGTGCTAAAAGCCCAAACTCCAAAATGTACTCTTTCAAGGATTTGATGGAGAGCAAAAGTATATCATCAAAAGCAGATTTCGAATCACCAACTGCCAACAAAAATGAAGACGTAGCTCTTATTGTCTGTTCCTCCGGCACCACTGGCCTGCCAAAGGGTGTTCAATTGACACAGAATAACATTTTGATTACACTGGACTCGCAACTGTAAGGATTGAAACTGACAAAATATTTCAAGAAAACAAACACATTACATTAACACATGTTCCCATATATTTGCAGAGAACCCACGGCCATTCCTTTGAGTGATATAACGCTGCTCACAGTCATTCCATGGTTTCATGCCTTTGGCTGTCTTACTTTAATAACTACCGGTGTTTTGGGCACTACCCTAGTTTATTTGCCTAAATTTGAAGAAAAATTGTTTTTGGGTGCCATTGAGGTAATCAATGAAGTTAAATCTAATGACGTTACGGTAATGCTCTAATGTATTCCTTCAGAAATATCGTATCATTGTAGCATTCATGGTGCCTCCTTTAATGGTGTTCTTAGCTAAACATCCTCTTGTTGCGAAATACGACTTATCGTCATTGTTGTTATTGCTTTGCGGTGCTGCTCCGCTAAGCAAGGAAACTGAGGATCAAATCAAGGAGAGGATTGGAGTTCCGATTATTCGTCAGGGTTATGGTCTCAGCGAATCAACTCTAAGTTTATTGGTGCAGAACGACGAGGCATGCAAGCCTGGCAGTGTTGGGGCCTTAAAGAAGGGCATCTATGCCAAAGTTGTAGATCCTGACACAGGCAAAGTCCTGGGTGCCAATGAACGTGGTGAGCTCTGTTTCAAGGGTGATTGCATTATGAAAGGCTACATTGGAGATGCAAAATCGACTCAAACCATTATACAAGCTGGTTGGCTACATACTGGCGATATTGGCTATTTCGACGATGACTTTGAGTTTTTCATTGTGGATCGAATTAAGGAACTTATCAAATATAAGGGATTCCAAGTGCCACCAGCCGAGATTGAAGCGCTCCTACTGACACATCCTAAAATAAAGGACGCTGCAGTGATTGGAAAGCCTGACGAAGAGGCAGGTGAATTGCCTTTGGCTTTTATTGTGAAGCAAGCTAATGTGCAGTTGACAGAAGATGACGTCATACAATTTGTTGGTGAACGTGCTTCTCCAGCTAAGAAGTTGCGCGGTGGAGTAATGTTTGTAGATGACATTCCCAAGAATCCAAGTGGAAAAATTTTGCGGCGTGTATTGCGTGACTTACTCAAAAAGAAAACAAAGTCCAAGTTATAAATATACTTTGGCAACTATTTTCACACATTCTCACTGCATTTGTATTAAAACTAATTATCTAATCTAAATGGGCAAAAGTGCAAATTTTCTAAGAGTTTTCCGAATTTAGTGTGGAATTTTTATTGTATGTTAGAATGTAATTTGTTGGTAAATTGTGCGAGGAATTTTCTATGTAAATAAAGGCAAAGATGTTTTTATATATTCAAACTAAATCTTGCGCTGTTTGTAACTTTCTTATAATTATTATCTGATAGATAATATTCTAACTCATATGGATACGGCAATGACAACGGATTTCTAATATATTATATCAAATAGTTCTTTCAACGTTTATATGAATTTTATAGTTGAGCTAATTTAATATTTTTCAAGTTGCTTTCATTAATTTTTAATTAAATGTAAATAAAATGAGGTGGTTCACATTACATTAAATTAAATGCTAAATAAAATATGGCCGATTATGAATCACACATTATAAGTCTATTAAAATATGATTAGTAATTAATTAGTAAAAGGCAATAAAGATCACTGAGAGTCATAAATCATTGTATCTCATTTGCATTAATGGAGTTGTATTTGGAGTGAATTGGAATGACGGCGAGGGCAACTGAAAGGAAAAATATGAACCGTAAATATTAGAAAATAACCGCAATATAGTGAATAATTGTTTGTAACTATGGCTAAGTGAACTACTATTAAATGTAACTATCAAAACAAGCGTTTCTACGTAGGTTAACACAATTCAATGATAGATATAGCAAACTAAGATATCATCCCATATAGACAAAAGATGGATCCTTGCATGATAAATCACCACAAGGAGCACATTCCCACTTTGTTTTATATTATGAAGCCGAGGTTTTCTGTATACCTCCATTTTATTTAAGCATCTGTCCAAGAACGACGTTTGGCTGATTTTATTGCCTAAAATATATACATAAGAACATTTAAGAAAAGCAGCCAGGGTTACTTTTCATTACTATACAATTTCATACATTGCTTACATTATGTACGAAGGAAACGACTTCTAGGAAAAATGAAGCTATGTTCTGGTACGGTATAGGAGTTTCGAAGTTATTATAGTAAATTGGCGCATCTGCCGCCTGTGACGCTTACATTTGCTTCCGTCAATGCTGATGTGAGTTGGTTTTATTTCTAATGCTGCTGTGACTTTTCCAATCGTCGAATACTGTGGAATGCTACGGGCAATTTTACTACATTTTACATTTGATTGCCCAGTTAGTCGTTAGTAGTATTTGGATGAGTTGTTATTGATTTCCTCCAGAACTCTGCGTATGGCAAGATCGTGATGCAGAGGTCCATGGTGCTGTAAAATGGCTCGTTTGCTATGATGTGCAGCATTTTTTATTGGAAACGTTGGATCTTCTCGGTGTTACTTTTGGAAGCTGAACCCTATAGCTGTATTTCATAGGTTCATACTGGTTTAGGGATCGACTTTTGTACGAGAAGTTTTTTCTCCATTGTGAGTTATCTCTGTGGATCGAGTAGCCATTGCATTTTTGTGGTCTTCAATCAAAATTGCTTGCTTTTAGCAAATATATGTTTCTGCCATGTAAGTCGCAGGTCAAGGTCCCAGATACTTTGTTTCTTGAGCTTGTGGAAGGTTTAGGCTGTAGAGTGGGTGAGAGTAACTTGAAGTGATTCAGTTGCATTTGATTTTATCGTCAATTTCTTTAGCACATTTCGATTTGGTTTAGACTACACTGTAAATATTTCAAATCGGTGGGTTGGCATGTGCCACCAAAACGACTGTATCATCTGCAAATATCACAGTTGTAGTGTCTACCCTAAGAGGTTGATCAACTGTAAAAATAGTTCGAAATATTGACCCAAGCATACTACCCTGCGGAACTCCTGATTAGAAAGAGTACAGAGTAGTTCTTGATCATAAAATGTCTCGAGCTCAGGTACGATTTTAAGGTGTCGTAGTAGGACTGTGGAAGTGACTTCTTTAGTTTGAATAGCAATAATGGGAGCCACCCTTTATCGAATGCTTGCGTGACATCAAGGCAGCTAGCGACGCATTATTCTTTCTATTCGTATGAACAACTTATGTTTTTGCAGACCCTACGTAATTGCTCCGTTGTGGCATGCCTAGTTCTAATTCGTTTTTCTGCTTCTAATATAATTTTAAGCTTTGTTACAAGGAATTTTTCGAATACTTTGGATGCTCTGCTTAATAGCCTTATTGACCGGTAGGTGGTCACCTCGCTTATCGGTTTGCTTGGTTTGGAGATGAGCATAATTTGCGCACTTTCCACTGTATTAAGAAGCAACCACATCTTAACATACAGTTTCTGTGTGGTACTTAAGTCTCGATCTCAGCAACTCTTTCAAAGGTTTTGTAGTTATGATATCATTTCTTGGATTCCTTTTTACATTCAGCCTTTTTTATTCCGGCACTTACTTCGCATAGCTGAAATGGGGTTTCATTGGTTCCATTGGATTTGGTGATTCGAGCAGGGGAAAATTTCAATTTAATTTGATGACGTTAGTTCATAAACAAATGGCTCAAAGACTGTAGGGAAGATGCTTCGAAAGTATTGTCTTTTTGTATGTCGCTGCGTGCCCGTGATCCACTTCCAATTTTGTTTATTACGACAGTCGTTAACTGTTGGTTGGTTGGTTGGTTGGTACAGGTAGCTGATCCAAGGCATCCTCGCATGAATCACAAGCGCCGTTTTAAAACCACTAGCCCTCCTAAACGCTGGAAAAAGATGGGTTGTTATATAGATCCAATTTGTGGAATTTAGGTATTTTAGAAGATCCTTCGGTTTTACAGCCGAGAGATCGGATAATCTTGCTAGAAAATCATTTTCAAGGGCCTATTTATTGCGGCCGCCACAGCTGGGCATTTGCAAAGAAAGTGAGTTATTGTTTCCCTCTCGTCCGAGTCTTTGCAACTCCTACAATAGGTATTGAACGATCTGTGCATTTTCTCCATATGCGTACCTACTAGCCAGTGACCTGCAAAAACCACCATTGGTTGGCTGGTGTCTGTACGCTCCCTGTTTATAAGATCCCTTGACCTAGCTATATTGTAGACTGGCCTGTTCGCACGAGATGTATTGCACGTTGTAAGTGCCCTCCATCTTCTACCCGCCAAGGAGAGACAGTGCAGGTAGTTGCCCCTCTTGATCGCACCCAGAGCAATATATACTAGTTCCGATGTGGTTAGATTGAGAGAGGCCTCCTTGCGAGCTAATTCATCAGCCTCCTCATTCCCATCGATATTCCTATGGTCTGGAACCCAGATGATTGTGTCAGCATGAAGACTTAGAGATCTAAGCTCATCCCTACACTGTCTGACCAACCTGGAGTTGATGGTGTTTGATTGTAGAGCCTTTATAACAGCCTGGCTGTCCACAAAAATGGCAACCATGCTTCTATGTCCTTCTCTAATGTATTGGATTATTTGCCGACACGCCTCCCTGATTGCGAGTACTTTTGCCTGAAAAACTGTAGCCTCATCAGGTAGGCGTGTGAAGTAATTGATGTTAGCGTGTGTTGACAATACCCCAGCGCCAACCCTCAGATCCATTTTGGATCCGTCTGTATAAATGGGTATATCGTATTCCGTTTCAAATTTTCGCCTAGACCACTCTTCTCTTGAAGGAAATCTTACCGTGAAGTCTTTTTTAAAGTCTAGTTGTGGTACTATATAGTCTGTTGTTATTTATGTTAGTTCCCTCGACATTGCGTATACCACCCTACCATGACCATACGGTCGCTCAGCCCAGCAACCTGTCGCTTTTAACCTTAGTTGCAGGTCAAATTTTTAATGTAAAGGTCAATGGGGAGAAGATGTAGCATTACATTGAGTGCCTCCGAAGGACATGTTCGCAGGCACCCCGCAATGCCGGCGCCAGCTGCTCTTTGGACTCAACTGAGTCTCTGAACAATATAGCCTTTATCTAGCGTCGGCCACTAAACTATTGAGCCGTAAGTGAGTATTTTACGCACAATTGGTTCATACATCCAATGAGTGATATGGAGACGTAGTCCCCATTTTTTCTCGAACATTCTTTTGCATGTGTAGAAGGCTACATAGGCCATCCGGAACCGTAACTCTATATTGGTTCTCCAATTTAGCTTGGGATCCAATAAAATACCTTACCTTACCTTACCTTACCGTATTTGGCCTTCTCTGCAAGTTTTAGCTGTCGTCCATTAAGAGTCGGAAGCTTAAAGATCGGAATTTTGGTCTTGTTAGTGAAGAGTATCAATTCTGTCTTGTCCGGATACACACCTAGTCCACATCCTGTGGCCCAGGAATTCAGTTTGTCCAGCCCCTTTTGCATAATATCGCTTATTACGCTGGGAAACATGCCTGATACAGCTACCACCACATCGTCCGGATATACTATCTTAACCCCCATGGAGTCTAGTATGTTAAGTATATTGTCACTGACCAGTAGTTACAATAGTGGTGAAATCACCCCACCTTGTGGTGTTCCTCTACTGACATGTTTTGTGAGAACTGTATTGCCAAGTTCTGACTGAATGATCCTAGTCTTAAGCATTGAAACTATCCAGTCTCTAAGAACTTCATCTACACCTACCCTGTTAAGAGAGTTCTGGATTGAGTTCGGTTGAGAGATTGGTTTGAAGTCCTTTCCTGACTCGTGGCCAATTTTTCCTGCCTTTGGGATGAAGACCATCTTTACTTTCCTCCAACTAAGGGGGATGTAATTAAAACGTATGCATGCCTTATATATCCCTTTAAGCCACGGGACCACCACAACCTGTAGCTTCTGCAACATGATCGGGTAGATTCCATCCAGGTCTGGTGATTTATAAGGCAAAAAACAATCAATCAAGAATTTTATCTTTCGACCATAAATATCGAGTCGCAAACCGGTGGCGGTATCTTTGCAGTCTCGGAAGTGCGCATCTTTGCAGTCTCCGCGGTATCTTTGCAGTCTCGGAAGTGCGAAAATGCTTCCGTCCATAGACCATCCCCCTTTATGAGAAAAGAGGGGATGGTACGTTCTTTGAACAGTATCTTGCTGACTCTGGGGGAAGTTGAGGTTGCCCCGATTGATTCACAAAATTCCCTCCAGCCAGCTTACCTGATGGATTTTTTGTAAGTTTTGAGTCTCTCTTTTTACGGTACCTAGTTTGAATCCCTATAACACTGGTAGAACAGTTTCCTGGTTCTCATCCTGAGGTCCGATAATTTCTTTGTCCACCATGGTGGAAGGGTTTTTCTACTCCTACTTACGGGACAAGCGCACTTGTAAGCCATATTAAAGGCTTCCTCAAGATTCCTCACTTTTTCCTCTATCGACATTGCTGAAGGTACTACAAATTAACCTTCAGCATTCGAAAACTACCTTGGCCGCCCTGCTTCTCCGAATCTCGGATATAGGGGAGGAGCTCATTCTCATCCAAGAACCTTGGGTCGTAAATGACCGGGTTTCTGGGCTCAATGCATACGGATATCGTATGGTAAATATCGAGGATCAAGGCAAGCCCAGATCCTGCATTCTGGTAAAAAACAGCGTTAATGCTCTTTTACTTCCTAGATTCAGTGACAAGGACATAGTCATTGAAATGGGTCCACGGACCTTCTGGATCTCCTCTACCTACATGGCTCATGACTATGGTGACTCTCCACCACGAGACACATTAAAGCAAATGGTTGCGGTAGCCCACCAGAAACGGATTCCGGATGCCAATGCCCATCACGAAATATGGGGCAGCTCCGGCACAAATGATCGAGGTGAGTGCCTTTATGACCTTATCCTTTCAAACAACTTAGTTATTGCTAACCGGGGAAATGAACCGACTTTCCTTACATCTATCAGGAAGGAAGTGCTTGACATCACAAGTTAGCGATAACTACTCCAACATAATAAGCAGTTGGTTCGTCTCCCAGAAATGCTGCTTTTCGGACCACTGCTATATCACCTTTGACATTGACTCGAGCGAGACTACAGGCAATACAGGATATTTTAAAGCAGTCAATATGAAACACACGAACTGGCCTCTTTTTCGGCTCAAACTGGAGTCATGCTTAGCAACGACTCCCCCACTATCCAAAACCGTCTCGACATTGATCGGGCGGTCGACGATTTGACCGCAGCTTTTAAAAGAGCCACTCATATCTCTTGCATCACTCCCGAACCACGGGGAAAACCTAAAGCTCCGTGGTGGAATTCGGAAACTGGAAGCCTTCGCAAAGCTTGTAGAATGCTCTTTAACAAAGCTAAAGCTACAGCTGATTGGGCTCCCTTCAAAACTAAATAAAAAGAGTTTAAATACGCCATTAGGTGAGGAAAACGAGCGTCATGGAGCGAATTTTGCGAAAGCATTGAATCGGTTCCGAGGCTAGCCGTCTTCGAAAAATTCTCCACTCCTCTAACAAAGCCTTTGACTGTATCCAAAAACCAGATGGCAGCTGGACTCACTCAAGCGCCGAAACCCTTGATATCCTACTAGACACCCACTTCCCAGGGAGTGTAGCCTCAGTGGATCAAGCACCCTATCAGGTGGATCAGGTTTCCCATGATAGCCTCCCTACATTCCAAGTGACAAAAAGTCACCTTGAGTGGTCCATTCCAAACTATGGCTTAAAGGTTCCCGAGCCGGACGGTATCATTCCTGCCGATATCCAAAACTAAGTACTTAACAACCTTAATTGGAAAGCCAATCTGGCTGAGAGGACCCGTAAAGCAATATGCGCTATATACTGCTGAAGAAGAGCAGTTGGAGCAAGATGGCGACTTCGTCCTCGCATTATACTCTGGCTCTTCTCGGCCATTGTCTAACCCAACCTATTAATAATTCGGTTTTTTGGTGGCAAGGTCTCGAAAAAGCCTGCTACATAAAACCCCTCGTTAAAATCAGAAGATCCGTTGCTCTTCTGATCACTGGCGCTCTTCGTACCACACCTACGAAAGCCCTTTTCTCCATGCTGCACTGGCTACCTTCGGGGCTCCTGGTTAAACAACAAGTCAAATTGACAGCGATTAGACTAAACGCTCTTTCGCACTGGCTCATAACCCTGACGGGCCATGCCTCTATTCTGATTCAGGATCCACCTGTCCCCAACTTTATCGGTTACATGTCGGTCTATTCCAAGCAGAAATTACTGGACTTCAAAAGACCTAATCGTCGGTGAAACGGTCGAAATCTA
This sequence comes from Clusia tigrina, assembly GCA_920105625.2. Classification (NCBI taxonomy): domain Eukaryota; kingdom Metazoa; phylum Arthropoda; class Insecta; order Diptera; family Clusiidae; genus Clusia; species Clusia tigrina. Next base: position 182,865,699 of record OV050031.1, read on the forward strand.
TACCGACGGTTCCAAACTTGGAGGTAGCGTCGGCAGTGGTATCTTTTCCGACAAACTGGATTTAAACATCTCCCTACGTCTCCCAGACAATTGCAGCGTATTTCAGGCTGAGGCCATTTATCACGCAGCCGAATGGATGCTGAGTAACGACATCGGCGCAGTCGACGGATCTATCTTCTCAGACAGCCAAGCCGCCTTTTGGCTCCACGGCCATCTCAAGACTCGTTCATGAATGTCGAACACCTTTAAATAAGCTCGCAACTTACTCTTGGTTGCACCTAGTGTGGGTTCCCGGACATAGCGCAATCCCGGGCAACTGCGAGGCGGACGAGCTTGCCAAGGCAGGCACCCTACTACACGAAATTCAGCCCTCCGTAACTACCGGCATCCCACCGGCAACAGCCAAGCTCGATATCAAACGGAAATATCTGGCTGACGCCTACAAATCCTGGGTTGGCGAGGAATCCTGCCACACGGGTAAACTAACGTGGGCAAGAATGGACAAAAACAGAACCAATCAACTTTTTCGACTTGATCGCGTATCACTGTCGACAACTGTGTCGGTTTTGACCGAGCACTGCATACTGGGACAGCACGCAGAAAGACTGGACCTACCCTCAAACGAATTTTGCCGAGGCTGTGGTTCCGAGAAGGAGGACGAGACGGTTTTCCACCTCTTATGCCACTACCCATCCTTGAGCAGAAGAAGAATTCGCACCTTTGGTGCCCCATTTCTTACAAGTCTGACAGAGCTTTCATCCTTTAATATTAGGTTCATCGAACTATCAGGATGGTTTCCTGCAACATGATGGGGGTCGTGCCTTTCCCGGCGCTGTCCTTGCGCTGACTCTCCTACCTGGACTGTTTCGTTTCCTGAAATTAGGGATAAATATAGGACCTCTTCCCATCCAACATGATGTTTGGAGCTGGGAAAGGTAAAAGTGGGAGTGTTCCCTCTGTTACATACTGTAAGATTGGAATTACTTACAAAAAGTGACACACCCCTTTCGTTATCCTCGGTGCTACCCCGCCTCTTGTTGGCGTCGCATCCAAGAAGGAGGCGTGTGTTTTTAGCAGCAGCATTGGCGACCAAGCATATCTTCCGGTGGTGCGTCTCTATTGTGCGCCAGATAGGCTGATGCAATCAGCAAGTCTGGTCCACTGGGCACCTCGATTTTCACTTCTGTTAAATCGCCTGTGGGATATTGTGGACAGATAAAAGTATTAATTGTTTTCTTAACTAGGATACATGATCGAATCTTATCACCGTTCCGTGTATAGAGAGTGTTGTAGTTTGTCAGCTGGAGCCCCATGCCATCATTTCCTTTGACCCATGGCTCCTGCACAATGCCGATGTCAGCTTCTTCTTTACCCAGAGAAACGGCAAAGTCATCCGTTGTTTTCCTGGAGTATTCCAGATTAATCTGGACGACCTTCAGCATCATTACCCTATTGTGCAGGAGCTTTGGTTCCCTCTTCCTGAAGGTCCCCGCGTTCTTTTTTCTTGTTGGACTCTTCCAACTCGTCTGTGTCGCTCTCAGTCGGACGGAAGATTTTTATTTTGGCGTACCTCGCGCCAAAACGTATTTTGCAGTCAGCTGTTTCCAAGACACCAATGGACTCCTCGTTGATTGACCGGAGAAGGGACATGCTTGTTTTCTGGGCACCTTCGTTCTTGATGATGGCCCAGTCATGCATGCCAGGGCTTTGACGCTATAGCAGCTGGAGCACTTGCCGTTCTCAAGCTTTAAGATGGGTAACCAGATGCGAGTTCTCCGTCGTCTTGGAATATCCACGGCCGGTATCAGCTTAAGCCTTCCCATGCCTCGCTAATCTTAGCGATGCACTTGACAAGGAGATCCTTTGACTGCCGATCGTTGCACCCGAACACCCTAAATCCCCGTAGCACCTGGGAGGAGTCGAAGCCGGGGGAAGCATCCGCATCGGAGAGGAGATGTTCCATCCCCATCTCAGCCAATTTGGATTCAATCTCCCCCCATTTCTCCAGAACTTTCTTCACCCCTTCGATATATCATCGATAAGTGGCGACATGTAGCTCGTCTTTAACCACTTCGTTGTATGGTTTTCTGGTGCTCGTCGATGGTTCGTCGGTTGTTGTTGCTTCCTTGGCGACTTTGTGTCTCTTGGAAACCAAAAAGTCACATCCTGTGACCTATTCCGCTTTGTCGCCTTTTCTGGGAGAGAGATTGTGATCTGGTACTGTTCGTACTCGTCGACCACTGCTTGTTATTTAGCCTTGTCTGCTAGGTCAAACACATGTACCGACCCTTCCGCATCATTCTTGGCAATTTTGCTTAGAATGAAGAGGGCTTTATGGTACCTGCTTTTACTGACCGCTGCCTCAGACTTCAGAGGCTTTGGCTTAGAGCCCTTCTTCGCCGCCACCGATATGAATGTTGTTTTTGTTGTTGGTGTTGATGTTTTCACACTGCTGGAGCTAGCAGTGGTTTCCCTATTTGCTGACGTAGTCTGTCTATTGTCGGCGTCAATGGTCTCCTGGCTGGAGTATGTGGTGCAGGATACCGGGGAGGTTGTTGTGTTTTTTTGTTTTGTTGTATCCATCTGTTTCGTATGACCCTCCGCCGAAGGTTTGGGCAGTCAAGGCTTTTTGTAGGGAAAGGGGCGGTCCACCACGACAGAGCCCTATACCGCGGAAAGGCCACCGTTACTCCCCGATGCGACCCGGTTTCGGAGAGGCGCCGTTCAAATACAGTCTACGTATGTAACCCCCTGACTGCAAAACTCATCCAATGGACACGGTGACGCATAACACCCTGGATTAGAGGGAAGTGTTTATTGACACTCCAGATCCGTTGTGTTCAGTAAGTGGCAGGGTCACCTCGAGCAGGATGTGACTCATCATCACGCACTAACGGTCTTGATAGAATATAGGCTATGGTTCCACTATAGGAATGCATTTCGCATATCACTAACCTGAGGACAACCCTCTCAACCCCCGTTGACTGTTAGGCGGATGTGTGACTGTTTGAGAGAAGATTTATTGGTCGTTTCTTTTTTATGGTGGTCCAACAAATTTAGTCATGTTGAGTCAAGAGTAGAAGAAACTGCACTATGCAAGGTTTTAACCTTCATTTCCCTCGTAAAATCCACAAAAATTCAAAATGAAACCTGAAGATCTTTACTATATTTTCAAAGGATATTTGGAATTTCAGTGTTGAGTTTTGTTATCTTCCAGTGAAAGTTACCAACTCAGTACTCTCATCTAAGCCCACAAAAACATTGGTTTAGCGTATCCTGCGGCGAAACAGTCCGAAAATGGGCTAAAGCCGAGCTTTGTCACATTTAACTTGCATGTGCTCGTTAAATTTTATGTGGCTTCGTGCTCGTGCAGTGCGAAAGCAACGCGCCTTTGATAGCAGAGTTGGATTCGAACTTAAGAAACAAAGGTTGCAGGTACCCTCATAGATACATATGTATGCCTAAGTCGTCACACGCCTGTGAAAAGTCACGACTCTGCGCATGCATCTGATCAGCCTGTTAGCGAACGGCCTAGCGTGGGAGTGCTTTTAGAGCGCATTTTGATTATATAATGGAAATAATGTAATTTGGCAGCCGGCTGAATCAGACTCATTTTGTTGTGAAGGAAATTTAAATATTGTGAAAATAAATAAGTTTTTCTGTGTAAAACTCATTATCAGAGCGGTCGTTTCTATTATCCGCAGTCTGATGTAATCAAAGCCATAGCTCACAACTCCACCAGGCTGCAGAGGTTTCAGATGATGAGGGCTTCTCGAAGGGCACCCTTAGATTCGCTGACTTTGGAAACTCTCCAGATGTAAGTTGGAAGGTCCGGGTTGCCCGACTGGGTAAGAAACGCACAATGGTAACCTGATCAAAGGGCTTTGCAAGAATCGAGGCCGAACAAAGCATGGCCCCAGGGTAAACTTCACCTAGCTTCTCCACAGCCATCCTTTACAGATCGACTGAGCGCTGGTCAGAGCATGTCACTAGCTTCAGACGCCCAGCCTGCGTTCCTACATCTGGGGATTAGTGACCAGGAATTCATCATAAACCTTTAACAAGGCTGCTCTGACCAGCCTCCAGTTATATGGAGAGATGATACCATCTCCGTTTTTGGAGTCGATGACCGCCCACACCAGACTATCCATAGCAATCTCACTAAAAGACCGCTGAGGGGAACTTTATCCCGCTCCAAGAGTTAGCTCATAAGGATTTGTTGAAGCCTCCTGAGCATTCTAATGGCTGACCTACTGGTCCTGAAAGCCCGGGTTCGACACATGAAGTCATGCCTGACGTGAACGCGGCATCTTGAGGTACACGATTGTCGGTTGGAGCTGATTTTTTCACCATAGGTTTGCCGCCATCTGGCACACTTGGGCTTCCGGGGGGAAGCACCGGCGCCTCACACAGTTGCCTTGGCGATGGTACTACCCGGAACAGGGACTAATGAGCTATTAACTTGCCTCAGTCTGGCCATATGAGCCTTACAGCTGCTTGATTTATGTTGCTCCCCTTTCGGTTTAAGCGACGAGAAAGAATTTCGATTACTGTTCCAGCGACAAGGGTCCCCACTCACGACCTCTATTGCCACTAGATATTTATATTTATGCAAGCAATGAGGCCAAGCGAAGGGTTGAATCTGCGCTTATGGGGTCGGATGTTCAGAGCCGAATCCAGTGTAAAACTCAACTGAACCTTGCAACGCCAACTTAATGGTGATGAGTATTGAAAATACCGTGAGGGATGCCAGGGTGTTAACAGATCGGAGGGGTTGTCGCATTAGCCTGAAAACCATTTCCGCAGGATGTCTCTCCTACGTACTCAAGTGACGGAATACTACAGCCACCAGCACCGTACCGAACAAATCAATGGAGTGAAATGGGAGATCCGTGGACGGAATGGGTATTGCCAATAGATACGTATGTCGGAGAGGGGGTGACAGGGAGATCAATTGGCACTACCAAGGATCCATCACGAGTGGGTGATCTACCTTTGCATCCCCATGGGGAACTAAGCGTTTTTGTTGTATAACTGTTCGTTCACACGGATGAACTCGAATTGTGCAATAATATTTTGAAAGTTAGTTTTGCTAATACTGCAGGATTCTGTCCCAAAAATCCAATAGTTGGTTAATATAATTTAACCTAACACAAATTCAGTTAAGAAATGGTAACAAAGTTTATATCTATGCAGCAGTTCAACTGTTGTTATAATTGTTGCTTTCAAGTTAAAACTGAAGTCCCTCTTGAGTCTAATATTTCACTTTATTTACGCTGCTTTCGAAAGTATTCCAACACATTCGAGAAATGTGCATATTAGTACCAAAGAGATTTCACCATTGTTAGCTCATCGTAATTTTGCAGATTATGCTGGGCTGTGATATTTGTTAAGACTCAGTGGGAAACTACGAGCCTCAAGAGCGAGGAGTGCACTCTATCTCCAATGCGAAAATAGAATGTAAAAAAGGATGCTCTCTTATTTAATCTTGGTTTTTAACATTGGTATCGAAGTGATAGCGAACTTCTCCATTATGTTGCTACCTAGTTATGTGTATCCTAGCATTAACTTTTGAAACCAGGAATTAAAGGCGTTGCCTTGTTGAATAATAATGAGGTTTTAAACAGAACATCCCCCCTCGTGAAGTTTCAAGCCTAGAAAGGCATTTTCTGAATCACTTAGTTATCCTTACATTTAATGGATGGAGAATTACTTGTGATAATATTTTAATGCTTCTCTTGCATTATGTACTTCAATGTTTGTATGGGAGTCTACCGTTTCTCTGCTGATAATAAAGGTAAGACCACTACGTTTGTATGGGATTTTACCGTTGTTCTGTTGATAATATAAATAAAAGTGGCAGCAATATTCAGTAAGCGTTCCATTTACATATATTATATAATGGACCAAGTTTAGTTCCTTACTGTATCCCAGCACTTGATTGAATGTACGAAAATATGTATTTCGATTAATAAAATATATAATTATACGTAATCGAATATGAGCACTCCTAAGAGCTGCTTAAAATTGCTGGAAACAACCACTTAATTTAAGGCCCTCAGATTGTGAATACTAAAAAGCCATTGATTTGTTGCCTATTTAGGTTCTCTTTCTATGGTTGTGAAGATACAGGGACAGGAGCATTAATGTCGAATACTGTCGTCAATTATAACACAACCTTCCTTGTTTTCAATTCAGCAATGAGTCACAAACCTAGCATTATGTTTAGGAGAGCAATCCGTAAAGTCCTGCACTTATAGGTACAAGTCACCAAATAGGTAGATTGGTATTCAAGCCAAAGAAAAAAAACCAGTGACACAATAGCCTCTTCGAGAATATTCGCGTATAATTTTCTCCCTTTGATTTGATTAAGATTTAACAATGAATCGAACACGCCAACAGAGGATGGCGGCCACTTACAGTCGACACCTTCTGTAACAGTTAATATGAATTTTCCCATTAAAATACTTTCCCTTCCGACGCAATTTTTACAATGTGTCTAAATTAGTTAATTAATCAAATTGCATTATACAATTATTAATGTCAGTTTTTATTTTAATCTTCATTTTATTAATTATATAACAAACTGAAATTATTGGTAAATATATTAATCTTTTAACTGCTATTACATGTTCCATTTTTTTATAAACTATGAATACTGTATTAACATATTTAATCTTTATATCTCTGAGAGATACTTATGCAGTAACTATATAAACTATATTTATATATATTATATATAGATCTTTTTCTAGTACAAGATACAACGAATCAACTACTTTGCTACTTTTTTAAGAGCTCATAAAAAGAATTAAATCTCAGATAGTTTAACTATGCATTTATTAAAATATTTTATGTATGTATGTAAATATGTATATATAACATGGTATAAATAACTACAATATGCAATAACAAATCTCTTCTTTTGTTACGTATTGTTCTGGTTGATATTATTGTGTATGTGTAGATACAGTTGCTGAGACTTTATATATTTGTAAATTGTTTGTTTTTATTTTAAAAATTATTGTGACTGGGGTAGTGGCATGGAAGTGGATAGCTACGTATTCGAACACCATGTATTGCACGTATACAATATACAGATACGCCTTTCATACAATTGATCTAGATTTCGTCCTAGTATTTATTGTGGTTGAAACCTTTATACTATTACTTGTTTTTCATCATTCATAAATATTATTTTTAAGGTAAATACACAACAGATAAAAATGAAATTCTTAAATAATGCTTGACTGTTGCATTAACTACACTTAATTATAAACCATAAATACTTAAGTTATAAATGCTGCTTTGAACATTTCACGCTAAAATTAAGGGTATTGCTAAGAACTAACTTAAGTCATAGCTCCTTCTAATGGCTTTTGATTCATTTCACAGTACATACAAAGAATGTATTGGATTCAAAGCCTTTATTTTACCACAACGCTTGACACATTTTAGCAAATTTTTTATAAATTTGGCAACATTATTGGCGCAGTTTTAACAAAACTGAACTAAGGTTGACTGCCGTGATAATTACTCGCAAATCAACAATTTCAGTAAATACACGTAATCACTTAAGAATGATTTGGAGCACTCCATTGATGCGTTGAATAAAGTCGTACAGGTGACAGATACCTGCCCGTAACGATGCACCAAATAGCATATGCTTCCAGTACGGCAGTGAAATAAATAAATAAATAAAGGATTGCGTTGGCTTGCACTGTAATGCATCTGAGCCAACAAACATCTCAATCCTCATCCTCGTAGTTATCATACAAATCCCATCGATACGTTTTGGTTGCGGATCATACAATGATTTCCATGCGATTAGCCTTTCTAGTTACTTTTGGTTGCCCCTGAGCCAAGTCGGACATGCCGCCATATTTGAATGAAAATATGACTGTTTGTTGCCCGAAATTTGCCTCGAATCTAAAAAAAAATGTTCTCCATTAAATGTTTGTTAAAAAAACACTCACCACATAGATCGGTTGAAACTTACTCAGTGCTGATGTGTATTTCCGGCGGTTTCCCCGTCGCATTTTGTATGACAAGAAACATTTTGGTGACGATTTCAATGACATGCCCGGTTTGAAATACAAAATCGCCCTTTTTCCGCCCAAACTCAGACTGTTTCAAATTTGTAAAATGAATTTCGGTTAAAAGTGAACTATGGCAATGAGGTATTTGCACTTTACCGCTTTCACGTGAAACACGGCAATGTCATCTAAATAAGGACTTAGAGACATGCGGTATATTTCAGAGGCAGGCACTCGATACTTAATTTGCAATGTACGCTGGTCCAGTAATAGCAATGAAGATGTTGATAATACCAATAATATTGGGGCAATCTATAATATATTGTGTGTGTGTTTTTGTTTTTGGTATGTAAAGCCAACCCATGTCTAAACCGCCAAATAGAACTAGTTAAGTTTTTTTAGCATGTCAAAGGTTTTCCTTGCAAAGTTCTTATTTCATAAATTTTATAAATAAAATAAAGTCGATCTAGAAAACCGAGTAAATTTTGGCGAAAAGAAAGACACCCCAATACACTAACTTTTCATAATAATTGATTCAATTAGTATGAAAGTCGAAAGCCTCAGTAGCTAGTATTCATTCATCCAAACCCTTGCAGTCATAATTAATTATGGTGTAAGATATAATAATAATAAGAATATCGAGACACATTATATCCGAAACAAACATGCAGTGTAACTTATTCAGCGCGTTGTACCCCCAGAACATGCTCTGCGAAATTAAAAATGTTTTACTCGGCGGTCTAGATATGGCATCACCCAAAACAACAACAACACAAACCTTTCCGCTGGACCGTGTTATCTTATTGATTATATCAGCGAACACCACATATTGGTCATTTGTTTCAACACAAATTTTTTTCCACTGCTGATTGTGTCTGAGGCGCACATAATCACCAACGAAAGGATGTCCAACACTAATAACATAAATATTTTGAAATTATCAAATTTTTAAAATACATACAAACATATACGGAGACCACTCTGAACGTTTTTGCAACCTGACAACGCCACAGCCTGCAGAAATGATTTATTTTCTATTATTGAAATATCATATCTCAATGATACCTTTTCGCACCCTTTAATCTCTGGTGACTCATGGACAACAGAGTTTAAGGGCAGCTATTATCAACATGGGAGGGTGTCCATGCTGTCTCTCTGAGAGGGTCTAAAAAGTATGTAAATTAAGGAGTAAGGAGTCTAAAAAGAACAAATTAGATATGTTTGTTAATGTGTCATTGAGTCAGCAGTATAATTGATAATGCAAGTCGTACTAGATTGCCGTTGGGCGGCGGACCCATCTGTAATATGTGAATAAATTTTAGTATTTGGGTGTGTGTAATATCAGGCTTCTTATTTGCAATTTAGGATTTGAATAAGTGGTGCCGAAATTGTTTTCAGAAAATGCAAATCTACATTATATATAATTCGGATCGTATATCTTTTTATGTAGAAGTTACTCTTCCTCATCAGTAATCGAGAATACTTTGCCCGCCGACAAAACTAAATGTTTTGATTTTAGTAGATAGACTGGCAGATCATTTCGTATCACTTAGCCCCACGAGCCGTTGCTACGCTTTTGCAAAAACGTTCAGTGTGACTCTTATAAATATCAATTTTGTAGACTCACCTTTTCGAATAAGATGCTTTTCGTTCTTTAAATATTATACTCGCTGTCACCTTCTCACGCATACGATTACGCGATGTCTGGTCGAAGGAGTTCCGGTATATGTAGCACTTCCAACGATGGTAGATGAGACGTAGTAAACGCGACGTATCCGCAAGGAATTTGGGGGGTGTCGGCCATTCTGGCGACAGGGGACTGAGGGTATTCGGTGGAAGACGCAGAGGTATTGTAAGTAAATATTGTCGTATTTTCCAACGACGGTAATGACGGGAAATCACATCGACAGCCCACTTCACCTGTCGCTTATATTTCATTGCACGGTATTCTTCGCGAGCCTAAAACAATAAATTTATCAATTAATCTAAGAGTAATCTAAGTATTAAAGTGTGTACAATAAATTGATCCATTGAAGTCAATGCATATAGAACTAATAAGCTTTAGACTAAAAAATAGAAACAAGCGAAGGCAAAACTGGTTACTTACAATTCGGTAAAGACTCCACAAGTGTCGTCGTCCTGTAAAGGGAATTCCAAAACGACATTCCTACACAATTCATGCATTAACAGATAAATTATATACTATAAATTAAACAACATTCCAAATAACTCAATAAAAATAACTAAATAATGCTGTGGAACATTTAAACGAATACCACAAAAGCGAAAAAATAGGCATTTGCATAACATTTCACTTACACGCCACGTTCTCCATGCACTCGATATCACAATTTGACTCTCACGCATTCGCAAGAACCGCCTCCGTGCCATATACATGCGGAAGGTTGTTTGTATTAGAATGGCCAAGTCGTCTATGCGTGATTTACGAAACTGCTCCAGTTCGTAGACTGTGCGGGGACTACGTACGAACACATTCTTGGTGCCGATCGTGAATTCGGCAAAAGGTAGTGGTAAATTACGTATGATCAACGCTATACCCTCCACAGCGCTGCCACCATGATAATGTGGCCATGTAACGTTGTTCAGCAGTTTGTAGCGATGAAAAAATTTCGCATGGGTTAAGTGAAAGCAGTGTCCAGTGCGGCAGAGATGCACCAATTCGATGAGCGCCATGTACCGCACTTGGTGCTGCACTAATGCCAAATCGAATGTACACTGCTGTTTGCACTCGTTTGGCTTTATGCAGAAAACGTAGTGAGAACGACGATTTTTGATTATGGAAAGCAGGGTTTGCAGTTGTGTACGTATGTTAGAACTAATTGTTGTTGGTTTTTTCGTCGCCTGCCGACGTGGATTCCCTGCAAAAGAGAGTGTAAAATTAAGAAGGTTGACATAGACATAAACTACAAAAGAGATAATCTACACTTGGAGAATGCAACTCCATACATACTCGCATTTGAATGGAAGGATAATGCATATATTTGTACGACATGATGAAAGTTTATTACTGTCATTAATAGTAACTAATTTACGCAGACAAATAGTCTGAATACGGCTAAAAGGGTATGTCTAAAAACGAACATTCACCAGAAATTGTATGCTTTATAGAAAATACTCTAAATAGTAGTGTGGATCAGGCTTAATTAGCCTGTCCACTAAATATAATGTAATATGAACGAATATATGAGAGGAATTTAAGGAAAGAAAAGAGGCGTAATAATGAGACGAAGTAGCATAGAGTGCGGTAGACTGAGGCAGTACATGAACAGACTTTTCTCAGAGAATTCATCACCTGCAGGTAAAGTAGTTGTCTAGATAGGCAAATGTAATAAGCTGTAGTCCCAACTTCGATTCCTGGGAGTATTCATAGTTGATGTGCTATTGCTTTCTGAGATATAATATCTACTTAGGGAAAAATTGCCTTTCATTGAAAAATCTCTCATGAGGACAAGTGGCGAGTCCGAAATAGCTATAAGATCTGCCAAAATGTTTTCACAAATTTTCTTTCTGGCAATTATTACGTGGTATAACTACATATGCACTTACAGTGTGTACTTGTCAGTCACAGATTCGCATAGAAATACTCTCATAATTTTAATACTATATACATATATTTTTTGTACTTTCAGATTCCAGTTTATTTATACAAAGGACATACAAATTTGGAGCGTACCTATAGAACCTATTTTGTGGATGCAGAGTTAAACGAGCGACCTGAATATCTAGGGCATTACATTATTGAACCATACGCACACATGTCCACCGTACATCAGAATAAATCTAAAATAAATATTATATAAAGCACTACACAGGATTTCCTTATAATTGTTGGATCTGTAGTCTATCGTCAGAATTAAACTTATTAGGATTTAACAGTTATGTATGGAGGGTGGGTGAGTACTTTCGGTAATGTAGTACGTCAGTAGAGTTAGGTCTAACTCACGATTTGAGCAATAATTACAACAAACTTTGATCCATGTTTCTCTATGCCCTAGGTTGGCACAACTCAATGAACTCAGTTGACGTGGAGCAAGAACATACATATAAAAGTTCTTAATATTCGTTTTCGACATAGCGGACGTACAAATGACGTAGGAAACAAAAAACAATAACAACTATATATCGTCTACATATAAGGATTACAATTATATATAAAAATTACCTTCTGGAAACAGACTTTGTACTAAAGGCAGTTTACTTTGATAAAGAGCTGAGCTAACGTATTTAGGCAATATGTCGGAATTCTTCTCTAGAAATCGATGAATTGAATAACTCACTACATTGGCAAAGTGGCGTATTCTGAGCAATAAAAATAGACAAAGTTTGAACATTTATTTTTGATTTTTATGTCATTAGCACATACTTGAAACACGTTGCATTCGGTCCAGTTGCCATAAAATTCGGATGTCCAGCGCAACACTGTTGGATTCGGAGCAGCAACGCTTCGTTTGTATGTAAATGCGACTCATTTATAAGACTTAGTATCCCATAGCTGGGCTTATCTATAAGCTCACATATGGATTCATTATCAAAGTAGTCAATACGCGTCCATTCGAGACCCTCCCGTATATAGAGTTCCTGTTCAATCCTGAGCACGTTATGTATAAAATTCTGAAAAATATATATTAAAAATTACTTTGGAGAGCATTTTAAAAGGTGAATTTATATAACGAGCAACTTGCCTGATGTATTTTTTCCGCACTATAGTTTATCGCAAATTGTTCGAATGAGTTATTTTCTAAGACTTCGAAACCGTAAAAATCTAATAAAGCTAAATTTTTTTCGCGTTGCGTTGATTTCAGGATTTCATTGATCTTATTAACTAGCCACGTGAACAGGCGACTATACAGGGTGCGACACAGTGTATTGCGCGCATTGGCAGCTTGGCGCGCATCCAACTCGGAACCTTTAACAACAAAACTGGGATTAAAGCACCTATGTCAATCTGTGGACACGAACTTACCAACATCTTCTTGCGCGCTATTTGAGCTATTGGCTCTTGTAAGGCAATTAATTAATATTTGAGCTTCTAAATTCAACAAATGTGATGTCTCTTGTACTTCTGCAACGAAATAGAATTATAACAAATTACGAAGTAATAATTGCATCTTGTGTTGCATTAATTATCGCCAGATTTGAAAGCGATTTATTACCATAAATATTTGAAATTTGACAGCCTTCGGTCCCATCAATATTTGTTATGGGCACAAAAATAAAATTTCCCAATTTTAAAACAACAGCAATAACACGAAATATTGCATTAATCTCATCACAGGATAAGCCAAGAACATCTAGTGATTTCTAAAAACAAAACACAAAACATTCATTTTATAGCACAACTTTCCAGTTTCAATCGTTTACCTTTGTGTAATGAAAATTAGTTCGATCCTCCTCCATGGCAGTTGAATTTTTTAAAATCTCATACTTTTCTACGTTTCGGTACAGCTTCAACGATTCTGAAAAACAGCATTTTTAGTCAAAGCCACTTATCTCCATAAGAACCCAAACCCACTCAATAGCTGCAAATCAGCACCCAGCAGCAATTGATAAAATATATGAAAATTGCGTTCTCCAGCAGTCGTACATGTTATGCGAGTCTGCAAGTAAATAATAGTAACTTATTGGCAATAATCGCAATGAAGTATAACTTGAGGAATGTTGGGAATATAAGATGTGTGGACAAACCTTTTCTAACATATCTGTGTCAGACATAAAACAATTTTTCAAATCATTACAAAGAGAGAAATATAAACGGAACGAAGAAATACTTACAATGTGTTATATGCACTCCCATTGGCTCGCCCTTAAAATCAATCTCAATATCAAAAAGTTTACCCTACAAACAATTATATAAGCACAAATTTTACAAATTACAAATAAAATATCCTTACATATCTACTGGAGTTGTTGTTTTTTAAAGTTGCTGCATTTCCCATTGCCTCTAAAAACACATCAGCGCAAGTGACGCATTCCCGCAGTTTTTGATTTGGAGACTTATGCCGTGACCGCGCTGACAAAGAGGGTGATGTTTGTGCCCCAGTGGAGGACTGGCTAAGTTTGTGAGCGTCGTAAAGCGAGATGCGATGTGTGGAGCCCATGAGTGACGATCGTTCCGTCTGACTTTCTGTGGAATGTTGTCGCACCAAGTTCGAGCAACTACTCCGATGTGCAGATGCTTGATGAGTGGACAAACGGGCGTTTCTTAACAGCAACAGTTGCTCCCTTTCTTCCCTCTCCAAACTCTGCGCTCTTGTGCACTTACTATGACCGCATAGACGGCATCCAGCTGCTGCGGAACCAAACATATATTTTGATGACACTGAATTCGCAGTCGCACTATTGGAGGACGTGGCTGAACAGGGTGGTTGCGGTTGAAAATGTTTGAAACAAGATTTTGATAAATGCTTTTCAGGATTAAAGTAAGATGCACCTTCTACCAAGGCAATGTTTTCCGTGCTCTTGTGGTGAGAGAAGTCAAAATCGACAATCTTATCACGCACATTTCTTTTCGACTGGCGTTCAATGCTTTCGCCACGTGTGCGCTGTATTGTAGGTTCGCACTGTCTTCCTCCAAGCCCCGGAGAAGGCGTTTGGCGGCGTGCTAATGACGGACATGTAACTATTACCGGAGATGAACTTTTACAAAAGGCTAAATTAGATCCAGAACAACTACTTGATGCGCGGCGGTGCGCTTGTGAAGTGGAGGCGGTGGAACCAATGAAATATTGGTTCTTTAAATTATGCGATGGGACTGCCTGCTCTTGTATATGTGTGAGAAAGTTGACAATCATTTTAAACGTCTCCGTTTTGCCAGCGCCACTTTCACCTGTTGCATACAAGTTCATAAAAAAGCATTTACTTATTGAAATGGTCAATAGTTTACCTGTTAGCAAAATGCATTGATCTTCACTCTGGTCCTTCAGCGATTGAAATGCTAGATTGACAAGGCCATAGCTACGTGAAATAAGTAAATAAATGGTTATTCATTTATTAAAGCATTAAAATTGTGAAACTTCTCACATATGTGGCGGCAACTGAAAAATTCCTTTACTGCCATAACTATGAATAATGTCCAACGTATGTTCTGATATGTGATGATATGGATTAACGGCCACCACCGAAGTGCCAATGTATGTCTATAAAATAGAAATAAAATTAATGTTAGAAATAAACACAATGTATTCAAGCACTGGACTCACATAAATATGGCCTCGTTTGTAGCGCTGATGTATGTTATTTAAAAAGCAATCCTCTGATAAATTCTCCAGCAAAACAGAATCCCATGTGCCATATTCTTGTTCCATTGTGAATTGAACTAAATTTATTGACCATTAAGAACCAAAGCTAACCGATTATTAACATGTGCTGCAAATTAAACAAAAATAAAGTTTACATAAGTAAAGACAACCATGCTGGCGGAATAACGTAACAAAATAAATTAAAAATTTTGAAATTTTCCATAAACATTCCAGAATTTATCATTTTGGAATAAACGTTATTAATTTAAAATATTAAATTTGAAGGTCATAAAAGCAAGCATACAAAGAATTCCAATATAATATTAACAGACTATATCGCCATAAAATATTGGATACGGTGTTTTGCCGCGAATGTGTCGATATATTCCATTAACAGATGGTTGAGTTTCCGCACTTTATGTGAATGCTTAAACATATGTAAAATAAATTGACATAACGAAAAATATGTGATTTTGATTGTGTTTATGTGGGGCAGTCTAGTGTGCAGTTTTTCTGCATTATTACAATTCTACATTTTGATATTCTGATTAAAATATCGATTTTAATTTCTGGAGTTCATAACTGGAGCACCGATTTGCTTAGCATAAATGCGTTAAACATTTGCTCGTTTTCAATGTCACATATTTTATACTTTGCTCCGTTTTAAATTGAAAATGACTTTTTTGTACATAATTAATACAAATAAAAAAATTCTGTGCATTTGGCCACAACACAAACAAGTTCACTTTTACCTGCTGCGACAAATTGCAATTGGTACTTTTCAACATAATTCGAATTATTTTACATTAAAAATAAAACCAGCTTTTTCTTCACTTGTTCTTTAAGAGTTTTAAGCATTTTGTAATAGTGTTTGCAGAAGATTTAGTAAATTATTTTAGAAATTTTCAGCACATTTAAAGAATCTTCCCACATCCTCTTTCCGTCCATCCCACCTTTTTGACATTCTGATAAGAATGCGAACAGCTTTAGAAAGAAAGTGTAATTACAGAGTGCACACATCTCCAAATTTTTCCAGCGTCAATTGTCAAAACAAGAACTAAATGTAACAGCAGCTGATCAAAACAAGAAATCTAAAGCGGCCCCGACACGTTACTCGTATCTCAGCACCGACAAGTACTCTTCAATCATTCATTTTTCGTTTACTCTTTCGGTGTGCGGACGACAATGTCAGCTGCGGATAAAATGATTTTGACTGCGGTTGTTGAAAAACAAAAGCAACGAAAAAAAAATTAATTTGGATGGAAAATTGGTAACGAAAAAGGATTGAGTTTACTCATCAAAATTTAGCAGTAAATTCAATAAATTCGAGGACAAATCTTTTCTACGTCGTCCGCCATGTCGTCTTCACGTTATGAAATTCTGCTTCGAATGAATGCAGCTTCAGTCACTGAAATACACATGAAGTGTTGGCTGAACACACCGCATGCAGTAACCAAAATCCAAATGATTTGTATTTTGCTTACTGCATGGCTTCAGTCATTGTATGTGAGACGCATAAATAGCTATTTCCCTAATACATCTTTACGATTCTGTAACGGGTCGGGGCCGCTTAAGGGAAACTGGAATTAAACGAGTTGGTTGATACATCACGGCACAAAGAAATGTTCGTTACTTCAATAGTATCTCGACTAGCTATAATTCATGGCAATGTTCATATTCATGTCAGAGTAGCTGACTGCTGTCAAATATGTGTGGGCAAATTATGTTAGGCATTTTTAAATTTAATCTGGTTTTTCCGTTATTTTTCACTTATTACTCAGTACCCATTCGAAACAGCTGACAGATAATTGAAAGCCAAATTGATTTTCCGCTTGAAACATAAATTGATAATCAAGTCGACGGTCAAGTACTAAAAATATGTATTCGTTTGTAAAAAGTGTGAGTGTATTGCGACTTGATGGGTAAGAAATTGATCGTGTGGCCGCAGTGTAAATTTTGATTAGTAAATGTTTATACTCATTCCTTTTTCTGTACCAATTTTTCATCCAAATTCTTTCTTTTCGTTGCTTTTGTTTTTCAACAACCGCATCCGCAGTCAAATTTATTTTATTAGCGTCTGACATTGTCGTCTGCACACCGAGTAAAAATGAATAATTGAAAAGTGTGCAGTAACGTGTCGGTGCAGAGATACTGCACACACACATGAGGATGATGTAAGCAATGCAGAAACGTGTCGGGGCCGCTTTATGCATTGGCTTTGAACAGTAAACAACAGAGATGCGTTCTCGCATTGAATGCTTTAAGAGAGTTAAAAAAATGCAATCAGAAATTGAAGAGTTTGTAATTCCACAAACAATCAAATTCTCGATAAATATTTATTTAATTCATTATTTTGCTTATTAAATTTAATTTGTGCCATTTTTAAATAGACAAACGTTAAAATCGAGTGAAACTTCAAATTTATGTCAGGGTTTCTAGCAGCAGTGCTGTCTTAACATAAATTAAAAAATTTTTTTGGTATGACAGTAACATATGGGGTCTCCAGTTAACATTTTGATGTTAAGACATGAACATTGCCATGAATTATAGCTAGTCGAGACACTATGTTAGAAATGGTTTGTAAGTCTTAAGCAAACAAGGTTCAAAAAGAAATGCTACTTTTTATTTTATTATAATATCACATTAATTCCAATGGTCGGCAAAAACTTTAAATTGTATTAAATTATCGCTCTAAATTGTATTACCGAAACTACTCGCATTCATAGCACACAACAGATGAGTCATATTTCCGAACTGAATGCGTCGTTACGTATAGCAATTCATAAAATATTTTAGAACTACTAAATATCATTTAAAGTGATTTAGTTGCCAAAAATAAGTTTAGTATAATCCATAAATCAATTAAAATTATACGCTCAAATTTAACACAGTTGGTCAAATAGAATCCAGAGTACACAATTTTAGCTACATTTCTTAAAATTTACTCATCCGCTGAGTACCGTGAATGCGACTACTGTCGACTTTTTTACCATATTCGTTGGAAAAATAATTAATGTGGGAAAAGCTAAAAAAAACAATTAAATATGAGGATAAAATAAGTAAATTGTAGAATGTGTTCTATTTAACAAATATTTTAATTAACTATTTCTGCCTGCAAATGAAATCTAAAGACGGGCTAACGGGATTCACCTAAATAATTGATATGAAAAATAACTTAAGTAAAAGAGTAAATATGCTAGGTTTAGGTTGGAGTGGCAAGAAAACAAGAACACTTAGGCACAAGGTGAATTTACTTACTTACATGGTGGCTGCAAGAACAATATTTTTTGAACCAATTTTCCCTCAATAGCTGTCAAAATTGAAATTATAGAAAATTCGATCAAAACAAATATGCAAACAATTGCAAATAGAAATTTGATTTTAGTGAATAAGAGTTTTTTAATTGTTATTTTGGCCAAGTTTGAACATTATCAAGAAATTATGACTATTTAACTATTAAATATATTTTATATAAATTATGTACCACTTTAAGCAGCTCTTATGTATTTCTCCATTCCTCTCAATTTCGTTTATTTTGATCGCACATTGCTTTTTTTGACAATTCCGTAGGTACGAAATTCACCTTGCAGTCACCATGTAAGTCAATTCACCTTGCTTAGGCACAAACAATGGTCCATTTTGTTAGGGCGCTGCATACGCATCTAAATCGAGTATAGTTACCGCTTAGACGGTGAGCGTCTAGGCAGCACGACTCCCCCGACTACAAAGTGTTGAGCCAACCTGACAGTTTTATAAATGTGGCTACGTCCCCAATCTTACAGGTTGCGAACTCTGAAGATGTGCATTCTTCGTCTTGCTAAGGTACCACAGCTTCTTCCTCAGCACCACAGCCACAGCATAAGTCGTTGAAGGGCAAACCCCGTCTAGCCGCATACTTCCCCGTCATTCCGAAATCGTAGTGCTGATGGACTCGCGTCCGAGTTGAAGTAGCTGAAGCGTACGCTTCTTGCTGAGGCTAGGCCAGGTTAAAAATATGCTGGAAATTAATGATAATTTTTGAATAAGCACCTAGACGAAAAAGATTATAGAATATTTTTGTATGAAAAACAGTGACAAATAAAAAGTGAACCCTTTAAATATGAATCAACATTAACAAGTGGATACAGGGATTGTTACAAATGCTTCAAAGTATTTAAATATTTGTTTAAATATTTAAATATTTGTTTAATGCATAAATCAAAGAACATCAATAGAAACAGTTTTGTCTAAAATTATTTAAAATGGTAATTTTCACTGGCAATTAGGCTGTAATGTAGGCCTTGGTTGGCACTTTTTTGCAAATTATCTGAAGAAAAAAGTTAAATCAATGTTCTGCCCGAAAAAGGAAGACCTTGCAAATTTGGAAATTCCATCGAAGATATACGAAATTGTTGAACGAATCAATATCAGTTGGCAGCGCAATATGGAATTATGGATAATATGGATAATTTGAATTGAAACAGACAGACCAGAACTAGGAACTGTGGTTGAGGTAATGTCTATGCACCGTTTGAGAAGAACTTATTTGAAAACAGTTAATGTTATAATATTATCGCATGATTGCAGCAGAAACTATTGCGGTATTTAGGAAGAGAGACTAAAACGCACCTATTTCTCATCATTTCACTGGTCTAAGTATGGCTCATTTTGGAAGTACAGTTATCTATCTAATACATCAGTCAGAAAATATGAAGAAGGTAGCTTAGAAAATGTTAGCGGCCTCCTATGTGCTAAAGCAACTCAATTATTAAGTTAAAAAATCGGGCCATGCTTTGTGTTCACTCTTTAAGAGACATAAATTGCCGGTTTAAGTGTGTCAAAGCAGACTTAAGCGGCACATACATGGTACATTCTGATCATACTCATGCGTGTACGTGTTGAATGATGCTTCGCCACACATGAGTGACCAAAATGCTGAATGAAGTGATTTTTGCATAGTTGTCATTGAATGAGGTCGTCATGTAGCTGTCTGAAGATGTAGTTTTGTGTGCGCTAGTGCAAGGAAAAATGTGAAAAAAAATCGAATTTTCCTTGCTACCGTACTCAACACTTAGCACAGCTGCTTGTAGAACAGATGCTTACGTATAAAGTGACACATTTTTGTAGCGGCCCATTCGCAAACAACGTGCGTTGTTTCACTCATCCGATAGGCCGCCAGAATGCACTCAATGGATATTCTGGCAGCCCATCGGATACCCAACCGATCAGAATTCTTCGAATTTTTTCCAACCAGCTGACTCAGCGGACTCAATTTCTTTGAGCGGAAATTTTCTTCGCTACCGTACTCAACACTTATTACAGCTGTTTGTAGAACAGATGTTTACGTATAAAGTGGCTGCATTCTGGTAGCCCATTTTATACCCAACCGATCACGCTTCTCCGAATTTTCGCAACCAGCTGACTGAGCGACCGTCATTTCTTTGAGCGGAAATTTTCCTCTCTACCGTACTTAACACTTAGCACAGCTGTTTGTAGAACAGATATTTACGTATAAAGTGACACATTTTTGTAGCGGCCCATTCACAAACAAAGTGCGGTGTTACACTCATCTGATAGGCTGCTACCTATCGGTTGCCTATCGGATGAGTGAAACAGCGCACTTTGTTTGTGAATGGGCCGCTACAAAAATGTGTCACTTTATACGTAAACATCTGTTCTACAAACAGCTGTGCTAAGTGTTAAGTACGGTAGAGAGAAAAAATTTCCGCTACAAAAATGTGTCACTTTATATGTAAGCATCTATTCTACAAACAGTTGTGCTAAGTGTTGAGTACAATAGCGAAGAAAATGTCCGCTCAATCAGTTGGTTGCAAAAAGTTCGGATAATTCTGATCGGTTGGGTATCCGGTGGGGTGCCAGAATGCAGCCAATGATTGAACACACCATACACAATACCAGCTGTGATAAACAATCAGCTGTTTATAAGCTGGAATGTTTTTTTGTTGAATTGGTGCACATTTTTTGAAAAAGATGAATTATCTAACAAAAGTAAAATAAAGTATTTTATATTAATATTATTAATTAATCTACAACTTTTTTATAAATTGTAGTTAGCTGTTTTACCGCAGTTGGCAGCAGAGACAAAACTATGTAGTAAGGCAGCTATACACACGTCCAATACATGCTGGCGCACGCAAGCAGGTCGGTACCGCATTACAACTAAACGCAACAGACCACTTACATACGAAATGGCAAATCCTCCGCATTATATTGGGCACCGAAAGTCCTGGAATTCGTGGAACACGTGTAAGCGATGAATAATTGCAATAAATTGTTTATTTTTAAAGCGGAACAATTTTAGCGACAATTCTTGATGGATTGAGACCTTCACAAACGGCTATTGAGGATGTTTTCTTACGGAAATTTATTGTTGGCACCTGGCATGCCCTCATTTGTTCAGAGGTGATCATCAAACGTCAACACAATATGATACGTATAGCTGCCATCGTACGTCAGGGTATTAATCCGCGAAAAATGTATTTCCTAATTGGTTACTCGGAGGAACTGCTATCCTACTGGATGCAGTGCCCTGTCACGCTAGAGTTACAAACCGTATCCGATAAAAAGGATGTCGTATTCAAATATATTTAAAATATAAAAACCAAACTTAAAATAAAATTTATGCGGAAAATAATTTATTATCAGTGAACAGTAATTTCGCTATGATTCTTATTACTTTGCCATGTTTTTATTGCCTTATTTACAATGGCAGCGTCTTGATCCTTTACCTGTAAGAAATTTAAATTTGAATTTGGTGCTCGCACATATTGCTAATTGTGTTTACCTGTTCAATTAAGGCTCTTAAATCTTTTTGCGAACTGCAATTCATAATAGATTCACGGAAGGTTTTTACGAATTCCAGAAATATGAAAATCACAATTTTTCGAGATCCACCACAAATTTTGTCCCATATTTTAACTAAAGCTGATTCACTGATAATGCCTGCAAAGCAAGTTGCATACCATTTGTCCACAATGTCCGACTTCTTGAAGACGCTCAAACTTTCCAAGTGACTATAAAAATCATAAAAAAAATTAAATAAAGTAAGTAAAAGAAACCAAATACACTCACCTGTGTAGCGCAATGTCCTCCCGCTTAAGCAGTGTTTGCGTCTGTTCTTTCAGTTTTGGACATTCCAGTTGCACTTCCTTTGTACATAGATAAAACTCTTTTGCAATCCAATATGCCTCCACGTCGTTCTCAAATATTTGTAACAGTACCTTTACAATTTCAATGAAATTCTCATCATCTTGTGTTTTAGCTGTTGACTGCAGCAACCGATTGTTTTCCAGCAACCACATAGTATGCATCACACGACATTTCGGAGTTGTTGGATCAACATATTGCATTACGGTAACAGCACGCAAAAGGTCTTCATATACGGCACTTCTGTTGCTCAGAATATATTCCGTTGAGCTCTTGTGCAGTGGCAGTACACCTAGTATTATATTCCATAGTAATCCTCGTTGTAACTGCGATAATTTTTAGTAAAAGAAAGAATTTCGTCTATAATTGCATTCCTATTTCAATGTAAACAAACTTACCGTGGGTACCGTGTAGCTTAGACAGAACTGCTTTAGCTTGGCGTGATTGCGAATATTATCTTGCAGCAACTTGTTGAGAGATTTCTTTTCCTCAACACTGTAGCACCCCACTTTTTCATAATAACTGGATCTAAAGTTGCGCTCGTCCATTTCTAGTCATTTTGTTTGGGACAATAATCCTATATTCTTGTTGTTTTTAATAGCCAATACAAGGGTTGCAGTGCAATTTAAAGTCCAATTAGAAGACTAAGTTTATATTGCTACCTTTTTATTAGGGAACTAAAAAAAATAAAGTAAAATCAAAGAACTGCGCCCGACTAAACAATGTGGCAATTTACCAAATTAACGTATATATATACGATAAAAACTTCTTTAGTTTAGAAATAAAATACGAATTTAGTTAATATACCATATATAATAATTACTTTCTCATCGAAAACCAACTGGTGAAGCAAAACCAAATAGTTTTAATTTGTTTCTGAAATTAATGTACAATACGCTAAAGGACATCGTCGCTTATTGCTTATTTCTTCATATATACTATAGTTTTAATTATAAGCTAACTTTGTAAATAAATATTACTCAATTTTATATAATTTTTACACATGAATATACAATATTATTCAGACCTTTAATTAACAGCTAACAGTAGTAGAACAACAAAATTATCGTTTTTATTTTCACTTTTCCCAGTTATTCAAGTTTTTACATATGTATATGAACAGCCATTTTTAGAACTATATTTTCTCATAACTTTTTGGCAGCTGGAGATGTGCTGGCTTTGAGATGTTTTCCCCAAAATATACGAATAAGAATATATTTGCTTTGTGAACTGTCAAAACAAAAGTAAAACAAATTCGCAGTTCATGACTATTCACAAGGGATTTAAAATTCAGACTTTGATAATGCATCGCTTTGTAATTTTTTCAATGCACTACGTTTACAAAAATTGTATTATCTGGAACTTGATTTAATTAAAGAAGAAAGGTATTCGGTTTTATCCCTCATTACGATTTGTGTTCATGCAACTATAATTGTGTTCCCGTCGCATGAACTCGTGCAGTGCGATTTCACTTCAGTTCCCTTCAGTTCGGTAATTTGACATTTCCGACGCGAACAAGAAAGTGTGGTACCAGTTCATAATACCAAATTTTGTTTACAATTAAACGCTGTGAAGTTTAAGTGAATTCGATAATCGATTATAATTAAAAAAAATGGAAGAAAATAATAAATAGTTGATATATAAAAATAATTTATACATTATTAAGTAATTACGTTTTTACAATGGAAATGATAACTATTAATTATTTTAAATTAAGGAAGTGCGTATTTTATATATATTTCAATTTAGAATTAAGGGAGGAAGGAAAAAAATTCAAAAATTTTCGTTTGTTTAGAACACGAACTGATCTGCACTAGAAAAATTGTAGTGCAGTCAGTTCATGAACTGAAAGTGAACTTGCTGCGATGCGAACACAGTAGTGCAGGCAGTTCATGCGACGCGAACATACCTTATACTTGCTTTCTCATCACTAGCGAACAAAATGTAATCGTTCTCTTTCCGAAATGTTTATCCAATTTGACAATCGATTCTCTCTGTTTCGTTTAGTGTCATTTTTTGACATTTGTCCAGAGCAAATAAAATCGGTAGATACGCATTCATTTCATTCATCTGTGCAAAGGGTTTTCAAAATTAATGCATTTTTAAAAAAGTTTCAATTGAATAATAAAAACGAAGAATGGGGAATAATTATTTAAGATTTGTGGTGACGCTTTTAGGATTGTTTGCTGCCGAAGGTGCAGTTAGCAGTGAGGATTACATGAAGCGAGAACATTCGCTGGTACGTCCATTCCAAGGTATGTAGGTGCAAGCGCCGAAATTTGCAACGGATTTTACGGTAAAAATTTGATTTCCATAGTTTTTTGTGGGTAAAATGAAAATAATTCATATTTTGTAGAGCAAATCCATAGCTAACGTCGCTGGAACAGTTTCATCTAGTGATACATAATAAATGTGGAAAGTTGATTAAAAGAAGATAAATTTGTGGTTTTGTTTTATAGGCGTTGGTATAAATTTGCCCTTTTGGGACTTCCTGGGACACACAATGGTCACAAGCAACTATATAAGACTGACGCCGGATTTACAATCAAAAAGCGGCGCTATATGGAATTTTTCCGTGAGTTGATTTTCTGTTGGTTGAATTTATGTATATATATGTAAACTTACTTCGATTTCTGCAGCCTTGTATGACGCGTAATTGGGAAGTTCATCTGACTTTCAAAGTGCATGGCAAGGGAACAGAGTTATTTGGTGATGGATTTGCTGTATGGTATGCCAAAGAACGCATGCAACCAGGGCCAGTTTTTGGCAGCAAAGATCACTTTTCGGGTTTGGCAGTAATTTTGGATACATACAGCAATCATAATGGACCTCATAATGTGAGTATAAAATACTATATTTGAATGTATGTGCTTAGTAATAATAAAATCTTAATATTTTGTTGTCCAGCATCAACATCCTTACCTCAGTGCCATGGTGAATAATGGTTCTTGGAGCTATGACCATGATCGTGATGGCACACACACGCAACTCGCTGGATGCGAGGTGCGTTTTCGTAATGTGGGATTTGACACGCATGTCAGCATAAGGTACGAAAATGACGTGCTCTCGATATCGACGGATATCGAGAAACGAGACGAATGGAAAAGCTGCTTTGTGGTGAATAATGTGGAGCTTCCCACTGGGTATTTCTTTGGTATATCGGCCACTACTGGCGATTTGTCTGACAATCACGACATTCTTTCATTCAAATTTTACGATCTGGACCAAAGTATTACGGTAAGTAAGGAATATTTTGGCAGGAGACAGACGAGTAAAGTTTACTCCATTTAATTTCTTAATAGCCGGAGCAAATATTTGAACGTACTAAATTAATACCGAATGCTAAAACATTTGAGGCGCCACGGGAACACAAAGAAGACCCCAAACCCGGCATGTCAAATGTAAAAATATTTTTCATTCTATTGTTAGGGATGGTGGTAGTCATTGGTGTAGCAATTTTTGCAATTTCTTACTTCAAGGACAAGAATGCGCGAAAGCGTTTCTATTGAAAGAACATAAAATTGAACTTTATAAATATAAGATCGACCACATATGGAAAATATATATTGTTTTCATTGCCGTTAAGTAAAGTTTTCCATTACTCATAGCTCTTTACCTATTATTTCGATAGATAACCGATCGTATAAATACATGTACGAGTATTGTGGTGATTTACTATTATTATTTGTGTAATCGTGTGTGAAGCAATTTTATACTTTTTTTTTTTTTGTTCAAGTATGTTTGTAAGTATTAAATGCGATAACGAAAATATTGCAATATATTTGGAGAGCAACAATGTTGATACTAGCCACAATTATTAAATGTAAATATAAAACGTAAAATTACATTCTCATATCGCTCTCTTTGCTGGAAGATTATTGTGTAGAATCCACATAATAAATACAAGATTTACAAAAAGTTCCTGAAAAAAATGTGGTTTTTTGGTTCTGAGTCTTCCGGCAATCAGAGTCATATATACTTTATTTGAAAATTAGGAGAAATCGATGGTAGATGCCCATCAATTTTATCTAGCAATATTAATGCTGCACAATCTATGCAGTATGTATGTTGTTTTAAGGACCAAGGAAAACACGGCGGAATAGATACACATAAAGTATCTGTTAACATATTCTATAGCAGGAAACTAATATTGAGAGGTCCAAATACGGATACGTGCTGTTTTCAACGACCATATGTTGCTAGAATGACCCAACCCCACCCACTACACCTGCTTGTGTATTTGAATTGTGAACCCACACAGGTACTACTGCCAGCCGTTCTTCAAATTCCATTTTGCTGTTTTTTATTGAGTGCGGCAACTGTTATCAGCAGTATTGCCGGCATTTGTCATAACGTCGTTTAAATATTGTTTTCGCATGTGGATATGTGCGCGTGGTATGCTTAGATGACGACATACATAAGTGTGCCTTGAGTACCGTGCACACTGTCAGCTTTGAGAGAGATGGTGTAGTAATGCGCGAGGGTAGGCTTCACAATTGGCACAAATTTCAATCAGTCCGCCTGAAATCGTCAATTTCGTTGCAAGTTTTATAGCACCCCAGAGGGAGAATTTGGAATAGCGCACCTGTCCAATCAGCTTACATGAATAAAGAGCCATGCGAGACATTACGTATTGCACTTGACACTCCCAATTATTTGCTTCACGCCTTCATGAAAATAAATTGACAAATTCGTTTCTAATTTATTCATATATATGGTAAGCAATGTTTTATTTTCTTAATTTGTTTATATGTAAATGTATATATAGAATAGTGGTTTAAAATTTTGAAAATTTGGAACATGTTTAAATCTCTGAATAATATAATAAAACGTTTTATATATGTATAATTGAAAGTTTAAAATTAATTTGGCAATGAGAATTAAATACAACAAAAAACAAAGAAACAATTCAAAAAAAGTAGAACGAACCACAAAAAGAATCTCATTGATTTTCCTATATCATACTTTACAATATGCAATATAAATTTAATATAACCACGCACAACTTTTAAATTTCTAATGTAAATATGACAAATATTAAATTAAACATTTTAATTATAATTTTTGGTATATAATTAAGAATCAAGCACTATATAAATTTTTGCTTTAAGTGAAAGCCATTCAGCGACCCAACCATCCATCATAAAAATTCAAATTATAGAATTGCTAAAGGAGGCAAAAGTTCATTAATAGACTGAACTGACGACTTTGTGCTGCTAACAAATTGTATCAAATTTTATTGCTGTTCAAAGTAAGGCAACAATAACGGGGCTGGGGCGGGGCAGGGGCACAAATATGGATGCTGCCTGATCTAATTGAACAATTGAAAAATACCATCCAAATACGCGTAAGTGTGTGTGTGTGTTAAAATAAGATTTACCACACATTTTTCACATACACGCAACACACAGCAATAAAAACAATACAATAAACACACCGCTGACTACACGAAGCAGAATCGAGTCGGGTCGGAACGCATCAGGTCATGCCAATCTATTGAGTGAAGCACTTTCTCTCTTCCCACACACAACATGATTCAACATGTATGCATGCACGACGGCTCTCATTTAATACAGCATTTATATAAGTAGTTTATAAGTTTGTGTGATATTTGTATATATATCGGCATAAAATAAATTTAAAACTATGCTACGTTAGTAATACTTATATTTATTGCTTGCTTACACGTACTTCATACACATAGTAGCTACAATTAAAAAATTAAAATTTTACTATTAATTTTAAAAAGAAAAATGCACAAACCGCTCGCACTCTCGCACTCTCTCACACCGTACTTCTGCCGGAGCATTTGTGCGTTGCTGTGCTGACTGACGACATTGATCTTCGGGTGCTGAGATACTTTGGTACACGACTAAAAAATGCTTCGCCTTTATTTTTTTGCTTTGAGTGTTTCCTTGCGGGGGGCGGCGCTTCCGCCGTAATGGTATCTCTGACTGGCTACTTTAGAGTTAGCAGCAACGACGGGGGGCACGGAAGGTTTCCTGGCTGTCGTGGGTGCGGTAGACGTAGCCGCGTTTTCGAAAGTGGGGCTGCGCGTAATTTTTTGCTTTATTGTATTGAGTGCACTGGAAGATTTTGTGTGCGAAATGGTCTTCAGATTGGACACTGTGGAAGTTGTGGTGCTAGACCTAACAATTGGTTGTTTAGATTTGGCTTCGTCAACACGCTTCCAAATGCCGGCGATGCGACTTTGTGCTTGATTGATTTTGGCCGCTGCTGCTGCGTTGGGCGCGTTGTGCGCTGTTGTGGCGCCGTTCAAATTGGAGTTGCTGCGTGATGGGGGCGTGGTAGCTGACACTCGTGTTGACAGTACCGCAATGCGAGCTGAGTTGGAACTGACGCGTATTGTTGCATTGCTATTGGAGCGTTGCGGCGCCGTTGCCGCTGCCGTTGATATTTTACGCGTTGTTGGAACTCTCAAGTTACTCGCCGATTTGTTGGGGGCTGCTGATGGAATTTTGCGTGTAGCAGCAGTAGCAGCGGCCATTTTGGGTGAGCTCAAAGGCCGCTTTGTGGGCAATTTCGATGTGCGATGTGTGGGACTAGATTGTGTGGACGCAGTTTCCACAACTGGCACTTGCGTAGCTGCAATTGTGGGTTCATCCTTAACAAATGTGCCCTGACGCTCCAACTGCGGGTGCCCGGTCATTTCACTAGATTTCTTCTTCTGAGCCATTTTCGATGATGACGGTAAGGCTATGTTCGAGGTTCGCTTGACAAGTGTTGTTGTGGAACTATGTGGCGTCAATGTTTTGTTCCTTGCTTTACGCGTTCCAGATGTATTGCCGCGCTGGTAATGCATGCTGTAGGGCGAAATATAAGCAGGCTTCTTGCGTCCACGTATTCCTTTGGCTTCCTCCACGCTTCCCTGTGTTTCGGATTCATTCGGCTTGGTAATTCGTGGCTTCGCCGTAACTTTTGTTTCGCAACTATTCTCGTCAGTTGACGTGTCATTTTCTTTTGGATCTGCCACTGCGCCCTCGAACTGACTGCTCTGCTCGTGACTGGATTCAGTTTCAGAGTTCTGATCGCACTCGAGGCTGTTAAAGTCATGCTCGTAAATTGGGACACTGTTTACAGAAAAGGCAACTGTCTCCTCCGCACCGTTAACTGGGGCAGAAATAAAATTAAACTTTTTCGTCATTGCCTTTATGGAGCACATTTCATCGGAAGGACAATCATCGGTAGAAGTCAAACTGCACGGCGGCGTTTCATTCGTAATTTCTAGTGGGTATACAATAGTCTGAGTTTTGTAACGATCCGTACTTGAACGCCTTCTGCCGCTACCCTGTGGCGTTTGGTTTTGCAACACAACCGTCTCCTCTATTTCAATTTGCAACGTCTCATCCTGTTGCGCTGCATCGAGTTTGCGCTTCTGTTCTTCGCTTAAGACAAAATCAGCGGCAACCGTGTACGTTTTAAAGCGGTCTTTAGATAACTTACGCTTCTGTTTCGGTGTCAGAGTGCGCTTTACACCATGAGGAGATCCGGATGTCTTCTTCGGAGTGGTGTCTGTTGAACTGAAGTCGTAGTCAGATGGCAAAGGTGTGCCACTATTCATAGAGTCTTCATCCTCTTCGTCTCGTGGCATAATCTCGTAACAACTGCGCAGGGTTACAGTGTTGTCGTCAAAGTCATTGCCTCCAGCTGCCGTTTCGTAATTGGAAGCCGAAACCGTTGTCGCCATGCTTTCGCAATCTGCCATTTCAGATTGAATACTTGCGACGCTTATCATTGAGTCAAGCAGTTCGTCCATTAATGAAGGGGGTTTAATATTGTCCAACAGATTGCAGCTGGAGTTCACACTCTCTGCACTCCCAGACAGATATTGCCCTAGTGCCCGCCTTGCCACTAATCCAGCTGGGAATGATTTTCGGGGAAATTTCGGTGATTTTGTAGAGAACTGTGGACTCAACCCCATATAGGGTTGTTGTAAGGAATTCGGTTGTGTTCCCGACGTCACCTCTTGATAGTAACCCGATAAATTTAACGAATCCATGCCGGATGGTGGTCTTATGTTCTCCAAATCGACACTGTTCATGCTGAATGTGAACTCAGTGTTTTCATCGTCATTCTCCTCTAAGTTCTTAGCCAATTCGCGTGCTTCAATGGCAATTATTGTTGAATTAGTCAGTGCGGAATTATTTAAAAACAGATGCCTGCCGGGAACTGCAGCTGCCGACTGCACTTCTCCCCCCAATCTGAAGTGTATTCCAATGCTGGAATTGGTCAATGCTACTGTTGGATTTGATTCGGTACACAATGTTAGGGAAGTTCTATCATTAACTAATGTCTCAGTTTCGGTTTCCAAGGAATTGGGCTGAGTATTGGGCCACATGTCCACTTCATCGCATACCAATCCCAGTGATGGTTCCGGTAGCTCTTCATTTGTAGGGGTAATTTCAGCGAAATCATGCAGCTCCCTATGATCAGCATCGGTAGCTTGTTCCTCATCGTCGTATTCATCGTCGTAGTTTAAGGACGCTTCAACTGGTGCAGATACGCTAACGCTAGGAAAAGAGATGTCATTTGGACAGGTATCTTCGTTCCATGTGTTGTTTGAGTTGCTACCACCAACAGAGATGCTTCCCAAACGTTTTTGGTTTTCATTGGAGTCGTTCGAGTGAGAGCCATGTGTGCGCAATTGTTCAGCGGATGACACAAACTCTAAAGTTAGACGCTCCACGGATTTTAGCATAAGATCCGGATCCTTTTGCTTAGCCGATTTCACAACAACTGCAGACATTCGTTCGTTGGTCTCAAGTGAAACGGCTGTTTCCATTATGAACGATTCATTCGATTCGTCGCTATTAGTGTTGTCCATTAAAATCGAGTTATTCAGCTCGTCTAAGTCCAGGTTAAACCCAAAACCGTTCGTTGTCTCTGGAACGCTCTCGGGACTTTGAGGACTTCCTTCGTCCACTGCTTTCTGAAGATTTCTTCGAACGTTTATGGTGTCGTCTGGACTGATGCTGGTGTTGTTGCTGCTGCTGGTGCTGTTGTTGCTGCTGCTGTTGTTGCTGCTGGTGGTGCTGCTGTTGCTGCTGGTGTTGATACTTTTGTTCGCGCTGCTGTTCTCGTTGGTGGTGATAGTGCCGCGGTTCTTCTCTACGTCTGGAGCTGCTGTGCTGTTGGCACTTGGAGATGTAGTAGCCGCCATTTGGAGATACGGTTCCAATGCAACTGCAGACGTAGCTTGCACGTTTTTTGGCACAGCACTAGCGGCAAAAAGAGAGTCTCGTGACCTGACCTGGTTATTGACGTTGTTGTCATGGGTCAGCACTGATGTGGCACTGATTTTCTTTGAAATGCCAGTGTTTATGCATTCCTGGAGCAATTTCTCATCCTTTCGTTCGCGTTCGCGTAGGTGGCGATTGAATGTTGTTGTTGTTGTCGGCATTGTTGGCTGCCTTGGATGCGGTATATGAACCGGCAGGGAATCAAATTGCTTCAAATTTGGATTGGATTGTGTCGAGGTGACATCACCGCTTTTACCGCGACTCCCAAATAGTTGTTGCTTATGGCTTTTGTGCGTAGGGCGCGACTTTTGCATTCCCGTACGTATGCACAATTCGAACAACGACTTGGATTGATTATCGTTAGAGTCGCTTGAGTCAACGGAGCTTAATGATTCGTTACCGTTTTTGTGCTTGGAGTGTTGGTGTCTTTGGTAATTACGCGATGCAGCTGTCGAAGTCAAAGAGGATGCAGAGGTAGCTGAATTAATGGGTATCGGCTGAGATGCAGATAATGAAGTCGATCGTTTGTTGGTCGCAGTTGTGCTAAAACCAAGATTCGATTTCGGTCTATTGCAGCCTGCGGCAATAGCCTGGAAAGAGATCAAAGAAAATATTGTTACCTCAATTTTGTTACACAGCAGCAACGGAACTTACCTGACTTAACAAGTTCGTATCATCTTCAGAATCTATAGACAAAGAACTCAGCGAATCATCTTGCCATAGCTGTTCCCTTCTTACATCCTCTTGTGGTTGAGCTGGTTGAATTTCGGTATCCCTCAAATCTCTGACATTTTGTGTACCAACTGGTTCAATTGTTCCTGCACTGCTCTCATTATTATCGCTATATAAGAAAAAAAAGTCTAAAATCGGAAACTTTATACATATTGATTAGTTACCAGGTCGTTTCTTTGAGTTGCACAGCAGGTCCCACCAAACTTGAACCTACCGTCAAATTTGACAACGCTGACATTATCGAGAAGTTGCACGGACTATCCTCCACTAAATAATTATTAATTTCATCTGAAACGGGTGTATATGGTGGCAATATACCGCCGCCACGCTTCATCATGGTGATGGGATCCATTTTCCCCTTAATCATGTAGGAACTTGGCTTCTTCATGCCGTCGCGTATGCACTGCTGCAGTATACCGAAGGATTGGCCAATCGCGCCGTTTTCAGAAGCATTCGATGAAACATCATCGGACAGATTCAGTGAGTGGCGATTTGTGTTATTTTCGGACGTGCGGTTGTGTTTAAGATTGGGCTCGTCTTTTAGTTCAATGTTGCTCGAACAAATTGATATGGCAGACAGATTAGTATTGCTGCCTCTTTTTGAGAGCACTGCTGGCGTGTCCTCAGTGAAGTATTGTCTTGGTTCATCCGTTGGTAGTTGCGTAGTAGTTTTCTCATCTCTAGTTTTTTGTCCAGTACTTCTGACGTTGGCAAATGTCGCACTCGATGATCGATTCATACCAATATTAATGCAGCTGGCCAGTAGGACATCATCATTGTTCGCTCCAGAGTCCTCCTCCTCACCTATGGTAGAAAGAATGAAACATTATACGTATCTAGATTAGACCTACTAAGACGATATTACCTTCCGATATAACATTTGCCTGCAGCGATACATTTTCCGCTGTAGGCCTGGCTGCTTCATTGGAGGACGTTTTAGCTAAGGGATGCTGATGTTCTTGTGTGCCATTAGGTGGTGTGGTGTTTTCGTCATCCACAATGCTTAAGTTGCTCAAACTGGTTGCACAGGAGAATTCTGCTGGTGTGTTTTCCACGTGGAACGTGTTCAGGTGATCCTCAAAAACGCTACGTAGTGGTCGCTTTGGTTCGCCATTTCCGCGAATACTGCTCCCACGCGGTGTTAACGGTGATACGCCCATTGGAAACGCAGTTCCTTGACCAGAAACACTATTCCGGCGTGGCGATTGTGGCATACTCTGAGTAGGAGAATCCGGAAGTTCCGAGGGCGATATAACTCCACTTGCTAGACGACTGAAATCGCTTACAACCGAGCTTTTGTCATCGCATGGGCCGACATCTTCTTCCACCAGAGAATCCATTGAACTGTGTCGTGAAAACATGAGTGGCGTCTCTTGAGCAGAGTTTATGTTGGCATTCAGTGGCGCCAATTCGGCACCTTGCTTGCTCGAATCTGGAAGAACAGCGCTTATTTCTCCGTTTGAGTTCGGCGAAGGTTTCTTAGTGTTGACGCCAGTTGAAATTTTAGCTGATTCATCTCCAATGTCTGATGACTCAACCTTCTTGTCGTTGTTAGCATTTGTTGTCGGTTGCGAAGGAGATTCATCGAGACTGCTCAAGGATTCATAGCGACTAAAGTAGCCAGGTGTGCCTTCTTCGCAGTAGTTTATAGGTTTCTCCGGGGTGTACGAGCCAGAACCGTACGCGGTGGTTGCGTTATTTTGAGATGTTCTTTGATATTTCCTGCCAGGGGCTGCAGTCTCAGCCGTTTTGATATTCTCAATGGCGGGGTGGTCCATTTTGTTTAGTCGCAGATCGGTCACTGATGCTGCATTTGAGATAACATAGGGGGTGTCTTCGGTTTGATAGCACTTTACACTGTCGTCGAGAATGAGCAATATTTCATTGCCACTGTTAATTGGCTTCCCGTGCTTAGGAGCCGATGGTAAAGTAGCCAAGCCAGCTGGGGGCACTTCTGCTTCCGGCGGCGTAATATCAATATCCGATTCAATCTGATTTTCTGCATAGCGCAAACTAAAATCGGTTAGCTGGTCCAGATCCGTTTCTTGATATGTGGCGAAGTTCGACGCCGATCCCGAGTTAGCTTTGCTATTATCGTCATCAACGATTTCGACAGGGTCGACTGTTGCGACCGAGTGTTCATTATATTTCACTGAATAATCAATTGGTTGCTCCTCAATTGGTTCTACATCATTTTCCAAAGCGAACGCGGTGCGTGGCGCATGCACTGCTGCATAAGGAATCTTTTGTCCCTTTCGATTTGCGTCGGAAGCTGAATGCGAGCGCATTATGTTCTCGTAGGCGGAATCGGATTTGGCTGAAAAAACAGAATCGCGACTTTCACTTTTTGTGAGCACGGCTGAGCGTGTTAGACGGGAGGTTGACGGCGCAACAACGCCCGGCACAAGACCTCCCACTAAAGGGTATCTTCTCTGAGTGTGTGCGGAAGCATCGATATTGGGACGTTCTTTCGACATGCCCGGACCCACATCTAAATTATCGCAAGTCTCAGCATGCTCCTTTTCTCCAAGCTCCTGTTCCAACGTCTTCTGCTTGCGCGCATTCAAGGTTGGCAATTTCTTCAGACCCATTGAACGAGCAATGGGATCGAGGGGACTTTGATTTTGTATCGATGGTTTAAAATTAAGCAGATTCTTCAAAGCCGACGAGCTCCCCTCCGAGATCATCGTATGTTTCGAATGAATAAGCGAACGGAGCATAGGTACAGCGCCGTTATCCCAGAGAAACTTCTGGTCCTCCGGACAACGTGCAGACAAATTCCACAAAGTTCCGCAAGAATTGCTGACCACAGTCAGACTCTCGGACTTTAGCTGCTGCAACAGAATAGAGAGGCAATTCCGTTCCCTCAGGATTTGACGATAGTGTTCTCGCACTGCTATGTGACTGGACACATTGCGTAAGATACCGCCCGCATTCTCAATGATCTTGAGCGTCTTGCTAGGACCTTCGTAGGTGAGCATACTAACTAGAAATGCGAGAGCCCCGTTCACCGCGCAAAATTCCGCCTTATTCGTGCTGCAATGAGCCGACAAATTCCATAGTGCTGATAGAATTGCCTTCAAAGTGTTTTCATTTCGGTTTTTCATTGCTGCATGCGCCAACGCCGTCACGGTGCCAATTTCATTGAGTACAGCTTTCATGTTGGCATCAGCACGCCAGGAGAGGTTGCGCAATACGCTCGCCGTCACTTGCAGCAAATCGTCCGGAGCAGAGTCGAGCTGTGCTACCAGTGCCTCCATGAACAGTTTCTGGCTGCACAACAGAGCCTTGTTATTCTCATCACCAAACGTGAGGTTGGTAAGAGCCATCAAAGCATAACGTCGCAAGGAGTTGCAGCACTGATCTTCCGGTTTCGGCCCATGTACGGCATGGTCTAAGTGCACCAGGCTGGGTATGGCTTGCAGAGCGCCCAATTCGCACATGGCATGGCGATGTTCTTCATCAAAACTGACTTTCATTAACGAGGATATCGCAGCTAATGGGTGCCGATCCGAGTCGTCAGCTATAGCCTCGCCTCCACTTTGCAAGAGGGTCTTCAGGAAATTACAATATTGCAATATTTGATCGAGCAAACGCAACACTTTGGCCTCGCGACGACCAGCTTTCTCATCTGGGTGACAATGAACGACATTGTGCAACGCCATACCAGCCCATTTGCGCACGTTTTCTTCGTTCTCAGAGTGCATCATTTGTACGATCAGCGGAATGCAACCGGAGCGTCTGAGAGTAGCGCATGTTTCTGGTGTCCGCGAGAGTTCCAGGAACTTCTTCGACATTTCCGATGGGTCATTTGACCCAAGCATCGAAAGCAGAGAATAGACACACTCCACTTTAGGACCAAAGTTATCGGTATCATTGGGAGGAGGCAACTCCAAATCGGCATAACAGTTCTCAAAGCCTTGGGACCAAGAAGCACCCGTTGTCAAACGCTGTAGTGGCAAAGTAGTTGGACTACCTACCGGCTGGGTCTCTGTGTCGAGGAAGCGAGAGAGTGTATACGAAGGCTCCTTGAAGCGTTCACGTTCACGATCGCGATCACGAGATGAACGCGATCCCGACGTGCCGCGATCCAGGGAACTTTTGCGTCCATTCAACGAAGACGGTGACACTGCTGTACGCTGCTCATTCTGCCGCTCAAAGTTGCGATCTAAACTACGATGTTCGCGCATATCGTGCTCCAACATGTAATCCGGTGGTATAGGATTTTCATCGAGGAAATGCTTGGGTTTCACAAAAGTGCTCTTGCGTGGTGTAACACGTTCGCCACTCGAAATCCCAACAATATTTGCCAAATGCAGTGTGTTGTCATCCTGGGTGAATTCCTTTTTGGTATAGCCACTGGCCGCCAATTCATAGTCACTAATTTCTCCGTCACGTTCGTATTTTTTGTCCAATTTCAATTGCTCACCACTGCTGGAGGTATTACTGGCATGCGTTGCAGTAATGCCAATCCCAAAACTCAAAATTCGATCGAAGCTCTCTTCAAAGTCGGGTGGTGGCACCGCATCATAGTCCAAAAAGTGCGGTTTCTGTGAAGGAACTGCGTCCACATCTACATCTACATCTACATCTACATCCACAACACCATCGGCATCTATGTCCACGTCTACATCAGCATCATCTATAATGCTATCGTCATCCACATTGGATGTTTTGGCCTCGGACTGGGAATTCTTACATTGCAATGGAAGCATTGTTACCAGCTACGGTTGTCGTTGTTCTTCTCTTTATTAATATAGAGTTTATGGTAATTTATGCGATTATAAATAAACTTCCGAAATGTTTTAGTGGCACGGAGCTGGGAGCTGCAACTAAACCGCCGTACTCTCCACTGCAATTTTAACTGTCAAAGAAAGAGAAACAAATGAAAGCTAATTTTAGATGGGCGGCAATGCGAGTTCACACATATTGAAATTTTCCAAGTCGCTGAGGGCAGCACTAGCATCAGCGCTGTGCTCGGACGGGATGGATATTTTTAGTCTTGCTCTTTCAAATTTCTAATAAAATTGGGTTAAAGCAACTCAAAAGTCCACATGTAAAAATTTGTAAATCAACAAATTACAAAAAAAGAACAGAAATCTATCATAGAAAAAACAAAAAAATACCACCGACTGACTGCCTGCCTGCCTGCAAAGCGATGCCAACTGTAGCTAGCTGCACAGTGCGTGCATGTGCCACAGCAGTAGATGCACTGAATTGTGGCCACAGTTGAGAATCCGCTAAAGGCAGCCTAACCGAACTAAACAAAAGAATATCTTTTATTTGCAAGACACTACGCGAGTAGTGCTCGTCTCATACTGGAGTTGGCTGCAGCTGGATGAGTGTTTGAGTGAGTGTGCGTGCGTTTATGTGTTGAGTAGGCAATAAAAATTATTAATGCAAACTGTATCATCGTATCATCATTACCCGCGCGCTTGGAGTGCGGCTATTAGAAAGTTTGCTGCTTGCTTGGGGGAATTTCCAGTGCATGACTTACATAAGCTCATTCGCATCCATCTGCACTTGTACATAATGCAATTTTTGTGTACGATGCGGACTTGCACAGCATAATTGGAAGTGAGTGCAGCAATGATGGCAATTTTTCGGAATCATACTCGACGTGATCGTCTTCGATACATAATCAGCTGAAATGTTGCTGTTTTCGGCCTTCTCAGCCGCAGGAATTTTTTTTTTAAAATCAAGTGAGGCACTTTAGGAATGTAGCAGTACCATTCCATATGGTACATTGAAGACCGATGGAATACATAAGTCAGGACATCTGCATTAATGTTCTAAACTGTTGAAATGGAAATGTCTTTGTTAAAAGGGGGATAAATGTATGTTAAATATAGATATGCGTTAACCTGGGGGGATTATTCCAATAAGCCTGCATAAAACAATTTATATAAAATGAAGCACTATACAAATTTATTGATTAAAGATATTCATTCAAATAAAATGCAAAATGATTCAATTAGAATTAGTACAAAATGAAACCGAAAGATTTTTCTTGTGGTAGAACATATGGTGATAGAATAGTCCTTTCACTATTCATAAGCAATGCATTAAAATTATAAACGTGAGATTGTAATTCAAAACGTTACATTTAAATTATAATGTTGTGTGCTATTTACACCCACATCAATCGATACGCGTCCTATCGGTTTCTTACAAACGATATGCATAATAATGCCACCACATAGAGTAAGTCCAGTATGTCACTTGCCTGATTATGTAAACTTAACATAACCTAGCGCAGCAAATCCTGAACAGATTTCTTCAATGCGCAAAGCTCGAACTTGCTTGCTGACACTTAACGTAACTTCACTTGAAGAGGTTTAAAAAAATAAAATAAAATTCAATAATAAATGAGTAAAGAAGTCTGAAGACTGGCTAGACCCATTTCCATGTGCCTGTGAGTTAAGCCATGGCGATGTACATATTATTCAGATATCGTGTCTGTGTGTCTCTCTCTCTCTCTCTCTATCATAATGATACTTGCTCGTCTCGTTTGAGTCGAAACCCTTAAGGGCTAACCAAAATAGACGAGATGTAACGAGTAAGTTCAAGCATATGTGAATCAATGTTAATAGCCAAAATGGCCATACGTATTTGATCGAAACTGAACGAAACATTTAGACGTGACGATCGGTTCCGTAAAGGTAGGACCAAAATAGACGAGACGTAACGATAGCGATTGGACGAACGTCTACACTCGTTACGTCGATTTTGACATTTAACCCAAAATGTGACGCTATCAAAGTTTGATAATCAAACGCATCGATGGATTTTTGCCTTTTACATAGATTCCGAACTCATCCCTTACAGCGGCAATTAAATTGTAGCAAAATTCCGTCATTTTAATTTTAATTTCTTTAAAAAATAACAATTGTGTCAACAAAGTAGCTGTTGTGACGAGTAGCAGACGTTTGCAGTTCGGTTCCTACGGAACCGATCGTCACGTCTAAATGTTTCGTTCAGTTTCGATCAAATACGTATGGCCATTTTGGGTATTAACATTGATTCGCATATGCTTGAAATTACTTGTTATGTCTCGTCTATTTTGGTTAGACCTTAAGAACCGAACTGCAAACGTCTGCTACTCGTCACAACCTCTTCTTTGTTGACACGATTGTTGTTTTTTAAAGAAATTAAAATTAAAGTGGCGGAATTTTGCTACAATTTAATCGCCGCTGTGGGGGATGAGCTCGGAATTTATGTAAAAAGCCATCCGTCGATGCGTTTGATAGCGTCTCATTATGGGTTAAATGTCAAAATCGACGTAACGAGTGCAGACGTTCGTAAAATCGCTATCGTTACGTCTCGTCTATTTTGGTCCTACCTTTAGTTGCTAGTACTTGTTGCCCCAAACCCTTGCAGATATGATTAATTATGATGTAAGTAATACTAATATTCATACGTAAGCGTTCTTTAATCCAAACTACTACTTTAAACAATCACATAAAGTAGTGTGTATTACTTGAGAAAATCCGGTAATCGAATTATTAACAGGAAATTAATGTGGAGACAAATTGTGGAACAAACCGAGGTTGAAAAATTCTGACATTTTGTATACATGGATAGTAAGTTACAACGTCCTGTGTCAACGTTTGAAAAACTCCCAATTCAATCAGCGATGGTAATAAACGATCGCT
Source organism: Clusia tigrina (assembly GCA_920105625.2). Classification (NCBI taxonomy): domain Eukaryota; kingdom Metazoa; phylum Arthropoda; class Insecta; order Diptera; family Clusiidae; genus Clusia; species Clusia tigrina. Next base: position 182,905,787 of record OV050031.1, read on the forward strand.
AAATGGCTTTTTAGGTTTTAGCTATGGAGCGATCAGATTCCTTGAATCCGTCTCGTTTCGTGGTTTTCTTTTTATTTTCGATCTATTTTTTTTGTCTTATAAAGATATAATTATAATATATATATTTTACTCCTATGGATGAGGTGCCCTTTACTTCTCTTAGTCCTAAATGATTTAAAGAAGTACAGCATATGAACAATGGCTCTTTGAGGGAATTTCATAGTTAAAAATGTAAATACGAACCCATCAAGCGAAACGCATTTTACGCTCAGGAAACTTGCGGTCGTGACCTGGTGTGATTGTTAATGGACTTGAAACATGAAAATGATACGAGAATTTATTATATTTTTTTGAGAAATATGTCAATAAAGAGAATTTGGTGAATAGTTGAGATCCACTCCTGGTAGACAACTAAGTTAAATTCAAGTCAAACATATGTACATGCTGAATTCTGATGTAAATAAATGTGTATAATTTACAATTTCCCGATTCTTCTCTACAACCACTTTGTTTACATTGACAATAAAATTTGATATAAATTAAAGCTCCTTCGTTATTGTGTTGTGATTATTTCACCGATTAACAAATTTCTCAGTATAATCTGCGAAAGTCCTCTCACTTTTCTTTGTCTATCTTTCCGATTAAGAAGTTCATGAATTTTGCATATTACCGGCATTGTATGCAACTAAACTACAAGAAATGCAAATATATGTGTTTTTCCAGATTATCCCACTCTGCTCATCCTTACTTCATTGTCAATCAACCATTGTTATCCGTTCACCATATGTGCGACTTAGGTGACATTTGACCAATAAGTTACTTTTGGTAAACACGTTGCAACTATAGTTAACAAAGCTTCTCTGACTCTAGGCTTCATAAAACGTTGGGCAAAGGAGTTCAAAGACCCCTTTATTACCAAACTTCTGTGTGCTTCCTTGGTACGCCCATCATTAGAATACGCAAGTGTTCTTTGGTGTCCTAGACATGCCTGTTACTCTCATGCTATTGAATCAGTTCAAAACCGGTTTTCATTGTTTTGCCTACGTTCCTTTACATGGAACTCCAACTTCCCTTTTATGCGAGTCGTCTTAAACTTATTCGTCCTACACTCTTAAAACCCGTAGAACTTTTGTGTTTAAACTCATGAGTGGTGAAATAAAAAGTAGGTTTTTGCTAAGCATTCGCCACTTTAATGCTCCTGCAAGAAGAACAAGGAATTTCCCACCCTTGTATATTCATCCTTGTAATCGGAACTATTTAGATTTTGCGCCGTTTCGTAGTGTGTGTTATGATTTCAATTTGGTTTCGGAGGTGATTTGTTTCACTGAATCCAAACATATGTTGAAATCGAAAATAACACTTTCTTTCAAACCGCGAGTAGTTCTCTTTGTATATCTGTTTAATACCCTTCCTAAATCGCTATCAGGCATTTGAGCCTTAGCGTAACTGTTAGGTTAGGGAGGTAAAAATTTCACACTCTTGGGTGGTGCGTACCACCCCCATCCCCTCCCTGCGAAAAAAACAACACTGGAATATCAATATTCCATTGTTTGTGCCCTGCTAACTTAATATCTTTATTTTTATGACTAGCATATCTAAAGATGGCTTCCTTGATCCCTTTTAAATCCCATTGTAAGGTATAATCCTCCAAAATCGATGGAATCAACTCGACTATGAATAAGTCCAGAGTTTTTCTCTTCTCTTCCATATAAAATTACAGCAAATAAAGAACACAGTAGTATTTATATAATTTGTGAATGGATTGAATACCAAATTAAGTCATTACCAAAATCAAACGTTTTCCCCGGGCCTAGTTAGGTGCTGTTTATCGTATTGAAAGTAATTCTGCGTAATCACAAGCAATCATAGCGCTTTGACCATAAACTCGTCATTAGCGACATATTTCGCGTAATTCAAAAGCGTGTCAGTTAAGCCGCAGTGGCTTACTGGTTTTATATTATCCGCATACATACATACATGTATGCCACAGTTTGTTGTTGGTTGTCTGAGATCTATTTTGAACTGCGATCGAACAGAAACGGTGAATGACGAATTAAGTGTGTCTGTCTTGCATAGTGATGTTCGGTTAGAAAAGTGCAGCAGCAATGAAAGTGGCTTCTGCAACTGCGATGAAGATGCGTTTTTCTGCAATGCCAAGCGAACGCTGCACACACAAACAAGTATATTTACGAGTATGTACATCACATATGTAGCTGGTGGTATATCGAAACTTCACCTATCAAAAAAGCTGTTTTTTATGAACGTATGCTGGGGAGTGGACTTAAATGAGAGTGGGTTTATTTTAATGAGGTAATTAAAAAAATGTCACAGCCTAACCTTCCCTTCTGCTATAAACTTTAGAATTCTAAGGAAAATTGGTATGTTCCGTGTTGGCAAAGCAAATTTAATATGGTGACATATCTTAATAAGAATCTGGTAAATCTGAACGAAGCGTGGTGGATAGAAAAAGCTACTCTCCCGCCTCTATAAACAAAATTTTAAATTAACATTTTTTTTTTTCATGAATATATATTAGGATTGCGCAAACCAAAATCATTAATAATTTTGCTATGCTGAACACTTCATTCAAAACTCCATTTTCGTATTCCCCGTTAAATTTCCAACAGATATTGTTGTAGGGTGGATATATATATATATATATATATATATATATATATATATATATGTATATATATATATGTACATATATATATATATATATATATATATATATATATATATATATATATATATATATATATATATATATGGATTTCTATGAGACATTTTAAAGATACGTATATTGAACATGGTCTGAAACATATTACCTACTTGTGGAAATAAAATTGTACATCTATTCCAAGAAATCAAATTGAAAATTAATCTTTTAACTAATTTGGTGAAAAAGTTTGCAGAAGAGAATGAGGAGTAGTATGCTATTATCGAGTTGAGTTCGACATGTTCGTCTGGTTTCTTCCAAACTGGTAAGAGATATTTCAATGTATATACGCAAAAATATTGCTTGCAATATATTCTATGGACCAAAGCGGACTAGAGACAACAATTTCTTACACATATGCAAATTCAACTGTCGAGACCTAATTCTAGAATTTCTCAGATTTGTGCCTAAATGGGTCTATGTATTTGGGCGCAATATAGTTTATTTAGGATTTGACAATAAGACACATGATGGCTCATAGTAACACCAGAAAATAGTTTGGAAAACAAGGCTTTTATCCTAGAATATAGGGAATCTAGTAGTCGTTGTAACTTGACTTCCGCTTTTTCAACTGGTTCTAACAAATAAAATATCAATTCATTTTGATATTTCCGCACATCTTAAATTTTTACGTGCTTGGAATATTATATTTAGAGACTTCTTTATGAAGGCATCTCTCATATATTCATAAATGTGAAAAATTAACTTGGCACGCTGTGGATGTGTGTGATCAAAATTGCCAATTAAATTTGCAAGAAATATTCTGTTCTCCATGACGCGTACTTTTAAAAATGTTCAATTTGAACGCGAACACACAACTATTGGACATCAACGACAACGACAACAACAACAACAGCAGCAGCAATACGGACAAGGGCTAAGAAACTCACGGTCCAAACGAACGAATGTGCCACACAGTCGACGGACACAGCACTTTTTATTTTTAGTCATTACGAGCATGCAAAAAAACAAGTAAAAATGGAAATGCATGGTAATAAGAAAAACAACAACATAAAAGCCAAAACTAAAAAGTAGGAATAGCAACAAAAGTGAAAAAGAAATTGGCTAGTTTTATGTTCCATAGCCAAGAACAACAACAGCAAGCACATAATATATGAAGGAAAAACGACCGACCGTCAACTGGCGTTCTGCTCTGCTCTGCTCTCCGAGCTGATTGTGAGCGAGTGAGTTCAAATTGGACACAGCGTGACAGGCGAGAGATGATACAAAGGAACGACAGAACAGGAGTGAATTCGGCATATGTAAAACTACTTCTGTGCAATTTATTATTTATACATACATATACTTACATATCTACATATGTATATGTACGTATGTATGTATGCATGTATAATTCAAATTTATAAGATCAAATAAATTTAAAATTTGTGATATATTTATGGTAATCCATATGTACATGCATTCGTTTTTCAATATTTTAATTGAATATGGAATAAAATCTAATTAAATGTATTGTGTTTTAATAAACTTGTTTTTGACGCACAATTTTATTTAAGTTTTTTTTCGCTTGTATTCTTCGCTTAAATCAAGAAATTTTAAGTATTGCAAGGGATGGTTGTTGCAAGCAAGAAAAGAAGAGGAATAGGGAAGAGGTACACAGACAATTGGATTTTATTGATTTTTCTCCTCGAAGTATTTAATTTTATGGAAATGGAGATTTTCCAGTTGAAAAACTGTAAATTTCCGCAATTGTTGTTGCTCGTTTTATAAATACACATTTAGCTATGCTATAAAAGTAAAAATATTTGAATTAGATTATACCAAAAAAGAAGTTCTTTCTGATTTGGAAAGAATTTTGTCAGTTCTCTCGTCCCACGTACCTTTCATATTGCACGGAGTTATCTGCTTGGAGTAATACACACTCACTCGCACTTTTGCGATGATTAAAAAATACGATAAACATTGCCGCCGCCTGTTTATCGCTACCTAATATCGTTATCAACGTTATTATTTACTTTTTATTTATAAATATTACACATTTTCATTGCTGAAAACTGTTAGAATTCCAGCGATTAGACGAATATGGCACTTCTTAACTGCAACGACACAAATGGTGGAAACGACAAATTGAACAACACTATTGACGAGGAAAGACATACAATCCCATAAACCCATTTTGGCAAGTTGAAGAGAGGCACTTGTGTTACCAACTCAAAACAATTTGTGTTGAAGCAAAAAATTAAAGTTTGCCAATTCCGTAACTAGAAAGGAGAGCAGCCGCTGTACAAACCTTTAATATGTTTTGAATATGAACGATAATTCAGCTTTTCTAATTTGAATAAAAAATAATTCTATTAAATTTGTTATACTAGCCATGCCCGAAAAAATATTTGTATAATAGATCAAGTTGCTTTGAAAGACACATACGAGTAAAAAAAGCAACACAATTGATGTTCAAACTTCTTTGCTTAAGTGTCGGAAATACACACAGGGTGAGGGCAGTACTTGGATTGTTTAGAAATAGAAGAGCTACCATTTTTGTTTTTGGGGGTTTATTTTAATAAAAGCGCCAGTAACCACTATATATGTATGTACCCTTTTTGTTATATATCAGAGTGACCGCTGCCTTCACTAAATATAATTTTCTGCTTTAGCTGCTAGTAAATTCAACAATTATAATCTGATGGTTACAGGGATTAAATTTAACATTATCCTTGTGTTAAACGATAGAGGATCAGAATGATATTTCGCCATGTTGTTGTTTGCTTTTGCTTCCGGTGGGCGGAAATTTAAATATGAATTATTTGATTTGGCGGATAAAGATTTGGCATTGGAACACAACATTAGTTGATACTGACAATAATACTCAATACAGAAAATTTTTGGAGCTCTTCGTATTTACGGAACAGGTGCTAAATTTGGGTGTGTAATAATTCCTATGACTTAATTTCTTTTGATGGTTCTGCTACTAATAGAAAAACTAAGAAGGGATGCTGTTGATGAAATTTTGACGTAAAATTCATTTAAAAATGGTCTTGAAAAATTGTTGTGATGAATCAAAACCTCACAGATGAAGTTTTGCTATGGTGTGGCATGATGAACGGTTGCAATTTCAAGTTATTGTTTCGAACATTTCTCTGAGCAGCAAAATCTACATGACTATCCCAAATATTTCATTTCTTCATAGTTCAACAAGCCACTGTGGGGAATATAATGACCGAGATGCGACTAAAGAGGCGTTTAAGTCGGCACGGAGTAGAGTAGAGCTTACAAGAGTGAGATCAAGCCTCCATTGGAGTGGTTTTCGAAGATTGAATGGGTTTGGAGAAGTGACCCAGTTGCTAGTAGACAAGCGAATCGAAGAAGTGCTAAGTAAGCAAGTAAGTAACTGAATCTAACTTAACAAAAGCAGTTTTGCCAGTGTTTTAAGAATATATGTCTTTCTTTTGCTATGGAAAATAATAAAAATTATGGAGTATGATTCCAGGTCTTACTGCATTCAATTGGAGTACAAGAAACACGGCAAGTCCAGAATTATGCCTAACAATAGAACAAAATCAGGCTAGGAAATGTCTCTCAACTCAATTGGCAGCCAACTGGAACATTTTTGTAAAGTTGAATAGCTTCTTATTTAATAAATTTAATTGCTTCTAATATTAATTAGAAGGAAAAAATGACGTAAAAAATTAACGTATTTACGTGGGGAGTAGATGCTGGCTGGGTCATGTCGTTAGAATGGACGAAAATGCTCCAGGCAGACATCTGTTGGGCACGAGAGTTGACGGTGGAAGACGAACAGGGCGACCGAGACTTCGATGGAATGACCAAATGTAGGCAGATATATATATAGACTTAGTGTCAGAAATCGGAAAAAGTGCGCCCTTAGTGGAGGCTTTTGGATTTCTTTGGTAAGCAAGACCGTAATCCAGTAATGGGTTGTCATGGCCATCTGAGAAGAAAAAGATGTATATAGTAAAATTGCGTTACTACTTTTCAATTTGCTTCCGAATATGTAGTTAGGCCCTGAATATATTGACAAAGCTAGCAGCTTGCTGGAATATTTCACAGTACCTTCGCCAATAATCCAAGAAAGTTTATAAAAACCACCTCCTCGCACAACGAATTTTCGACATATGAAATTAATCCAGAATAAATATTATGTATAATTTTTCTTTTTTTGCAATTTTTTTACTGATTTTATATTTTTGTTTTAAATATATTCAATTTTGACAATTATGGCAAAAGTACCCAGCTCTTTTGCTGAAGTGTATGGCGAAGGTAAACTAAGTATTTCTGGTGGAAGTTGTCTTTTTAAGAACTCTCCAGATGAGACACAGTGCCTGGCATTAACTGATGTTATGCAAGGGAGTTTATAAAAATAATATCTCGAATAAGCGTTCCATTTTAAAATGACAAGCGAGCCAGCTCAACTGAATATAAAAATGTGTATAAATAGGTTACTTTAAAGTAACTAATTTGTTAATTAATAATGTTTGTGCTCTATAATTCTGTAGGGTTTTAATGTAAATTTATTTGACCTACACTACCCGTTTTTCTCCAAAACTGTATTTTGTTCCTTGTATAACCACAAATATTAACATTGTCATTTTACAATAATTATATTAGTCTCTTATTTCGAATAACAATGCACCAGCTTCATTTTGTCAATTTACGTGAGTAGAGTGAAACTGCTGTACATAAAGTTATATTATTTCAATTTTATAAATTTCATACACCCAGAACCGTGCATAATATCATTTTCTCACAACAGGGATATGGGAAATCAATTTTTAGGTGTGCTAACTATAAACGTAGATACACTAAAAACAATTTAAAAGCGTCTTCAGTGAGACTAGCTACAATACTGTTGTATGGACCAATCAATAAATATGCTAGAGAGTGCTAAGCATAATTCGTATTTGTTGTTGGGAGCAGTGATTTTTTTGTATATCAACAATTTTCTGTCTTACAGCATTTACAAAAATGGTATTTATTTAATATACCCTACACCATCATGAATTATGTCTACAAAGGCTTGGGAGAAGGGTACTATCAACGAAGGAGATTTGGAAAGAACCAAAGCCCTGAGTGGGTTTCGAGCCCGTGGCCCCATGTCTTGGGAGACTAGCATGCCTTCAATAAGACCATAGAGGCCCGTCAAAAAGTCACAACGAAAAATAAGTCGTGTAAAACATTACAAGTTTAGCTGAGTGGGTTTTCTACTGGTCAGCTTTAATAATTATTATAAAATTTATGTACAGCGGTTACATTCCCACTAGAACCCCCCCCAAAGTGTTAGAATTCAAAAAAGAGCTTAATTTATTATTGCAGTAATTTTTATTTGTTATTATTCTAATTACTATTTAGAATGATTTTGGCACTTTGTAATATTCAATTAAAAACTGGTAATGCAACCAAGTTGGGATATAGAAAGCAAAACAAACTCTTTGTAAAAGCTTCACGTAACTGACTTTTGTCCTTAAGCAATAAATGCTGCGGAAAGCTTTATCCTTTGGCGTTTTCCAAACAATTTCAACTTTAGTATTTTGACGAGAATAACCTTCAGGTTAGTTCAGTTGCAACGGGACTTTCAGCGGAAAAGGAACGACTAATAACCCGGAAAGATCCGCCAAGCGCCTAATAAAAATTAGATACACACGTACATACACTACACAATACAAACGGACGAAACAAAATAACACTTTTAAGCATAAAAAATCAAATGCTAATAGAACAATTTATTGTCATTTTAACTAAAGCGACAAAATATAAATAAATAAAAGGCAGCGCAGACGATCGAGGAAACCGTTGAAGTGTTGACAGAGTGCTAAAAAGTGAGTGCAAGGACATTGGGACAAAGCTGCTTTAGAAACAGCGGAAACGGAAGTACCAAATTGAAATGCCATTTTAGAATAAAGGTTTTTAAGATCCCATTTCGCTAAGCACTTCGAGCCAAGGGCTTAGCATTGTGTAATAATTTAAGATGACGATGCTGCTGTGCTTGGGTGGAAGAGATGGTGTGCATCTGTGATTTAAGCTCATTATGATGATGGTGGTACAGTTAGTGTATTAAATGTATTAGTGTCTGCAAGATTCGGAATAATAAGATGATAAAGCAGCAACTTAACGGTTGAGTGAGGCCAATGAAATTATTACAGAGGAGCGTAGCACAAGACAAATGAGCACAAGACGCACAAACGCATTCGCGCATCAAACGCACTGAAACTAACGGTATACGAGTGTTCCTCGAGTGCGTATGTTTGTGTACAGCATGCGTGCAAGTATGATTGAAAATGTATGTAAGTATGTGTGCGAGTGCGTGTGTGTGTGGTGTGTGTATGTCGATGAAACACTAAAACGCAATTGACACAGACTAACGAAATTGTATTATGCGATGATGCGACAAAATTAAACGCGACAATGACTTTATTGACGTTAATTTATTTATCGGCAACTGAACTGTTAATGGATGGCGACGTCTCCCACTCCAGCGAAACCACACAAGCACACATCTCATACTGATTTGTTACGCTCAGACTTGGTGTAATGGTGTTATGAATGTAGATTCTGTAGCTAAGGACATACTTTAAGAGCATTGTGGCATAGTAGCAACCGGAAAGTGCCTGATGTTAATGACTAGTTTTCATATCATATACGAGTAAAGAGCGGGCATTATTATTAGTTATGATTCTGTTAATTACATTTATTATAGGCTTTTATAGGTTCTCTTAGAAAGCTATCTATGATTTTATGCAAGCAAGCAGTTTGAGTGCTTAAGTACGCTATCATCAACATCACTATATAATCATCATATCACAATAACATTGAAGTGGCTACGTGAGCTTAGATAGAGAAGCCCAATTATTGCATTGAAGAGGGTATATGAGCTTCTACAAAGATATCCAATAATAACACTTTGATTATTCAATTCAGTCGAGGCAACAGTGTGTAGTCGTTCACTAATTTTTAATTATACTCTGCAAAAGGCCCAATCAATGTGCCTTTGCCGAATTGATAACGTACAAATTTCGTACATATTCATGCTTTCTTAACCCTTACCTATGCAAACAGAATCGCATCATTGTGTGCGCAAACAAAAGGGTAGCCAATTAATTTTCCAATATTGTCTACGTTTATTAATTTCGTGAAGCGCTGCTGTGTTGATTGCAAAATCACTCCGAAGTGCTAACGCTTCATATACACTTAAATAATTGCATTTAGTTTCGTGCCTTTTGTTTTTCTTATATTATCGACCCTAAAAGTAGACTACGCTTATTTCCAATCATAGTTGACTCGTCATATTTCACGCTCTCGTATCCGAACGTACAACTTGGAAAATTGGTTTTCTTTATATGTTTCGATTGCTTGTTTTTGTTGTTATGCTATACATTAAACTCATGTTACTCTTGACTTTGACGCCGTTTCGCTACTATTATTATCATGCTCATATCCATTATTGCGAGGTGTTCGTTGGCCTATTCATATCTTCATTTTGTATGTTATCTTTTCTATTTGTTTTATTATGTAAAGGTAGAAATAGTTGTTTGTGTGGGTGTGTGTGTGAAATAACAATTTTGTTCCTTTGCCACGCTGGTAGTTTATCTTTTATAAGCTTATTTGATAGCATGAGGTGCAAAAATGTATAAATGAAAAAGTCACACAACTATTTCAGAGCATCTTTCTTTATTCAATCTATATACTCGTATGTGCTTTATATATGAACATACAAATAGTTATATACACGAATTTCCATGCGGGGATGGACGTTTCTAGTGGTAAGGCTGGCTACATACTCGCAATTCCTTGGCTACTAGAGAGGTTAAATAGAAGGCGCTTGCACAGTGATGCACGGAAAACGATTTTACATTGTTTAAATCAATATCCACAAAAGGGCGGTCTTCGGTAAGGCAAAACAGTACCTTTTGAGTGAAAGGTCATAAATGGATAAAATAAACAAAATGCGGATTTGGGTGTATATGTAGATACAAAATATTTAAATCGACCCTCCAGCTTTTGTTATTTAACAAGTAAATACGAATATTCACACAGTGAACAGACAGATTCTGTAATATTTGACCCCTTAGTACGTCATTCTGTGCCCACACAAGAAATGAAGACGTATTAGTTTTTATGAAATGTGCATATTTTATTAACCTTTGGATCAAACAATCCTTAAACCTGTCAATTTTGATCATATTCGACAGGATACAAAAACAATCAAGATGTCCAAAATAGTCATCAGCTGTATCATGTACAAGTATATTTGAGCGGAATTTGGCCATCAAAATTTAAAGAGGTCGTTTATTAGAAGCCTATGATGTAAAGATTGAACTCCTTGAAAGCACGAGGCAAAGGAATCTCCTCGTATATTTAATAATGTACATCAACTATTTTTTTTATTAGATTTGGTTATATGCCCACTTTTCATACAAGTGACAAATAGAACATTTTAAAAAATCTTTCCATCAAAGTTATCGAACTGAAATTTTGAATTCACTAAATATCTCAGTATGCATGTTTTAAACTTAAATAACGTAAAGTAAGAAATGTGAGATATAATTGTAATATATGGAAGAATATTAAGAACGATTATGAACACCATGATGGAGGTTGCGAATACGACCCGACGATGCTGTAAAGAACCGTCCATGAACGAAATTTTCCAGAAATGCACTAAATTTTTAACAAACTAATGGATTCAATTTGCGAAATTTCTTATTTTTTGTACTGAAATATAAACAATATTTTGAATCGTATTATATAAGATGTGAATATTGCTGAATATACAAACAAAAGTGGAAGAAACTGATAAACAAGAGGAACGCGTTTTTGAATGCGAATATTTCCTCTCGCATGTTCACGACTTCCACTTTGATTTGGGCAGTAAGATAAACCAATGTAATGTAACATAACGTACAATGGGCATCAATGCCTAAGTGCTTGGAGACCTCCTTCTTCGGCGGCTCTCCGGCCTACCCCACTTGCAACATAACGTAAGATTCTCTAGAAATGATATTTTTGTTGCAAGTGGCTCGATATCATATATTTCTGTTATACATCTTCGGCTTGATAATGATTCTCATGCCTTTAAAAACAGTCATCAAATTAGACAAAGTGAATTTATTGCGTTCTGATAGAACATTAATTTATGTTGCTTTACTTTAAAACATTCCTAATCGGACATTTATCCAGAAATAGGCGTGGAAAGAAGTCTCATTTAAAAATGAACAATTAAACTTCTCTACACACAGCTGTCGAGCAAATTTAAACTGAAACTTTCCCACGATTGCAAGGGACCTAATTGATGCTTCTGGTGGAATAATGGGCGTGGACCGAAATACATTGCATTCCTTTTATTTATGGTTAAAAGCATAACTTTGGTTTTTGGTGCAACTTATCAAAATTTGCAGCACGCCTACACACAATACTGTTGTGGTTTTTTTTTTGTGTAAGAACTTCGGGAAGTTTGTTTGATTGTTTGCCATTGAGCAGTTTTTTATCTTACCCAATCATCTGCCAAAGAACTCAAGCTAGGATAAGCATCTTTTTTTCGTATATAATTTTATATGATCATACCCCTGGGGCTACTTTTAAAACACCCATTTCAATTAAAATATTTGAACCAGTGAACTGCACTTGTTTAAAATTTATCCTCTTCAGCACAGCCGTGTGGACTAATTCCATCATGCTCTCCACAAGACATATATCTGAAGGAACAGTTTCTTTAAAAAAATAAATGCCAGTGTTTAATTTATCTAATTCGATTCTATTCTATTATATCTTACACCATAATTAAATTATGACTGTAAGGGGAGAGGGAGGGGGGGGGGGTGGTAATGAGTACTACCTACTGAGGCCTTCGACTCGAAGAGAAAATATTTTTTAGAAAGAAGCATCCTTGAGACCAAGCCCGGGGCAGGATTTGAACCTGCGACCCTCAGAGTGTGAGTCTAGCATGCTTACCATTATACCACCGAGGGCGGCTTTAATTGATCTAAATTTGACTGAAACGTTAGTAATTAAAAACCTGTTCCATATTTTCAAGTGCCTCGAAAAGTCCTCTAATATTCACTTTGCAGTGTTAAGAATGCTATTATAATCATATGATGTGAGTATAAAACATTTATAACATCATTTTGTTAAAGGAAGGAAACGTTCGTTCGTCAGTTGGCTAGATAATTCTTGTTGGCGTATTAACGTGTAATTACTTTTAATCAAGATTCACACTTTCAGAGGTGAAGATTTCCAAATTTATGACTTTCGTGTATTTATGTATAAGTATTTAGGACTATTTACATTTGCTGCAATTAAATAGCCTCTAACCGGTTAACTAAGCAGAGAGGAGTAAAAGAAGATATTTTAATAAAGTTAAATTTTACAAACACACAAGAACACAATTTCTTATGTGGGGTCCCATTCAGATTTAAAATGGGCACTGATTGTTGCACATCTTTTCATTTGGTGGCAGAGCATATCTGTATCTTCCTTGTGTGTCTCGTCCTACTTTTATTCCAGAGAAATGGATGCCGAAATATTGAAATGCAAACTGTTGTCCTTCAGAAATACTGTAAAACTACCCCACCTTGGATTGTTGAGATACGTCACATATATTGGTAAATCTGGTAAAATCTGAGTTATGGAACTTATACCAATAGAATGGGCATTGAAAATATTTCATATGAAGTATTGAAACTATTTCAGATACAGAGGAAAGAAAGCCATAGTACGCCCCTCTATAGTTGTTCCGAGTTCAGTTTGAAAACAATTATATATACATATTTGATGGGCTGACGGCAATAAAAAGAGACTCCTTAGCTTTATTTTTAGTATACGGAAGCGTGAATAGATAAAAATTAATTAAATGCTAAGTAAATTACAATCTTTCAAATTTATAGAAATTGCAATGGAAATTTTTTGGATTAAAGGTGGAAATAAATGTATGGAAGCCCTTGAAATTGTAATATTCCCATATCAATAGCAACGAATTTATTAAAACAAATAAAATAGCTCCTTAGGAACCCACCTCAATAAAGTTATTCTAATGGTGATCAATTATTATCTCACCGAATATGCGAAATGTACTTCAGAAATATCCCCAAATGAATTCTATTGCTGGGTCAGTTTTGGAAAGTTACATACAGAGCTGGATTAAATAGCATTTAAAAAAGTTTGCTTTCACGGAGAACAAACTGAATTAAGGATAATTCGCCCACAGTTATAGCTGTGATATAATGCTAGTCTCACAGTCATGGGGTCACGCGTTTGAAGCCCAGAACATGGGCTCCAAATGTTTCTTTCTAAGTTTTGCTTCCTCGAGTCGTAGGACTTAGTTGCTACTAGCAATTCCCCCAAACTCTTTCAGGCATGATCAATGATGGAGTAAGCTGTAATAATAATAATAATAATAATAGTAACATACACATGTAACAAAAAAAAGTGCCGGCATGACTTGCAGCCCGAAATTGCCGTCATGCTCGGTGAAAATGTACACCGTCTCCAGCGGTATGCGGGGGAAAGTGGCATGGGATAATAATAATAATACAGTACACACTCGATTATTGCAACCGAATAGAAATCAGGGCGGTGGCAATTACCGAAAAGTTGCAATAATCGAGTCTATAAATAAATCATAAAAAAGAAGTCAGAAACAATAAATTTCCAATTCATACTTCAATTTTTATTTCTTGTAAAATATTTTTTACATAATAATACATATCAAATGTTTATAGTTTTTGAAAATAATTAGAAATTTGTGTTTGTTTTGGTTTTGATTTTAACTTCTTTGCCATAGCAGCTTCTTTTATTTCCTGCAAAGTTAAAATTTGACTTAAGCAAATATTATTTTCTTCAGCCCATTGAATGGTGGTATTTATGGATTTAATGGCGTCCTCTGCAGACGTCCTGTTCTTCCGCAACATTCTCATCAACAATTTCATTGTCTGATGTTTCATTTCCGTCACTTAGATCATGAGATATCTCAGGTAGCTCGCTCACCCATTCATGGACATCACCGTGAGAAAACGTTTGTTCAGGCTGCATTATTTGTAGAAATCCTGCTATGGATGAAATCGTTGCGTTCTCCCGAATTATTTCATCTCTTAAACTGCTCAATGGCAAGTTATCTGCATTAGTCCATTCATTATTAGGGTCTGCGAACAAAATATTCCAGGACTTTTCGATTGTCGACGTCGGTACCTTTTCCCATGCGTAAGCTAACAGACGTACCGCTTTTCTCAAATCGAATGCCTTGAGCATTGTATAAAAATCTCTCACTTCAATTGCTAGGAGATCTTCGAGTAGACCTTTTTTATAATTAAGCTTTATCAAGTTGATAACATTTTGGTCTAGCGGCTGAAGTAGAGCAGTGCAATTCGGTGGAAGACACATCCTTACTATGTTTCCATCGTCGCTTTTAAATTGACAGTCTTTTGGGTGGCAACTGGCATTGTCTAGAAGCAGTAACGCGTTTTGCGGTAATCCTTTAGAGTTCAAAAACTGCCTTACCTAAAGTTGATAAACATAGATATGCCTTACATACAAAGTCAATGAGATTTGTATTAAATGTCCCACTTACCTCAGGAACAAATGTGTTCTTAAACCATTGTTAAAAAATTGAAGATGTCATCCAAGCATTTTTACTGCTTTTATATAGAACTGGATTATTGCAGACATTTTTGAAAGCTCGTGGATTAACGGATTTACCTATGACCATCAACTTGAGTTTGTGGAGACCAGTTGCGTTTGTGCAAGGTAAAGATGTTACTCTTTCCTTAGAAGTTGTGCGGCCAGGAGCAGATGCTTCTTTGGCACTCACAAGTGTTTTGTCTGGTAAAAGTCGAAAGAAGAGACCGGATTAGTCCGCGTTGTAAATTTGGTTCCGTGTTAATCCGAGCTCTTCGATTGTTTTTTTAATTTTTTCTACAAAGGGGTCTACTAGGTGCGTTTTGTTCGATAATTTTTCGCCACAGATTTTCAATAATCGAATGCCGTGTCGTTTTTTTAAATTTATCAGCCAGCCTTGACTGGCGTTAAACCCACCAGGCTTTTCTTTGATTATGTTATGGAGGTCACATGCCTTTGCACGCAAAATATCACCTGAAAGTGGGACGTTCCGTGATCTTTGTTTTAAAAACCACCTATATAAGCGACTTTCCATAATTGGAAATCCGGCAATTTTCAACGTGCATCGTTTTCCAGGTCCACACTCGGTGTTTCAATAAATTTTCTTAATTTATTTTCGCTCTGCTTAATGCGGCAAGCAGTAGATTTATTTATTTTGTATTTTTCACAAATAAATTTTACCGTATGGCCTTTTTTCAACTTGTCCAAAATCTCTATTTTTTCCTTAATTGTTAATCTCTCAATTGTTTTAACGACCGGCATAGCGAGATGTTAGCGAAACCACGAATTGTTGCAAATGAAATCAACCGGACAACGATGACCCAAATAGGAAAAAAAAACAATTAGCAAAAAAAAAAAGCAATGAATACACAAAAATTTAAATCCATACATATGTACATACATATGTACATATGTATCCACAGATTTAACGGTTGTTGTCAAGCAGAAAAATAATCACAAAACAGAGATCAGAGAACAACATTCTACGTTAAAAAAAGAAAAACAATATTTATTTGCAGAAAGTTGCATTTATCGAGTCTGCTATTTCTGAAAGTTGCAATTACAAAGTCTGCAATGTGCATAATTTGCCAGTTGCAATAACCGAGTAGTTGCAATTACCGAAGGTTGCATTAATCGAGTGTCTACTGTAATAATATTCTATGAACAGTATTTTATATTGGAATGGTGTATTCTTCATGGACGAATAATTTAAATCTTTTTGGGACATATGGCAGAGTCAGTTTATGGAAAAACTCCAATTAGGAGATGAAACCATAACATTTTTGTTCCACAGCTAAACAGGGTGGCAGTCAGCAACGGGAGGTCGGGAAACTTAATTTTGTTTATGGGAAAATGGACGATAACCAATGTAGGTAGGAGTGGCAGCCTTTGTCGCAAAAAGCACACTTAAGCACATAGAATGGCTCGTTGTGGTATAACCAATGTAAGGAGCATTAAAGAGATAGTTCAAAAGAAAGTAATAAAAAACTGAGCATTTTATAGCCATTCCCCTTTTATCGGGATAGTGACATGCGGCCTGAGTCGTAAGAGATTAGTTGGTAAGTAATTGCCCGAAAGTGATCAGGATCACACCACAATCACAGTGTGACTATTATGCGAACATTCACTTCGCTTAGAGTTAATCCGTAGTTGGTTTTCAGTAGCTTATAGTCGGCCGACGGTGGAGTTTATTACATAAATCTCTTCAGATTTGTGAACAAAACATTTCCTAACTCCTTACCCTGTACGGAGGACTGTGCGCTGGTGTGGTTAAGCACCATTTGATTTGTTGCTAATTTAGCTTTGCACATATTTTTGTACACGGCTGAGCATTGTTATATATGCCGTCTGCATTATTTTATGACAGATTGCGCCACATTTGTTTCTCGAGCAGAGTTTCAAATTCTGCCCGCCGAGAACAGTCCATTTTTCATAAGTCCCTGCCTCTGCATTACTTGCCATATTTTCATGTGCACACATGTGTGAGTATGTGTGTGTGATAGAGAGAGAGTGGTTGTGCTTCTTTTTGCCCAAGAAGCCAAAGTTCAAGCAACAAAGGCAAACATGCAAAAGGCTGCATAAGCTTCAAACGCCAAATGTACTCAAATACTTTTTGTGGCTCCATTGCGCGTTTAGCATTTGGCGGCTCACAGCATATAGCCATGAATATAATCCATGTAACCTTTTGTCTTCTGCTGTTGCTCCGCTGCTTTGGCCTTTGTGTTGTGTGTACGAGTGTGCGATATGTCTCGTGCCAGTTGTGCGCTACGAGCAGCTGGTTTTACCCGACGCTCCATTGCATCGTGGAACTACACACTCACATGCCTGCGCATATTCGGTCGTATCAGAATAAGACATCCTTCTCTAGTCGTGCGTCCGCCCCTGCGTTTTGGCCGTTTGCATGAGTACGAAGGGAGTGAGTTGATTGCACGAGTAGTACAATTTTTTAACTTTATAGTCGTAAATACAAACACGTAATGTGACGATTAGCTCAACGGGAAAGTTACGGAATGCGCAGCGACTGCGAGACATTCCGGGCGTGCTGAACTGTAGTCGCCTCGTTGAATAGAGACAAACTGCAAACACACACACACACTAACAACACATTCAACGCACAACAGGACTGCCGTGCGACAACGGAATTGAGAACGACACGTAATCAGAATTATTTCGTTAAGGTTTTGCTATTTCTCTTGTTCAAATGGGAATTTCCTCCAGGGATTACCGCCGGCAGTCAGCATTGTTACTTGTTTAATTTGCTAAAGTACCCCACAATCCCCCACGTAGTAGGGAAGCGTGAACAAGCTCACAATAATTAGTGTGAATGAAATACAGGGGCGGGGACGTGCGGAGGTGTGATTAAACGCAACGGTGCGCTTGATAATTATATTTTAAATGAATGCTTTCTGTTAAGTACTACAGCCAAGTATGCACACTCGTATCTCAGTATTTAATCAGCGTTGTCCTTTCACCGCGTGCATCCTACGCTGTCCACTTATTCGCTGTCAATTCTTCGTAGCTGGGCTTTGTTCAACAGATTGCAGAGCATGCATACATGCTAGAAGAAGATTGCCTCGGGAAAATAAAAAAACAATAAAAAAATTGTTTAATGTTGTACGTGCATGTATAAAAGGCAATGCTTCATCTGAGGAGATTAAGATCAATACTTATTGAAAACGGATAATAGGAAAGTCAGCGGATAAGTATAAAGTTAATCATGCGAAAACGCAAACGCTTCGCAGAAGCAGTTATCACTGGTTCCACCTAGTCTGAAGGCATTTCAGATTGAGGCCAAAGTCCCCATCCATCGGCTGTTGGGTAGGGATAAAAGCGTTTAGTTTGGAAAATTGAAAAATTGTGGGTTGAAAAAATGGAAAAATAAATGAAGGAAAATATGTATAAAATGTAGAACAGGAAGAAATTGTAAGACATGTATAAAGTGTATTATACGTATGTATAAATTACAGGGGATGTATAAAATGTACATATGAGAAATTTAAGGGCATGTATACAAATGTAGAATACATATGTATACATTACAGGGTATGCCTGAAAAGTAGTATACATATGTATAAATTGGAGGACATATATACAATGTAGAAGTCATATAAATTGTGCAATATGTACAAATTTAGGATATGTGTGAAATGTACACTTAGTACAAAATTTACTATATTTATAAGAAAATAAAAAATGTTGTCGAAAATGTCTAAACAAATTTAATAATATAGAATTTCACATTGAGCGTCATATTACGCGATTACAAAATTCGGCACTGGCATTTGAAGCCATTACTCAAATGTGCCTTAAAAAATAATTACAATAATGTAAATAAATTTCACTCAAAAGTGAATTTACATTTGAAGCTCGCAAATTGCTCCGGTGTAAAATTTCTCATTAAGTGTTTTCCCAGTTAAATTCAAACTAAAAACATAAAATTGCCAAAAATTATTTAATTTATTATGCGGGACCTTTTTTGGAAGGTCATTTGTGACATTCCCTCGTCCATTCAGAAAAAAGTTTCGCAATGGTGGTGGGAGGCAGTTATGGAACAAAATATTTAACAAGTGACTTAAAAGTCAACAAAACGTTGTTGAACTAATGTTTTTTAATTGTGGGCAAAATACAGTAATTTTATATTTTACTGCCAAATTGAATGACCTTAAATCTGAGTTGATTTCCAACATCACTTTAAGCGTATTTTTTATTTCGTGAGCGGACAATGAAAATAAAACAAACGTGAAAAAGGAGATTTACTTCAATTAAGGAACAAAAAAAAAAGGGAATTATGGTACATTGTTACTCATAATAGTCACGGTCTGATCACTTAATCTATAGTTAATAAAGTTTTTTTCACTATAACAATTCACTTAGTTTCGCTTTTCTATAATTTCGTATTAAAACTGCCTTAAACTCACAATGGATCTGCTGCTGTAACTCCCCGTTACATTTTTTATAGTCACACTATCCTTCCCGGAATATTTTTCCATGTAAATGAAGGTTGTCCATTAGTGCAAACGAGCCAGTATCATTGCCTATGCCTCACATTATGACAGTAAGAGAAATCACCACTAATACTGATATCTCTTGAATGAATAAGAAACAGTTGAGTACAATAACAATTTCATTCCAACGTTTATTCAAGTTTAATAACGAATGCTGAAACTATAACTCCTATATATATATATTAGGGTGGGGCGATTTGAACATCTTAATGGGTGCTTCGCGTTTCTGATTCTTGTACTGAGCAAAAAAGTCCACTAGACCATACGTCTACGGTGAAAATCGAGCTTCCAGATTTTGACTTGCAGTTTTTTCTCAGACTTTCTTTTTTTGGAAAATTTGCAAAATTTTCTTGGGCTCATATTTCGTAAAGTATTTGAAATTTTGACTTATTTATGTAAAGTTGTAGCTATTGTCTCGGGCTACAATTTCTCTGAACATATTACTTAGAAAAAACTTCGTTTTCATGATCGAAAAGTCGAAAATATAGAAAATTCACCACTTTTTGTCACGTTTTTTTTGGATATTTTGGCCTATAACAGCCCAACCATTGAGATTTTCGACAAAAATTGGAGCCAAGACAATAGTTAAGAACTCTCTAGTACATCGCAAAAGCATTGGAACGCTCCTTCAGGCAGTTTTGGCCTTGTGAAAGTGCAAATTTTTCGTGAAAATATTGATAAATCATAAAAATGTTCTATTTCTTATTTTTTTCCCACTTTTTTTATCCAAAAATATAATGTTTTTTTTGTTTTGTTCAATATTTATTTTGAAAATTATGAGAAATTCATTTAAAGTACAAAGTAATTGTATTGTTAGAGACAAGGTATGAATCAAGAAGAAAGCAATTATTGTTTTAAACGATTTCACATCAAAAATTCCAATTCAGTGTATTTTTCATTCAAAGATTGCCTTCCAAATCTTTTCGAATATTATTTTATACTTACATAAATATTGAACAAAACAAAAAAAAAAACATATTTTTGGATAAAAAAAGTGGAAAAAAATAAGAACATCTAACAATTTTCGAAAATAATACAGGGAAGCAAAGGCGGTAATCTTCCTCTTCTCAGCTGGCGAACAACCCTAGAGGATCAATGCCACATAATTCGCCTTCGCCAGTCGTCTCTGTTAAGTCCACGCAGGTCATCCTGAACTTGGTCTTTCTATCTCAGTGGTGGTCTTCCACTCCTGCGTTGCCAACCTTGGGGAATCGAATCGAAGACTTTCTTAGTTGGAGCAGTTTCATGCATCCGCACGACGTGGCCTAGACAGCGGAACCGCAAACGCGGTAATACAACTAACGAAAGCCCCAAAAAAGGTATAATAAAATTGTTGGTATCAGCTGTTTTGATCAAGAAATCGTGGCAACTGCATATCATGTCAACTTCTATGGTCTATTGGTAAGCATGATAGACTCACACTCGGGGGTTGCGGGTTCGAATCTTGTCCCTGGCATGGTCTCAAATATTCTTCTTTCTAACCTTGCAGACATAATTCCTTATGGTATAATAGTATTATTACATATGCTTAACAAGCATTACTGCCAGAATTGATTTAGCCATGTCTATCTGCTCAACAGCCGAAAGGAGTACGCATGTCTTTGTGTCTGTGTCCAAACCAATTGAAATATAGTAATAAATCTTTATTATTAATTCCTTGACATTTTACACAATAAAACTATACTTATGCTAACAAAGTTAACTAAAAGATAATAAAAAAGAGTCAAATAGCGCTCCTAGTCGGAGCATAGGGCGGACACAAAAGCTCTCTAACGGCTTCTATCAGCAGCCAGGTGCTATATTTCGTTCCAGGTGGCTCTGAAGTGACTTTCGGCGTGAATAGTGCGTACCCATGTCTGTCGTGGGCGTCCTGCTTTCCGACTACCATGAAAGGCCATCTTTGCAATGTTGGTGTCCGCTCTACCCATAATGTGCCCTATCCAGCTCCACTTGCGTTTTTTAATTTCTGTGTCAATAGGCTCGCTATTGGTGAGGCGCCACAGGAAATGCGGCAGATTATTCGTAGACATATAAATCTTTACATAAGCATTATCTAGGCGACCTTAAGACATCATTAGATTGCTATATGTAAAACTTCAAAGGACACGCTTACCCCATATAAGCATCGGTTAACACCTCTCTCCAATTCACGGTGTGATGATACAATTTTTGTGATAATGTAATTTTTTCTCTATGCTAAGTGTAGGCGTAATATATAGGATATTCACTGATGGACGAAATACCTAATTTAAGGACTACAAAGGGGTAGGCAAAAAAGCGGCCAAGTATGACAACCAGCGCAGCTCCTAATTAATGATATAAAAATAAATTTCGGAAGCAATGCGATAGTGTGTGTGTAAGTGCGCGCGCGTATAATGGGAGCAGCAAACTTCCCCTACCATGCTCACAATTTATGCTTACTTGTTTGGACTTATCGAAGACATAAACAAAGAGTTATAAATAACGCTACCTGCTTTTCACTAATGGAGCTAGTTTTGGAATGGCCTCGAAAGCAGCCAAAATAATTACAATGTGTCTCTTGCCATGGCTTAGATGGCACGCCTACTTCTATAAGGACAGCGAGTTTGGATTGATTATGTGATATTTTCGTGTTTGTTTTCGATCGGTGATTGAAATTCAGCATTTTCGAATTTGCTGAATTGTTCGTATTTTAACGCACATTTCACAATAAGTGGAAATTGTGTATTTTACATATGAATGTGCCTTGCGGTGATTTCTTTTTGTGTAAGAAAGCAACCTTTTTTATTTCATTTTCATTCTAAAAAAAGAAAATTTAATATTTCCATAAAGTTTATGCGAATATTATCAATTAAAAATATTAATAGTTAGTGATATTATCGAACATAAATATTATAGAACACAAACACACACTTAAATTTAATTAGTGACATTTAAATTGATCAGAAAATTATAGCAATCAAATTACTTCAATTTCATAATAAAAATTCAAAGGCAATAAACAATTAAAATTGCAAATTAAATTAAATTCTGGGAAGCTATAATTAGTTCACATATAATTGCCCAAATTAAAATAAATAAGGAATGCTTATAGTCGGCCACAGCGACTATTACAAATACGCTACACACGGACACCGTCAGATTTCTTTTGTAATTAAAAAAACTTGGTTCAGACTGTTTTTTGTTGTTATAATAATTGGATGGGGTTTTAGTTTATATGAAAATGAACAACCACAACAAGCATTGGCGTAGACGCTACTATAAGTGACTTAAACAAGAAAATTGGGTAGCAGGCGTGTTCCTAGTTTCGTTCGTTCATAAGAAGGAAGGATTAAAGAGTGCTATCATTTTCATTAAACTTTCCAGATCATAATTTTCCTCAGATATGCTCGTTCAATACATATAAAAAGTGGGCGTGTTATTGTTCTGAACTATCGAAAAGTAAGATGTATTGTTGTTGAACTCTAACTTTATATAAAATTGCTAGTCAATATCCTTTTAAGTCCTTAAGCTATGTTCCTTGGAAGAAGGAAAGACAGACAGATGGACTTGGCTCTAAGGATTTATAATATTCCAGCTATTCTTATTAACAAAAAGGAAACTCCCAAAACACCAAGCTTATTTAAACATTACATTGATTGACTCAAGGAGTCCCGAGTGTCCGTTTGTCTTAGTACTCGTATGAGTTCAAGCAATCAACTGTAGTTGCTGCGTGCTAATAACTTGTTGTATATAAATAATTAGTAAACTAGCTAAAAATGATTATAGCTGATCGTAGCGGTAGTTACAAATCGCCATATGTACCATGCGCAACATCAAAATTATAGTATTAAATCCAGTATAAAACGAGTATAGAAGTCTGAAGTCGGATTAGACCGATTTCGAAATACCCTTTACGTGCGAGTTCAACAATGGGGATGTTTTCTTCATAAATTATCATTAGGACCATGTTTTCAGTAGGGCACCTTGAGTTGATTATAATAGAGGGAGGCGTGACCTTTATCTGATTGACCCTATTTCTTGAGCGTGGCTTGTAGGGTCAATATACGAACTAATGTAAAATTTCGCCCAAAAATATTGTGTAGGTCGTAAGTTATAAAAATATGTCAAAAGTAGGCGTGGCTTTGAAAATAACCCGCCCATTTTTTGTGTGGTGTTTAATGTTAGCATCTGCAACCTTCCTGTGAAATATCGGTGATGGATGTTCGATAGAAACCTAGTGATCATTTCTGTGTAATGGTGGGCGTGGCAATAGTAATAATCTACTCATATTTGGAATATATACTAGTACAGAACTTATGTATACTACTACTAATGTATACTGCTACTCATTAGAAGCATAGATAGAGTTATTTTTAAAGTGGGGTCCGCAAAGTTCATTATATGGGAGGGAGGCCTGTTCTTTATCTGATCGGCCCCGTTTCTTGTACATGGCTTTGTAGGGACAATATGCGTACTAATATAAAATGTCGCCCAAAAATATTGTATAGGTCGTGAGTTATAAAAATGTCAATAGTAGGCGTGGCTGCAAAAATAACGCGACCATTTTTTATGTGGTGTTTAATGTTGTTTCCCGCAACCTTTCTGCGAAATTGCGTTGATAAATCTTTAATAGGAACACAGTAATGATTTTTGGTTAAATGTGGGCGTGGCAGTAGTAGTATGATCTCTATATGCTGCATACACATGTACATTTCTGGCAATTGTTTGTTCCGATAGTATCAATACGAGCATAGGTAGACTAATTTTAATTTTAGACCCGAAAGTTCCTTATGTCCAAAGTGGGCGTGTCCTTTCTCTGATCAACCTCATTTTCTGCGATTATCTTTATAATGTCCAAATGTTACTTCTGGTAAAATTTCGCCCGTAAATCTCTTATATCTCTTAAATTATGAATATTTGTTAATAGTGGGCGTGACAGCTAATATATACCGCCCACTTTTCGCATAGTCTTTACAAGGAGCCACATCTTCATAACTACCAAATTGCGTCACTATTCCATCAATTGTTATAGTCATTTTAAAAAAGGTGAAAAAAGGAGGTGGCCGTGGTCTTGGTCCAAATCTGTCCATAACAACCTGGTTCTGTATCTTTGTCCATACTAAACTTCTGCAAAATTTCATTAAGATAGATCTAACGATGTAAAAAAAAAGTTACCACAGACGGACAGACAAACTTAAAATGGTTCAGAAACTGATTCTGATAATATCTTTATATATATATATATATATATATATATATATATATATATATATGTCCATACCTACCACGCCTCCTTGTTAAAATTTGCAAACTCCTCTCAAAAGCACAAAATTAGTATTTCCTTTTTACCTTTTTGAAGGTAAGGGTATAAACACTGAATATTACTGATATTTATAGCAAGGACAGATTGGGTGGTAATGCATATATCATTACCTGATCAGATTGAACACCATAAATTTGATAGAGAGGTTTTATTAAAAATAAAAAAAATAATGTTTGATGTTTGTTCTCCATTCCACATTTCATTGCAATATTCTTTTTGGATTAAGGATTTGAAGGAAAGTGATTGCATTCTAATATCTGTTTTGCTTTTATAGAGAAGGTTGGGAAAGTTTCTGAACTATTCTATTCTTTCTATATCTTTTGTTTGCGACTTGCATAAAGAAAAAGAGTGATTATTGGGAAAGTGATGCTATCATATACATCATTGTATAGCTGTCAAATGTCTTGAGTAGGAGCTCCATTAGAAGTTTGGAGGGCATTAAAGTGCTTCATTAAAAATTGGAGAATTTTTAAGAAACACTAAAAGTCCATTTTAAATCTACAGTGAAGTTGTTGTAGAGACGAATGCGCGAGTCCTTGTATGCTTTATAGAAGCATTTATTAAACAATGTAGAATATTCAGGTAAGATATTTTTGAACAAAGTTGTTATGGTCTTTATTTCAGACTGTTATGATCTTTATTTAAAACCGGATAATTTTCTACATGACCCAATGTTGCTTTGAGAGTCAAATTTCCTTCAAACCTTCGCGCTGGAGTGCCCAAACAGTTTCAAACCTTATTAAACTAGTGGGTATCTCTGGCCGAAAGTAAAATTTATGTTAGAAAATGGTCCTAACCACGGTAGAAGTTGTGGTGGTCACTGAAAGAAGGTTTATCCGTTCCTCTGGTCACTTTTTCCCGCTTTCTGCTACTCTCAGTCGCATTATTAGGCTTGCTGTCAAAAAAGTGACGGATTTTACATCCAGGACTTAATGCTTCCACGGTGGTCGCATCCAATTTGGTCGGGCATTAGCATAACGTGCCTTTAATAGAGGTTGAGTTTAATATTCAATCAGAAGCTATTGAAATTTTGTTCTGTGAATATTAATGGCAACGTTCAATTTATTTTTTGTTACCAATGTTCTCATTTAATGTATAAAAGATACAATTAAATTCCTTTACTTACATATTGATTTTGGCCTAATCCTTACTGTATTTCGAAAGCATTGTAATTTTCTGTGCCATTCACTCTTTCATTATTAAAAGCTAATTACTCATTTTTCAATTTTACATTAAAGTATTTTAATAACTGAGGCAATCCTTTCCACAGAAACACACCCATGAAGACAACTGAGAGATTGAAACTATATGTCATTCCTGGTTCATAGGTATTTTTGGTTGGACAAACTTTGCATCAACAATTGTTCATGTCGATATCTTTTTGAATACAATCACTGAAAGCACCACAAAATAAAAAGGGACTCGTACAATTAAAAAATTAATAGAAGAAAAAGTAAAAGAAATAGTATGCATAAAAAAGAATATATCTCAAGTTCCAGAAATATAGTGGAGGGTTTTCCATTAAGAACGGCAAATCTTGATATTGAATAAACTTTGTTGCATGTAAGGTATTGTTTAATTATTTATATGCGACTAAAGGACAGACATTTATATAGGACTCAAGTAAGTGCACATGACATTCTGAATGAAATGCAATATTGGTCAAATGTCCTCCACTTACACGTATGCAGGTGATACTCCCTAATTTTCTATGACTTTTTCGCATAAATGTAGCCGAATGAAACTCATCAATGATGATTCTTTGCGTTATTCAATTGTTCGTGGTATTTTCTTTGTGTTATTCAATTTGTTGACATAGAAAATGGTTTAACATAGCCCCACAAGAAGAAGTCTCTTGGGGCAACTTTTTGGGGGCCAGTTGATATCACCGTTTCGGGAAATTATGATATTTCCTGAATTTCAATTGTTGACGGTCCATTGTTTAAATCAATTTTTGGTGTGATGTGTAGCCTGTAATGCCCTCATATTGCAAAAATCATTGCAAACGGCCGAAAAAAGAAGACTATTCGATCCCCAATTCCAAGCGAATGCCGAGAGTTTCCCCAGATATGGGCTCTCATGCCCACTATTGTCAACGGCGTAAATTATATTTTATGACAGAGCGTTACGGAGACGGGTTTATCCACTGCAGAGTAGATTTTTTGGAATTTTCCAACATTTCGCCTGGCAGCGCCTTCAGGTGGGCGACATGATAGCAAACTTTTGTCGAAAGGAAAAAGAAGTTTGCAGATAAATTCAAAGAACTTCTACATTTTATGCAATTTTGTACCATGATCATTTGCCAAACTGCCAATGATGTGTGTTAAAATACTCGTATTTGCCAACGTACTCAATCGGAAAACGCACAGATCTATTTCTCCTATAGAATGGTCCCTTACTACGGCCAATTTAAATAGATGTGTAATGAACCTACAATACTTCTCTCTGCCGCTTACTCCTCCTTAAAATTGTGTGTTCTATTTTCACTCTACTTCCGTTCTTTGTGTGTCTGTTCTGGGCTTAGAGTAGTGCATGGCAAATGCTGCATTCGTGCGGCAGGCAATTGAATTGTGTTTACATTGCATTACAGAACGTAGTTAATTAAGGCATGAAGAAGTTAATACTACTATATTTAATTAACGCTCGGTTTGAGTTTCGTTTGCGCCATGCAAACAAGCGGCTGCCACATATGCCGGTCTTCTAGTCGTGCGTGCGAGAGCACATGTGTTGAATACTAATTTATTAGGTGCATTTTTGTATGTTACTAATACGCACCATGTGCCCAGCAATGTCCTAGCCGGCTTGAGCGTAAAACAAAAGGCTGGCAAAGTATTTTATTACTATTTATGTACATTAACTATGCACTTGCTATGCCGCCATTGATATACAGCCATTGAATTAACCATTAAATTTGTGGCACAACGGCGCAAATAACAAATCACTTTTAGATGAATGGCCTCCGTCTGAACCTCTCTACTATGCAAAGGAGAAAGCTACTCTTGAAGAAAATGTACTTTAATGAAGTGTGCGTACAATTTTGGCCCCAGCATGTAACTGAAACCTTCACTAAATGTGAGCGCTTAAGCACGAGTGCCCAAAAAAGAATTCCGGTTTAAGTAGGCCGATTATTTTACCATAAAATGTTGTTAATTCGAAATTGACTTGGAAAAAGGTAAGCAAAAACAATTCTTTTTGTGCCTAAAAAGATGCCGGTGTTAAAAATAACGCTTTTTAGTTAATGCGAACTGTACGTCAAACTATGGAACCGTCGAACGGCGTGCACGCCCGCTGTCCGCCCCTTTGGCTACGCGTCACAGGAAACCTGCTAAATTGTCAACGATTTGAGTTGGGTTCCTGTTCGAAATGTATTCGAGTGATTTGAACTCGATTGAGGTGTTTTTTGCGTGTGGCTGTATGAGTGCAGATAGATGCGAGTGGGAGCTCTGAACGTGTAGGGGAGAGTGTGCATAAGAGAGCGGACATGACAGTGGGTGTGGATGTGGGAGTGGGAGTGCATGTGCTTGAACTGTTTATGAATGCTTTGTGTAAGGACAGCTCCCAACACGTTCGCCATTGATAAAGGTATAAAACAATAACAGAGATTCATCAGAGCAGCGCAAATGTTCCAAGAAATATATTTTCTTTTCAATTCTGGCATTCTGACGTTATTGTTTTATCCCATTAAGTGTACGAGTATATACTCATAGACGAGGATACGACCAGATAAATAATGAGTACTTATTATCGAAATTTTATATCTCATTTCATGTAACAGAAACAAAGAAGACAACGGTTTGGTGGTCGCTGACAAGAGCGCTGGTTCCAACTACGACCACGAGAGCAACCCCTACTCCGGCCACGACCTAAATGTCGACGTCTGCAACTACACATACTATGGAAATATTTACTTTACTCTGTTAATATGTGGTATAAATAGAAGCATATCAATTCCCTCCACTCAGCGGCAGTGATTTCAAGGAAGGCGGGAAGGACGATAAGTGCGGACAACTGCTGTACGGAGCCAGCAGTATCAATAGCAGCAGCATCAACATCAGCAACAGAGCAGCCAACAGCAACAACATGGAAGATGCCGCTGCGCCGCCAAAGAAAAGCACAACGCTATCCGTGGACCGTGCGGCGTTTTTGTTGTTGCGCGTGAAAAAGGCATTCAAGAAGAAACGCCAACACCGCAAAGAGAAACAGTAAGTTGAGATTTGACATTCTTCTGCAGCTCCACTGCTGGGTATTTATGATGTAGCTCCCCCACCACCCTATCGATTTTCTACTATTTGCTACTATACAAAGACTTTTTGTTTGTTTTGTTTTTACTTTTAGTTTTTTTTTGTTTCTTGATTTTTTTATTTTACTTATTTATTTGATTTTGGAGCTAAATTAAAGACTTTTTCTGGGAATCCCATCCATAACGAAGCTCGAGAGTGTAATAAGGTATCCGTAAGTTGATCAACTGTGAAATTTATGTTGAAAGTCGTTGTTAAAAATTATTTGCAATTTTGGACGAACATCAATCAACCTCCGAATGACAACCAACTAAATTGCTAGTGAAATATAAGAATTAATTATGATGAAGTGAACCGTTGAAGAGTCTCTCAAAATGGGAATGAACTGAATTAAAGTAGCAAGCCTACAAAAGCGCCCAAAAAATTCTTTGCTTTAATAAAATTAGTATTTAAAGTGTAAATTAGAAGATGGGTGGCTACCCAAGTGAACCAGCAAGTCGCTGTAGGCAACCGCACATGTTCGAAAATCCTAAGCAAACCGTGTAGTGCCCACATGTGAACCTTTCATACTGGGGAAAACCATTGTCACGGCAAATTTCGTATTCACATACCATTTGACAGTTGTTAAGCCAAGTTAGGCGTAGCGAAGCGATGCGATGCAAAACGAAGCCAAGCGGAAAGACAGGAAGAGACGGCGGGAAATTGACTAATATAAAATTCAAATAAAATTGAAATATCCGGTGGTCGGTCATTAAATATTTGTGCGGTAAAGGTTGTTCCTGAAGGGTTCGCCATTCTAATTTACATCATGTTGTGGCTTGACTTATGCATGTGCTACTGACGCAATCAATCCATTTCTAGCTTGAGCCAGGATTTCAAGTGTCTCAAATTCGGCTGTACTGATGAAGAACCTACGCATTTGGAGTAGTCAAAAATAGATTTGAATACGAATTTTTTATTTATGTGAATCACCGACACTACATTCAAGGATGTATATTTCCAAGGAAAATTGCTCACAGCGGCAGTGAAAGTGTCAGCGGTGATGTGGAATTCCGCCTAAGGTAACGGCCCGGCCCGGCACAAATTCGAACATGAAATGCTCGTCCTGTCGTAGCGGGAATGCTCGTTTTAGTCTCAGCCATTTTCTGGTGCTGCGGGACTTTAATTATAGCCAACATAACATTTACTGAATAGCATGACAATAAACGTGTTAACGGTGGTAGTTTCCAACTAATGTGTCTTTGCTCATTAATTCTACTTCTACGCCGAAATCGAATGAACTTCTGTGCACTGAAAGTTTCTTTTATTTATCAGTATAAAACTGAAAACAACAAACATGATATCTGTCAATAATCAAAGTTTAGAGCCAATCACCTGGATATATTTTACCACGATATCAAAAACAACAGAATGCTCTGATCTACCCCTCATCAGAATATAGCTGCCATGAAGGAATTCTTCGAAATTGAAAAACCCAGTCCTAACAGAATACCTTCAGAAAGTAAATTTTACACTGCGAAGAACAACTTGTACAACAACAATCTCATAAAATACAAAAAAAAAAACCAAAAAACTAATTAATTTCATTCATAATACAATCTTAATGTCAAAACAAGTCCAGTCTCTGGTGTTACTGATTTTCTTGTTCCATGTTTTTGTATGAACTTTATCCAACTGCAAATATTTATTCAGAAGTTTACGGCACATGAGATAAAATCCCCTATAACCCAATTATTATTTGTATAAATACAAAATTTCTAATACGTGACGTAATAAAATACAATATTTTACAACCAAGGAACAAATTTAGCAATTTCCGTGTCACGTGGAATACAACGCTATACAGCAGCTTCAATGTCCTTCAATGTCACAACTGGGCGGCCACCGATTTAGTCCCGTTATTTGCGTGTATTTTGGGCAATATGTCAAAACCGTCAAAACCAGTGAAGACGTGCGTCAAATCGCTGGTGTCGCACTCAATCTCATCAACAGCGTGATGTGGAATTAATGTGTAATTAGAGCGGAGTGGCAGCAACATCGCTTCAGTTCATGAAATTATTTGCTCTAAATGTGGACCTCATAGACGACCACAACAACTAAGATTATTCACACATTTTCGTGAGTTGAGTAGAAAATATTCTGCAGGATCATAATGACTAAACCAAAAATAAAAAATGGAAAAGAAGCACACCTACATGCCATAGAACTATCTCTCCCGGGTTCGCAATGCTGGCGTAAACAAAAATAATATTATTAGGATTGATAATAGACTATGCGTAAAAATGGGCAGCACACTCACACTGCCACATCCACAATTTACTCATATTCTATACGATTTACAACCGATACCTTGCATAATGAATATTAGTATTGCTATAAGACTATAAACAAAAATTGGTCGAGTTGTCTCCAGTGCTACATTACACTTTGCCCTATATTACTCGTACATAACTCCAGTTGGAATCAATATTCGTCAACGAAATTGGAGCCTGCAACTTATTCCTCAATGTGGGCAAAGTACTTTCATGCTACACCCACCTTCATATGGCATTCAGCAATATCAAAACATTCCGACAAAGTGTAATGTTTAGTGTTAAATTGTGAGTATATGGATTCAATATTGTTATAGTTTGATAAATTATCTTCGATATTGGTCTAACTTGACTTCAGCGTTCCTTATTGATTAAACTAATCAGATTGGCCTACATAGATTTTTGGCCAGAGGAAAATGAAACTACTCGTATGTTTCGGAACCAATCATTCCAAAAAAGATATGAAATATTGATCTATCTTCTTCACTTCAGGATAGTCGTAGTGTAACTGTTTAATTGATCGTCTCATATGATGAAATGGAGGAATAAAAATAACCGCCTAATATTTTGTTAAAACGTGTTATGATTCCATATCGGAGATATTACGGTTTTATTTTTAAAAATGTTGAATTTTGGATTTAGCTTGCATACTTTTAGGAGCTCTCAGATATGGTTTCGGAGATATTACGGTTTTTTTAAAAAAAATATTGAAGTTTGGATTTAACTTGCATACTTTTAGGAGCTCTCAGAATACTGTTTTCTAGAATGTACCGTTTTCTAAAACTGTCAGCTGGTATATAAAAGGCGACGGATCGACAATTGAGTTCAGTTGTGATTTGGTACTCTAATGAAAGAAGAGAATATTCTTGTGAAAGTTTTCTAGCAAATAAACATTGAGAACATCCTTCAAGCAAAAACTAGCCAAATGGAGAAGAGTGAAACTCTTGTAGAAAATGAAGCCTTAAAACAAAAACAGTCCAAATAGAGTCAATTTGCGACCAGCGACGAAAGAATTAAATTCTGCTCTACGCATTTAACTTCAAAACGTTCAGTAATAAATGTCACAAAAATGTATGGTCGAATATAGTATCAGGACGAACCTTAACCAAACCTTTATGCCAGAAAATCCATTCAGAAATTACCGGACACGAAAACTTATATATCTTCAGCCAGAAAAGTATTTCAATTCTTATATTTATCCTTTGTGAGTAGTTTCCGACATATAAAATGCGTCCAGGAAGTCACAGAACTATATTTTAGTCACTAACGTGTTCTTGATTTTATCGGAAGATTCTCTGATGTTGTACGTGAATATTGATTTGACGTGGTAAAATTTGGCCGGTCATTGCACTCCATTACTTATGATTGCAACCAAATAAATTCTTTTTGAAACAAACAGAAAATTTTACCTCAACTTGAGGAACAAAAGAATCAATTCATATTCAAGTGAATTATGTTTTCAAACTGTTGCCGAAAAAATTCTATGTATTTAGCGCTTCATTTATCCTCTGTCATTTGGAGCGTGATCAGAACATCTCCCAGAAATTTAGAATACGGTAAAATTTTGTTGTTGAGAAATGGAGGAATATGGGATTACAAATACATTTGTTCGACTACAATTTCGGCCTACACCCAAATATGGTTGTGTTGGATGCACGAAGCGGACAAAGTTCTTCAACCAAACTCGTAAAATCAATTTCGTAGTCTCATCAATTCCGAAAGAGAAATGCTACACAGAGTCCTTTTAATTCTGTTTAGTTCAATTAGGGTGATTTATTACAGCACAACCAACATCAAAATTAATGATTTGGAAGCACCCAGACAGATTCTTAACCATTTACAAGAAAACTTTGTCTAACTCTACTTTCTAACTTCTGTCGAACTTGAGCACTGTGGGAGTGAGTAATAAGAAAACTAATAATGAAAATTTACTTCTACTTAAAATACGCTTGAAATACCGAATTTATTAATCTTTAATTAGTTGTAATGTTAAACTCAAGGAGAGTAAGTTAGTAGAGCAACTGCTCCTGTTTGGTGGGCGTCTGCCACTTAAAGTGAAAACGAAAGTAAAGGGAAGCAAACGTAGAACGTTTAATAATGAATTATTCAATGTAATAACTTCGGTATTCTATTCCTGGTTATGCCCAACAAATTTGATTCCAGTCACCACCAGGATCCACCTTTAGATATAGAGAATAGGTATGGTAGTTGGAGCAGGGCTCGAGTTTGGCATCCTTATAGGCCGCACATATGCCATTTCCAAATTCACATCATATGTATGGAAGGACTAAATACAGCTGCAATCGAGCGAATAATTTCGCACATTATTCCACAAGCTTGAATATTAATGTCCATAAACAAGATTAATGGTCAGTTATGCAGATGAATATTTAATGCGAAAAGTTAAACCAATAAAAAAAAAAGTTCGAAGGGATGCCACTGGAGGCTCTCGAAAATGCTGCATCAGTGGAGCTGCTCTGTGAATGCCTAATGATAATTTTCTTTATTGATATTATTGAAGAAATTGTCACATTACAAATGTATATAAAACGGTTTATGAAATTCTTTTTCTAATTACAAGCGATTTCGTGTACGTTACGTTCGCATGGAGCGAAGAATATTTGAACTCAAATAAGGTCCATTGTGATGCCACCAGATATCAGCTCTCCGGAACACTCGTCGTATCATCCTGAAATAGAGTTTATGGGGGTACTAACGTACAAACAAATCAGATTTAATAAACCATCAAAGAGATAAACTACCAAATGAGTCCTTTGTTTCTTACTAGGAGCAAGACATCTAGAGAGGAAGTGGCAAATAGTTAGCAGTACCTCTCCTATTAGATCTCTGAATCCTATGAGTTCTACGAGGTTTCAATTGTCATTCTTCATACTTCAATTTTAAAAAAGTCTAAAGGCACATCGCAAGAAATGAAAGGAAACCCTTTTTAACCCGCTGGAAATTTGAACGTCTAGTGAAGCAAGGAGTCGTGTGACTCTTAAAAATTATGCAGGATGCGCTCAATTTATTGCACTTTTGGACTTTTGGAAACTTTTGGAAACACATTCCAAAATGTTAGACCTCTATTAGAGTCCTGTATTATACCAAAGCCAAGTAGCTGGATATTTTTGCTAAACCCAAGGGTGTGACATTTGAGATGGGATCATCAATAAAGGGTACCATGCAACCTGATGAAAAGAATCAACTCCAGGTTTTTGCGTCTTCATATATTGTTAAGTCTTCAACAAGAGCCAATTTATTTAGAGCATTTTACATCATACCGAAATCTCCAGCGTATGAAACCACTTATACCTCATCCCCTTTATTATTACAAGCAGTTCGTTTACCACTCAGTCCCTCAGGAAAGGAGTTAGAGCACCACCCTTAGAAGTATCTAGTATGCCTTGATCAACAGCGATTTGAAAGTATCTCTACAGAAGGAAGTACAAAGAAGTATGAAAAATATTTTAGTTTATATTCGGACACCAAACTTAATTCCAAGTTCCTATTCTAGTAATCACACGTTCTCTCGTACCCCTATTGTCTGCAATTAAATTGTGGCATAAGTTCTCGCTTCATCAGAGTCTAATATAGTAAAACACTGCAAAGACACCATAAATGAGCTTGACTTCAACAAATGTATGAATGGGAAAAATCGATAAGAATGAATCTAAAAACGATTGAAGGAGATTTAGATATATAAAAATCTGTGCAAATATTGGACAGGTCCACAAGATTCAGAATATTCCGTCTCCTAATAGTTCCAGTCCTAGCATATGAAAATTAAATGTGTTAAAAGGTACCATAATATATTTCAGAGAACGCGGCGGACGGCGAATTTTTGGAGCAAATGATAATATTGAAGGCCGTTTAAAGGCGCTCTGAGAGCTCAATATCCAGGCAAAATTAGAAAAAATCGACGACGTAATACAAGCATGAAAGGCATCCACCACGGTGAATTTGCTACGCCAAATGCCACAAAAATTGAGTGAAATGTCGACAAAGTTTGCGACGACTGCAGAACTAATTCTGAATTGGAGGACAGCAACCAAATCGAAGAGCAGGTGAACGAGCACGGAATTCAGGGTCGAACTGCCAATGACGATAATATAACTATAATTAGTAGTCAAAGACTAAACGTTTGAAGAATTTAGAGGTTGCTATGGCAATTTTACTCTGTTTCGAAAATTAAATAAATAAAAACTGAGCCCTTCTGTTATGTGTTTCCTTCCACTTCCATTTAATTTCGAAATTATTTCTCTGTCTGACTTCTGACTTCTTCAAACGCTTTTGTGATAAAATAGTTTAAAAATAAAGAAGAAGTGGAGTTGATTTAATAGCTCAAAGCAATTTAGAGTGAACATTGTGTTCCAAAGGCCTGGGAGAATGGAGTAATCGAGTGTGTTATTATAAAATAACTCAAGCTCCAATGTTTATAAAAATTGTACATAAATTATACGTCAATAAATAAATAAGAGAAAAATGAAACATACCAAAAATACAACAATAAAATTGTTATAAAAATAAAACACGCTCCGATGTGAAAATATATTTTCCAAACTAAATAGATTATGTTCTGCTACATGAAATTTGTCACTGTCAGTGTGAATCAAAATAAAGTAAATAAAATAAAGTAAACCAAAATAAAATAAAAGTAAACATATATAATTTCGTAAAAAAGATCAAACTTTTCACTTACGTCAATACGTCAAGTTTAAAAGAGCGAATTCCCTGTGCATTTGCGTTTGCAGTTGACACGCATCCGCGTACGCACACTCCTGAACGCGTATACACACTTGCACTCACACTAACGTACACTTGTAGCCAGCACATCCGTTTATGGCGAAAACAAAATGTCGTCAACAAACATAAATTTTACACTTAACACAATTTAAATGCAAAATGGAAAATATGACGGCGCGTTGTCGACGTCCTCGTTGTTGTTGTAGTTGTTTTTCTTGGTGGCTGCTCATGATGGCGGTGTGACGCGTTACTCACACACATACGCACGTCTGCAGCGCCGCACTCTGGCATACACTTGCACCGACCGACACTGCATTCACAAACCGAAACGCAAAAACACACATCCTCATGCGAATGCCATGCATACTCGACCGTGCTGGCGTAATGAGCGCCTAATATAAGTGCTGATTTGTGGTGGTGTTTGCATACATCATGTGCATGTGTGCGTAAGTGCCTGGGTGTGCAACCTGCACTAGCTCACTGGCAAATGCGCTTTTTAAAGTTCAATTATTTAAATTTAATTTTTATGCATGTGCTTTTGAACTTTTCCTTTTTCCAGTTTACTCTTTCTCCTCTGTCCATACACTCTTTCTCACTCTACCCACACTACTCACTTCATGCTTGTGTTTCTTCCTTGTCTATCACTTTCAGAACTCAACTTGCTGGAGCTGGCCTGGCCTCACAGAAAAATTCATGTCGTAAAATGCCGCCTCCACTTTTGCGTTCGCGTACATTGCCAGCAATAATTCTTCCAGGCATCCCGGTTGTTTCGTTGCACACGGATAAGAATCCTTTCCAATTTGGTAAGTCGATTTTATTTCTGTTTTATAGTCAGCACAGCTAAGTGCATGCATTAGTCAGTTAGTCAGCATAAAAGTGAAATGAAATATGGAACTTTAAATCGCTGTGATGGGTGGGGTCGTAACGCGTTTATGTTGGTGCATACCGAATCCGAGAGTGACAGCTTTGCCGAGGGAGTGCTCACCACTTAACTCAACTACTCGAGGCAGATTGCAAAAAAAGGATCACAAACAGGTAATAAAAAAGGGCATTAATCTGTTCTGCTTGATGTGCCAAACACTTCATCTTCGTCCTGTAACCTGCCGCCTAGAACGAAATTTGTTATTTAATAATATCAGCAAAACTTGGCAAGTGATTGAAACACCTCGTATTGCACCTACATGTAAAAATTTAAGAAAACATTAAAAATTCATCCCAATCTGCGAGGGGGACGACAGCGGTCATTTTGACATTTCCTTTTTTGTAATAAAGGTCAAATTATTTCATATTATATTTAAGGAAAATGGCAGAGAAGTTTTTCCATGTTACGAAATCGCCTCAGGCTATTGATAGAGGTAACTGCTTAGAAAATTAAAAAATAATATTAAACCAATATACGGATGGGCGGGGTAAATGTGTGCAAACCAACGTTACTTGTTTATATCCAAATTATTGATGGCTAAATTTGATTTATATTGTTTAAATAAATTATCTCTTGAGGACAAAATCCCCAGCACGAATTTCTTTACATTTTCTCGTATATTGTTCGAATTGCCTCGCACTTTCGTAAGATCATAAGTTAAGACTGTTCATCGAGAATAGTCATAACCAAAGAATATCTAGTAAACTAAGAAGGCGCACTTCAATACATATGCAAAAAGCAATTTTTTTGACTCATACTTTAACAAAATATTTTATGCAAGTGCGAAGAGCAGAAAACTATTTACAAATTTTATTACGGGTAGCCGTGTATGAGAGAAACGATGCGACATTTAAACAAAGGACGCACACATTTACAAAAATTCACATCTATTAGCTATCTGTATACGATGGATATACTTTGGCCTAGACACTCATTTTATTATTACACTTTAAAATTGGCGGTTTAAGTCATTGTCAGCATCAATCGCCAATTTTTAATTTTCGATCGAAATGAGTAACGCTCAGGATCCTTACAATCGGTATGAAATTTAATCCGTCTACCGCTAATAAAACCGGAGGTAAGGAGTTTTTGGACTCTATACTCTAAAAAGTGTATTCTAATTTGGGTGTTGCACTACACTCTAGAAAGGGTAGAAAATATATTCTAATTTTGTGAAGTTGAGCTGTGTTTGTAACTCACAAATGGAGGCTTGGCAGGTACGGACATGGCACAAGTATATATCATTGAACAGCACACTTTCTGAGTCGATTTAGGTTCATTCCACCGTCTGTGACGACCTTTTCCACACCATATGAGATACCTTAATGAAAGTTTGTAAAAGCATTGCCAAAACCTCAAGACAGAACCAGAAGCTGCGGGTGGAAGAAGACCATAAGGGAAAGCAATCGTCACCCTGGATATTGCTAAATTACAAAGCAAATTAGTGGGGCCAAGCACTACAAATGTAATTGTTGTATGTGTATTTTCCCACACAGGATTTTAACAACACAGCAATGTGTTCACAAAATCAAATGCGGTAACTACTTCCATTGTCGGAAATTCGCAATCAAGCCATTTAAAGGAAAAATCAGTCTTTGCTAACAAAACCAAATCTAGCATTCTATTGGATTGATTTCTAAAGCAAGTAGATCAAGACTTAAAAAGCTTGCAATTAGGTCAGATGCTTGGAAATAAGTAACCCACTTTAGATGGAATCAAAGCACTTGAGTGAAGATTCGGAGACCAAAATACTTACACAGACTACATTCACCTCAAAAATATAGATGGCTATCACCAAATATTAAATACGAACATTGGTCTTCCCCTGGACCAGAAATGCCATGCAGAGTGTATGACGCTGAAAACAGCGAGCTCGCAAATTATTCTGTACTGCAATGAAGATCTACCACCCATACTGCAGTTAATGTGGCCATGTGCTTCCGGAATACTAATAATAATAATAACTAATAATTATAGCTTATAAATAAATTTCATTAAGAGAACTGCACTCACCCAATAATGGGTATTTTAACTATCAATAAAAAAAACTGATTTTGCATTGTCATTCGAAAATATAATAAAATAATAAATGTATGATAACTGGAAGAAAAATATGCATTAATCACATTGAATCCTGTCGTATAGACATGGGGAGACTTGAAAATTATAATCGATGATTGTGAGTAGAAAATTTCCAGTACACTGGTAAAGACGAATTTGGTTATGGACTCCCATTTTCATTTCTGGATTCTGGGATGACCCCAGAGTTTAAAAAAGGGTATCGCACACCTATTTTTATATCTTGGCTAAGAGTATTTTGATACATTTTAACCCCTTTTGGGCCGAAATTTTGTATTATAAATCTCCGAGCTCTGACCAATTTTTGAAGATAATACGATATTACAAAAATTGAGATTTATTATTTTTACTGACCAAGATTCCACGTATAGATGTGGTTATACTTTCTTTTTCTTTAGACATTCATTTCCTACGTCACCCATAAAAAACATCTTGGCCGAATCTGGACTTCCTTTCTTAAACGATAACATGGAAGACAGCATCCGTAAACTTTATCCGAAGCTAATCCTCAGCGCCAACTTCGCTCTGCAAAAGGATTTCTACTCAGCTGCGTCACGAAAACGATTGCCAAAGATCTCATCTTCAATTTATAAATGCGCCATGTTTGCGAAAGAAAATGAGTTACCCATTAAAATATCTCTACCTTGGAAGAATCATCACCCCCCATGGTCATTGAAGAAATCATCATTCATCAACGACCTGATTCATCTTCCTAAATCCAGCACTCCAAGCTCTGTATATAAAGCCCGATTCTCGGAAGTAGCAGCTCTCTTCAAATCGAGAGGTTGGCAATTCATTTTCACTGACGGATCTAAAGCAGCCAACACAACCTTCGCTGCAGTGAGAGAAAAAGATAAGCCAATATCATATGGTCTGCTATTTCCTTTTTGTTCAGTCTTCACTGCGGAAGCCACAGCAATTATTCACGCCGTCCAGTACTCCAAACAAAATAAAGGAAAGTACGTCATTTGCACAGACAGCTTGTCCTGCTTTCAAGCACTAAAAAACTGTAGTAATTCTAACTACCTGATTGGTGGCATAAGAGAAATTCTGATGGCTTTTCCAAACAAGCTTAGAATCATGTGGGTGCCTGGCCATTCGGGCATCATTGGCAATACACTTGCGGATACAACTGCCAAAGAAATGATAAACACTCCCACAACTACCTCCATTTTCTTCATAAAGAGTGATATCCATCGCTTTATAGCTCAGCAGAGAAATACTAAGATAGCGGTTGAGTGGATGAGGTATAACCACCACTATTCAAGAATCAACCTAAACCGCTCTAAACCTTGCTACCCGACATCCATTCCGGCTAACTATATCACTCCTTATACTCGGCTTCGTATTGGACACACTATCATCACTAACGCACAACTATTGGATGGTAGTCGTCTTAGCCAATGCCCATTCTGCGAATCAACTGTCAGCGTGATACACTTATTAGTTTTTTTGTCCTGAACTGGAAAACCAGAGACATCAAAATTTTAATAATATCGATCCACTTCTACTTCTCATGAATCCAACTGCCGACAATATCACCAACAATTTACAATTTTCTCAGGGATACTGATTTACTCCGCCGCATCTAAACCAGCCCTCATTCAACAGCCAGCCGAAAGCCCCTGCTGCTAGCGCTGCTTAGTATAGCTTATTTAATAATTGTTTTTACTATGTAAGCTTTAATAAAATAAAATAAAATAAAAAATAAAAAAAAATTAAAATTTTTGTTTATTGCTTAATTTTTATTCACATAAAACTGATGAAAATAAGAGCAACTATTTCGATTATTTAGAAGTTCCTTTAGTGGTTAGTTTAAGTAGAGTCAAATACATCTCTAAAGTTCGGAAGATCGTGAACTTTTTTCATTGTCTTTCTAATTAATGACAGTAGATCTCTGAGTGAATATAATGACAATAAAATAGGTCTCTTAATTTAAATTCAAAAATAAATATATTTATACCCAAAAAGTTGATCACCTCCATGATATGTTTTTGAACTAATGTAATTTGTTCGCAAATTGTAAAATTATGAATATAAATCGGCAAAACTATCTTTAAAATCATACTTCGACAATAAGGATCAAGAATTATCAAAGTATCCCGAAAAAAAATTGCAAGGAATTTATCATGAGTATAATTTTTATCTGTAAAAATTGGTGTAGAAAAAATCTCGGTCCTTTTTTTAATAATAGAGATTATATTTATATTAAAGTTAATAGTAAATTTACCAAATATCGACCATTTTTCCATCACTTTTTGTTATTTTAGAGGCAAACCCTGAAAATCACTGCAGCGGCCGTCTTCAGTTTCTGAGCGACAAGTGATTTCCACAGGCTTAAAATAAAAAGAAAAAGATTATATTCATATATAATAAATTATTTGTTAAATGATAGTTGAAAAACAATCTATAAATCACAAGTATAAACTACTGACAAAAGTTCATGGAGGGTATATCTAGTGTGTCTAGTCCAGTCACTCTTTGTCCCAGTTGTTGATGAATTGGTTTGTTTTATATAATTTTTATAAAGCCGTAAAATATGTTTGGGCCTGCAAATCGATCTCCAGCTCCTCTTTTCCTTATTCAGGCGCTACTTCATTGCTATTGGTGGCTGCTTTGTTCCGGCTTGAGTACAACTTAATTCTTCTCTGCATATTTTTGTTGGATTGAGTATATTGTTGAACAATACAATATATTGAAGAGAATCATATATTTCGGTACATTTTTTGACTTAGACCCCAGATTTGCTCAAGTGTTGTTTTTGGTCCTTGTAGACTTTGGGGCTTAAGGATGACAATGAAGTTTGAAGGAGTATCTAACCTAGCTTTGCAAATGTTTCTAGTTTATTGATACTTC
Organism: Clusia tigrina; assembly: GCA_920105625.2. Taxonomy (NCBI): domain Eukaryota; kingdom Metazoa; phylum Arthropoda; class Insecta; order Diptera; family Clusiidae; genus Clusia; species Clusia tigrina. Next base: position 182,948,027 of record OV050031.1, read on the forward strand.
CCATCATTTGTGATATAACCTGTAGCAACTCTTCATTAATTAACATACAGTTTGAGAAGTGAATTCGTAGTAAAATCCCTGCCTCTGTCTCCTTAAATATTTTGGTCTATTCTCCAACTAGGAGTATTTTGAGTGCCCAGTCTATGAATATATACTTTTGGATTGTAACCGCCTATGATGCATCTCTGACACCTTCACGCCAAAATCTCTTGGCCATTTTTTTATTTACATATCTCTTTCTTGTATATAATTGTTTTAGTAGCTTGTTCTCATTTCCCTGAACCATTGCAGTCACTATTATTTATGGTGTAAGATATAATAATAATAATAATGCATTTAGTGATCATATCTACAGTGTTGAATACTGTTTCAGGTCACCTCTGAGACTCTGCATTTAGTGTTGAATATTGGACGACTTAGGCCAACAAATTAATTGGCTTCCAACACAATCGTCATCGTGTCACCGTCTGCGAACTCTGGTGGATGCATCTAGTTTTAATTTTTTGGGAACAAATATTGGTCCGGAAGCTACCTCGTTTTATGTTTTTGAATTGACCGAAATTATAGCTTTAACCTTTCTTTTTAATAGGAATGATGTTAATTAGTTGAATATAAGATAACTGCAACAATATTAATATATATAATAAGAATTAACACAGTAAAAGCTAACGTCAACAAAATACAATAGATAACCACAATGCATTGCACTACGAAACAGCGTTGCCACAAGCGGAGAGCCAGACGCCTTGTCAGCAGTAGGTTGCACAATTTCCGTCACATGTTAGATTAAGACAATTTTGTAAACCAGTTAGATTAAGAACGTTAATGAATAAAGGTCTCTTGACCAGCAAAAAATATTATTTTTGTGTTTTCCAACTTAAGGAACATTAAGTTATATATGTGGTCCTTGAACTCCTTTTGGAGCATAGAGCGCCAACGCCCTCTTCGCCAACGAACTCGGTTTTGTACAAGCGATCTCAGCTCGTTCCGCGATATACCAAGCGATTTCGTTTCTGCGTCTGTTGAACGTCGCCAGGTGATATGTGGCCTGCCTGTTCCACGGCCTGCTTGTTGAAAAGGGTTCCTGCTTGGCAACATTATCATTGCTTTTTCTCAATGTGTGGCCAATCTACTGCCATTTCCTTTTTCGTATTTTGGACGCAACGTGATTAGTTGAAGTCCTTCAATTAATCGATGAATGTTCATAATCTGCCATCCTGTTCATAATCTGCCATCCTGATTATTATGCAGCATTGATTATTTTCATATTATTTGATGTTGGTTTTTACGCGGCTGTTAAGAGGTGACATTTTAGCGTACGAAACTAGCCAAAAAACCCCCAAAGAAATAAAGTTAAACCATTTTATCTCAAACAAGTCAAGTTTCGTTCCTTTTCGTTGCGATTTGTCATCTAAAATTAAAATATTATATATAAATTATAATTATATTATGCATAAAAGTGATGAAGTATGAATTGGGGAGGGTTCTGGCAACTCTTTTCAATAGAATCTCCTAGGCAACAAAGTTAACAGAGTTTCTTTAAAATGACTAACAATTCAGGGATCTACATTATAATTGTGGAAAACTTGTCTAGTATAAATACTTGTTCATTCTCTCACATGTACCCGTCATTAGCAAACCATTCTTAGCCTCTCAATCACTATGGCACAATTTAGCTCGGAGTAAGTGAGAGGCGAAGGATAATTATGAAATAACTATTCCTAAAAATCTTGCTCCTCATTTATGACCGCTGTCACAAGCTCTGTGTCATTTTCTTCTTGTGTAACTCCATTCCTATTTTATGCAAGTGGGCTTTTTACCCAGCCATGTTTCTTTGTCATGCTTTGCTAGTTCTTTACGTTTAATTGAATTTGCCTCCGTATTAAAAACTGTTCTTATATTTTAGACTTTTTAATTCAATTCAGTGCCAAATGAATTCCAACGTCAAATCCCATTTTAATTTGCATTTGCTTCTGTCCCAAGGAAACACACAAAATTCGATTAAAGAGTCTCACAATTTTCCAGAAGAACGTCCAGTCGCAAAGTCCGGAAATTGTCGTTGGACTCTGTTGACACGTACTCCAGCCAACACGGCTGCCACTGGCAGCAGCAGCGGCAGCGGCAGCGGCGGCGGCAACTACAACAATAACAATAACAACAACAACACACCAAATATAAAATCATTGAATCTTCCAAGAGACGACATAACGCTCGTATATCGACGCAAGTCCTCCGGCAGCACACCGCACTCGGTTGTAGTGAATAATGGGGACAGGAATACCGGGGTGCAGCCCCAACCACCGCCGCCGCAGCAGCAGCAATACACAAACGTCTCAGATGCTTCATTCTTGCAAATGTCCGACGATTTCGAATGTCATGCCGATGGGTCTCTACTGTTGAGGTGAGTGCACGAGGGAAGTCTCTCTGCCACATACTCATATTTGCATCTTTCTAATGCGGCGTGTTACAGAATTCCCGCGCCTCACGTTGTGGCCGCACGCGCGTATCGCTTGGCACACAAACGCACAGCGGGCGCGACTGAACCGCATCCGAACGATGGCCAACAGCCGCCATACAGCACGTACGAGGGAGGCAGTTTGGGCGCCGGTGCAACGACAACGTCAGCTGCAAGCGGAAGTGGTGGCAGTGGGAACACTGCTGGTGGCCCAACAAACACGACCTTGACGCGCTTAGCAAAACTGCTGCATCAATCAAGCATCACCACGACGAAGCACGCACACGGCGACTACAGCTTTCATACAGCGCTGATGGCGGCACCGCCAAGTGGTGGCGCGGGCGACGAAGCGCCGCGACGCTTATCGTGGGAAAGGTGAGTTCATTAATTTATAATTTATGCAACATGTTGCAATTAGTTAAATTCACTTGCAAACTTGATAATTAAATATGTCGGCACTCAAACACTCCCACCCACACAAGGCACACTCGCACACACCCAAGCGCACGCATATACAGGCGCTTACTCGCACCGTGAAGCACGTTGAGTGGCGCAAGGTGCACAGTGGTTCTTGAGAGGAGAAACTTTTTTGAAACAAATTTAACAAATATTTTTTCATAAAACTTTTATCAACCTCTATTAGCCCCTTTAAAAGTGAAGCCTTTGGCAAGGTTATTTTTAAATCAGGATTTTATTTATTTATTTATTACCCACCATAATTCATTATGTTTTGGGAGACTGATTACAAGCAACGAAGGCATTCAACTCGCAGAGAAAAAGAAGTGTTTCGAACGTCTGTGAGGATATCTTGCTTAATACTAGACTACGGAGTGAGTTATTATATACGAGACTGCCTCTACCTGCGTTGTGGAAGGACAAAAGCCATTTTCTTCTTCGAGTTCGAACAGTACCATGGAGCATGGGGGTCAATGTAGTCGAAGATTATATTTAGCAGTCATACAACCACAAACATATTTTTCCAATTTAAAGATAATTTTGAAAGTTTGGTGTGTTCATAGAACAGATTTATGTAGGCATGGATCACTCCCTTACTCTAAATTTACTACAAAGAAATAAGAGCATTGGTATTATTGGTATAATACAGCAATCCAAGGAAAACAAACTTGGATATCCTTTGCATTATCCTAGAATATACTAAAAAAGATTGTAGTATAGAACTACACTTAATACATGTGAATATCAGTGGTGAATGTTCTCTAAACGGAACCACAAAATATCAAAGGCGGTTCTTAGACAATTGGTAGAGAAAAGTAGGAGTTTTCCAATATGAGGAACACCACTAGATTTTAGGCCTCCTACATGGTATCCCCAACCAAGTATAACAAAGAACTGAGAAGAAGGACTCCATTTCCGATATGTGTGAGTAATGAGTAAATTTTATCAGTGGTGACCAGCACCCTAAGCGAGCGCATTGGGCGATTTAAACATTTATCCCATTAGTTATTCCGAGGTCTGGTAGACAAAGAAAAATACGAACAATTGTTTAAATATAGCTTCAGCTCCCGCTTTCATGCAGAAGTATCATTAACTGGATTTTAGTCATGCCGAAAACCAGAAGAATGCGGTGAGAGGTTCAAAGCGATCATTAACATAGGCTAGAAACTGTCTTACAACTTATGTGGGCTTTTTCATACACGAACTTCTTGAGAAATGTAACAACTTGAGATTTAGCACTCAAAGTTATGCAGGTGATGGATTGGCTATGAGCAGTCCAGATTAAGGATTAAATATAAATTTAACAAAAATCGTCTTAGTTACCACCTACACGAAAGACAGGAAAACAACTTTCGAAAGATCTATTCTTGGCGGTAGTATCATGAAGTTCTGAAGTTGTCTGCCAAAAACATCGTTTCTAAGACTTATGAGGATTAGCATAATGCACTAACTGCATTGCCTTATAAGTATGGGTAGGTTAGGATCAATGAAAACATGCCTAACTGTTGTTTTGGATGTGCCAGTAGAAAGCGATCATAATTATACAAACTGTCGCTGATATTAAAAGCGCAGATATATTGTTTCATATGGCGATACGGGCAAACTTTCTATCAAAAGTGTCCGAATCATTGCTGCTCGCTGTTAGTTTCAAGGTTCTGCTACGAGTATTTGCCCGCCAATAGATCTAACTTAGGTCTCTGTGCGCAAGAAACATTCTATATAATATAATAATTTTTGATAAGGTAAGAAATTCCAGATATCTCAATTTATTAATTGTAAGATGTGTTTTTCTGAGTGTACGAGTATTTCTTCTCTACCAGTCAATTGACATTTCGTTCCACTGTAGATAAATATCGATAATTTGTATACGCGTTTCCGCAAAATGTCTGATATTTTGTTCCTTTTCTTTCCGCCTTAATTATTTTGCGGAATGTTGCGGTATGGTGTCCAATTTAGAGGAGCTGCAAACAGGAAATTAAATTTCTCTTATCATTTATCAACATTGAATTAAGACTTACATATTTGGTGTATTGTTAGGATAAACGAGAAAACCATCCAAATATAAACCACCAAAAAATAACTTGAAATTTGCGCTGAAAGCATGACAAGTACGTGATTTACAATCGAGCGGTCCATGGGCCGAGTGCGAGTAATCAGTGGAAAGATTTCAGCAATAAATTAAGGGAATTTAGCCGGCATCTAATAAAGAGCAGCGGATGAAAAATATTGCATTCGCAATTTTATTATCAGGGGTATGAAATTAATTAAAAAATTACAAAAAGAGAAGTTCTATAAAAGAAGCGCAATCAATGTCAGTAATCTAGGAAAATAATGCCGACTTTGCTGAGTTCTGCGCATTTGAGAGGACCAATTTTGGTATACATGAGACATCAGAACGGCATTTTTAATCCGTACGTAGTTTTTCTTTTCATAAATAACAGAAAACAAAAAAGTTTTAAGTCGTGGAATCACTCGACAGATCCGTTTGCGAAGTTACTTGTCCAGGGGAGTTTTCAAGTTATAGAGCTATTGTGGAGACACGAAGTAGTTTTCATAATGTAATGAGGAATATATTAGAATTGCATATTGTAAATTTATATAAAACCCGTGTCAAATTCCCTGCTTTGTAACTTCCATGATAAAAATACAAACCTTATAGTCAGTAAGTTAATATAGATATCAAGCAAGATGTATCTATTACTATCTCCTCACCATATTAATTGAATGATTTAAACAATTCTGCCTTTTCTCTCAGTTCAACAGAGTCATCATCAATGTTATAAACAAATTTGCCACAGAGTCAATTTCTTTTCGCATACTACACACACACACTTGTAACGTTAAAAAGCAGGTGTGGATGATGTGGTGATATATATATATATATATATATATATATATATATATATATATAAACACTTCTTGACTCGATTAACCATATCCAGCCTGTACGCACTTCTTGTAAATAGCATTTCCCAAGAATGAAGAGAGATATTGATCTGAATATTAAATGAAGATAAAGCTCAACATTTATGTAGATGAGAAGTGTTGTTTATGGGGCGCTTCGGATCACTAAAGCGCTCACCTCTCAAACGCCTACATTAATGATATCATCTTATCTCAAGAATTACAAGAGCTATTTTGCTGACATATCTTACCAGGACAATAAAAAAATATCTGCAAGCCCCGACGGTTCAATGAATTCTCCCTTTTTATATAATATTTTAAATATTTTTTGGATTATAATTCTTAAACCCCTGGAGATGGTCTCTTAAATGCTTTTTCCAAATCTTTGTATCTTCGAGTCGAAGGCTTTCAAAACAGAGCAATTATCTTTCGGATCTCAAATTATTTAGTTTATATATTTAGTTGCAATATTTCAATATTCGAGGCGCACAGGACTGTCTACGTTTGAGTTCGGACAAAGTTTAAACTCCATGCTTTTAATCCTTATTTGGCAATACCACTTTATATTTAAATTGATACGTTATTTTTTGTAAATTTGTGTGTATTAAATTCCTTGTATTTGAGATATTGCTGAGAAATTAGGATAGTATAATAAAGCTGCATAAATTCACACAAAGACTGGTTCCATGGAAGAAACAACTTGTATATTTTTTTTGTGGGTTTTCCTTGAACAGTGAAATGCGAAACTAATCAGAAATGGATTTTGGAATATTATTCTTTCGACTAGTTTCAAGTTTTATTATTATATGCAAATTTACATTTTACTCGCATCTTTCTGGTCCTTGAGTTTTTGTGCGAATAAAAACTTCAACCCCATTTACCGCTTCCCACCAACTGTTTTTGCGGCGATTTGTTACTCGTAGATAGTTCGTACAAGGCAACAACCGAAATCCTAAATGTTGTTTGCAGGTAAGCCGTGTGGATATTGTGGACGACACCACGCATGTCATCCGACCCACACCAGTCTTCATCCGACGTCTTTCATGGCACTTGGAAAAAAGTTGTTGAACATACAAGCATAAACCTTATATCAATCGGCTCTCTGGTCTAGTTGAGTCAATTGGCTCATAGGTTTGAATCTTGCCCATCCTGGATGACTACGAAATATTTCTCTGCAAATATTTTGCTCCTCGAGCTGAAACCCTTAGTTGCTAGTACTCATTCTAGCAAAATCCTCAAAGGCTTAATTAATACTAATAATCATCTTTAAACACACGAACACGAATCCGATGTCAATTCAGTGGCAAATTTATATTGGAGCAAATTGTATCTGTGAATTGAGGACATTCAGTTGTACTGCACTCTGAAGATGGCATACAACAAATATAAGCAAATTGTGTACTGCACACACCGGACTCTGAGGTCCTTCTAAGATTGTCTTAGCTGATTACGAGTCCTTGCTATTAGAAACTAAAATTCGTTAACAAAGTGTGAGGAAGGGGCATGTGTAAAATGTAGCAAAAATTCAGTGCTATGTTGATCCTTGTATTGATGTACAAATCGTATTACATAAATTCTTATATTCCACTTGTTTGCTTGTCAAGGTTACCGCTTCAGTCAGGTGTGACACAAAAGGATGTATTTGTGAAATGGAGACTCGCCTCTTTAGCATATCTCTCCTCTCTTTCGAATATGCGATTTAAAGGAAATTTATTTTAAAATAAACCTTTTTCCTTTGTTGTTGATATTATTGAAATATTATTATTATATCTTACGCAATAATTAATTATGACTGCAAGGGGTTGGGGAATGGGTACTAGTTACTGACTCGAAGGGAAAGATTCTTTAGAAAGAAGCTTTTTTTGAGAACAACCCTAGGGCAGGATTTGAAGATGCGTCCCTCTGATTGTGAGTCTAGCATGCTTAACACTATACCACAGAAGGCGTCTTCTTGAAATATTATTTTATACTCCTGGTACATATTATTAATTTAGGTAATTTAAAATTTTTTGGGCTTGTAGGGATCAAGTTAAGTTAAAAATGTTATTATTATTTTTATTATTAATATGCCTTACACCGTAATTAATTAGATCTGTGAGGGGTTGAGGGAATGAGTACTAGAAGCATCGACTTGGAGAGGAAAAGGTTTAGAAGCATTTTTCAGATCGTGCCCACGGCAGGATTCGAGCCCACGCAAATGTCAAATATTATGAGAAATGCCGAGAAGTTTTCCGAAATCCACAAATTTGGTTCCAAGTGATTGGCAAAATATCCTTTAAACGCACTGTGAAGAAAATACCATCTAGTCGATTGGTGCTCTAACTGATAATGCATCACAAACTAAAAATCAGCTTGAAAATGTCCATGAAGACCACATAGTTTTATTAACATATCGCAAAAGTTAGTTACACTAACACTCCTTTTGCAACCCAGCAACATTGCTACATATATTGTAAGCACCCCCCTTGCCGGCGGTTTTATATTCTTTGCGTATCTGCTTTAGAGTAAAAGGAAAACTTCGCTTGTAGACAAACTTGAAACTGCACCAATTTTATTTTATTCCAACAATTAAATATACTAAATTAATTACACTAAAAGTTTTGTTACTAAAATTAGTTCGTTGCTAAGAGTTCCATGACTGGATTATGTCCAGTAAGCAAACCCCTTGAGTTTGATAATTTAGCTTTATTCAAAGTAGCAAAATGCAACAATGCATCTGAGAAATTTCCTCGAAAGTTTAACTCGCTTCAGTTTCAATTCAATAGCAATGCTGCTTTCAAATTGCAACTGAACTGCTGTTCTTCCACGTTGCTCTTTCATTGTCGTATTCGAATGTTTTAAACTGCACTAGAATATTGTTCGTTAGTGCAAACAAGATATTTAGATAGCTGATATATAAAGGGTGTTACACAATGCGACTTAAAAGAACTGGATGCCCAAATTTACTAAAACGGCAAGGATATATTCAAGCTTTTCTGTCTGTTTATTTCAGCGGGAACTTATGTATTTTGGGCGGATCAAGTTGAGGAATTTTACTCATATCCAAGATGTCTTTTGTGTGTACCAGCGCTGCGCAGTCCGTGATCAAGTGTAGTGAGGTTTCCACTGTTTCTCAGAATTACAGAATCTACACATTGCATTTACCGCTAGACCATACTTATTCAAATGGTAGTAGAGTCTACAATGACCAGTGATGACTCTAAATTTGCTCCGAGGCATGCTTATCAGTTTTTAGCTCATTTAGGATAAAAAATAGCCTCTTTCATGACAAGGCTTTTACTTGTCTTAATCCAGGAAGGTTCTTCCAGGATTGACTTATTGTTTCTTTGGTGCATTTCTTCAGCAGACCTTCAATAGTAGTGGATGGTAGTCCATACAAGGGTTCAAGACCATTAAAATGAGAAGATGCAGCTTTCCCTGCTAAGCCATCTCATTTCCTTCTATTCCTGTATGGTCTGGTACCCAGAGTAGGAATAGTTTATTAATACTGCTTAGGGTGGTCGCTTCCCAATACAGTACCATACTAGTTTATACTTCACCAACGGTGAGCTGAAACATTTTAAGCCACTTGCTACCTGTTATTTCAGATAGAACGTCATGGTTTCTTCAGTCACTTGGTAGGAGAGACTGCAGATTTCTGGCAGGATTGATGACGGGTTATTTTGCGTGGGCTAAGCATGTGCCAATGATAGGCATTGCAGAACAGTGCTTTTTTGTACCAGGCTTGTGGAGAGGAAGATTAGACGGTGTACCGCTTTTTGTGCGAGTGCTCCGCTTTCGTTAGAATCAGGTTCTGTGTTTTTGGTACTGACATCTTAAGTAGCGCAAATTTTGGTTACTTAGGGGCAGGTAGATTCAAATAAAAATAAAAATGGGACTTCAAATATAGTACTATAGATGTCTTTTGATCTAAGTGCTAAATATGACTAGTTATTCCGACCAAAAAAAAAAACGTTTTACTATGCGATGTAAACAATCTAAGCAATGTACATCATCCTTCCTGAATATGGAAAAGTATCGAAAATTAAGCATCAATCGGCTACCACAGTTTTTAAATCTGCCCTGCAATCAATTAGTGAATCCATTGCTGCTAAGGCCTACGCATTCCTTGCAATTATTGCCCCTGTATGACATTATTAAGGCTTCCTCTATCGCCTTGGATGTCATTCGTTAAATTTCGAACTAGTTATACATGTAAAGGGGATTCCCAAGAATGATGGGGAGTAATGTGGCATGTGCTAAAAGAGCTCAAGAGGTTCTGTTAAAACATGATTTCCATATAAAATATCATTTTGAATAGCATTAATTTCTTGAATATGTTCAAAAAACATTTATTTCTAAAACTAAATATTGTTACGAAGATTAGTTTGGCTAACAGATCGATCACTGGATAGGTTTTCATTTAGTTGATCATTTCGTTTTAAAGTAGTTTAATATAATTGAATCTACTGCTCTCGAGGATATTCCAACACATTTCAGAACAAAGTGCATGAAAACAAAAATGATGTTGATGCCATGGTGACTTATTATTTATGACACGCTATTTATGATTTGTATTTATGATTTCTTGTTTATGATTTCTAGTTTATGAGTAGCGGTTTATGTCTCATTGTTCATTATACTCGTATGTTATTAATCACTTCTCCTGTTTTGTTATGGATGACGCAAATTCGACTACGTCTCAATATACTTTAATTAGAATCAGTGAAAAGGAAATGCAATGCTAACACTCCAACAAAAGTGTTCCAATTGCTTATTGTGGTGCTCAAACGACACTAAAAGTAGCGAAGAGCCTGGACCTGTATGAATATTCCGCAATTGATTTCAGAATTGTGTTTAATTGATACGAAACTCTTTATTTAGTGATTTTAAATATAATCGCAGCTATTAAAATGAAGACATTTGTGATTCATGGCAAAAGTTCAGGTATCTAAAATCTGACTTGATTAACCAAAATCCAATTCCATTTGAATTTGTCCAATATTTTCTATGAAGTAGAACCACTGTGCCTCGCACTCAATTTGCAAAGGTTGAAAATTTGATAATTGTTAAATGTGCATAACTAAATGGATGCTGAATTTCTAATTTCTCCTTTTTGTAAATAATTTGAAAAGGCAATTTCCGCTGCCATACCCACTCGTAAGTGGGTCCTTTGACGGACCTTTTAGTGTGGTGGCATGCACATTATTAAACAGTGCTGCACAAATATCAAATGATTTTGTCCTTGGTATGCACACTGCACTTTCTTCGTTAAACTTTGGTATTTGCGCACTGAACCAAAAATAAAACTTCTAGTGTAGTTTGAAACTAAATTTAGAATTTTTCAATTCGAGATTGTATGCGTTGCCACTGCTGCCACTGCTGCCAGTACTGCCACAAATGTAACATCCTCCCCACCGAGCGCATGTACAAGTCGCTTGCTCAAGAAGGACGAGAAATTATTTTCCTGCGCCACTTAATTGCCATGCATTATTCATGAAGCAAGCACGAAGAGAGCGAGAGCGAGTGCGAGTGCGAGTGCGAGTATTTCAGCAGCGCGCTGGAAGTGGCAACCTGCAACGCTGCTGGCATTCAAGGAGGTAGCAATAATGCCATCTTTCGTCTACGTCCTTTGCTTGTTTTTATTGACAACTGAAAAATAAACAAGCAAATGTACAAATGAAGTGTAAATTATGGAACAGAACTTTACCACAAGCGGATGCTGTCGATGATGCGTGGTGTGTGGTGGAAGCTGCGGCGTAAACAACGTACACAAAAATAAACAAACACAAAATTCGCAATAAAATTAATAAACGACAAACACGACGAACATGACTGACTGGCAGCAAAATTCAGACCAGTGACATTTGATGACTGTGGCAGGCAGCCAACTGCACACGAGTAGCAGCATCAGCAACATCAGCGTCCCCAGCCCCCAGCATGCAACCTTGCGGGCATCAGTAGCTGTACTCGTAGATGGGGCCATATGCGTGCACATGGGACACATTTGCCAATACGGAGTTTGCATGTGAAATGTCCTGCACCATTGCGAGAATTATACAAGCGCCGGAGGCACTCAATTCCCACACACTCGTATACACACAAATACATATTCGCACATGGCGTGTTAACCAGGATAAGCGCAACTGCTAACGGCTTTAAAGAAATCGTCCAAACCCTGCAAGACAACTTCACGCTCAGTACGAGTAGCTGAAGAGTGCTTTCATACATAAGTTAGTAACAATTATCATTAGAGACTTGAACAAGTTAAGGACTTCCAAGTGTCGGCGACAACCAACATCAACTGGAATTACATCACCAACACAACCACACACTCATATACCAGCATCATCCCAGCAGAAAAACTGATTAGCGAGCTCCTTATATACAAATATTAGTACGGAGCCATTAGGATGCCCTCACAGTCACACAATTATCGCTCCTTTCAAGTGCTCTTAGACGGTGAATACAGGAGAAGCATCTCCCGAAGTGAAAGCTGTCATAAATCTCACAGCCACGTTTCATCATATTCGTTATTTATCTGATAACTCTCACCAATTTAATTTATATTGCAGAGTAATAAAGAATTAAAAAATACATTATATAAATTCAATCAACTTGTCTGATATTGATTTTAAGATATTATCATATAATTTCTTACTTTCGTAGAGTTTCTGACACCTAAGTAGCGCTCTGGGTACATTAACTACCATAGTAGCCTCCTGGAGAAAATTACTATGCCGTCGACAAAAATTAAAAGTACACGTGGGACAGAGAAGCAGTTTGCAGCTAATTATTCCATAGCCACAATGAAAATGTGTAGGGTGTTGTTAGTGATCATATTGCCTATTAAGTTTTTGATTTGTTCGCCAAGCACCGGGAGATTGTTACTTCTTTAGTGTACCATGATCGCATTCAGCATATTTGGTCATGATTTTAATATTTTCTTATATAGCGGTTCCTTTACGTGTACTCGAATTTTCGACAGGGATCGCTGAAAAATCAGATGTCACCCGAAATTTGCAAAGTTCCCTTGGCATTTATATTGAGGGCACTTTGGCAAATTATAAAAGATTGCTTTACACTTCAACCATGTTCCCAAATCTGGAACTTTATTTCAAAAATCTGTATTGTGTTCTTCAAACTTACACAGTTTGCTTATAGCAAAATTGTGTAAATTGTTGAAGATTCGTTTTGGCTTATCGGGTATATTAATTAACAAAATTTACGTATATGAAGTGAGACCGTAGAGAAGCTATTGATGCATCTTATTTCTTCAAAAATGCAGTCTAAATTCATATTTTAGTCAAGTCAAATTCTCGCACCATGGTCGATGCATATTTTTTAATGTTTATCATTGGTCCGAACTAGATATGTTTTAAACAATTTAGGCTAATATTGATCCCTACTCAATACCATACGTCGAGAGCAATCATTAACTGAATGAAATCACAATTTGGCGACAAAGTAATTCCGAGGAAAGCCTGTCCATTGGACTCCAAGATTTGTGATGATAAAGCAGCAACGATTACAGCTCCTAGTCATATGCAATATGACCAGCATTTACTTGAAAAATTGGATGTAAATTTAACTTCCAGAAAGAACTTTAGCAAGAACAGTGACCGGGGCCATATTAGTATAATTCTATTCATACACAAATCAATCTTCCTAATAATATTGATCGTTGATCAAAATTAACTTTTGGTGTTCTTTTCTAGAGTTTAAATTGTATCACGCTTAAAAAACACCGTTTAATATTGGTCCCTACTACTATTTATTCACTTATTATCAAAGTATATTACATTCAAGTCCTATGCGGGATATCGTGCGTATTTCAAAGCATAGGAAATATTATTTTATTAATGACTGACCCATCTAAATTCCGTCACATTATTTATTGATCTCACACAATAATTCATTTTGTCTTCAAGGGTTTCGGAGAATGAGTACTTTTAACGAAAGCTTTAGACTTGAAGAGAAAACGATTTTGAATGATACCGACAAAACAATCAAATTAGATTGGCAGTACGTCCATTTTTTTACATCTGTATTATTAGTTATAAACTATGTGGGGAAAAGAAAAATATACTCACTGATGGCTGAAAATGTGAAATCAGGGTTAGTATTTCTTAATCAATATACTTCCTTTGTAGGAAACTTGACTAGTTTAGGCTGTTTCGGTAATATCTTATCCATAACTGTGGAACTGGTATAGAACTTGCATGTCAACTAAGATTTTCCAATGGATTTTGTAAATCTTTTCATGCCTTATTTGACATCTGCATTGACTTAAATAACTGTGTGAGGTTTAACTTTTTATTATTGAAAGTTATTATTGAAGCAGATCAAGAACAGATCAGTTTTAGCGAATTCAGCGGTAACATTAAAATGCCGAAACGAACTTAATACTCACCGCCTCGGTAAAATTTCCAGTTAGCTGACAGCGTTGTTGAAGCGCTCCGACAAACTGGAATAATTCTGGTGTCGGTAGTAGTGCTTCTGACTATCCACACCTGTAAATCAAAGCTAGAATTTGCTTTGTCACAGATCTCCAAAAACTTCGAAGAACTCCACGCAAGGACGTGGATCTCCACTTCTATATGATCCAATTAATATAGAAAATAACCATTTGTACCGACATACTCGTATATATGTTGATTGGGCATCAATCATCACAAAATTCAGCTTCAATATTATAATAACAGTTCATTTTGTCCCCTGCTTGTACATCTATGAAAAAATGTGTATGAACATATATTTATAACATAGACAAAAAATATCTAGATATAGATCTCTTTTCGTCTTTCGTCTGTTTTTTTTTGCTCACGCATTTATTGCCCCCAATCCCTCATATCCTGTCATATAAGCAATATAATCTTTAAACTTTTCATAAGTACTGCTTAAACGTATCCACTTTCATACTCCCGCTTTAGCTGTGGGGATTGTCATTGGAAAATTTAGGCCAACAAATAACAGAAATATTACTACCGCCAACATCGTTTACAAGTTTAACAAAATTCCTTTGGCATTATTGCAACGTACTTGGATTCGGGCAGCCCAACATTGCCATTAATATTGACTAAAAATTTGTATCACAAATTTTATCCTTTATTAAATGTTCAGCCCTGATACCTTTTAATCTCAGTGAGTTAGCACACCCTAGGAAGTGTGTATCCATTAGCAAGTGACTGTTTCCCAATATAAGTGAAGGCTAAAGTTTTTGTGCCAATACATTCTTTTTTATTGAAGTTGTTCAATTTTTGTAGAAGAAATCACAACAAGCTTTCGAGTCACGTATCTTTCGATGCATTTCTCAGTGTTCCTCAAGGTGATGATTGGTTTTAGTTCCCTTCACAACTTTCAATTTGTTGCCAAAACAGATAAGTTTGTGCAAGAAGCAAAATTCTTAATAAACTCTCCGAATTGTCTTTCAAACTGTCTTGAATGTAGAATTACTTTCCAACTAGTTACCAACTAATTAATTTTTCAGCAGTCACGGAACTAGTTTCCAATTTTACTGCAGGGATCGCAACACTCGCTCACTCTGCGTCTACTCGTATCGCGTCTCGTATCGCTCTGTAACCGTAAACCAGTTGGTTGGTTGCTAACCTAGTAGAGGGGATGAAGGGTGGGTACAGCATGCGACTGACTTGCAAATATTGGATTCTTATTTGGGGGCGTTGGGCTGGCCGTTGCGTAAGTTCGTAGGAGGAGTCCTGCTTTCTCCCACTCTCTTCCTGTACTGAAGTGTGCTTTTGCCGAATGTCAATTGTGTTTACTGTTAAAACAATGAAAGCTACTCGAAAGGACAGTCAGGAGGAAATGTCCGTCGTGCAGGCTCTTTCAGTCCACTTGAAGTTTGATTCAATTTGCATTGATTTGCCCAGAGCAATTTGTAAATCTGCTTTCGTTTTTGTTTAATTATGGAATTCTAATTGCCGCAGAGATTTTGCTTAACTTATCACAACAACAGAGCGTTAGATGATTCAACAAAACTTACTCCTGGATCATTTATTTGGGTTGACGATACAACGGACCCAAGTAGGACATTAGCCGTACATATTGTAGGCATTACATGACTCGCGTAACTGGTTCGCTTTTTATGACGAACATAATTACGTGACAAAAAGCAGTAATTACCTAAAAGGATAAAGTTACCGAAAATGCGAAGGTAAGTGGGTTGGCTTGAACGGGCTTGAATGGGCATGAATGGGCACAAAGGCATCGCCGACAGTCACACTGCATGGCATAATGCGCAAAAAGGTCAAACGTATTTCTGGGTGTCATGGTTTTAGCCAACTACTTACAGAAGCTGAACACTTGCGCTGCAAATGTTTTTCTTTCCTTTTTGTATACTTCCTGATTTTAATTTCAAAATTTCCGCTCA
The DNA here is from genome assembly GCA_920105625.2 of Clusia tigrina. Lineage (NCBI taxonomy): Eukaryota > Metazoa > Arthropoda > Insecta > Diptera > Clusiidae > Clusia > Clusia tigrina. Next base: position 182,964,208 of record OV050031.1, read on the forward strand.
CAACCGTTCTGTCTACTTCAACCCACACTAATTTGCCCGAGTAATTTACTGCCAAGTAAAACAAAACGAAGGGATGCAGGGATGTCGCCTGTATACACTCAGCTAATGATTATTTGTGTAAGGATGATAGGTTAATGTGAGCGAGCGAAAGGGAGTAGGAACGCCAAGATATGGAAGTGTTGGTAAATATTTGTCTTCAATTTGTCATATCTGCTGGCAGGCGATTGAGTTATCTATTTATATGGAATTGGTGTGTTCCGTGGAATAAACGGATACTTCCTGTGAACAGCTAAATAAATGATTTTTATGCATTTATTTCTGTGGAGCTCTTTCCCAAAATAGCGCAAAGCATCCCAAATTGTCGCTACTTTCTGTTTTTAGTCCTGTTAACTTTCTGGGAGCAGTTTGTCAATATTCATTTTTCATTCGAGTCACTTCTTTACGCAATCATTCTGGAATTCGGAAAAATTCCAAGCCAAGAGTGTCTCTTACTATACAGCAAACTACCGACAGCTGAAAAGGATATTCGTAAACCTGAACATACATATATACTCGTATACGAGTATATACAAAACCACAGATTTGGGCCGCGGATTTAAAGAGGCAAAAACTGCTGCTTTTATGTAACCAACAACTCTACATTCCGATAACTGACCAAGTACACAAGGAGGAACTGTGAAGGAACTGTGACCATATTGGGACAAGGTGCACCAATATACTGGATCGCTTATACGACTTATCTTAGAAAGTGTATACGATCAAGAGGCACAGCCATATAATTTATTGTGAGAGTACCGGCAGCAAGAATTGAAAGACATGGTCGAACTAGTGGACATGGCACCACCTGTGTATATAATATTAATGTTCTTCTGGGGCGTCTTTATTCTATTGGTATATCAGACAAAACTGAGTCATATTCCCAACAAGTAATTAATTCACATAGCAACCGTATTCAAAATTTGAACTTCACATCGTAAAAAATAGAAGAGAGTGGTCCAAACGGCCTTGAAGGTCGCGGCGGCTTGGAGGTAAAATTTTATTATACCCAACTCACCAACATACCACCAAAGAAATCAATCAACGTACACATCACTTCCTTCCAATGCAATTTGATCATACTGATAGACCCTAAACTACAATAAAACTAAGTGTGGCAGAATGGGGAAGAAAAATCTGGGTTAGTCTAGAACAAATATAAACGCCTGAATAAACTTTATAGAAGAATGAGTGGTGGATATACTGCGGTATCCTTTCAGCTTGTCGTATAACTGAGACACTATAATAAAAGTTGTTGAATGACAGATATTCCCCTTCATAACCGATAACGATATATGTCTCCCACCCATAATATCAGACAAAATGCAAGTCACAGTATTCCCAACTCGAAGACCATTGTTGACTGATACTCGTCTCTGAACGGCGTGGCAAAAAACCACTTATGCTGAATTAGAATCTACCGTGGATCTGCATGCCAAACGATCTTACGAATTGTTATGTCGAATTGTTATGTCTGTAGCTACATTTAAATGGTTTATTCAGCAGGGAAGCTATTGAGGCAGCTGACAGTAGATGGAAAGTTGCATCCATTGACGGACATTATGGTATAGGCCAGACAATAAAATATCCGCCAACCTTATTTCACTCAATAGCAAACATATTACAGCGATTTACTGAGATGTTCTCTAAGGGACCCTTGTAACTCTTTCCATTGTTAATATGATTTGTGCAGAAAATGTAGAGCAGGGATCTATAGTTTATCTTCGAGGCACTTATCCCTGTTTGTTAGAAGGGCACTTGGGTAGTTAGTTCCTTTTTATTTCGGAGGCAATCAGCTTAAACTTTTGTCTGAAATATTCCAATTGGACTCTGCCATACCCATTTTGTGTCTATTTAACTGTAAGAATTTGTGACCAGCAGAGTGCTTGGTGTGGTTGTACCAATTCTCAATCTCAAAAAATAAATTGTTTCCTTCTGTATGGCAAAAGCAAACTATATTTATAGACTATAAAGTCCAACTTCGTGCACTTTTTGCTTTGGGTGACTAATGTCGAACACGATGACAATGGAGAATGTTTCACTGACATGATTATTAAAATTATCTCCATAGTTGGAGAATACAATTTCATTCGCAGCAATTTTAATTTTACAATTTTTTTATATTTATCTTTTTCATTCACAGGCGCAAGGATAGCAGCGCGCTGCAACGTTCCGCCAGCATTGATTCCTTTGCCGAGATAGTGTTCAGTGATACCCCGCGTCCCTCACTTGATATACCACGCCCTGCAGTACCTTTCAGCAAACGCCCATCCGCCAGTAGTTTATTCGCGAACTGCACTGTAACGCCGCAATCTACGCAGCTGAATATCAATTATGGGGACATGGCCAGCATAAGCAACGCCGGATGCAGTCGACGCGAAAGTCTGTTAAGCCCGTCGTCGACGCGACGAAATAAAGCGACCAGAATTATAAACGGTAAGTTGAGCATTTTATTAAGCATAATTGGAATGAACGGCAATTGAGTATGTATAAAGCGAGGTAGTAGTGTACCTAAAGAAAAGTAAAGTAAAGTCGAAGAAAATAAAGCAAAGAAAAGTACGAAGAAAGTTCTCGAGAGTAACTTGGTAGCGAAGGCTTCGCATTGGCTAAAGTAGCAAGTTAATTTGAATTTAAGTTTATTTATTGCTTTTCTCTTTACGGTTGAGTGCAAGTTGACAAGACTTTATGGTGTAGTACGAAAACAAAAAAGTTATACGTAAAGTGAGATTAAAACTTTGCTATGTCAACTGAACTGAAATGCGAGTAGAGTAGCAGCAGGCACAAATGCAAAAGTGGTAGCGGCGCATGAGGCGCACTGGACAGAATGCAGAATGCAATTAATGCATTTAAAAGTTTATCACGGTCGGAAGCTGGGCGGAAGGCGGCAATAAAACTAAAGCGTAGATACTTAAATACAGATAACTTAAAGAGAAGGAAGCGCTGCGGCCTTGTCAAAGCTTACGAGTTTATCAGGGTTTATCTTAAACTGTGTCACACTTGTCGGAGGTTTGCACATGCAATTGTGATAGCCGCATGTTAAAGCTCCTTGTATATGGGGAAATAAAATCTTAACTCCGCGGTCTTCATGGAGAGGATTTGTAGCTATAGCTGCGTGTGTTTTACGTCAATCAATATGGTGGCTTGCGAGGTAAGAGTTAGAAATTACCACAATTTTTTAAAACCAAAAACAGTAGTTGACTATATTTCCTCAAGGCAACTTGATTGACAATAACTTTCACCAAACAGAAAGTACCATTTCGCCTGTGATGCAATAGCTGGGAATTAGACCCATTAAATCACAGTGATTCCACATCTATATATAGAAAAATTGTATTATATATCATATCATTCTATTAAAAATCTCACACGGTTTGCATGTCGTTTAGAGCAGTCCAACATTAGAAGGCAGTTCTGACTGATTAATGATTTTTAATATAACGATGACGATATAGAGCTACTCATAAAACTATCAAACACGTCATATGCAAGCGGTTGCTCAGCGCTTTTGGGGATAACCTGTCTCTGTTTAATTAACTCAATAAAACAGTATTGTATCTTACAAATGTATTTATGTATCTACAAGATTAATCGTTGTTTTGAGAGACTCATTTTCTAGCATAAGCTAAGCTCAAAATGCATATGCCGTCCACTTATGGGTGTAGGGCATAATTCGAACGTTTATTTTCATTGTGTACCCCGCAACCAGACAACACATACACTGATATTTTTTGCACTTCAAGCATTTCTTGTTTAACAAATTTCATTTTCTTCCAACTCTAAACGCGATTCACTGCGTCTTCATACGAGTGAGAAGTGTACAAATGGAAAAAGAGCGAAGACGACGGCTTTTACTATGATATACGTATGTATTTATATGCATCTACATAGCTACGAGTAGATCTGCATGTATGTATGTATACTTGTAGAAACCAACCGCGATCAACGTTCGTAACGGCCACTCAGAGAGACGCGCCTCAACAACTTCGTTTTCAGTTGTCAAATTTACGTGCTGGTAGTTAAAGCTGATTTCGTGCGTGCTCGAATCGTGTGGAAAATTCCAATCCTTCAGTATTTTCCACCATAATTTAAGGATTAGAATTAAGATGATCACTGTGAACAGTATTCAAACATCATTTTGTGCACAATTGAACCTATTCAAAATTGACAAAAATTACAAATGAAAATTGGAAATTTAGGTAAAATTTCGGTTACGAAGGCTTTGTATTTGTTTGCGGTAGTGAACAAATCTAACTCGAACGAGTGTTGTGTATATAGTACGAAGTGCGAGTGGCTACCTGTTTGCGCGTGTGTGTATTAGTAGTTTTACCTGTTCGCTGGTGCTGTGTCGATCGGCTCTCTCTATCTCTCTTTGTAATCGATTGAGCGAGAGCTTGTGCAATTTGAACTGAGAAAACAAACTCGAGTGCTTAAGTACGTGTTCATATGTAGATATGTCTGTTCATTTTGCAAATGCAGTACAAGACAGATACAAAAGAGTGGAAGAGGTGTAAACCGTGCTTGATTTGTTTGCTTGAAGAAACCCTAACCACGTCAATGCACCTACAATGAAAATGGCTAATTTGAAGAAAAATACGACAACAATAATAACAAAAGCCAACAAATTAGATACAAAATAAAAGTGTCTGCTGGTTGAGTGCATGCGTGTTCCATGCGTTTCTTTGTCTCGCATATATATGTGTGTTACCTAAACTACACCCACAACCTCCAATGCAATCATAAGCTCCAATGCGCTTCTCCCTTTTTTACTATCATTGTGGGAATTTAAGATTGAGCTGAAATTGCATGAATGAATGGAACTCGCTACGCGACGCTACGAAACTTCAGTAATTGTCTATCTTCATCTGTAAGATATAATCTGAATCTGTGTCTTGCTGTGCAACGTTGTAGCGAAAGTAAACTGAAAAACTTTTGCTTTTCTTTCCACACACACACACATATACGCACACGTTATCTGTACTTCAACTAATTTGCTCGCCTGCCATCTACACAGCAATCTTTTCTACGTCGCTTTGTGTCTTTATCGCCAAACAGCGAACGAACACAATAACAATCGTCGTTTTCTTCAACATAATTAAATGCGACGTCTGGCGCTGCTGCTGCTACTGCTACTGTTGCGCCCCGCTCCACCCCGCAAGTCACCACAACCAACCAACGCCAACGCATAAACTTTGCATTTATTTTATTATCATATTAATACAAACATATTCGCAATTTCCCAGTGAAATTCTCATTAAAATGAACAGGTAAGCTTGCTTGGCTTTACGCATTTTCTCTGTGTCTTTCATATTTCCAAATATTTGACGCTAGTGTAAATAAATATTCGCACTTGTGTGTGCGAAAATTCCTTCATTATCGTATTTGGTACGCATTGTTGAGCTCAGTTCGTCATTAACTGGTTTTATACGTTTCCAGCTAACGTTTGTTTAATAATTTGGGGATTTTCCTAAAGTTTCCGCTAAATAAGGAGCACGATATTTGCCTGTGCGGGGAGTATACGTCATTATACGTACTCATAAAAGCGTTCACGGTGCAAAGGCTTCACGTGATGTAAGTACAGTGAAGGTGAAAAATATTTCCTTTTATTCATATTGCAAGGAATATCATATACACATGGAAGTACATATGTACGTGTGTATTTGTGAACGTAAAAGAAAATGTGTGATTTATGGTTACATTTAAAGAGCAATATCGTATTAGATTTATGATGTCTTTCATACATGGCTTCTTGGGAGTTTGTTTGCCCTCTCCTCCACGGCAATACAGCACATGCCATTAGAAGCACACTTCTTTAAAATGGTAATTGAAATCGTAAAAATGGCATAACTCTTAAAGCAAGAATTATGGGGATTAAATTTAAATTAGAAGCAAATAAAAAGAAAGCAGTATGGAGGCGGTATACGCTTATTTGGAGACGCTCTCATTCACTTATATGCCTTATATAAACAATGTCATAGAAATGTTCACAGTTCAATAATCTACAAATTGTATTTACTTATAGGAAAAAGTATATGCCCTCGTTTTCCAACAATTTCTCACTGGATAAAGGGGAATGTTTTCAGTGATCATTTTTTCCCTACAATGATATTTCTAAAATTAAGTCTAAGATGGTTTACTCAGTAACCATAATCTTCCTAAATCTTCCCTATTCGGGCCCAGAATTTCTGGGATACGACTAATGTATTTCAAATGAAAATAACATAATAACATCTCTGAAGTACACTTTAGAAAGAAAAGACAATAGCATCCACTCTTTTTCATCAGAGTAACTTTACTTATTTATGGACCATAGGAACATCGAAGGCACTTAAAAGAAATAGGAAAAGAAGAATTTCAAATAGTTTGGTATGCGATGATAAATATACTATGAAAACTTAATTGTGTGATATCTGATTGAGTGCAGTCCATACGAGATGTTCAGAAAACATTACCTTATACCAGAAGCTCACTTGATCTTATATTATTGGTGAGCCGGATACAGTTATCTGTTCCTGTCTTCAGTTTGGTACTGTACAATTCCTCAATCTAACTAGGTGAATAAAACATGTGTCCTTATGCAAACAAGCGAGTAGTGACACATTATGCTACGTTGCTAGATAGCTTCTCTGTGCCCAATCATCCACCTAGCAATTTCATTGAAGTTTCCAAAAACACATCGTTTTGTTTTAACACCAGTAACGCGATTAAGTAATTAACTAACGACAATTATTGTCAAGTTTTAATTTTTCAACCGTTTTTACTATAATTTGTTAACGTAAAAATATAAGTATTATTCGCTAATTACTTAGTACGCTATCGTTAAAATTGTACTTATCGTTAAAAATGACGGTAATCGTTGACGTAGCAATGATCTATATAAAAAACTGATCGTTAACAAGTTACTGAATCATGCCGCTGCAGTCGTATTAACGATTTCCTCGCCACTGCTTTGAACATAATTTTATTATTCTCCTTGATAGCCGATATATGTTTCCTCTCCAGGAAGGGTTTTTATTTTATTTCCAAAGCAACTGCAATGAAATTTTATGCAGACTACTTGAAACACGAAGTTTTTCTTATCACGAATTGCTAGTTTCACTATAGTTTCCTCTACCGAGTTGAATGTCTGGTTGCTAATGCTTTTTCTCCCAAACCAGTTCAAAGATAATTCATGATGATCTATGATAAAAAATTACCTCGTTACTTTCCATCTTAACCAATGATATGAAAACATGCCTTACACATTCCTAGCGAAAAACCTTCATTTATATCGAAAGTATTTTAATCACTCCTATTCTAGTATCCATGAAGAAATGAGTGGAACAAAACTAATTTAATTGTGTTTTCATTGGAAAACAGAGATGAACACTTAAAAAAAATCTGTTTTTTAAACAACAATCGAAATTCTTTTTCACTGAGGAAACGCTGAAGTCAGTTCTATTCCATACGCAATTTTCTGGTATTCGTAATATTTCTCCGATTTATACGGAACGCTAATTTTGTTGAAAGATTTTATCATTTTGAAAACTGTGAATTCCGAATAAACCAGCTTTGCATGTTTATTATTCTTTCATGGGGAAGTACCCGTTGAATTCCAAACAAATGTTGGAATGCTTGGAAATATGTCGAGATGAAGCTATGAAGTATTAAACTAGATATTTATAAACATTTAAATAAAATGCACCATCCACATTCACACTAATTGTTTATGAATTATCTATTTTACGATTGCTTCAGCTCCTTCCGTAGTATTCATATTCTTGTTTAATAATAACTTCAAACATATCAAAATTCACCCTGTAGTAAGGTTTGCTTGTGGTGAAGAAGATCAAAGGGTTGCAGATGGCTTAAGTGAAGTTGATAAAATGAATGTACGAGTATATGTTGGATTATTATTTGAGATTCCCAATTTAAATGGAAAAAAGCAACTAAATAAATTATGATAAAAAGTAATTATTTGTATCACAACTGAAACAACTGAGATAGTTGCCAAGGACAACGCTGACTCTTTGACTAACCATGAAATGCTGATGGATGACCTTTTGTGTCCTTGCAGTAATTTTGTGCTCTGTTTGATGTTTTTCTGCCTATCAAACCGTAGGGAATACAATTCATAGATTAAAAGAAGATTTTTGATTTTAAATATTGGATGGGTTATGGGTGCCGAAGGAGAGGGGGAGGAGTGTGACGAGTATCGATGGAAAATTCCAAACAATCGAAGCTATATTAAAATCGAGAGCCCATTTAAACACAGTTGTGCTAGTCGTAAACGCCGTACCTAACAAATCGAAATGAAATAAATGTATTCATGCCCCTTTTCACGTTTAAGAAAATATTTCCACTCCTCGCCGGAAGAGGCCATTCAGAAATCTCCTCAAACAAACAACAAAAATACAGAAAATAAAACAAGAAGCTAAGGTTTTACATTATGAACTTACAAGCAATTTTCACCAAATACAAATCCTTTTACTCCATCAAATTCCGCTCATTTGCATAATTCAACTTTGTGCCTTTTCCTCTTGTTTCCGCCGTTTCCGCCAGTTCCTGCTGCTGCTGCTGCTGTTGTCTTGACTAAAATAAACACAAATCTGCCAAACTCATTCATTTGGTTACTAAGGCGGTCCGTGTTGTCTTAGTCGATTCAATTCAATTTCGATTGTGTGTGTGTGTCGGTGGCCACCGCAAACGAATACATGCAAACAGTGTATTTGCATAACTGATTAATATGAATATGTATTGACTGACTTTTCACAATAATCCAATAGAGTTATTGAAAGTATGATTCCCCAAAGGTCCTAAGACGAGCAGCAGCCACGAGCTGGCAGCCAGCGTCAGTGCCAGCGTCGGTGCCAGCGTCAGTGCCAGTGCCACCCCCTATTGCGGCATGTTCATACAGCAATAAAGAGCACGTAGGGGCTCTGCCATATTGCGCCAGCGCAATTTGCATAGAGCAAGCTCCGTTGCTGCGCAGGGGGCTGGCAGAGAATTGTGTGGCGTGCACACACCACGCCAACGCTCACGCTAACTGTGCTTACTTAAGTTCAATTGATGCTTCCGTTGGCCGTTGGATTCGAAGAAAGACATAAAATAAACGCGGCAGCCAGCAACTCAAATGTGCAGTAATAAGATTTGCGAAAGATGCTTTAATTTTGCATGGCGTCGGTCGGGACGCATTATTGTATTATGGAATATTTGTCTGCTGATCGGTGGGTTTAAAATAAGGAAATGGCAATCAAATGAAATAAGAAGTGAAACGAATATTTCAACTTTAAAGGACCATGCATCACATTAGTGTGAGTGTGTGTGTGCTCTTCTATTTAACATATTATAACGAAAATTTGTTTTGTGCTAATAGTTCGAATTACTGAATTGTATCAAGTAATACAAAAGCCATTGTGTGGATCGTTTTAATGAAAGTAGTTTTAATTTACTTCAGACAGAGATCAGAATGTTTTCTTTTATATGGTAGTCTCACAAGCTTCACTTCTATTGATAATTTACTCTTAGCACTGCAACCGAAAAGTCACAGTTGGAGTCGTAATATTTGTATATATATCCTACTATCGGGATTATTATAATACGTTCCAATAGCAATAATCAACTAAGTACATTATTATGAATGACAGAATGATATTGAATCAATAATGACTCACAGCATCGATTTTTTACGAGGATGTGCCAACTAAATAGTTACTGCACTGATACATTTTTCATATAATATCCCAACAAATTTTTTATGTTTATTAAATATATTCATATGCAAATGGTCACAGTTTTTGGTGAACAATTTCTGAACAAAGCTTTTGAAATAAAAATTTTAATATTGCCTGATTTGCATTTAAAAAAAACACAAGCAAACAGACAATTTAATAATATAAAAAATTATTTTTAATTTTAAAAAGCAGTGTCGAGTACTCGTATTACACATGAACTTTAAAATATTCGATTGCATCATGCAGTTTATTTCAAGGAATACATTGAGAAATCGCATAAATATCGTAAAAAGTCGATAATGACTTTCATTGCTGCCGTTAGAAAGGAGGCATTAGATATCTTTCTGGGTAGCAGATTGTTTGATTCCATTAATAATTGGAAGAGTGCTGTCAGACCATCAATACAGTACTTTTGATATTCCAAAGTGGTCTGTACTACTATCAAAAAGCGCAAATGTCTGCATTCAATTTTAGTCGACCCCTATCCAGATTTTGTTGTTTTCCTATCCGCTCAATTAATGAACTGGAGCGGGAATTTAAGTAAATGTAGTTATAATTTTCTGACTTCCATCAAAGTGGTAGAAGTAAGTTCTACAAAGTACATTTGCCTTTGTGATCCTTCACATTGCTCTGGTGTGTTGCGTAACTAAATTGAGCCTGACTGGGCTGCAGCCTTATCTTGTCATCCCTTTATGTTAATATTTGCTTCTTTACTAAATTCAATCTTATTTTGTGCATTGAGCATGGGCAGGATCTTCCGAATCATATGAAACTTGAGTCTGTCTGATAAAAATATGCTAATAACTTTTTTCTATAATACTGTTCGATAGAGAGGCACCATTAAGATTGGGTTTGCTTTGGTGTAATGTAATGAGACATGTGTGTTCACATATGCTCATGTTACGAGTATGTGGATGACTTTGCAATGTAGTGGGTGCAATTTCTTCTATGTCTTCTATGCAAATTCTTTCCAGTCTATTTTGCGAGTATACAAATTAATCACTGAGTATATGACGTTGTACAAAAGTGAAGTAGGCTGGCTAAAATAAGTTCGAAAGAAATGGTATTTTTACACTTCTCTAAAGAATATAAGCTGTCATAGCCACCCTCTGTGGTCTAGTAGTAATCATGCTAGACTCACACCCCGAGTGTCGCAGGTTCAAATCCTGCCACGGGCTTGGTCTCCAAAATGCTTCTTTCTATAAAATCTTTTTCTCTTCGAGTCGAAAGCCTCTGTAGCTAGTACTCATTCCCCCAACACCTTGCACTCATAATTAATTATGGTCTAAGGAATAATATAATAATAATAATAATAATAATAAGCTGTCATATCAACATTTTCACTTATCATGTTTATTTGGAATATAGTCGGCGTCAGTGGCCCAAAGATATGGGGTTGGTTGTCCCAAATCTGATGGACTGAGCTCCCAGACATGGTCTCGCACGTTATTTCTTATTGTCTTATATTTATAATTAATCGTGAAAATAAATAATTCCACTAATTTATTATTGTAATCAAGCCTATCAGTACTTGTTCGCTTTAATTTGATCGGATTTAATCGGATTGTCAATTGAATGTGAATGTTAGAAATCCTACTGAAATGTGAGGGAAATCTGAGGCAATTTCAAACGACGAGTTTTTTATTGAAATTATTACTGTGAAACAATGAATTCAATTAAACTGTTTTTGGCCCTAAAACTTCTTTCCGATTCCATCTCCCTTATATGATTAAATCTTAATCTTATCTTAGCTTATTTTAATTCATCGTTGTTTGAGGAACGGTTTAGGACCCAGCAGTTTACGAGTATTTTCATGTGCATATATTTTAATTGCGTAGATGGGAGTCTTGTTATTATTCTCATATCTGATCCAGTGATTTTATATTATCTGTATTGTTCCTAGTGCAAGAAGCTTTCAAGTTCTTCATAGTTCTGTGGTCCAATTCAATTGAAACATATTTATTGACTTTGTTGTCCAGAAAGATAATTATTGATATCGAGCCCTAAAAAGAAACAGAAAAGTGGCGCACCCAACTCTTCTCGTAATATTTTCTTTGGAACTCATTTATTGTGATTGAAAAGCCGCCCAAACAGGTTCAATTTGTCCATCCTTATATAAAACACATATCTACTCTTCTCTCATAAGTAATCGATTTCTTGTTGTTTGTATTTAGAAAGTGAAGATAAACAGTTTGGGAAAAAATCGTAAAATCTGGACTGCTGGCAAGGATTTAGCGCTGGAAAAACCAGCTGAACATGCTTGATTTGGTATTTTGTTCGAAATTTACATTTAAAAAAGGACGCCTAAAGCAAAATCGCAAATAATCAGCATTTCAGTCTTATTAGTTTAACGCTTTTCATGGTATGGTTTAAATCCTCCCAATACTGATCAAAATTTTTGTTTTTTCCGTGTACTTCAACATGGGAATAATTTATATGGAGACAAAATTCCCTCTTTAATTACAATCCAATGAATTTCCGTTCCAATTGACATATCATGTCAAGGTGTCAATATGCTGGTGACAGATATGTATATGAATTAACTGGAAAAGAATTACAATCTCTATGATTCAGTCCTGGTTTTTCAAGGGAAGAAGTTCTCTTACTACTTACAATACAAGAACTGAACTGACAGTGCAATAATTCTCATAAACTATTCTAGTGCAATAATGTTATATAATTTAATATCATTAAATCCTATAATGTATTACTTTTACCCATATAGAATACTTCCTAGGATTTCGGAAGGATTCCAATAGGAATTTTAATATTCGTACATGTTCATAAAAACTACCCCTAAGTCGAATGGACCAACGCTAAACGCTAGTTATGTCCATGAAAGTAGATGGAATAAAAACTACTCATGCTTCCGCCCAACTAGATTTATGCCAGTTCCCAGTTACTCGGTTTCATTTCTGGGATTTGCATTACATACAATTTTCCTCTTTAAGTCCATTCAACAAAAAAATCACACTACTCGTACGTAAATCCCAAGCTACGTGGAACATCTGAGCTCATATTGCTCCCTTCCCCCGCCCACAAAGTTCGAAATTAAAATTATTGTAATATGGCAACGCCGAATAGCACGCTTGCCACTGCGTGAAAGGCAAACACAGCAACAAATTACCATAGTTGTTAGGTTTACGACTCCCTCGACGCAGTGTTAATTGTTTTACAACTTAGCTGGGCTCGTTATGTTGCCGAAATGTAGTCATGAAATGCAATACGCAAAACACTCGAAATCCCAAACTAAATTTAGCCTGGAAGAAGCCGCATGCTGGTGAGCGTCATGAATAGTACGTGAAGCAGGATCGCCCGTAAGTGGCTTCACTGGATACACTACCGCTGTTTAGGTTGTAGATTTCAGGGGAAGCGACTAAAGTTCAGCATGTATTCTACTACCCCTGCTGAATACCTGCGGTAGGGGTAGTTCAGTTGCTCATTGTTCATGGTCGTACATGGTCGGTCGTACATAGGCATGTGCATAGATGCATATATGTGAAGGCAAACCCAGGCTAAGGCATTGTTTTGTTATTGACTCTTAGGGTTGAAGCTGAGATTTACGCCAGGCACATGACACAGTCGTTATTTTCAAGTATTTTAGAGCGGTATCGTTTCGCCTGTAACGGAGGAAAATGCTCCACAAAGTTGTTTTAGTTACCAAGTAGCACCTTAAAGCGTTGAATGTGTAACGTACGCAGACAAGGAGAAGAATTTATAAGTAAATAAATAAAAAAAAGGAATCCGTGATTGAAGCATAAATTACAATGGAACGGCGCAAAGCGAATCATTCGTATGCAGTGCTTCTCAACAAGGATCAACATGGTAGCATGCCCGGCAGTTCATTACGTCGCTCTAGGTCGATGCGCGCTTCATTTCGTATGCTTAAAGGAAAGCTGCATAATCCAGCAGCATTACAATCGCCATTGAATTTTTACGGACATATGAGTCTCCGTGGCAAAACTACCAAAACTGGCAAAGCTGCTCGAATATACGATGACCGGGAACTGGACGCCGCAGCGACTCTCCTAACAAAGTTCAAGCCAAATGGTAAACAAGAGGACCACATTGATAATAAGCGGCAGATAGAGGCACTAATGTCCGCATTGCCTGTGGCGGCGGCAGTGCCACGCAAGGCTTGCAAACTACTGCAAATACCAGAGACCTATTGTTTCAAATATCTAAGCGAACAACAAGCAGCGAAGCTAATGACAAAGGCTCCGGCGCGAATGCCAACAAGGGAGGGAAAAACTGCGACACCGGAATCACAGCTAATGACAAAGCATGAACCTGCTGCACAGAAACCGCAGAGTGTGAGCGTGAAGTGCAACAATATCAATGTCAGTCATGCCAATGGGGAGTGTGGGAAGACAACGGTAATGCCTGGCATGAAGACCGCAACAATCAGGAAGCCCAAGCCATACTTGCGAAGCAGTAGGTCGTATTAACTTACCCAACTTAAACAAATTGTTTCCAGAACCAACACTTTTAGTTTAAATAGTATTGCAATTATGTTCCACACTTTTTGTGGATCTGATATGTACTAGTGTGCTTAAGAAATACCACTCCTCCCAATGTTCCTTTGAGGTAAAACACCCGCAATGGTATTTGCAATTGTCAACAATAACAATGTGCACGTATAGTGGTTTCGCATAGTCAGTTTGAGGGAATACAGAAAGAAATCTGGCAACTCCGATTATCGGCAACATCCTTAAACTAAATCATCTAGTGAACAGACGGTCTTAAATTATGAGGTTTGTGGTTTTAAGTGAATCTTTCACGTAGAAGCTGGATTGAATCTATCTCTATCAGAGTCTTATGAAAACTGTCGGCCACAAATTTGACAATTCTCCATTGGACTTTTATTATTTGTAGCTATGATGGCAATGAACCTTCTATGAAGTTATCAAATCTGTCTCTCATACAGACTGGCTAATTGGTGCCTTGTACAAAATAAAAAAAATTGATATTACTCGCACACTGGTGCATAATTATTCATAGCAGAATCTGTAGATTAAGTATCAGCATAGGAGCAATGCTCTATAAGAGTTCATTTCATGGCTTTTTATCATTGGTCAGTGAACTGTCCTGCAATAAATTGTATAAGGTAGATTTCCTTAGAGTCCGAGTGCAACATATTCCCAAGAGATAATCTTGGATGCTTGAATTCCATCAGGATTAAACAGATCGTGTTATATTTGGCAGGACACAATTCGATCCGATATATCTACTAACAGTCTGTGTAGGTAGCGGAATATATAACTACGATATTTTCTATCAATAAACAAATATTCCCTGTTGTGTTGATTGGAATAAATGTTCTCTATGAGATCAGATCACTTGGTTTGGTTCCGCTTTAGTCCGCATCATATAGGTGAAAGGAAAATATCAAAAGTATCAATCAAATTTTATTCTTTAAATCTGCTTATACATCTGAGAACGACTTTGAACCAAAAATGCTCGGCCGTGCTTCAATGTGTACGGAGGCAGAAGGGACGCACAAGGTAGCGAATGATTTCATAATTATCTTTCTTTGTCCCGTTCTTGCTCAGGTGTGTAAACGGCTTTAAATTCATGGTTTTAACCAGAACTGTTTGCGTTTGTATTCTGACAGGATTTTAACAAGTTCTTGTCACCATAGTGTTCGGAAGTTCCGTCCAAAAATATTTTGTTTTTATTTGTTTTGACCGATTGCTGATCGTTGTTTCTGCTCATATATTCCAGGTGTTATAATAGCGATAGGAAGGCGCAGACAACTCTACAAATCCGGAGTTGTTTGCGCTCGCCGGGCGTCATGTTGCGACAGAAATCATTTCACACCCTAAACGAATTGAGTAAATTTTGCCAATTGAAAAATACAAATAAAAGATACTCCGTCGATGGTAAGAGACATTTCTGAACGCATTTCTAACAAACACACGCACACACACATATATATATATATAAACTCTCATGCGCAGCAATTAAAGCCAGCATCATAGCAACATGTCCCACATATGGGGGCACCTAACCCGGGCGCATACACAGCTTCAGTTTCATTTATAGTCGTACCTAATACTGGGATGCCCTAATACGGAATTTACCATACATAGAACCCACCTAATTCCATATGGTGGCAAGGAGGGCACACTTTGCTCCGGCTCATTTCATAATTGGCGTGGTTTTGTGTTATTAATCTAGATTTACTCGTATTACGTTCCATCAAATTTCATTTGCTTTCATTTAAATGTGTTTTGGTTTGGTTCATAAGCTTCCCTCATCAATCCCATCCTCTCCCGCATTATGTGCCTATAAATCCCATTCTCATTTACCATCACTTTATTTTAGTTTTTATCGTTTGTGTTTATGTGTTTTAATGTTTATTTTAATTTCCATTTAAGATAACATCTTTCCAAATAGTTTCACACATGACAACACCAGCGCAACGGCACGTTCAGAACGCACAACCACCCCACCAACGTACTATAGCGACGACAGTTGTGTCATCCTAAGAAATTCCGCCTCATCCCACATTCATATTAACAAGGACGGCGACGACGACAACAACAACGACGACGACAAGATACACGCCAACACTCACCAGCGACACCAAACCGTAGAAAATCACGTGACACGTGACAATAATTCACATAGCATTAATAGTAGTAGCGCATTTCGTTGGTCGGAGCAATTAACCCACAATGTATCTGTAGCAAAAATACGCACTGCCATCTCGTGCACCCCTCAAGACCTGAAGGAAATGGAATTTCTGCTGCCACATGCACCATCTTCGGCAGCAGCGCCGCCAAACGCCACGCACACCACCACTAGAAGCAGCAATAGCAGCAGCAAGAACAGCAGCAGCACGACCACAATGGATGAGCAGCAGGCAGCCAAGTTGAGTGTGGCGCGGCAAGCACGTCTGACAAACACAAACCACGCCAATGTGACGCATCCGAAGAATGGCAGATTGAACAACGCCTGCTCCGATGAGAACAATGCGGGGAACGCTCAGAATTCGCAGAATGCGCAGCATTTGGCCATCCACCGGCAGCCATCGAGCGCTCGTGCCAAAGGTGGCAATACGCCGTATCGCAGTAAAATGTCGAAGAAGCAATTGAAACTGGCCCAGGCACAGTTGGATAAATTAACCCAGATCAATTTGCACTTACATGGTATGCTCTCGTGGTTTTTTATCTGCCTCATTTGGGGTTGTGGGTTGTGAGTGTGTGGGTGGTCGTGAGAACCTCGGCAACCCGTAATAGTACTAATTTTCCAACTAATCCACTCAAGTAGCCTTTGATCTATCCAAGTTGCCTCGAACTACGCCATATACTCGTATAACGACTTATGAACACACATGCATTTATCAGTAAATAATCATCTCTCTCTCTCTCTTTGTCTGTCTCCCTCAATAGCTCTTTTTTCGGCGGTCGAACACGGACATTTGGACAAGGCCCGCACCATATTAGAGTCAACTGACGTGGATATCAATAGGTCAGTAGCATGGTTCAGTGCCTTAAAATAGAACATATGAGTTCACTTTGCATTCCACAGCATAAATCCGGACGGACTCTCGGCTCTGGATGTAGCTGTGCTGAGCAACAATCGCTCCATGACCAAAATGTTGCTGCAGCACGGCGCCGTGGACTCCTCGCAATGTGAGTATCCATTGCAATTGTTCTTATGTTTGACTAACTTACGAAAATCGATTTGTGTGCCGTCACAGTTGGCAATGATAGCATTGGCTGCAAACTGCAGTTACTGCTCAAAGACGCCGAATCACGCATACATGATCTCAGCGCCTCAGAAATGCCCGGCCAGACTGCGTTTTCATCGCGACCCTCAATATCGAGCATTATAATTGGTGAGTAACTATGACAATGGAGCTACTTTGCTGAGTTGTGCCGTCAATTGAGGCAGACACATCAATCTTTATTAAAACACTTGCCTCAATTCAAGCGATTAGTCAGTCATTCCCCCTGCAATTCTCATGCCATTTTTATTCCTATTCTCATGCATTTGTGTAGGCAACACGGGCTCTTCTGTGACCGGCTGCACTGGCAACGAGGTCGACAAGCAAATCGGCATTTGGGAGCGACGCGTAAAGGGTCTGCGGCGTCTATTGCTCGGCTGGGATCAGGCGAGGCCCCCAGACGCACCCGCTTCGTTGACGGTGGACGTGACTGGAGAGAACTCCATAACTATGCAAATACTCGAACCCTTCGATGGATCAATTGGCACAAAATTCAGAGGTAAACAATTAATTATAAATCCAGATCCATCCATAAACATGCCCGCGCACACATACACACACATTCTCCCATTGGGACACATCATCGGGGAAGTGTAAATAATAATATTGACATATGCCAACCTGTGGCTGCGGGGGATTATGGTTTGCTCGGTTGTGGATTTGCAGTGATTGTGTTTATATTTACATTTGGATTTTTCTGAATTTGCTTTATTTTTTTCCTTTCTTTCTGCTGTGCAACTATTTACTTTCGCGTCATGCTTTTTCTTTTTGTGAATTAGTTCAATGGTCAACACGCGCTGATTTCAGCAACGTGGTTGGTGAGCGTGAGATTTCCGATTGGACTAGCTATGGTGCCCAGTGTCATGTTGGCGGTCTGACGCAAGGGCGTCGCTACTTTATACGAGCCACATGCGGCAATGTGAAGGGTTGGGGAGCGTTCAAGAGTTCGGTGCCAGCCAGCATAGTACCGTCAAGTGAGTACCTCAATTACGCCTCATTGTAGGTAATTTTTTTTACTGTTTCTCAAAATTTGTTTGCAGCCTGGCGCGACTTAAACAACCTGGAGGACCGTTATTTGGGACGACAGCGTATTTTGGATAATCTCTTTACAGCTGTTCGGCTGGCCAGACCAGCAGACGTGTCGGAACTGACGCTCGACACCTCGACGGCCCACAGAAGAAATCCAAAGAAAAAGACAACCATAAAGCAACTATTTTCGGTGGCATCCAAATTCCAAAAGCATCTCAGGCGGTAAGCTTGAAGCCCATTATCATATTATTCAGTCCCGCAAATATTATTTGCAGGGCGGGATCATGAACAAAGTTGCTCATATCTAAATATGTATTTAAACAAAAGTCAAGGGAAGAACAATTGCAATCAATCGAATGTGCATATGTTTTGTGTAGAGCTTTTAACGTACGGTTTTTGTGGACTGGAACTTTCACGGCGATGCAGTTGGTCTTCACTGCTGACAATTTATGTGATGATTATGGTTATGATGATGATCATATATTTATTTTAACGCTTGGTCCTTTTTTAACGCTTGCAAAATCGAAAAGAAATGAGAATAAGTCGCCGAAATAAGTTCAAAAGGGGAAGAAAATTAATTAATAATAATAACTTAATAAAAAATTACATTGGAAAAATTATTTCCAAGCCCAAAATAACAACTGCAATTTTTTTACATTTACTATGAAATGGCAACAATTCTGTCACAATAATATTTGGCGGCTCTTATGACATTTTTTTATAAATGCTGCCATATATTTATATAAAAGCTCATCATACTTATCGATCATATTACTAATAAAGAATTGGGGTCGATATAATCCATTCACGGTACCCTACCGAAAATTACCGTGAATATGCTCCTAATAATGATTTATGAAGAAAACATCCCAATTGTTGAACTCGCACGTACAAGTAAAGGTAAAGGGTATTTCGTAGTCGGTCTAACCCGACTTCAGACTTCTTTACTCGTTTTTTTTGGAATTAATGGAACATTTAGTTTATTTATTTGTTCACTTTACAGCGAAACTTTTACGCTTAACTGTTTTAGTATCAGATATTTCATAGAACTTACGATCTATTATCCGAAGTAGTTTGATTTTTTTTTGTGACTCACCTAGATTTTACAATCCTGCGATTATGAAAGTACTTCGCTATTGGAACTCCTATTTAAATAAGTGTATATAACTCTTTTTTCAGTGGCATCTATCTCGCAACAATTGTGTACTGCGAGGACAAGGTGCTGGTCACCAGTGAAGACTTTCTGCCTGTAATTGAAATCGATGAAACTTATCCCAGCACACTCCACAGCGACTACCATTGGCTTATGAAGGTTAGCAAAAATTATATTATTTGTAATACGACTATCTTCGCAGCCCTATTTTCTGCAAACAGCTTTCGAGAATTTTTCTCTCTTCCATGCAAAAGTGTCAGTGTTATCCTTTTATTTCGAAAAGTATGGTTTGATATGAAGGTAGTGAAATGCTTTTATGCTTCTTGAACCGACATAAATCTTCCTGTTGTTGGTAGTTGCATTTTTGAATAGTCTCTCCGCATAGCTTGTGAACCTATAATCCGAGAGTTTTTCAGTCTTAAATATATCCCTCGACTTCTGGTTTATAATATTTCCTAAGCTATAAATGAGACTGGAGGAGCTACGCAAAGAGAAAATAGTTTTTTTCCTCGATTAAAAAATTCATATTTAATTGGGAACAATTCTATGAACGAAGAAGAAATGTAAGGTCGATTTTTCAAATATCGTGGTAAATATCACGATAATCGTAAAGAGACAACACTGATAAATTGCAGGAGAGAGAAACAGTTCCACGGTACCTTTATTCATAATGGAATCACGGTGGGATTACTCTAAGAGGTGGTGTAGCTTGATTAGCTGCCCTCAGTATTGATTTTTCAGATCTCGATGCTGTTTCATTAAGAAATTAACTGTACTCACATGCAAAATTGCTGTGCTTAGTATGTTTGCAAAGCATTTGTGATATTTTGATAGCACCGAGATCTAATTTATCGCTCTCCCACTGGCATCACTTGATAGAGTAATCGCACTATTGGGCTGAATATCTTTTGCAATTGATGTATCATTTTAGATCGCCTGCACATGGGACGATGTGAAGTCGCTGCGCACCGATATGGAGCGGAACCTCACCTCTGCCGTACATTTCCGCACGAAGTTGCTATCCGCTGTGTGTCAGATGCAATCCGCCCTCAGTCTGACTGATCTCGGGCAATTATACTACAAGCCATTACGCGATTCGCACGGTACCGTGGTGCTCACATGCATACAGGCGGTCAAGAGTCAGAAGACTGTGAGCATACTCAATTCCCGCTGGTTGCCGATTAACAAATTGCAGAAGAAGATAATCGCTTTGCTCGAGGACTACAATATCAATGACATGCTAATAGCGTCCATTGGCGATCAAATTCAGTACCACCAATCCTCAATGCAGCGTTTGGACGCTGGCCTCTATTTGGGCTACTTGAAGATGCAATGTTCGATGGAACAGATACAAGTGGTGGTGCCTGCCAAAACGCCTAATGTCCTGCCACACTACAAAGTTCGCGACAACAGTCACATCACCGCTGAGGAATGGCAGATACTGAAGCGCTGCGACGGCTCTCAAGAAGGTGTTATCAACCCGCAGCTTCGACTTCCGCTGGAGTTTAACGCTAATTCAGAGGCCACCACGGAGGTGCAGCGGCTCTTCCTGTACGATCTTACTACTGCGGCGCACAAACTATTTGGGTATATGAACATAAAGCCGGGCGATGCGGCTACTCATCGCCTGTACGACGTCGAAGTGATCGAACATAGCAAGGATATTAGTTTCCTAATAATCGTGCCGTCGGTGGAGTTGACTTGTGCGGTACCGGGGCAGTCGGAGTTACTGTTGCAGCGCGATGATTTGGCTAGTCTCAGCATACAAGCCTTTGAAATGATACACCTGCGCACCTACCAGCCTGGCATCATTCAGAAATACGCGCGGCTTTCATGCATACTGGAACTAGACACCGCATTGGCGAACCATTCGCATCGCGAGGCCTTTTCCACCAGCGAACTGCAGACAGCCAAGGAGCGTTTGGCCAAATTGCACGAGCTGACCTCAACTTTGAATGCTGTGTGGAAGAGTGTGCGTTGGCTGATGGATGTCATAGCATTTGCGCGTGATAAGAACGCTCAATCTTCCGTTGCTATGAGAGAAATACTCGAATTTGCCCATTTGAGTGATGAAATGAGCTGTTCCACCAGCAAGCAGCAATTGCTGCAACTGCCAATAGCTGATTGCAAGTTTACGAAAAGCGGTTCGGGGCGGGGCAGCTGGCCTGGCCCAGCCGGCAACGTGCGCTCTGACAGTAACACTTGCTTAGCGGTCGAGCATTCTAAGTCCGAACAAAATTTGGGTCAAAGTGCAGTGACGCCGACTTCATCGACAAGTTTAGCGCCGTCTGAGCAGATGCCTACCTACACGAAGGGTACACAGCAGCATCTGCAAGTCAGCAATGATTTCACCAGTTCCAATGTTTCACTACGCAAGTACAGCGGCGACTCCATAACCTCACAATACACGTCTCGCAGCTTTTACTCCGCTGTAGATTCAGCGGTCAGCAGCAGCAATGAATTGGGTACTATTTTCGCCATTCCTCCTTCGCGTTCCGATGACGCTCTAACTCTCGCCCAGACACAATCGTCGTCCTCACATCGAAAACGTACCAGCTCGAACATAACCCACTCCACCACATCGTCGCCTCAAATAGCGGTACATAGTTCCAGTTCAGCACCCTATCTGTCAAGAGATGCCGCCAGCTCCAGTCTCTCTCTGAAGAGCGGTCAAGATTCCGATTATGAGATAAAATTATCGAAAACAAGTGCTCAGTCTAGCGACTCCTCTGCTGCATCTCTTGGTAAAATTAAAGCTGCCTCCAGCATTAATCTACGAGACGGTGGTCTCTATCTCAAAACCACCTTATCCGCTTTGCAAACCGAAATCAAAGCATCCATAGATGAACCGACCGTAACGAAGGCATCGTCGGCAAAAAGTCTTTCACGGCAAAATAGTGAAGAAGACACTGCAAGTTGCTCGAGTTTGGCCTCTGAACAAGCTGCCGGCAGCAGCGCTCAATCCTCTGGCATCATTCAAGTCTACACGGCATACAACACGGGCTTGGCCAGTGGCACCAGTCTAAAGCTACACGTAACACCCAAAACTACGGCACGCGAAGTCATCAACCTGGTAGTGAAGCAGCTTAACATGGCGGCTGTGCTGAAGGGCAACAACGGGCCCATCTATACGGCGGATATGCTGGACAATTTCTGCCTGGTGGCGGTGATCGGGGCCAGAGAGCGCTGCCTGCGGGACGACTTCAAACCACTGCAATTGCAGAATCCGTGGAAGAAAGGGCGTCTCTATGTGCGACAGAAACACGAACTCCTGGCGGCCATAGAGCATTCGAATAGAAAATCTCATTTAATATAGGATGCTAGCGGAGGGCGGATGAAGCAGCCCCGAACTAGCCGGACTACAACAATGTTGTGCATACTCTGGGCTGAAGCATATCAGTGGGATACCAACTGAAAACTTTTGAATGGTTTTATTTAAATTAAGTCAAATTACTCACACACGCGCGCGCATATTTGCCGTTTCGAATCCTTTAAATTGCGAACGTTTTGTGTTATTCATATACTCAGACGGTACAGTTAGGATAGTATTACTAGGAGCCACCATTCATACTAATTCGTCCAGACACAATTATTGAATCGATTGAGATCAAGCTTCACTCCTGGCCACAGTCCCAGGGAAGTGATGGCAAAATTGTTCAAAGTATTTTTCAGATTAGTTTTACATTTACACCCATTGTATTTACATACCCGTATTTAACAAATTGTATTATTTGAGTTTAGCATGTATGTTTATGAAATTATAGGGGGCCCCCAAACCCGCATTAGATGACCAATTCCATAATTAGACTGAATTATGTATGTATTTTTTAATGAAATTATGAAGCGTATGTTAATGCTGCATGCACAAGTTTCATCATTGTAGGCGAAATAATTGTATTTTTATGTAGTATGCAACCAAAAGTTAAAGTTGAGAGTACACGCTACGCACTCCGGGCCGTACACGTAAATCGCAGAAGTAAATCGAGGACACAAAATATCCTATTAAAGGTTCGGTATGTGGTCAAGCGTAATCAGTGTATTTGTTCGTAATGGTGTTAGCACCCATTTTTACTAGGTGTCGTAATTACAAGTATTTAAAAATGTTTTTTCCTATTTTGAAAATAAAATGCTCACTTTTTGTAGACTATACTCGTAGCTATTAAAAGGAAGATTTGAAAAGAAACAAGCAAATACTATTTTTTAAACGTAATTGCTCGAGCAATTTTAAGTAATTATATGAAATTTTGAATTTTTTTGTGTTTTTTTTTTTCTTTTGAAAATATAGATATCCAAATATATGATATTATTAATATGTAAACGAGAGGAGAGATAAATAGACGCTCACAACACTCTCATATAAAATGCTATAAAACAAAAAATAAAAGCATCAATCTAATTGTTATTGCACTTCTCCCAATTCGATGTGGTAAAATGTCTGAAAAATTGTAACAAAAATCACAAAAGAAAAACCAAAATTGTTTAGTAAAATTTTACTATATTACGTGATGTAATTTTTTTCGTGTAAACAAGCAAACAAAAACAAAGTATGCAAATGTCATTAAAAACTTTTTGAGTGTATGTGTAATTTATGTATTGTATTCGATGTTCACGTATGGAAAACAAAAATTTACTCAAACAAGAGTCCAGATACTTATGAAATATGAGTCTTGAAAACGAGCTAAATTTTAAATTATCATTATTAATATGTGTGTGTAAAATTAGGAAATCATAACAAAAAATCTCTTTAACTATTTAGCACAGTTTTCGGTCTTGATGTGTTGTTAATTTTTAGGGACCATTTTTCTGCTTGAACACCACACATGTCCAACAACTCCAGAATATTTTTATATTATATATATACATGCACTGATTTCTTACACTTATGCTATCTTCATATGTATGGGTGATTCTTTGTAGGTCCATTCTACTTCTTGTAGTTACAAACATGTCCAAGTATATGCATAGTAAGGGGTATTCACGGAACTTTGTAACGAATATTTGCATGGAAAATTAAAACGAATATTTGCATGGAAAATTATATATGTATTACATTTTCTAAGTTTATCACACTCTGAGTCGTAATTATGCAGACTATGTACATATATCATATGTTTATGTATGTAGCTGTAATTTTAGCGCAGTCCATTTTAATATATTGATTCACATATGTATATCACAATTAGATATCTCCGTTAGCGTTAGCTGTTACACCTGAAAGTGAAGGTAATTATTAGGAGCATTCATGATACATTTTTTATAATCTTCAAATAAAATATATTTTTTTAATCCTCACTCCATGATCAATTATGTATGGATGTCTGTAAGGATTTAGGGGAATGAGTACTAGCTACTGAGGCTTTCGACTCCAACAAAAGAAGTTTGACCATGTCCTTGGAAGATTCGAACCTGCGATCAAAACAAAATAATAATTACTTATTTTATAACTTTGTACTTGATAAACTTACAACGTTTCCTGAGTACACTTCATATAACTATACAGCTCAGAGCGGCTCTCATGGTATGTTACCGCTAGAGCAAAGAAAGTGTGAGAGAAAGCTCTAAGGTTAGATCAGTGTGTTATGATATATGCATACATATGTAATGCAACCAGAATACTATAGAACTTTTAGCACTAAATACTTTGAACTATATGTATGTACATATGCCTCACTCTTATACGTTGCCATTGCATCTAGTTCAGTTTAAGTTCATGAGCTTGCTTCACTAATATTTTGTTACATCAGTAGCAACAGAAAAACTGAGCTGAAATCATATTATTCAAATACGATGTTTCTCATTTTTATATATTAATTATTAAATTATATATCGTCTTTGAGTTTAGTTCATTCGATTCGAATATGGAAAATATTGTTAGTTTAGTAGGTATTTTACTTTATACGATTGAATAAACTAAAGCTAAATTGAGCGAAAAGTCATAAATGACTGTGAATTTTCAATTATATCATTTTCATTCCAACTAAATTTGAAACCTTGAAACAGAATTCAAACCATACCAAATTTGAATCGTTGAACTTTTATCATTGGGAAAATAATAATATTTTTATTATATTTGATTGCAAAATTTGGTTAACCCGCACACAGCCCAAAACTAATTTGCGTCAACATTTTCAACCGATCGGTATACATACATATGTATGAAGCAGAATTAGTGTGACATTTCAACGCAAAATTGTATTTAATATGCCGGATTATTCAAAATACTTAATCTAAACTATAAATTAGAATTGCACGGATCCATCGCCATGTAAATAATTAAAGCCAGTGATTTCTGAAGTTTTATCTTCTTCTCCCGCTAGTTATCGAATCTGTCTACTACCCTAGATTACTTTACTGTGTACTGTATGTGTGTAATTAAGCCACTGATTTCGGAAATAGGTTTGTTCTCCTTCTCGCTACTTTCGTTTAGAGTGGCCAGAGGTACACTAGATTCTCGCCCACTTACTTTTACACATGACATCCAAACACTCGCTTTTTCTTCCAAATTTGTTGTGTAGATTTACTCAAATTCCCTTATTTGTGACAAAGCCAAAAATGAAAGCGCGAATTTAAATGAAACGGATATCTCCAAATGAACGTCAAGTCTTATGATTAAATAAAAAAATCAATGTGTAAACATTTAAAACTGATGCAAAACAATTACTTTAATTAAGAAAAAAAGAAAAACTGGGAAAACGCTTTAAAAGGCACCTCCCACACATCTGTGAGCATGGCTTGTAACCGCATTTTTGTATATGCCTTATTACCATCATCATTATTTTTATGAAATTTTAATTTTTGTTATAATAACCTTTAATAAGGGCCTATATAGCGCGAGTATATACAACCTTACAGACATAGTACATGAATCCCCATTCAAGTTCCAGTACAACGAACATTCGTCATAGTGGAGATGAGAACAATACGCATTAAATATGTGCAGCAGTAAAAACAAGTAAAAAAAGAAAAAAAAACAATTAAACGAGAGCGATAAAAAGCTGAATTTTGACCTAATGTAGCAAATTTTGCGAGTCATGTTGTTAATTACCGGAATTTTATTTTGATGAAATATGCAAATTTACCATTTAAGCTTTAGAGGAGATCAGAAATGAACAATTTTTGTGTTGCATATTTGTTCAGTTAAAGTTAGCGAGAAAGCTGTTGTGGGGGAGGGCATGTGAAGGCGGCTTCATAATGTACCTCGTCATGAGGCGCTTATAAAGTAAAATGCCCTGCATATATGGGAATGTGTGTGTGTGTGTCCGAATCAAAAGCGTATGTAGTTACCCATCTTGCCTCCCCCTTCGGCATACTTATTTTAATTGGTTTCTAACGATGTGACTCATTCAATAATGAGCAAACCACACCGCCAACAACGTATCCTAAGCATGACAACGAATTATTTGTTTTACAATTGAATGGCTAATTTAACAAATTAAATTGTTGCTACAAACACATAGCATTACATTTTGTTTGTGTGTTGTTGTAGTTCCTGGGGATCACGCCAGCAGCGAACCGTCCGTCCCTTTTGGATTAAATACAATTTTAAATTTTAATGAGTAAAACTAAAACACTAAAAACAAATAACAAAAAATAAATAATAATTGAATAAAAATTATATAAATCCCATTTTACAAAACATAATACATTTAATGTAATTGTTGCATAGATGTTGTAGCATAGTTGAAAATAAATTTAATTTATTAAAAGTTGTTTTACAAATAATTACATACAATTGTAATATTTACCATAATTATTTCATTAAAATATTTTATTGAATTAACCCATCATTTTAATTGTACACTTACAAACACACACATTTGTTTATGCATAAGTATTTGTGTAATTTAGAGCGTACGAGTATCATATTATTTAGAGAGAGGAGTTTACCACTTTTCAAAAATGTTGTTTATGTCTTTTTAAGTTATTTACCTATTGTTAATGTAAAATGTAAAAATTAGTAACTCTCTTACACATTTTTCAGGATGTGTAAAATTATTCGATTAAACTAAAACCAAACTAATAAAGACTCAATATCTGTTATGGTGAAATTTCAAAAGTGAGTTGGAATTGTGTTTTATTCTCACGGAACTAAGCTCGGGTGATGGTGCTTTTTATTATTTGACAAATCGAATCGAATACCAAGGGGTGCAACGAAACGTCTGCAAACAAATAAAAATGCAGATTTTCTACAAATCATGATGTCGACAGGGGGCTTGAAGTATTCTTGAGCAAATATACAGCAATGTGTTGTCGTTGATGCCCCAGCAGTGTTTCGTTATTTGCTTTCTTGATCAGTAGGCGTGTTTATAGAAGTTTATATGCATAGTCTTCTTTCTATTAAAATTTCTATCTACTTCGGAAGACTGAATTGTTCCAAGTGCTCTTAACTTTTTATGTCGTTTAGAACACTTAAATGTTAAAGCGATATTCTGACTATTTTACGAATAACAACGAATGCATAAAAATTAATTGAATACAGAGTTCCTTTAAAATTGTTGCAAAAATTTGAAGCGAAATTAGTTTCCTTCAGTTGAAAACTCATTCGATGGGTTCTCTGTTTCGTTTTCACAATTCTCCCTCGAAAGTTTCGCTTTTTCAGTTTACGAAAATTAATATTTCCATAAATGCTAAATTATTGAAAACACAAATAAAATAGAAAATATTGGCTTCTGATACAAATCGAATATTGAACTTGATTTTTTTTCAACGTTTGGAACATTACACTAAAGATTTATACTCGTATAGATTTCCCAGTTCACATCAGAATAAGAATAAAAAATTAATATCTTAAAAACTGGTGATATTGGTTTTTGACTGATCAAGTAGGATCGCAGAATATATCAAATCTTTTATTTATATTTCTTCGGAGGTCAGGTAGATTTAAAGCACAGTAAAAGGGAACTTAAGTGCAGTACAATGGATATATACTCTGTCTGAGTGCTGCGCTTACTAGATTGTTCCGACAAAAAAAAAAAAAAAAAATCTTTTATGAATAAAAATTTTAAATGGATATTATAAATGGACGAATTTGTACGAATAAATTCTTCTCCTGAGAAAATCTGAAAAACGAAACATTGTTTCAATGGGTACTAAGTTCCATGAACTTCAGAACTAATATGTCTAATTACATTATAAAATATCGTTTAGAATTGTTCAGTAGTGAAAAC
Organism: Clusia tigrina; assembly: GCA_920105625.2. Classification (NCBI taxonomy): domain Eukaryota; kingdom Metazoa; phylum Arthropoda; class Insecta; order Diptera; family Clusiidae; genus Clusia; species Clusia tigrina. Next base: position 182,993,038 of record OV050031.1, read on the forward strand.
AATTTATGAAATTTCCATTCTTAAAACAAGGGCGACAATATTAACCTTCTGGTACAATCTTTGCGACTCTTTTAATGTATTTCAGATAATGGCACTACAAATATTAGTTTAGAACAAAATTCAAGCATATTCAAGCAGACTTAAGATACTCCTTCTTGGACAATCCATGGTGGATGCATAAGTAGTGACTCGGCACTTGCCTCCCTAGTTCTGGCTATAGTTCCTCAGCAAAAAAAACGGGAATCTCAGTTCTCTTTGAGTTTATAATATAATTTAATAATAGTGATCTCTTTTTGTTATTGGTTTCATTCGATTTATGTTCAGACAGTTGCATTTTCTTCCCCGTGTCCACCTTCTACACTTCCACATTGTACCCAACGTTATAAGCATACACAACTCAAAATTTACAAATGAATTAATCTTCTACTATCTTCAAATTAACTGCATTTACAAAAACAAAATTTTCTTCACTTTGTACTTACTGCTTCTGTATTCTCCGACTTATGTACATACATATGTATGTATATTAAACAGATTCTTCTCACTTGGCTGCACTTATGTACATACTTACATACATACGTACTATCATTATATATAGTACTTATATTGTATATGAATGTATGTAAACACATGAAATCATACTAGCCGCCAAATGCCCTATGGTTACTGATAACCGCCAAGAAAGGTCAGTCAAAGCTTAACCACAACAAAATTATATTTGCATGTCCGTACAAATGTACGAGTATGTATGTTTGTATGTAATACTTTATATTTAATGAGAGGGAGAGTAGCGGTCTCTCTTACCATTTTCTGCATAACAGTCGAATTTTAATTAAAACAAACAATAACAGCAAACGTTTATTTCCTCACACATTGCAATTAATTTTCTCAATTTGTTCCGCAATGATAGAAAATTAGCAAAAGCTCAAGAGCATTTTTTAACCGGCTATCACACACACATAGAATAACTAAAGAATAATTTTGGTATAACTGCATGCATACATATGTATGTACATAAATTGTAAGTATAGCCAGTCTTTGTATTTACTCTAGAGTTTATGAGAGTTGGTTGCTTACAACTTCCACATTCGACACTACATATTCACTTGAATCTAGCAACTAGATTGGCTCCATTTAAGTCTTTCCAACTACATGTACACTCATGGTCGAAGTACTAATGTAAAGACCTTGATGGACACTGATATAGTATGTATAGAGAAACATGCATACATGATTCAGAAAATTAGTTCTAATTTTCTTTTAGTCAACTATGTATGTATGCATGCATACCACTATACAAAAAGACATTAGGTCAGCGATTTCTAATTTCTAATTCTAAAAAATTTCAGACGTACTTCAAACGAATGGGAATTCGCTGGTATGTATGTATTTAAACTCAATGCGCTCAGCACGTGTGAATTTTATAGACTCTCCCCAGTTGCTTTTTAATATTAATTTATTTTTTAATCAATATTATTTATAAATAGAAAAAAATTTGACTCATGTCCAAGTCATTAATAAATTATAAAGCACCGACCTAACTTTTATATACGAATGATTTGGAGAACATACATACATACATACACACTTGTGCTCAGAACATGAGCACATGCAAAGCTAGAATTATTTTTTGATACATATGTACATACATATGTATATAAATGTATGCATGTTTGCCACCACTCATAGTCTAGCACACAAAAGCAGCAAGTCATTGCTATCTAATCTCTATTTTTAAGGCTAATTTTAATAGTGCGACTGACACGATAACACGGTGGCGGACATTGCCATTGTTTCCACTGAGATTCAAATTACAATACGCATGCATACACATTTACATACATATGTACATATGTATATATAAATAGTTGGATAAATATAAAATGCAATGACAAGTTATAAATCAAGAAATCATTTATTGTGAAATAGCACTGAAGTAATTATTATAATAAGTTTTGGGCTTGGAGTGGGGTACATGGTACAAGAGTATCTATAAAAATATCAAAAGCATTCATAACTGGTTGATATACAATACTCAGCTGAATTGTCTATTGTTTGCTTTTTCCACACAATACAGCAAAGTATTAAAATAAGTTTATGATCGATTACAAAAATAATCCAGTTTAAAATCCTAAGTTTTTTGTTATTTTTTTTCATAAGATATTGTTCAGCCAATGTCAACGCTCACCTCAGGTGGCAAACAAAGGTATTCTAAATTACAATTACAAACACACTTTTAACAAAAACTTGTTCCAAATTACATTACAAAATGATGATATACGAAAATTTTGTTTTTAAAGAGTAGATGAAAAATATTTTATATATATATATAACTATAAGTACTAAGACGACTTAAAAGTCCAATTGCTAAGAATATGCTATAGGCAGGCAATTAGGCCTTTGCCAACTTTTTCTTACGAACGTTATCCATCGTGTGCGGCAAAATTACGCTTTTACTAATGTTCGACTACTTCAGTTGGCTCGGGTTTGCTGGCTCCCAGTATATAACCCTTGGCAGTGATCACACCGCGGCAGCGCACGTGCACCTGATAGCGCAGCGTCCAATCCACCACAAAGCCGGGAATAATGAATTGTTCATCAGGCAGCAAAATTTCGGGATCGCTGTGCGTCAGTAACTGGATGTCATGCTCAGTGCAAAACTCCTGCAGTGCTGGCGGCACTCTACAACAAGACGAAAGATTTATCTGCGCTATGGTCGGAGGTACACGGGCGGCGCCGTGCAGCTCCGACAGTGTTTCAATGTCTAAATCGGCAATGCCCAATTGTGTAATTTGCTTTTGTAGCGAAAATTGCTCCAATGCCGCCCAAAGCTCTTTCAGTTCCTCCACTGTTTGATCATTGCGGCTACTCCATTTAAATGGTCCGCCGCTATCACTGCTAGCGGAAAGGGGCGTGGTGGGCGGTGAGCTTGCTGTTGTAATAGGATTCGGATGATATGCCAGCACAACATTGTCCACGTGTTGCACCTTCAGAATTTGCAGCATTATACTAACTGCCTGCTCAACGCAAGCACTGGAATTTTTGTTCAGGAATATTTTTGCGCCGATGCTAATTGCAGGACGCTCATTTTCTGTTATCTTCTGATTCAACTCTTGTGTCGCTCGCAAAACAAGGCCCTCATCTTCGTTGATCTCCACCTGGCTGGCCGCATCTTTGCATAGCAGTGTCAATTTCAGGCCGTCAAGTAACTCCTCATTCGATTTGTGTCCAAGTTTGTTGTTCACATTGAGTATGTTTCCTGTGCTGATAATCACTGATTTTTGAAAATTCGGATTCGCTGCGACCGCTGGAATCATTGTGGTAGGTGACAAATCGTATTCTATTTTAGACAGTCCCTTTGCTTCTGCTTTATATACGAATGTTAAAAATTATGACAGTTCAAATATTGTGTCTGCCTGCCTACTCGTTCCGCGCGCTGTAACCTAACGCACTTCTACAAGTCCAACACAGAAATGAATAAGGGAGCAACATAGGGAACAAAATAAAGTGGCAAAAGAGCGACACAGGGAAACGCCAATAGCATATGAGTGGCAAGGTTTGTTTAGTAGACATTGCAGTTAAAAATATAATTTTTATTTTAAATTAATACAGGTTGGTTAGGTTTTATTTTAGTTATATATGTGTATGTACATGCATAGATGAATATTGTATTAAGAAGATGTACATTTTTTTAAAATCATGAATTCGCAGTGTAAGAAATAAAATTATTGAGTAGTAAAAAAGAGTGTCTCAATTTGCTTATCAGATGTGTTTAATTATTGTTCGCTTTTATTGAGAGAAATACATTTTTCACAGCTTGCACCAATAGTCTAGACTCTAGAGGTAGCATAGGTTAATCTCATAGTCATGGATCGCAGGTTCGGATTGGTTCGGATCGAGCACAGGGCGTGGTGTCGAATTGTTTCTTTCTTTATTTGTTCTCTTCGAAGGCCTTAGTGTGTAGTGGCGACTAATGCTAAATTTACCCAACTCTTGCAGACATAAGTAATTGTGGTGTAAAATATAATAATAAAATACGTATACGTAGGTCAACGATAAATTCTAACATTTCTTTGGGAATCATGACTACTTCTTACCAAATCCAATTTAAATGGACCAAACTAACAAATTAATCGTTAGTTGGCTTGGGAGTGGCGTTTGTTCCTTAATGATTTATCTCTATTTATATTGCATAACTATATCTTACTGTCTATTTACATTATTTAATAATTACATTTAAATTATTAAAAATGAACCCGAATAGCTTTAAAATGTACAACTAGTTAATGGAACGCCACTGTAGCCGTAGCTCATGACAATCTTATTAGAAGAAAGTAAAGAAAAAGAATTCCAAGTTCTTATTTCGTTTCCAAACATTCCCCTATGAACGTAAACCAGCAAAAGTGGAATTATACACAAGTTGTCACACAGACGGTTGGCTGAATTGTATTTGACGTAACGAAGCGCAGCATATATACTGGTTGAATATTGGTTTTTGCATTTATCTCCTATTTTTAATTGATGTTGCTTTTTATTGTGAAGAATAGTTTTTTGCTATAATTTAATATTTGGATCCTATTAAAAATTAATGTGGAGATAAAAATATATATGTATGTATATTAAGCCAGAATTGAAAATGCTGAAGCAAATATAAAAACTAAGAAAGCTTAAATTGAATGACGTGAAACCAAAGTATAATTTGGTACGTCCTCTCTTTATAGAAAATAACATTAGTGTCCTAAATTTAGGCTCAGAGCCGACTTTTATAACATAGAATAAAAAGCAAGTGTTAGATATTACCCTGACCTTCGATAATTTCGCGAATAATGTAAAAAGATGGAGAGTGTCGAATAAAAATTCCTAATCTGACCATCGGTGTATAGAATACGAATTGAACTTCCCAGTATCTCCAGTTAAGACGTTTAGAAATATACGGAGAACGGACTGGGGAAAGTATAGGAAGACTCTCAGGGCCTCACTGCCAAGAAATCTCCCGTCTGACACCACAGACCTTGCGGAATTAGACGGGCTGATTAATCAGGTAACCAGGGCCTTAAATAGTTCACTGTCAGCCGGGTGCCCGGTTGTAAAACTGAGAGGCAAGAACAAACCACCTTGGTGGTCAATGGATCTAGGCCTTCTCCGGAAGTCCAATAGACGGTTATTCAACAGGGCTAAAACTTCGGGTCTGCCCTCGGACTGGGAAGCCGATAAGGCTGAGCTAAAAAATATATAAGAAAGCAACCAGAACTGCGCAACGAGAGTCCTGGCAAAATTATTGTAGGGATGTGGAAGAAACATCGGAAGCAGCTACACTAAGAAGAATTCTAGCGATGACACCACACAAGCTGGGCTACCTAAAAGGTCCGGCTGATGTGTGGAGCGAATCGAGCGATGAATCTTTGGCTCTTCTCTTAGATACACATTTTCCAGGCAGTAGCACGATGGAGGGTAATAGCAGAACTGCAATTAGAAGCTGTCTTAACCTGGGCTATATTGCCCTAAGATGGAGAGAAACGAAGGTTTCCTTCATACTCAAAGCGGGCAGATCCTTCCATGCAAATCCTAAAGACTTCAGACCAATCAGTCATACGTCTTTCCTCGTAAAAACGTTGGAGAGATTGATGGATGCACATTTACGGGAAGTTATACCAACTGGTAGAATCTCCTCGGCACAGCATGCATACACGAAGGGCAAATCGACAGAGACGGCGTTACACGTACTTATTGGTATAGTGGAAAAAGTCATCCAGCAGAAGGATTTTTCACTGGCGGCGTTCATTGACATAGAAAGTGCTTTTAACAACATGAATGCGAACGCCATTACGGGAGCGTTAGAAGCTCTGGGCGTTGATCCTAATGTGGTTGCGCTGATAGAGACTATACTCGTCAGCAGGAAGGTAACTGCCAGTTTAGACAACTACACTTTAAGCAGACAGGTCGGAATCAGATGGCGGTTATCCCCACGAATTATGCACTGGCTTTACATTTTGGTGGTCATATGGAATACTGGTATGGTGGCCAGCCACTCAGAAACAAAGCTATTTGAAGCTTCTGAGCAAGGTCGAAAGAACGGCTTTTCTGTGCATCTCTGGTGCTTTAAGGACCACTCCAACTAAAGCATTAGGAGTAATACTCAACCTGCCTACATTCGAGCTGGTAGGGAACAAGTGGCCGCCACATCAGCACTAAAGCTGAAATGTGCGGCGTTATGGCATCATCGGCAGATTGGTCATTCGACTCTCGCGCATACCTAGAGTAGTTCTACCCAACACATTGACCATTCTATACCTAATCTCAACTTCGATAGGCACTTCCAGACATATATTCCGTCTAGAAGAGAGTGGCAAACAATCATGCCATGGAGAAGGGGGGAACTGAATTTCTACTTTGGAGTTTTCTCAAAAGAACTGGGACTGGAGCTTTCTTTCCGTCTCCCCGACTACTGCAGTGTTTATCAAGCATAGGTCCTAGCCATAAAGGAGGTAGCCGTCTACTTAAATAGACATGCCGTAACAAAGAATATTATAAATATCTACTCGGATAGCCAGGCGGCCATCATGTCAATGAACTCGGTGGCACTGAAATCAAAGGTTGCTCAGGACTGCTGGGCAGCCCTAAATGATATCAGTGCCGTTTTCAGGGTACGCCTTATATGGGTTCCGGGACATAGGGATATTGAGGGGAACTGTAGGGCTGATGAGTTAGCCAGACGGGGCACCAATCTTCCTTTATGCACGGACAGATGCGTGGTTGGAATACCAATTACCACCTGTAAACTGATGCCGAAAGATAGGGTCGTGCGTGAGGCCAATGAGTCTTGGACACACGAGGGCACTTGCTTAACGACCAGGCTATTTTTCTAATGTGGCCGGATATTAATAGAAGGAAAGAGAGACTTGCTTGCCCTGTCGAGAGAGGATATCTCTAAGGTCGTGGCTTGTGAAACTGTTCATTGGCTGTTCGGCAGGCATGCTCTCAGGCTGGGAGTATTCTCTCATGAATACTGCAGAAGCTGTGGGGATGAGGAGGAGGAGGAGACTCTCTTTTGCAGTTGCCCCGCTCTGTCTAGAAGCAGAGCGGGCTCTTTATGCAAATACGCTTTTAGCTCTCTTACAGAAGTGTCTAGCGCGAAGGTCAAACAAATCCTGCGCTTTATTAGGGCTTCGAAATGGTTCGACGAGTGAATCGGAGGTGCGTTGTTACGCTGTAGTATCACAATGGACCCATGGGGGTCTGAGTGAGCTGGTCCTTAATCTGGCTGCCACGTTAGCCTAACCTAACCTAGTAAATCCTCTGGTGAAACCAGGGCCTAAGGACATTTCGAGGTGGATGTATCACTTCGATTAATGTTCTAATTAAAATTTCTGAATTATTGTAAACAACATTTTTTAATTTATATATTAGACCTTAACACCATGCTGAAGTACTTCTGAAAAGGTGACGGAGAAGTAGTATTAACAATTAAGGGTTCAATTCGAAAAGAAAAACATGTAGAAAGAAGAATTTCGAGATCATTCCAGTCATGATCCGCACTTGCGATTCCACGATTACGAGACTAGCTTGCTCCACTACTAGACCATGGATGCCGGCTATCCAGAAATTTATTTCTCTCATTAAAACCGACCAAGATCTAAAAGCACAATTTCCTTATCAGATAAGGAAATTGTGACGCAGCTCAGCGTGCACGTAGAGATGCAAAGTCCGCAGATGCCTGCAATGCGGTACGTTTCCTTAGTTCGTACATAACCGCCTGTTAACATTTAGCTTAAGAAATCGATTTAAATTTGACAAATTTTTCCGATCTCTTTTAAAACTGTTTTCGAAAAATTACTTAAAATTTGCTAAACTTAAACTCAGTTTCCTAAATTCAATTTTTTATTTTATAAGTTGACAAATGCCATTCACGAATTTGAGTTCTTATTCGAATTGAAACCCAATCTCTGTGCTCTCTTTTAATGTTTACTTTTCTACTCCAAAAACTTTCATTTACCTTCTCTGCTAGACTTTCTTTCATTTTTATCCCAAATATTAATGCAAGCTCATTTAAAATGAACTCTGCTGGCCTAACTATGACTCGATTTTAAATCGCAAATTCTGAAATCCTTTTATGAAACGTGATAGCTTTGTGAACATAATTGTAAAAATTCGATTCAAAGCAAGTGGTTCAGTAGCGTGACATAACTAGATAATCAAGGGGATTTAATGTCCAGATGTTTCTGTTTCGGCAGTACATATACTAAAATTGATACGTTACAGAGCATGTGAAGAGTTCCACATTTCTAAACAATATAGCTGCCATGCTAACTATAATTAAATATCTATCTTCCAAGCATAGACAAATTCATATACTAACATTAATCAACCCAACAAAATCACTTATGTTATAAAAAATTGTTTATTGTCTTTCAATCTATAGCCACTGTGCGAGAAGTAATATTAAGAGAGTCTGCCCACCATACCACACAGCCACGTTCGTAGGAGCGTTCCAACACATCAAACATCCCCTATTAAGTTTAAATTAACCGAAGATGGACTACCATCGATCCCAGATCGAGCTATGCATAACGCGAAGGGAGTAATTCCAAAATTCCTCTGCTGCAATAACAAAATCCTTTCTTTGATTAAGTTCCTATGTTTCATGCAAGATTTTCCAGATATTTAAAGTAATCCTTAAATTGAATTATAATATGATAATGGAAAAACTGATTATGTTGCATATCAGTTTCCTGGGAATAAAAGTGATTCTTCTAAAAATAAATATATAATAATAAAATAAAATATCTAAAGAAACAACATTTTTTAATAAAGATCGTTTTTTAAAGGTATCAAAAACAATTCCAGAAGGGACTTATTTTGGTTTTAGAAGCCAAGCTCTACATTGGTAACTGAAATGGCTTCATGACCTGGCCATTTCTTATTAAATACGTTTTGTAACTGAATATAGTCATTGCGGTAAATCAGTTTCACGATGGTTTCGTAGTTAGTTTAACAAAATAATAGGCTTCTTAATATAGTTTTATAAACAGCTGCGAAACAACTTCGATGATATTTTATGAAACTACAGGTACTTGCAGTTGAGGGCTGAATGAATATTGTACTAACGTGATACTTGTACCTAGTACAGATCCTATATAACCTGGTGGGTAAAGCCTTCACAACCGAACCGCTCCAAAATCAATAAATTTGTAACCAGTTATTAGACTAAATTTAAACTACATACGAGTATGTATATCCATCATACTTAGGCCAATTTGAAGTAGGGTAGAACGTGATAAATCAATTCAAAATCGTTTCTATTTTTAATAAATGAAGGTACTACATCACATTCATACTCGTATATTTAAATAATGAAATCAGTTTTTATCCCCAATGGAGCTAATGTAGGTGTCGGGTATATTAATTCATTCTTATATTGTTGCATAATATTAATTAAAGCATGCCAAATTATTGTTAGTTATAAAAACTGTTATTAGAAATTCAATCATCATTTATACGTAGAAAGAAATAAATGCATTAAATTGTAACCACACCAACCTTGAAACCAAGATACATTGCACAATCGCATCGAGATATTTTGCCCTTCCTTATCTTTAAACTGTTGTTGCGAATGTTGTTCACAACAAACCCAATTGCTTATCGACAGTTCAGTCGGACAAGTTCTGTTTCATTGTCTGTTCTAAAGTTACTCTCCAATTCATGATTGTGGGAATTTTGTATGCACTACGCGTTTACACAAATATATATAGAACTGAAAAGGAGGCGTGAAGGAATTGGACATATATAAATGCCAATTTCACTGTAAGTCTAATTTATTTAAAAAAGCCCCGCCCCAGAAGGCCTTAAAGTCTTGATTGATCTATATAAATTATTACGAAAATAAAACTATAAATATGTTTAATTTTTATACTCGTCTCCCTTTTCAATATCTCAATAGCTGCAATAGTTATCGGACAGCAATTTTGCAATTATTCGAAATGCGACGCCCACTTACGCTATATAAAAAATATGTGATACATGATATCAAGTATTATAAAACATATCAATAAGATATTTGGAGCACAGTGTATGCGTGATCCTCGGTGACATATAGAAATATTGGTATATATCGGACCAATTACGCTCCAATTTTCTATGGCGTGGCAAAGTTCCAGGCATCCGAAAGACAAAAATAATTTTAATAGAGCTACAAAAAACCTTAAGCGGTACTTGGCGCAGAAGCAAAATGAAGGAATACAGCACTACTTGTCCACTTTATCAGCAAATGAGACCACAGATTACTCACCTTGGAAGGCGACAAAAAAGCTGAAGCAACCCACCACCCGTGCTCCTCCTATCAAAAGCTCAAATGGCTCCTGGGCAAAAACTGATAAGGAGAAAGCAATTACATTCGCCAAACACCTTACTGGGGTCTTTAAGCCGTTTCCACGAACTTCACAGCAAGAGGAAGACGAGGTATTTAATCTTCTCAATAGTCCAGGACAATTAGAGTTACCTATCACGTCCTTTACAAAAAAGGAAATACATAACGCTGTTCACAAAACACTGAATGTGAAAAAGGCACCTGGCTACGACCTGATAACAGGTAAAATATTAAAGGAACTACCAAATAAAGGAATAAAATACCTTACCTATCTCTTCAATGCAATAATTAGATGTGGATATTTTCCGCGTCAATGGAAAGTGGCCGAAATTATTGTCATCCCAAAACCCGGAAAGCCCTTGGAGGAAGTCACTTCTTATAGACCAATTAGCCTTTTGCCAATTGTTTCCAAAATGTTTGAAAAGCTCCTGTTAAACAAACTTAAACCAATTCTGCTCAAAAAGGAGATAATACCCAATCATCAATTTGGATTTAGGGAACACCACGCCACAACAGAACAAGTGCACCGAGTGTACAGCATAATAAGAAACGCTCTTGAGGAAAACCGTTATTGTACAACTGCTTTCCTAGATATATCACAGGCGTTCGATAAAGTATGGCACCCTGGCTTACTATTTAAACTGAAAAAGTTACTACCTCAGGCATTTTATGATATCTTAAGATCATATCTGGAAGAGCGGCATTTCTGAGTAAAGACCAAAGAAGAAGTCACTGAACTATTCTCTATAAAGGCGGGTGTACCACAAGGCAGTGTTCTAGGTCCTGTGCTCTACACTATCTACACGGCTGACCTTCCACTGACGGAGAATACAAAAATCGCAACCTACGCGGATGATACAGTCAAAATGGCTACAAGCAGCAACAACGTAATCGCTGCAAATTATCTCCAAGAAAGCTTGGATAAGCTCCAAATCTGGCTAAATAAATGGAGGATTAAGGTGAATGCAACTAAGTCTGTGCAAGTAACCTTTAGCTTAAAAAAGAAGACTTGTCCTTCAGTAATATTAAATGATTGTCAACTGCCCCAATCCGAAGACGTTAAATATTTAGGGCTACATCTTGATCGACGTCTAACATGGCAGAAGCATATTCTTACGAAGAAAAAACAACTTGGAATAAAGCTTACTTCCTTATATTGGCTCTTGGGATATAAATCCCAGTTATCGCTTGACAATAAACTGCTCGTTTATAACACAATTTTAAAACCCATATGGACATATGGTATACAGCTATGGGGTTCAGCGGCAAAAAAAAATATATAAATCATTGAGAGATTCCAATCAAAAGTATTACGCTTGATAGTAAAGGCTCCATGGTTCGTCAGGAATGATATAATACGTCACGACTTAAACATCCCTACTGTCGATGAGGAAATAGCAAGATACAGCAATAAATACCTGGAACGACTAAGTAAGCATCCTAACATACTAGCTTCAAATCTTCTGGAGAGGACAGGCACAACACGGCGACTGAAGCGAGCAACACCACTAAATTTATAATAATAATTTTTTCTAACGCAATAGTTCTGAACTAACCTTATGGGAGATTAGCACTGGCTCCTCTTCCTCATGTTGATTTAAATAACTATTTTTAAAAATTACTTTGTGTATTGATTTATGTAGCTATTTAATATTGTTATTTAATTTGATTATTGCCCCAAGGGGCAGAATGCAAATAAAACTGGAGTTCAAAAAAAAAAAATAAATAAATTTTCTATATACGAGTACATACAATTTGTTCGCAATATCTTGAAAGTTCATCGAAATGCTGTTAGAATATGTTGACACTTCTAAATCCGTAAACGGCGTTAGCACTCATACATGAATGTAGACAATATTTAAGAGTGCTTCCAAGTGTTCTACGTGCCATCAGCAACAGACATAGACTTCATGCTTAACCATGATCCAATCGATTTAAAAAAAAAGATACTGTGAACTGTGTCTTTATAAGTTTGTAGGACCGCCTCCAGACAATCATTGCCTGCAAAATTGGCATTTTACTTTTGTGATACATCTCAGTAAATACAGATGTAAAAGAAATTGCCTGTTGACCAGAAATTTGACCCTAATTACCATTCGCATTTAAAACTAAAAATAGGTTAAAACCAGTAAAGAAAACTGAAGTCGGAATAGACAGAGTTCGAGATACTCTTTCCCCTAAGATAATTTATTAAACCATGCTCATACTGCGTGCACGTACGATATATGCTGTGCATTTTTTGCAAGTATACTAGTATCGAGCAGAGCCCTCTCTCGACAAATCAAACTCACGTCGTACCTCAGGGTGGAAGACGAGGAAGGCACATCTCCGCTGGAGCGACTAAGCTATGCAGGACCTCCAACTGGCGTCAGCGAGCCCTGGACAGAACCAAATGGAGCGCGGACATACTATTGTAGCGCCACTTATGTATATATGTATGTACTAGTAGTATCGAGCTAACTAGTATTCCAAGTATTAAAATATACCAATATGAGCATAGCCGGGGCAATTTTAAGTGGGGTCCCATTTCTTGTTCCTTTAAAGTGTCAATATGCTCAATCACAACAGATTTCGTTCATAAATTTTATATAGATCTTGGGCTTAAGAACATGTGTTAATAGTGGGAGTGGCAGTAAACATATACACCCAGTAAATTTGGAAATAGAGTGAAAGCGGTAACGGTATGTTTGCATAAAAGTGACTGATAAGATAAGGAGACTGATAAGCTAATCAAGGACTAGGAGCGAAAAATCATCGGAGGATACGTCGAAGTTAGCTCCCACTTAACACAATTCATACAGGGCCAAGAATTCTTGCGTGTACTTGGAACCACTTCTATATATATATATATATATATATATATATATATATATATATATATATATATATATATATATATATATATATATATATATATATATATATATATATATATATATATATATATAATATATATATATATATATATATATATATATATATATATATATATATATATATATATATATATATATATATATATGGTATCTGTAGTTTCACTATCAAATAAATGCTGGAAATAGAGGTTTTGATCCTTAATCCCAATCTTTTGAAAGCATATTTTGTACTTGGAACCACTTCTATATATATATATATATATATATATATATATATATATATATATATATATATATATATATATATATATATATATATATATATATATATATATAATATATATATATATATATATATATATATATATATATATATATATATATATATATATATATATATATATATATATATATATGGTATCTGTAGTTTCACTATCAAATAAATGCTGGAAATAGAGGTTTTGATCCTTAATCCCAATCTTTTGAAAGCATATTTTGTGCTCATGAATGTTATAAAAAATATACAAATTATTAAAAAATAAACCCACATAAACATAATTTGAAATTGTTATTTGTAATATTTAACTGCAGAACACAATATTTACAGTCGCCAACAAATCTTCACTTAATATAAAAGAATAAACACTAATACTCTCATAATGTAATCAAATACTAAAGCCGAGATAGTGTAATTAGATTTACTTGAATGTAATGAGTGGGTTGAGCAGCACATTTAGCAGATACTTTATACCGCGCATCAGATCCCGCATGCGCGCCTCCACTGGAGATTTGACAGTGCGCACAACGCTCACTCTCGGAATTTTTTGATCTTCACAAGCCACACATTTGATGGCCGCCAACTGCACTTGAGCATGGGAAGATCCTAGCACATAGTTCTCACGGTCGCCGTTCGACAGGAAGCGCCTGTTCACAAGCTTGCCGTAGAAGTGAACGCGATCGCCACCAACAATTCTACGAGTAAAGTTTCCAAATTTGTGTCCGGCTTGCAGCACAACATCAGCACCTTTGCTAAGCAGACCCGACGCAATGGAAACGCGAATTTCATACTCATATGAGTTCCATTTGTGCAGTGAACATTCACTCTCCAAATGGTAATTCTTAATAATGTGCTGCAGTTCGGAGCATAGCGGATCCACTTGTTGATCACATTCGTGCTGGTCCGTTATACGTTCGCCATAAATGCAGCGAATCATATTTCCCAAAAAGTGCGGAAGATATTTTGTAATATATTTGGCACGTGTATTGAAGACGCGACTAATCTGTACCTGAGTCACTGTGCCCTCCCAAGCTACAGGCATGCCGTCCAGATGGGAGCATCGTAATTGAGCTTTGATTCTATTATCATGATCCCAGGCTGGTGGACCGCACAACATATAGAAACGTTGCCAACTTAGATAATCAGTTGAATGGGGAATGTGATCGTCGGTGGGACTTGTGTCCAGCTCTATGGCTAAGGAGTGCTTTTCACTGGCAAAACGTGGCGAATCCTTGAAGTTAGAGGTCATATAGGGGAAGGTCAGCACGCAGGCAGCAATAATACAGGCCAACACCTATATATGTGGATGAAATCTTAGTAGGAAATATAATATATATCAAATCTATTCTAAATAAAACTACCGGGGACATTTTTCGGATACGTATATTTATCCATCATCTTTTGAGGTCAAAGCAAGTCTTGAGGTTTAGCCTGCTGTCTATTTAATTCCCCGGGAGTTTTTTCAGATTAAAGTCGCTTAACCTTCCTTACCTGAATAGCTGTTATATATTTCTGAGTGGTGCGATTCACTGCCAAAAGACACGATATCAGTAGAGCTGCTATTGTTGCGACCACTGTACTGCCAAGGCGTAGGTTTGTGTTGGTGAAACCCATCCATTCAATGGCTACGAAAATGGGAATCAATAGAGAGACTATGCCGAACAGTGGCAGAAACAACAGAATGCCCGCTAACCCGAGAGTACCCCTCATAACTCCAAACATAGTAGCACTTTGCGATGTGGTAATGCACAACTGCAACCAGCTGAGAGTGACACAGTGCGGTATGAGGTACTTGTAGGTTCCGTGCCAGCCAGAACGTTTCGCCAAGTGCACTAGAAATCCAGGTATCAGTAGGTATAGAGCAGTCCGGCAGTTTAAACAAAACTCGATACCATTTCCAATTACAAAGGAGCAAAACGTAGGCACTTTCAGATCTAAAAATCTCCAACCTGTAGTGACCACATCATCCATTTCGTATGGGTATTTGGCCAGCACATTAACGCCAAACGACACAAGAATTATCCAGTCCGGAAAACTGCGTGTGGAAGAGTACATGAATGACAACATGGATACGAAAACGAACACACACGATATTATGGTAAGTTCAGAGTGCGGTAACCACTCGCTGGCTACTAATGGATAAATAATCAGATTGCTTACAAAAGCACAGAAGAAAAAGAAGTACGGTTTCATGTTGTTCTTCAGAAAGCGATTTTCGGAAATATCAGCTTCTATATTGTGATCACCGTAACTTAGGAATAGCCCCGACCAAATGCGGAAATCAATGTAGTCCTGCTTGGTCTTCAGCATTTTACAAGTAGACCATGTCATTACTCCCAAGCACAGATAATAGAAGACTACAGGCACATATGTTGTCAGGTTCTCACTTGAGACCAGCCAGCAAATGACGAAGAAAACTAATAGGCGTACGTTGGGCGGCAGCGAAGCTGGAAGTCCTGCAACTAGATTTATCAGACGATGGTACAGCAGAGTAAAAAATACGATGGGATGGAAAAGTAAACGATGGAAGCAGGGCACATGATCCAAACTGGTAGGGTGTGGTACGGATATGGTAAGCGTCTCATTCATAGCGGGCATGCGTCCAGCGGCATAGTTAATGGCAGCAGATACGAGGTTCTCTTCAGTGATCCGTTCCGATTGTCCGTCACCTGCATTCGAGGGATCATAACTCAAGCGGCGTGGTCGATTTCGTTGCTTTAGCCGCACGTTACCATTTCCAACTGCTGCGGGCGCATTGTCCAATGGCTCATGTTCCGTTTCACCTTCAGTATCTTCTTCCGAGTTGGATGTTGAATTGCCACGGCTTCGACGCTTCTTCTGTAGTTTATATATTTCACGCATTTTCCGCTCCAATTGCTTTGGAGTGATTGTTTCGCCGCCATTCGACAAACATGCAAACAATTCTCGCGCCGCTTTGCGAGCAGCACGCTCTCCTGGCGTCATCGAGAGACAACACCGCACTTTCGTTTCATTTGCATGTGTTATTCCGCGGCCACTCTCGTAACACTCGCGTAATAATTTTGTTGCTTCATCATGTCCCTGCTGAGCAGCGCAAAGCAACCAATGCACCGCTTGTTCACTGGAGGTCACTTCATTCTCATCTGCAAATGTAATGAACTCTAATACAGGCAATTACGGCATAATTAGAGACATCTTCTGAATAAAAACTGCAGTTGAATCTTTTCTCCATGCCATGCATAAGCACGTGGAAAGGAAAATTGACTCCTTTGGAGTTTTTACTCAGAATAGTGTTAACTGATTGTGACGATGCTACTTACTGGTTGTAGCCAGCAACTGTCTGGCCAGGTCATACTGTACTTCAGAGCAACCCTCTGCGGCGATGTGGTACTTCAAATTGTTAAGCGAAGCACGATCTTCGTATGTCAAGTATAATTAAACAATAAAATTACTTAGCACTGGAAAACAAAAACAAAATTATTTGTTGAACACTCACCCTCCAAATTCCATTTTCGCCTGGTTTGACTACCACTTGGTTGATTTTTTGTCCAATTTGCCATCAAGTTGAATCCGCTATCAACGCACCTTTATAAGAAATTGTGCAAAATTTGTGAAATTCCAAAAGTTTGTGCTAAAGTCGGTTGAGAGCCTTTCAGTGAACGATAGAACACATTTTCAAAAATATTCCGTGTTTAGCGTCTTCCGCTTTTTTTCAAAGTGTTTCATTTTCAGTTTCAATTCACAGTTTTTGTGGGTTTGTTTTGACTTTTGATGACAGGCCACAAAGACAGCTGATACGATGCGAAGTGTGCTCAAAAGGGAATGTGAAGAGAGAAAATGTTGAAAAAGAGTTGGGGAAAATTGAAAAAGTGTAGAGAGTGAGTGAGTATGGAAATCGGTGCAATATTTAATGGCAGCTATCGATTCACAAGTGAGAAAAAATTAAAAAAAAACCAATTGTGAGGAAAATTGCTGCAGAAATTAATTGCGAAAACACATCCGGTATCCCCCAGGCCGTATTTTTTCGATTGTGTGAATGTGGCGACCGTGCTGCTGTTCCAGTTCAAAAATTTCCTGCTTTTGCTACATTAGCACTTTTTCTTGAGCATTGTGCTTCCAGTTTTGCTTCTTACGCACGCACTTACAAAGCTTACGCTTGGACTGCATTTTGCACCTAGTGCGTAAAATTTTTGCGTATTACCAACTGCCGCGTCAGCATTAACACAATATTAAAAATTATCTTTGCCTCGCCTATATTCTTAACACTCATTTAAGGTAAAGTGGGCGTGTTACGCTTTCCGCTGTGGTACATTCATTCCACAACTGTGCCCATTCGCGTCAAGAGTTTTATAAGAACGACCTTTTTGGAACAATTAAGAGTCATAGTGCCCAGACATCTTCAATATAACAGCACTGCATCTGCAGCCATTGCCCCATCATGTCGTGGACGGAGGTAAGTAACTTTTCTTTTCCAACTTCTGTGCTCATGTTTTTGTAAATGCTTGTATCAAAATTATTTGTCGTCCAAAACCGGATAATGGAGTCTCTTGTGTTATTGCAAGTGTTGGTCGACTCAGTTTGAACAGCTTCGAATGGATCACCATATAAAGAGAGCCAGTAGAGCGCGTGTACAGACAGTTGGTAAATGCCTAACAATGAAATGAAAAACCTGAGCCAAATCGACTGTTGACAGCTTACAACTCTGTGCCTGCAGAAGGTAGCAATGCTTCTTAATCAGAAAACAAAAAACACATCACTATCTTAGGCCTTCTCAGGGATCTCACAGTTTGATTGCCTTAACAAAGCCATCAATTACACGAGCATACACAGCAATGAAGTGTTAATGTTTGTTATTCTTTGTAATTACTTCAGACAGAATGAGCTCATTGAACCACTAGTTATACGGCCCGTTACCATATTTCTTTGCGCAATGTACCCGAATATATGCAAACTATGTTCTTCCGTTGCATTGTTCTTCAAATCCTATTTAGCAAAATATTATGTCAAATTAACTTATGTTACGGTTTATCTGCTGATATAGATATTTTCTCTGTTCTTTTGTAGAAGGTGGATCCAGAGTTGATCTTTACGAAGCAGGAACGGATCGGCAAAGGCTCCTTTGGAGAGGTGTTCAAAGGGATAGATAATCGTTCACAACAGGTACGAAAGAGTGCCCTTCTTTTACATATTTTTAATTTGGTCCTGGAATAAGATCCCACATGTGTTCATTATTAATATTTGCAGGTCGTTGCTATAAAAATAATTGATTTGGAAGAAGCTGAGGATGAGATCGAAGACATACAACAGGAAATTATGGTATTGTCGCAATGTGATTCACCTTATGTCACCAAGTATTATGGATCTTTCCTGAAAGTACGTTGTTATACTGCTCCCTTAACATTCAATTATTCCTCTTTATTATAATTTTCTTTTCAAGGGTACAAAATTATGGATTATCATGGAGTATCTAGGTGGTGGATCTGCCTTGGACTTAATGAAGGCCGGTTCTTTTGAGGAGATGCACATAGCTATAATATTGCGCGAAGTGCTGAAGGGTTTAGACTATCTTCATTCGGAGCGAAAACTGCATCGGGACATAAAGGCTGCAAATGTGTTGTTGAGTGAAATGGGAGACGTGAAATTAGCTGATTTTGGTGTGGCTGGTCAACTGACGAATACCACTTCGAAACGCAACACTTTCGTAGGTACACCTTTCTGGATGGCGCCCGAAGTGATCAAACAATCGATGTATGACTCGAAGGCCGATATTTGGTCTTTGGGCATTACAGCAATAGAACTGGCAAAGGGTGAGCCGCCTAATTCAGAATTGCATCCGATGAGGGTATTATTTTTGATACCAAAAAATAATCCTCCACAACTGACTGGGAATTATACAAAATCGTTTAAAGACTTTGTTGAAGCGTGCCTTAACAAGGATCCTGAAAATGTAATTATGCTTTGAAATTCAGAACTATTGCACAATTATTCTTACTGTCGATATCCATTTGCAGAGGCCTACTGCAAAAGAATTGCTAAAGTATCAATTTATAAAGAAAGCAAAAAAAAATTCGTACCTTATTGATCTGATTGATCGCTTCAAAAAATGGAAACTGCAAAAGGGAGACGAAAGCGAGACGGAGTCGGAGAATTCAGACTCGTAAGACCAGTTATGCATTTGTTATACCGTAGCCGTGATCTATTTGTTATATGTTACAGTGATGACTCCAAACCAGGCAATAATAGCGACGAACCGTGGATAATGACGGTTAAAGGTCTGCACAGTAATAGTACAAACCGAGATACGGCACTGAATTGCTTCAGGGAGCATGAACAGGAGCTGATACAGAAGCAGTCACAGGGCTCCTCTAGCAGCACCACACAAATAGTAGCTCCACATCATCGAAACAGCAATGTTGTGTTATCGTCGTCTCCCCAGCATGATGGCATGAATCCAAGCTCGTCCGTATTACCATCTGCTTTGTCTAGTACATCTGCTTCTGCTGGAATGCGGGACTCCAATCTGAATCACTATAAGCATCAAAGTTCGTCTGCAACAGGTACCGGTACCTCAGTCAATGCGGGAGCAACTCAAAAGTATCACAGTCAGGAGCTATTGTCTCCAACTGGAAATTCCTCTGGACATGATGGAACGAAGAAAGATTCAGGATTTAAGGAACAAAATATGAATAGTCGTCAAAGCCGGTCTGCATCGCTTGAGAAAGAGAAGGAGCGTCGATCATCGGTTAATGTACGAACAAGTCGAATCATATTTGAATTACTTGATATGGTGATGCAACTTCAGAGAGCAACCATTTCGATTCGTGTTCTGTGACATATAACTAGGCATTGCACACATCCAAAGGCAACAATTTTGCGTGAGTGCGTGCTATGTTTTAGTGGAATGCTATTGAGTTGCACTACCATATAAATTAATTCCACTGTGCTGTCGAAATGTATTATTAAAAATAAAAGCAAACTAACTTCTGATCTTTTAGTTACAACTGGAGCAGGGAAAAATGGATGATCAAAGCGTTGATCGAAGCCAACGACGTAACAATAGAGATTCATTACATGCAACTGGATCAGCGGGTAATTCAGGTGTAGTGCTGGTATCTAGCAGCAACAACAGTAACAGTTACAATGACAAATTGCATTCGAGTAACTCGGGTGATAGAATGCCATATTCTGCAGCTGTAGAAGTTTCCTCCTCAGCTTTATCGCCAACGCTTGCAACATCCAATCCCAACCAGAAAATCGGCAGTCGTGTAATTCAGACGAATAGCGCTTGCCTGAACAATTTCCTTTTTCCAGTTCTTACGGATGTGAGTATTCTACTTGTTTTGTCTCGGTTTCCACTATTCCAGATTTGACTGCCAATTTATGTTAAGTAGGAGAAAGTAAAGGCTGGAGAAAGAGTTGCGATACAAATTTTACCGTTTTGGGGATTCCGATTCCACTTAACATAATTTTGCCTTAAAAGCAGATCAATAAACAAAAAGTTCGTCAATAAATATGATAAATGCTACGTCAACTGCAAACGATGATAACGAAAAGGTTGACGGCCAAGTCTTAAACCATAAAAACCACCCCACAGTCATATAATTTCAGTACTAATTTCAAATAATTTTCCCATGCAGATTCAACGGAAGTACACCAACTCAAGCAAGAGTTTGAATGCTGCGGATATTGGTGACTTGAAGTCCGTATTCGAACTGGCTGAACGAAGCAGCGCAGGCGTTAGCGATCTATTTCTGAAGGAAATTATACACAAGTTGATTCCCGCTTATTCGGAAACGCGCATTAACCATGTCATGGACAGGGTAATCAGGTCCGATAATGCTTATTTGTTGCTTGACACAAAAACACTAATCTCAAAGTTTTTCTCATATGCAGAAGCAAAAAATAATAGATGTGGATTGGATTAGTGCCTCGAACTAAAGCTATATATTTTAAGAAGATACGTTAAAATGATAACCGATTGCAGTAAGAGCAGCGTCAACATCACTGTGGCCACAGCACAGCCATCGATAAATTATGATTCTACATGCTTAAAATTTATTTTCAGTATATTCGCAAAATTATTATTATAGTGTAATATTTACTTTGGTTTTGAAATAAATCGTCGGCACGTAAAAGACACGCTGCTATACGAGTATTGTTTGCCTAACATTAAATGTTCTTTTTTGCACAATGACTCTCAGACTGTGGAAGCTGATACCTTTTCTGCGACGCCGAATACTTAATGTGGTATGTATGCACAGCTTGAACCAGCTGCCCTAATTTTCTGACCTGTGTGGGTGCTAGTTCATATTCAGCTTTGTTCCAAGTCCACTGAAAATGAACGCGTACTGTTCTAAGTCCACGTCGAAATCCGCAACCGGTTTAACGGACGAGAAGGATTGAGCAAATTAAATTAGAATATATACGGGGGAACGAAAATTTAAATTTGCATTCTATAATTGGAAAGAATGATTAAATTGTATATCAAGGTTAATAACTATACATAAGTTTGGAGCAAGTGTTGGATTAATAAAAGGAAGAAAACACGTCGATTTTTCTTTGTAATTTTCAACTCTATTGTGAATATGAAAGCTAAAACAAAGCAGTGTCCCTGCTGTCGACAACAACTTGTAAGTTATTTGCATAACCCTGGTTGTATAAAAATTGTGTAGGCCATAATCGACACAATAAATACAAAATTTCGAATATACCGAGGAACCCCGCCATAAATGTGCATGTGAAAATTACTCTGGGTTCCGTTATACAAGCAATAACTGTAAAATCAGCAACAACCCCAAGGTGCATTTACTTGTTTCAGTGAATTTACTTGGAATTTTTTTTTATATTATTTTGATTTCTCCGATTTCACTCAGTGGAATTGCCTTCTGTAGATAATTTTAGGACATGACCAGCCAAGAATCCTTAAAAGCAGCTCTGATCGAAATATGGCATCAAATTCCTCTGGAAATGTCAGCCAATTTTATAAAATCAATGGCAAAGCGATTAAAAGCAGTTATTAAAGGAAAGGGCAAGCAAATCAAGTAATAATTTTCACTTACATCTGATTTCAGACTTAGAATTTATCATTTATTTGAAACTGTATACTTTTTTTTGGCGCGTGAATTTGTGAGTTTTTACCTTTTTAGTTGAATTTAAGTGAATTTATGTAAATAGGGTTTATTCATATTAGTATTAAAAAATAAGTAATAAAGTAAGTTTTCCAAAAATAGAAATGCATTTCGAATATTTTCATTATGAACAAGGATATGATCTTTCAAAGTAGCCCATTGCATCTGTATCCTTTATTTTGACGCTGACTGTATGTATATTTATTTCAGTATTAATACTTCAAACATTTTTAATTTCAAACCCAAATTAACTAAGTACAATAAATTCAAAGCCTAAACAGTATATAAAGTAATATAAAATATTACATATCAACAATTTAATTAAAAATCAATTCGTTGTAGTTGCTCAGCAAGTGGTACGGTGAGACACGGCAACAAGTGGTTGTACGCACAACGGTGATGCGGTCCGCGCGTTCGAAGTTGGCTTTGACCGTCTCGTAGTAGCGTCCATCGCTAAAGTATTATACAAAAACATTCTTAGTGTTATTATTGTACAGCCTTATGATAAATTATTAAAACTAAAGGGTTAAACAGTTTTATATTAAATTTATTTTTTCTTTTATTTATAATTATGTTATTTTCTTGAACTGGTCCTGTTCGAACTATAAAAAACTTTTCCCATTATATTACCTTGCACTATAATTAATTGGACTCGAGTAGAAACATATTTTAGAAAGAATAATTTTTGAGATCATGGCAACTTTGTTCAAATTTTTACAAATTGTGAAGGAATATACCTGTTGTTTTCTGAAAGATACGATAGTTTTCAGTGCATTAAATACCAGCCGCCCATGTGAATTAATCAGTATATGCATGTATATGTAAGACAAGACTTACTTCGGTTTTAAATATAAGATATCTACTGATATTATTCGAAGAACAAGGAACATTAGAGACAGGGAAAAGCATTTATTTTTTTTGGCCATCTCTAAGACTGTAATCATGTAATCATAGAGTAAAGAAATAAGAGTCACAATCTGACATGTCACTCATTTTCCGACATAGAAGAGATGAGGTCGGGGGTAGTAAGCAGAGTGCCGCTGCGATATGAAAATGAGATCTATTAAGTAATTGGCGCTATTAGCAGCACCACCATAAAAAAAGTTTGTTGTTCGAGAATGTGACTCTTATTTCTTTACTCTATGCTGTAATGTATTCGCATGACAAAAATTCCTGCTCCATCAGCAAGAACTCTAGCTTGAATCAGTTAATGACTAAGATATTGGGCGGCAAATCAGCGCCCATTTTTACAGTAGTACCCAAAATAGAAAGTCACAAATAAAGTCGACTACTTGAACTCCAAATTTCCTCTGTAGTAGACTGCGGTCTCTGGCATTCAACAGCAAATTTTTCCCGAGTGAATTGTCAAGAGAAAAGGAAAGTTTCATTCATAAAAATTCATTGAACAAAAAAGGAATTACACAGGAACTCGAATTAAAAAATTATTTGGGGTATCTTGAATCGATGCTGATAATAAGACAAGCAAAAATGTGTATTTAAAATAATACCCCCCACGGTACTATATGCAACTATATGGAATGGTGGACTTTGAAGACACGTTGAGTATGCTGTTCAAGTGAAAGTAATATTCTACAAGAAACGAGAAAGCGAACGTAATATTCTACAAGACTACAGACAGACATAGAGATTCTGCACGTTCTACTGCCTATAATAATTATTTTTATGTAGAAACGTTCTCCACTTCACAACCGTGTCAAACTGTCTCCCTGACACTGATGACTGGTGATTGGAATAACAAAGTGCTTACCTCAACACCATGCAGCGTAACTTCAAACACTTCACACGCAGCAAATCAATGGCTTTTTGGCTTTTATCGGAAAACCTTAAATTATCGGGATCCCATCTGTGAAGTTACATCACCATAGATTAGCAATATTTCCTTTAAATTTGCAACAACTAAATACAGACCTCAATTCCAAGCGCTCTAAATTTCCGCAATTCGATGCAATTGTGTCCATCAGTTGATCGACGTGTATGTTGACGCCCAATTTCTCTGAAGTGCCCATGACAATAATTCTACAAATTTAAGCAAAAAAGCAAACAGTTGAGGGCAATGATATAGCAACCCGTTCTTAGCACTTACTTGGCATTTGTTAGCACTGATAAAATGCCCATCCACAACTGATCTGTAATGTGGGGCATCCCGGACAAGCAACAGGCACTTAATTGTGCGCCGTGACGATGCAAGAATTTCTGCAAATAATCATCCGTGATGTTATCTGAAGAATCCAAATCCAATGAAATCAAAGACCTGAAAGTTAGACGGATGAGTAACAGTACAAAATGCGAATTGTCAGAATGGGATGTACTTGAAGGTACTTCCCTTACCTGGCCTTACCTCGTCATTCCAGACTCCATCCACTGCTTCAGCACAGTATCGTTAAAGCCGTTTATTTGACCAGCTGACAAAAATTTTAAATTCGGAATTTTAGTCAACATATCTATCAAGCATTCGGTCGATAAGTCCGTGGCGGTTATGTCCAACTCCTGCAAGGCGCATTTATCCCATTCGGCTTGCATAACAAATTCAGATTTTAGGCTTGTGCCATTCATCAGTAGACATGTCAAACGTTTCGAACGCTGAATCAGGGTCTTGAGTGTAGAACCCGATACTTTGTTGCAGAAATTCACAGCTAAGCATTCAAGCTGAATACAGTTCGAACTGAAAGCATCAATATGCGAATCATCAATGAAATTGATGCCGTACAAGTTTATAACGCGCAAATTGGGCGTGGCCGATTTCAGTTTGTGCACATTAATGACTTCATATATCTCTTCCTCCTCTTCTTCGCACTTCTCATACGTACCAATCAAGTGCAGCACTTCTAAACCATTAATAAAATTGTAAATCTTACGCATGAAGCCCTCCATGAAGATCACCTCCGAGAGACAGATGCACATGTACCGCAATTTGGTGGGGAAGGCTTGCATTTCGCTGAAGTCGTGCAATTGCATAGCTGACAAAAAATAAAAGAGCACAATATTAGATTAAACGCAATCTTTTCAGAATCAATTCCGGCCAAAACTCATAAAAAGAACATACACACAATAAGCTCTTCCGCTACTTATTGGAAGTGCCCACATAAAAAACAAACTTTACTTGTGGGCTTCTGCAATAGTAAAGGTTCAACAGTTTACAACAGTTTGTTCGCCAGCACTATCTCAAAATAAGGCAAGAAAAAGTCGTATATTGGTTATTTGTATGGTGTCGCTACATTCTGCTCTATATTGAGACGGAGCTTTCCTTTGAACCTTTCTTCGAAACCAGGTGTATACTTGTTCAAAAGCAATACACGCCTTGTTCTATGTGTGACAGCCGTGCTTTTGATATGTTTTGGCTTTATATTCGTACCGGTAGAGAAGTCCAACAGCATATGCGTCAAGTTCGGACACTTCGCTGACAACTCATGCAAGACCGTGTGCGTGATCAGTTCAATCGGTAGCTCAATGTAACGCAGAGTGGGTCCAAAACGCACGGATATCAGTTGCAGCAGCGACTCCAGCGAACCTACATGCAGTCCTGACACTTCTGGACGAAGTGACACATTCTTCCAGAGCCGTGTGTCGTACGCTATGCGGCGCCATCGTCGACAAATGCTCGCCAGACGGCAAATTTCGCGATGGGACAGATACGAAAATATATGCAGGAGCACCTTATCGGGGAGTTTTTCAATCGTCTATAATGTAAAACAAAGGCAGGTGAAGAAGTTTATCTGAAGACTTTTAATGACAGATTGTAAAGTGGTTATTTTTTAACTTGGCTCACGTAGTATTTTGGCAAACTGACGCATGCTTGTTATGTGAGTCTATATATAAAGATATATATATATATATATATATATATATATATATATATATATATATATATATATATATATATATATATATATATATTTATATATGTATGTTCCTATGTAAAAACTTTTGGGGATGCATTCAATAATCGAAACGTTAGTTTCCCTTCTTATGTGCCATGTAGTCGTTGATGAAACCCACCTTCCTGAAATAAGTCTCTCTACTCACATAAAAAATTAAATAATATATATACTGGAATCGTGAATTTGGTTCGATGTGTTAGATATTATTACTAGTATTGTCAAAACGGTTCAAAATTTATGGAATTGAAATTTTTGGGAAAATTGCTGCATTGCCCATTATTAAAAAACTAGGATAGGCCGAAATTCTCTTTTTATTTCTTCTTTTACTATCGTTTTTGAAATGAAAGAGAATTGAATGCAAATTAGTAGTGTTTTAAAAAAAATTCATTCCATCCTACCGTATCGGCGAAGGGGCTGCGCACTGTGCCATCTGACAGATACACCTGAGATGCCTCTACAGCCAATTGTCCCCAGATATCAGTCGAAAGATCCATTTTTAATTCTTTTCACAGCTATTTCTTAGGTTATTTTGTTTATTAAAATGTTTACAACAACAAATATTTGTATAAATGTAGTTTTTGCTATATATATGTATATATATATTATAATTGCTTAAATATTTATTTTGTTTCTTTATAAACTTTCAATTGTCTTATGTAAAATTCTGAAAAAAGTCGTGTGTATCGAACGCAACAATGAATACTATGAAATATCTGAAAAGAATCTCCAAAATACTCACTCGCACTAATGCGAGAAAAATATTATTTTTAGATACTTGAAGAGATTTTTTTGTTTATTTGTTTGTTGCTGTTAACTTAGATTGTATGCTATACTATTCTGTCTCTATGTTCTATTGACAGCGGATCTGGCTCGGAGCATAATCAGCTGCATAGGTGCTTTCAAATCAAGGAGCTATTTTCTTTGAACTTGGCGGAGTGTACTCGCGTGCTGCAATTCTACTCAATTAACTGCAGTAACTGAGTAACATTAAATTTAACTATCATTTTGCACTTTTAATATTTACGCTTGTATTTTTTTTTATTTTTTTTTTTTTTTACTTACCAATTTCTCCTTGGATACAACATTTACATCGCGCCCAATTGCTGATGACGATGTTTGTGCTGCCAAAACATTCCAATTATCCATTTATGCAGTAATTATAATGTGGTTTTGTGATAAATATTTACAGTGTTTTTCATTTTACAGCGGCATTGCTCTGCCAAAACAAAAAAAAAACAAAAAAAAAATACAAACATAAACATAAAAAATACAATACATATCAAAATGTAAATAATAATTCATCCCGATTAGTGAATGAACTTCTCAAACTCTGTACCCCTTTCTTGTACCGGCATTTCCATATGTACATTCACAAATATTAAGCATTAGCAGCAAATTGTTTGTAAATTTATTATACATAAACGTGATCAAAGAAAATCTGGCAAGTCACTCTTCAATTACTATAATGCTCTTCATATTTACACCGTGAACTGGTAGTTTCATATTCGTACACATGTGAAACATACAAACGCAAATAAATTAAGCTTTCTCTCTAATATCTTTCCAATTTATACTCGTATAAAAGAGCGGATGGGAGAACATATTATACCATTCGAATTCTTCATTCAGCGTCAACTAATGCATTTTGGTGAGATTGACTGAGTCCACATGCATACATATGTAAGTGCATATAAACTTTATATGATATTCATATGTAGTATGTATGACTACACTTGAGTAAATCACCATGGCCACACATTAGTTTATTTTGATTAATTCATTTTCGTTTAATTTAATAATAAAGAGGTCAGGTCAAATAAAGTTGGGGTAAGCTGTATGGAGATAGTCTGATGAAAAAAGAGTCTAGGTGAATAAGATCAGAATGGAGCTTTTGACAAGACGATGTATGTCAACAAGTACTAAAGCAACTACATACATATGTATGTATGTACATATTAACACAATTTTTTTCAAAGCGAAACAAGCACAGATCATCTAAAAAAAGTACCTCATTCCCTTTTTAACCCTACAGCTTCCAAATGCATACGTATAACCAAATACTCTATAATAATTTATAGAGAGTATTTGGTATAACATGTTGTATGCTCAGTGGTCATACTAATTGCAAAGTAAAAACATTGTTTGTAATTGCGTATGTTCGTACACAGAATGTTCGGCATGTGTGCAGCTTCGACCCTGTCGAGAGGCGTAGTCAACTCTGATGAGATGCTTCCAAGTCAGCGGAAGTACACATTTCGACCAGAGTTGAGCTTTTACGTTACTCGTATAATGAAAGTTGCAGTACATTTTGACTGCACTGATCACGCAGCACAATTTAAAAAAAATCAAAAGAAATAAAAGAACAATTAAATTATTTAAGCAGTATACTAATGCGAAACGTTTAGAAAAGTAAAAGATAGTCAAGCAATTGTTTATCAGGCACAGTTTTTGGCAAATATGCGACGAAAGGCAGATATGCAATTTATAGAGCGGGATGGACGTAAGGGAGGGTTCATTGCTGGATACGCACTGTAAAGAGGTGTAAGTAAAGATCTGTTATACTAGTATTTACCCATTCCGGTTTAGTCTACTACTGTGTAAATTGCCGAATAATATGTTAGAAAACTGTGCAAATTATTATAAGAATTAAAAGATATTAAAATTCAGTTAGTTTATCCAGTAGTGTTTAGTGTGGTTATAAAGAAAGTATTAAGATTGGGTTTTATGTGTGTGACTTTTGGCAGTGAGATCAGTAGTGGTGCGTAATGAGAATGGATGTTCAATTAAAAATCAGTTCTCCTCATTTAAAATTTTGTAAATGGCCTATAGCAGTTTTTTCTTGTATATTGTTGTAGATATGTATGACTATGTATGTCTATGATTTTTAAAGCTGTTTGAGAATAATATATTTAAACAAAATTTAGTTTAAATTCAACTGTTCCAAGAACACTTTTTCTTTTTCAAAGAATATTTTTTCTTAACGGTCACTTTGTCATAATCAAATTATGAGCGCACGCTTGATGCTATAAATAATCCCTTGCCCTTAGCTGCTACGCTATGTGTTCCGTCATCGATCGCGTTGTAATGATTATGCAGATTTCAGACAAATAAACTAAATAAGTACATATACAAATTTTCACCGTCTGTTGAAAGATGTTGAACGTTCCGTAAATCTCGAGCAACTAAATTTTGAGCTGCTTTGATTCGTAGAAAAATCTTTATGTTTATACCCTATATTTTAAGAGCCGATAGTCAGACAGAGGAAGTTGAATTGTACAATAGCCGATGAGCGTCAGCCGCAATGCATTTTTATTTATGTACATATGTACATATGTTTGTAGGTTGTTTATCACATAATTTTAATTTGGCTGCTTTTTGTCATATATACATACATACATCCATATGTACGAATGTATACTTAAGAGTGTACATATGTATGTTTGAACGTTTTCGTTTGTGTTGTTTTTGCAATTTTTAATTGAGTAAATCTTGTGCTGTATTAAAACCACGAGTACAGTTTTCGACATATGTACATACATACATACATATGTTCTAATAAGTGACCATTCAAAGAGCCAATAGGTGAGAAATAGTTGTGAGTACTGATGAATTTGAATTAGACTAAAAGGATATACATACATATGTACAATGAGTGTACAAATATTTGCATAAGCAAGCTTTTCAAAAATATATTTGAAATAAGGATTTTTTGTAATGTGGTTTTTTTAGTCACTTAACTTTCATAAAAATATCGAAATATATACATACATAGTACATAAGTACATAGAAACAAAATGGTTTACTTTAGAAGATATGCCTACTTTTTAAGCAATACATATATCCATTAAAGGTAAATATATTTCATAATATACTAGTACCGATATGTAAAATGGAGGTATCATTAGAGAGACCTCTTTTTTAGTTCTGACGGATAATCGATCAAATAATTAAATATGTCCATATATTGTGTGTATCCCAAATGATCACAATACATACATACATAAAACAAAACTAAACTGGATTTATATAGAGAGATCATCCACCTAATTCCCAGCAAAACGTGAAGAATGACGTAGTAATAGAGTATTCCAAAGAGTATAAATGCTGGAGGTTGGACGGCGAAATTATATAAATATGTACCTGTACCTACATATGTATGTATGTAATAGAAAATATGCATCTCTGGTATCTCAATTAGTTATTTCAGCAGTGGCAGGAGAGAAATAACAATAATTTGAGTTGAAAAATCAAAATGAGAAATTAATTAACAAACCATCGCTACGGTTATATTATTTATTATTTTATATGAAAAAAGCTTATCTTATTTGAAGTCTTTAATGGAATGTTGGCCAGTTGAATATGAGATACTATCACTTCCCACTCGCCACTCCAAAATGAAGGAGTGAAATTCGTAAAGGACGAACCGTACCCTCTTGAGAATATAACAATTTTTGACAACAGTTCTACGCGGATTTTTTTTTATCGCTTCTATAAAAAAATCTGAAGAAATATGTACATAACATCAAGACAATCACACCTCGAATTACAAAAAGACAAAAGCGCGGACTTTTCAATATTGGAGGAAAAATTTACAAATACATAATTGGAACGATGGACGATGAAGACGCACAAGAAATTTACGAACATCTCGAAAATCTAGACACAAACACAAAAAACACAATAGAGGCAGTTAATAATCAGGTTATAATTAACAATAAACTGATCAAAACGATTGATGAAATAAAGAACCATATAACAGACCAGACAAAAATGATAGAACAATATTTGAATAATATTAAAAATACTACAAACAAATTAATCCATATGGAAGAAGAATTCAAACGATTGTTTCAAACTTTTGTAGTAATACAACAATTAAATAAATTAATCGAAAAATTCTCGGACATCATTTTACTAAGCCGACTAAATCTGTTAGCACATGACATTTTTACAGATGACGAACTAATCAAATATAATATCACAATAGAAACAATGCCCTACATAAAACCTAATGTAATTTTCCTTAACGAACTAATTGTATTCACTTTTTGCATTCCGCAATTCGTAAATAAAAACTATTTTGAAGGAATAATAATCCCATTTCCAAATTCAAGGGGTGAAGAATTAGATATTCCAATAACAAACGTAATAATAGGTAATAAGCTAGTTTATGAATACACTAATGATGTCATAAAAGAAAAGAAATTGAAAGTTTCAAAAATAATTGTATAAAGAATATTTTCACCAAAAACAATATTTGTAATTATATAGAAAAAAGAATCAATAACACAACTTGAAAACAATATGATAATAACAAAAAATTTTCCAACAACAGATGTAACACAGAATTGTAATGACGAAATTTTTGCAATTGAAGGAAACAACGTAATTGCTTTCCACTTATGTAAAATAACAATCAATAATTTTGAATTTACCAATGAAAACTTTATACACTTCAATACAGTTGTTTTACCTCAATTCAATATGAATACCACAAAAATGTTCAAAAACTCTACTCTAGAAATTCTAAAATTAAAAGCTATTGAAAACCGGAAAATGATTGAGCATGTAGAATTTAATCATAAGTACCACAGCACTGCTACTTACTCTATAAGTGTAATCATATTAGTAATTTTTTGTATAATTGGAATTATTTTATGCTTAAAAAATAGAAAATCAAAAAATAAAATTGTTACAAACATAGAATTACGTGAAACAAACCAAAAGGAATCCACAGACCCCTTTAAATAATCTGTACAAATACAATAAAGTAATGTAAAATTTTGCAGAGACCGCAAAAACTTAAGGAGGGAGGAGTCATATAATGATATAACTATAAGAGCTGGCCACCCTTAGTTAATAAACATACAAACTGGTCACTCTAATTTTCAGCACATTCTATCCAATAATATTTGCCGTGTCAGCGGAACAGCTACATTATATCGTCTGCATAGACGAAGCTTCTCCGCTGCCACTGCTATTGAAATATAAACAATGCATGCCCAAGCTGCTGCGCGAATATGAACCGCGACCGCTTCTGCAGTGATAAGCATATTGTAATGTACATATGTACATACATACATAGAGCTGAGAACCAGCCAATCTCAAAACTCCTTCTCCTACATTTTTGCAGCATCAGCAAATAGTTTTAAGATAAACAAATGCTATGTTAGAATTAGGTATAAAAGTAAGCTCATTCTCATTTATATGTTAGTTCTTAAGAGAGAATTCAAAATAAAGTTTTAACACTTAACTATATACATACATATGTACAATGAGTGTACAAATATTTGCATAAGCAAGCTTTTCAAAAATATATTTGAAATAAGGATTTTTTGTAATGTGGTTTTTTTAGTCACTTAACTTTCATAAAAGTATCGAAATATATACATACATAGTACATAAGTACATAGAAACAAAATGGTTTACTTTAGAAGATATGCCTACTTTTTAAGCAATATATCCATTAAAGGTAAATATATTTCATAATATACTAGTACCGATATGTAAAATGGAGGTATCATTAGAGAGCTCTTTTTTAGTTCTGACGGATAATCGATCAAATAATTAAATATCTACATACATACATATATTGTGTGTATCCCAAATGATCACAATACATACATACATAAAACAAAACTAAACTGGATTTATATAGAGAGATCATCCACCTAATTCCCAGCAAAACGTGAAGAATGACGTAGTAATAGAGTATTCCAAAGAGTATAAATGCTGGAGGTGAGACGGCGAAATAATATAAATATGTACCTGTACCTACATATGTATGTATGTAATAGAAAATATGCATCTCTGGTATCTCAATTAGTTATTTCAGCAGTGGCAGGAGAGAAATAACAATAATTTGAGTTGAAAAATCAAAATGAGAAATTAATTAACAAACCATCGCTACGGTTATATTATTTATTATTTTATATGAAAAAAGCTTATCTTATTTGAAGTCTTTAATGGAATGTTGGCCAGTTGAATATGAGATACTATCACTTCCCACTCGCCACTCCAAAATGAAGGAGTGAAATTCGTAAAGGACGAACCGTACCCTCTTGAGAATATAACAATTTTTGACAACAGTTCTACGCGGATTTTTTTTTTATCGCTTCTATAAAAAAATCTGAAGAAATATGTACATATGTAAATGCAGGGAAATCCATTTCGAAAAATTCATTAGTGTCAACTATATGAGAAACATTTTGTCAAACCATCTTGCTGCCTATTTCATGTCTTTTTTTACTTCTGTGCCACACGACAGTGCTCTTCAGGAAAATTTGCTCCTCAATACTGCAACAACAAAACGACGACGGAACAAAAGTTTCTCGTGTAAGTTCTACCATTGTTTTGGTCTGTCAATCTAAGAAGCATAGAGTACCAGCACAGTGATTGAATATTTTGTGTTACTCAAAAAAGATTAAGGATATTTTTTTCACAGAGATATACATATATATTCTTTTTCTCTCCTTTTTCCTTTTACATTGGTCGATAGCGATAAAATTAAAACAACAGTTTGAACTTATATCACTATACAGTTACATTATGAGCATATATACATAGATGCAAGTTATGTAAAGAGTACATTGTAAAAACTTGGCATGCCCAACTTTAATTTTTTTTCAATCCAACACTAGAGTGATTGCAAACCCAAACTAGGTTCTAGCCAGTTTGACTATTCGAAAATCCAAAACTGCTATAATGGAAACTGGAAAAGCTAAAAATACACTACTTACATTTTTTTCTGATGCTAGGGACAGCTTTACGTTATACATTATAAAGTCCATTAAATGTCACAAATATCGAAATATATACTCTATTCTCTATATGGAAATAAAATATTGTTTCTGAATTATACTACATCTGTTCCGTATTACAAACATGATAATATCTGGAAATCCGTATAGATATGTTAATATTGACTTAATGGCATAGGAAATTATAGTATCTAAAGTTTTGTCAGAAAAGTATTTTTTCAGTATACAAAAAGATATTAAATTGCGGATGCGTAAGGAAAATATTTCTAAAAATAAGTACGTAAGTCTCTTAAATTTGAGTGGTTATTGTCTGCGTTGGACAAGCATAAACACTTTCGATCACTTAGTGAAATGTAATTTTTTAGGATAGCGAATATTATATTGTTATTTATTTATATCGCTACGATTGTTGCGCATGTTGCTATTCTTTTGCGCGCAACTGTAGGCTCACCTCCTGAATGTAAGAAACATATTTATTATGATGTCACGATGCAAACAATATTATAAGAGTCATAATTTAAATTGCAACTTTTCAAATGTGGGAGTGGGTTGAGTGAGTTAACAAAAATTAAAATACAAATGAATAATTATTATTATAATTGCTATCGAATACATACATATATCCGTATACGTAGGGTTTCCATATGGATAATTTTCAAAAGAGAACTTTCGCTTTAAAAAAAGAGAACATTTTAACTAATAAAGAGTTTATAATTTAAAAAAAAAGAAATTAAAATATTAAAATTAATTGAGATCAATATCTGATTCTGATTCTGATGAATCGGAATTATACTTTTTTGAGCTACTTATTAGGGCTAAGTATTTTTTATCGTTAATAATTAATAATATCGTTAATAATTAATAATTTTTTTGAAATAGAGTACATAAAGAGCACTGTTGGACATAAAAATACGGCACCAAAAAAAGAGAGTGAACAAAAAGATACGAACACAAAAAGAGAACATGTTCTCTTTAAAAGAGATGTAATGGACAGCCTACGTATACGAGTATATGTTAATGATCGTTAATTAAATTTCACACTATATACATACATGCATATGTGTGCGTAGTAAGTGCATTGTTGAGCTTAGCTGACTAATAAAATTAGTTCTTCCGCTTTCGCCCCTCCTGCAGCATCTTAGACTCTGAAAATAATTTTTTTCCAGCTCGCTCAATTAGACGACTCAGACTCAATCGGTTTAAAAATACGAAAGCAATTTTATTTGGAAGTTCGCATTCGCTGTGTGTGTTGTGTGGTGAATAGCGCTCGCAATCGTAGTCGTACTCACAGGTGTTTTGGGTGTGTTCAAGTGGGCAGGTGTTACATTATTCAATATTGAAATACTTAATGTGGTCAATATAATACTATCTAGATAATGGTTATATTCATTACCAAAAGATAACTCAACAAAATATTTTTAAAATAAAATTGATTTTGTGAAAACTCTGGCAACCAAGTGTATTAATAAATTTACACCTTTACCTGTACAATGCAGGTGGTTGAGTAAATGCGCGAGAGTGAGAGAGACGGAGTGTGATTTGTTTTTAAGTCGCTGGCGCACGCAGTTGCAGTCTCTACTAATACATTCCCCACCCTTTGTTTATATTATTTTTGTTTGGTGTTCGCAATCTTCAAGAAAAAAGTTATAAATGTTGTTCAAAAAGTCTTTTAGTAATTAAATTGTTAAGAAACAATATTAAAATAAACTGAAAAGCCACGAAAGTTATATATTTTCTTTCATTCAACAGTAGTGCCGAAATTGTGCACAACATTCAGTTTCGTTTTTAAGCGTGCTACGGACTTCATTTAATCATGTCACACAGTGCTGAAAAGGCCCTCGCATACTTTTATCCATTAGTTATCACTACTTCCATAATATGCTGCATCACTTCAGCAGGTAATTATGCGTATTTCAACAGTCACAATAGGTGAACTATAAAATACTTTTAATTGCTTAAAATTGCTTTCCTACTTGCTAAATATCTTCAGCACGTCTTAAGATGCCTACATTTCCTATTATTGATAAACAATATTTGTAAAAATTAATGTTAAACAATATTTGTTAAAAAATAAAATAATTTATTTATAATTTCACCAGTGTCGTGGGTGCACTGGCGGTATGTCTTGAACGCTTGTCCCGAGACTAACTGCGGCTGCTACTTGCACGGGCGCTCAACCTACATCGACTTCCAAGGCGGTCACATTGCTTACTGCCACTTTGCCACATACGGTCTCTTCCTGCCGCTTGCTTTCGCAATAGTCCTGGGCATATATCATGTATACCGCATTTGCATGGGTCGGCCAAATCGGAAGTCCGGCACGGCTACCATTCGCCAGAGGTTTGTCATACTTGTACTTAACAATAAGAGTGTAAGAATATGCTCTGCATTTAAATTACATAAATTGTATTGTTTTCTGTATTTGTAATTTTTTCTAATTGGAGCCTTGTCAAAGGTTAATCATTAATAACTTCCACTATGAATCATTTAGCCCACATTTGTGGCATTTGGAGCACATTACTACTCGTTGTAAAAATGAGTTAGATAAATTCGATAAGAATGCTAATATTATAACATGCATTTTTCCAGGTCTGGAGAGATAATAGTTGTCACCACTGATTCGGAATTGACCAACAACGGAGTATCTCCGTACTACTGGACTCCAGCCTTTATTATTTCCGTCGTAATGGCAATTTATTGCCTAGTGTATGCATCAGTTTTCACCGATGGCTTCGAAGCAACTTGCAAGCAATATAGGGAGGCATTGCTGAAGGAAATACAGGGTGTCGGGAATATTGTGCCCGTGATTAAGGGTCGTTTATCATGTGCCGCTATTTTCGACTTTATGGATTACTTAGTGGAGAGCATGTCGTATGAGCGCCGAAAGTATGGCCGTATAAATAGTTCCATTTGTTTCTATTTCACTCTAATTTGTTCGTGGCTCACTGTGTTCGCCTGGATTTGCATTTCGGTTGTAAATTTTGTACAGAGACATCGCACAAGTGCAGCCAGAGTATAAGGCATACAACGGGCGCGTTATGTGGCCGCTAGTAAGTCTAATTTATTGTTTTGCCATCATTTCCTTCCAGACAAATTTACAATTTTTTATGCACTGCATTCCATAGCATTAAGTAGTCATATACATGTGTATGTATGTATAAATATATATATTTTTTATTTGTCATGACTGCACACTCTACAACGAAAAATAAAATTTTAAAACAAATTATTAAACGATATAAATAGCTCTTTTATACTATTTAATTTGAAGATTCAAGAACAATTAACTCCAATTAGCACAGTTTCCATTTGAATTGAAATGTGAGAAATGGAAGCAGATCTGGATTCTTAATTTTTGCATGCCACACTTAATTTGTTGGGCTACGCTACGATAACTTAAGGGAAACTCTACTCTCCTTTACGCTAAGGAGTATGTTGACTGATTACTCAACTACTCGAAATCGACAACCGTTGGCAAGAGATCTATTATATTAATTGATAAAACTTCTTTCTTCAGTTGTTCCATTTAATAATTATAATAATTGTTCGTCAGAATCCATTAGTAATATTGCAGCGAATCAATTATTTTAAACATTCGTTCCATTTTTTTTTTAAATTTAGTTCTAAAAAAACTAAAATTAGTAGTAGTTTTGGCAAAAAAAAATAAAAAAAAATTAATAGAAAGGAAGTGTGTGCCACTATCTTTGAAACATAGAATATCTTATCATATCTGATTTAATTTTATAAGGTTATGAAATAATAGTTTTTACACCAAAAACCATAATGATACAGATTATGATAGCTGAGAAGTTTAATGTCATACTATGACCAAAAACAACAGCAGTTCATTGGTGCACTGAGTTTAAAAAAGAAACCCGCGCAACGTTGCCTCGCGTTGAAGAAACTCGTTTTTTTATAAATGGCAACGCTAAACAGAGTGACTGTTCATAGTAAAATTATTCAGAAGTTCAGCCTAAAGTGCGGTTTACATTATCAAACTTGCTTGACAGTAAAAAATGCATCAGCTTTGAATGAGAGCTCGTAGTGGCCTAACATGTTTGAAGTTCAAACCGTGAGTCAAGTTGTGGAATTTGAGAAGAATACATGGAAAATAAGAAAATTGGGTGCGTATTATTAATTATCGTGCTAACTGAATTTTTTCTCCTCTTTTTTATTCCCTTTTGTAGGATGAAAAAATTTTATTTAAATATATTTCCATTGTATATAATAATTCCTCATACGATTTTGTTTGTATATCACGGATCATGTACTCTGGGCTTGTTATGTCCTAGAGACATCGTTGCATTTCATAACAACATCTGAATTCTATTAAAAAATTGTTGTTCACATCCATCTTCACTCTGCAAATATTTCGATTGAATTATGCTTTCTGTAGTAGTATGACAAACCTATCCATATAGGCAACTAATGATAAACAAAGACAGTTTTTTTTAAACGACGGAAAATGTGACATTTAAGTTTCCCGTCTCTATGGTCTCTGGTATCACTCAACCCCACTAATTTTTGTCGTTGACTGTTGCTTGACAAAAAGGAGCGGTCACACTCGCAACTCAGCGTAATTTGAGCAATACCAAAGAAGAATAAGAAAATACATTCAATTCCCTCCATTTTTATTTACCGTTTCGACCATTTTTTTTTTTTGTCACACGTATAGTGTATGTGAATTTATTGTAGTGAAAATTATAGGCAGTCTTCAAAATATACTACTAAATTTAATAGTAAAAAATCAAGTGGTTAATTTACTAGTTCAAAACTTATCTATAAGTTAACCAGTTACTGACTTCTGCGGCACTTCATTGCCGTGTATACTAAAATTTTCCTTTCTTGTCACTTTAATAAAAGTAAAGACAAACATTGGATTATGAAGAAAAACAGTTATTTTTATAATTTCAACCACTTTTTGTAATTCCTCATTTTAGAGATAAATCTTCAAGTGTTTTAAAATATCTGCAAAGTTTTCGTAAAGAAGAGTGGAAATGCGGCACCATCAATTAACATGCTGAATTAATACACTCCTCATTTATGCACAAAAATTATTTTACATATCGAGTACACATTATTATATTATGTACATACATATATATGAATTTTACATATATATACATATATATGAGTTTTACTAGTATTTTAACTAGTTGGTTTCACTGCTGGGATGTTGTCTAAAATAGCGAATATTCGGAGAAAAAAATCATAAGAAATCAGGGCTACGTTTAAATTAAACTTTTAGGGGGTCACTTCATTTGTATTTTAAAAAGAACTGCGAAACTTCTAAAAAAAAGGTGATAATAAATCCAAAAAAATTTTATTTTTTAAGTTGGAGTTGAAAACTCAAATGTTAACAAGTTCATTTAATAAATTATAATTATTCTTAATGTAAAATCTGATCCAATTGCTTTCCATTTAGATTTTTGTTCACTGTAAACGCACCATAGGAATCATAGTTGTAGAATCAAAATTCTTTGGTTTTTTGGCATAATATTATACTACTAATAACTAAAATAATTAATAAAAATTCATTTATATTAAAATGGCGTCCGACTGCCCCAGTCACACCCCTCTGTGTGAATATTTAACTGTGGCCATGAACGAATGAAAGAGCACAGGGGACACCAAACTTAGAAGAATTAGGAACATAGTGAAATGAAAATTAAGAATTTGCCGGTCATAAGGGAATTAAACTTTTTACAGTATTCTCACAAATAGCAACAGTTTCAATAATCTCAGAAAAATCTTCAAAATAGGTCAAAATGCAGCTAAACGAATTAAGTTAACGGCTTTATGCTTTTAATTAAACAGACGTAGTGTTTCTTTCTTTAATAATGAAGAAAACGATTTTTTATTTTGTCGAATTAATTTTTTTACTTAAACGCAACTGGAATATTTCGACTTGCGGATCCTGAGGGTTCATTAACAATGAGAAATTATCAAAAAAATTGTATGCTTTCAATTATTTTGAGAAGTTAAGTGAATTGAGGAATTACGATAGTTAGAGT
The DNA here is from genome assembly GCA_920105625.2 of Clusia tigrina. NCBI lineage: Eukaryota > Metazoa > Arthropoda > Insecta > Diptera > Clusiidae > Clusia > Clusia tigrina. Next base: position 183,033,334 of record OV050031.1, read on the forward strand.
TAAGGGGGTACACTGTATTTTTACCACTACATATATCAATTTTAAAACATCCGCTCTAACTTATTTAAAGAAGTAAAACCATCGGCCTTGCTACAGGAACCCAGTGCTGACAACATTAATAAGATTACAGATTTTTATGTGACTCCCAACTTATTATTTTTATTTAAAATTGATAAACTTTCTAATTTTATTCTTTGCTTTTAGTTTAACGATAATATTGCCTACTCTTTTCTTATTTACTAACGCTTAACAGTATCCACTAAGTAGCGTATAATTTTAAGCCTTATCTCTAATTACAGAATTTAAATATCTATTCCTAACCCACATAAGTATAAGCGAGCTGAAAGCCCTGGCAGCTAGTGCTCCTAAATTTTGTATGATAAGAATTGATTCTTATCCTTCTTTTGTAAATAAATAAATAAATAAAATAAAACCTCCCACTACCCAGTAAAAAATTTTGGATCGCTCGCACAAAGGAGGAATAACAGAGCGCTCCATTATTACTCCTTTTTCAGCATCAATGGATCAAATTGACAGCTCACATTCACTTTCCTCTGTCACTTCTTAATCTTCTTTGGTTCTTTAATAATATCTCGCCTCTTCAGTGTTTTGTATTGTTTACCGTTAAAAGTGGTTGCACTTTCGTTGAGAGGCAAGCTATTGCCTAGTTTTTTATGTTTTAGTACTGAAGAAACACCCGATACAACAAATTCAAGAGTTCAAGAAGTAAAAAAGTGAAATTAAAATTAAACTCGAAATAACCAGCAAGATGGGAAAGAATTTCGAATTTGTGCCTATTTATTCAGGAAACACGGGTAAGATGTTTTATTTAATGGAAATTATTGTATTCGAGGTACATATATTATATACATACATTTTTAACTGTCGTAATTGCAGATTTAGTCGATACAACCGAAACGTTGGCGCATATTAAAAGTTAATTGGAACGGGTCGAAGGGAAAGATCGCCTTAAAAAGTTACAGGCTTTTTAATTACTATTTGTTTCGTAAGATTTTAATTATTTTGAAAATTTTTTTGGTGTTTTAAGTACCAATTTTCCACTACTTTACAGAAGCCATGAAGAATACATATACCACCTATAGAGACTATGAGAAATCAATGCGAGAAGCGTTCCGGAAAATCAAAATGGCCTTATTCAGAAAGACGTATGCCCTCAAGTAGCAATAATTAATATTAATTACTTTATTATATTTAAATATTAACGATTTAATGCTTTTTCCAATTTTGAATTGAATTCTCTGTATAAATTTTCTTATATATATGACTAGAATTTGCTAGAATTATGTTCTTTCAATTTTGTATACAGGCATTTAATACACAGAATAAGCAATAATCGTTTCTCGTTTTACTCGCGTACTATGAATAAAAGATCGCTCCAATACTACTTGCGTAGGAAGTCAAAAGGAGCGCTCCAATACTACTCGCGTAGGAACTCTAACCGAGCGCTCCAACACTACTCGCATAGGAAGCCAAAAGGAGCGCTCGCTTCCAATGACACGCTATGTGAAAAAGGAGCGCAAAATACATGAGCTCTAGAACAATAGGGAGCGATCAATGCCTCGCATTGGATCGATCCATGATTGCTCCGAGAGCGATCAATTTTTTACTGGGCAGTAGCAGAACTCGCACAAATACATTCATATCAACTGTCCTGTCTATTCTATATGTTCTTTGGCAATACTGTCAAGCATGTTCGATAATGTGTATCGCACTTAACGTAGAGTTGTATTTTTCAAAGTTGAAAATCTAAACAGAATAGGATTTCTATTAGATCCAATTTATATCTACTTTAATTTTATGAGTTCTGTTTTGTGAATGTGTTTGTTGTGATTTTGGTATTACAGTACTATTCGTTTCATGTTCAGATTCATTCGACTTCATTATCATTTTCACCACCTAGTTTTAAAAGTGTATTCTAATAAGAAGGTTCCCCTAGCATAAACATCTTGAGCTTATTTAATAATATGGGGCTAGTGACTTTATACCTTGTGTCAGCAAACAAAGAGTCACGACGCCTTGGACAAAATGTTTCTGTTGACAATTATACATTCGAAGTCGTCAAGGATTTCGTTTATCTAGGATCCAACATAAACATCGACAATTATGTCAGCCTCGAGATCAAGCGGAGAATAACTGTTGCCAACATGTGCTATTATGGGCACATCCAGCGGCTCCGCTGGCTTGGTCATGTTGGGCGAATGGATGAGGACGCTTCAGTTAAGAAGATGTATTCTTCGATATACGGAGGTGGAATGTCTAGAAGAAGACGACCTAATATCAGTTGAAAACAGCAAGTGCTGGCCTTGCCAACTTTACGTAACGCGCGCATAGCAGAGGCGACTGGCGAAGCTTCATTGAAGCGGGCAAGACCGATCATCGCTCGCTATTGCAATAAAAAAGAAAAAAGTCTAATGGATAGAAAACGTTTATGGTGTAAGCCGTGGTACACTAAAATGGAAAAATGATGCCAAAGAAAATTGTTTAAAAATTTAGAATATACATCTAAAAGTGATTTTAAAAGTTATATCCCAATGGAGGAGACGTTTGAAGATCTTTTGTTGAAAGTGGCTCCATTTATAACAAAGCGGAACAATTCCTTCCAGTTTTGAAAACTTAAAATTTCTAGCATCAATTTCTCCGCAAACAATTAGCAACATTGTGACATGCAAAGTTTTAATTAAAATTCTTAAGGGCTATATAAAGGTTCTTATCTATATATTATTTCAACTCATGTTCAAAATTCCAATGATTTACAATGTTGTTACAAGAAAATGAAACAGAGTCGAAAATATCATCTGACGATTTTAATCAACATTGGAATTTTCCACATTGTATCGGCGTAATAGATGGCAAGCATGTTAATATAACAAAACCCATGTTGTAAACAAAAACAGCAATTGAATAGTTTTTATTTTATTCATTTTTATTTCAGCTGCCAATATTACTTTTAGAAGCTTGCCCTACATAAAGAAAGAAGACCTAAAAGATGCAGTGCCACACTTAGGGCTCCGTGCTGAATTTAGGGAAAAATTGTTTTCGTGGAAATAATATTGTGTTACAATTTTTGTTTAAAAAGAATCTTAAGATTTTGTTTTTAGTTGGGAATCCATGATGACACTATTTCAGTACCATCCAAAGTGGAGTTACGGCTGAATCAAAATGGAAGCAATACAATATCTTCAAGTAATTCTGTTGTTGGTAAATCTCTAAATAAGGTAAAGTAATTGAAAATAGTATTTTCTATCAAGTACAAACAACAAACGTAATTTATTACAGGATTTAAAGTCTTTGTTTAACGAATCAACTAAACTCTTTTGTTTGTAAATATTATTAAATAAAAGATAAATGAATTAAAATGTCTATCATATCTATTTTTATATTGGTGGGGCTCGCAATGGGTTATTGGTTTCAGAATGAGAACACTACGTTGTTAAAATAAGAACGATTCGTTATCAAAATGAGAGCAATGTGTTATCAAAACAAGAAGGGTTTGTTGTCAAAATGTGAACCATGTGTGGTCAAAATGAGAACAATGTGTTATCAAAATAAGAACAATTGTTGACAAAATGAGAACCATGTGTGGTCAAAATGAGAACAATGTGTTATCAAAATAAGAACAATTGTTGACAAAATGAGAACCAAGCGTTCATCAAATTTTGACACCATCCGTTGTCAAAGTAAGCACAAACGTACTTAGCTCACTATTGACAACGGATGATCTCATTTTCGGTACTTTTATACCGCTTTTTTCCCTCTGTGTAGTAATGGGCGTGCTTCAGATGTAGGACTGTTTAGTGAAACTCTATTTTTTTAAAGTTGAACGAGAACAAATTGAAAATACCGGACCCAGAGTCGATTCCCGGATCTAACAAGGAAATGACGATGCTTTTCATCTGATGACATGAAGTCTTTCAGTCACAACTCTCAGGACAAGAATGAAATAATTTACAACTATAGACTATCTCTGATGTGGGGGATAGTTGAGTTGACATTTGGACAATTAATATCTAAATTTAGAATTTTTTGAAAACTTAAATTAGTCGCCAGAAAAAGCAACAACAATTGCGTTAGACTGCTGTTATCTACACAATTATTTACGCAGAAAGCTGAAGTTAATGGTGATTTGCACCCTAAAACCATTTCTTTGAGTGCATTGACTCCAACATCTGTACGAAATGTACTAAGCAATCTAAAAAACATAATAAATAATTTCTGCGAATATTTTAATACTGTTGGAACAGTCCCATTGCAAGACGCAGTTTATAAAAACCTAACAAATAAAAGTGCTATGCTTCAATTGCAAACTTTCAAATCTTATTCTTAATGTAAATTATATACACATAAAAAATAAAAATTATTTACCACTCTTTACTCAGTGCTCGTATTGAACAGTTCGGTGTATAGTTTGCGCTCTTCAATCGTTTAAGTATAGTGTTTCTTTCCCATCTCACTTCTTCCCTGTGCTTTAAAAAACAACAGCAACAACAAAATTGTGTGTCACTGTTACTCTTTTTCTGGGTAAATATACAAAAATTAAAGAATAATTTCTAAAATCATGGCTTCCTCCTCTGGAGGAAACAGATTTGAACTGCTAGACCCAGACAGAAAAAGAAAAAAAACAAGTATAAACATCGACAACCAACATGATTTCCCCATTCTTGGTTCAAAGCCCAGTTATGGAAAAAATCTTAGCCCAAAATTCGTTGTTCTAAAGAGCAAAGTGGAAACCAAACCTTTAAAAAGTTTTAATATCTTTCTTGTAACCAAAGCTCTTGAAGGAATATGTTCTGAAAGTGTCCAAGAAATCACATTTACTAGAGACGGCAATTTATTGATTCTCACAAAAAATGAGAAGCAAACAAATAGATTCTTAAAAGCAACAAATTTAGGTGGAATATGTCCGATAGTAGCAAGTTTACACCCGACACTAAACACAGTAAAAGGAGTTGTGTTTGCTCCACCACTACGAGACTTGTCCGAAAATGAAATTCTTGACGGACTAAATAATCAAGATGTGGTAGAATGCCAAAAAATTAAAAAATTTATTGATGGTAAAACTGTGAATACCTCTCTTCACATTATATCATTCAATAAATACGAACTCCCAAAAGAGGTAAATATAGGGTTCCTCAAATATAAAGTAGAAGCATACATTCAAGCTCCTCTGCAATGCAAAAATTGTCTAAAGTTGGGACACACCAAAAAATATTGCAAAAGTGAAGCAAAGTGTGAAGTCTGCGCGTCTGCAATTCATGACCCAACACCATGCACCAAGGTCGAATGCATAAACTGCAAACATGCTCACAGAGCAAATAACAGAAACTGCCCAAGCATCAAGCAAAGGCAAGAAATTTTAAAAATAAAAACAACAACAAAATGCACATACCAAAATGCCGCACAAACTGTTAATGCAAAACCACAGAATTACGAAATTCCAGTTGAAACACTAGAAAAAGCGATTGAAGAAAGATGTAAACGTCTCTCTTTCCAAAAACCTCTCTCTTCCACAATTTCAAATTCAGCAAAGGCTGAATCCCCCCTACCCACAACTTCACAAACAATAACAAATTTTAACAAGAAACCAATCTCTACTCTCCCAACTCCACTCAATACAAACAACTTTCAATCATTCAATACAATAGCAAAACACAGTAATCAGTCAACTTTAGATCAAACACTCACACATAACCAAAAGAAAAACACATATTCAACTACCACCAAAATTATATCAAACCCAATATTAAAACCAGCACTTATTAAATACGATAAAATTCAAACACATGTAAGCGATTCAGATTCACCTAGCTCGCCCAATAATTCAATTTTTTCTGGAAGCACTAGCCCCTCGTCTAGTGACAGAGAGATGAATTGATGCTTTTATTTTTATTAGATTAATAATAATATTAAGCAATAATCTCTGATTGTTATGGTCCTAAAAATTCTGCAATGGAATTTAAACGGCTACTATAATAACTTACATGAGCTCCAAATACTAATTAATCAACATTCACCACACATTATAGCCATACAAGAAACTCACCTCACAACCACACAAATAAACCTAAACGGATACAACAGTATTATAACTAACACTACCACACCATGTAATGCCAAAGGAGGTACAGCTATATTCATAAAAAAATGCATAGATTACACACCAATCAGCATCACCTCCAATCTTTGCACAACAATCATTGAAATACAAACAGAAATTAAATTAACAATAATCTCAATTTATTTGCCACCAAACATAACAACGTCATGCAGTGATATTTTACACCTTGTTAACAATATTTCCTCTCCACTTATCCTCTTAGGCGACTTTAATGCACACAATACCATCTGGGGGTCCAATAAAACAAACTCCAGAGGTAAAGAAATTGAACAATTCATGCACCACACTAATTTAACACTTTTAAACAACGGCTCACCAACCCATCTATCTACCCATTCCACTTTCACTAATATTGACCTCTCATTTTGTTCTGCAAATTTACTGCCTTTAATTTCATGGCATATTGAACCACAACTATATGGCAGCGACCATTTTCCGATTATCTTGTCCATGACAAATAACCATACTAGATCAATCAATAGAAACTCTAATTATAAATATATAATGGATAAAGCTGATTGGAGTAGATTCCAAAAACTTGTCAGTAAAAAAACCGTGGAAATAACTGGCAATATAAATAAAGATGCTGCTCGCTTTCAAAAAATTATCATCGCTTCTGCTAACGAATCTATCCCCAAAACATTAGGTAAAACTCTACATAAATATTCCTACTGGTGGAACGATGAATTGTCTAAACTTCAAAAAGCTAAACAAAATAGATGGACAATTTTTAAAAATAATCTAACACAAGAAAATAGGTTACTTTACAGAAAATCGAATGCGAAATTTAAATTTGAAGCTAAGAGAGCAAAAAGGAAATCATTTCAAGACTTCACATCTACCATCAATCCAAATACTCCTACTCAAATTCTGTGGAAAAATGTACACCGACTTTATGGAAATGAAAGTTATCGAAAACTGAGCACCCTCGTTCTACCTAATGGTACCGTTTTAAATGAACCAATCGACATTGCCAACCATTTTGCAAAATTGTGGTCCGAATATTCAAATGATTCCAATTTTACTTATGAATTCCAAACACTTAAAAATAACACAAATTTCAACACCATATCATACACAATAGATACAATAACAAAATCAATAGAAAACGAAATAACACTGATTGAGATCAACGCAGCTTTATCATCAGCAAAAGGTACTACACCAGGCTATGATAAAGTCTCTTACCAGATGCTAAAAAACCTACCTATCTCTGGCAAACACAACCTTCTCAACATCTACAACCACATTTTCAATAACAGCATTATTCCTCAAATTTGGAAAACAGCAACTGTTATACCACTTCCAAAACCCAATAAAAAAGGAAACTCATTTGAAGGATACAGACCTATTTCCCTAGTTTCCTGCATATCAAAGATATTGGAAAAAATCATTGCAAAACGCCTCAATTGGTTTCTTACGAGGAAAAAGCTCATAAATCCAAAACAAGTAGCATTTAAACCACTAAAAGGAACAATTGACGCCCTTCTATACATAGACTATCTAATCGCTAATTCAATCTCATCAAAAAAACATTTTTCGGTAATATCGATCGATTTTGAAAAAGCCTTCGATAGAATTGGTAAGCATGTTATAATATCTCAATTAAAAGAATGGAAAGTAGGAGAAAAAATTATAAAATATATTGATGCTTTTCTATCGAACAGGAAAATAAGAGTTAAAGTGGACGGAAATCACTCACTAATATGGCCACTTCAAAATGGTATTCCACAAGGTTCACCATTATCAGTTACCCTTTTCCTTGTTGCATTTGAAAAATTAAATAAAATAATAAATCGTAACCATTTTTTCAACCACACAATCTACGCAGATGACTTATATATCACAGCCAAATTTGATTCCTTTTCCATACTCCAAAATAAAATCAATATTCTTTTTGCAGACATAAATACCTGGCTACAAAAATCAGGGTCTAAAATATCGTTTGAAAAATCTAAAATACTCCATGTGTGCCGTAAAAGAAACTGTGATCCTGTTAATATTTTAATTCAAAACAAAACAATAGAAAATGTAAATAATCTCCGTATACTTGGTATTATATTTAACAATAGATATAGATGGTCTTCACATATTGATTATTTAAAAGTATCTCTCAACAATAGATTAAATTTAATTAAATGTATAAGCAGTTACAATAGCCAAGCACACCCAAATTGCAACATAAACGTACTAAAAGCTGTATTATTGTCGAAAATAGACTACGCACTACCTATATTTGGAAACGCACCACAATCACAACTGAGGAAAATAAATTCTATTTATAATGCAGCTGCCCGTTACTGTCTGGGTGCATTTCGGACCACACCAATGACCAACATATTGACAGAAGCCGGACTACTAACATTAACTGATAGAATGGCGTTGCTCACTTCACGGCTGATCCCAAAAATAATTTTGCCAGCAGAAAATCCAATGATTGAAAATATATCCAACCAAGCAAAAAGAAAAATAATACGTCAGCCCTCTACTATGCATAGAATAATATCCTCAGCAAAACTCATTGGAATCAGTATAAAAAGCCACAAAAAATACAACACGAAACATCCACCATGGCTACTAAAAAAAGAAAGTGTAATTTGTGAATTATTCGCTCTCTCAAAAAGTACAACCACTGCCACCGTATACCATCAAAACTACAAAGAAATTCAAAATTCTTGGCTAAAATGTGGATGGAAATTCATGTATACTGACGGCTCCAAGAAAACAAACGGTTCCGGATTTGCTGTGATAAATGCTAACATGGACGTACTCCAAGTATCCCAATTACCTGCATACTCCTCAATATTTACAGCCGAAGCCGAAGCAATATATACAGCTTTAAAATATTGCAAAATACAAAAAGGAAAGTATATTATATGCTCCGATTCACAGTCGGTTATCAAAGCTGTTCAAAACCCATCACACGGAGACGAAACAATATGCAAAATTCGTGATATTTTAATCACACTTCCCCATAAAACAAAAATAATGTGGATACCGGGACACGCTGGAATTATTGGAAATACCCTGGCCGACGCAGCCGCAAAATATGCTACAAGTGCACCACTTTTAATTCATCCCACATACAGCAGAAGCGACTTAAAAAACCAAATAAATGCATACCATTCTATCCAACGAAAACAAAACTGGACTCAATACTTGCACAATTATAAACTAATTAATCCAGACGGGAATGCATCCAGATACCCAAGTAACATATCCAAATTGAACTTACGAAAATACATAAGGATCCGTCTTGGGCACACATTGATCACACATAAATATTTATTTGAAGGAACATTACCACCAACTTGCCCACTTTGCAACTCCCACACACTAACAATAGTCCATCTCATCAACAGCTGCCCGACTGTGGTTCAAAAACAACTACATTTTTTTAAACAAATCATGTTACCACATGCATTACAAAATATATCCACAGAAAACATAAAAGACGTAACTTCACTGCTCCACCTCTGTCAGATTTACTTTGACATATAAATATAAAATATATATGTATATACTTTTATTAGTTTAATACTAGTTAATTTTATTAATAGTTAGGCCGAAGACCTTAGTTGTTAGTTGCCTAGGTAATAAGTTTAGCATTAAATTTATTTGTGTATAAACTTTTTTAAAAATAAAAAATAAAAAAAAAAATTATTTACTCCAGTAATTATTATTTGAATTTGTAAATTATTTTTCACATTTCACAGAAGGTAGTTGATCACTTTCTTTATAACGGCGACATCACAAATGATGCAGGTGTATACGATATATTTAGCACTCGATGTATTTCTGTGCTACATTTCTGTGGGAAATTTCCTGCGTGCTCACATCCATGAAAGATCACATCGGCTTTCATTTTTCTTTTAATTTTTGGCTTGATTCCATTTCTTCGCACAGAGATGCCTACGATTTGCAATTGCATCATTCCCAATGCTTCGTTCACCTTTCCTTTTCAGGACGAGGTGATGGGGTCTAAAAGGAAAAATATTTTTTATATAAGCACCAAACAATCTAAAAATTTAAAAAAGATTATTATGAAAATATTATATTTCTTCATCGCAATGTTTGCCATCAATCGATATTCTCCGAAGCTAAGTTTCCTCCTGGTCTTCCAAAAAGAAAGATTGTGGAAATACCACAGTGACGGTTCATAGTACCAGATCTTAGGTTGTTTTTAACCTTTTTCAACGCCTTTATATATATATATATATATATATAGTTCCAAAGTTGTTAATTTGACTTACTCACGTTGTTAATTTGTTTTACAAGAATATCCCTATTGGAATATGTTGGTACTTGTAATAATATATATATATATATATATATATATATATATATATATATATATATATATATATATATATATACTAGCTGAATCCGGTGTGCTTCGCTACCCCCCGCAGGAGTTGCCCTGCGTGAAATTATGTGTTTTGAAAAGAAAAGAAAGTTGAATTTATATTGTTTTGAAAATCATTTATTTGCGATTTTTCTACATTTTTTTCAATGTAACGCAGCTTGATAAACAACATTTTTTGTTTTCTGTTCCGGTGCGTCAATGTACAGAGAAGATGGTTTTCCAACTCATGAACACGCCACGTATAGCTTGCCGTGTGAAAAACATGGCATTTCCAGATTTATGCCATACACTTCCAGCAATGATACACACATTAAATTTCTTATGTGCACCCTCCACACAGACCCCAATCACTTCTGAAAATTTCATTTTATGTGCACCCTCCACACAGACCCCAATCACTTCTGAAAATTTCATTTTATGTGCACCCTCCACACAGACCCCAATCACCCCTGAAAATTTCATTGAAATCGGGCAAGCCGTCTAGGAGGAGTATGCGAACATGAAGTTTTGCCACTTAATTTTATATATATAGATATATATATATATATATATATATATATATATATATATATATATATATATATATATATATATATATATATATATATATATATATATATATATATATATATATATATATATATATATATATATATATATATATATATATAGATTATTAATTATTAATATATGTAATTCACTAGGTATTACCTTTACTACATACCCTTGGTTTTTTAATAACCTGTTGCTGTACTCACAACTTTTAATGCGAAAATTGGTATTTGAAGCGGGCAAAGTTTTCACACATATGTACCTCTTCCTAAGGAGTTGGAAGTAAACCCAGAAAAAAGGCACCAAAACTAATTTACGAAATAATGAAATTAATCAGGAGCTTGTGAGCTTTAAAAAAATTATACCTTCATGATAGATAGAATTACGCAGAATGAAAAACTTTAATATTTCTGGCGTCTGGAGAAAGTTTCGAAGTAGACAAAAGTGAGAAATCTGCGGTAGGCATCTCTTCTTCGTTTCTCAATTTATTTCTCACATGAAAATACGAACAACTCATCTGAGATGCTCAAATACAAAATAATTTGATCGTCTTATCTGATTTCACCCTTTCTGAAAAACTGGGCATTAGGGAATAGATACCAGAGAAGATATAATGCCCACTGTTTAAGTGGAACTGAAATAAAAAAAAAATTGTCTGATTCATTCATCTTCACCGAAATATTTTATATAAATTTAATGTGCGTGTTACTAATTGCGCCCACTGTTTGTTCGCCATGGAGGAATATTTTTAAGTGGCACTGTAATGTTAGATTTGTTAGTGTAAAACCAAATCGCCGTTTCTGATTCTCCTTCGTATACTGGAAATTTGCCTCTAATTGTCAAAACGGTATTATTAAGCCGCTAGACATTGCCCGTTGGGCATTTCTGAAAATTAAGTTTATTTGCAGTTTGATAGCGAAAGGAGGAGGAAACTGCGGTAAGGTTATTTATATAGTGCAGATATATATATATATATATATATATATATATATATATATATATATATATATATATATATATATATATATATATATATATTAAAATATAATTTCAAGCAAATTGCCAATGGAGACTGCAAATTGCTTCAAGTTGGCAATTTATGTTATGAAATATGTTATGCCATAAATTGCCAACGTGCTGTGTTGCAATCAGTTGTCATTTTGTTTGTTTGACAGCCTTTTCTCATTTTTTCGTGACGCTCACAGTGGCAGCATCGTCGAACATTTCAGTTTTACCGCTCTATTAAATTAATTTAAGCGCTAAAATATGTGGAGACTATGCATTTGCATTCTTTGTAAAAAAGGATTCACCTTTCCTTCTTTTTTCCTCTTCATCGTATAAATCAAAAAATTTTTCAAGCGCGGACATGATTGCTTGAGGACATTTTCAAAATGACGATGGCATAACATCGCAATGCCCACCATTAAAATATTGCCAACCTTTGCAATCAAATTTGACAGATGTTATGCCATCAAACATTGCCCGTGGAGACGTAGGGTTAACCCTACTGTACCCACGCTTGAAAAAAATTTTTATTTATACAATGAAGAGGAAAAAAGAAGGAAACCAAAATTCTGGGTGAATCCTTTATTACAAAGAATGCAAACGCACAGTCTCCATTCATTTTAGCGTTTTTATTAATTTAATAGATGCGGTAAAACGAAAATGTCCGACGATGCTTCCACTGTGAGCGTCACGAAAAAATGAGAAAAGGCTGTCAAACAAACAAAATGACAACTGATTGCAACACAGCACGTTGGCAATTTATGGCATAACATATTTCATAACATAAATTGCCAACTTGAAGCAATTTGGAGTCTCCATTGGTAATTTGCTTGAAATTGCCAATGGCATACCATCAAAAATTGCCCGTGGAGACGTAGGGTAAGAACTATTATTGCAGGATAAATTGTAAAATTTGTATTTCCCACAGTGGTAGTTGTGGCAATAATACCAACAACCATAGCGGAAAGTATCATTTTATAAGTGGTTTAACAAACAGTTTAATAAAATACAGTGGAATTGGAAATAAATATAATTTTTTCTAATAAATTTAACTTGACACACCGAATACTGGAACTGAACTCACAGTACTTTTCCAACTCCAGTGCTTTTCAAACATCTGCACTATGTTTATATATATTAACACCACTGTGAAGCCATCAACATGTATAGTAACGAATTTTGCCTTCCATCCGAGGGTTTCTATGAGTAAATGATATTGGCAGATGATTTATAAAGATAATGTTAACATTCTCAATTTTACTTCCTAATAATATATAAAATTGTTTCACATAATAACATCAATATTTTTGTTTTGTTGGGCGATACTATAACAAAACAAAATAAAATCTGGCGCCTTTTGCGAATGTCACAAGAAAGCGCACACGAAGCCGCTTACAAATAAGTGCCAATAGTTCTTCAAATTAGGGGCACACCGGCAAACTGTACTTCAATTATAAATAAAAAGAAGAGTAATTTTTATTTTGTTATGCGAATATGGATAAATCTGTGCAGCAACAATTCTACGGCGGTATGACTCGGAGTTCCTTTGGTGGTAGTGCCAGCGCACGTGCACGTCAAAGTTCGGGAAGTTCGTTTTCTTCAACCACCGGCCGCAAATCGTTTCATGTAGGAACATCAGCTGCCTTCAAAAAGTCTATGGGTATTGGCGGCGCAGGTCAGAGGTAAATATATGCCAAAGTATTTATAAAGCAAATGATTTGTATTTCTTTACAGTCGTTTCAGCGTATCTGGGCGCTCGAATCAAACCATTCTGGGAATACGTTCTGAATTTAATATTGTGGAAAGCTACGGTTTCCAATTGCCTGTGCTAGTAAATGAGGCTTTGACCTTCAGCGAGAACCAGATCGTGTCCGTAAAATGCTCGCAAAACGGATGGGCTTGGGTAAGTTATTAAAACCAGGTAGCTTTAGTGATAATGTTATATATTTGGCTCTGAAGGTTGTACACGGACGTCGTTTACTTATATGGCAATATAAGGACACTCGTCAAAGCAGCAGCGGGAGTTCGCCACCGCGTAACAAGGATTTTGCACGCTCGCAACAACGACGTGGTGGTATGGCACAATGCCGCGAATTAACCTTACCGCATTGTGATATAGGCCACAAGGCATCGTTGGTGAGTGTTTACCTTAGTGAAGGGCAACAGATGGCATCATGTGTTGCGGTTTCACCAACTGGAGATGTGCGCTACTGGCCATCTATTGCGCACGATGGGTCGTCAGTGGATGTCACAGGCATTTTGGATGGACAGGAGTTCGATAATCTCTTGGAGGTGCCTAATCAGCACGGATATTTGCTGGTGACCACTACTTGCAGTCTAGTCTTTTTACAACTACAGCTGATCAACGGTAGGCATGTTCTGCATCATAAAGCCATCCGACAACCTTCGGGATTTTTGGGCGGAATTGGCAAAAAGTTCGCGTCAATAATCATCGGCATGAATAGTAACAATGATAAGGAGAACGTAAGGTCGCTTGAAAGAAAAATAAAATACATATTTTAATACTTATTGTTTGTCTGCTATAGAGATTCGTAAGCTTTTCGTGCGATGAGACCCCAGAGAGCGACACGGTGGTTACCTTGCTTGCTGATCGTTGGCTTCAGCGCTGGCGCCTTTCCAACAATGGGGCGACGGAACAATTAATTTACGAAGACAGTGAAATTATACAGAAAATACGTGATGAGTTTCAACTCAAATTCTGGAATATTAGAAGTAAGTTTCATTACATAAATAACAAGAGTACAATTATTCGAATTCCAGCTGACACCATCGATATCGATTTGCATCTATTGGATATGCACATTTTTGAGGGGAAAGTCTATGTGCTTGCTGGGGCAGTGAATTCAGCTCACACACCTCAAATGTATTACGGCATAGGTAAGATTATTGAGAATAGATTTAATTAAAAACGATAATTATATTGTTTGTTTTTTTAGCTGTGATCCTGCCACAAGTAGAAGCAATGCGCCTGTACAGCTTCATTCCACTTAAGTTCGCACAATTTTACAGCACCGGTACAGAGAAGGACTGCCTCAGCTTGCGTTTCGTTATTTGCCATACCCACTTGTACCTGTATACTAGTAAAGTGGTTTATCCTTTGAACTTGTCGAATGCTGCAATGGCAGAGATTGAAGGCGAGAAGGTCGAGTTCCATATGCAGGATGACCGCGTACTCAGTGCCGCTGTTTGCGGGAATATACCACTTTTCTTCAGTCGCACCCATGGCTTGGTTTGCATCACCCCAGGTGACTTTGATAACTCGGACTATTTGAACATGTCTTATAATTCGCCTGATGTGTACACGCCACTTTCTGATACCACATTGCGGGAGCAGACTTTGCCTAATGAGAACAGTCTTTACATGTTCGAATTGGATCCGGACGCTATGTACAATGAGTTCAAAGATGAAGTTAGTCAGTTGAAGGCAGCTTTCATCTACCATCTAAAGCGAAAGAACAATATGAGCAGTACAATTTTAAACGATTTACTACGCAGCACAGCAGAGGGACAGACGGACACACTCACCGATGTGAACCAGATGGATAGGTATTTTAAAAGAAGTTATAGCAGTTAGATGAGTTTTTAATTTTTCTAAACAATTTCAGATTCGTCATTACTATTGCCGAGGATTTAGCTGAAGATATTCCTGCTGCAGATCCCCGTTGGGAACAGCTCTGGGAGGAAAGCAGCGGAAACAGACATGCTTTAGGCAGTTCGTCCTCTTTGCAAATCTTAACACAGCTGAAGGAGAAGAATTTAGCTCTGCGCCATTTTGTGGATTTTTTGCACTCCACAGGCATATGGGACAAAGTAATCCTAAAAACATTTAATTTACTTTAAATTTCTTCTCTCAAAAATACACTTTTGCAGTTAAATGCTGTACCCAGTGGAGGCGGCAATGTCCTTAAGCCGACATGTTATGTTATATCTGATATTAATGAGAAAATTATTGCTGCTATCGCTTTAAGAACCATGCAGAGCAAGTGAGTGAAAAACTACTGAATTTCTACAAAAATTTCAATTTACCCATCAGCCTTTTTTTAAATAAAAGTCCTGCTGAATTTTCCGCTTATGTTTTGAATACTTATTTGGAATGGATGCATTAACAAAAAAAATCCATTTATAACAGTGATAATAATAATTAATAATGCAATTCTCTATTTATGATTCTCTGTTATTGATTTATTATTTATTTAACTAAAATGTGTGTTCTTTTAGATATTCGAAAATAATCGATGACGCCATTAATCGCGTTATTCTACTCTGGAACGAAAGTCCTTATGGCAGTTTGACAACCCAAGATTTATTCTACGTGCGTATTTGTAAATTCCAAGATGTCTTTCAGGCTTTATCGGAAGTTGGAGATAGTCGCGTCGAATCTCAGCAACAAACTACTTCTGTGGCTTCTGCCATTTGCGATATCAATGCAATCATTCTCAATCTGGTCACTGAGGTGATGACATTCCGAGAACAAAATGCAGCCACATTTATGCTGCCTGCCGATAAGCTAGATACGTATGAGTACCTGCCATGGACCGCCATGTCCGGTAACGTGGGGATACGGGACACGCTCTCGCATATGATAGATATGTCGATGCGCTACGGCGCACGTTGTGCGGGAGAACCTGAACTTAGACAGAAGCTGCAGCATCAAATTCTGGAACTCATTGACGTTATTCTGGACGGCCGAAAAAATTATCTGGATAGTGTGCGTGATACTGAGAAGTACAATGTGTTGCTCCAACAATACGAATCACAGCGCAGGGATTTCATATCCATTCTGAGTGGGTTTGCACGATTTGAATACTATGACATCAATCAAATTGTGTACGTATGCGTTCTTTGCAATTTTAGTTGACGACAATCAATACGAATATGCAGCCAAATTAGCAGAGAAGTACCTCGATTTTCAAAGTCTTGTTGTTATCTGCGATGAAACGAATAATCAAGATCGACTCGATGGCTACATTAAAAAATACGAAGAATATGATTTCTCGCAATTGGCGATCAATTGGCATTTGCGTCAGAACCGCCAAGGAGAAGTGTTCGAACGTTTTAAAGGCAATCAGGCTGCGTTGTCGCAATTTCTGCGTGACCATCCTACTCTGGGTTGGATACAACTGGTTTTCAATGGCGACTTTGAACGCGCTGCCAAAATACTCTATCAAATGGCCCAGATCGAGACAGAGTTCGTGCAAAGGAAAAAGGTATGAAAGCAAAATGAGGAGCTTTTAATTTTATTTAAATTAGGGAACAAATTTCTGAGAATTTGCTCCCCTTTCCATTTTTATGCGTGGGAAGGAGCAAAAATTCCTCTGTATATTTTATTTAGTTTAGTGGTCTCGCCTCGATAATTAATTGAAATTTACCACAGAAAAATAATATATAGAAGGCACAACTGAAAAAATACCTCAAATACAAAATATGTTGCTGTCGGGCAATAGGAGAGGAAGGTAGAATATACAAAAGCCTTCACTCACATGTTTTGGTCATGGCCTTTCAATAAAAGGGAGGGACATGTGTAGGACATGCAATTATAAATATATAGTTTCATTGAAAAAAGTGTATATTAAATGTGTTTCAACTACCTGAAGGAGGCGTAGCAGGTATAGACATACTCGTATATATAAACAAATGATCGGAATCACTTTTTGAGCAATTTTGTGTCCGTCCGTTGTCCAACTGTAGCCAATTTTTTTCTAAACCGTTCGAAATATCTCAATGATACATTACAAAAGTATACCCTGGACTTTAAGACAGAACCAGGCAGATCTATGAACAGATTCGTACAAAGGCAAGCCTAGCTCCCATATAAACAACTTTTTTAAAATGGATATAACGATACAATTTTTGGTAAAGTTGTGCAATTTGGCAACTATATAGATGTGGATTCTACTAGATACTATGCAAAATTTGGACGTATATATTCACTGCCACTCCCACTATTAACACATATCCATAGTTTTAGGTCTGTCAGAGATTTAAGGAAAACACTTTATGTGAAGAAGCATGTTGACATTACACAGCCATCTGCAAGAAATCGAAGAAAGACTAAAATTAAAATTAGCCTTCTGCTTGAATTTATGACATATAGCAGTAATGTACATTGGGTCCGTACTCGTAAGTGATGAAAATATGGGCAGCATACTACTACTGCCACATCCACAATTAACCCAAAATAATTACTGGGTCCCTATTCGAGATTCATCAACGGTGATGGTTCAGAGCACTAGCCTAAAACAGAAAACAAAACATGAGGGGTTATTTTTGCAGCCAAGCCCACTATTGACATAACAAATTTGTGGAGAAATTTTATATGAGTAAGTAAATTGGCGCTACAAAGCAATACACAAGAAATGGAGTCGATCAAATAGAGGACTCGTCTCCCTCCCATATAATCAACCGTGGGTACCCCACTGAAAATTAAAGCTATGCTCCTAATGATGATACATGAATAAAATTTGGTAATAATGTACATCCCCGTGGTTTAACTCAACCACACGCACATATAAGTATAATGGGTATCTCCAAGTCGGTCTAATCCAACTTCAGCTTTCTTTACTGGTTGTATAATAAAGTTGGACAAATTTGTTTCGCTAATAGTTAGGTCACTGGATTGTGTTAAGTACTTCTAAAACACTTGTTGGTAATTTATCTGCAATTAAAGTACATAGTTCAATTTAGCAGCAATTTACTTAAGTAAATATAAGGAACATTTATTTACAATACAGTTGAAGAAGCTTTGTTTAATTTTACATGTATAATAAAGATATCGCTTCGGCTTCCAGTTCTCAACTGCACTATATTACGACGTATTTCCCTTTTATCCATTTAATTTGCCATCGAGTTCAACTCCATATCCAAATCCATTAGCGTAAAAGATATAACATTATTTAGGCCTCGCTTTTATGGCTTTTATTGATGACTCGCTGTGTAAGACATTTACTAATGATTCCTCAGTTTTAAACTCCCATTAATTACTAATCGCCTCTTATTGGATTTATAATGCTGATCCATATCTGGTCATAATTTACGAAAATTGTGTTTCGTCATAGCCAGAGATAGCAAATTATTTATATACGGGTATATATAGAGACCGGGACCATTAACTTGACCTATAAACATATTAATATGGCTTACAAGTGACAATCACACTAATTGGGGTCTAATTGAGGTATTTCATAAACAGGAAACTTCATCTCAATACAACCATCGAGTAGGGCATGAATACATAATCCATGGAAATTGGGGTCTAATTGAGGGGTTTTCATAGACGGGGAACCTCATCGCAATACAACCACCGACTAAGGCATGAATACAATATCCATAGATCCTTGTCACAATATCGCCACTGAGTCCGTGGTGACTACGACATAATTCATTTCTCCATCTACTTATATAATTTAATTCGAGGCATATAATTTGAATTTATAGTCCATGCTTTCTTTGGCGAAACTGGCAACGTTTGCTGCAGCTGATTCTGATCTGCAAATGCAGCTGGAGAGTATAAATTCGGAACTAAATATTATTGACTACCAGGAGCAGTTGCAGGAGCATTTACTGCAGGCCTTCGGCTATGATGTGGAGAACCAAAAGGTCCTAAAAGTGGAGGAAATAATCAATGTGGGTTTTTGTGAGGAACTACTCCTTAAAGTTTGGAAATAAAAAAAGTTATATTATTCTTGTAGCTGCTTATTGCCGAAGAGAACGAATCCGCATGCGAGTTCGACTTCCGCAAAGCCATGGAACTGCTGAATTTCTTGGATGAACCGTACGAAGCACGTCATAAAATCTGGTGCGCTGCTATATTGCGTGACAACTGGATAAACTACGATGTGAATAGTGCCGTCGATTATTTGCAGAACTTGCTGTTCTTTAAGCTGATAGAAATTTGCCATTTAATGGGTGGGTTGTGAGCGTGTGATTTATACGACTGAATTTATACTAATGATACATGAAATTTGCTTGCAGATGGCGATTTTGAGAATTTCCTACCATCCATGGAGGACTTTCTCAACAGTGCTGAGTTGGGCGAACTACCACAAAATAAGTCATATCAATATCTGTTGAAATTAACGTATGAGTATATAAACGACTCGTATAAGAAGCAGGATGACATGATGGATGATTAGTGGCGTCGCATGAAGTATTTAACTTATTAAGAGCTGTAATATATGAGTGTAGTGAGAATGTTTGTTATTAAAAAAATTTTGTAAGTGTGATTGGAGAAGAATTTTTAAGTTTTAACAAAAGTGCTCAATCAATGAAACTTTTGTTTTCATTTGGCCACACTTGATTGCTCACTTGTGTAATGTGCACCAAGTATAAATGTGAACGAGTTCGCATTGTAACTGAATGAAAAGTCATTGTTTCAAAAGTCAATCAGTTATAATCAGTTTATGTCTTATTTGCATAATCAGCACCCCACCATAAACTGCTGAGGGATATGCTGAGTAAGGCTGCGTTCCTGACTTGCTACTCAAAGCGGCGAACCAGTAAAGTACTTGAATCATTAGAGTTCAACTAGATTCATTGCGCCCGCCGCACAAGAGCAGCGGTAATGCGTCGCAGGCGAAGCCCCACAACTGCGACTCTACGCCAAGAAGCTAGTAAAAATTTGCAGCATATACTTTTGCTGCAAGTCAGTTATGCTGTGACCGCTCAATAGAACGGAGTTTCATTTTCGTTTGCGTTGCTGACTTGGTGGTTGTTTTCAAGTGTGTTCTAATTAGGTGTATTCTCACAGAATCAGCTCAATAAGTTCTGATTGACTTCCGTGCAGAATGTCGATGGAAACTACTCCTTTAACCTCGACGCTGCCGCATGGTCCGATCTACGTGTTTCCGGGCGGTGTTTCGTCACGTTCGCGTCGTCAAAAAATGTGCCAATTGCAGTGGTGCATGGGCTTCACATTTTTGTAAGTGAGCGTAAGCTTGGAATGGAAAAACAAAGAATTAAGTGAATTGCAAGAATAAGAGTTGATCTACCTGAAAAAAGGAAAACCGTGGCTCGATTGTGCAGCAAATTTTTGCAGTGTTCGTCTGATAAAACATGTCAATTTGTTGAGGATTTTTTAAAATAAGATTATCACAGATCATTTCAGGGAGCTGGTTGGTTTATTCATGGCTCCAGAACAACGATTAAAGTGTTAGCTAAAGTTTGAGTGACACTGTGCGCCTGGGTTATTAACATCAGGTAACGCTAAGGAATCTAATAACACCTCGAAGCAGCCTTGTTTCTCCTTTTCCAAAGCCACAGTGGAATTACTTTAAATGGCAGTATCTACTTAAGAGAGTGTCGAAATCCGTGTATGTGTGCAGTGCTATAAAACGAAGACTATCGCCATTGTAGAGTTAATATATGGTGAGGGCTGCAGTTGCATCACTATGGAAAGTAATTCCTTCCATTATGTGCGTAGCTACCCAGTCGGAACGGACGGGGGCGAATTCATGCATATACCATTTGCCGGTATATGGCACACTTTTTAACAGTGGGCTAAATTTATAAATCACTAGTACTTCTTTTTGAAAGGACGAAATTTATTCTATTTACAAAGCAGACTTCAATATATTTTTAATGTTTCACTGCCACTTTGAATATGTGGGTGAGGGAGAAAATAATGTCAATTTTATATTATAAATCCGAAAATTTTTTTAATGTAATGAATGATATATTTTTCGTTTTCTGGGATGACATTTTGCTTTTTTTTTATAACCTTGTGTTGTCGCGTTCCTAGAACTTCTGGTCCTGATCCACGTAAAACTGAATCAATGCGACTCCGGTCATCCCCGATAGTGACACTTTTATCATTAAACGAGTTTTGCAAATATCGAAATAAATGGTAATCTGGTGGTGCAGGGTCAGGGCTAAATGGTGGATGTAACATCACTCTTCAATCAGGCGGCAGTAATGCTTGATGGCTGACCATATATATAAGTGGTCTAGAGTGATCGCTCAGAAATGTCAAAGGAGAAAAGTTCATAACATTTGGCAGAAGTCATTCAAAAAGATGGCACAAGGCATCTAGATATAAAAATCGATATTACTTTCTTGCCAACTCAATTGCTTCCAGGATTTTTCTCTTGATGCATGACATTACTATTCTCTTGTTGGGGTTCATTTCTCTAAAGGTATAATCACATATATATGCTTAGCCAAGCAAATATGCTTAACGAACTGTTGTAGGACGGGTTTTCTTCTATTTCAATCATTGATGAAATCTTTTTATAACTCTTTTAACACATTTTTGTTTTGAAATGTGGCGGTAATGAAGTATAAATTCCATTTGCAGATAAGATTCATTTATAAAAAGAATTAATAAACAACTTTTTAAAAATCTTGTTTCGGATCACTTCTCAAAAATCATCATATTTCGTGAAATTGGGGACCATTGTTTAATCATTATCCAAATTTATGGTAGAAAATCGTTAAATATTTTGGGACGAGTTTAATCGCAGCTATCTCCAACCGTGTTCCACGAAGTATCTACTATAATTGGCTTCGTTTTTCTGTCTTACTCTCTTTATGTACGTAATTTGTATTCGAGATGGTTACATTTGGTTATTCTCCTCCATATTTCGTCTTTACATCTCCAATAATGATCTGAAAACCACCCCTTACAGGGTGACTCCACCATTCTTTCGCGTTTTTTCTTTCCAGAATCGGTGCTTGTTCCACAGAGCAGTGTGGCCAAAGCTTCTATTTATAAAAATTGAACCCATCATCAAACTGACTTATTCTGTGAGCGCAAGGAAGGTTATTGAAATTTCCCACCCACATTTATAAACCAAATTTTTTGACCTAGTTGCAGCAAATAGATTTGCTTTGCGGCAAAAGCGTTTTAATGCCTCAAAACCGCACAAGCAAGTTCATTAAGCGACCTTACCTTCCTTACTTGTTGCTTCTCCCTTGGCAGAGTCATACTGATCACCGCATTAGTCATCTCGCTGGCACTAATGAGCAGTTATAGCGATGTAGCATCACCTGTGCTGCTTCTGGCGGCGAATAAAACGCAGCCTATAAACGCGACCACAATACGCAAAGCCTTGGAAGCCACCACAACACCACTTGCCGACGAACGGGTAACGAAATGGGCGCTGAAAGGCATGTCCGCGAATAAGTCGAACGACCAACAGGCCATTAGCGCGGGTATTAAAGCTTTGGGGGATCGTGAAATTTTGGAAGAGGGACTCCAGGCGACTCCAGTGGATAGTCCCGCTTTCCGGCATTACCGTTCATTGAGCACGAATCCAGAAGCGCGCAAGCTTGCCAGACGTGGCTACGTGGAGAACCATGCCACGATGCGCATAGCCCAAATGTTCAACTACACGAAACGACCCGGACGCAGTAACATAGGCTGGGGGCCGCGCATAGTGCTGCCTGATCCGACTTTGAACTTCACTTGCGACTTTAATGCACGCTATCGATACGCCAATGGTGTCTGTAATAACAAGTTGCATCCGCGTTTCTACGGAGCAGCGATGATCATGTATAGGCGGATGGTGGAACCGGATTATGCCGATGGCATTTCCTTGCCGCGTGTAGCGCACAATGACAGCCAGTTGCCATCTGCCAGGGAAGTTTCACTGAGAATACATCGGGCTTCTTATGACACGGATTCCAATTTTACGGTGATGTTGGCGGTGTTCGGACAGTTTTTGGACCATGACATCACTGCCACTTCGTTGACTTCATCGCAGGAGGGCGAATCAATTAATTGCTGTACGGTGCCTCCATATACGCATCCAGAATGTTTTCCAGTTCCCGTCATGTTGGACGATCCATACTATCAGCAGTACAATGTGACATGCATGAATTTTGTGCGATCTGCTCCGGCTCCCACTGGTCACTTTGGGCCGCGCCAGCAGCTGAATCAGGCGACTTCGTTTATTGACGCTTCGGTGGTGTATGGGAATACGGTGCGACGGCAGGATTATTTGCGCACCCTGAAAAATGGCACATTGCGCATGTTCGTCACTGAGGACGGACGCGAACTGCTGCCGCTCTCCACCAACCTCGATGATGGTTGCAACCGCGCACAAATGGCCCAGGACGGCAAATATTGCTTCGAGTCCGGTGATGACCGGGCCAATGAGAATCTGCTACTGACATCTATGCATTTATTATGGGCGCGTCATCATAACTATTTGGCGCATGGCTTGCAGGAGGCTAATCCCACGTGGGATGACGAGACCATTTTCCAGGAAGCACGCAAAATCATTGGTGCCCAATTGGCGCACATAGCTTACAATGAGTTTCTGCCGATTTTGTTGGGTCGCGGCTTAGCCGCCAAGAAGCATTTACTGCCGAATTCGGACGACTTGGATGCGCCAGACACATACGATCATCAAGTGAATCCTTCGATAGCCAACTGCTTCGCTTCCGCTGCATTCCGCTTTGCGCACACACTGCTGCCGGTAAGTATATTGTAAGAGGGTAACTGACGGCAAGGAAATTACACTCTTAGATAGATACAGATGCATTAAACAATTCTTCGCACACCCACTGTTAGATGGCGCTGCTAAACGAGTACCAAGCAGATATACAGCATTCACGTTTTGAATGAAAAACGTAGACAGAAATACTCTATTCATGATGTTCATCAAATATACCGCTTCAAGGTGCTCTCTGTTTATTTGTAGCTTAATAGAATAATTGTCTGTGCCTCACCTTCCGGCTAAAATGTTGATGTTTGACAATCGTTTAACTCTAAAATCTAACAAAGTATATGCGAAATTTGATCATACGCCCATATTTTGTACCATGTGATTTGTGTGCAATAACATTGAGGGTTATTTCCTTCATCATTGTCGTCCATCTTTCAGGGACTCTTCAACATATCACGCGATAACAATACTCCTGAGGCAATTGAGCTACACAAGATGCTCTTCAATCCGTTTTCTTTGTGGACTGTGCGTGGCATCGATACAGCTTTAGTAACCGCTGCCAATACGCCAGTGAAACGTGTCGACCGTTTTTTCTCATTGGAGGTCACACAGAAGCTGTTCGAAGGCACAGCTGAGGATATGGTGCCGATATGTGGTCTGGATCTGGTTTCGCTAAACATACAACGAGGGCGCGATCACGGACTGCCTTCGTATCCGGTGTTCCGGCGCCACTGTCACTTACCAGAGGTGGATACCTGGGAGCAAATGGCTTTTGCTGTAGACCCGGCTTCATTGGAATCCATTCGACAAATTTACAAGTGCTTAGAATGAAGGTATTTTATGAAATCTAGTAAAAGTTGTCCTGCCATCTTTCCAGTTCTCCGCATGATGTCGATGTATACACGGGCGCCTTAAGTGAGCCCCCTTTGGAGGGTTCTATATTCGGACCACTGCTCACTTGCTTGGTATCAGACCAGTTTTTGCGTTTGAAAAAGGGAGATTCACATTGGTACGAACGGAAAATCGGACCGCAAAGATTTACAAAAGGTGTGTGGGTAAATGTAATTATTCTATAAAAATGTAGCTAAGATCTTTTCAACAGGACAATTGCGTGAAATCTACAAAACCACATTGTCGGAGATAATTTGCCGCAACGCGGACTCATTGCAGGAAGTACGAAAATATGTGATGGAACGTCAGCTGGAAAGGTCCCAATTGTATGTGGACTGTAATGACATGAAGTCCTTTAACTTCACGCCCTGGACTGCGAGTCAACAACCGCAAAAGTTGCACAGCGCACGCTTCAGTTATCCTGTCACTCTGGTGCGCATCATGAACGAAACGGCGGCAAATATCTCGTCACTTCCAGGCAATCCACACAAATAAATATGGAATGTGTTCATTTTTTTTTATACATAAATGCATAATTTATTTTTAATTCTTTATAGATGTGTATTTTGTATTTTCTAAATAAAACTGTTAACTTAGTGAAACAATATAAAGAGGTCAAGTCAGAACCGCTTAGGGTGTCTTGGAGTCCTAATTGGAAAGAATAGCAAGGTTCCAAACAGCTACGCAAATTTCCCTTTCCGTGTCCAAAGTAATAAAGCAAAACTATGAGGAAGGGTACTTCAGTTTGAACCACGGTTCATGGGATCATGCTAAACGCTACTAGTGGAGGTGAGGATGGCGATGCAAATATTACTCTTATTACACCCTTTACCTTTAAAAAAGGAATATAGGGTATACTAATTTTGTTGCTTTTGAGAGGGGTTGCAATTTCAAGAAGGAGGCTTGGTAGGTATGGATATTTATATATACAGATATGATCAGAATCACTTTCTAAGCAATTTTTATTTTGTCCGTCCGTCTGTCCGTCCGTCCGTCTGTGGCTACTTTTTCTCTACACCGTTAGAGCTATCTTAATGAAATTTTGCAAAAGTATAGTCTGGACAAAGGTACAGCTGCTATATGAGCTGATTTGGACAAAGACCACGCCTACCTCCCTTATAAGGAACTTTTTTCTCCCTCTTTAAAATGACTATAACTTCGGTCCAGTTGATGGAATCGTGACGCAATTTGGTAGTTATGGAGATGTTGGTCCTACTAAACACAGCAAAATGGGGGCAGTATATATCAACTGGCACGCCCACTATTAACAAATATTAATAACTTAAGATCTGGTAGAGATTTACGGACGAAATTTTGCGGGAAGGAACATGTGGACATTATAAAGCTCTTTGCAACAATTGGGGTTGATCAGGGAAAATACACGCCTATTTTTGATATAAGGAACTTTCGGGTCTAAAATTAAAATTAGCCTACCTACGCTCGTATTGATGCCAGCGGAATAAAAATTTGCAGAAATATACATGGGGTCCATAATAGTGTGTGTGCAGAATATGGAGATCATAATACAACTGCCACGCCCAGAATTAGCAAAAAATCATTACTGTGTTTTAAAGATTTATCAACGAAATTTCACAGGAATATTGCGGGAAACAACAGTAAACACCACTCAAAAAACGGGCGTGTTATTTTTCCAGCCACGCCCACTACTGACATATATTATAACTTACGACCTATACAATATTTTTGGGCAAAATTGGTAGCAGAATGTATTAGTTCCGAAAAAGCATGCATGTAAAATATGGGCACATTATTACTACTGCCACGCCCACAATTAACTAGTAAACACAAAACAAAAATAAGAAAATTAGAGATGCACTTTATGAGGATCTTGAAACTTTGGACCTATATCAAATTTCCAGACAAAAGACGGCTTTTCTGTTTTTTTAAAATATTTTTTTAACCAATCGTCCTGTATTCTTATGAATAAACTTCTGATAGCATTCAACGTATAGTGAAGTTGGTAATGATTACAAAATGGCGGATTATAACATGAAATCAGTAGCAAAACATTCAGTTTTTTTAAATTTTTTTAACCAGGTGTCCTTTATTCTTATGAATTATTATTATATATGTCAAAATGGAGCTACCAGATTTAGTTCAGTATTTATATAGCAAGAAATTACATGAAATCATTGTATATAAATATAGAGATATCCATTTAATAGTACTTTATAGAAATAAATCTTTTCCGTCAGGCTTCCTAAAAAGAGAACTATAAAATATTTTAAGTACCGATTATTCTGTCAATAAGAGAATTGTTCTATTAGGAGATTTTAATATATGTCGTGGTAGTGACTGTGACCAATTAGAAGACATCCTAACGGAAAACGGCTTAATATCTCTTCTATGTAGAGATAAGAGTACCACTTCAGGAGATACTCAAATAGACTGGGCTTTCTCTAATATGGACAGTAATTCAATCAAGGCGAAAACTTACGAAACGATTTACAGTTACCATGAAGCAGTTTGTGTTACAATTTCATCATAATAGGGTTCGCTATTTTTGCTGCATTCTTTATTTATTTAATGTATGCTAACTTGGTTGATTTAGGTGTAGTAATAGGTACAATTAATTAGGTTCCTCGGGAGAGCTTGTAACTCCTAGAGGACGCGTCTCCAGGTGGCGGATAGGGGAAAGCCTCTCATATATTGGAGGTAGGAGCTGTATCAACTACCTCCCGCGGACCCACAAGCAATAGTATTCATACCTTCAAACCTTTACTATCAGAAATGTTAAACTAATTGTGTGCCGTAGACCTTTTTTTATATAAATACCATAATGGCCGTAGCAGGTACATATGGAAATGTGAAGTATAACTACAGTACCAAGTTAACTATATTCATAACTCGAAATCTCTACAAAATATATCAACAAATGTGTCTATAGCATTATAGAATTCAACTATGAAACTTAGTGATCATTATAGGTGTAACATTTCAACCGACCGGGAAAAAATTGTGTTGATCCCATATCGCCATGGTTTAACTCTCACGTACATTTTATTTGTATGAGCGTGGTTTTATAAACTATAAAGGTAAAGGGTACTTCGTAGTCGGTCTGACCCGACTTCAGACTCGTTTTTTATAATTACGTGTCAAGTCCATCAGCGTTCAGGAGCCAATTCTGTGATCTTTTTGTGGGTTGTAAGTGCCTCATTTTAGTGCTGAGTCTTGTTGAGCATTAATTTGTTAGTTGCTTAGCTTTAAAAATAAGTGCCGATACACAAATATGGAATGCTGAGTTGTTTTGTTGGGCTTTATATTGAAAGTGCAGGGCATGTTTCCGACTTTTTTTATTTTTTTAGTGGTGTTTTAATTTTTTTCTGATTTTTGATCTCCTTTGTTTGCCATTCCAAGGCGGTAATTAGTGAATCTGTCCGGGTTTTCCTTATGGAGCCAATCCTTAAAGGTTTAGGACTGATTTAATTATTGTTCAAATTGTATTCATGTACACTCATAACAAAACTAAAATAAGCACCAAACTAAAATTAGCCCGAACCAAGGACTAAACCCAGTATTTGGTAAAATGCTTCAGTGAAGCTGCAATATCCTCAGTCTGCAGGAACGCAAGCAAATGACGCACGAGAGTCTATTAATCATTATTGGATGATAATGATGCCAATGGTATTGTTAATTAGTCCTTGATATGGAGTGGAAGAGATTGTAAATATAATAATTACACTGAACTACAAAAGTCATCATTGAAATATGGGCTTCCGGCGTCTTTCTTGGCTGATGGTAACTAATCAGGGATTGCGAAAAAATAATGTTTCGGGGATGTGAGATTTTATCTGTGAGCGGCCGACTGGAGGAGTGATAGGTGGGGACATATATAAGTTAATCATTCGAATAATTTTCTGAGTTGAAACTGTAATTTCTTTAATCTTACATAAATACTGAATATCTAAACTTAAATCCATGTAAGTCTCCAGTTCCCTTGCATCCTATTGGACTCGAAAGAAAAATCCACACGCCCGAAGAAAGCACGACCGGAATAGCATATTAGTAGGAAAAATGGCTCCAGGAAAACAATCTCAGAAGCGGAAATAATTTTTTTGTTGCTGTCCAGTGTAATCATTTATGTGGCTGACGTAATATTTTCTGAAATTGCGGAATTGTGTAATGAAATGTCGAATTGATAACAAGTCTGTAACACTTTGTTGACCAGCCTTAGTGTCATATACGTTCGGGGGATATTTATTGGTGATAGCGGATTCACTACAAAGTTAAGTAGGCTCCATTATACTGAGTCGAGCATTTGCCTAGGAACATTATGGAACTCCGCGTTTCAATGCCAAAATGCCAGTTGACATCCTTTGCTATTAGGCCGAGTCAAAATGGTACCATAAGCTGATATGCTCTTATCAATCACATTCAATCCATTCTATATGAGATAGACAGGAGGTAGGATTAAGGTGAGCTAATTATGGCTTCGGTAGGTGAATGGTAGGTGTAGCCGCTCCTTGTGAGAATCCACTTAGATTCAAATGCCACATTGTGATACCACACGATCTCATCCCTTCCTCTAGGTCTCGAACCAACCGCTACTTATGATGAGCCTTTGGTGTCAACTTCTGCTGCGTCGAATAGGTTGTCTGCTGGTAGTACCTTAAGCATTTTCTACGTTTCTTGGATAGTGCAGGGACCGTTACTAGCAGGTGGAATATGGAAAATGCAAGAATTCATTGCAGTGGCATTTTCACTTTCTGATAAGGACTGCCTGCTTTAGTTCTCCATATTAACTAGTTCCCTACAAAGATCAGAAAATATTTGTCAAAAACAAAATACCCACTCCGCTTGGCGAAAAGAATATTGCATGGGACGGAGTCGAAGGTTTGCGGTTTACTGACCGTTCTAAACTTTGCACAAGTCCTTTATCAATTGCTAACTATTCGTTATAGAATATCATATATCATTGGCAACTTTAATATAACTGTGGTTCAGCTATGATATGGATTAAATGAGAATGCATTTTGGCAGTTGTTAGCAACCATGAAATAGTTTGCTCATAAGCTTCTTAAATAGCTTAGAAGAGAAAGGAGTATTGATATGATGCGATATCTTTCCATAGCTCAGTTTGGAAAGTGTCATGACTGGTCTGTCATGGTTGGGATTACTCTAAGTCGAGACTACCTTGAGGTAGTATTGATTGAAAAAAATTGGTACTGGGCAGCAGGTACAATATATAGTAATATTAATTTTAAAAACTGAGTGCTTATGTAGCACATGTAAATCGATATCACTTCCACAACTTTTGCAGTGTTTTGTCAACGAAAATAAAATAAAATTTTTTAAAATTGTAATCCCGGAGAAATTGTTTACTCATGTCAGATTTTTCTGTGAATTACTCATTGAAATATCATATAATTGAATAGAAACCTTACTGGTTAAGGTAGGAAAAAGACAAACTATCTTCCCAAAATTCATTAATTTCATTATTCTCCGCGTACCGTATCCGAAGTCCATTAAAACGTCTGCCAATGCTGACGAGCAAATGCAGTTGATAGAGCCGAGCGAGTAGATCCAAAAATGAGTGTACGGTTATCTGCGGAGCGCCGCGTACTTCTGGCGAATTATGCAATAAACAATACGCAAGCCAGATAAGGAACACAATCAATCTGGAGATGCAACCTACGCCTTTTCCTACGAAATCTTCAAGACCCGTCTCAGCGAGCAATCTTATCACAGAAGCGCGGAACGCACAGAGAACACTTGCGAAGCGATCATTTGTGCTGTTTGAAAATCTCAAATTGTGGATTAACGTAAGCGAGCAAAGAAGGTGGGCTTATGCGCGGGTGGGCAGAGGAAAAACGCACGCAGCTACATACATATAATAAAAGAGATAAAGTTGTTTACCGGAATCAAAACGGAATCTTGTCGACAACAATGGAAATAAAACCAATGAAATTGTGTCTGGAATTTAGTTTCGAGAGTAGGCACCGGCACGCGTTTCCAGTTGCGAGTAGAACGTCAGCGGGGGCTGACGACAAGGCGAATAACAGGCAAAATCTATAATAGCAACAACAATAATAATAATAACGAAATTTTGCAGTGTTTTTCAAAATATAAGTATATAAAAAAATTGTTTAACGAACATGTCCGCTGACGAAAGAACCACATTGCTGCCGAATGGCTACGGACATGGTAACGGATACTGCAATGACAACCACATTGTTCACGTGCCCAAGGACCTCGACGAATACGAGCCTATTCTCTCTGCAATAGAGTAAACAGCAATCAAATTACTACGAGACTATGTACGAATTTATTTCTTAATCTATGTTGCAGTTTCTCCAGCAGCCTCAGCCTAGAAGAGTTGCTGCCTTACAAGGACGATCCTTGGTGGCTGACTGTGAGGCGGATGCTCTTTTGCTCCTTTTGGATAACTTTACTCCTGACCTTCTTCTGGGCGTGCACGCTATCATATTTGGAGATGGGCACTTGCAATATTCGGGTGGCCAGCGGTGCTGACAATGCCACATTTAGCACCACTGTCGTCGATTTAGTTAGCACAGTCGGTTTGATTGGCTCAACTAAAATGACATCTTAAGACTTGAATGCGGTACCGTTGATAACTGACTAGTTTTAAAATGAATCATTGCATTAGCTTTTATATATGATAGTGTATTATTAGTTTTCACTGGAGAAGATACCATTAAGAAAGTAAGTGAATATATACAAAAAAGATGAAAAGTCAATATTTGTTTTAACCATCAAAGGAAACAAAATACAACATACTTACCAGCAAAACGAGTTAAAAACATTTACTAAGTTGTTTGCACAGAGATAAGGACTCGGCTAAACTAAAAATTTCCCGAATCAAGGTATCTTGGAATACATCTCGGACGCTACTTAAAGATCTTCTATTAAGCAAAACTAGAACCAAATGAAATGGCGAAAGGGTCTACCAACAAAGCGTTCACTCATTGGCATCGAATACTGACGAGAGCGTTACAAATAGTTTGCCATGAAAAGCCCTGTGGAAAAGGAACAAGAACAAGGCTCTCCTTATTTCTGCACCCTTGCAAGCGAAATGGTCAAGTTTTACTGCCGATTTGTAGTCTCTGCTATCATTTGAAATTGGTTTTGGAGGTAATAAGTTTGAACGATCCCAAACATAGGTTGAAATAAAAACAAACATATCCCCGTTGCAACTCTGATATGATGATATATGGATATCTCCGTCTTCACCCACCTTAATTCAAAAAATTGTCTTTTATTTTTTTGTATCTGAATATGTTAGGAAGTAATACACTTGGTGGGTGCGTGCTTCTTCTACCACTTTCAATATTTCCCCACTCTGCGGGAGAAAAAGGGGCAAACTGTGGCAACAAGGGGTTGGGTGAGCAACTAAGGCCTTCAACTCGAAGAGGAAAAAACTAAAAAAAGCCTTTTTGAGATCATGCCCAGTGCAGAATTCAAACCCACAAATGAAGGAGATTCCATCAGACAGGAAAACTCGAAAAGTACATATACATATTGCCGAAATTTAGCTCAGTCGTTTGAACACCCTCGAAACGTAGATCAGCTATTCAGCAGTCATAAAGGGAGTAATCTTGGGTCTAAAAATGCAGAAAATTTGTAAATAAATACATTTCATTAAATTTCACTCTTTCGAGGCTTCTTTTTCAGCCCAAATCGCTTGACACTGCGTACTGCAATTGGAGCGATATGAAGATACTTGAGAAGGGTATTTTCCTGGATTTGGTATCATTATTATTTCGGAAGCTTGCCTTGTTGGAGGAAAGTGACCCAACGGAGTATTGCATTAAAAATATGTGTAAGATGCATCAGAGCCATTTGCGGGAATTCTTATCTTATTTTCAGCCACATCCAGGTGCTTTTTTGGGCTGAGACTCGTTATACACAGGCGTTTGACTTCCTTTGGTTTAAAATGAATTGTTACTGCTGGCGTCGTTGTTGAAACATTCTGAATGCTATTGTTGTTGCGGATTAGGTTGAAAGACTGATCTGAGGTGCGCTGCAAATGAATTTTTCTTCATCTGTTTTTGCCCAAGTACCATCGCTTTGTATTAAAGGTGATTCACTATCTATCCAACGGTGTTTTAACCATTTTTATGGCTCTTCAGAGAGAGTAATTAGTTATATTATGATGAGAGGAGTCAAATCTTCCAGGTATTTAATTAGCCTTTCTTCCTTTTCCTCGCGGAAAGTGCTTTTCAGCTGATTTTGGACTGATTTTAGTTTATCCTTTAGTGATGGCGATCTATATTTTTGCCACTCACTACGATCTATATTAATCTCCTCTTTTCTTTAACGAAGCATTCTACGTGGTGAGATGTAGTGTGTGTTGTATTGTATTTAGTTAATTTTTTTGCGGGCGTGGCACTATTAGCAGCTGCATTTATTATTGATCCAAAAGCCTGCGTCGCCGATTCAATGTCCTCTTCACTCTTAAGTTTTGTATTAACGCACACGTGAGTATTATTTTCGATATTTGAGCTAGTTTGTTTTCTTGGAGGCCAGGTTTTTGCTTTTCCAATGAATTCTGGTTTTTTTTTAAAATATAGAGAGTGGTCGGATGATAAATCGAAACAGGACTCGGTTTCCAACAAAGACCTTTCAATATTTTTGGTTATACCAAAGTCAAAAAGATTGGAAATTGTTCTTTGATTGGTGGGCCAGTTTGTAGGTAGGTTTTCCAGATGATATAAAGTCGAGACCATTTTGAGTATATACTTTTGTAACATTCACAACCAGCCGGAGTTGTTAACAAATTTGGATAGGCCTGAAAGTTCTAAACTATACTCTCTAGAAAAGGACTTCCTAAATATTTGAGTCTCAAGCACGCGAGGGATGAGGAATCAATCACAAAGAAAGTGTACGACTGTTTATTTCTCCGGTGGGCCTTTACAGCTCCTGCAATGAGCATTGAAAGTAATGCCCATTTTTTCAGCGTGTGCGATAGTCCAGTAATCCGCGCAGACAGCTATAAAGTTGCTAATTGTGCGTCTTGGTTTATTGAGAAGATGGTTAGTTCTATTTACACTGTTATCAGACCACATCATTCCCGAAATGGCATAGGTCGCAGTGGTTTTCCACCACTCGCGAGCCTTTCGGAGGAAATGATTATAAATATTCCCCTTAACAACAGGTAAGGGTGACGCTCACATCCATATAGGAAAACACTTGATCGGTTTTCGATGAGCCGCTTCGTGCTAGCTCATCAGCCCCCTTGTTGCATTCAATGTTCCTGTGTCCCGGAACCCAGACGAGGGATACTATACTGTTTTCCGATAATG
The DNA here is from genome assembly GCA_920105625.2 of Clusia tigrina. Taxonomy (NCBI): domain Eukaryota; kingdom Metazoa; phylum Arthropoda; class Insecta; order Diptera; family Clusiidae; genus Clusia; species Clusia tigrina. Next base: position 183,067,975 of record OV050031.1, read on the forward strand.
AGTTAAATCCCTGCTTGCAGAGGCCGAGGAGCTAGCGCCTTTAATGCTGCTTGGCTGTCGGAGTAAATTGATAAGGTTTTGGTCAGCTTGCGGTTCCTCAGCGCCCTACATGCCTGTCAAATTGCAAAGACCTCTGGAGAGTGGAAAATTCAAAGATTCGGAATATATTCCTGCACCCACCAAAGATTCCATCTTGGAACCATCGGTGAAAATTGGCGTACCCCCTTTCGCGATCACCTTTCCCTTCTTCCAGTCATTCCTACTTGGTGGAACTGCGTTTACACAGCTCGCAAAATCCATATCTGCCACGAAGAAGTCGGTTCTCGAGGATACTGTATCTGGTGTGCTTCATTGAATTGCTCGAAGATTTTGTAGAGCGTGCGATGTTATTATTTGCAAACCTATTAGATAGTAGTGATAAGTCATTAGTGATTTTGTCTCTTTCTGTCTTACTATTACCCAAAACCATGAGCCATCAATCGAGGTTTATCTCCCACATTAGAGTATATCATTCTTTAATTTGTAGGAAAGCACTTGAAAGCAGTAATAATATGTATTAAAATGGGCGTAAGGCTCAGGAAGTGATTCTTTTGTGACTTGGAAGCTGCAGCAATGAGAGTAAAATTTGTTAACTGTAGTTCTGAATTAAACATTGTCAGGTGTGCTGCTTTTGTATTACACCTTCTATTAAAACTAAATTTGCCAAACAAGGGGTTTTTGTATTATCAATCCAGTGATCGAACTATAAGGTAAAGTAATATTTGTAACCATTATTCGATTTGAGTAGGAGTCGTTTGATTTGTATTTACCCGAGCTCTAACCTCAGATAAATATTAAGATTGTATATTTTAGTACTTCGATTTCATTGGGTAATGCCCCCACCCCTCATTATATTACAACTTGTGGTTAATTACACCACAAACAAATAAAAGCATATCTTATAATTTATGTATATATATATATATTTCTTTAAATTTTATTTGGATTTCGCTTTGCTTATTAACATACCATGGATTTAACATTTCTTAAACTTTCTTTCCGAATCTTCTGTACTGATTTCGGTCGCTTAATTAAGGGTCTGAATAATGCTTACAGCTTAAAACAAATCTAAACACTAAACACATATTCATATACTTAGTTTTTGTTGTAGTTATAGCATAATATATAGTAAATAACGCACGAGTATATAAGTACGCATGCATATCTAAGTATATACGATGTGTGGTTGAAGTTAGCTTAATTAAAATTATGTCTCATTTTTCTATACACACTTCAAAATCAGTTTGGTTTTTATTTAGGACGCGAGTGTGTATGTGTTTGTGTTGTGTATGCATGTGTTCAGGACGTACAAATAAGACACAAATAATTTTGTTTTTATTCTGCTTGCTTTTCATGTACTATGCGCACATATTCGTATAACAATTTACAAAAGTTCATTACAATAAAGTAAATTTGGTTGTAAAATTCATATAAATAACAATTCGTAGTTTAAAGAGTTCTCATTTCATACTTCTATGCAGGTATATTTGTAAGAATTTTATGCTAAAAAGTTACTATGAGTATCTAAGCACCGTCTTGGGTGAGCTGCTATAGCTTGTTTTGTAGTTTTTGCCCCCAGTACGCAGAAAGAAGGATTCACACAAATATAACAAAAATGTAATGAAAAGATCATTAACTGTGGAAGATCTCACTGTTTAAAATTCCGGTTTTGAATATAAGTTTTTTATGATTAACTCGAAGTATCCATATGCGGCTTCTTCATTTGGATTTTACATGGAGATATATTTCTACAATTTTGTCGTACATTTTAGTACCAGTTCTATAGTTGTATGATCGAACATTATGCGATTGATGGCATGCATTCATACGTACTGTGTACAAATTCATAACTATTGTGTACTTTTTTCTGTGCATTTACTTTGGAAATACTATCACAATGAAGCTAATGGTATTTTAAAGCAACCCCATATATGGCGTGGATTCTTGAATTAAAAGCTTGGAAAATCCTCTGAAGTACCAAATCTTTGTTGCAAAGGTTAGAAATAAAGCGTTGCTTATACAAATCGGTCTCAAGAATAGTCTCTTCCGATGTGTGATGCTCATTGATGTGGACACTCAGAAAATGTTTGGATACAACTTTTAATCTGGTCATATTATTGACATCAGTGAAACCTTTTGGAACAATTTATAATCATGACCCTTCGACTAGAAGAAGAGATAAAATGAATCCGTAGTTCACCATGTTAGCAATCAAACCCGAAATTCAGCGACTGTGGGAATGTGATACCACTGACGCAGACAAAATTTAATCTGTCAGACCTTTTAAAAGCAAAAAAAGTATTGCAATGTTGTTGCACGGATCAATCAATATAATGGCGATAGACCATTTCGATTCGGCGCTATGTATAGATGGAAAATTAAACCTTTTCATCAAGTCAATCGAGTTATCCAGTATAATTATTTTCATGACTGATTCCATTTGGTTTATTTTATTCCACTAGAGCAAAGCAGGATCGAAACCCAAAACTATTCGAGATGAGCGGGTTTCAAGTTGTATTTCCTCAACCAGTTCCGTTGCTCTAGAATTTAATTCAGACAGCGGAAAATAATTAATTGTGTTGGTGGAAAACGAGGAAAAGCGGTGAAACTATTTTTTTCAGGCAAATTTATACCGGGTTTATATAGACAAATCCGAAACACGTCCATTTAAGTCAGTTAAGAAAATCAACTAATAAACAAGTGACAAACCTAAATATAAAATCTTCAAAGGTCTAGCCCCGGTATAAGTTGTGTGTTTAGGAGATAGTAAATTCAGTGAGGATAATCACATTTATATCGGTAGTTGAATTGATAATTTGGAAAGCAGGCTGTCGATTGAATATTCATAATAAACTTGTGTCCATCAATCCCTGCCTAGCAATTACTCAAATCACATTAGAAGTTAAGGGGTGCCCGAGAATCCTAGCTCATAGACTAGATTGTTGCAAACAAAGTGTGCTTTAAGAATACAACTATTTAGTGGGGTACTCATGACAAGTATGTGTAGTCTGTACCCCACTTTTCATCGTCGTTCCTTATGAAGTTCTGACAAAGACGACCACAAAAGCGTCGTGTGACTTGCAATGGTGACCCCACCAGAAGCCGCACCAGACAGATGCCTCATTTCGTAAGCGCTTTCTGGAACCAATATATTAAAAACTCTGATATTGATCATAGGAGAGGTGGGACCGACAACGTTGGATGTGGGTTGTTGTTGTCATGAGCTCTGAACCAGATTTTTATATTGTTAGCTTATGCATTTAATTTTTTATAAATGTTCATGTCAAGGAGGAAAGAAGCCCACGAAATAATTACTCGCTCAATAATCGTCCATCCTCATCACTTTGGGAGCTGAAAAGGGGGTTGTACGAACTGTATGAGCCTTTTCCTTGAAGTTCAAGCCATTTGAATTGTTTTTAGTAGGGGATTACATGCAATGAGGGTATCAAGTTTCTGCACTTTTGAAGTGCGATCTTTACTCTTAGGGTACATGTATTACGCACAGATGTCTCAGTCTCAGAAATGTGGGAAATCTCATGTTGCGCCATTTGTTTTGTTTGGTATGTTTTCAAACTCCGACTGCGAGCTGCGCGTAAAGCGTGCACCTTAGCTACTAAAATTACTAAGTATTAAAAATTTAATTGCTTGATTTTCCATTTCAATAAATATATACTTCAGCTTTTGAATCAACTATTAAAATGCTTCCAACTATATTTGCATGTGTTTTGTATATGTGTGTGTGCGTTTGCACAAGTAAGCAGCAGTTAGCGGGTGCATGGGTTTGACTCATCAGGTCAGTGCTCACAATTATCTATTTCGATTATTCAATTTGCTTTATATACTCATTTCCTAGATGTTTTTTTAATTTACTTCTAGCTTTGCTTTGTTTTTATGAGTTTTCTTTTATATCGCCTTCAAATACACTTGCTTATGTTTTTCTCGCAACAATAAAATAAAATTTCATTTAAAAAAACATAAATTTTCGTAGATTTTTATGAGTAATTATTAATTCAAATAAAAAATAAAAGATGTTATAGGAAATAATTTTGTTTGTTTATAAAAAGCAAAAGCAAAAAACAAATATTAAACAAATTGGAAAATACAGTTTGAAATGTATCTTCAATTGCTTTGTGTTTTTTTTGTTAATATTAGTTTTCCGTATTATATATACAAGAAACTTTATACAAAATACATTAAGTACTTAACAAAATTTGGAAGCGCTTTTTGTTATTTTATTATTACACTTTATTTTCTTATCTTAAAAAACGTACAGTACAAGATTATGAAAATTTCGTGTTCTAGAAGAATAGAGAAAAAATAAATATTTGTAGAATCTTCGAAAGCTCTTCAAACAGAAATGTGAAGTGTGTGGAATATATAGGTATAATCCATCTAATGAAATATAGGATCCAACTCATACAGCGATGACGGTGGCAGAAGTTTGGGAATTATAACGAAACCATTACAAATACTAAGTTGGCAGCGCTGGCAACAATAGTTTTACCAAACCATAAGAAATCTGACTTGGCAGCACAGTTCCAGGTTCAACAACTCGTTAAAATCGGAATTTTGCTCAGTTTCCTTTGTAAGTAATCCAATGCAAACTTCAAAAGACCGACTTTGCTCGATTGAAGGTTGGCGAATCGAACGCCCCTGTCAACATTATCCACACTGAAAAACATGAAATATTCTCTAAGATTTCACAATAGAATCTGCAAGCAGAGAAAGTGTAGTATAGGAAGAGACACAAAGCCGTGAAAATCTGTATCCCAAGACACAGACAAATTGGGGAGGAATCAGGAAAGCTGGTAAGGAAAGTAGCGAACGCATCAAACAAGTTCTTGGACATTATAATTCATTGTATAAGAAAATTGTTTAGCAGAAAAGAAGTTGCCCAAAAATCTGACACTTGGACATTCATTGGGGACTTTATTCCATACATAAATGTGTCGGTCTGTGGTACAATTCTTACCTTAAACTTTACTTAGGACATCCAATGAAACACAGTCAGAATATATTCCAAAAGTCAATGAATCCGCAGAAAACATATTCATGCACTGCGGGGAGCTGACTCGCGGAGGAAAAGTGAAACTCTATTGTCGTCGTTAGGACTCTGGAAATAAAACATGGCCTTCCTTAGTTCGGACCATAGCAGTACCAGTGTAAGGGGGAAAAATGAAATAGAGACGAAGAACTTTTTACATGATGCGATAATCGATTATGATCGTTCGCATCATGATTCGGCGTTACTTTGCTTGTGATAGATATTAAGAAGCATGAATTATATAAAAATTTATAAAAAATGTGTTTTTTTATATTGTTAACTACTTTTACAAATTAGAAAACATTAAATATTTATTCTATACTCTTATACTTTACTATTTCATAGTTATTTACTTTTCTATAGGTCATATTTCCTTTTGGTCTATTGTTTAATATTGTCTTTTAATCGAGATATAAAAGATATATTTGCATATATAGCTAAATGCTTCTACATTTATATTTATTTAATAGTAGTGTTTAAAATTTATTTATTTTATTCAATATAATATCGAAAGGTTTCGTCTTTAGTTTACGGCTGCTTTAATAACAATTACGAATAAAGATAGAGAGATAGTTGCAGATGGATACAAAGAAAGTTATGAGAAACAAATAGAGAGGCATCGAAACAACATAAAAAAGAACGAATCCAGGCATTTATTAGGGAAGTGGACTTGGGAATTGGTACTGTTATTTTGCACTTCTTGCCCACACATTCGCCTTTAGCTTTAATAATTAGGTAATAATATAATTTTTGAATAGTTTTTTATATAATTTTTGAAGAAAAATAAAAATCGAATAAAAAACAAAATTATAGCTATTTTATTATACTCGAATTGATCCTGAGTAAGTACTCCTAAATAAGAGTATCTATAAATGGTATCCAAATATCCCTAGTCTCAAACTTTCAATATTTCACTCTTATCCAATATAAATGAAAAGAAACAGAGTTAGGAAGTTTTCAAGTGCGAGCCTCCGTATTGAAAATGGTGTCTCGCTCATCATAGTACGAGGTCTTCCAAAAATTAACCAAATCTGTCCATACAGATATTGTGGAACCTTGTGGAAGGGGAACAAGATGTACAATCGAAGAATAACTGCAGAGGCCGTCTCTCTAGTCAACATTTCAGATGGCTATAATTGGCAACTCTTTGGGACGGACATTTGTGATATTACAGAAGCTGAAGGACAGATGAAATATCTCAGAGAAAGCCCCACTCAGGAGTTTTTACGAAGAATTGTTTATAGAAGTGGTAGGGGTATACAAGAGGTCCAACGCTTAGTAGGGGAAACCAAACTGAACTGAGAAAATCTCTTTGAGAGTTGTCTTCCGGAGTGGTGAGCGTTATATCGCCATAGGTGACATTCATAGTAGCGATCTCTTAGCCGACAGTAAGGCGATCTGCACATAACTTTTGATATTTGAGTCAGGTTGTCAACATTTCTGTTAATGACCGGCGACATAAATAACTGTTTAAATTATTTTTTATACATGAAGCGCTGCTCATAACTGAGTTGAAAAGTAGTAAACACCTCTTTTTTATAAAAGATGACAGAAAATCTTCTTTATTATACCTAACTCAGATAAAATTTTTTAAGATAATTCAATATTGTCACTTACTGCATCTGGCAAAAAGATGCCACTGCCTCTCTCTTAAAGTGCGTACGTTCTTTGCTGCTGTGTTAGGGAATGTCTAGAATTCATTAGCGGTCTCATTCCCCGTTCATTTTTAATTTTGCTGGGAGAACATTGAAATGAAGGACATGTAACCACACTCCAGGGATCTAAAGACGTTCAATTGAAAGATGTGACACCACGTCCTTGGAGCAGTTTTTTGTCGGGTTTTAATTTAATAAAAATTGTATGACATAGAAAGGAATGGGGATGATGAAACCTAAGACGAAATTGAAGTGTTTCCTTCCTCCCTCTTTTAAATATACCCTGTTCCATTCGTCGCAATTGATAAGGATTTTTCAATTAAATTGTTTTTCGATTTTGTTGCGTTTTATGTGAAAATTACATAAAAAAGAGGGGTAAATTTTTGCAAATTGCCGGATTCTATAAACACAATGTGGGCGTGTCGGAAATAATATGAATATAATAAACTTAAGAAAATGAAGCAACTAGTTTTTTGTTTAAGTTAATTTTTTTTATTAAATTGAACAAAATTATAAGTTTGAAATGAAGTTTCTTAACAAAAAAGTTACGAAATAAAAATTAAAAGTTAACATAATTAACATTTGGTTTGTAGTTGATTAAAGCTAAAGAACAACTTAAAAGTGGCGTTTGTTTTTAAAAATTTGTTTTAAACTAATATTTCAAAGTTTAACAAATTTTTGGCTTTTTTGTATTGAAACTCCTTTTGTAAAAATATTTACATTTTAATTACGATTTATTAACAATCAGTTTAAAGAAAGAAAACGTGTTGGTATTTTAAGTGCAAGACGTGAAGCGTAAGAACGGTAGTGGGCGGCAAGATAGTAAAAGTGGTAAAAAATTGCCTGAGTAAAATCGTGAGGAAACTGATTTACAACATTTAGGGACACATCTAGAAGCTAGGGATGTGAGTTGGGAAGCCCAATTTTTTTTGGCTGTATAAGGAGTCGGATCACTCCAAGGCAAACAATAAAAACAAACAAAAAATTGGCAGTTTCATAAAATTAATATGGCGGAGTAAATCACAAAAGAAATATTATAAAATAAGACGAAGCATGTGAAGAATGCAGCTTAGCGGAATCGTTCAGAGATGTCGAAAAGTTTCCAAGCCTTGGCATATACCTTTCCGGCATATGTGAAATACCGCTGAATGTTTTTTAAAAGTTTGTTGCTAACGTAATTTAAATTTGAGTTATATTTAAATATCATCAAATATAGTTTTGGGAATTTGATCACTAATTAACCCAATGCTTCTTGCCTTCTTAAGGAGCTAAGATATCAAATTATTTTTTGATTCTTACTGGGAGCGTTGCTCTAATGCCGAAAGCGGAATTAAATGGGGGCAATCAAATTTTTGACTCAGTCCGAACTTCTATGACAGGGAGCTTCACTCAGTAAGAAGAAAACTTTCACAATGACAGGCTGAGAGATAGAATATGCAGATGAGACCCACAGCGACTACAATGAAAGTCCCAACAACAATAGCAATGAATTGAGCCCAAATTGAGTGTTACTCTCTTACCTGTTCGCACCGTTATTGTGAGAGGTCAGAACATTAGAGGAACGAGAAACGTTTGTATTGTGTTGTTGTAAAGAGTTCATGGAGCTTTAACGAACTCAATATTGATGCTCCATAGCAAAGCTGTAAAAGATAGCCACCACAGTATTGCATTTCCTGCAATCATAGTACGGGACTGCGGCGTTTTCAATGGAGTCATTAAGTCATATTCGGTGACTGATGACTTGCAAATATGAAGTTAAGTCAGTTGTAACGGCACAAAACTGACTGCAGTATTTCACTAAGCAGAGATTCAATACAGCATGTCGAGTCTTCACCTTCCACCTTCACTTCCTTCTATATTTCTTCTATCATCGATTTATTTAACCGATCCTGATTCAACAGATGATATTGTCAATTAATTCTGCCTGAAAAAACACACTGAGTTTTTATTCTTCTCAAGTTTTGTGTGTGACCCGAGGGGCTTTGAGCTGACTCAAATGTGCAGTCTCCACACTACACGATGCTGTTCTCTCAATAGGTACAGTACGAGTATATGAATATATAAAGAGGACGTTCAAGAATGTTGGTTATAGACTAGACAAATGAATGTTTCAAATTGTTGTTTATTGAGGTAATTTGGAGACTCTTCAATGACAGCATAATCAAAGTCTGATTGACTGACTACATTTTCTTTATTATACCCGTATTCGTACATAGAAAGACACGCCGTCAATTTGTAAAGTTCTACAGCACTGATTCATGGCATAAGGCCGTGAAAACAAATTTCTTACTGTGACTGGGCTCCAAATCATCGCGAAGAGCTGACATTGAAAACGTTAGCAGAGCAAAATCATTCGAATATCGGAGACCGCAATTCAAAATAAAGAATTTGACGAAACACGCCGCATTTCAATGGCACCGTTTTTAAATATAAATTTGTATAATGCTAAAAATAGTTTTGCTTTAGACTTATAAAACAACACGATGTAAAATTAAAATATAAAATGTTTGCTTGGGACTCAGTACGGAGAATTTATGTGAATTGAAGTATTAAATTAAAGAAGAAAAAAATAGAATCGGTCGCACCTGCGACGAATATATAAATTCTATATCTCTGCTCTACTTATAAATTCTCTTTGGAACAAACAAATTTCAACAATAATATTTTGTTTTTCTTTTAAACTTAATAATTATAACAAATTCATATGTATATAGGTATATTTAATTTTTCCTTATTATCTAAACTAATGGAGTATTGAAAGGATTTCAAATGTTTACCTTTTTTTATTTATGTATATGTATGTTTTAATGTATATGTAAGTTTAAACTTAAGCACAGACGTTGCACAATTCACTAACAATTAATTAAATATTTTGTTTCTTCATTTTCTTAATTTGGCGAGTTATAAAAATTGCTCTTAAATTCTCTTTTTTTTGTTTAACTATAAAATTTTCAATGAAAAATTAAATTATAATTAACAGCAATTATAAAAAAATATTAAGTAGTTTGCGTATTTATTTAGAGGAATAAAACAAAAAATATAAAAATTGAAATAAATAAAACAGCCTGAATATATATTACAACAAAAACGTAAAGTTAATAAAAATGTACAGAGGTATTAAAAGAAACACACAACAAAAAAAGAGAACACAATAAAAACGATTACTTAAATTAACAATATGGGCATTTAGTGATAGTTAAATTACAATAATGAAAATATTTAGTTAATTTATGTATAAATAAATTAAATTTAATAATACACATTCTTAGACGATTGATGCAAAGTCGCGCAATATTCTCACGCCAAAATTTTCTCTTCTCTTTTGTAGTATGAAAATGATTAATAGATTCATTTATAGCAGCGCAGAGGATTCCTTTGTTTTTTAGTTATAAACAAATGTTTAATTATTTGTATCTATTACTAGCGAAGTAATTCATTTGTTGTTGTTCTTCTTACTTTATTCTTTAGGAAACTCTTACGTTTAGGTATATAAATAAATAGCATCTTGCTTTACTAATTTAACTGCACATGCAGTTGTAGTTGTGTGAGTGTGTAGCTGTGATTGTGTATCATCTCCGTGGCTGTTTGTGTAAGAGGAGGGCACCTAGAATCCTTCGATAACGTCGTACGCCTCCAATGTGCTTATTGTGACGTATACAACCCACAAGAAGAACAGCAAGCCGCTGCTGATCCATTTTATTTTCACGGGACCACCTAATTCGCCGCCGACTTTATCACTGCGACGGAGCATGAGCACAAGTATGGCGATCATGGCCTCCGAACAGAACAGCGTCACCGAGAATGCCAAGCTGTGAAAAGGAGGATTCTTTAAGAGCTGGCGCTTTCAGAGACGCAGCAGTAACTTACGTGCCCGCTTCCACGGCGAAGTAATTGCCGTTGGACTCATGGTAAATAGCCGCTATGGACCACGCCAGACCGATACCGAGGAAGACATTTACGGCATTACTGCCGGTTACGTTGCCAATACTGGCATCGGCGTGTTTATCCTGTATGGCAGCTATCTTACTGGCGAAGGTGTCTGCAATGATGGAAACAGTTTCATTTGTGTCATATTACTAAAGTTCAATGTGCCATTAAGAAAGTGATCAGTCGCGAGGAAGCTAAAAGACAAGGATATGAGACCGTGGTGAGAAATATGGACCCGTTGATAGATGGAAATCAGCTTTTATCTTATCGATAGATCCATACAGCTGTATTCTAAGTCGACTACAATAGTTTTCAGTTTTTAGACATCAACGGTTGCGTATATTATAATTTATTATGCATTTTATCTCTTTGACCCTATCTCCTTCAATCCAGGCTTATTTACTTGGATAATGTTGCATTATAATCGCTTTAAATGAACTTATGATTTAAATGAATTATTGGGGACGAAGCATACGGCTCACTTTGCATTGTTTCGTTATGGTTCGAATTAGTACACCCGTGATCGATTACCGCGCCTCGAATATTATCTTTCACTGTTCGAGTGTTATGCTTGGAGCCCCAGCGGAATAATACAAAATATGTAAGCTCAGAGATGATCTCTTTTATGCTTTCGCCTTCCCACAATTTACACTGAACAATTTTTTTCTGTCATAAGAGAAATCTTTTTTTTTAACGCAACATATTTTCAATCAGACATTATAGATTACGTATGATTCGGACCACAATCTAAGGTAGTCGCTTCTTAGAGAGTTTCACAAAAATAAAATAGAAATTAGAGGCCATCCCACACGAGAGAGTGTCCACGATAATAATCAAGCCTGAATTTGAATAAATGTAAATGACAAGAGGCTTCGTAGGTTTCAGGAACTATTGTTTGAATATATACGTTGAGCATTAATTTTCAAATCTTTTTTCGGATCTATTTTTCCCCCTTCAACCGCCGTTCTCAATTTTACTATTATAAATATTGAATAAAATTTTGCACGAATGAAAAGGGTCTTCTTAATGAATTTTGAGAACACTTCGCTCGGATAATGAGTTCCATTTTGCTCGTTATCAACAACAATTCTTCTTAGTTAACTTTAGAATACTTTTTATATCTATTGGTTTTTAGATCGAAAGTTCACAAAACAAATCCGATTATTTCAAAATAGAAATAGTTTTTAAAGTGGTGGAATGTTTATCTATCACTCGGCCGCTGATATTGTATAGAAAAAATTTTGGTTTAGAAAGAAGTCCATACAGAAGTTAACTGCCGTCTGCGCTGAAAGATTCTCTAAAATATTTCATTAAATTTATAATTTAGTATATCATATGATTCATAAAGTAATAACCACATCATTCGTATAGAAAAGGGAACAATTTGATACTTCGTTGATCTCTAATTGCGCAGAGACAAACCTTTTAAATTATAAATTAGTAGTGAAATATCAAATGCTGCCAAAAATTAAACAATTTAATGAATTGGGTGGAGAATCAAGTTTCCACTTAATCCCAACTGCTCCTTGGGTTTGTAAGCTCCTTCATGGAAGCCGTGAGCGTGAATCAAGCAATTCGAATATATGGCTGAGTGGATTGGTTCCCCCTTGAGAAAGTGCACTTGTTGGCACCAAACTTACAATTTAGAGTGGCGGTCAGAAAATAAATATTTTATCTAATGAGTTAATATACTGTTATTGCGAATCTTATGAAACCTTTGGTTTTAATATGAAATCCCAGAGTTTACGTTGTTCATTCGGATTCGTTTAAATCTGACTCGAATGCCATTGTTGGGAAAGACAGTTCCTTCAGTACTAGGAGCATTGGTGCATCAATTTGGGAGCAACATATGAACATTTTAGAAATGTACTTAAGTTTATTAACTACACTGATCATAATTGGACATATTTGGCTACCAAAAAGTGATGTCGTTCTTATATGGACTAAGAAAAGGATTTACGAGGATCCTATGTGCTCTGTAAGAGTGCTATAGTAAATATAAGAATTCTACTGTAGAGATTATTCATATGCACAGAATATCAACAGTAAAAACCACAGTGACAAAAACATTCATCCAGAAAAAGGTTCTTTAAAAAAAAATCGGAATGAATGAATGATCAAAATCGATCGAATATAAAATAATATTTGTGAGTAAAAATGTGTCCATCGCCCCGAGACCACCCTAAGAGTACCCATATCGTTCTAAAATAATTTGCAACATGTTCATTTGTAGAACAGTATACGAGCGACAAAAGAGCAAAATAAATTCCAATTAATGCGGGTATTAGTTGGATAATGCTGTATATATTCCTGAGACTATGTGAGAGCTTGTCTAAACTTCTTTCAAGTGTTATTATTATAGGAGTGAATGATGTTGCGACTAGAAGTAGAATTATTTGTAAACGAAATTTGTTCTTTTTGGTTTAGTTTAGACAAACTCGCATATAACGCACAAATCCATACTTCTTCATACATACCTGGCACACTGGTGCCGAGCGCTACAAAACATATGGCAGTGACCGCATCCTTGATGCCAAGTGTGCAACCGAAGTGTGAGGCCACGTCGCCGATGACGGCTGTAACCACACCAATGCAGACTATCGAAACGACAAAACACAAATAACCTCCGGCGATATCTGTTGGGATGAGACAGAAGGCAGGTAAATTGTTAGAATATTATAATCAATTAAGAGTCGGGTGGGTTTCCATTTGCGCAGGATAATGGGAGACATATATTTTACAACAGAGAAACAAGTCTCTAAGTCGGTGAATTCATCACTAAACGAATTAAAATACCTGTTCTCTTTGAGGTTTGGGAAAGTAGTCGGCAGGCTTTTTAATACATAAAAGCTGAAGATTCTTTTCCAATTTTCTTCTGTTGTATAAATGTGCATAAAGTAATCCGATTATATTTAAAGTCTATTTTTAACTTTATAATTTACTAGAATCTATTCTCATAAGTGATATTTGTAAAATAAAAAAAAAAACGAATAGATTCCAGCAGCAACTAAAGCAAGTAAATTAAAAAAATCAACAAATAACTGAGCAAAAAATAATGAAAAGCTAAATAAACTTTATAAGTATCAGTTAAAAATTTTATTATATGATTGTTTTATAGTTTTAAGTTAAACATTGATTTTACCAATAAGATACTCGCTTTCGGACTTACTCGGTTGATAATACTACGATTTCTTTTCACTTTATATTTATCAAATAAATTGAATAATTACCTTGGGTAGAATGAAAACAAAATACTACCATCTCCACTAATAATAAACTCTTATGTAAATTTAATAAATAACAACAATAATCAAATGCGGTTCTTTTAGTCTCAAACATGGTTCTTTGCCGTTGCTTTAGTGTGATATACTCCATCACGCGATGATTCCTGAGTTCTTCCAGCCTGGTTGGATATTTGGGACATGTCAATAAACAATTCAGAGAGAGATACCACAATTTGGCTAAAGGTAAATGTCAACTGGGTACGAAAAAGTTATATTCTGATGGCATTATACTTCTTCTTGTGGATCTATGTGAAATCATTAATTATGCCAACAAATCATGTAATTGTCTCTTTTATTCGAGAAGTCGTAGAAAGTGGGACATCCCGTATAAGTTTTGTTACGTATTGTACTGGATTTGTTACGGGTATATTGGCAATAACAATCGTTGTAAAGTACAAAGAAAATATTGGTAGGATGATATACTGTAGTACTGTCCCAATAACACACTTCTAGACTATCCACAAGATAGGACTAGTAAGAAATTTAATTTTGGGAAACATTTTGTGGGAAAGCTAAGTAACAAAAAAGAATGGAGCAATCTCAACGCTACTTACTCTTTTAAGAAAGGTACAATAATGTGGCACACTGATGGGTCAAAGACCAACAGTAGAACTGGGGTGGGAGTTTTGGACTTATAATTAAATATTCAGAAACCATGGGAAAATATCCAACTATTTTCCGGGCAAAAATTCTCGCCATCGAAAGATGTGTACAGTTTCATCTAAACAGATGTTACAGAAGACGAGAAATAGCCATACTATCGGACAGTCAAGCTGCCTTTCGAGCACTAAGCTCGTATGAAGGAGACTCCAAGCTAGTATGGGAATATCTGAAGACACTGAATTAGCTGGGCAAGAATAACAAAGTCAGCCTTTGTTGGGTCCCGCGACATGTGGGTGCCCACGGCAACGAACAGGCCGACGAGTTCGCCAGGTTGGAGCCTTATAGAGGTATAGGTAGAGGGGTATGTCAAGACGAGCTTAGGAAGCAAGAAGGAAAACCGAGGCCGGAACTTTTTATAAGCCATCTAGGTCTTAGACAATCTAAATTACTATTCTGCAAATATAAAAGATTTGAATTTTCCATATGTTTGCCCAAAAACAGTTTAAGATAACTAACAGGGCTTTTGACCGGTCACTGTAGGCTCAAAGGACACATGAGCTGTATAGGGATTGTAGAAAGCCCATTGTGCAGATTCTGGGATGAAGAAAATTAGTCGCCAAAGCACATATGAGGGAATTGTGTAGCACTAATGCATATTAGAAGATGATATCTAGGTTCGCACCTAATTCCAGGTAAAGAAATAGCCGACATCTTTGAATTTCTGAGGGCAACGGGGTTTTTATAGAGATATCCTTAACAGTAGAGGGTGGTACAATAGATCTTTTGGTCGCAGTATCTCTTACGTATACGATGCATGTTTCGTTTCGATAGATTTAAATGATATTTCCTGTATTCTAGACGTAAAATATCTTTCTTGCGGTCGTAACGAAAATCGACACGGTTTTAATTCCGTAAAATAAAATGTTGGATACCCAGCAGGCAGTTAGATACGGTTTTCCAATCCTTTCGAGTTCACTGGTTTTTTTACATTTCTAATTAACATAAAAAAGTCAATATGTTTAATAAAGATTCTGCAATTTTGTCGTAAACAGTTTTTTACATTGCAGACTTTTCATTCCAAGGATATATGAGTACTACTTAATGTAATTGTATTCCTTTGCTCACATAATTCTCCAATCACATTTCAAAATCCCACCAAAACACAACAAATAAATGGTTCCACAAGAATCCCGTTGGAGTAGTCTCGAATGACTATTTCTATACCTGTGTGCAGAATATATTTCTTTAAATGGTTCCTGCCGCCTCAAAACATTATACCAATGTGTGACTTGTGATGAATAAGGTTTTTCAACGGATATTACCAAAGAACATTCTTAAATATTAGCTCTCTTTTGATGAAAACATTTTTCTCGTAGTTTTCTCTGTTTTTTACCACTTAGAATTTTAAAACTACAACTCTTCAAATGTGAATTAAGCTGCTACAGTTCTGCCGAGTTGATTAAAAATGCATTTTTATGGCAAAAACAATTTGGATGTGGCAAGCGGAAAATGGTAAGCGGTGAGGACACCTGTTGCGCCGAGCCACGCCACCAATGCCAAGCTAATTGGGTGAACTGCTTTGTTAAAAGCTTGCGGCTTGCCTCTTGCCACACAAGTCACGCCATTGCAAAAGTTGGCGTTGCTTCTGTTGATGCATAATTTTGGAAATTCCCGGCACTTGGGTTACTGGTATCGTTGGAACCATTCGCCCGCCCTCCTTTTATTATTTGCACTCATAGTCGTTGCGGTAATCATTTAGAATGGTCTCACCTGTTGGCGGGATGAATGCAAATAGAATTTTCCAGAACAGCGTACTGAAATGCATAATGTAATCAAGACAACTTGGAGATGATTCATCACCTTCCTCGCCAGAGAGCTCATCAGACTCATCAGCTGCAAATGGGCATAAAAAGGACGAGTTTAAAAAAGTTATAACAATAACAATTAAAAAAAAAATAAACTTTTCACAGGCATCAAAAAGCATAGCTTACCCGGGCTCACTGTAAGCGCTTCCACGAACTGCTCCTTCCATGAAGATGTGCCAATTAAGAGGGATGCGTTCGCTCTTTGCACGAGCTTGTCCACAGTACTCTGTAATTAAGTTTTAAAAATTTGCATTTTAATGTTTTTGCTGTGTGTGGGATGCTTCAGCAATTTGCTCGGAACAATTATATAAATTAATTTAAAAAAATGTATATATTTATATAAGTAAGTAAATAAAGAATATATAAATTCGTGATTATTTCTGGGCATGTAAATCTCTTCCCACATCGCTTCAACATTTTCGATAAGAGCGAAGTGAAAATGTTAATTAATGAAGGCACTCACCGCCTATGATGGCTGTAAAAAATATTGACGATAATTTATTGTGCTGTCTGCGACAAACAATACCTACAGCAGAAACTGGACAACATGGTGTTGTGTGGAGCACATGGATGCTGCAAAATGAACGAGGTAGGAAGAGCAATAAGCCAGTATATCTCCATTGGGAACAGTATTGCGAAGATGTGGCTTCATGGCCGTGGAATACTGGAATCAAGGCCAATGACTCAGATAGAAAGAAGGCTGACTGTACTTCAATGTATTTGAAGTATAACAAAGTGTGCAAAACTGTTAATGAATAATGATTCATATTCTTTGTCTGGGTTTTTAGCTGTAACAATGAATCGAGAATATATTCTTTGAAACCACCAGAAACTGAAAACAATGTAATTGGATGGACGAAATGTATCTCGGAGTTCGACTATGATTAATGGCGTGGAGGATAGTTAAGGCGATAGGAAGAGATATAAAATTTATTGTTTTGTGAATACGAAAATTGATGACTTGCAAGATATAGAAATAAAGGCAAATCACAGATAGAGAAAGAGACTGACAATATTTATCTACATGTTTGTGGTGCAAATAAAATCGTTGAAATTCAAGCATATTTGAGCGTCTACGACATGCTTTCTGACAAACTTGATGCCTAATTGCAACTCATGGGCGTCATTTGTATAAGACTTGAGACTAAAAGGGGTAAAGGGGTCTTAATGAGGAACAATATTAGTTCGTCCGAGAAACTTTATGGAACAAAACACACGCCCATCTCTACATAAGTAAAATACAGCATTGTTGTGTGTTTTCTTATTTTAAAGTTTACTAGATACCAGCTGATTATATTATGGTATAAATCTTACAAGAATTCGTGCACAATCTCAAAAACTATTTTGGGTGTTATATCCTCGCGTTATTCGTTATGAATGGGGCATAACACCAATTGGAATTATGTTCTTTAGTATTGTGTCCTTTTACTTATGGTAGTAATACACTGAATTTTACAGTAATATGAGTATATAATTGAACGAAGAAATTAAATTTTATATAGTATGTCCGCGGTATGAAACGAAAACAATCATTAAACACTAATGTCAGATTTTTTAATTTTTAGGGATAAATTCATTTTCATCCGAGCTTTGATCGTAGACAATCCACAAATTATATTTGGGCGGGCATGATTACCTTCAACGTGATGTCACTGGTTTTATTATATCAGCACTTTATTTGCTTACATCGGATAAACCAGCTGGTAAATACAGTATACACTTCATGGGTCTCCGCAAGCAATGATTACTGAGGGTATGAAATGGCGCAGAAAACCCCTAGAATAGCTATCAAAAGTTATGATACACACAATTAATTAATTACGCTGGTTAGCAGAGCTATTGTGATTCTTGAAACACCGTTTATATTACATCCGATTTTCACGCTAGTTGCTCCAGAGGAAAAGAGAGGCTCTGAGAGATTGTCTAAGCCTTCCACAAACCCATATTAGTCATATTTAATTGGATACATATAAAACGAGAGCAAAGAGGAGCCAAAGAAATTACATAAATCGAAGAAGAGATCTATCTTAGAACCTGATAATTCGTGTGTGAGACATACGAAATTAATTCCTGACTAGAATCAATCGAGGACATGATGATTTCTGCTTCACTTTGTCCAATTAGATACGAATGTGGAATTGAGACTTCCTGACTTGGTGCGCAAGCAAATTACGCTATTTGAAATTGGAATTCCTAACATGGGCCACAATTGGTAGTCAACGATAAGCCAAAGTTTCACGCGCCTATTGAGGGCCTGATTGGACTTCCTCATTAGTTAGATGCGTAAGTTCAAAATCGGATGAGCCTGTGAGGACTCACTGAGGGAGAAAATATAGAAATTCATATGGACTTGTGCAGCAAGTTTTTGGACAACTTTAGACAAAGATGCGCAAGTTAAAGATTTTTAATGTCGTGATTCTATTGAAGGGATAAATTAAAGATTTTTATTTTGTTCTAGTTATTGGAAGGGTTTGAGGTTAACTCGTTCATAATGCGAATTCTGATAGTGATATATTATATGATATATGATTTTAAAATTAATAAGCAGTATACGAGGCTAGAACAAGTTTCTAGGCAAAATTCTGATTTGTTTTTCAATATAATCGCGTTTGGCCATATAGGCCTATAATACTTCCTCATTCGGTACGAATGTCCTTCGAATGTTCATGCTTGGCAAGAAGTTGCTTGGGGCGCAATCAGGACAACTATTCGTAACTTAATTGTAACCATTTTGCCTTCGGAATTCCAGTTAACTATGCAAGAGCACTTATTTCCTCGCCGAATCCATGTTGTCTTCATGCGGCAGATGCGTCATCTAACGTCAAAAAGTCAAAAAGTGTGTTTCGGACCGACTGAGGTACGGATTAGCGAGGAAGAAAAACTTCAACTTGCACGAACTGATACCAATTGGCTGAGAATTTGAATTGGAATAATGCAGAATAATAAAAGCATGATTTGAGATTCTGTGCTAAGTTATTGTTTAACAAAATAAATGAAGAATTAAAAGAGTGAAATTGGATAAACACTTTCGATCAACAGAAGCAATATTGGGAAAATCAGGTTTTAATGCCATTTAAGTTGGCATTCAAAAATTTTTTATGAATGTATTCAAATTTCATTGGACTTTTCTAGTCAAATGTGCCTGAATATTAACTATTCCACAATTAGTCGCTATTTCTCCGAAGGGTATTTCCTACCTTGATGCACTATATGGCTAGTTCGGAGGCCACCCATGCTTCATTATTCATAGGTCTCTTTATAAAGTAAAGTTATTTAAAAATTCACAATTAGCCAAAACCAGCCGAACTAGTACGCATATTTCAGAAATATTAGTAATATAAAGGAGAGCACAGAAGACATTTTCTACTCAACTAGATGGGTCCTTCTTTGAACCGTTAAACGATTTATATCCACAATATACGATTAAGATTTTAGATTTCTGAGAAATTGGTTAAATCTTGTTCCAATATAAAACGTCTTTGTCGATGTCTTGTATCGATTGCGAGCGACCATACAATCGGCATTTCAGCACTATAGATATCAGGGTTAGTTATAAAGAGTGTCATTGTATGGTAGTGAATCTGAAAATTTTAAAAGTTCGATTCAGGATATTGATTAACATTTTTACGTTTTCGTGGATGTGCATGAGGATATTCAGGACATTTATATATATATATATATATATATATATATATATATATATATATATATATATATATATATATATTTGATGATATAATTTACAATTAATATTACAATAATTTGGTTCTATTAAAGGTTAACAGTTGAAAGGTGGCGTATGTATATATGTTCAGGATTCACATTTGTGATTATGGATCAATAAGTGAGCACAACGATTCAACGCTTTTTCGATCACCCTTAAATGAGTCCAGACTTAAACTTTGAGATTTGACGGGGTTTCTATGAAATACCCCAAAATGTGTGCCGCAAAGTAATACAAAATTTTATCGAAAGGGCTGAACTCTATGCTCGATAACGCTTATTTGGCTCATTTCGATGATATCATTGTAGATATTTCATGTCAATTATTATTATTATTATTATTATTAGTATTATATCTTACACCATAATTAATTATGACTTGCAAGGGGTTGGGGAATGAGTACTAGCAACTGAGGCCTCTACATTATATTGAAATAAAAATGCAATGAGCTTAATAAAAACAATTAAATTTACTACAAAATTAAACTGCAGCCTCGTATGGAATCATCGTTTATTGTACATCCAAATTTAGTTTTTTTCACATATATACTTTTCCTTGCGGACATGCAACAGGATCATCTCAATTTAATGCAGCACCACATTGCTTGAGTTTCCGCAATTAGCATGCTACAACTGCCACAATTTAAATGGGCACTGTGTGCTTGTAAATGGGTTGCGGCAATTTGCTGAGTGGTGATCCTAGTCATCGTCATTATAACTTTGCAAACTAAGCTAATTTAACTTTGCATTTTTATTTGAAATTCATATTTGAATAAATCTCCTACTGGGCAGACAAAGTTGCGAAAAAGTTAATTAAGCAAACACACACACAGACCACGTCCTTTGTAGCCTTATACGCAGTATAACTTTATTTAGCAGGCGTTTAAAAGTTTGCACCTACTCGTCGCACACGGGTAATTATGCCGAACTGACTCTTCTGGTATTGTCCTGTACCCCCATTAAAACTATGGCAATTTAATTTAAGAGTCTGTGATATCTGCATGGAGTTTAAAGCGGACTCTATGAAGTGGTTGAGGAGACAGGAAGACTAGTTGGAGGTACATTACAAGAATATAACACATGAAGACATCATTTATATCATGGTGGCAAATGGGGCAAATGAGGCAAATGAGCTCGCATCAATCTGGAGAAGCCCGAAAGGAAGCCTGACAAATGATGAGAGGTGTTAAGTGGTGAATGGTTAAGGGCTCATTTCGCGCGGCGAGACCAGGAAAGGGGCCTGTGGCGGCAGCCTGCCATTGTGCACACACAACAATGGATGCTGGTGTTCAATGCTCGTTAAAGCGTCAACGTTGACAGTTTAGTTTGTTTCTACACCAAATGCAATTAAGTGTATATGTGAGCGTGTGGGTGTGTGTAAATGAGCATTACCCCAACGCTGCCTCTCACACTTATGTATGCTTCAACTCTCGCAGAAGTGCAGCCACAGCCATGACAAGAAATTATGTTTTATTACAGAGGCTGCTCCTGCTACTGTGCCGTCGTCTTCCGCCTGTGGAAAGTGTGCGAGCAGCATGCATTTGTGTGTGTATGCGCATTTCTCATATTTCAAGTGCAAATTTGTGTGTTGTGTTTGTGTGTGTATGAGTGCGTATGCTCTTGATTAAAGCAATAAAATGCTCGCTTTTATTAACATGTTTGCATATTGTTTTTACTGAAGTGAGTTTGAGTTAATGAAATAAAGGATTTTCTCTTCTCTCACATAATACAAAAGGGCATATGTGTGTGCTGTAAGCTGCTGTCTGCAGTGATAGCGTTGGCTTAAGTGCTTGGTACAAGGATTAAGGAGCATTTTGAGCATGATTTCACTGCTGTGGGTTGGGGTTGCTGCGCAGGGGAGTGGCGTTTTCTCGTTCTCGTTATTTAAGAACTTAATTGAGTATGTTGTAGTTTTTATTAGTGTTGATATTTTTGTTGTGCTTTAAACGAGCATTAATATGAGACTGGTTCATAAACAAGTCTTCATTTAATTAATAATCATGTATTGTGTTGTCTCAAGTTTAAGGGTGCTTGAGAAATAATTAACTACAACATGTCTTTTTGTTGTTTCAGTACAGTTTCGATTTGCAGTTTGAGCATCGTTATATTGTAATTTTCATGATTTGAATAATAGTTATACCCTAAGGGATGTTCAAAAGTAATTCACATTGAAAAAATGTACATTTTGATACTACGTGGAAATAACGCTCAAAATATTTGAAACAGTGCCCCGCTATTTAACTTTGCTATTTTTGTGGCTAGCGACTCTCATAATGTGACAAGTAAAGGCAATATTAAAATCAAAACGAAAGTAGGAAATGTATTTAACTTTTAATAGTATTTCAGAAATACTCGAAAAAGTTAATGAGATATAATTTTTCATCTCAGCACACCACGTCTCAGCTTGATAAATTTTTCTTTGATAAAAATTATTATTATTATTACTAGAACAATAACTTAATTATTATTTTACATTGTAAGGGGAGCACTAGCTGCCAGGGCCTTCCGCTCTTGATTAAAATTACATTCAATTTATTGGAAAAAGAAAATTATATTTGGCTATAGAAAAAAAACTTGGATGAATAGGATGAGGGTTTTGTTTGAATAGTGCCGAAGACAAAAAAAAAAAAAAAATATATAAATTTCGTAAAATTTTGAGAGTGTTTTGAGAAGGTATACCAAAGGGCCTTCCTCATTTTTAATTTGCAGTGTCAGCACAAACTGTAAATTAGGTTGATTTTCCTATGTGTGATGATTTAGTAAAGCCGCGAGAAAATTGAATTAGGAAAAACTTAAGAAAGTACTTTAGTTTAGTTGTAAAGATAAATGATGGTCCGCAACCAATCATTCATTATCTTCATTCAGACGATCATCATCCCATGGCTTAATTGAAAATAAGCAAGATAATAGGTTTTTCAATGCTTACATTAATATTTCTTCTAATCTTCAAATCATGGACTCGAGAAACAAGAAAAGAAATGTATGTGCCTGTGGAAAACGTGTTAGCTTCATATCATATAGAGGAGTTTTATATTAAGCGGATTGTTTTGAAATAAGTCAAGGATCGCTTCCTTTGTTATTTCTTTGGAGGAAAGAAATTTCAGTAGAAACTTCTCTGAAAAACATTTTATATCAAATTGCATTAACCTTCAAAGAGAGGTCGTACGATAGTTTATATACACATAAATTATAGTTAAGCATTAAAGATGCAAGAGATATACCAGGCTACTATTCGGTATCGGGATTTCCGTAATAAATTTTGTTTTCACCTGAATACCTGTGGAATAATCTGGAGCGCACATATCACATCTATAATACGATGGCAGTGTTATAAATCTGTGATAACTGATAAAACGAGTAGGTTTTTTTTGTCAGACATCAATTTATTTTTCAATGTAATCACATTTTTGGTCCACTTGGACCAAAGTGTTTTCATTTTTTTTATCCTTTCAAATTAACAAGATTCGTCCAACCATTCAAACTAAGCATTAGTTTCAGGGATAATCTCATCGTTAGAGCCAATAATTTACAACCAAAGCATTAAAAAAAAATTTAAATAGAAAAAGTGTTTAAGGAAATAGGAAATAAACTTAGAGGGCTAAGTTTGGAGAAATTTACGGGTGAGGATGCCATAGATACTTTAAATCGTTTTGCATTGGAATTTCTGGTATGGTGGCCTTATTTGGGAGTTCTTGGCTTCCGATGTGCTTGCTCGACCACCATGAATTTCAGTAAAACTCATCGGACTCATTCCTCACAACAGTGTGCATACGTGTCCCCATATTGTTATTCAAACCTCGCTTTAGATTGAGAGATTTCAAAACTACATCTAATTCACAAACGACATTCTGTGTTTTATTTATGTAAAATTATCAATCTCCGTTTCGAAAGCTACTGGATGTAGTATTCAGACCTAGCTGAAATGTTAGCTCAGCTAAAAAGGGATGCTATGTTATTAAATATATATATCGCAATATAAATTTTATGGTTATAACTTCGATTTTTCAATGTTACTCCATTTAGGGTCTGATACTCAGTATATACCATGTGGTCTCATGAAAAACAAAAATAAGATTTTTAACACATTTTTCCGCACATCCCATTTTAACATTATTCATTTACACATTTTCCAAAAATTCCCTATAAAAACGTTTCCAAAAACATCAAAAGCCCAATGTTAATATTTGTGTATGTGCAATTGATCAATACTCGTAAATGTTTATGTCATAGCGAAGGACTCAGTTTTTTTGTACATAAAATTGTTAAGGGCATAAAAATGTTATTATAAAAATCCGCCATCTTTGCAGTTAAGTATGTTTCGACTGATTTGTACAACACGCCAATTAGAATGCTCAGAATTGACTACAAATGAGGTGACCCCATAATGAAAGATAAGTGAGTCTCACATGACAGATTTATACTTGACAGCTTCTAGGCCCGGATACAATTGAGCCTGTATGTTTTTATAATTTAATTTAAAATTAATGATTTTGGGAACTCACCTTAAATTCCTTACTCTCTTTGACACGCAATTGTGCCCGGATGACGTCGCCATTCTTAGGGCGCCCTAACAGCGCAATTTTATCTTCCTCTGTGAGATCCTCAGGCGCCTTCGCTTCTGCTGCCTGTATGAGTCCTGCCAATTCGTCGTCTGGGGAGCGTTGATGTTACACGGTGGTGGAAGAGTTTAAAGTAAAATTATTACAAATCAACATTTAAAATATCGTACAGTTTCAAGTTTATTTATCAAAAAGAAGAAGAGGTTAGTTAAAAAAAACATATCGTTTTGCACACAGACAAAAAAAGAATAATAACAAAAATGTTTAGTAACAGGACAAGACAAGACAACACTCAAACACATTTAATGTCATATTTGGTTTTATATGTATTTTTGGAACATAGCAGAACAAAGACGAAGTGCACACAAATGGCATAGCACACAAAAACAAAACAACACAAAACGCAAGAACATGTAATCCACTCTAATGTGGGGCTGAGCATGCAAGGACCTCTGGGTGGAGAACGGCGGACTACTTTGATACACACATATTTACATGACAAGTACATACTCGTATATATATTATTATGGAGAACTAAACTAATTAGGACTGGCATCCAGCTAATCAAAACCGGAAGCAGCTACGATGTGTATTCACAAATTAGGAAATAAAACATACGTTAAGCGAATTCATACGAATTCCATTAACGGAAAGGAAGGCTCCGAAAATAGCATTTGGTCATGACTCTCGACACATTATACGAGTACCACGTGACAACATGAAACGTAAGGTTTCCCAAACAACAAATAAAAAATCAAAATAAAATAAGGAGAGTTGAAATTATCACGGTTTGATTTTAGCCAAATAAAAGATTTCACTGCGATAATTTGTAAGTAAAAAAGAAACAAACGCTAACAACGTAAGAGGTGGTTACAAAAATACATTAATTCAAGGAAGATATAGGTTGGAAGAGAGCGTCCACACACCCTGTATAGCACGCACGCACGCAAACACATAAATCGTTACGAGTGCCTTTTATTTTGATGCTCTTCACAGTTTATTTCATTTTTATTCCATTTGAATTTAAACTACTTTCAGCGGTTTAAGAGTTCGGGGTTTCGTTACGAAGGATTTGCATAAAATTTAAGGCAACAATTTATTTTTAAACCAATTTTAAACTTTTTATTATTAGATTTCGTTTGGAGTAGCGAATTACGTGTTGTTACCTTTTCTCGCTGACGAGGAATGACAAATTAAAGCGGATTAGATGGAGACCCTTTTCAAAGTTTGTCCGGTGTTTGAGTGAACAAGGCAAATCTTAATGTTGAAATCACTGTCCTGGAAGCTTTTAGCAATTTTTTGGATAAGCAAATATGAAATTGGTACATATATTTACAGAGCAGTACTGAGAGGAATAAGTCTGGGCCTTGGACTGATGGAAGAACAGGCGCTACAGAAAATGTGGACAGGGTTTACAGTCGAATGCGAAGTACCTATTTCATCTACTTAATCAGCAACACTCAATAGAAATCAGATTAATTAAGGCGCAATTTTATTTCAAAACTCAAAACGGGTTCCATCAGAATCATTGAATCACGTTTTAGCACTTATCACAGAAAGATGCAATCACAGCAGAACTTTTCGAACATATTTTGTTGCCTCAAATATGTCGCATTGCTTCCTTGGTCACTACACGAATATCTATTCTAATCTAATCTATTTTATCAATCGCATTTTGTTCTATGAAATTCTACGAGTATTACATTATATTATTTTTATTTCATTGCATATCTATTCTATTATATTCCATTAAACTATATGTTCCGGTCTCCATGCTCTAGTGATGAGTATGCTAGTTTGAAACCAATTATAGAAGAATCAAATCAAATCAACTGGTACCTTCTGCGTTTGTGACTAGTTATTTAAACTTCGCTTTGCTTCTATAAAATGTAATTATTAAAACGAAACATTTTAATTCTGTTTGTCTATATATATTTTTCCACCTATACTTGATTATATATATATCTCAACCTGATAGTTTTCCTGCCACCGAAAATTGGAATCGAATCAATTTTATTCTGATTTTTTAGACATTCATGAAACACCATCAACAGAATTTCTATCTATCCCTCTTTTTATCTGTCTCTTTCTCTCTTTAAGGGCGATCTACTACGAAGTAAAAAGAACCTTCCAAACAAAATGTGTCTTAGCTGGGGCCCAAAAATCCCACTGTTTTAGGCTCCAACGTAATTAGCCTATACGTAAATCTGACACTGTTATACACCGCTCCGGGTTCCTGTGACCCTCAGTTTACGAGTTGTATTTTTTGCCTTACGAAAAATACAGAAAAAGGGTAGTGCTACCCTCACCGGTGGAAAATAACATTGTTCTACATTTGCTTTAATGTTTGTAGAAAAAGCTTTGCCCCGTTTGTGTTTAAAAAGCCCAATATACCCTTTTAAAACAGCCCAGCCCAATAAACAGCCTTTTAAAGAGAACAGTGGGAGGTGGGCTGCTGTAGGGGCAGGGCATGCGAAAACATTTTCGTGCCAGCAGCACGTTTAGCTGCCTACTGCTCCATATCAAGTTCAATGATTAATGGTGGCATTTTTCAAACGTCATTCTACGCAAACAGACGGAAGTCAACCCAACTCCATGTCGGCGACATAAGAGACAGTTTTCATGACCAAATATGCAAATCCATAACTGTCACGCTGTTGCTTTCTGCCTGCTTACAAACTTTCATCACTTAATTTATGTAAATACTGGGTATGCCCTGAAACTGCTAGGATGACTTTCTCATAGCAGACAGGCTGAAGTGCGTGAACTTGAAAAGTTACTCAATATTGTACCGCCTACGAGGGTTGATTTTTCGGTTATCAAAGCTGTGGGTTTAAGTGTGATACTCGGCAATACGTTGATGAAGGCAGGGACGGCCACTGCTGGAAGGTGATTGGCTGCATGAGGGCTCCACAAATAGTCAACAAATATAAACAATGTGGCCAGGGCACAGAAACCATGGATTACAATGACTTATGGAAATAAACTATGAATAATTCTGATACAGCTGGTGGGCGTTCCATGGACAATACGCTCCATGGCATCGGTACTGCTTGGCCCATTATTTTATTTCATGGGAACGCTTGTTCTTATCAGTTAAGAGCGTAGCGAACAAGAACCCCGATCTAGAAATTCTTATTGAACGGTCATTACATCCCACAAAAAATCTCTAGTGCGAAAAATGTGAACTCCCTTTAGTACGTAGACAAAATAATGGCAATCTTAGAAAGTAAAGTTGGGGTTGAAAATCTGAGAAGTGTAAATTGATCTGCCTGCTGGATACCTTTGCACTGAACCCTTGAACATTTCTCCTTTTTCATTTTTAAATCAATTTTATGAATTTGGTTTTTAATGAAATTGTGTGGGGGCCCCGAAATAAAACAGACACCTACCGCCTGACGGGCCTGGATGAAATACTTCTATTCACACATTTTACTGTGAATTCAGGCTGTGTACGCATTGACTAAAGAAAACTGAAATGACGTAATTACTAGGAAGATGTCGGTAAAGCAACGTTTGTGTATTTAGGCCCTGTGTGACAATTGGTTAAACTACTTAAAAGGCTAAATTTGTGTAAACTTCATTGACAAACTCTCTGAATTGTAACTTTGAATTTAATGTTTTTCGAGTAGACTAATTTTGGTTGAATGCAAAAGAGCACAAATAAATTTGAATCAAAAATTGTTGAATCCAACAAAATACAAAAAATGAAAGATGTGAGCTAATTAGCTAAAAAATTATTGTAGAAATAATGATCTTTTCTTTTTTCTGTTAACAGCTGATTGCATTCCAACAACTTACCCATTTTGAGGGTGGAAGCAATTGGCACAGCATTAGAAGCTTTTCAAACAGAGCAGTTCGGACGAAATTGAACTATTTAGTTAATTTAGTCAATGTTGGCACGGCCTTAACTATCAAAACTGTTTATCGACAAAATACCATTCTCACATTAGTTCACTATTATTATTTATGTTGACAACGTTCGCTTGCTTGCTTAGCATACAGGGTGTGTTGGCTAGAGAAACATTTACACTAAACATTGGATATTAAATATTCAGTTAATAAAAACGTTGATTTATAAAAACTCAGTTTTTAATCAAAGGAAAATAAAACCAAATAGAAAAGTTTAAAATAAGAAAGTATTTAAAAACAAACTAAACACAAATCAATAATAATTTCTCTCTTAATGAAAATTACTTACAAATCGATTGAGTTTACGAGTATATTCGAATTGAAATCATTCGAAATGTATGCAGAAGCGTGCGATGTGATTGATTTTCGGAATTGATTCGTATGGATTTGTTCAATTGCAAAAATTCAATGCGATCGCATATCGTACACAATCGTGATGTATTCATTATATATATATATATATATATATATAATATTTATATCAGATTTTTGATTTTTACACATACATAGAGTAACCATTTAAATAGAATCGTTACATTTTGTACAATTTGTAGAAGTAGTAGCGTGGTGGTTGGTAGTGGTGGTGGTGGTGGTGGTGTTGGTGGTGATTTGGTTGTTGGTGGTGGCACAATTCGCGCATACACATGGATGAGTAGTAGTTGTCAAAATAGTTGTCGCAGTAGTGGTAGTTGCAGTAGTAGAGAAGTAGAAGCCCATTTATAAATGATACAAAAGCGAGCGAGATACAAGCATTCACAGTCCGAAAATGTTCCAAAAATGTTAAATTTCAGTTAAAAAATTAAATTAAATTTTACTCTGCTTTTAAAAATTTTTACTACAGTTTATTTATATAGATATATCATTTAATTTAAAATTTCAAAAGAATTTAAATATACTTTAATAGATTTTTATTAAGAAGAAAGAAATTAATGAACCAGATGAATTTGACGAATTTGCGACGTTCACGATATTTTTCAGAACTTTTTCAGAAATTTGAGAGACAAAAAAGCGCAAGATTTGAAAATAGTTGAAAAAATTATATAAAATTATAGAATTAGATTATATAATATATACATATGCATACATATATGTACATATATACATACGTATATTTCTTTTATTAACATAATACATAAGTAAGTAAAAGAATAGTAAGAAACGATTAAGTGTAAGTAACTGACGACGACATAGAGAAGAAGACGAAGTAGAGATGGAGTGAAGAAAAAGGTGTTGAAAAATATTATTTACATAGAGAAAAATAAAAAAAAAAAATTTGAACAAGTAAGTTGACATACTTTTAACTACTTTGCCTGCGAATAAATTAAAAAATTGCAAAAAAATCTTTAATATTTATTATTATGCGTTTATTAATTACAATAAATATTATTATGCGTGTTCAATAAAAATTAAATTTTTCCTTTTTATTTTTAAATATATTTGTTTAAAACACTACCACATAATTATTTGTTTTCGTTTCGTTTTGTATAGTATAGTGTAAAAATTGCACAGGAAGACAATTTTCATAGTTATTATATCGCCCGATTTCCAATAAGGTATGTATTTTTTAAATTGGCTTTACCAAGTATCCCAATTGCTGAATCAGTGCATTTCAATTTTCACTGACTGAATCGATTCTCTATTGAAGACATCAACTCTGAACCAAGTTTTCAGTTAGAACAACTCTAGAAACGACGCAGATCAGGGTGCAGAATCATAAAATTCGCGATCAATATAAAAAGGGTATTTTTGATATTATCTTCCATAGGTAAACAAGTTTTTGACATTTGATCGGCCATTCGCGATGATTCCATCTCAGGCTTCTCTGCCACACTTATACTGGGTATTACGGATATATGAAAACTAACTAAAACTTATGAACAACTGTTTTGTTAGATTTGTTTAAAGATATACTCATTTGATTCATTTGTTGCTATGTTGCTGGCAAAAAATATTTTACTTCACAAGTGTCGTGCAATATACAATTTCACAATTAACTAACTGGGTCCTTTCCCACCAACTTTTCAGCTTTTCAAACATATTAAAATCCAAATGATGAAAGTCGGGTATGAAGAGGTTGTCTTCAACATAGAAATGAACAGTTTGCAACATAGAAATGAGCAATTGCAAAAGTCGGCTATGAAGAGGTGGTCTGCAACATAGCAATGTGCAGTTTGGAACATAGAAATGAGAAATTGCAAAATGAAAAGTATTGTCGATGGATTAAATCAACCATTTTAGGTACCAGCTAGCTTAGATTTGCGACTTTATCAGTTGCCGGCGACTTTTGCTGCTATGAAAATTATCCTTGCTGTGTTTTGCAATAGTTTAAATGGATTAATTATTGTTAAATTCTTAAGATATCGAACAATTTAACTTCATTCAAAAACTTGATTCAAAATATTTGTAAAACGGCGTAAAGTAGTCAAAGTCTTGTGAAACCCTTTACACAGAGTGTTAGTAAGGAAGTAGTTCAAAGAAAAAATGCGACATTTGCACAAAGTGAAGGAAAATGAAAAGAGAAAGGAAAACGATAATGGTTAATTATGACAATTTATGCAAAAGGACACAATACTGGAGTTTAGACCGTCTCGCAAAACCCGTGACACGCAAAGTTTTGCAAGACTGAAACCAACCCCACTTCAATGAATTTTTAAGTACACAAGTGATTTATTTATTTTTCATTTAATGTATACACACACATAAATATATATAAAAATGTAGTAGTAGTAGTAGTGTTAGTGATTGTCGTAAGTTTCTTTCATGTCACGTCAATTGAAGAAAAAGTTGAGTTGATTTTAATTTAAAATGAATTTATTTCTACATACCAAAAAACCTGTTCAGAAAATTAAATGCATCCTTTTTAGTGTTACTATCTGCGGGGGAAGGATTCAAAAGATCGATGATGTTTGTTTAGAAAATGTGTGAAATGTTATGTTCTAAGTTTAGTAATATGTGTGGTTATTAATGATGATCAAAGTAATAAAATGGGATTGTAAAAATAACTTAAAATAATTGAAGACCAAAGCATATGTAAGGTGTGACTACCAAATAGTGGAGCTGGAAGTAATTGCTGGAAGCTTATGTTTCAAACAAGTTCTCTTTTACGTGTGTGTCTGTTTTTTGCAGGGTGACCAAATATCTAAGTCATTAAGCCCCTACGAAGCATGCCATTTATATATCTGCCCGGAATTCTACCGTAAAATTGTATATTGTTTTTAATAATTTTTCTTATATCTGAAACCATGAAATCATAATAAATTATGACTATTTAGTCAGTATTAAAAAAATATGCACATAAATTTATAGTAGAATGGTGTTTTAAATGCCGCAACAGACGCCACCGTTCATCAGAAGCTGTTTCATCCCCTCCAGTTGATTTTGTGTGTGCAATGTCAAATATTCGTAGCGTTTTGTTACTTGAGTAACTAAATTAAATGTATATACGAGAACTCTTGAGCGAAAGAATCTGATATCTACTTTTTGATAGCTTTTTACACGATATGAAGTGCTTTGCCATCGATACTTTGAAGGTTTATAATTGCACTATATACGAGTACGGGTATATGGAAAACTTCTGTCTATAGACATTGTTCAAGATTATCAGAGGAAGAATTATTTTTGTTGTATATCTGTTTCTAATAAATGCATTTTATTCTGTTATATTCCTGATCTGATCTGAGTTAACAATGAAAAATTTAGTTCCAGGTTTGATTGCTATCCATGTTTCTTTTCTTTCTGAAAAATAGGTATTATTACCTTGGTGATATCATTGCAGGAGGAAACGTGAGGAATTTCTGCACAATTAATTATTATTATTTCATTAATATTTTTATTTACTTTCAAACATTTTTTGCACGTAATATTCTGTTGCTCAGAGAAATGCATTTGTATACTTATTTTCTCTGCCTGAGGTTATGTCGTGATCCTACAACAACGTTTCTGGTGTGGTTTTTAGCTCCTCTATCCTGAATCTTTAAGTAACAAAATCTCAATTTAAAATGTTGTAAAATTACAAATAAAATTGTGAAATTACTCTTGGGGTGCTTTAAATGCCGTATAACCTACTTTTTCCCAGTAGCATGTGTCACTATTTTAATTGGCTTATGTCAAAATTTGAGTTGTTTGAGTGAGTGATTGACCATGGTGATTTGTTGTAATGATATTTCTTACACCAAAATTCAAACCATAATCGTTTAGCAATCAATCACACTGGAATAAGTTTCGACCAAGGAGGTTGGACACAGTAACTCCAAATCAACAGGAGCATGGCACGGATAGGTGGGACTAATATAAATAACCTGGTAACTGGTCATTGCAGGATAAATATTCCCTGACAGTGTTCCTTACCAAACGGTTTGCTTGCATTATTTAAGTACATATTGCTTTAACATAATATTTGTCTGCCTATCTTGGTTGGTGCTAATTGGATACCACTTTGAGTGCAGTCTAACTTGAAATTATCTAAGTATCACATAAGAAGGCAGTACCGTTTGCTTTGCGATGAATCATTTGATTGGATAACTTTCAATGCCTGTTTTACTTTCTTTGTAACGAATATGCTTCTAATTTAATCATTATATACTTTCTCCACTCATGTTTCTATTAAAACTCTCCAGCAAAACACGATTACGAGGAGCTCTTGTGGTCGCTGGAAATACCATTATTCAACAGTTCCTCTATATACTTTTCCAACAAGATCGGCGAACATTAGTTCTTTCTATCGAATGCATAAGATAGTCGTGCTTTAGTTCGAGCTCTGGTAAAAGTGTGGGTCTATAATACTTAAGTGATACTTCCTATTATTTGTATGCAAGATAAAGTCAATTTGAAAGGAATATTATTACGTCAAATGGGAGATATATTTTGTGCCAACTCCTACGCAAAATATTGCATTGAACCCGAAACTAATTTTTTCAATTGCTGCGAAGCTATTTAGTTCACATTTCATTGCACGAGGTTTGCTATTTCCCACCGTTGAACAATGAAGGAGTAATTTGCCGTTTACAATTTAAATTTAGCATATAGGGTTTTGCTTTTCTTTTATTTTACAAACTTTGCCCAATCGCCAAGGAGATTGACCCAGCTGTTCGATGTTTGTCATTATATATTTTCTTTTCACTAGAATTTATGTGACTCATTCCGATCATGATGGAAATAACGCAGCTATAGTTTTCTTTTTCATTATATTTTGCTATGTAAATATTTCAACCAGACTTAACAGGAAAATAGAACTGTGTTTCGACAAATTGGCGGTTTCATGATTGTCAAAGAGTTGTAATTAAAGGAAAAGAAAACATTTTTGGGCAGCTCTACTATCCCTGGCATCCATTTCCAATTGCTTTCATGTCATTAAGTGGTCCGCTTTCATTATTCACAAAAATTATCGTTTGTACTTTGAATATTTTCAATCTATTTATACGAAAATTGACTGCCATTTGCTTTGTGAAAGTTGGCTAAGTGCTAAGCTATTCAATTATTCCATTGAGCAGCGCTGTTATTATTTCAGCAGCTTTGTGCACTTTCAGCCCGAGTCTGGGTGTATTTTCAGTAATTCCTGCTGTTTTGTTTCTATTATTGCTTTGGTGGATTTTAATTTATTCAAATTTAAACCAATTGAACTAAGGTACAAAAGTCGGTTCAAAGGCATTAACGGCTCATAAGAGTACTGTACAGTTTAATGTAGCGTATTGATTGGTTTTATGTGTCTTATAAATGAATGACGGAACAATTTGAATTAAGAAATGTATTTTCAATATTTCCATAAAGTAAGTTTTAAGTAAATTGTGGCTCTAGGCCGAGTTTTTACATGCAACAATGACCGATGTGGGTATTTTGCATATTTTTTGTAGATTGGAACCACGCCCAATATATACTCGTACGATTCTTTACTATGGCATTGTAATTTTTGTATCGTCTGTCTTCATGTAAAGTGATAAATCAAGACTCAACAGTCATATCAATGAATGACTTGCAATTCTCAACGATTGCAATTGTGAAGAATGGAAATGTTTAAAATATAATATATGAACATTTCGCGGTATCACTTAGCGATCCGCGAGTACTTAGACCCCAGAAAAAATACACTTTCTTTCTGTTGGTCTTGATTAATTAATTTCCCGAATCATTTAAAATATTTGTAATCTGAACAGTCCGCTGGTTCCGTCTTAGAAGAGGTTTGAGCATTTACTTGTTGAAAAGGAGAGCGCATCAGTGAACACACTAAACTGTGGTCCTTCCGCGTATATAGGCACACTCGTACTTTCCTATGATAGTTAATTTTTGGTCACCCTGCTGCTCTAAGCTTCTCTCCAAATACGCCATTTTCACACACATATTTCCAGCTTTGGCGTTATTACAACACGACTCTTATTTATCATATTTTTGTTTTAATTCGTTTATATTTCGCAAGTGATGCATCAACATTAACTTTTGGACGGTTGTGGGCTACAAATTACAGTAAGCTGAAGCTTTGTTTGAAGGGTTGTTGATACACACGCACACACACACAATCACAGCAAAAATGTGTTTGCTACAATGTGTTCACTCATTTAGTTTATTGGGGACGAAAGGACTTCACTACGTGTTATGCTTTTGCTATGGGACGGACGCATATTTGCTGGCATGAAGCATTAAAAACACAAAACTCATAAAATTCAGAGCTTAAAATGCACAAACAAAACAGTGAAATAAAAACGAATTTGATTTGTAACTTGTTTTAAAGTGCGAAGCTTGAATGTGAACTGAAAACAAACAGATTTAGTAGGCAAATGGCAAGGAAGCAAAATCAAAATGTAAATCAAATTCGAAATCAAAATCAAAATTAACAACTAAATTAAAATCAAATCAAGAACTTTTAAAAAAAATTTGTATAAATTCCATTTTGTTGCACTTTTTTGGTCATTAGAATTTTCTCGTTCTTTGTTTTTTTTGTTGTTGTTTATGTTTTTATTATACTTTGTTTGATATTTCAAAAAGCGCTGTGTGATTGTGTACGTTTATATTTGAAAATATTTAAAAACAAACAACTTTGAATTTTCTCGTTTGCTTGATTTACTTAAAAGTTAATAATAAAAATTTAATTTTTACTGAAATTTGTGGTGGATACTAGAGAAGCAAATAAATAGACGAAAAAAGAGATACAATTTCATTTAATTCGATTGGAATTTTCAATATGGACGGTTATTGATTTTGCTATAATTGTTGTAATATTATTTATATTTCTAAAAATTGGGCACAGCTCAGTATTTCTGAGCTGGATGCTCTATCACAGTGAGGAGTTGGGAAATGCTCGAAAAGAGAAGGAGGTGGTTGGTGGGTGTTCTAGATAATATATACTGAACTCTAGTGGAAATGTTTAAATTTACCTGCAACCATGACGGGTTCCCCAATGTTCACATAGAACAGTACATCCTTCTCATAGCTGCCTTCCTCAATGATTCCCAACGGTATTATTTTTCTGAAATTAAGAAAATAAAATAAATAATGTGTGTCGGAAGTAAAACATTCGAAAGGGCAATTATATTAATTCTTTATTTAAATTTACTAAAATAAGATCTGATCTGATTTATGGAGCTAAATCATGGACCATCTAAACATCTGATGAAATGCATGAAGAATATTTTTAATAAAGATAATAAATAAAGGGTTTTCCTTCAAGAGGTGTTATTTTGAATCACCCGGTATTTCGGTAGCTGTCACTTTTGAAGCTTTTATTCTTTGACATTTGACAAGTAGAAACTACGCCATTACTAAAAATGGAACGATACACGCTTCAACAACGCATTGAAATTATTAAAATTCACTACAAAAATGGTGAAAATCTTGCAGTCACAGTTC
Source organism: Clusia tigrina (assembly GCA_920105625.2). Lineage (NCBI taxonomy): Eukaryota > Metazoa > Arthropoda > Insecta > Diptera > Clusiidae > Clusia > Clusia tigrina. The sequence goes on from OV050031.1 coordinate 183,104,422, forward strand.
GCAAAACTAAAGCATTTTTGGGTCGTCGTGAAGAACTTTGTCGGACCGCAATACATACATTGGTGGAAAAATTCGAGCTGTTGGGACAAGTTAGTGATGTGAAGAATAAAACCCGTGCACGTCGCTCAAGAACAACTGAGAATATTGCTGCTGTAGCCCAAAGTTTTGAAGAAAACCCAGGTTTGTCCATTCCTCGTCGTTCTTTGGAATTGGGCATTCCACAAACGTCATTACACCGTATTTTGCATAAAGACTTGGGTCTTAAGGCTTATAAAGTACAGTTAACACAAGAACTCAAGCCGGCCGATCATCAACAACGTCGTGTCTTTGTTGATTGGGTCCTTGAAATGCATGAAAATGATTCGGAATTCCATCGAAAAATCATCTTGACTGATGAGGCCCATTTCCACCTCGGTGGCTACGTCAACAAGCGAAATTGTCGCATCTGGGGTTCGGAAAACCCAAGAGTTATTGTTGAGAAGCCTCTCCATCCTCAACGTGTGACTGTTTGGTGCGGTTTATGGTCCGGCGGGGTCATTGGACCTTACTTTTTCGAAAATGAGGTTGGATCAACAGTTACGGTGAATGGATTGCGCTATCGAGAGATGATTAATGATTTTTATGGTCGGAGTTGGATGGTATTGATCTGGACAACGTTTACTTTCAACAAGACGGCGCTACCTGCCACACAAGCAACGAAACCATTGCTCTTTTACGGGAAAAGTTTCCGGACCGTGTTATCTCTCGAAGAGGTGATCACAATTGGCCACCGAGATCTTGTGATTTAACACCTTGCGGCTTCTTCCTTTGGGGCCACGTGAAAGATAAGGTCTACGCCAACAGCCCAGCGTCGATTCAAGACCTCAAAGATAGAATTCGTGAGGCTATCGAGGACATAGGGCAGCCACTTTGCGATATGGTTATGGAAAATTTCATGAAAAGGATATGGTCCTGTAAGCGTGGTCATGGTGGCCATTTGGCTGATGTTGTTTTTAATTATTAACGGCATACCTTCCTCTTTATTATGAAAAAAACATCCGATCATTTCTCTCAAAAAATGGCATTTTTCTTTGAATACTAAAATAACACCTTTTATTGGAAAACCCTTTATTATATAATGCAAAAAAATAATTTTGTTAGGAATCAGCTACCAACGAAAGACAGACAACGACAAAGAAACAACGCGGTAAACAAGAATGAACAAAAAGTATCCATAATAAATAAACTAAAAGCTTGGTAAAGAAAATCGGGAGGTTCTAAAAGGCCTGAACTAGATGTCAAACACAGAAATCAATAGAAAGAATTGGTATCAAAGGACAATTTCGCTTTGCATTATAGAGCTACAGAGGAAAGTTTAAGCAAAATTTCCACTGTCCCAGTTATACCCGTAAGCAGGTTTGCAACGGAATTTGAGAAAAGGCGCCCACCAAATTTTTCAACAGAGAGAACTTAAAAAAGTGGAACAGTAAAAGGGTGTATCAATTTCAAGGAAATGTAAGCTCAACACTTACTACCTACAACGACAGTACAAATTGTGTTACATCCCACAAATTATGGGTTGCGTTTAATGAAATGAAAAGGAAACAGGTCCAAACAGAGTTCATGTTTACTTCAAGTATATTAATATACAAAAAATTATAAAAATACCGGCACTAGTTCAAAGCCATCATCTGACTATTAAGAACTTGGGGTATTTAATAGAGATGCAGCGTCATGTATATAACAGAACCATAAAGGACAAATAAGCACCCACGAGGGCCGAGCTGGGAAAGAGTGTAGCATAGCAAAGAATCTGGCTATTACGGGATCTTTAGATGTATGTTAAGGTACAGGTAAGATAGCTCCAAAATCGAGAATTGCATAATTAAGGGCGGATGAGAGCAATATGGTAACAGAAAGTTAACGTAAGCTTTGCGTGATAAATTGGACATAATTGGGAGGTTCTTACAATTCCAGTCTCTTACCTTTTCCATGTGCTTAGAATTTTATTAACCAATTTTATATTACAATATTCCCGGCTCTCACGCTCTTAAGTTTATTAGAATACTCAAAGTAGGAATGAAATTTTAATGATTTACATCGGTGACTATTTGAATGGGTGTCTTAGGTTCTTGCTGTGGGGTAGGCCGCCATTCTAGTACTATATTTTCATCAATTATAACCACCTTTTAGCGGTCTTATGAAAAATATATTATTTTTCTCTCATATTAATGCCTTCTATGAGTGGGCGAATACGTGTTTTAGCGTAACTTTTATTACAATATATTAAGGTGACCAAATATCACCGCAATGGTGCACATTTTTATACGCGTTGTTTGAAGAGATCAGTGTAAAATATAAAAGCAAAACCTTCTTAGACAGACACGAGTCTTACTTTACATGGCTCCTAAATGATCACACAATACTTCAGACACTTTGTAATAACGGTACAATTTTGAGTAACTCTGTTCAGCTTTTAAAGCAATCGTTTCGAGGCAAAACTTGTGGCAACAGTACATTTAATGCCATACAGCATTATTTAAGATGGTCAGTTAATCTAACTTTATTCAAGATTAGACTGAGCAATCCCTCAATACCTCGCACCAATCAGATTTAAACGCACATCAAGGAAAATCGTAAATTTTCGGAACCACACATATTACAAATAATGTTCCATAACTTGAGTAACCTCCTTATTGGTCTACATTTGAGAGAGAAATAGTGAAATATATTAATGGCCAGAGTTATCCAGTAACTTACTTCCATTTTCTTTTAGTCTTACATAAATTATGAATATGGATAATTATCACAACCTCACAGGGGTTGGATGTAACTTTTCATTTATCAGAAACTTTCTAGTCGTATAAACAATGCCCAACGGATAATATACAACGACTTCAGGCGTCTTAGCCATGGTGTTAAAAAGGGTCTGTATAGCTAATTGGGCGCTTTAGTCCGGGGCTTCCGAGAATCTCTCAACCCATTCAAACAATCATGCGAAATAATAATTACATACGTGTTTTCCAAATGCTTCGCATCAAACACAAGTCAAAGCCTTGTCGCTCCTTCCGCTCATACGAGTTAGCTTGACTTAATCCTCGCACATATCAAAGCTTTAATTTATGATTCCACGGCAGATAAAATGCGAAAACAACAAATACAGCACAGCAACAATGAAACTAAAAAAAAAATCAGTGCCAAAAATTATTTGAGTATAATTTATGCGGCTATGATTAACAGGCGAGATAGCTGAGCCACCAATACACAGGCTAAATTCGTATACAGACAGGAAGGCACACAATTCGCCCATACACACATGCATACATACAATCATACACAACCCCACTTGACAACCACACGGTGACACATTCACACAGATGTGCAGATTCATTAATCACTCCACTACGTACTGTGAACGCGATTTAAATCACATTTGCTGCTTTTTCAGTACCGGACAAAAAGTAATTAAAAAAAGAGATAAAATAGTCGGAATTACTAAAATAAAAATTCCAATAAATGCCGAAATAATGCTGTGTTTTTACACACCATACACATGCATCACAAGAAATGCGTAAAGTTCATAATTTTTAGTATATATTTAAAGGAAAAGTCTGAAGTCAGAAGAAAAACCTAATAATAATGAGGCAGAAGAAATGTCGAAAACGTTTGTTGGCTTAAAGCCAAAATTGTACCAGACGACTTTTATTGTTGTTGTTGTCTAGGCTGCGTAATGTCGTGTTGCTGCTCACAACGGGCACAGCAACTGTCGCTGTGTAAGTGCCTTTTCGCCACCGCATGTCGCTGTATGCGAACGGTAAAATTTGCTGCACACCAGCACTTGCGGGTATTGAGAAAATGTTTCAGCCGCAACTCGCAACGCAGCTCATAAATCTGTTTGAATTTCTTTTAAATGTAGTTTCGTACGTTTGTTCTAAAATACTTTCTTATGTTTGAAAAAAAAAACAGAAAAAGTATGTGGTTTTTTATTTTTGCTTTGTGTAAACACAGCGCTCATAATTTCATTCACTTTTCACTTGGCAGTTTCCTTGGTTGATTTTTCGTTGATTCGTTTTCGCGTGCGTGCCGAGGCTGGTACACAAATGTACACATTCCTGAAATGTTTTCCCTCCCGTCGTTTTTTGTAATATTTTTGAGATTAGCAAGTGTCAAACTGTCTATGACAGGCTGTCGTTCAAAAGCCAACAAAACAGAAAAACAGAAAAAAGAAAAAATTACGACTTTACCCCAAAATTTTAATTAAAAATTAATCTTCATTTAACTTTTGGTTTTAAAAATATATCATAAAAAAGAAATCACTCCCATCCATTTTGGGTCAGTCATGTAGACTTTGTATCTGTGTGTGGTAGCAGTGTATGAGCAACCAGTCTTGTTAGCGCGATCCCTTATTCGAAATGTAAACAGCGATGGTAAAAAAGTGGAGTTTAATGAATTCTAGAAACAGTTAAAAACTAGAGCAATTCTTTACGTACTCATATGCAGGGAGTTATGTTAACTTTTTATTATGACAACAATCACGTCGTTCGTTGATGAGCAGGAAAATTCATATAAAATAAGATATTAAATTGATTATAATAAGATTAAATATAAATTAAAGATACCAATATCCCATAAATTAATGAATGGGCTTAGCAAACAAATTTTGCGATATACCTTGCTTCAGTAATTTGAGATGCATTGTAGAGAGAACCATTTTATGAGCAAATTTAATGAGGAAATTGTAAAATTATAATCCTGTAAATCGGGGGCTTACTAGTTAAGCATGCCTGTGCTCTACACTTTTATAACATCTGATTTATCAATAACTGAAAAGGACCACAAAAAGGAAAACAGAGCCTTTGTTGATGACCATTTCCAGCATAAGCATCTGGTCATGTTTACTCAAACCTGTATCACAAAAGGACATACAATTTACCTTCTAAAAGATTATGCCGCATACTCGTGTCGTTTTTAAGTCAATCACCATAAGTAACCGTTGTCAAGTGTCTATCTAAATATAGAATTACCATACCCATATTTTCTCTAAAAAATAATTAATTTTTTCATTTCAATCGAGACTTAGATACATATCTTTAAAGCAACATTGACTCGAATTTTGAAGCTGTTTACGAATTCTCTTGAATACAATTTTGTTTGCACAATTCCCTGCCTTAACCAATAATAAAGGCATTAAAAGGTACTTCTCTTTATATCTTATATATCTGAAAAAGATATGAGTCCCAAACTAAATATCAAATCCAGCTTAGTAAAAATCCTTTTACCCAACAATCGACCAAAAATGGTCTGGTGGAATAAAGTATACGCCATGCAAAGTCTTTAAAATACTCGTAACTTTACACTTTTATATCCCTTAAACAATTCGTGAGATCATCATAAACAATTTTTCATGTGTTGGGTTTAGCATAAGATGCCGTTAAAAATGCATTCATTTTTACAATCGTATTTTGCGGCAACATCCTTAGATAAAACGTATGAGTACCATTAGAAATACTTTTAGAGTCCACTTTTGGAGTATGGCACGGGAAGAATACATGGATTTATCGTTTAATCCTTTAGAGTCGTTGGTTTAGGCTTCTGTCATTTACTTGTTCATTGAGAATTGTTGGATTTGACCGTGTAACTTTGGTTTATCTGTAAATGAGTGATTCTTAGGAATTAATTGAGCAAAGTAAAGGTAATGAGGTGAGGCGACTTTTTGAATAGAAAGGACTTATTTAAAAAATTAAGTGATTGTTAACTCCATATTTTGTTCTCGCTTTGATGAATAACCGAAAAAGCAGGCGCATTAATTAAAGTGTCTATGCATGAGAGAATAACAAAATGATAAATGAAAGAACCCCTGCACAACTTCAGACCTGAGCAGCCTAACATGGTAATTACAAGCCTGTTAATGGGATTAATAAGAACAATTATGTGGGTTAATTGGGCTCTGCTCATAATCCTGTCACCCGTATACAGTATAATTTAAACACCTAAATTTATGAATATATATAAATTTAATGTATTTGTTTGATTTATTTATAAATTTTATCTAAAAGCACCCCAGAATGGCTGTGCTTGATTTAATTAAACAATTTGAAGCGAGTACGTACTCGTATATTTCCGCTGCTGGGTTATTAAAAGTTTTCTGAAGGAAATGCAGCGCTACTTAAAGCTATTTAAATGAAATTTCTACTGCAACTCTCTCCATACCACAAATCACACGGTAATTTTCACTTTCGCATGTTAACAAGCAGCAAGTTTCACATAAAAAAGGTACCAACAAAAAGCACCGCCCCATTTCTTCAGTTTGAAGCGCGGGCGGTCGGGCGTAGAAGGCGCCGTAGAAGATGTTGAAGAAGGAGAAAAACGAGCGAAGTGCAAAAAATTCGGAAATTTAAATTTGCATTACAGTCGTACATGCAATCGGCGTTCCCTGTCGAACTTCTCAAATTAGGTGAAGGTGACTACTTCCGACCGAATGCAAAAACCACCTCGGCTAGTCCCCCAGAAATCCCCCTTTACACACGCGAGCTGGGGAGGGTAATTAAATGTACGTACATGTGCGTCATTTTTTCGATCGCAGATTTATTGCACGTTAAATTGCAGATTCGTTTTAATTGCAACATAAAAAATCGTTGATTTAAAGGTTGCGTGTGTACACTTTATCGAAAGGAGGTGAAAATTTGCATATCCATGTAAAATCAGCTTTAGTATCCACAGCCAGTGATTACAGTGTATGAACGACTCAGATTGCATGCGGGCAAATCTGCTTTGGAAATTTATGAGATTTAAAATACAACATAATAAAAATTCTAGTCACGCATGGCGTATGAGTGATATATATTTCATAAGCACATATTTAGAAGTGGTGCATGCAAATACCCCGCAAAAGTGAAATGAAAAATACAGTTTAATTATATCGGGGAAGACTCATTTACAGCACTGAAAAATGACCCACTGATAATGATTAAAGGCACAACGGGTCAGAGAAGTAAATGTTAAAATTAAAATTCAGTCCTGAGAAATTTCACATTCTATAGTGGTCTCTTTTTAGAGAATTATAGAAATGAAAAAGGTGTGTGGAACATCAATAACTGCAGAACTATATATTTAGATCTATGTGACCTGTCTTGGGTAAAATTATCAAAATGGACAATCGGATTTTAGAATCAAGTCGAATTAAATATTCTTTGAGATTCTTGGAGAGAAACAAAGCCCAATCTATCAGATAGTCGAGTGTATTTAAAGCCACATTACCTCTAGGAAATATCTATAGTTCTCTTATGAGAATTAATAAAGAAGTAAAATGTACTTGGCAGGAATAATAACATTACCATCCTAAGGGTTCAGAACACAATGAAATGTAAATAAATAAGAACACTTTTTCGCTTACGAGTGATAAATGGCCGTAAAGTGTTAAACTGAAATGCTTCAAGTTTATTAACAACAATTTTAAGCCCTTGTAAAACTTCAATGGACTTGTTGCAGAGCCAATTGCGGAAAATTTGTATAAATCTTGGTAGCGTTTATTACAGGATTGCTGAAATAGTGTATGAGATTTAGAAGTTTCAATAATTATTATTCCATTATTCAAGGAAGGCAGAAATGAATTAATGCAAAAATCTCTTTGTTGTTACTTAGTCGCTTATTACTGCTCAGAGGACGAAGTTGGCGAAAATTTTACCAACCCAAAGCACACCACAACGCTAACCACCAAGCTATCAGCTAAGATGATAAAGCGGAACTCTTATGGACTCTTGAAGCAAAAACCTAGAGACGGACCGATACAATTAAATACTGGTATGAGGGAGGGTAGAAAACTGTTCTGTATCAGTATAAAAACAAGTATTTTGAATTTCTAAAACATTTATTTATCTCCTCAAGAAATTGCCGAAAAAATCCGTTTCAGCCTCGATAATTTTTTTTTTCGATACTTATTTCTCTCGATAATAACTTGGTATAGGGACATTATTATAGACAGCGAATTAAGTTTGCTTCTATAAAGAACTTTGCTTCTTCTTAATAAGACGTATTTTGATGGATTGATTTTTTTTGTGCCAATACTCGTAGTAACTACTACAAAGGAACGAAAGGCATAACTTACATTTTTATTTTTATGAATAAAATCAATAATGGTATGTGAAAAGTGGATGGAGTTTCGTCAGCTGCAGCTATTTAACTTCATATGAGGCGGCAATAGTCATCCTGGAATATGCAACACAGCCACCACAAGGATCCCTTAAATACTAACAGCAATGTAACTGCAGCGAAGGAGAGCACAATTTGTGGAGACTATATTACAATACCAGTAACATTCTATTACTATTAGATTATTTACTTCAACAAGCAGAGGTCAATATTAACGACCCCATCGAATTCGTTTTTTGAACCAAAGGCACGCAGAGTGAACAAAAATATATTGTGTATCACTCGAGGCTGCCAATTTAGCTTAATGGTAACTGTATCAATATTTTAACTGAAATCTTGTGAGTTGAGCAACGTAACACATATTTAGAGGCAGTAAACAAGCATTGCAATTAAGGTACAAAAATATGGCAGGAAAATAATTGTTGAAAGGATATTACACGGTTAAAAAGAAGTCTTAGGAGGAAAGATGATCCAATCCGAACCACTTTAAATTTCAATTTGCAGTAGGAGGAAATCAAAACCGAAAATGCAAATAAGCAGTGCCAATAATGAGTAAATTATGAATTGAAGAACCGCTCCATCAACCAATTGAGCCAACTGAGGAAGGTTGCAGTGGGTATGATGTTTATGGCTTTTATAACTGATGTACACGTGCAATTTGGGTCGATTTTTCTACGCTCTACGAATACTTTAAGCAAATTACAAATTCTAGTTGCGTCATATCAGCGCTAATTCGAATTGCTGAAATTCTAAGTAACCACGAATATTGATTTTATCATTTGCTAACACTAACCCAGTTTCCTCCGAAACTACCTGCATACATGTAAACCAAAAACATAGCTATTAGTATAAATACATAAGTCTATACCCGTACATTCGTATTTCACTTCCTCGTTCTCGTATGTAAAAAATTAGCTAAAGGCTCTTGAGCAGTGGTGGAACCTTGTACTTTTCCCGAGGGGGTGAAGATTTTATTTTATATTACTAGTTCTTGAAACGATAATAAATCCCGTGGGGAATGAGTACTGGGAACCAATGCCTTTGTTTGAGCGGAAAAACAGAAAATTTCAAATTTGTTTTATTTCCTGTATAGTCGCAGATTTTCTGTGCTGCTAATATATTTCACATACTCTCCTACATTAAAGTTCCAATATAGAGAAGATCTTTTATCTGGCAATCTTTTTTTCTTCTTTGACCCTAGAAATTCCACAGCAATGGCACAGATTTTTGGACTAAGACTAAACCGCATATTATCATAATAACAAAAACATGTGAAAGGATATTAGTAGCAGCATTTATTTGGAGACAGTGCCCACCAATTAAATATAAATGATTAGGTATAATGAGGCAACGGTATAAGGAGGCGAATATGGCTTTTCATGCTATTTGGGCTGGACAACTTTAAAAATGAGCAAAATTGCCATAAAGCGGCTGTAAATAATACTCAAGAGATATTTGATTAATAGAGGATTTACAAGAATGGAGGATTTACAAATTTTGGTGTGAATTCGGGATGTTATGGGATACTTATTTAAGAACGATGACAGTAGAATATAAATCATCTAGTGTACAGGTATGTGGATATAATTAGTGAACTTTTAGTGGCTCTATTTGGCTATACATGGACTTCTAATGCCAGAGGCTTGGTATTATGACCCACATAAATAGGAGAAAAATATTACGTGACATATTGACGAAACGGGATGTTAAACGGCCACAAAACCCAAAACATACCCCATTGACGCGTCACTGAGAAGGACTAAGTAAAAAAAAATTTAAAAAGAAAAGAAGAAATACTCTAGCTTAATCGGCCAAAGGAGATTCAGCTAGCGGCCCAGGTGTCTTGCTTCGTTTTTAGTTTTACGGGCATTTACATTCATCATACATAACCCCTACATACTAGCATATATAAGTACACATATATAACACACAAGCACATTCAACTGCATTAGATACCCTCAAGGAAAGAGAATTCAGAAATCCCATGCCATCCTCCCATGGGATGAATAGTTACGAAAGAAATAGAAGAAACGGAAAAAGCCGCAGAGGAACATGCTTTTCAAAGAATTTTCACACAAGTCAAGTGACGTGGGATGCTTAAACCACCTGCTCTCCTGCCCCTCTCATTCTTCCAATCATGTTAAGACAGGTTTTGTCTGCTTTGTGGAAGCTAAATAGTTGTAGTAAAATGCTGTGAGGAAATATTTGTGCAAATATACATGTATAAAGTGTATTCCTTGGTTGTATAGGAACTTCACCTTTTTTGGGAAAAACACTGAAAAAATATATTCTAGAAACGTGCCTTCCAAACCTATGAAAATCTGTCAAAGTACTACGAAGGAGGCGATAAGTTTATTGTATCAGAATGAAAAAAAAACACTTTGAATATCTGGAAGCATTATATTTTTCAAGATATTCTCCCTTAAGTATAATAGATTATTTGTTGCGTGTGTAAATTTGTTTCCAGGAAGTAATCATCCCAAAGGATGTTTTTGGCGTATATAAAACTTTTCTAAAATAATAAAAAACAATTTTAGTATCTTTTTCTATGGAAACATTTCTGAAAATGAATTTCGTATAACCCAAAAACATTGTTTTGGTGTGCTCGTATAAATCACTGAACCCGGCTCATTTGGGAACTCGACACGACTTGACGTAAAATTTATTGCGGTATTTCTTTTACTTCTTATTTATGCTCTTTATAAAATAAGAGAGCAGACGGACATGCATAAATTGATTAAGGAAATGTTGTTGTTAAAGAATAAACGCCCACATCTCTGGCCACCACGATTTCCTTTGGGCCTTGCAAACCTTTCTTAAAAGCCGAATATTAACGATCAGATAACAGGGTGTAAATTTATATATCCACAAGAACTGTAAATTGAGAAAAGGTGCAGTGTAAATAAAATGCTTTTGCGTTATAAATAAATATATTGTTTTACGCCAGATCGAAGGAATTTACTCATATTCTTCAAGTAGTAACAAAAGTCACAGGACATTTTATCAAACGTACCTATGTAAAAAGCACTTCACCCAAACGACATCTGAGTGAGGAGTTCACTTAAATGTATCCATTTTCTACTGGGTAGGTAATAGTTATTCTGTCTACTGCGCCTTATACACATACCACATAAGCATGTATATACAGATATCCACAAGTATATATACTGAACATAGGACTGGGTTTTCCAACAATTTGCGGCAGAAACAAAGAAAAAAGGTTGAGAAATGAAATAAAGAAGTGAAAAAAATAAAGTAATTTGCATAGCAATGAATCGCAAATACGTGGGTCATAGGCGCCACGGCAGAGGCACCCGGGAGAGAGCGCCCAAGTTTTACATTTCAATTTCAAGGCGACAACGATTTCGCACTTACACTTGGGCTGCTTTCTCCGTCTTCTGTGCATTTTTTACGCCCGCTAGTGCAAAATTCGTTTTGGCTTTTCAATTAAGTTTGTGCCAAAGTGGCATTGACCACTAACCGCGCGACTATGGAAGCCATCAATAAGGCAATGGAGAAAATATTTCAAATAGTTCAGGCTCGGCATAAAGTCGCCCCAATGCTCATGTGTTCCTTTTGTGGTAGTCCTTTTCAGCCACATATGTTATTGGAGCAAATTGGCATTTTCTGTGGTAATAAATTGACAGCTCTGCAACGCTTGCTCTAAGGACGCATATAAAATTCGCCATTCACCTCAAAAGAGAATTTATTCAGTAGTGTTCAGAGCACACTCTGAAATGATGAAATTGCTTTTGAAAGGATCTAAAAATTATTCGACTTAATTCGACGAATTTTTATCTGTTCTCCAGTTTCTGCCATGAAAATATAGTTTCGTCCATTTTCGAAAAGTGTGATTTGCTAAGGAGTTATATTTGCACCACGATGGTGAAAGTTTTTACGTCCTTTTTCGACGTCAGATAAATTTGACCGTCGTATGTCTCCCACTACGAAATTTTCCTTATAAAAATGCAACTAAAAACATATTGTGAATGATATTTATTTCTGGTTTTGAACAGCTTCAGATTGTGACAATACACTTTAATTGGTTATGTTAAAGGGCATCCCGAAGCGAATGCGTGACAACGAAAGATTTGGTAGGAAATTTATTGCTTAGTTGGTTGCCTCCAACATGGTAAATCACCGTTGATCTGGAAGAGCTGACAAAAAACACTTGCTATTTTGCATACTTAGAAAATATTGTCAATACCCCTTATGACCGTAGAAAACAACATTCAAGGCCACTCATGAAAAATCGAGTGCAATATTTATGAGTGTCCCGATTAAATGCCATGCTTCAGCGGACATTTCGAAAACTCATATTCGAAAGGCAAACAAAATTCACTTTATATTAATGCATTCAAATATTCTTAAACTTTTCGAGAAGTACTCGTAGCATTTCGGCAGAAATTAAAATATGTGAATAAGTAAATAGCTGAACAAAATGCACCACCACGGAACTAGAAAGAAACAAACTCAAAAGGCGAAGGAAGACATTTTTCCCTTCGATAAGCAGAGATGTCAACAATGGGAGCTGGCAACGACAGCTGAACTGCTGTGGAGGCTTTTAGGCGCAACAACAGTCTTCCTCAATAAATTCAATTCGTGTTCGCTCTTTTAAGACGCGTTTTGCATATGCTATTTTTATTTATTTCTTTTTTATTTTCTGGAAATGAAACCATTATCAAGAAAAGTTCTGGCAAGTGCGGGCGAACATGAACAATATGATGATGGGTGCTGAAGTGGGAAATACTTGCATACTTCTACATTTCTAAGCAACTTTTGAAACAATCTGAAAAAGTTTCTTTAAGGATGTTGTTGTTGTTGGCGTATGAGTCACAATGCCACTTTAGGAGTTTGTAGGTTTCTCCGAGTACACTCGAAAATGAAACGGTGCTTATTTAATATACACGCACTGTGTGAGCACTGTACTCCATATAAATATTATTTGGGACACTTCAAAATGTGGAATCATAAGGGGACTGAAGATTTTGTTCCAATATTTATATGAATATCATAAGTTTAAAATAATTTACAGCTGCTATTTGCCAATACCAACTTCCGGAGTCATTATCAAATTTAGCACCTTTGGTGAAAAGTTTTCTGCAAAATCGTTGCTTGAAGATGCCTGAGCACACCACCGCGTTTGGATGTGTTTTAAATATGTACAAATGACAAATTGTGTCGCTTGTATTTCGCTTGGTACACATAAATTAAAGAAGGACTGCGATAGGTATACTGAAAGTTTGTAAATGGGCATCATTGGAGTTGTTTCCACAATTAGTTGAAATTTAGTTTAATATGCATTAAAGTAGGATAAAGAGAAAAGTTGTTGGTAGGTATGCAGAATGAAAGTTAAGTGCCAGATATCCATAATTTTGAATACGTTTAGATATATGCATTCAGTGTACTAAAAATCGTGAATACTTGCTGCATTATTTGGTAAAATTATTGTGTATGTAAAGTTTGTGGCATATTTTTCAGTGCCTTGAAATTACGAGTACTTATGAGATCATGCGATATTCATAAGTATACTAATTATATGAATTAAATACAAAAGTATATAAAACAATCGTAAATAAACACACATGGAGTCTAGAAAGTCGGTCCCCTTCTCTTATCATTGGCTCCGTGACATCTTTGCTAACTTCATGTTTTCTGATTTATCAATTTTTGTATTCTATAGATACATTTTATACCACCCAAAATATCCGTCCTGCAACGAATACATTTTTACGATTGTCCAGATCGTCCTCATCAGCAAGCTTGGTGCGATATTCTTCAATCTCTAAGTCTGTTGTATTTGCACAGGGCATATGTTGGCACATTTTCTTCGACTTTCTTGTGATTTGGTGAGGAGTACATATTTCCAACACGATGGCAAAGGCGATTGATTTAACTTTGAATGACAATTAAATTTGAATAAGAGCAGTAATTCCATACAATTCACTCGAATGTTGTCTGAGACAACAGAGATGAGCAAAATTTCACTACCGGTGATTTTTTCGCTGTTATTTAAAAATCGCTGGTAGCAACTGTTATCTAATATACAAAGTAACAGCGATTTGATCAAAAGAGTGATTTTTAACAGTCCGTTCTTGCTTCGCAGTGATTGAAAATCGCTACTTTTAATAAAAGCGTGAAATAACAGGCCGCGATTGATTTCACGCTTTGATAGAAATCACTGTTTCTGTGGAATTTTTTAAGTGAATACAGGGAGAGAGAGAATGATTTTATATGAATTTTGGCTACACTCATGCACACTAACACATTTAATATTAAAGAAAGTTTATGTCTATATAAATAAACAGAGAGGACAGTTTGCTTTTATTTCAGGAGTCATTTTAAACTACAACGAAAAAGAACATACTGTAAAATATCAGTTTGTTTCTAGATTGCGGTTATTTTTAATGCATGAATTTTATACATTGAATTTTTTAAATAATTAATAAAGTTTTGAATTTAATTATACAGGGTAGCTGACAATATAATGGAATTTCTCAATGGTCTTATACATTTAGTAGTTGTTATTATAAAATTTTTTTGATTGAATAAGTAAATTTCGTATATTGGCATTGAAGAAATTGAGCACATTCTGATGTACATTTGAAGGTAAAACTTATCAATTGAACGATTGGTGCATTGCTAGTGACATATCTCATTCAATAACTTACAAGTAGTCGTTTTAATATCTTATCGTCTAATAATTAAATTATGATATTCAGTTGGAAAAATACATATATAATCTAATATTTATAAATAATAAAAAATATTAATAAAAAGTTTAAGTACAGTGTTTATAGTTACAATGTAAAAATAATAACATTATTACGTTTTCATCGCCTAAACGATTTCGCCGCTCGCTTAATATCTGTCCAACATGCGAAAAAAGGCGTTCGCATGGTACGGAAGATGCCAATGTACAAAGATTTTCTTGCGCTACTATCGAAACATTTGGATACTTTGTTTTATTGTTCCGCCACCACAAAAAAGGATCGGAATTTCGCGGAATTAAGTGATCTTCCAAATATCTATCAACTTCTCTATTATCTATGCGCAAATGTTAAAATATAAAGCGATACGTATGAATATTCTAACTTAGTCATTCTCTCCAGCAATGGGATAATTTAACAGCAACAACTACATACATATATAAATTTACTTAACTAACATGATAAACACAGTGATTGATATATTCATTCGTTACCAAAGTAGTGAAGTCACCATTCGCTGTTATTTCACGCTTTTATTAAAAGTAGCGATTTTCAATCTCTGGTGGATTACAGCTGTATGTTAAAAATCGCGCTTTTCGCTATTATTTTGCTTATTTGAAAACAGTTTGGTTGACTGCATCCATACATACGAGTATATGTACATACGAGTATGTATGAACGCAATGGAAACAGCGATCGCAGTCATTTTTGTCGGCATTGTACTGAATTTACATATAACCCTTTCATATCTTTTCATAGATATGAGTATATAACAACTGTTTGTTAAAGTGGTGCATATGAGTGGAATGATATGCAAACACATAAATATGAGTATAAGGACAAATGGGTGTAAGCGGGGCTTTAAGCAAAAGCAAATGACCTATGGTAAGAGTAATAATCACAATTTCATATCAGCTGATAAACTAAAACACCAATTATTCGAGTATATTTCAACAAGTCAGGAGAGATCTTGATACTCTACTCTACACGCGAGCATTGTCGGCAGAGCTTACACACACAAGTGTCCAGTTTTTCTACCACACCACAATAGCAATGGTGTAAACAATAACATAACACTTCAAATCCTGCACGGCACATTAATAGCATGATTCATTAAATTCGAGGGTGTGGGCGGGAACACAAAACAAACATCCACACCTGATACTTTTATTTACGGATGTAGTCAGCAGCGACTGCTGGGATTACTTATTGTGTCCCCAACAGCAGTGGGCGTAATGAAGAAAAATTGCGATTTGATTACCGGTAAAAAGGTAGAAGGAGGCCACAAATTACAACAAATCACACAAATGTAAATAGGGGCTCCCAAACACACGCACCAATACCCACACAGGCACGTATGCATATTTATAGATTTGTAGTAATACGAGCGGCCAAAATAAAATCTCGCTAGTGGCATAAATTCCCTGTTTATGAGCTGCTAATGCAATGTGTGCAACTGAAGTACTGCTGGGGTTAATTGTTTATGGTCGTTCCATTTGTGCAGCTGATGTCGTGTTGTTGCACAAGGTGCGAGAAGCACAGGTACCGCACTTAATTGTACCATCTGCAATTTATTGACAAATATAAATCGATACGCGTTTATTTACCATTTCACGCTTTCTGTCGTTTGTGTTTTTACCTGTCCTATGCCGCTCTTCTGCTGTTGACTTTGTTTCCTTCCATCCATTTTGTACGTTGACCTACTTTACCGGTCAATGCGAAAACGGTAAAATTACACGAAGGCGGGGACGGAGATGGCGCACATCACAGGCCGCCCACGCCGCCATCGATCTCCACCACGTTGCGTTTGTTGGAAGGGTAGACGTACGAGTATAAATATTCATTGGTATACGAATAGTGTTATAAAAAATTGGACAAAATATAGAACCTGGTTCCCCGAAGAAGCAGATAGTGTGAATTCTATCCCTGAACCAACTTATAATAAATTTTATTAACATTGTGTGGAGTGGACCTGAGAAATCAGGGATCAAAGGCACACTTTCTTTCACGGTGGTGGTGTTTCCATTTACCGAACATTAGGTCGATGAGCAGGTGCTGGTGTACCAAACAGCCTATTGTTTGGAATTATCCAGCATAGTGTCGGATAGTAGTGTCCGTTGGACAATATTCCACGTAAACAATGAAATGTTTGTTGAATAGAAAGCGAACTTTTGTGACTAATTCAAAAAATAATGAGGGGAAAATATTTGAAACTTTATCCAATAGAAAAATTCAATAATCAAATGTAAATGCTCCCAAACATATGAGTACTCATACTATTAATATTTTTTTTATTGTTTCGAATTGATTTTCTAGTTACTTCGAATTCAACTACTTTCAAATATATTAAAGTTATTCTAGACAATTTTTGAGCATTTGAAGACTAATGTAAAGTTATAGTTACTATATCGAGGATTTTAGTTCGAAAGAACGACGGGTGGGCACGAAAAAAACAAAACACGGAATAAATTCGATTCAATGTTCTTTCGGATGGAATTCATCAATAGTCATTCGGCTTGTTAGGACTAAAATTTCTTGCTTAATATACGAGTACCAGCGAACAAGGATCGAACAAATTACAAAGGGGAATCCTTTGAAAATGTCGCATAACCAGTTTCTTGTCAAATTCGAAAATCGCTAAAAAAAAAACCCGGTTTTACGACACCCATGCATATAAAATCACAGCAGGTTATCACAGCACTATATGCCACACTCTTGTAGGGCTGAAGTGTACAATTGCTGAATTCTTGTGAAACAAACTCGACCAGCTGCTTCTTCCATCGTTCGATATTTCCGCTCTGTTTTTATTTTAATTTCAGAAAATTGCCGCAATTTAAAATAAATTATTTTTTCAATAAACATCGCGAGTGAAAAGGATTGCAATTAACCCGCTACAAGAGCGTTCTCAATTTCTCAAGTCAATTTTCTTCAGCTGACAAGCCTTTAATATATGAGCAGTAATTTTAAATTATATTTTCAGGATGAGAGTTCCTGGTGCACTCTGACATTTTGGGGGCATTTGTCAAAACAGGTGCATGCCCTTTAGATGATTGGCATTGCTCGTGTGATATTTAAATGGATAATAGAATTGCGTGTCAGTTTCAATCGCAATTAGACTGCAATATCATTATTTTTATTTCTTAAGGCTTTTATATATAAATTCATATTTTAATATAATTTGTTATAATTTAAACATATAATTTATTTTAATTTTATATTATTTACAGTTGAGTTACTCAGTGCGAGAAAGGTTGATATACTCCGTGAACCATCCACAAGCAAAGTTTGTATAAGTTCCATGGTTGTTTAATAACTGCATTGTTCTGACGATACGAACTTTCATATTGATAATGGTCTTGGTCTTCCATATGATAATGGTGCACTTTGGAAGTGAGTGATCATTGTATGTAAGGTGGCTACATTTCTGTAATTGTGCAATTGGAACGTTGCATGTACGACATTAAATTAAATAAGCACAGTTGTCCCCACTTCTATTATATTTGGAAGACTTTATCAACAGTTGTTTCATCTTAAGGAATGAATGGCAAAATATCATTATTTTTATTAATGGTGCACAATGGAACGCGGTGGGACGAGATGGTGGGCTTTCAATTCGAGCTCAGGATAGTGCGGAGAAAAGAATAACATGTGGCTCAGAATCAACATGATGTCATTGAGCAACAGTGTGATTATTACTAAAAAAAGTCTGTCTACATTACTCGTGATTTAACGGAACCTTTGAGTGTGACTAGAAGAAAATTATTATTAATCAGTCATGTTGTAAGCGTAGAATCTTTCGAAACGAAACTGTTTGAAAAAAATTCTCAAAAAAAAAGAGAGAAGACACTTTTCTCTTATAAATCAAATGAATCTTGTTCATTATACATATTTCAATATTTATTTATTTATTTATTTTTTCGGAGGGAGGGAAATCTTCAAAAAGATACGAGGCGGTACGCACCACCCAAGAGT
This sequence comes from Clusia tigrina, assembly GCA_920105625.2. Taxonomy (NCBI): domain Eukaryota; kingdom Metazoa; phylum Arthropoda; class Insecta; order Diptera; family Clusiidae; genus Clusia; species Clusia tigrina. The sequence goes on from OV050031.1 coordinate 183,123,231, forward strand.
GTGAAATTTTTACCCACTAAAACCACCTCCCTAACCTAACAGTTACGCTAAGCCTCAAAGGCCTGATAGCGATTTAGGAGGGGTATTAAACAGATATATATAATATACAAAGAGAACTACTCGCGATTTGAAAGAAAGTGTTTTTTCGATTTCAACATATGTTTGGATTCAGTCAAACAATTCACCTCCGAAACTAAATTGAAATCATAACACACACTGCGAAACGGCGTAAAATCTAAGTAGTTCCGACTAGAAGGATGGAGATACAAGGGAGTGAAATTCCTTGTTCTTCTTGCAGGAGCATTCAAGTGGAGAATGCTAAGCAAAAGACTACTTTTTATTTCAACACTCATGAGTTTATACACAAAACATGCATTAAGCATAGTTCTACGGGTTTTAAGAGAGGGGAGACGAATAAGTTTAAGATGACTCACATAAGAGGGAAGTTGAAAATTGGAGTTCCGTGTAAAGGAACGTAGGCAAAACAATGAAAACCGTTTTTGAAGAGATTCAATAGCATCAGAGTAACAGGCAAATCTAGGAAACTAAACAACACTTGCGTATTCTAATGATGGGCATACCAGGGAAGTGTATAGAAGTTTGGTAATAAAGGGGCCTTTGAACTCCTTTGCCCAGCGTTTTATGAAGCCTAGAATCAGAGAAGCTTTGTTAACAATAGTTGCTACGTGTTTACCAAAAGTAACTTTTTGGTCAAATGTCACCTAAGTCGCACATATGATGAACGGATAACAATGGTTGATTGACAATGAAGTAAGGATGAGCAGAGTGGGATGATCTGGAAAAACACATATGTTTGCATTTCTTGTAGTTTAGTTACATACAATTTATGTTGCACCAGTTACCAAAAACATTTAAATCATATTGAAGCAACTGAGATTCATTAGGGTTATCAAATGAATGAACAATTTTTACGTCATCAGCAAACATAAGAATGTTGCAATGGGATATACGCGAAGGAAGGTCATTTATAAAAATTGAAAATAGTAAAGGACGCCAGAAGACGCAAGAAATTCATCAGATAATAGTCCTTTAAATAACACCTGTTGGGTACGCTGTGACAAATATGATGTTATCCATTTTAAAAGTAATGGTGGGAAACCAAAACTAGAGAGTTTAAGGAGGAGAAGTCTATGGTTTACTACATCAAATGCCTTACTAAAGGCAGTATAAATAACGTCTGTTTTCATACCCTTAGCAAAGCCATCTATCACACGGCAAGAAAATTCCAGCAGATTAGTGACAGTTGACTTTCCAGGCAGGAAACCATGCTGTTGGGAACTGATAAACGTATGAGCATAGAACGAAATTTGGGATGTTGCGATTGCTTCCAGTAACTTAGGAAGAATACTAAGTTTCGCAATCCCACGGTAATTGGATATTGCAGATTTACTGCCCGATTTATGCAGTGGTAAAATAAATGACTTTTTCCATATATCGGGAATATGACCTCATAAAAAGCGAAGTAATCGGTGAGACAAGCTCAAGACAACACTGCTTAAGAATAAAAGAAGGGATTAAGTCGGGACCCGGAGTAAAAGATGATTTCAGCTGAGACAAATGCTTCAGCACAATATCCTCATCAATAATTCACTATGGAGGGTTGTATAGAGAAAGGACAATCGGTCATTTTATATTCTCCAGTAGAGTAGTTGGACTTAAAATAATCAGCGAAAAGATTACAGATACCCAAATCATCACTGGATACATTTTCATTATACTTTATCGAAGATGGAAGCGAATTAGTCTTACGTTTTGAATTCATAAAGTTCCAGAATGATTTAGGGTCAACTTTTTATTGACATGACATATTGATAAGTTGAAAGTGTTTTCCATGAATATGAAATATAGGAATTGCACATTGGGTTATAATGTTATAAAAATTAGTGTATGTATAGTAATGAGGTTTAGCTTTAATAAAAGCAGTTTAATTTAACATCAATCTACATACGAAGTAGTACACAAAATGTTACAAGTTTTACTTTTTACTTATAATCACTTTTATCCCTGCTGCTTTCAGTTTACAAGGAAACCATGCTTAAACGGGACTGTTATAAATTTTCATTTATTTCGAGAACGTTCCAACACATTCCATAATTATTTACATTAGTGCGAAAGACATAAAATAATCAACAATCCTATCTTTTTAGTTTGAGACAAAGATACAACGTTACTATTGACTAAATATAGCCTTAGACGTACAGAATGCATGATTTTAGATATACATTTAATTACCGTTTACATGTTGAGACATAAATTGAAAAATCATTTGATATTTCAAAACTCGTTATATTTGTTTTTATTAATTGATTAATTGATTTATTATTTAATAAAATAAAATTTGAAATAATAATGATAAGGAGCAAATCAGGAATGACAAATATGAAATTCTCCATATTAAGGTTTCCTATTTATTGAGGTGCAAACCTCTTTGAAACAGAGGCGCATTTATAGATTTGGTTCTAGCAATCCAATTACTACCATTTCGTTAAAGGACATTTTGCTCATATTGAATCTACTTATTTTCAGCAAAAATGTGGGAACAGACCAAGTTGTTTTATTATCTATTTGCTGCCGTCTCTTGACTATCTATCGAAAGACATCATTATCTTTTTGGTGTGATCTCTATTTATATAAAATAATAGTTTGGACAATTTTTCTTTTAGAAATCCACGTCATTAGCAAAGTGAACTGCCAAATCTAATTCTAAATTCCTTGCTGCATTGCACAGAAAATTGAGCCACAGCTTCATGGCGGTTTTACACTGGAAAAGAGCCATCTAGGAGCGAACAGAGAAACCGAGTTCATTAAGCCTTTATATATGGACAGTCGACACGAATAAATAAGTAGATAAAGCAATATATTATTTTAAGCATTAGAGACTTATGTTTTATTATTTAACTGGAATTAAATTCACAAAAATTCCATCAACAAATTATACAAAAAATCAGTCATGCAATGTGTAAAACTCACATCTCTTTTGAAATATATCCACATGCTCCTGCATCAATAGGATGAAATTTTAATTTGGATTTGAGAAGGTGACTACAATAACAACTGCTGTGATGTACCCAAGCTGCACTTTCAAAAAAGGAAAAAGAAATCACTATAATCCTATACGGGCTTTAGTTACTATTCCAATTCACTGCTGTGTTCTTTTGTTAACGGCATTACTCACACAAACGATTTGTAAAGTGCATAATCCGGTGAAGCTGAAAATATGAAAGGTTTTTGTGCAATAAGGCTGCGATTTTTATGCTCACTCTTTTTGCATTAATTCTCATGAAACAGTCTTCATCAATGCCTGCACAGTGGCACAAAAGTGCATTTAAAATATTGTTAAAGTTCATCGTTTTGGAGACTAGACCCCTATTTTACTAACGATTTTTCACTTTGCAAATACGAACGCTTCTTTGCAGCGAAGTTCTGTTTAAGATTGAATATTAAATATTTATAAAAAGCTTTAAAAATTTGATTAAAAATGTGGATCCTAAGGGGAATGTGTTTATGGAAACTAGGCCGGCCCACCTCACATACTAACACTGTGTCCCTTTGATTGAGAAGTTCACTCAACCAAAAATGACAATTTTCAGTTTCCAACATTCAATTATAATTTTAAATTGAAGTCAAATACACACCACCCCATTGCTGCCCCCACACATCCTTACAGTTGCCATCACGTTTTTCGCAAATATTGACAACATCGTTATTATGCACCCCAGCCCGAGAAAGGGGCGCACACAAATGGGCAGTGGCATACAAATTTGGAGGTGTACATGAGGACACTGCCAGAGCCGCTCTGTACATGGAATGGGAGTAAGCCAGCCTCAGCTGGTCGTACCGGCGATTAGTGGAATTTTTGCTTTTTATCTTATCAAATTGAGTTTCAATTTTAATTTCATATTTACCGATACCGAAAATATTATCACTCGCAGAGTGACTGCATGCCTCACTGCGTGACGTGCGTTATCAGAACCCATTATCGAGGCATACCCTGTTTATACTTGTGCAGCAGCAAGTAAGCAGCCAGCACTGCGATTTGTGTTCGACAGTTTGTATTAATTTGTCAATTGCTCGCCAAATTGGTATCTTTTAAATCGCGATAAGATACCCGCGTACAATGCTCAGTAATAAACCTGTTAAATATCATTTAGAGCTATGATAATCGCAATTTGTCACGGCATGGCTACGTTGTATGGCGTAATGATGGTAATTGCGTCATAATGATTAACAGCCGCGACAGCGCTGCCAATTAGCAAAAATACAAGGTGTGAATGACGTAAATGGCAGAGAGCTGGCGATTTCCAGCAGAAATTCAAATAATTTTTTGCTTAAATATTTGCTGCGCCTTTAAGAAAAAGTTGACCAAAAAACAGCTTAAAGGATTAATCAAGTGAAACGACGTGTTTTAACGCTCTCTGAATTCTCCTTCCTTTAACCTGAATAGACATTTACTTAGACAGACTTAAACATTTTGTGCCTATATCCAGAGATTAACAACTACTGACTGAATGTGGCAGTTAAAACGAGAAAGTCCCCAAAGAAAGTTGAAAATGTGCAAAACGGATTTGAAGGCAATGGTGGCACAGGCGACACGAGCCGATAAGCAGGCGGCGTGATGACTTTGGCCGATTTGTATAGAAAAAATCAATGACTGAATTCAAAGCGCAGAAGCAATTAAGAAAGACATACATGAAAGAAGCTGATTGCACAGTTGATGGCGTTTGTATATGGACTTATGGCACACCCAAAGAAGGAAGGCAACATTGAAGTGAGGCACGATAAACTCACACACTCTCATAGTTTTTTATAATTGCCTGATCTGCAAGTACGCCAAAAGCCCAAATATGCGAGGAGGAGTTTGTGAAAAGTGTGTGATAACAGCCACGAGCATGGGAGTGTAACTTTTCTCAAGGCATATTATAAAGCTGCACTAGTTTAGAGGCATTAACATGAAGAAGCTTTATAATTATAATTCAACATAATTTCAAATTAATGTTTTATAAACCCTTATTCTGACATCAAAATTACCAGTACTAGGACGGAAAAACGAAAGCCCTGAAAGTAAATAATATTTTTACAATTTATAATGTTTCTCACTTTATAAGGCCTTACATATCTCCTTAAAATCGTTTCAACTCTGAAAACATATTTAAAATGTTGAAAGAATTAAATTTAATAAGTAAATTGCTCTGCTGCTATTTTAAAGTTTATTTAAGGCTGTAAAACTAAAATTTATTCTGCAATGGAATTAAGGAAAAATGGTATTAATAGACTGCCATTTACTAAAACAACAACTATGAGTAGAATGAAATCCAGTAGAAATCAACAGGGAAATCCCGAGTAAAATGCAAGCCTTCCAGGCAAACAACAAACCATGTGTGTATGCTTTACTTAGAGTTATTTGCTAAGCTCAATAGGAGGAAGATTGGAAAACAAAACTGGTTAAGGCCAGGTAGTGAAGTGGCACGACCGACAACAGTAATAGGTGACTGTGCTCTCTTAAATAAAGTATCTTTCTGCATCACAATAGAAAATTATTTCAATTAAAATTAAGCAGAAATTCGTTTGAAACTAGAAGAGCAGAAAACAAACTTCTTTATCAAATGTTATAGTTTTTTATTACACTTTACTGTTTTATAACGAATTTAATTGAATAATGCAGATTTAATTTAGTAATGCATTAAATCTGCAAGGAGTCGAGTGAATGAATACTAGCAACTACGAATTTCATAAATGTGGTTTAAGCTTTGAACACAATTATACAATCATTCGAGTTTATATAAGTTTATAAACTTTTTTATATGAACACATCATGTTCATTTCGCAAAGCTTGCTCTAGGACAAAATCCTGTACGTCCTCTTCGGCAGTAAATGGTCTATATTTTAAAGGGAATTTATTAGCCGTGCTATGGACTTTTAAACGAAGATGGGAAATTTCTCTTCACTGAATGTTAAAGCAAGATTTATCGTAAAGTTTATTAAGGATGTACATATATGCATACCAAGTAGCGTATCCTTACTTTAATGTTTCAAACACTGGAGACGTCAATATACATCTTATTATTAATATTATTATACCTTACACTATAACTAATTATGACTGCAAGGAGTTAAGGAGTGAGTACTAGCCTTCGACTCGAAGAGATAAATATTTAGAAATAGTATTTTTGAGACCATGCCCAAGGCCGTACCGAGGGGCGGGGGATATCGGGGATCATAATAAAAAATTTATTTTGGTTTCTAAATTTTTTACGAGTAATATTTCCAGAATTGCTTAAATTTTATATGGAATTTAGAGGGTGTTTAAATACAAGTATCAAGCCGCTAACCCTGGTAGTTAGAACTTATAATATACGTTTATTGTAATTTTAATTAAACAATAATAAATACAAGTATTCAGCATTTCATTTTCTAATGCCTGAATTGATTCTAATAATTGTTTGAGTGATTTAACATTTCCCAAATATATTTTGCATTTTTCTGATCGAGATATTCATATTTAAAAAGAGGGTCTTTGCAAGCATCTTCTCATCATATCCTCTAAAAATTATCCATATGAAATTCATAAGCATTGGAGTCATCAAGTCTAAAAGATTTTTTTTATATAGTTACCCATCCGTCAATAATGATGAATGAATATAATCACTCATACGTCAGCGTGGCCCCGTTTCAGCTTTATCATAACTCTGATAAACTGTCAATAAACTTATTTAGAGCTTTAATTAAAATATTTCAATTTCGCACAGTGCAGCAGCTAAGCGTATGCACACATCCTCATAAAACCATGGAAATAACAGTTATCCACACAGCACACGGCAGATAGCAGGGGAATGACAAATCGTTTACGAAATCGTAAAAATTTAAGATTGCCATAAAAAATTCAAATCGAGAATACCATCAAAGCGGCATTAGCAAACAGAAATGCAAATCCATGAAAATCATGCAAATTAAACTGTCTCTCTCATTCTTTCTGCATACATTTATGCAGTACACCCACATTTTATAGCGAGTATATATAAGAAAAAGTATAAGTATATAAGTAAGTATGTAGGTATTATATAGAAGCACTGTGATTCAGGGCAAAGAAGCTTATACGAATTTTCATAAAAACTGCGGCGTATTGGAGGACTGCAGGGGAAAAGTTCACAAAGAAAAATCAAAGTAAATTAAACGTTCATTAGGGATTGACATGTAGGAATGTTAATGATAAAATTTACTTCCTCCTTATAACCGCATACGCCTCCAGGAGCGAAACGCCGCAGTAAATATGTGCGCTCATGTGTACTGTAGTACTCCAACGAAAGCCAAAGAAGACACATAGTGGGGTTGGTATCCCCCGAGACCATTTAACCTGCCTGTTACGTGTCTCTGTGCGCATGTAGGCGACAACGTGTTAGCGCCTCAGGTCAGCATGTTCACATACTCGTATGTACACGAATCTGCACATGTGTGCTTGTGTATAAACATTGTAATTTATCTAGGGATGAGTGTTTCCGCTCACGTTTTTGCTTGACTATCAATCTCTTCAGAGTGTCCCTGAGCGGAAAATTTTTCCTTTGAGTTTAACTGCTACCAAGCCACAATCAGTTGGTGAAGTCACAGAAACACAAAACTATTAACTATGTATATTTGCTGACAGCTTACAGAGTGGGAGGGCGATCAGGGCGGTATTTAACGACACTCTTCCCTTTTGCAAATTTTCACTTATTTCAGTATCAAATTTTCAATGCTCAGATATAGATTTGAAAGTTTTCTTTGGGAAGCCGACATGTCACCGCAGAAAGTTACTATGAACTTTAATTTTTATTTCAACAAGCTCAAATAAATCATTGCCTTTGAATGCACCCCAAGGAAAGGAAGCCGGATGAAGAATAGATTCAATAGAAAAAAGGAATACGACGGGCAATGGTAATGAAGTTTCAGAGAAGTCACGGCAGAGACTTTGCTTTAAATTGTTGGGAATGCAATTTGACTCAACAGAAAAGTGGACGAATTCCTTTACCTGATGACGTATGAATATCAGATTATAATCCAATTGTTTCTATGAGACTCCCACTAAAATTAAAATCAGCGCGGACAACATTCGTGAGAATGCTGCCCCACAGCTCAATACAGTTCGCCGGAAAGTAAGTGACTTTTCATTGACGAAGTCGAATGAGTTATGAAGACGAGTATTCCAGGAGACTCCCCAATAAGGTGCCCAGCCCATTAAATAACTGTTGCATAAAAAATAAAATTTTGTCTACAGGACCAGACATAAAAATGACAGAGGGTTCGATACTATTGCGTTCGTCTCAAATGAACTTAGCTAAAAACTATTGCTAATTTCTAAACTGATATCTACTCTATAGTTTTTCAAATCGCCTTTTAAAATTTGTACTGAACATATTTGGTTCAGAATATGGTTTTACTGAGTAAAAGTCTCACAGCATAGGGGGGAAATGGCAAAGTGCGAGACCAAGAAATCCAGTATGTAAGCAAACGAGTCCTTTGGTGATTGTGAGGGATGTCTCTTTGTTCTGCCGCAATTGCTAGTATATATTCTTATCTTTCAAAACAGGCCACATGTGGTTGTTTATTGCGAAGCGACAATATTAATGTCTCATCTTAGTGGCCAGGCAGACATATTTTTGAAGAAATATGATTCAATTACATCAACAGGTCGATTAAAATACCAAACTGTAATGCATAGTGAATTGAAGACTTGCTAAACCATTGGCTCTGCGGTTTAATAGCCACATATGAGGCAGTTTTCATAGTTCACATACCCAACCTGTGAGGTAGAAATAGGGTTGAGTTGTTTGAGAAAATCACGGAGCTGCCCATGCTAAGCTGGGCTCAGCTCTTGTGTGGTCTGGCCTTCATGATTAAATCTTCATAAAGTGGGCGTTTCAGTGTATGGCGGATCCTAACTCATGACCGAGAATACCTGGTTTTCGGCCAAATTCTTTCGTACGACAGCTGAACTGACTACATGTCAACGAATTTTGTGGTTCACATACATTATTTTCAGAACACTTTCAAATATATTGATTAATTTCACTGGAGAGGACAAAAATCAGGTGCTTGATTGCAAAATTCAGTGAAGTGAATTTCTGGAGAATGTTTGTAAATTGTTCATAATTTTCACAGTGAATGTTTACAATATTCATTCATTTACAAATGTGAAGCGACCCATTTTAGTGAAATTTTCACCAATATTACTGGTGACCCTGTAACAGATGAAGAGTATGTCCTCATTTCGGAATTGGAGGTATCTGTTCTACAGTTCCACGCATTTATTACATCGCATTACAATTTAGAACACACTTTACTTGTAAACGGTGTATTTCGAATTTGATCCGCAATAAATATCACGACGTGCGCTTTTTATAAAATGTAATTATCCATGACACAATTGGAGAGATTTTTTGGCAATAAAGAAGTACGACAACAACATACAAATATATATCATGTCATTCGTACTAAATATATTAGGGTGGCCCGAACATTCTCGCAAGAGAACTACAGAGATACTTTGTCTCAGCCGTGTCGCAGGATTTTGCCAGATCATTGCTGTGTATTGAAACACATAAAATGCGAATCAGTCATACTGAATATTGTTGATTGTGTAACGAGAGCAAGGAAACAGCAGATCATTTGCTATGCCACTGTAACGGTTTAATATGGACCCGACTACGATAAATAGATTCTCACCACCTAGAACCGTCAGAAATTTTGGGCAAATCTGCCGAGAAGATCTTTGAATTCTTAATGAATACTAGACTCTCAGAGGATTTCTAACTTATTGAGTTTGTCACAATAGACATATTTGAGGCCCTAGTGACTAGATCCCGCTCTTCTTTAAATCTAATCTAATCATGTCGTTCCCCATTTTTTGATCTTTTCAGAACTTATGGTACGGAGAAGTATTTGGCTTTCCTTATATCTGCTCAAGAGGTTTCGTCAATATTGCTTCCATTGCTCATTCTAAATGAGTTTTAAAATGAAATTGCTATTCTTATTATTCTTACCGCCTCAGTTGTATTTATTTTTAAGTCATTTCGGTGGAATTATGTGGAACTGGTATCTGCAGAAAAAAATGACTAAATTCTTTAGACTCTGCACACTTTTGCTTCCATTATGCCACACTGAATTATTTTAAATTAATTTTCCACTTTACAATTAAATTAATGCCTTCAACTATGAACTATGATAATTAATTTTGGGCCTCTTTCTATCCCGCCAAAACGCCCAACAAACACAACAAGAACACATGCAATACGAAAGGCGAAACATTTTCTTTTGGGTGTGTCTAAATTTAGCTCATATAAAAATTCTGTGGCTAGAAATACTTGGAGATATAAAATTTTGTGGTTGTTGCTTTTCCGCTTCGATTATTTTGGCACAAAGTTTACAAAAAAGACACAAAACAAAACAAACCAAAAGAAAGAAAAACAACCAAAACTAAAGAAAAATATTGAATTGGGCAATATTGGATTTTTAGACAATTTTCTACAATATGCTGTGTAGTTGTTGTAGTCGCTGCAGTTGTTGTTTGCATTGTGTTCGTGAATTTGCTGCCACTTAGTCGCGCACTTAAATAAACTCTTGTCGAAAGTGTCTGCAGTCAACAGCCGCTACCCAGCAGACAAGCAGCACGACCAAGAGGAGATGCTTTCAGAAACCAACGCTCACACACACACTCATATTAATCCACACATAAGTGAAAACAATGAGCAAAGAAAATTTCGAAAAAAAATGAAATTCTTAGATTTATCGAATAAGAAGAAAAACGTAATAAGACACAGCAAAATAAATAAATAAAATTTTCAAATTCCCCCATTATTAAGTCAAGATTTTTGAAAATTTGTTAAATTTTTGTTTTGGCATTTACACTGCCTGTTCCGCTGCTCATTACTAAGTATTTAGGTTCATTAAGAGCTGTAAGCTGTGTAAATGGGTAGCCCCTCCAGCTAAGCACTTGAAATGGTGCGCTGTCAGAATTTCCGAAATAACTTTCAGCTAGGCACGCAGAATCAGCACATTGGGCCACTACTCAGACTCGACCGTCACCAATCGCCAACGCAATCGCTGCCTCGATAGTCACAAGTGTCAAATTTAGAAAAATAAAATTACATTTTGGAATTCAGTTCGCATTAATGCGGCCGTTCCCACATGCGGCAAAGGTGAGTCCTATACCAGTCCACCCCTACGAGCAGCAGACGACGTTGGCAGCAATGACGTAGTGCCCTGGCTAAATATAGCTGCACGAATTCTTGTGTAAACTCACACCAAAATAGCTGCAAATGGGCTGTGATGAGGTGAGCCGCAGTGGCAGTGAGGCACAACATTTGGCTGTGTTACGCTGACATTGAAAATTGGCATCAATTGCCGCAACAGTTGCCAGTCAGCTTCTCGTACACTAGAAATACTTGTAGAACGACTACTTTTGCTCTAAGTAAAATTTTGTTTGATCATGTGTTTGGCGCAAAAATAAAAAAAAACGGCCCGTCAGAGGTGCGATAGCCTCAAAAGACTAAAGTTGAGATTTTTAATTTAATCAGCAACTCAATGCATAAGTATTTAAACATCACATTTAGAAATTAAATCACACTTGTGGAATTGTGGTGACAATGAGGAGCACCATCATAAAGCAAGTAACAAAATTTAATCGATATCGAGAAAATTAATCATATCGGTAGTTGTATATAGGCGCATTCGATTCGCCACTCTATCGAGGATAGGACAGACATTTGTATGGAAAAAGTTATCGAGTAAATAATACTCGGATTAAACGAGCGAATTTTTCCATCCTCGATAGAAAAGTGCTTCCAAATTGAAAATTGCTTGAAAACCAGCGAGATTAAAAATTACCCATTCCCGTGGGACTTTTTTATTTTAGCTAATTAAATTTAAAGAAAACAAAAATGAATCTTTGGATTTTGTTTTTTGATTTTTAATATTATTATTGTGTTGATTTAAATTATATTCAAATTATGAGTTTGTATAAAAAAATATAAAAAAGTAAATGCTTAAAAAAACCAGTTGAAACAGTGCTGCCAAGATACCACTTATTCGTTAGCTGTTTTATTCGCAACAATCGATTCGAGCTCGATACAAGTTACGAATCGAATGCGCCTTATAACTTTTCCTTTGATAATAGGCGAATTCGATTCGTAACTTGTATCGAGCTCGTATCGAGTTGTGTGAATAGAACTGCAAACGAGTAAATGGAACACTTGGCAGCACTGTTTCAAAAAAGCACTGAAATATAAAAAATCCCAGGGAAATTTTCATGGCTAGTTTTTAATCTCAATCTCGTTGGTTTTCAAGCAATTTTCAATTTGGAAGCACTTTCTGTCAAGGATAGAAAAACTTGCCCGTTTCATCCTAGTATAATTTATTTGATAACTTTTTCCATACAAAAGTCTTTTTTATCCTCGATAGAGTGGCGAATCGAATACGCTTAATAAGAATCACCGATCAGCTCTAACGATTACTATGTAATATACTGGTGATCTCTAAAGATCCCAATAAATTTGTCAGTTTCTTAGGAGATTTCAAAACGTGACAGAAGTAATTCGAAAAGCTGACACAATTTTTTGATTGTTTCCGAAATATTCTGCTTTCCAAATATTGCCGGAACTTTGACTCGTTTAATTGTAATTTTTAAACTAAGATTCGATGCAATTCACTGAACATGATATAAATGCAAGAAGTAACACTTCAATTGACACAGAAATGAAGATAGGCTTAATCTCTCCTGAAACCACATCACAAGTCTACTTATTCCATGAAATATGAAAATGAGTGAGTGTCAATGTTTTCTGCGCAACGGATACAAAGTGTACGATTCTATAAAGAAACTGTAGTGGGAGTGAGACGATGAACTCTCTCTTGGCGAACAATCGCTTCTCCGATTATTTCAAAAGCTACGTTGAAATGTTGACTCAAAAAGATAATGTCAACTAAACAAATGAGGATTTAATAAATGATGAGATTACTCCCAAAGGTGTCTCCATTTTTTTGAGGTGGTGCAAAATGATGTACGAACACTCATGCAAATTCAATACAAACTAGGTGTTTGTACCTGCTCCAACGCAAAATTCCAAGCCTGCACTGGGATTTTGCACATCAGATTATTTTAAATGTTGCGTCCACTTAAGTTAAAAAATTTAATGTGGTATTCGAAGTTTCCGTTCGTTTTGGACGTACGTTGTAAACTCTACAAGGGCTATCTGTTAGAATAACTACCTCCAGAAATTACAGCTTGATGGTGCTTCTTAGCAGGAACATAAAAACTAGTTTGAAGTACTCTTGAAATATATCTACACGAAATTAGAGAATATTATCTAAAAACGTTTAATCACTTCACACAGCTTCTATAGAGCTGCTTTAATGTATTTTTAACACGTAAGCCAGCCAGCAAGTTCGCGTAAACCGCAGGAATGCGTTATACAATTTTATTATTTAAGAAAAGTATTTTTGTGGTAAACAAGTATTTCTATTATTTATACCGGTGTATGCAATATTTGTGGTCGTCTTCTTTTCATTGGCAGGGATACATTTTTTCTTATCCTAGAAATATATTTAATATGTGTAACGTAATTAGCAGTGGAACCCCCATTTCTTTTTGAACTTACACAACTTTCAATTTATTCAATGTCCTAATAATTAAACACCACTTGCCGGAAAATAAAGGCCCCTAAACCAGTTCGGAGATATTCTGAGTGACTCCTTAGTATCAAGGGGAACATCTTCTATTATGTTTTATGTTAAATGGTCAGAAAATGCAACCGAATTCTATTTAAAAGGTTTAACATTTTTAATTGTATTTTGATCGAATTAATATATTACTCAAAACTATTTGAAAATTACTTTTAATTACAAAATGTTTGTAAAACAAAAATTTAAAAAGTTACTTATATTTCAAATTCTCCCATAAAACAAAACTTGAATGTAAGTAATCAGATTCGTAACAACCGATTATTACACAGCGTAAACCAGGAAATTCTGCGTCACTAACGAAGCATTGAAGCCACATTATCCCACTCTGCAGGCTGGTCAGGTCATGATCCTTGTAACATGATGCCACTCAACATTGTGACTATGGCGATAAAAGCCTGAAGATAGTGCAGACTAAAAGTGGCCAGTTCATTGCTGTACGGCCCTAATCAACTTTCCCGGAAATTTGTACTCGTACAGAGTTAAGTGATTTTGGGTCATGTTCTTAAATATTCCCAAGTATAGCATCATAAACTAGTAAACTACTGAATTGAGATGCTGCATACCAATGACTTGGGAGCCAAATTGTCGAAGAGTTACGAGTGCTTGCGTGCCTTCAAGACTAAAGTGTCTGTACGTAACAGGACCAAGGAGCAGTTCCCCCAAGTGGCGGAACCGAGATGATAGCAGTTTTATTTATGAGGATACTAAATTCAATTTGCCATTTGTAGTGTACGAACATAGGTGTCTGAAAAGTTTTCAAAAAAAAAAATGTTTTTAGGTTCACCTTCTGCTGCTTAATTTGAGGCATACATTCTCCTTATTCCTCATGCCGCCTCTGAATGGGCTGATAAACGTAGCAACACTTAAAGGAAATTTGTGTATAGTCTCTTAAATCAATGAGCGAACTGCCTGTGCGCAGCAACGGGGCCACCCCCTTTAATAGCGCTGTTTGACATAAACGCATAAAGGGGTATGCTTGGTCGTCTTGGCTACAAACTTGCAAAACTAAATTAAGGCAAATTTTCTCCGTTTCCCTTTGCATTTGTTTCTTTTATACCATTGCAATACTCAACCTTCCAATGCTGTGCCACAATAATGTTCTAAGCGTGCCGCAAACCGAGTGGAACAAATATCGTATCGTATTGCTCACACGGGTAGGTGATAGAGTGTCAAAGCCTGAAACAGATCTCACGCTCCACACACCACCCTAACCTCTACGGAATCAATAGAATTTGATGCTTAGTTACAGGTGTATATTGTTGGATACGCATACGTTTTGTGTAAACTGCGAGTTGCAGGAGCGGTTCTCGTACTCGTAGATTATTAAATCGACAAATAGGATGGACCATCATCAGAAACATCAACCCAAAAAAAGTTCTTCAATAGGTGACTAAATTCCGAATTAAGTTGTGCTGTCATACTCGTACAAGGTGCTTTCCAAAGTAGACAGGACTTTTAAAAATTGGTATTTCTGATGAGGTCATTTATTGACATTACATGCCTCAGAAAGGTGGATGACTAATGTACTGTCAACATTTCAAGACATTTGGACGAATAGAAGCGGAGTTATTGAGCCTGAAGTGACAGTATGTTTGTATCTTCGGTACAAAAATGACCATCGAACAAAGAGCTAATATTAAGTTTTGTTTTAAACTTGGTAAAACTTTTACCGGAACTTTTCAATTGGTGGTGATTGTTTATCCCGTGTCAGAAATCATGAGTGGTATGCGCGGTTTAAAAAGGGTCGTGGGGACATGTTGTCGAACCGAAATCCGTGATCACCGCAGATGCCGTCAAACCGTGCGTGAATTCATCAAAGATCAGCCAAAATATTCCTTGAAATTCATGGAATTGGAACCGAGTATTTGAAGACCGTATTGACCGAACATTTTGGCTACCGAAGAGTGTTTGTCCCAGTTTGTTCCGCACAAGTTGACTGACGACCAAAAATTTCTCAATTCAACATTCGAAGGACATTATCAAAGAGGCCAAATGTGACTAAAATTCCTTTACAATATTGTGATTGGTGATGAAACGTGCTGTTTTCAATATGATCCAGAAACCAAGCGCCAAAGTGCTGATTGGAAGACGCCAAACGCGCCAAATACAAAACAACCGTTTCGAGAACTCAAAAGTGAATGTGGATTTGCTTTTTCGAATTCAAAGGCATTATCTACAAAGAGTTCGTGTCACCAGGCTAAACCGACAATGCACAACTCTATCTTAGGGTTTGGAAGCGTGGTGTTCGAAGAATTCGGCCAGAATATCGCCCAGATGGAAGTTGTCGTTTGTTGCACGATAATGCGCCATCTCATCGAACGATAGTTTTGCCACTTTTTTTAATTAAAAATCGCATATTTACTGTCAGCCACTCCCCGTACTCGCTTGATTTTGGACCGTGCGACTTTTATCTTTTCGAATAACTGGATTTGCCGATAAAAGGAGAGCGTTTATTGGATGTGCAAGCCATTCAAAAGCCTTGTACCGACATACTTAAGGACATCCCGAGGATATAAAACACTCATTCCACATGTTTTTATGCCATGGAAATAAAAAGGCAACTATTTTAAATAAAATAAATAATTGGAAGATACAGAAAAACTGATAAATCAGAGAAGAGTCGTGCAGTAGAAGTACCGATATCGAAACTAGTGTTCATATAGTTTCATACAAATTCAATATATCCGGCGAACGGTAGTTTCTGGATACAGACAAATTCGATAAATCATATGAGCTAATATAAGACCTGTGTTCCTCCAAGGAGATTGTACAATGGGATCCGCTTATGGAATTATTATATCTGTCGGGAAGTGGATAGGTTGATCAACCCTATTCTACCAACTCTAATCTGACTTAATAGTATTAAGTTCTCAAGTATTTTCACATGGAGGCTTTTTTCATATAATCAAGTATGGGAAAATAAAAGGAAACGTCAATTAATAACGAAGGAACGCGTATAGAAGAGTTTAGAAACATTTAAGGTTTGTAAACAATTTGCTATAACCATGGCGAAAATTTAAGATTTCGTATTGTGAAATAAATCTCAACAAAGAGGAGTACAATAATTAATGGCCAATATTCAGATAGAGATTCGAATAACATGGGTAGGAATCAGTACGATTTGAAAAAGTTTAATATACGAGTGCACATCAGCGAAAAGAGAAACTGTTTGGGAAGGAATGAGTAACGCGCCACAATGCGTGATTGAGTTATAGGTGATTATGAGGATAAAAAATTATTCATATTAAACATCAAGTATTCCCTGCAGACCCTTTTGCTTATTACCGTTGCAAATTCTCTCATACATAAAATGGCAATTTATTGCGAAGGAGATGAAAGAGCGACAGTAGCTTTTAAAGGATAATGTGCAGCAATTTATTACAGCGCCACCCCAGCCCAAATCTCTGAACTCACTGTGGAGATTTCTGACCTGTATAAACACAACTGTTCTTAATGGGCACAACTGGTCTGTGAAGTCAGCTCCGGATAGAATCAGATCACGTAAAATAAAAACGTGTTCAGACAAATTGCATTTGTGTTAATTTCAACGTTGCTGGCAATAGAAGAAAATAATAATTTTGGCGCCCGTTAACGACACACCACCACCACACAAAGGTGCCAAAGACATAAACAAAGCCGTTCTCTGGGGCACACAATTAACATAAAACAGATTGTTAAAAAATAATAAAAAGAAGAAACTGAAACTAAATACAAAAAAGGCAGAGAGAAAAGTCGGATAAAAAATAAAAATCCATTTTATTAGCGCCCACAAGGCCTGCAAGCGCCAATGAAACAATGTAACAAGACACAATCGGAAGAGCGGCACTGAACGCACGAAAAGAAAAATGAAAATAAACGCCAACATTGAGCATTGCCGCATAAATTTGGTGTAGCAGTTTTTTATGCTTATTTTGCTAGTGGCATTTTCTGTTGCTGGTTTCGTTGTTGTTGTTGTTGTATCGATGAGTGCTGTTCCATTTTCCCCCATTGTTCTTGTTGTGCTTTCACTAAGAGGCAATAAAATTACATCATAGTATCTATGTGCAGAAGACAAATGTGTGTGTCTGTGTGTGTGTTCTTGTGGGAAGGGGTGGGCAGCACTTGAGTATAAGTATTGACAACCTCTTGGAGTATTTTTTACCTCAAGTTATCATCTGTCTTGACTAGTTCAGCTTCGATTGTTTCTATGCGTAGATGAATGAGATTTTTTCTATGCGTCCGTCCGCCTGTCCGTTTGTCCGTCCCTCTGACATGACATCACGCAACAATGTTTCCATCAGTGTTGTATTGAACCATTCTTAGTGCCGCAAAATACTCAATTCCTTTAGGAATTACAAGGATTTCGATTACAATGCGATGGCATTAGTTACGGGGCAGGCCAACAGGGAACTACATGCTCGTACAAACCCGCTACCTTGCTCTTTGCGGTTTTCCTCTTAACACGACCTTCGGTATCTGCGGCAATGTTGTGGTGTACATATTTTTCCCCTGCGCAAACCCGTAATGTTTAAGCAACAGTTGCGGATAATGGTCCCTTTCAATTGTTGTTGTTGTTATCTTCTTGTATTCAGTCCCTCCGTATTTTGTATTTAATTTTTTTGTCCATTTTTTGTCATCTGCGGTAAATACATAAATTCGAAATGGATTTTCATATTATTTACACAAGAAGGATTGAGCAAAATGAATTTACAAATTTCTGTAACAAAGAAATAACTTAACGAAAAAGGATAATAAGCTGCAAATAAGAGAGAAGGATGCTTGCCTTTGACAGTGGTTTAAAATTGGGCTCCAATACAGCGAGTTCAGTTGTTAAGGCGGAAAGATAAACTATGTAAGTAAATTGGAAAATAAATCATAGGTATTCTGTATAATAATGTCCTAAAAATGTTTGCTTATTTCCAAGCATTTGCTTAGGATGAACAAAAACAAACCTTATTTCTTTCTAAATGAGGGCTTTGTGTAAATACCTGGGAAGAGTACAGTTGCTCCTGTGCTACTTACACAAAATCCCGGAGGTGCTTTTGTGTCAACACTCAAGTTATGTCTATGGAAATAGCATCTCCCCCCGGTGAACGTTTAACCACAATCGAAATGAAAAATAGCCAATTCACTCAACCAGCCACAAAAACCAGAAAAACACTTGAAGCAAATTAGTCTCATAGCGGCAGTGAAACGATTACAATTGCGACCACAGAAAGTTGAGAGCAAAGAAAACAGAAAACTCAGACAAAACTAAGAACAACGAAATGAAATGCATTGTTGACTTAGTGCCAGGAATAGGCTAAGTATAGGATAATTGAAACTGTCAGCGCAACAAAGGAGGGGTCGTGTCGGCTTGTCGAACTTCCTTATCCCAGGCCGCGACCAGTTAGTAATACAGATTGCTCATACGTACCGAAACACCACGAGTACCTCAGGGGCACGCTGGATTTGACAAGAGAATTCACCCTTACTATTCAGCTCCGCCACTCGTATTTGCCCCTCTCTATGAAAAAGGTGTCAGTGGGTGTTCTATTAACTGGTTTCATCAGCTGTCACGAGATTATCAATTGTTGATGTAGGTATAGCCCGGTCGAGAATTACCGACATTTGTTTGCTTGCCTTTTGAGCAAAATTGGCAGTTGTTGTTGTTATTGTTGACCTTATCGCTGTGTGTTTACAGTAAATATGTGGACATGTTGACTAACTTTCGACAAGTGGAACATTACTTTATGATGGCAGCGATAATAATCGGACAATTGGCAGGCGTCGTATTTGATTGTTCACAGTAACTGATATGAAATGCTTTGTGCTTCCCTTAAAATGTGGTAATTAAATTAAGGTAGATGAGCAGTTACGATATGGCACGCCATGAAACTGATCAGACCTACCACGAAAAGATATAGGGAAGGTTGTAAATAGGCAAAAAGGAAGAAGGCACATTTTTAATCATATATCGCTTAAGAATGGGGTCGCTCAATTGCTCATCAAGATATAGAATTACCATACCCTTCATCAAGATACAGAATTACCATTTATGTAAACAAATGCCTGTGATATATTCACATCAGCTTCAGGTAGATTAAAGAGTTACAATTTAATGAGGTCCGATAGACAGCTTTCAATTTACCTATTTCCTCGCTGAACTATTGAGAACTGAAAATAATTGGAGGAGATTGTTAATATTATCTTTAGCCAGATGAAAAGATATTTCCTGAAATAGGCTCCCAGATGGCTCTGGATTTCTAATTAAACACAGGTCAAGTGAAATGGGTTTCTTCTCCTCAGAATACTGAAGATATTTGTTAGCATTTTAATGCTTAGTGGTATCTCTCTGGTAGGTTCAGAGTGTTTCAATAACCCAGTATCTCAAAGTCGTGTATTCGGGCATTCTGCTACCTACTGAAAAGAGGCGCGAATGCCTCTGTAAATCCTAGTTTTATGTCCCAATCAACCCATTTTGCATGATTTACCAGTGCAATTATCAAACGGATGAGTTAAAGTTATGATACCAGTGCATCCTAATTTTTTACGTTCAATTCACGATCCTCAAATCGCCACATTTTGAAATCTGTATAAAATATTTGTGACGAATTGGATTGGTTCGTTATACGACTTAGCTACTTGGAACTGTACTGCCGAATCAGATTGTTTATGGTGTGCGTATAGAACATTTGTTGCTAGTGCTACCAACTTGATATGATGGACGAATAGCAATGGCATTAGAAAGAGGTAAAACTTTAAGGAGAATACAAATAAGTTATTTACATGTTCACAAGTTCTGCGGAATTGATGGTTAAGACGCAGGTAATTTCTATAAAATACAAAGCATATGGTCGCAGAAAATATGTTGTATGGTAAGGGTTCTGTTAACGCAACACTGTTGCTGAAGTGCAATATTTAACTACCAAATATTTGATTAATTAATTTCTACAACAAAAAAAGCAGATTATTGCTATCTATTGAGTTAATAGAACTTTTTAATTTAAGTAGAAGTTGGAGCCCAACTAGATGTGGTGCTGTGGTGGCGACAATGGCTAACTAGGCGGAGCCTGTCGAATGGTTCGGCAAAAGAGGCGGATGGAAGCCACCAAAAAAGTACGGCGTCTCAACGCCAGGTCAGGTTGAGATAATGGATCACCAGTATGAACACGGGGTTGCGTTAGGTTGGTATCCTGACTGTAAAACCTACTTACTCTAGAAGCGACCAACAGCCTCGTTACTACAGTATGAATTTAACATTATTGCAATATAATTTGTGGCAAGGATCCACTCGGCAAGGTCTGGCACTAATATGTAGAATACTTATGAGATCGACAACCTTTCTCTCAAAGGCAATGAATATGGATAAAACCATTTCTTAAAGACACTGACAAGCGGATTCAATTAAAACAAGTAATATGTCACAGGAAGATGTTGTATTTCATCGTGTGATACCATACTTGATTATCGCATACCTAAATCCGTCAACTTAGTGCAGGAAAAGACAGTTCGCCGTAAGCTTAAAATGAAACAAAACAGAAATAAAAACAATCTATGGCGATACTCTTATCTAATAACGACAGAACGAGTACAATATCGAGTACATAAAATTCTTTAACAATAAAGCAAATAAATTCGGAATTTTTGTGTGTAATTCCAGCAATGAAAAATAATATTTTGAAAACAAATATATTTGGTCAACAAATGGACGGACATTCACAGAAATTGCAAACCAAACAATTTCCCCAATAAACACGACTGTGTAAAAGGGAGCATAATATGGAGAGTGAGTGGTGGGAGGCGAGGGTATAATTTCCGCGTTGAACTTAATAATAACAATAATAATCGGAAATGCGAGTGACTGAGTGTGTTAATATGGGTGTAAAGCCCAACAACGTGGCGTGGCTGACGTTAATTTAACAAGTGTCAGAAGTCAAGCACTGCATAGCTATAAAATTCAGTTCAAAAACATACAAAGCAACAACAATAGCAACAACAACAACAACACTTATAACAACACTAATAATAACAACAAGCCTAATATAAAAGCACCCAGCAACAAAAATTTGGCGGCTGGTAATGCCGGAAATTCCAATCGAAACTTTTGGAATTGTTTTCATATTTCTCTTTTTCGAGTTGTGAAAAGTTGATTTCTTCTTAGTCTGAATGAGTATAACGTCAGGTGGTGCAGGCTTAACTAATGTTTCAGACTTCCGTCTTGTCAGAGAGTCCAGTAATACGACCAACTGACAGATATTTATTAAATTCTCATCTTTCAACATTCAATAATTTATCCGATATTTCCCCTGTTTCTGTCGAACTCCAAGAGAAAATTAACTCTAATAAAAAAGATTCTGAAATGTTTATTAAGATTCTTAACATATTTCTGCGCATGAAAAAACTTGATTACTCAAAAGTGAGAAAGTTGAAGAAAAGATGGTTCTTTACCGGTCTGATTTCCGAACCATGTCATTGGAAGTAAACTATTAATTTTTCACAGTCAATAAAGTGTGGTTTCTATCGAGGATACTTTTTACCCTACCCATAATATTAAAGTAATCTGATGCTCGTCTCTATGATGAAAGTAATATCTGAAAGAAAGATTTGCCAAATTTAACCAGTACCAACAAATAATATGTTTGTGGCACAATTTCGCTAT
This sequence comes from Clusia tigrina, assembly GCA_920105625.2. NCBI lineage: Eukaryota > Metazoa > Arthropoda > Insecta > Diptera > Clusiidae > Clusia > Clusia tigrina. Next base: position 183,145,582 of record OV050031.1, read on the forward strand.
CTACATTACAATATCACTAGGTTATTTCATAGATTACGGATAGAATAAATTAGTTGTAGCCACCCTCTGTGGTCTAGTGGTAAGCATGCTAGACTCACACCCCGAGGGTTGCAGGTTCAAATCCTGCCACGGGCTTGGTCTCCAAAATGCTTCTTTCTATAAAATCCTTTTCTCTTCGAGTCGAAAGCCTCTGTAGCTAGTACTCATTCCCCCAACACCTTGAACTCATAATTAATTATAGTGTAAGATATAATAATCATAATCATAAATTAGTAATACCTCTGAACAAATTCCATTAACCCTGAAAGGCTCAAATACTTTCCTCTCTATACCGCCTTTATATACAAAGTAAATGCTTGAGGGGAGAGTGCCGATTAAGTGGTTCTTTCTTAACTGTGCCAGTAGTAAAATAATACCTGTTATAAATCCGAAAGTTAGTAATGGGAGCGATGTCTCCAGGTCGTTGTACGGACACACAAATTTTCTGCCGGGATGGAGCCACCAACCAACGCATTCATACCACTAACCAGAAACTCACTAGCCTCGCATGCACATATGTGTACACAATCGTGGAGAACCGAGAACCAGTTCCCCAAGTGCTACGGAAGCACTGAATTGTGTGAATTTCATAAATTAAACCCCGAAATTAATTCCTGTACACGGTGAACTCCAAAAGCAGTAATCGACGTTTTAGATCAACATTGAACATCGCTCGAAGCATAAGCCCGAATAGCGAACAATGTCAACATATTCACAATGTCAGAGAGAGAAGAAAGAGTGAGAGGGAGAGGGAGAGGGAGGAGGAAGGCCAGCGTACGTTAGGCAGAGAAACAAAAGCCCGTTTTAGGGCCATCATTGCCATTGTGTCATGTACGAGTGTGTGCGGTAATCGAGCATTTGAATGGCGGCAGCAAAGTGCTTCGCTGCGCCACGTACGTGTGCAGACGCATTTATACACGTAATACGTTCGCAGCACATGTACTTGAGTGCAGCTGGTGGAGGTGCAGGTCGCCCGCGGAGAAAGGCGCTAGGAAATGGCTGTCGGAGGTCTCCATATTTTCGTATTGATTTGAAAAAATTCTTTTCTCCATGACATTCAAGGAATTTTATGGTTTCCGTGCCGTGCTCAAGCCATGCTGTGTGTAAACAACAACACGAGTACGTACTCGAAAGGTGGTTGGTGAATGGGTACGCACAACACTACACTATTATCACTATAAACACAACCCACCGATTTTCCGGCATTATTGCTTGTAATTAAAAAAGGCGTTGGGTAGTCTAGTTCGTGCAAGTGGTTTGACTAAATTCGAGAGGCCTTGTTGAGAGGCAATTTCCCAGATATTATTCAATTCAATGTGATCCACAGTTACCCAAGTTAAATTGAACAACAAAAAGAAATACACAGAAGTATTTGATTTCTAGTTAATATTAACTTAATCACAAGGAGGCGCACTCATATTATGTAAATGATGTCAGCTATTGTTTTGAAAGGGTACCTTCAACCTCTTTAATTTTAATATAAAATGTATATGTATGTATTATACTCACTCTGTTTCGTTATTCTCAAAAATTAGTTCTCCCTGCAAAGGATCATAGTCCTTGCCAGCCTTGCCGGTGCCATCCTCCGTCCAATACGATATAGTCACTTTACCACGCGCACCTGAATACCGTTGCACTTTCAATTCGTATGTTCCAACCGATTCCACGAGCTCATGATCCTTCTGGCCGAAAGCAAATATGCCAGCATGATCATCGTCCAATATCATAACGGTGGCTACTTTTGGCGTTGCCAAAACTGCCGGCTCCGAGGGATTACTCAATCGCACATAGAAATGTTCATCTTGCTCAAACACTTCATCGTCTATAATTTCAATTTTAAAACGCTGTTCGTCGACACCGGGCGGGAAAGTGAGGACGCCCTTTTTGCCAACATAATCACTACCCGCCTCGGCGGAACCATCTTCGGTCTGAAACTCGACCGTTGTGTAACTTGAGATATCACCGCGACGCACCACACGCAACTCAAACTCACCACAGCTTTCCATGACCGTATAGTGACCCGGTTCGAAGAAAATGCGCATTTGCGCCTCCTCATCTTCCATGGTCACATCTACACGCTGCAGCTCGGCTTTCACCTCGCTCAGATCGCTTTGAGCTCGCTCTTGAATTTTCCGCATTATGTTACCACTACCTACCATTTTACGCGTGGCCTGAATGCGATAGAAAGCACGCGACTTATGGCTTTGATTGATTAACTGCTCCTGGGCCATCATTTCTAATTGTTCCAGATCACTTTGTGGAAACTTTTTGCGTAGCTCCTTGAGCGTTGAAATGTATTCACGTCGCGCTTCTTCAAAGTCCTTCGCTTCATCGCCATCCTCCAGAGGTTTAATGCCATCCTCTGGCTGGTTCATCTCCAGAGCTGCGTCACCCTCGGCACTCACAATAACGCCTCGCTTATTCATGCGGTATCTCTTATCTAGGTATTTGTAAATGAGCAAACGACGATCAGCAATGTACGCTGTCAACACAGTGGCCGGAAAGAAAATGAACGTCAACAGACCCTCCCATACCTCAACACGCCCCGGTGATATCACCGCTAATATCAAATACATCCATATGTAGGCAAACACAGACCAAGTCGCAGTCACAAAGAATACGCGCAGATGCTTTATCTTACGGACCTCACCTTTCGGTATGACGGCTATGCAAATGGCAATGATCACAAATAAATTGTAAGCAGCCGAACCTACAATAGTGCCCGGGCCCAGATCACCGGCCTGAAAGTTCTTGGCGAACATCTCGATTACAGATAACAGAATTTCCGGGGCGCTAGAGCCCAATGCCATAAGCGTCAGATTGGCAACCGTCTCGTTCCAGACACGCACCACAACTATCTGTCGCTCGCCGCCCTTCTTTTTGATGACTACCTCTTTCTCCTTGGACGTGATCACTTCAATCGCCCCCATAAAGCGATCGGAGACAATTGAAACGCCAATAAACAAATAGACCATAGCAATAAAATACACAAGGCCACGCGCAATTCGATCGCCTACAGTCAGATTCTCTTGCGGCATCCACACCTGCAAGAATATACCTTCCTGGCAAACAGCTTCGTTTTGAGAGTCCGCCTTTCCGTGTGCTGAGCTGGTAAGGTTGTCGAATGTGTTTGGTCTTACGGGCGACTTATTAACGTCTTTGTACAGTATGGAGTCTGTGCTCTTATCGGATTCGTCTATCGCCTGCCGGTTTTCCGCAACGCTTGGCAAATTGCCAATGTCGTCATCGTCGTCGTCGCCCGAGCCCGGTAAACTATCGCCAGGATTATTTGCTCCATCTGAATCTTGTATTTCTGGAACATCTGATCCTGGCGTACTAGTTTCCAGGGCGGCAACACTCCCCGCGGCGTCTTCATCTTGCGGCAAGGCTAGGGTGAGCGTTGTTGTGTAGGCCAAGAGAACGCAGATCACTAAGGTCAGGCTAAAACAGAATCTTCTATGGGCACTGCTGAAGATTAACGCCATTATTGCGTATGATTCTGTTGCTGTTGTTCCGGTGGTCGCAGTTGTTGTCGCTGGTGTATCGGTTGGATAACATAAACGACCAGCGTTTACTTTTGTGCCTAGAGTACGAACTTTCGTGAAAGCTGCTACGTTGCAACTGCTTAGGATGGGGTGAAGTGCTTCCGCGAAACTCTGGACGGCTTTTTGGCGATTCTTGCTGAAGCTTGCTAGCAATGGTGGTCAAATGGTTGGAGTGCAATGTGGCTAAGTTTTTGTGGTACTAGTCGCTTTTCTAGATACTAAGGATTTTTCTACGAGTAACTAAGGAAAACTATATGTGATGATTTGATTTTGTTGGGTGCTTTTCTATTTACAACATGTGTGGTACAGCTGCTTGGTGCCGTTTCTGGTTTCTGGCCGCAGCTGCAACTGTTGATAGGCGCGGACCACAATCTATAAAGCAGCGTACTTAGTCTACAGAAAGCTAGCGTGTGGTATGATAGGTGCTGATTGTGAACCGATACGGCTAGGATGGGTAGCACTGAGCAGGTGGCTTTTTCTTCTTAAGTACAACCTCGAAAACTCGATTTGGAATTTAGTGCAATTATTGTTTTTGACTTTCTTCTTTATTTCTTGCCAATTAATAAAAATTTTGGTTTGATAATTCAGGTGCGTTTTTGTAGTTGGGCGAAATTTTTATCTCGGCATATTTACATGAAACATTTTGTAATTGGCGATTGGCCTGAAAAGAAAAAGGAATAATTGGATGTAATAAAAGCTTTCAATTTTAAAATAGGATGAAACGAAAATGCACAAAACGATGATTGAATCAATGATTTCCGAATATGAATACAAATACATTTTAAGCAATAACACAGTAGAAGGCTGCAAAAGTCGTTCGTGGAAGAAACAGCAAAATAGGAACCAAAATCTTCAGAGATAAACCAATGACACAGTTCAAGTATTGCTTTAAAAATCTACATTGAATATCCATTTAATAATTTTAGATTTATTTATACTTCAAAATAGAGGAATCAACATTCCTTGGCTTAGTGAATAATTTTGTACTGGACGCAGCGAAATTATTTTCCATTGACTCATTTTTGGTTCAGTGGGAAAGACTTGGACAAAGAAAACCACTGCGTCGGCAATTTAGGGCAATTTCAATTATAAAAAATTGCTTGTTCGGTGTTAATCAATTGTCATTGTAATGGTTGTAAGAGGACACTGTGGCCGCTGCAAATTATGTACACAAGCGGCTTGGGTAATCAAAATATAGTGCAATCGATCACCTTACATCATACCAGTGCCTAACAGACATGATGTTGAAAGACAGAAAAAGTACGACAAAAAGTTGCGATATCACAACAAACCAGATGAAGATGCTGATGAAGGGATCTCAGTGAACGCTCGCCGCATCCATCAAAATCTCTTACCTTTTTTTTTATTAGCTATTTTTACAAACTTTTTTGGAAATGTCTTGACAATTTTATTAACATTAAAAGCCAAAAAAAAAAAAGAACAAAATGAATTAATCTTATACTCGTAGTGTTTGTAACCTTTTCTTAAAAAATGTCGTTCTCTCGAAAATGTTTGATAGCTGTGTGGAGCCTTGTGTAAGGCGCGTCGACTACTTCCACCACGCATTTAGATTATCACCGTTAGAATATTACAGTATCAAAAACTATTGGATACATATTAAAGAAGATATGTGTAGCTTGGATCTGGAAATATAAACATTTTGTCACAGGAACAGAATCGCATAAAAGCAAACACAACTCTCATATATGAAAGAGCAGAGAAATCAGGTAAAATGGGACTTTTGCTTGCGTTCTAGCTTACTAATATATACATTTATCCCCTGATTATGCAAATTTCGGGCCACAACTTTCAATACCCCACGCACACTTCGCACAGACTCATATCTACAGAACTATGTATTTAAATTTACGCATTTTAGTAGTACTCACAATTTATACACTAATTTAACTAGAACCTTTCCCACCAAGGTTTACACAGGTTGGCACATAGAGCGTTTCAATTTAGTCCTAAATATGGGCGCAATAATTTGAACTGGCATAGCAGGAAACATATGGAAATTCATCTGAAAATTTTCACAAACGTGCTAGAAACTGAAACGCTGAGTATGAAGTCATAAATTATTCTTGAATAAGCATTGCTTCTCATTTATGTACGATTAAGTATAAATTGGCTCTGCTAGTAACGCCCAAAAGGAGGAGGAATATGTATAGACATATACAAACATTCTTGTTCAGTGTAGCTTTCTAACTAAATTAGTTGAGTCATATTCAGCATTCTTCCACATCGACATCGTTATTAGAGATATGATATTAATGAAACTTGGCATACATAGTGCCGAAACCATGAAACTGAACCATATTGCTATAAGAATATAATCAGAGTCAGTCCCATTTTCCATGTTTCACATATGTATATAATGTAGAAATTTAGTGGTAATATATATTTGGTCATACCATCCTCTCCACAAAATATGAGCGTCATTTATAAACAAACACGCCCTCTCCTCAAACATTTCCAGAATTTCAGACGTATGCAGGTTTTATATCCGAAATTTGGATGGAAAAAAAATCTTCGTGCGAATCTCCCACTTAAACAAAAATGAGCAACTTGTCTGTCACTTCAACAATAAAGACTTGAAGACCTATGCAATAATTACAATGAAATATTACGTAATGGATCGCAGTAGTAAAATAAAACAGTAAACAAGTTTAAAGCATGCAACAGACTGCTAAGTTCGGACGTAATATTTCAATCTCTGCAATGTGGACAAATTCGAGTAGTTCCTATAAAGCATCATGTTTCGTACTAAGTTATATGGATCTTACTGCTAAATTACTGTGGGTGCAGTTTTTGAAGGCACTGCGATGAAAGAAATGTATTGAAAAGAAGATTAAATATGGACTCAACATATCTAAAGGGTTTTCCAACAAGAGGTGTTATTTTGATAGCAGGTATTTCGGTAGCTGTCACTTTTAAAGCTTTTATTCTTTGACATTTGACAAGTAGAAACTACGCCATTACTAAAAATGGAACGATACACGCTTCAACCACGCATTGAATTTATTAAAATTCACTACAAAAATGGTGAAAATCTTGCAGTCACAGTTCGCAAAACTAAAGCATTTTTGGGTCGTCGTGAAGCACCTTGTCGGACCGCAATACATACATTGGTGGAAAAATTCGAGCTGTTGGGACAAGTTAGTGATGTGAAGAATAAAACCCGTGCACGTCGCTCAAGAACAACTGAGAATATTGCTGCTGTAGCCCAAAGTTTTGAAGAAACCCCAGGTTTGTCCATTCCTCGTCGTTCTTTGGAATTGGGCATTCCACAAACGTCATTACACCGTATTTTGCATAAAGACTTGGGTCTTAAGGCTTATAAAGTACAGTTAACACAAGAACTCAAGCCGGCCGATCATCAACAACGTCGTGTCTTTGCTGATTGGGTCCTTGAAATGCATGAAAATGATCCGGAATTCCATCGAAAAATCATCTTGACTGATGAGGCCCATTTCCACCTCGGTGGCTACGTCAACAAGCAAAATTGTCGCATCTGGGGCTCGGAAAACCCAACAGTTATTGTTGAGAAGCCTCTACATCCTCAATGTGTGACTGTTTGGTGCGGTTTATGGTCCGGCGGGGTCATTGGACCTTACTTTTTCGAAAATGAGGTTGGATCAACAGTTACGGTGAATGGATTGCGCTATCGAGAGATGATTAATGATTTTTTATGGTCGGAGTTGGATGGTATTGATCTGGACAACGCTTACTTTCAACAAGACGGCGCTACCTGCCACACAAGCAACGAAACCATTGCTCTTTTACGGGAAAAGTTTCCGGACCATGTTATCTCTCGAAGAGGTGATCACAATTGGCCACCGAGATCTTGTGATTTAACACCTTGCGACTTCTTCCTTTAGGGCCACGTGAAAGATAAGGTCTACTATAGGTCTACGCCAACAGCCCAGCGTCGATTCAAGACCTTAAAGATAGAATTCGTGAGGCTATCGAGGACATAGGGCAGCCACTTTGCGATATGGTTATGGAAAATTTTATGAAAAGGATATGGTCCTGTAAGCGTGGTCGTGGTGGCCATTTGGCTGATGTTGGTTTTCATTATTAACGGCATACCTTCCTCTTTATTATGAAAAAAACATCCGATCATTTCTCTCAAAAAATGGCATTTTTCTTTGAATACCAAAATATCGCCTCTTATGTGAAAACCCTATACAATATCTCAGAAAGATGGACAGAGACAAATATACCTACATGCGTATTAATATATGTGACCTTCTCCGAGAAAAGGGACCTAGTGTGTCAAAAAACGGCATCTCCCAACTGAAGGTGTGTTCACAGTGATAATGCGTTATGAAACTTTAAATGCGTTTTACTCAAAACTTCATTTTCACACTCTAGGTCCCTTTTCTCGGAGAAGGTCACATATATGTCTCTTAGATATATACTCGAAGATCACCTGAGCGAAAAAATATTCCCATATATTTTGCCACGGCATGTGCCACTTGTATGTGGAAGAAGAAGCCTTTGATCTCCTTAATGTAAGTTTTAACAGATCATCAAACTTTCATCAAACTTTCATCAAACTTTCATCAAACGTGAGCTGATCGTTTCCGACTTCTTAGCAACTCTATTTTCATGCGGTAAAATAAGTTATACCTTTTGAGCAGTGATGGGTAAGAGAGATATAGAGGTAAAAGTGAAACTTGTTGAACTATGATAATAATTTAAACTTTGTTAATTACAGTTAAAGTGACTTCCTGATCATATAAACTACTTATATTAAGGATAAATAATTGAAAAAAGGGGTATGTATTAATTTACACAATCCAGTGTTCGAACTATTAACAAAACAGTAACTTCGTGTAATATTTGTTAAAAAGTACACGTAAGACATTGTGGACCTTTTCATTTGCAGGGATTGAATCCGCTGCAGCATTTCTTCAGATTTAAGTCTTTTTGTGATGTGGGTATTTTGTGTGGTCTGAGAGACGTGGGAGATTGCAACATTGGATTCCCTTCCGCCAAGAATATTCGAGGAAAATTGATATATTCACGACTGTTTGAAAAACAAACTTGCTAAAATGTTACACAGTCGTCAATAACAATAATGCGCGTGTAGGCAAGATCGCAAACCGCTGTACAGGAAAAATGCTGTGGGTTTGAACGAAATTAAACATTTTATGTCATATTAAATGTGCATATAAACACCGCAGTGCGCAAAACGATATATTCTCAGCTGAACTGCTGCAGTGGTGGGACCATTGCTCGAGCGGTATAATGGTATAATGGTCTCACCACAGCTGATACAACCGAGCGTAGAGGTCTGAGTGCTATTTTAAAATATTTTAAATTAAACCAAAATTCAACGCGGAAGGATCAACGATGGTCGCTCATAATGCCGCCACCAATGTCAGAGCAGCGTACCAATGAGGTATGCGGAAAGTCAACGGGCAGCTGCGCTGACGACTATCAACGTGGTCATCATCACCAGCATACTAGCACACTGACGCGTGTGATCCACGGCAAGGTGACAGTGCAGGCAGTTCGCGCTATAAATGCACACAGTACGGGCGGGTGTTAGTGAGACGCCAAATTTGTTGACTGTCTCGCTGTTTAAAAGAATGTTTTAATTTTGAAAATTAAATTTGAATGTGAAAATCGAAAAGGAAAACGAAAAGAAAATTACATCTTCATGTCTATGTTTTGCTTTTGGCAGGCGAACCACCACAAGAATAAACGCTAATAAACCAGAAATTAGAGAAAAGTAAAGAATACATTTTGTATTGAACATGGTTATCGATACAATTTGACATTCGCCAGACGCGAACAAATTCAAACAAAAAGAAAAACACGGCACAAAAAAGCCAAAAAGGGAGAAAGAGAAAAACAAACAAATATTGTAGGAATAACAAAGCCAAGTCAATGGTTTCCCATTTACACCAGCGTATATCAAAGCAGCCATAAACACCTCTGCGCTAGTCCAATGGGGGTGCGTGTGCATGCGCCCACGAAGACGAGAACTTGCAGCACCGAAGCATGCCCGTACGAGCAGAGCTGAAAGATTCACACGTTCATGCAATTTATAAACATAAACAAATGGAATCGAGGCGTGTTGCGCGTCGGGGCTGAGCGCGGCCCAGCAAGTCTCCACAGTTTATGAGCTGGAAGCAAATTTCTTAGCGCATGTTTTCAACAATTTTGCATGTTCACTTTTACGATAGTTGAGGTGAAATTGAGCGTGTTGCTTCTGTTGTGATTGCCGAACATTTGGAAAGCATGAATTGCATTCGACTTGAAATGTTATAAACGCGTCTGTAATGATTCCCATAATAATTTCGTCATCATCATCATCATCGTTATCATGATCAGCATCATAAAAATCAGAGGCACAAACATTGCAACTAATTTTTGGCAAGCATGTTTCATTTTTACACATATTGGTTGCTGTTGTTGCTGTTGTCATTATGTTGTTTGCAAAATTGTTTTTGGCAAGACTGGGTTCTTCCGATGACGTTGTTAATGTATTTTCGCTTCTAGTATTTTGCTTTTGTAATGTGCAAAATGTGTCAAAATATGGTCGAGAAATTGTAGCATACCGCCAATAGCAAAACGACAATAAATGTCATATGACAAAAGTAATCAAACTACGGCGACCAGTCCCAAACGAAAAACTATGCAGAAGTGGATCGAAAATTGTGCAAATAAATTATCATCATTCTCGAAAAAGCACACCAAAATTTGTCATGAGTCCTTATGGCAGTGATTGGACCAACTTTGTTGCATGAAATACAAATTTCAATGTTAATTTGCCTAACTAAGGACAACGGACACTCGGACAACGGACGAATAGTAAATAAAACTGATGTGCAAGCAGTGCATGGGTATCTTTTCAACTCAGTTCTACATGGCTCTCACTTCACATTTCTGGCATAAGTATCATTTAGAGAAGAAATTTGTGTATATTATTTTGTTACACGCTTCTGTCTACTGTGAAATTGTTACCCGATTAGAAGTACTCGTAAGTAAATTGGATCTGGTTGAATTTCACCGTAATTTGTGAGATGCTGCTCTATCAACTCCCGGAATAGAATTTAAGACTTAACTACGAGATGGATGTCAGATTCAGCTTCGCTGCTCTTCAAGTTTAGAGGAAATTTAAATCATAATATTATTGTACTAAATTGTATCACTTCATGTTGTTGGGATAATTTTACAAGGTTTAGCCTTAATCTCCCAAGTTGATCGTAATTAATAATAAAAATAATAATTATATGAAAATCCACAATTATTTATAGGAATCTGAGAACAGAAAACTGCTTTATTTCTGAACGAATTCTAGGAGAATTATTCTTTGTTTAGGGGATGTTCCCACAGTGACGGTAAAATGCTTCAGCCATGTAATGGTAAGCGTTCAGTCCCACGATAGTTGATCACCGCATATATTTACGATGGAGTCAATATAATTTAAAAATATTTAAAGTATTTAATTATTGAAAATTTTACAGCAGCGATTGCACAATTTATCCGACAAAGCATACAACTATCAAATGAGTGACAAGACTCAGATATTTTCAAAAGTACAATTTGTTATTACACACAAAATAACTTTTTGTTATAATAACAAAAATAACTTTTATAACAAAGAAAAAAAGAATGCCATCTATTGGCCCCAAAAATCTGAAATATCAGGGCGTGATTTTTCATTATTCCACGTTTAGGTTATTGGCTTGTACAAAAACAATAGAGATTAGTTTAAGCCTTCAAAAGTGTGTTCGGACGCGGAATATTTATGTATATATTCTAGAATAAGATGATGTCAACTATGGCATAACCGGAGGGGAATTGGGTGGAAATGTTACTAAGTAATGAGAGATGTTGAACACCTCTTAGTCACGTAAATACTCCCACTTTATAATGTATTTGAAGACGAAACTTCTCAAGTGCGTCTTAAATCAAATTTTGTCATTCACAACGAATTATTTTGCTCTCATCATTAGCATCTTTATTGTCACTTCGTTATTAATTATAGTCCACAGCAGCTTGCAATAACTTATTAAATACAACACAAACAAAATTCACATACCCGTACGAATAATCGTATAATTAATTGATACTTTAAGAACTGATGTCATTTCTCCACATCTACATTTATTGAACACAGCTTTACACATTCGACATTCGTTTGGACCTGGCATTACATACACACTAAATAGGTTAATGCAAAATAACAAACGAAACTGCCCAACTTAATAACATTCCAAGTGGGCCCCAATATACTGCTGAACCTACCTCAGCACAGCCAGCAACCACAACAATAACAACAACAACAGCAACAACAGTGATGTAAATAATTGTGTAAACGTTCCAGCCCAGATGAGCTCAGATAACAAACCTCTCGGTAAGAAACAAGAAAGGTTGTGTGGATATGGTATGCATGAGAATGAAAACTGTTATAAAAAACCAGTCAACTGTTATAAAAAAACCAGTCAACTGCAATAGTAAACCAGTGGAGAAGGCTGTTGTCGGTTACAACCAACTGTGAGAATACCCTAAGAGACTGCCTTTCACACATTTTATTGTGTTTGAATGGTGTGCATTTCTACTTAATGAGAAGGCGTGTCAATTGATACACCTAAACCACACATAGTACAAAGATTCGCACTTCAATTAGGAATCAGGCAAAATTTTGCTGTTGAAACTTTGGAACCGAAGATTTAAACATGTCAATAGAGGAAATTTCAGTTGAGTTATCCTGTTAATTTCAGTAATCATAACTTATAAATCATGTCAAATCTTATGCGGAAATCATGTCAGATCCCGCTCAATCTCTGTATATGGCTATTCATTTGAAGGAATACATTTGAAATTGTATTCATAAATCCTGCAAGTGTCTATCGGATTGAACATTTGTGAATACTGGGTGTGGTAATCTATATACACGTCAGAATTGATATAATCAACTAAGCAACAATTGGAATTGATACCAAATTTATTATTTTGCTGTTAATTAAAGCGATGCTGACGTCTTTTGAAATGATGAGTTCACAGTTGTATATATGGGAGGTGGGTGGTATATTTAACTGATTTGGCTCATAGAGCAATGTAATTCAGTCTTATAGCACAGGCAATATTCAGGATTGCACTCCCAAGAGTCGCGATTTTATATTTTTGTGTTCTTAACGTAAATACCAATGCAGGCAATGGCAACTTTCAGCTTTGAGAACGGTGTTGTTATGTGGCCAACTTGTTTTCAGTCAAACATGAACTACGTGACATAATTCAAAATATTGCATAAATAAATTGGTTCAAGTTCATGTCAGTTCCGCCCAGTGCATTATTTTAATCGTGATATGCGGCTAAAGAATATAATTTTTGAACTTCACACACTAAGAACTACCTTTGAGGATATCATTTATATGGACATTAGAAATTCAGCTGAGGAAAAGTGAAATTTGAACAAAGCCATTGTAAAATTGTAAAGGGAAAGTAATGGAAGCAATAGTTTGGTGCAAATTCTTTTGTTCAGTATCATCCTTCTATAATTTCGTCCCGTCCATATAAGAAATACCCAAATTTTAAGAGAGCGCATACCCAGTCGAATTGGTTTATATCAGAATTACTAATTATACAATATGTTTCACTGTGTGCATTACAACAACAAAGTCAATACACAAATCATATATTACACAAACATAAATTTTGATTCACACTCTGCCCTTGGTTCGATAATGCTTCGCTCACGCTCAAATAAGTAATCATTTTCTTATTTGTAATACGTGTGTGCATGCTCTCAGGAACCAGCCTAAATCCTAATATGATAACATTGATATGATAACAATTATAGGAATGAATAGAAGTGCTTTTTATAAATTCGGTTGATGGTGTGAATTTTTTTTTGTTATATTATCGGTCCCTCAGTTCTTTATGGAATGCTATGGCAGTTAATGCTTATTTAATTTTTGAATGTATTGAAAGCATTTTATATTCACTTTTCTCCATTATAGTTAAAAGTTATAAAAAGAGTAAAGAACAACATATTTTTACGATTTACAGTATCAGCTTTTTGCTGATGGATATTAAAAATGTATTTGGGTATGCAATAACTCTGAACTTATCTCTATTCTTCCATGAAAAGGGTCAGTTTCCTATAGTCCTTAAAAAAATACTTTACTCGGGCTGGAGCGGATCCCCATTAAACCGAGAGCAGCATGGAAGGATGTTTCAACCGAGATCGGACCAACAGTGCGAATCTATACTAAATATATGTATAAATATGCAAAACCATTTTGTCTATGAGACTACACCAAGCCACTATTATTCATTATTTTTGGTGGAAGATACTTGGTCCAAACCATATTGGTGGGCACGGTCAAAAGTGTTCTAAGTCGCTTTAGTAAAGGTTTTTTATATTAAAATTTATATCCCATTTATGGCCAATATTTGGTAAATGCCTCAAGCAGAAGAGAAATTTTGATCTGCCTGGAAAAATGTGAAAAATGGCTTAGAATAGTTGGAAGAACTCTGTATTATATAGAGACACATCCTAGTTTCTATGTGAGTTTTTTCATGAAATAATTTCCGGATGTGAATCCACTGCCTTAATCTGCTCACATTAAGAATAATCAAAGATAACTCCTCTAGTTGAATCACTTTCATAAATAGCACACCCGAAAGAATTAAATGCTGTGCTTAGCATATTTCTAATGTAATGATGTAGTCCTAAATATGAACATGTTTGTTTGCATGTACACATTATACACAAACATACGGTTAATAGAATTTGAGGGGGACTATATTACATATGTTGAGCATCTATTTTAGGATAATGTATGAGTTTATGCAGCCGATATGTATGAGTAATATTATCATTAGAGAGTATATAGGATGCATAGGCCAATAAGAATTCGTGTTATTAGTAAATGCTTACTTGAATTCCAATAATGATTGACCACAGATTTGTTTATTCATAAGAAGAAAAACAATTATAATCGCAGTTGTCTTTCAGTTCAATCTGAACACGTTTAGTCACGATTTGCGACGCTAACTGAAAGGTAGAAAAGAAGTTAAATACTCGTATCTAATTTTTCAAATCACAAAAGGAAAACTGAATTGTGTTGGACCAGTAAAAATGCAGTTCATGGTCTGTAGCTGAACTAGTTGTGACACACACGCAGAATTCAGCTAAATTTTGTAAGGTGAACTACACCTCTGAGCAACTACTGCAGACGATAGTGCAACCGTTATTGGAATTGGTACTTGGCGTAATAAAAAATAGGGGATACAAATAACCATTATGTTATGGATGATAACAACCACTAAGCACCTGTACCAGTATTGCTTCAAAACGGCCACAACCAATATTTAAATAATGGAAGAACCAATAAAACAATCACCATTTTCAGTTCTTGCTTTGATTTCTTCTCATCCAAATGAGGGAATAGTCATATTGTTACTCTGTATGAACCGTGCTTGATTCACGACGGCTGATCAGCAATAATTGAGTATTGATCTCTAAATTGGTAGGATACCAAGAGACGGAACTAGCGTGTTGTGAATAGTATAGACACTGGATACATGTCAAAGATGTCCCTGGCTATTGTTAGAAATGAAAAACAAATGTAAATATACACACAGACCGGGAATAACTGGCAGCATATATTTCTATGTATCTACTTCTTGAGATATTACTTGAGTCATATGGCGAGCACTAGCACCTGGTCATTTGTTCATATATTGTATCACTTGCTAAATCCAAGATGTATGGGGCAAATAAAGACTTTTGCTTCTTTATCTCTAAGCTCCTTGCTTGAAATATGCAAACATGTCTGATGGCCACCCTGACCGACTGTAAATTCCCACTTAGAAATGAGCACGAATTGTTTTCATCATATGCACCACCCGATCATATCGAAAGGGGAAAAAGCGTTGCGCGTTGTGATTTATTTTTATAAAATACGAACTAACTGCACCAAGCCCAGCGATGCCCCAACACCCCAAGAGGTGGATGCCACACTAATCACCTTTAGTCACTCACAACTTGGGTGCAAAAACAAAATAGAACAAATTAACATGTAGTAAATATACAAGTATCACAAGCTCAAATTTGGGACCTTTTTGGTTTTTTCAAACTTTTTGTTTTTCTCTAATTTTATTTCCCAAATGTTCATAGATATTTTTTATTTTCTTTATATCACAACTTCAGCGCTCATGCTCGGCACGTCTCTTCTTTCGTTGAGCATCTGTGTTTAGAGGTCAGAGGTTACGGCGCGTTTATGCTAAAAAGGTTCACTATGACTGCTTCTATTCCCATTTGCGCTTACATTTTCTTAATGCATTTGAGCTTCTCCCCCGCTCCTGCTTCACTGGCACATCATTCGGTTAGCCTGGCACATTTATTAGAAACAGCTACATAGGCCGAATGGCGTTCCCCTCTACGTGTGGCGGGCATGCACGTCGTTGACCGGCAACGATTGATATTTCTCACCACAGTTGTTACTATTTTCAAAAAGTATCACAAAGTCGTTGTTAGTTTATTTGCACTTTTTATTATGCGAATGGAAACACAAAAAATTTAAATTTTTTTTTTTTTATATGTATTTTTATAACACTGCGCGATCCGTTGCACCAATTGCTTTCATCGACAAAGAAGAGCGATCACAATCCGCTCACAAATGCTGTTCTGAGTATTGTTGAACCCGCGCCGCGGACGGTGTGCATTCGTGTGGTCGTTCGTTCGCGATCAATCGTTTCAGCTCGTGGTGTCTTTCGCACGAAGGCAGGCAGGCAGGCAGCTTTACACTAGTTTACGACACTATTTTCTCGTTGGAATTTATACATTTTCCAATATCACACGCAGTAGTGTGTTGAATAACGTTGTGCTAACGTTTCAATATGAAATATATGAATATTATTTTCCAATTTTTATCCCTGTTCCGATGCTGACTTTTTGCTGGTAGGCTGAAACCTATCGGGAATTTATATTTTCCAATTGAAGTATTATTAAATAATATAGTTAACACAGTTTCAACATACAGACGACAGACGCCGACGGACACCAACGATCACGACCAACGAAACGACACACTCGAACTGAACCGTCGTATTTGGCAGCTAGAATTAGCCACTGTCAGTTATTTGTTGTTGTTATTATTGCTATTTTTCGCATTTTTGTTATGTATTTATTCTTTTTTATTCTAATAATTTTTAGGTCTTCTCTATATTCATGTCTAGAGAGAAAGCACATTTCACTTTTACCGCTCGCTGTCGTGCTCAGCACAATTTTTGTATTTTCACACTACACACAAAGGATTAGGGTACATTAATTATGCTTGTTGCGAAAGGTAGGTAGGAGCATACATAGATTGCATGGAATTCGATTTTATTTATTAACTAATTATGAGAAGGTATAAATACAATTATAATTTTTAATTATGGAATTGCTTTCCAAAAAGAAGCCCCTCCGAAACTTTACATACTCGTATTTATGTAACTTTACTTTTTCATAATCAGAAATTTAGAGGTATGTGTCGTTTATACCACCAAGGTCAATTAAAGGTCAGATCTTCCCTATTGCTAAGCAACTTTGCGAATTAGGAGAGCCCTAGTAAAAATATGGGTCATAGAGTACTGCAGTAGGTGTCCTCAAAGTTCCGATATGTGTCCGTCTGCAGGATCTTAAAGCACTTTTTTCGGTGTTTTGTAAAATCTCAAATTTACTGTTATTTATTTATTTCTTTTGTACTCGTGAGTGTTCATTTTAAATATGCTGAAAGTGAAACGTTTGTGGAAACTTGTAGAGTTTTTGTATATCTACAGTTAAAATAAAGGTGGATGGATGGCATTCGGGCGAGGTAGCGCTACTAACACTTAGTGTGGCATAAGTCGACTACTCTGTCATCAAACATTCTGCAGTTCTGTTCGAAAAGCTCAGTTTAACGGCGAGGAGTGCGATTTCCATGGTGAGAACCTGCGATATCGTGATAGCTAACGAAAACTAGAGAAGGGAACGGAGGAAGAGATAATCTAATAAAAATAGCCATTAAAATTTATACCACGGTACATGTTGTGAATACGACTCACTCAACGATCCTCACAGCTGTCAAAAATTGTATGCGAGAATATAAATTTCTGAGCAAAGTTTCAGACAAAAATCATGCAAATTCAAATAATTTATAAATTTCATTGTGTGACTCTCTGAAATATAAATAAAGTTGTAAATGTGCTGGATGGAAAACACGTGGAAATTTCGGAAATATATATACAAAAAATAGCTGTTAGAGAATATAACGCTGGCTAAGGGAATTTCTTGTGCCTTGTTGACCACATACAATATTCTATTCTAAAATAATTGTTTGAGAACTTATCAGAGATTATACACCAACATATATATATATTCATATATATATATATATATATATATATATATATATATATATATATATATATATATATATATATATATATATATATATATATACATATATATATATATATATATATATATATATATATATATATATATATATATATATATATATATATATATATATATATATATATATATACGAGGTGTGATAAAAAAATAACCGTTATTTTCATCTTTTCGTGAGTTACGTATGTTCGATGTCCGCATTTTTTTTCTGTTATGTTGGTACACATGTCTTTAATATATGTTGGCAATACCAACCATTTTGGATTGTCAGTTTGTTTTTGACAGATAAAAAGGTTAGTCGTGATTTTGTGTGCTCTTCGATTTTGTACTATTCGAAAAAATGGATCAAAGAAACTGTATTCAGTTTTGTGTAAAAAATGAAATTAAATGCGCTAGGACATTTGAATGTTGACTGTGGCCTTTGGCGAGTCTACTATGAGCAGAACATAAGTTCAATTGTGGTATAACCGGTTTAAGGAAGGCCGAGAAGATGTCAATGACGATTCTCGTCCTGGTCGCCCGAGCACGTCAACAACCGTTGAAAACATTGACGCAGTGAAGAAAATGATTTTGGATAATCGTCGAATCACTATCAGAGAGGTTGCTGATGATGTTGGAATATCGTTCGGCTCATGCCAAGCAATTTTTACGGATGTTTTAGGCATGAAACGTGCGGCAGCGAAGATTGTTCCAAAAATGCTAAATTTTGAGCAAAAACAACGTAGCATGGACATCGCTCAGGAGCTGTTGAACATCGTCAACGACGATCCAGATTTCCTCAAAAATATCATAACTGGTGACGAATCGTGGGTGTATGGCTATGACATTGAAACCAAACCCCAATCATCCCAATGGAAACGCCCAAATGAGCCAAGACCGAAAAAAGCACGTCAAGTTCGGTCGAACTTACAGGTTTTGCTGACAGTTTTCTTTGATTGCAATGGCGTGGTGTATCATGCATTCTTGCCACAAGGTCGTACGGTCAATAAGGAATACTACCTTGAAGTTATGCGCCGTTTGCGAGAAGCAATTCGTCAGAAACGCCCAGAATTGTGGAAAAACCAATCATGGATTTTGCACCATGATAACGCACCAGCTCACACATCGATGCTTGTGCGTAATTTTTTGGCCAAAAACCAAACCGTTATCATGCCTCAACCACCGTATTCACCGTACTTGGCCCCCGCTGACTTTTTCCTCTTTCCAAAACTGAAGACACCGATGAAAGGAAAGCGTTTTGCTACGATTGAGGAGATAAAAGAAAAATCGAAACAGGAGCTGTTGGCGATCCAAAAAAAGCGTTTCAGAAGTGTTTCGAGGATTGAAAAAAACGCTGGCATAAGTGTATTATATCTGAGGGGAATTACTTTGAAGGGGACAAGATAGTTGTTGATGAATAAATAAATACTTTTTGAAAAAATTGAAAATA
This sequence comes from Clusia tigrina, assembly GCA_920105625.2. Lineage (NCBI taxonomy): Eukaryota > Metazoa > Arthropoda > Insecta > Diptera > Clusiidae > Clusia > Clusia tigrina. Next base: position 183,165,005 of record OV050031.1, read on the forward strand.
ACGGTTATTTTTTTATTAAACCTCGTATATATATATATACATATATATATATATATATATATATATATATATATATATATATATATATATATATGAATATATATATGTTGGTGTATAATCTCTGATAAGTTCTCAAAAAATTATTTTAGAATTATATATATATATATATATATATATATATATATATATATATATATATATATATATATATATATATATATATATATATAACGAGCAATTGAAGTGAGCAACAAATCGTCTACTACTTCTAAACAAAATTTCCTGCATTCCAAATTTCAATGTTTTTCTAGTCTCACTTTTACCATATACTGAAGCGTTTATTATTATTTCTATTATTACACTTTATTTTAATAGATTGTTTAAGATCTATTCCACTGTTGATATTTAGTTATACAAATTGGAGGAAGTAATCCTGATGAAGAATATCCGCTTAAATCTAATTCGGAGCATAATATCGAAGATTAGTGGATTGAATTAATTTACTTTGGGCAACTGTTGGTCCTCAAATGTAATATGAATTGCAAATATAATCCATTAAATCTGAATCTCAAGTTCCAGTATGATCTGTCCGGTATGTAATTCTTAAACTGTATAAAATATATATCAAGTCAGGAAGGTGTGGAGACACGAACAGTAGTAAATCTTCTTTGCCTATAAACATCACAGTATTTATGGTCTGAAGGTGACATAAATATTAATAACTTTACGGTGTAGCTGTCAGCACTTTCGACCTACTTAGGGGAACAGACCATAAAAATATGAACCTAATACTACTCCTATAAGCGCTACGGCAATCAATGTTAGCGCAGGTATCACATTCACAGTATTTTCGTTGTGAATTTAGTTTAGATGTGATCAACAGTATGCGGTGTTCCCGCTCATATATCAAAGAGTGAGAGAGAGAGAGACATAGAGAGTTGTGTTTTTGGTGTTTTATATTTTGTTTAATTTTACTCCCACTCACTAAATGAACTGCAACCGCACCTGGTGATCACGATTCGTACACACTCCACCACAGATCTATAGATTTAGTTTTTCTAACTGGCATACATCACGTATAATTAGTGTATGACACATGTCGGAGACATCCTTACGAGAAGACAAGTTTTCATTCGTTTTACATTTTGCAACATGGAACCTGGAATTGAACGCCTCCCTATTTTATGGAAAACTGAACTGCAGTTCCTGAAGAAATTAACTGTTTTTTGATTTGAATTCCAAATCAGCAATGGGAATGCATTAACATTGAAAGTAACCTTGAACTGATTCAATCAATTACAGCAACTGACTGGTTTAGTTGCATCACATAGAATCAATCGAAGTGACTAAAATCTGGTTATTACCAGTTATTCTGCTTTTTCATTGATTGGAAGGAATATAATCTTTATTATTATACCATACCTCTTTTTTAATACAATTTGTTAAGAGTTGTCTTGTGTACCATTTATAAATTGTATCCTTATGACTTTAATTCTATAACAAGATTTCAGAATGTGATTTACTTCATATTACAAATATGTTGATTTGACTAAGTTGTGATATTGCTTAATATTTTTCTATAATTGGGTTTTTACTGCTTTTGTGCTAAATAATTCAAAAATTATTGCCAGTTTTGCTAACGTCTCGTTGTCCTTTTTAAACTATTTCAAATTTCTTTGTTTGGAAACTGGAAATGATCAAATTATCTTAAACAGTAATTTTCCAAATACTCTACTAATGACTTCAATTTCTTAAATATATAATGCCAAAAAAATAATATATTCAAATTTTGAAGATTTTAAGATTTTTTTTATACACAATTTCGTGAAGTAATTAAATTTACTTGAAGCCATATGAATTAATTGAAGCCAATTGAAGACTTAAGCCAATTATTTGCATCTTTCTTTATGAGTGACTTGAATCATTATTATAAATTAATGAATGCGCCTTGACAAGGGATTAAATCAAATGAATGGAATTCAATCACTTCAGACAGTGTATCAAATCGGAAAATAAAAATTTACTGAAAGAGTGCAGTCCAAAGTATTTATTGATTTAATCTGACTGCAATGAATGCATCACTAAATGAATTCTTTATTTCACAGCTCTGGCAATGAAAACCCTTCTTGCTGTTTCTATTGTATTCCAGTAGTGACATTAAAAATGTAATCGAGAATCTCTGTGTTTGAAATTAGCGCACATACGAGTAGGTTTCGTCATTTCCGTTAAATTCATAATTTCACAGTAACAGTAATATGAGGTACGTTCACATTCTTATCCGGATGTCATACCACCGACTGCAACCTAAGTGTAGATTGAGTTTTTGCTGTCTTTTAATTCTTCCACTTTAATAGCCTTAAACTAGTTGTTCTCAGTTTCCATGTATCAAGACCTGAACCCTAATTTGTTTTCATATTATCTCTAGAAATCGGTTTTCAATTCGTATGCTTTAAATAATGAATGTTTTCTTAATTAACAGGGCTGTGGAGCCGTAGTTTCGCAGTCGCTGTTCTTTGGGTGGAGTCCGAATCGGAGTCGGAATGTTTTTTATGAGTAGTCTGAAAATGAAAATGAATTGGAGAAACAGCACTCGTATTTGAGTACCTGGAAATATAGCTATTTAGGTTTGTTACGATTATTTGTGCTTACGAGAATTAAATAAAAGGAAATTGTACATACTCTATAAATATTAGGGATCTTCAGATGTATTTAGGGTCTTATTATAATATAAGTTGGAGTCCGGCTGAAAAATTTTAGTGTTGCAGTCGGAGTGTGGACGACTCCACACCCTTGATAAAAAAGCATGAAAACATGAATTAACTAATAAAAAGCCTTTTATTTTTTACTGTTTCAATTATCTACTAAAAACTCGAAAGTTTACATACGATTCAAACACAGAAAAGGGGAGATTAGTTGTATGGTTCCACTTTCGAAAACATTTTCTTTTATCTTCTGGGCACACAATAACAGCAAAAGTTGCAATTGCCAAATGTAACAATCAGCTTAGCGTGCCAGTACAACATAAAAACAATGTAACCACACTCCCAGCTCAGGCGTGTCTGCCGTGCAGCGACATGCCAAACGCCTGCAGACCAGCGAGCAGACAAACAGTCAATTATGAAAATCTAAGAAAACGAAAATAAATCAAAGTCGTGAGTGTTCCCTGCACAGAGAGACGGAGGCTAGTCCTCCTCTTTATAGATTGTTTAATTGTTGCTGCTGTTGCTGTTGCTGCCATATCTGTGTTTCCTCTCTTCAAAATATTTTTGCATATTTTCGTAATAAAACTTAATAGTGAAAATGATTTAAGCAGCCTCTGGCATTTACGAGATATTCCGCGAACAAACAAAAGTGCATTCGCGCACTGGCAGCTACAGCAGCGAGATGCTTAGCTGTATGTCACATTCATCAACTTTCATTGGTGTTTTCTTTAGCAGAGATCGAAAGCTTCCGGGAGGCCAACTGTTCAACATGTCTTTGCTTGGTTTCGGTAGAGGTAAAAGTAAGTAATATTCGAGCAGACCAAACTATTAACTCGATCCAAAGTTGCTGTTGGGAAATGTAACACTCGCCTTACTAGTTGCTAAATGAGCAATGTGCGATGCACTGTTTACTTTCCTGCCACTTTAATAATTATAACTGAGCCATTTTAAGTAAAACTAATTGGTTCTCCTCTTATCTTGCTCCTGGTAATTAGTTATAATATTTATTGTAACCGTTAACAAATATTTGTGATTGTTAGCGTATATTTATGAATCTTGGAGAATATTTCGTAATTCGCCAAGGGTATAATAGTAAATTAATTTAAAATTTTATTATGCAAAATGTGTTTGAAGTTTTATTAAATAAGTCAAGAAATATAATTTAACTGGAATACCACAGAGAAATGGATTTCAGAAAATTCTCCATTTGTGACTACAACCTCCAGTTGTGAAAACTAAAAGTGTGGATCTCTCTGAACTCACTAAACGACAGAGCAAAAATATGTTTCTGATATAAAAACATTTAGAATCATAATTCTAGGGAGTACGGGCAGTCGGGTAGTTAGTTAATATTGCTTGAGATTCTGACAACTTGACTATTTGACACCTTTTTCTACCCTATGATAGTGGACAAATTTAGCTCCGTAGCATGGAATACAAATGGTAAATTTAAGTTTCAAATATTCTTTGGAAAAAATAAAATCGAAACTGTTCCATTTTTTCGTGTTTCGGAGAATAAATTTATTAATTTCCTTTGAGACATAGTTAGACTAATGAATGCCTGCTAAGGTGCGATTGTGAAATCTAATGTCCTTGGATCTGAGCAAAGATGCATGTCAATGATTCAACTGTAAGAGCCTTGGTATAAATACTGAACTTAAAGAGAAACCTTGAGCTTTGAATCAACTGGGTCTGGGTTTGAATTTATTGAATTCAAAAATTTATTAATAGGAGTGATTTATGTTGAAATAATGAATTATGAGTCAAAAGATTTGGCTCCATGGGCTTGAGGTTTCGAGTCGAATAGGAATGTGTGGTACAAAATAAGCAATATGAAGTCATGATATGAGTGCGATTTGAACTCACGAATCACGGATACCAAAAAAATAATATTTGATTCTAACTTGAATTACTTATTTGGTCTGGGGTTTTCGTAACTAAGCCACAATATTAAATTGTTCAATAAAAGGAATAACTCAGTATAATTCCGGTTGTTAAAGAATTAATTCCTATATTAAGTTACTAATTTTTCCGAGTCAAAATTTGTTGAAGAAATAAACCCTGTGCGGAACTTTTTCGTATATTTAACAGTTCTAAACACAAGTCCAAACATTTTCCAGGAGTCTTCAAGGTACACATTTTATGAATAGTTTTCGATGTTAGTGTAAAAGTGCATTTTATAATTTAATACCCACATTAACTCAACACCGAAGTTCTTTGGCATTTTACATATTGGACATACTTGGGCAAATTATAATGGATTGCTTTAGTCCCCCTTCAGCGACGTTGTCAAAAAGTATAAATTTACTTTAAAAAGGACAGTTCTATACGACCAACTGATAGGATTATATCACAATAGGACAAGAATGTGCCACAATCAGACTAATTTCTGCTTTATATGTAAATAAGCAGAATTGTCGTATGTGGAGTGAGGACTAATACAGAATCCGTTGAAGATTGCGCAGCATTTGTCAAAAAATACATCGTTTGTTGTGGTTTACATGCTGATGGTATCTTCCTTCTTCAATTATGAAGTTGGAGACGCAATTACGATCATAGTAGATTTTTCAAAATAAATCTTACATTGGTCGATACGAGACGTTGTTGCTCTTCGTGCCATACCAGCGTCTGCAACTGCAACTTATGGAAACCACAGATCGATACAGGCGACAAGGATCTTTTGGCACTTTTTGATAATTTCCCGAGGCGCAACTTGAACTCACAGATGTTAATAAATAAGCAGCAATAATGACTTTGGAGGATTTACATAGTAAAATTGATTGAGGTTTAGAAACAGTTGCATGAGTACAATATGCCTTTAAAGCACAAATGCCACAACTTGGTTCTACTAATAAAAATAAGAATGAGCAGGTATAACACGCTTAAGAAACACCCTTTGCTAAGGAGTTGAAATTGAACCCAGAACTAGATTACTGTAGAAATTTGTATGTGTTTGAAAAAATTGTCCCAACAACATTCGTTTTTCTATGGTTTGAATTGACTGCGAATACTGGATTTGGAATTCTGTTGAATAACTGCAATGGGGATAGAGAAACCTTTAAAAATTGAAATGTTTTTGAACATCGAAAGAATAGAGAGAAATATTTAAAAAATCTTTTTTATATTTTTGTTTTCAAATATTTCAATTTCCAGTTTTGAATCACTATTCGGATAACACGCAGGAGAGAGTTTTGAGTTGGAGTTCCTCCTTCGTTTGTCGCGCAATATTTCTATTCCTCGAACCACACACATAAATTGATTCACTCTGGACAACGCACAATCACACTAAATGTTTATAAATTTACTATGCAAATTTCTTATACTCACAACTGATCACAAATGCGCGCCACAGTTATTAAAGTATCTTTTCAGATACTCGTACTAAAACGCTAATTGTATCCAACTGCGATTAGTTCACTTATGTATATTACTGGCGTTGTTTTTATTTTTTGTCTTTTCGCAATTGTTCCTGTTGTAAGCGTTAATTTAGAACACATTCCACGCACTTCCCGTTTTGTATTGCTAATTTTACGAGCGTTTCGCGTGTGGTTTTATTTCCAGCACAGCACATGTGCGAGTGGGGGACTACGAAACAAACGCTTCTCGAGCACACACAACCACGCACACAAACACCAAATGGCTAACTGAATGAATTGCTCAAACTTAAACCGAGAGAAGTCGGGCAGCTGAACTGCATTAGGCACTACATTGATTAGGGCCAACGCGCCACTCTTCAGATAGGCAGCAATATCCACGCCAAGACGCACGTCACACCTTAACTTGCCGCCAGCGTATCTATCGCAACGCGGTCGTTTCAATGCCCAAAGCGCCTGCTGATAACCCACTCGAAATGTACACAAACTACGGACGCTCCCACCGCGATATCGTACCGCTAAACGTGGGCGTTTCTAGTATCGAATTCGATTTTGAATTGGAAGTTTAGGTTGATTCCCTCGGCGTGGCGTCGCTGGAAGTGTTTCTATGAAGGTTTGCGCGTTTTGCCTTTTACGCACCGTATAGATTCCGTTGTTTATTTCAAATTGTTTGACAATTTGCCTTTTTCTCTTGGAATTTGACAAAAAGTTCTCATATTATTCAAAAAGTAAAAGTAAACAATATTCCGTTTTTTAAACTTCAGAAATGCGGTATAGCAAAACCAAAAGTAAACAAATGTGTTTTGTGTACGATTTGTAAATAGCATCGCTCGAAATAGAAATAAAATAGTGGCGGTTCCAGATCTCCCCTCAATGTCACAGCAGATATAAGAGAATACTTGAGAATAATAACGATTAAAGTACCCATCAAGGCGATGAAACTTGGTCTCTGTTCCGTACAAATTGGAAAAGCCGAACAAAATATGAACGATGCTGCTGATGTTTCTATGGACAAACCACGGATAATTAATATGCGGGGTTGTGATATTTGCACATACGTTGATTATATCACTACTTCAGATTTACGTTGGAAATCTAAGCTACAAAATGATAACAGTGCCTTTTTGAGTTACGAACAGGGAGGAATGCAGAACACGATTAAATGGAGTGGGGAATATCTGGACTGGTGAAGTTACGTCAGTGTGAAGGTTCTGCTTTCCTCAGTTCGAGTCGGGTCTATTTGATATGGTACAGTTTCATATAATGACTTGGTACACGTTATTTTCGGTGAGGCGACTAAACCCGAGGAGCTGGTGATATTACAATGTATGTGGCTAATATTACAATGTATCTTAGTTCAATTTTGCTCTGTACTGTATTGTCACTTCCTATTCAGTAATTAACGGAGCAATATGTACAATTTCTCTATATACATGACTGCAATACTGGCGCTCAAGTAAAACGCAAGGAAAAAACATAGTATGGGAATAAATATAAATATTAATCTCAAGGGAGCATATGTAAGAGGGTATTCATCTAGAGACTTTGCTAATTCAATTAATACATTGTGCCCAAAATTATAAGATATTTTATAGGCATAATTTAAACTTTTGCTAAAGCAATAAGGTCAAAACTGCAGGAGAGAAACCCAATGCAACAGGCAAGAGGGGCAACTATTGGGAATAATGTGCCATCGAAGAATGAGACACTCGATGCTAGCAAACCTCAGAAAGAGTCACTATCGAACTGGCGCATGAGTGGTAACTGAAGTAAAACAGTTTCTGTGTAACTATGACTCAATATCCTCACATACATTTCCCATACAAAGATTGTCTACTCGTATTTCGTGGTAATCCAGTAGAGATATAATAAAGTTTAGTTTAATTTAGCCGGCCTTTAAAGTTTCTGGAAGTGAAAGAAATTTCTTTAACAAGAAAATGGAGAAGATATCGTCATTAAGAACAAAAAATTTGAAACTCCTATCATTTTTTACATACACGAGTAAAAGATGAAATGACAAATATTCATGATGGACTTGGGCCATTTTACTGTCTCAATTCCTTATTTCATTAAAGATTCTTCGAATCAATGTATTTACTTTTACTTTGAACCAGGTTTATCATATGAGCGGTGGCGGGTATGGGCACTCGTTCATTCTTGTTTGGATCAATTCTGGATGCCATTGTGCCAATTAATGTTAAAACATATTTTAAAGAAATGTAGAATGTTAGTTCAATCTATAATTTCATTCCTGAGACAGGTTTTTGATCTTTTGGAGCCAATAGGCATATAGAAAGCATTGTGGAAAATTGGTGATCCGATTTTAATTGAAATCTATTTAGAGCATTTGAGTGTTAAAACCACACAGCGTATTAAATACCAGACCAATATGCATAAGAAGAACGGGCTTGGCTACTTCGACTGAGGAACTGAGGTGCTCTTTGTTAAACACATATCACGGAAGCATACAAAGATGTGTGTTGAAATTCTAAGAGCACACAGACTCAAGTTAATCCAACTATGATATTCGTTGCCCTGCTTCATGTTATGCAGATTTTCTTCAATCAGTTCAATCCCTTGTTTCGTGGTTCCCACATTATTTGCTGCAGCCAAGACAAGATGAGGGGTATTTTAACTGCTTGGCAGCTTCTTTACATTCAAAAGAGAGGTCGAAAATGGTGGGCGGCAGACCCACGTGCGTGTGGCACGTTTATTTCACAAAAGCTGTATCTCTTCACTTTTTTGATTGCCAAATTTGTGTGTGCCTCTTAAGGACTCTTCAATGTCAGGTCTTCTCATGGCCAAGCAATAAATGGAAATTGAGATTTCTGCAGGCGCCCACAGCCCAGGCACTCCAGCGGAATAATTACACACTAATTTAATTGTGTGGCCGGCATTTACGTGTCTCCTACTGCTTCGCAGTGTCTGCTCCTGGCGTCTATTTTATAGAGACAATGCTTGGTGGTAGGTATACGAGCACCCACCCGCTATATTAATTTCTATATAAAATTGAGTGAATATAATGTTTCAGGAGTGAATATAATTGTCTATCTAAATAATAATTGTTAACCCAAATGCTGTAAAAGCTCCCCGGGCACATGCCAGCTCGCTTATCGCCCAAGTGTTCTCTGCCTTGCATCACCGTTCCTAATTTTATCTGCGCACGTATTGTTGAGCGGCTTCGTTTCAGGGCTTCCGACGTGTCTTGGCAAATTCGTGATTTATTTTCACTCAGATTTGCTTTATCTGCACGTCACAGTTGCGGACGAGCTCACATTTAGTGCTAATTAATGCTGCTATTTTTTAATAAATTTATTACTGCTTTATTACTATTACACAAATGCCTCTGAAACATGACCGGGAGTTTTTGTTGCGGTGAGGCATGTCGTAAACACTTATAATTATTTTGTAGCAGAGTTTGTGTTGCTTTTGTTGAGCCTGTTTTCGTTGTAATTATACGGAAGCCAGCACCTTTTTATGTACTCGTCTATATAATTAAAAAATGTACCAGTATTCATAAATTCATTAACTGGCTTTTTTTTTTTTTTGGGTATGGTTTCATTTTTATATTCATTGTGTGCTAAGTGCCCTTTTTTATATTGTTGGCATAAGGAACATTAATTTTATTTTATTAATGATGCTCTTTATTGGACAAAGGTTGTCAACGTCATTTATCGCAGCATAGAATACACTTGGTCCTCCTCCTCCCCGCATGACAAATACAGCATCCGTGCTTCTTCCTCTGTACCCGCGCAACCTAATAAAAACGCAATTTACATAACCAGAATCAAATGAAGCCTAGAGCAGATATTTCAATGTCATTAATGATGATTGAAAGTTGTGTGCTTATATATAAATGATTACTTCTGTAAACAATTGTGACATTAAAATTCCCCCTGTTTACTTCCATGAATGGAGTTATTGCAATAAGAATATGGTAATATACCAGTCATCCCACAGGAGCTTTGGCATAGTGTGGCCTTATAGAAACCAAATAATAATTGAAGGACTTAAATTTCTTCAAAGGAAATCAATCTCCAAACTGGTAGTTGAGCTCGGGATTTCAGTTTGACCTGCCAGGGTTCGATAATTTCATCTTGTTTAAGATGAATTTAATTAGCTTATTATTTAAATCAAATCTTTTGTATGACGAAGTTCCTAGATAAAATACAATCAACAAAAAGGATTATCTGTCGTACATCGGCGAACAAGTTGGGGAATAAAGGGGATGCGTGTTGCATATATATTAGATCGAAACCTAATGTCCTTGGTTACATTACCTTATTGTGTTGGAGATTTAAAGCACCGCGACCTTTCGATCTATTGTGCCATCAGAGTTTCAAAGTACATCTTTGAATCCTATCCTCTGGATAAACGTGATGACAAGTTTTGGCTCCAGAGGTTTCATATCACTGGCAGAGCCTTGGAAGAATCCCAAGTATTTCTTGCGGGTGTGCATGAGAGCCGGACATTGTGTCAGCATATGCAAAGATGTCTGCTCTTCCTCCATTCAGAAACTGCAGGAGCCTTCCGAGGTAACCCCCATCCTCACCATATTTGAGTTCAGTTTACAGTGTCCTGTGAATAGGCCTGTCATCATCCTAAGATTATTCTTAGAGAGATTGACGAGTGATTCGAATCATTTTAGGTGATATGACCCTAGCAGACTCTTTGATACCCTTAGGCCTGGTATGTTAGCCCAGTGCTTGTGCCTATGGTGTCCCTAAGCTGGTTGAACAGCTTGCCCTTGCCTACACCACAGAAGGGTTCTGGGCCAATAAAAGGTGTTGCAGCCCCTTTCCTTTCAAGTTCGTCGGTAATCTCGTTCCCTTCTATGTCAGTATGTCCTGGATCCCATAGAAAGGTAACTTTGTTGCGTGAGCCAAGAGCATTAAGTTTTTTGATGCACTCCCATACCAGTTTCGAATTTACCTGCTAAGAGGTAAGTGCCATAATGGCCGCTTGGCTATCCGATAATATGGCAATTTTTTTGCGCTCCTAATTTTTTTTAATGTTGAAATGTGCACATCTCTCAATAGCGTGAATTTCCGCCTGGAAGATGCTAATATATTTGCCTAGTGATTCATAGTATTTGTATCTAGGTGCAAATACCCCCACGCCGGAACCCTCTTCTATGATCTTGGACTGATCTAACCTGTAGGTTTCGCTGAGACCTCTCCATGCGATTTTGTAGCTGCACTATGTTCTTGGTAAATTGGTTTCAATAAAAATCCCAATTTGTTTCAATATCTTAAATCATCTTGCTTTGAATTAGGTCAGGTGGACGACACGATAACTGAAGCATCTTCTAGTGTTAATGTTTACATGCTGTGAAATTTTTACAATGTTCTTTTTTTTTTTTTTTTTTTTTTTTGTCGGAACAATCTAGTAAGCGCAGCACTCAGACAGAGTATATATCCATTGTACTGCACTTAAGGTTCCCTTTTACTCTGTTTTAAATCTACCCGACCTCCGAAGAAGTAGAAGTAGATCCTGTGGTGCCAAGGAGCCAAGTTGGTTACTCCTCAGCACATCAGTGCCAAAAATCCCGACCCTGATTCGAGCAAAGGCAGGGCAGACGCAAAGAAAATGGTCCGCCGTCTCGTCTTCCTCTCCACAGGCTGGGCACAGCGCACTGTCTGATATGCCAATCCTTTCCATGTGCCTAGCCCATAGAAAGTGCCCTGTCATCACGCCAACCAACAGTCTGCAGTCCCTCCTACCTAAAGATAGAAGGAACCGTGACCATCGGTCAGAGATAGCAGGTAGCATAATTTTCGTCCATCCGCAGCCTCTCTCAGCCCGCCATGCTCGCTTGTGGGTCGAAACAACCCACTTGTTTGCAGTGGCTTTGATGGCAGCGGAAGGGAGTGGCAGAACAGGCTCAGGGCCAATAAAAACAGCCTCGGAGCCCATCGTGGCCAAGGAGTCAGAGGTCTCGTTACCCGCAATGCCAGCGTGTCCCGGGACCCAAGTCAACGTCAGACTATTATGTTTTCCAACACAATTTAGCCTGGATTTGCAGGACCTGACTATCGTGGAAGTGGTGGTCGGACTATCCAAAGCCATGAGCGCAGAGGCGTTGTTCAGCGCTAATCCGCTTAGCCACAACGATGTCAACGAATAGCCTCTTGGTTCAATCTGATGCAAAAGTTGTATTCAACGAAAAGACCGATCTTGTGAAGATCATTGGAAGTAATTTCCTCTCGAACACTCCAAAAGCGGATACATCTGACTGCGTCTTGACCCAGTCCTCCGCCCCTAAAGAAGCACTGGTAGGATGAGCGTCTTGTAGAGTGTTATTTTTGTACGTCTGACGAGTACTGACTATTAGGGCCCAAGGTCTGGTAAAAAAAGAAGAGCAGCACAAACGTCATCAAATTTTCCGCTAAGATCGCACAACTAATAATTTGGTGATTAGAACTCCAGGTCACATGCTTCATCGCTTAGACATAGTTGAATCCTTCGAAAAAACAAAGCAAACACTTATATCCTCTAACATACAAGTCTCAGAAAGGCGCATCCTAAAAATTGGCTTACTCCAAATGTTGTTTTTACCACCATTTAAAATTAGCACTTAATATTTGGAACACAATTAATGGTAAACGATTAGATCGGTCGCTTCATTTTAGAAAATAGAGACATCAATTATATAATAAATGTTTAAAAGTTTTCCTGAAATTTCTTGATAAATACCACACAAATAAATAGCTACGCACGACTGAAGGAAACAATCACTTCACAAATTGTACCACAATTTTTCGTGCGTAATAAAACTGAAAAAGGAAAACGAAAGATAGAAAAAATGAAAAGAAAATCACAACCAGAACAAAGCAAGAATTCTGTGCACTGTAACTTGATAAGAGAATATTGAAGTCTGTTGGGCATACGCCATGCGACGCCTCCCCCAATAAAGTCGCATTCAACAAGAAATTGAAATCAATTCCCAACGTTACGAAGAACAATAAAATCACTGACAACTTTTCTATTGCGTTTACCTTTTGTGTGCTCAGCAAGGGAAATGGCACAATATGGAATTTCATATTTGCAAATGTGAGTACCAATGAAAAGGAGCTTCCAATGTTCAAAGCAAATTTTAGCAAGCCCCTAAGTAAATGAACAAAAAATTCGCTAACAAGTAGCGGGGAAACCAAGTGAGAGAGATAAAAAAGATCTTCAAAAGAAAAACCACACATCACAGCCTGCCACCACATATGAAAACTTCAATTTTAGGGATGCGTTTGAAGCTGTTGACATGTAAAATGGTTGCCTCATGTGCGGCAACTACTGGCACAGCATGCACAACACTTGACGAACGACAAGAACAGTCGAACGCTGAACAATGCTGTTTATGGGTCTGTTGTTGCTGCTATTGTTGTTGTACGACTCATATTGATGACGGTCGTTATGACAGCTGTGTGAAAGTTTTATTCAACCACGAACAAGACAGCCTACACACATCCTACTGATATCATCTGTTACTGCCGTATCAATATCAATGCCATCGCCTTGTCTTTGCCTCAGTGGCGACTGCTCCACCCAAGCGCCAAACTGTTGATTATATTAAATTCTTTATCGTTTGTAACAACTCTTTAGCAAGAAAGTATCTTCGTCTGATATTTCCTACAGGACATGGTAGCCAGGGCCGGTTGTGTAACTATTCTTAACACCGAAAATGAGCCCATTGGTTCGTGTTCTTACTGTTTTAGTTCCTGAAATTGCAAATAGCCCTCATTTATTGCGAATATTCCCCGCACATACAAAAGAATAATAAAATTTAAATGGTCACAGATCTCTCCTTGCTCCTGTCGTCCCTCGTGGGCCTTTCATTGCTTATTATTAGATATATTTTAATTTGACTAGTTTTGTTTTTACTTCTATATTTCTTCCAAGTCCCGATTTACTTCAACTACCACAGCGCCTCATCTTTTGCTCATTTTGGCTGTTTTTGAGATCATGTCAACACATTCTAGAATTAAGTCAATTCATGCGACGGAGAGAGCACCATCCTTTAAGCCTCATATTATAACAGAAAGAAACAGCATCACCAATGACTTATCAGAAATAGTTTATTGTATTGTGGAGAAAATATAGCAGTATTGACTCATAAAATTAGAGAGAATATGATCGCAATAGAAACCGGTTATCAATTGTTCTAGATTTATATCTACGTTATGCCAACGTTATGCCACTTTCCAGGATTCATTATACTCCTATGTAAAAAAACAATCCATTGAGTTGGGCAATAACCATAGCATCGATATCACAGGAAACACACAAATATATTATGCTACTGTTTCCAATATTAGCAGAATTCTTCCAAAAGCACATATCTGAGAAGTTGGGCAGGTAATCCTCGGTAGGGACTGTAAATGGATGTGCTCGGTATCCAAAAGTTTTGATGATAATGATGAGCTTAAAAACGCATTCGATAAATTGTACATGCAGCTCCTTAACTTGGAGAACTACATTATAATCATTTCCGTTTGAGCTCCTGAAGGAAAAGTGGCATTTTCCCCGCATACCACTACTTTATAACTGTCGCCCTGTGCAGTTCGTGTATTTGGCACGGGATAAATCCGGCTGCGGTGGCAGCTTGGTATGCAGAGTGATAGATACCTACACGTACCACTTAAGTGAGAAGTAAGACACTCCACACAAGATGGGCGCTGAGCGCTTGGCCTGTTTTATGATTATGACTTGTATTTTCGTGTGCCTGCTCCGATAAAGAAAGCGGGCACAGCTGAGCTGAGCGCTTAACATTTTAACAGCATATAAATATGTGGGTTGAGGGGCAGGAAGGAAGGAAGGAAGGAAGGCAGTTGCCAAGAGGGAGTCAATGGCGCAGAGAAAGGAAACGCTTGTGGGCAGTAGTCTCAACGGCATGTGCTAGCTTGTACGTACGGGTATGTGGGCTGGATGAGTGAGGAATTTTGTGCGTGATGAGCATTACTTTTGCTTTTATCCCTTAACTGATTTTCCTCAATTATGTACCAAAGCAGCAAATGCACAACAACAACAAAAAACAGCAAAGAGAAAAGAAAAAGCGTTTTCAGGAAAATGTTGCGTTGAATTTTTTTTTATTTTTACATTTTTATATTTTTTTACTTCTCCAAATCATACCATAAAATTGCACAGCGCGTATTTCATTTTAAGCGTACTTTTCTTGTCATTGAGCATGGAGTCGCACACACGCACACACTGCCTTCCACTTTCATACACATGGCTGTGAGAGAGTGTGCGTATGTGTGGCATATTGTGTGCTGCAGCTTACCTGCAAAATTTTTCTTCTCCATGGTTGATAAAGCGCTAACAAAGTTAACAACAACAACGACATCGAGAAAGAATTTCAAATATTGACGTGCATGCATTACGCAGGCTGCCTGCCGATAAAAGTTTGCCCAGCCACGGATTCACGTGCGATTTGTGTGTGTTTAACTTCAATTATTATCGATTTGTGTCATCATCTCATTTCATTATTGCTGTATATATTTGCTCTTTTGTACATGCGTATATCTTATCAGTATGTTGGATCCTCATTATTTATGATTGGGTTTCTGCCAGCAACATTTACCAACAGGTGCGGGGGGACACTTTAAGCTGTACAAGTGGATTCAATTGATTAGATTCAAAAGAAGTTTTTACTACTTATTTAAACATTGATTTGAGATATTACCTTTGCACGCGTATTCATGTCCTTTCATGGTATTTGTGTTGCAGTGGAATACGGAATATCTATTGGTGATCATTGGAATTGTCAATTGGCATGCCTGCTAGTTCTAAAAACAATACCAACAAAATTATACGCCGCCACTGAAACTCTGTCAAATTGCCATATTTCCCACGAATAAATGTCCCCGGAATACAGTACGCACATTATCTGCGTGTTAAACTCGTCAGCAAGTCAATAACGCTTTCAAGCATGGACGAGAAAGATCTCTCATATTGTAGGAAGTTTTTCCATCTACCCATGACAATATTTAAGAAGAAATAAGTAGAAGAATATCCGAAGAGAGTGGAAGGTGGAAGAACAATTCGCATTCAAGTAGCTGTCGTGAAATTCTTGCAGTATTATTTATCAACCGCATAGAAGCTGTTGTGCATCGCAATACTGTTCTTACAAGTAACTACTTAGTAGTATGGTCTCCATGGTCTCACAGTTCATGAGTCACGTTTTCGTACCCTGCCCAGGGAATCCCCTGGAAATGTGACTTCCAGAAGGTTTCTTTTTATTCATAAGTGTGCGAACAAATTCAAGTTTAGACGCTTCTTACAATTTCTAAAGTGGTTAGTTCGAAGGCACATTCCTATACCGACCTTGCTTATAGATCTTTACACATACAAAGTAGGTTTATAAATATAACTGACCTACTTTAGTAGCTACCTACAGCATAAAATCATAATACTAGAAACAGATTTAGTACGGTCATAGAAATAAAGATATAAGTACATGCAGGCATTCCGGTGAAGGCTTCAGTGAAAATATAAGAGTAGGTAGGTAGGTAGGTAGGAGTGGCCGCCCAGTTTGCCAAAAGCACACTTGAGCACACATAATGGCCCATTGTGATACCACGGTGTGGCGCCGTTCAAGCACTGACTAAAAAGGTTCCCATACTTGGGATGGTGATAGTCAGCGCAAGGACAGCGCCTGGAAAGGCACGACTCCCCCGTCATGTTTCAGGAAACCATCCTGATACTTTGATGAACCTGGCTATGTCCCTAATATTAATGGATGACAGCTCTGTCAGGCTTGTAAGAAATGGGGCACCAAAGGTGCGAATTCTTCTTCTGCTCAAGGATGGGCAGTGGCATAAGAGGTGGAAAACCGTCTCGTCCTCCTCCTCGAAGCCACAGCCTCGGCAAAAGTCATTTGAGGGTAGGCCCAGTCTTTCTGCGTGCTGTCCCATTATGCAGTGGCCGGTTAAAACCGACACAGTTGTCGACAGTGATACGCGATCAAGTCGAAGAAGTTGATTGGTTCTGTTTTTGTCCATGCTTGCCCAAGTTAGTCTAGCCGTGTGGCAGGATTCCTCGTTAGCCCAGGATTTGTAGGCGTCAGCCAGATATTTCCGTTTGACTTCGAGCTTGTCTGTTGCCAGTGGAATGCCGATGTTTACAGAGGGGTGAATGTCGTGCATTAGCGTGCCTGCCTTGGCAAGCTCGTCCGCCTCGCAGTTTCCCGGGATTTCGCTGTGTCCGGGAACCCAGACTAGGTGCACCCGAGAGTAACTTGCGAGCTCATTTAAAGATGTTCGACATTCATGAACTAGTCTTGATGTGGCCGTGGAGCCAAAAAGAGATTTAATGGCGGCCTGGCTGTCTGAGAAGATAGATACGTCAACTGCGCCGATATCACTACTCAGCATCCATTTGCTGCGTGGTAAATGGCCAGCTTGAAAAACGCTGCAATGGTCTGGGAGACGTAGGGAGATGTTTAAGTCCAGCTTGTCGGAATAAATACCGCTGCCGACTCTACTTCCAAGCTTGGAACCGTCGGTGTAGATTTCGACTGTTTCACCGACGATTCGGTTTTCTGAGGTCCAGTCGCTTCGACTTGGAATAGTGAGGTCGAATTCCCTGTTCAAATCGGGATAGACCGACATATAATCTATAAAGTTGGGGACAGGTGGGTCCTGATTCAGAATTGAAGCATGGCCTGTCAGGGTTATGCGCCAGTGCGAAAGAGCATTAAGTCTAATCGCTGTCAGCTTGGCTTATTGCTTAACCAGGATCCCCGAGGGGAGCCAGTGCAGCATGGCAAAAAGGGCTTTCGTAGGTGTGCTACGAAGAGCGCCAGTGATCAGTAGAGCAAATATAAGAGTGATCCTACCATAAAATGAGAACCCCTAACACCCACTTCTGCATTTACTTACGCATATCTCATCATGTCAAACCACTTTGCATAAAATTGCAAAACAATCCAAATCAAAGCAATCGATTTCAATCAAACTAAAAACGAAATTTTGCTCTACAATTAGAACATACCAGCAAAAAATAGAAAGAAGTTTGATTTGTAGTCGAAAAAAAGTAAAAAATATTTTAAAATTATTGCGTTTAGTAAGGACCTCAAGAATGGCACCCAGATTGATGGACGCATTTAAGGATAGAATTCCACTGAAATGCGCAATATTAGTGTTCGTCCAATTGGTGGTAATAACTATGGCAGTTGTACTCACCTCCGTGCATGCCGCGTACACCAAAGGCGTCGTTTTGAAACGTTTGGAACTACAAGCTCGGCAGATGGGCAGTCTTGGTGCATTTCAGAAGCAGTGCAATGATATGTGTCCTGTTTTTAGATCAGACACAAAAGATTCCGTTTCAGAAACTGACATCGCTGGAAACGAAGGTGACCTCAATTCGCCTCTGCCAAATGGAAAATTCTCTGATTTGGAATCATTGTTGCCACCGATCACTGACTCAAATTTGAAGTGCTCTTTAAAAGAAGATCCCGATGGACAGATTTGTGAGGCAGAGGAAGAGATTGCTCTTAAGATTGCTGAAATAGCAGCTGAGTCTGCGGAATTTCAGCAGCAATCCAACGCAGTTTTCGATTCAGCAGCTGTTAACGAAACCCCTGATTCCCACTTGACAGAGTTTTTGCTATGGTACTGAGGGGTGAGCACCACCGAAGTTCCAAGCCAAAATGCGTGCCATAAAAATATTATGAGTATCTGTGTCAGCAGGGTATATTGATGCCAATGGTATGTGTTTTTATGTCGACCTTATTTAGAATATTCTTTCCTTTGTTCACAAAGAATTGTTTCATGATTATCTAACCAATAAATAAATTTCTAATGTCTCCCTTTGAGTAATGACTAAAACCTTTAAGCATATACAATCCCTGATTCGGCGAATTTTGTGTCAGATAATTTGTCAATTTAATATGGGTATAGATGCCACTGACCACGTCCCATTGAGTCAAATTATACGGATTCTTTGTCAGAGTGACGTCACCAGTTTCCATTTATACACTTACTAGTAAACCAAAGGTATAGTAGTTATAAAGCAACGAAATTGTTATTCATGGTTTACAAGAAAAAAACAATTTTTTATAAAATGTGATTAAACTCTATAAAAAGCTATACAACTTTTATAGACGTTTTGAGAAAACAATATATATATATATATATTAATAGCTTTTGAAAGAAGTTGCTTGTTTAGTAACTGGGAGCCAAAGAACTCTTTATACCGTGGGAATTCTGTATTCTTTTTATTTAGACAGAATTCAGCAATTTCGTCGCCAAATTCAATTATAAAGCACAGGTTATAGCTTCGAAATTGCATAAAGAAGAGGATCAAATTTGATGAAAACTGACTCTTCAGTATGCCATTTCTCAACCATTTTACCACACCTCTATTTTTGTGCAGCGTTTCCATCCCCGCCTTTATCATTTAAATAATAAACTTGTAATATTGAACTCACAACTGGCGACTATGACTTTCTCGACGCTAGCAATCACCTTAAAGTAAATAAAATGAAAACAAGAAAATAAACAAAATCAAGTCGATTGAGAAATTTTTACTTTGAAATTGTAAATGGAATAATTTCCACACCAACTGGTTTGAAATGTCAACATAAATGGCTGAATTGTCAGGTCCAAAATCCGCCTCAAGGTTGTGCAGTCACAACTTTACTTTCCTGACCATTGACGCTCCCATTTCAGACAGCCACGATAGAAATTGATAGTAGTAATTTTCCGTAATACGCCGGAGGAATAGACAAGGAACTTCGGGTTATGTATTGTTTATTTTCTTTTTATTTTTATTTATATATTCACATTTTGTTTTACTCTCTTTAGTGTTGTTGTTGGCATTTTTATTTCATGGTAGCAGTCTCGTGAATAAAGCAACAATCTAATAAAGCATAATAAGGCTTTTTTGCAAACTTTCTCTTACGATTATATACTCGTATATATATATGATATGAGCGATTATATTTTATATATATCTCTGAATATTCTTTAATTGGAGGAGGCACTGAATTCAAAACAGTTGAAATAAATGTAGTATCGTAATCTTCTTCTTTAGTTAGTATAGTAATCTTCTTCTTTAGTTAAATGTAGTATAATAATTAGTGTTCGACCCTTTCCAGGAAATCGAATTGAATTGAATGGTATGAACAGAAGACGATAAACTAAAAATATCAAAAATAATTCTGCTCATAAAAAGCATTGTATAAAAAAGGATTTCTCTTGAAATATTACAATTCAATAGAAAAACCTGAAAATTACTTTCGAATTGTTTACACACTCGTATCACATTCTGTTCACTTTTCTATGAGCTCTAATAAAAGTTTGAACAGATTGTGGCATGCACGAAATAAGTTTACAATAAAAGGTATTTCTCAGCCCAATCGAATTGAATAGGATTTAAATAGCATTTCCATAAGAAATATGCAAGATAATAAAAACAAGTAATAGTGGCCTGGAACATTTGTGCTACACCTGTCAGAACTTTATGGGATGAAAATGAGTGAGAAAACTCAAGTGATAAATATACGTGTCATAAAAGGAAGGATTCTCTTATGTTTAATACACTAAGGATGTGACTGATTTTTATTATTTTCCCCTGCCTGTCATTCTACTATGAAATAGGAAAATATACAAATATGAAAAGAGCCTTAAGCTTACTCAACCATAATGAAATTCATACTGATAACTGCTTAAGCATCTGTGCTACGACTTCGTCAGCACTCTATTATAGCCATAGCGGCATTATTTTTGAATGTTTCTGGTAAGTATTACAGCGCTCACACAAAAGCAGTTTAATTTGAAGTTGACCAAACCTAATAACCCTGTTTAAATAGTTTCAACCTGGTACATGCAATATTAATAGAGGATTTACTGGTGAACAATGCTTTATATCTTTTTTAATACTACTTGACATGGCAAATAAAAGAGACGCAAAATGTTCAAGGTTCGTTTATTTTTAATATTGGAGAATCACTTATTAATTAGCCAGCATTAGTATGTAATTTGCTGCCTTCATATTGCTTTTTTGTGAGTTTCATGAAGGAACGCATCTATGCCACTAACCCTTAAACCGTTGAATGCCTTCAGGACAACAGCAATGACATAATGGGCGAGTTCTAGTCCAAAATATGGCAAAAATGAACACATGAATTTACGCCAGCGGGTCAATAAGTGTAAGAGATCCTTTGGAGGTAATTTTAATAAGGTCCAAATATAATTACAAATAACAATTATCAACTGAAATGAAATATTCAACAAATATTGACAATATTTGTGTTTGAATTCAGAAAAAAATTTGCGCCAGAAGCTTGATGACACGCTATAACAGTGGACCCTACCCTTAGCCTACTTTTAGGCTTGGTCCCAAAAACTAAAATATTGAAAACGGTTATTGCAGGAAAACTGTGCTTGACAGTTTACGAATATATCAAAATTGTGAAGGATTTTGGTTTAATTAGTCACCATCTTCAAATATATTTATACGAATACGCATATACATGAAAACTGGTCACAGTTTGGCAAGTTTTGAATCAAATAAATCAAGTTGTATTTGAGATATTAACAAGTTACGTTTTTTTATTTTGAAAATAGCTCGTTGAAATTAGCCAAGGGAGAATATATCGGCCAAAAGGACTCCGGACAGCATTCACAAGTTCCGGCTTTCGATTCTTTTTTATACATTTGGTGTTCCATCTAAAAAATAAATTCAGTGATGTTGGTTTTTCGGATTTCAAATGTATGAACGTTTTTCTCTTAGGCCAGGGACTTCACATAACTTCTCAGAAATGGGTATTCTTGCACCAAACCACATGACCTCAGTGGCAAATTGATGTCGGTACTGGATGAGACGACGAAGACATCAAATTTCTCTTCGAATGGCTTCGAGGTTTCGAATGCTTTGTGGGTCGCTTTTTTCTGCAATCATAAAGGACAATATCAATCAATTACACTAAACATGATGATCACTCATGTTGATGATCAATCTTAATACTTTCCAAACGGCGTAAAATCTTAAGGGTCCCATGGTTAAATATAAATACTGACAAAACAGGCCTATCAAACATGACTATAATCAGTTGTAAATTTTATTTTGATTTCTATTTTATCAAAATTGTTTAATGTATCCAATGTGTTTTTATAGTACTCGTATATATTTGGGCATGGCAACGAACTGGTACAGGTTATTTTATAGTCTCTGACCATATATATATCAAGTCCATAAATTGTTTAACAACTTGGAGGATATCTCACATATTTTCATAGCGACTTGTCCCATGTGCTTGCAGTTACCTTTGCATACGAAATAATGGAGTGTTCATTCTAAAATTAGTCATATTATTTTGTCGATTTAGTGTTGATATAGTATATACATTGTGATGAAATAGCCATTTGAACATTCATTGCTAAGCATGAATAAACATCCAAATCAAATTATATCCAGAGAATTCGAAGTGCGTTGCCATTGCTATTTCTTTTCCACAATTGCTTTATATAATTACTGAAAATGTCATTAAATTATTTGATTGAAGCAAAAATGTCTCAGAAAAGGTTTTGTTTGACCTGTTGCCACCCAGTGGTAGCAATACTAGCAAGAAACTGCAAATAAGTATTTTTCTAAGAACACCAACTATTTTGCACTTGCTATCACAAATGTAGAATATTCAAAATCCACTGCTTTGCCCAACGCCGAGTGGACCTACTATCAATTACGTTGGCCCTCATAGTACAAAACTATTAATGGTTTTATTTGTGGGAGTGGTTGTAGAAGAATTCTGCCGTCTAGCATATACAAATAAAATTCTCCCTAATGTCGCAGTCATTTCTAATTCAAAGAGAATTTTTTAGCCTTAAATACCATAACACCACAATTCAATTTTCTTAAAGAGGTGAAATGCGTTTTAATTTATTTTTGATTTTCTTTATTGTAAGATACGCATTTTTATTGCCTATTTATGTAAAATCGACAATTTAGCGTTATGTTGATAGCATGCATCCAACTGACATGCAAATTATTTGGATTACTTTTACAGTATGATATTAATAGTATAATTCCCCATATTTAATTAACTGAATGTGTATATTTTCATCTGCATTTTCTGCATTTCGTTCACTGAACTACGCTTTTATCACGTCACCAATTTGCTTACAATGTTCGAGGACTGACAGAGTAAACTCACAATTAAATGAGATTTCTCATACGCCCCGAAAGTCGTCTGTCTGAGTGCTTAAATGCGACTTGATTGTCAACTCAATTAAAAAAAATTAAACCCTTAATTGAGTTTTTGGGCTAAAGTGTGGCAGAAAAGTTAAAGAACAAGCACGAAATACTGCACATACTCGCCTGCTAATGAGTTAGTTTAAATTAAAAGAGGACAGAGCCGAAAGATTATTAAATTGTTATGCATATTTAAAGGAATGATTATTGCGCTGCCGTACCCGTGAAAGGCAAGCACTGGGTCTATAATTAAAACGATAGTATATAACACTAATTACTGCTTTCGCGTGCATAGCGAGCGTTGCTAAGCTCTGTTGCAAGTGTCTTTTTAACTGCTTTTTAACTAGCCAAAGTGGCATTTTGCGCATCACACTGACCCGTAGCTACGCGAGCATTATGCTACGCTACAACTACCCTTGTCTGAGAATAAGTAATAAATCCTTAAAGATAGTTATGCACCGCTTCTAATTAAATATGAATACGCTTGCTTCCAATATTCTCTACAGGTAAAATATGGCAACTCCTTACTTGCAGCTGCTTCCACAGGCGACACACTTTCATTGGGTCTGGCGTATGATGCTAAAATCGCGTCTACGAATATAAAATCATAACGCACAATCGCATTATCGCTTCATTATGCCGCTTTAACACGACAACGAGGCACAAGAGGCACAACAGGAGCAACATTTCCTACAAGGACCTACGTCGGCTGCCTCTGTACCCACGCTACTCAAGGGAGAGAAAATACAATTAATTTTATGATGAGAAATTGAAAATGAAATTGCCAAAGAAAGCGTATCTTAAGGATGCGAATGACAATTTCCAACAAGCTGGGGGCGAGTCAACCGGCGCTGTAACTGGAGTGGCGCCTAGTGGAGTTAGACAGTGCCCTTCTCCGCTGCTCAGCACTTCTGCTAAGTTGTGTTGAGCTGAGCACATTAACGGGAAATGTTTATTTCCGCTGTTTTGTCACTGCGAAGGTATTTGTGGGACAGCGTTGGGTTGTGCTACTATTGGATTGCAGGCTTGGGAAGGAGGTGCCTCCACTTCCTGTTACGCCGTTAGTGTTGAGTTAGTGTGCCCGTGTGCACTAATGTGAGCGTGTGCGTGGGTGTGTGCCATTGTTTACTGCTGTTAGGACTTTCACATATGTATCATTCTTTTCTTCCCATCAGTGCTTTAATTGTTTGGGCCTGACAATGAAAAACTTTTGAGCCATTTTGTCTGACAAAAGGCAAAAATAAATAACGAAAATAGGCACACCTTTGCACGTAGCAAACATTTGACTAACCGAAATATACACGCACATGAACACACACACACAAACAATAAAAGTGCCGCACACCAAAGGACCCCGCCGTTACATTTGAATGCTTTCGTTAAAATATTTCTTCATTCTTTCGCTTGGCAATTTAACTTTTTCATTGCGTACTAAAACGGAATGATTCAATGCCGGCAGAAAAATCCATGGAAAAGCGCACAAAGCACGAGAGGAGCAACAACAACAACAAGGATGGAAAAAACGACAGCGACAGCTTAATTATGGTGCGGCTGATGCTCACGGAGTTCAGTTGGCAATTTGTAGCAAACACAGCAGAAAGTCGAAATGAGTCCCCGGCGCTAATTTCTACTTTTGCTCTTCAAAAGGATGCTTGGCAACTTCCAGCGCAGCATGAGCCAATAGAGTCATTCCAATTGTAGAACGTAATTATACGACAGTGCGTAGATAAAAAAAATCCATTGGAATAAATTCACATTTAACAAAAATTACTCATACGCCCAGATTGGTCATATTGATTTCTTTGCAAAGTGAGTTGCACCGTAACTACAATTCCAGGTAATTAGTGTTGGTAATTGTAATAATCAATTCCAATAAAGCAAGTAGTTAACATTTTCGATTCTGCCATAAGGTAACTGACAATAATTGTAATTCAATTACACAGTTGTTTCACAAGCTTTATTTGCGCATTTCTTCTGTAATTTGCTGATATGTTTTGTGATTCGTCTCTTCTGATTCTCTGAGGTTTTAGTGTTGACAGTTGTTGACAGATGATAAAAATAATTTTGCTTTCGATTCGGTTGCGCTGACAAGTAAAAATAATTTTGAATAATGATATTTCAGAGAATTTAAGTGCGAAATTTGATACGACTATGAAGACGGCCTGACTCGACAACAATGCTCAGAAGAATCCAACGATTATTTGGCAAAGAAACAACGTGCTTGCGTTCTGTGGTGGTTAAATTAATTACAACGTGGGTTGTTGTCGACTTATGAGGAGAGCAAGTGGCGTCACACCAAATCTCCAGGAGGCTGTCTTGAACATGATGTATTAACCAAAGCAACTGGTCCTCTTAGAGGGCACATTCAGAACCCACACTACAAAAATCCTACCTGAATATCAAGCTGTTGGCCAAGTTTGTGTCGTCTAGTGCACAATTCGCAAATTTATCCTCATATCACGATTAATTTTTCAACTCGAATAGTAAAAGATTTAAAAGTAAGTATTTTGAGACCATTCCAGGCTGGGTAGAATTCGAGTCCGCGACTCAATGACATGCTTCTTTAGAATCTTTACCACTACACACAAGTGACCTACTACTTGCAAGTTGAATAAAGCGAAAGAAGCAAATTCTTTAAAAATTACTCCAAGGCACGGAAATTCTGATTTACTGTTACGAGAGAGAAAGAAATTTTAATCGGCATGATTCTGGCGAAGGTATACTAAGCAAAATGAAGAAAGTTGAGATCAAAGAGAACTCTTCGGACATTTGTATCCTAGTTTTATTATACCATTGTAATTTCACGACTGCGTTTCACAAAATTTTTTAAAAAGGGGATAACCATCATCGTCATCACAACGCTTCTGCACACAACTCATGTCTGACAATCTTTGTTTTTACTGCCCAGAGACTAAATCGATGATTCATCCGTTCACTTTTAGTGCCGAGTTGAAACTGCTTCCATTCATAAAAAAGTTGTATTGGCGTCTTGAAAATTCTCAGAAACATAAAATGCAACTTTTTGACAATGTCGTTCTCAAGGTATTGGATATTTCAATTATATGCGTGGTATTGGAATTATAATTGGATTGTAATTTCATTTACCCAGCTTTCAGCAGGAATAATCCCAGACTGCCAATAAGAATAAGCTTTGACCACCTCCTAGTGAAAAAACACTTAAAGCAGCTCAGCCTGACAGTCCGGGTTACGGACTAAATCTGGAACACTTAGAAACCTCCTGCCATATTATAGTAGAAACCCATCCTTCGTACGCACAAAGAAGAAAAGCCTTGACAACAAAAAATAATTCTCTGAACAGTTTACCAAATATTCACTGGAAAGGAAGACATGCCTTGCTTAGCATCTATGCGATGAAGCACTTACCATCGACTCACTTGGCTGCTTGGAAACCACACTAACACCGTTAAGGTTTTTATACACCAACACAATGCTAATCAAACATAAAAGTCCTCTCCATACGCAGCAGTAAGGAAGCGGACGAGGACAAAAGTGTGCACGTTCATCTCCAATGGAAATTTATGACTTATTAAATTATACCAACATTTTTCAGCATTAAATCCTGGGGGAAAGTGCGTGCTGTATTTTTTAATACGAGTACCAGCGCCATGGAGGCACTCAGGCGCATATTAATAAATACTAGTAGAGCAATGAAATTAATTAGCGGTGACTTGCGGAAAATTCTAAATTACTGCAGATAAACTGATTGCTTAATGATTAAGAAGATGATTATTTTACCAAATACTGTTGCCGGAAACTCATTGCGAGGAACACGGAAAAAGTTGCGTACGTCATGGAAAAGATCTCGAGTTCAATTAGCAACAGAGGAAACCGCTGAAATAAGGCAGCATCAGAACAAAGCGAATACATCACAAATTTGACTGTGCGGACAGTGACGCTCAAATGTGGGCGCTGTTCGGTGGTGTGCTCCTCCTTAACTGATTTATGTGTGAACGCAATACATAAAATGGAAATAAGTCATAGCTGCGGTAATTAACTAAACGAGCGAGTGTTCTTCCCAGTCTTTAAAGCAAACTTGTTGAATTAAAGCCACTGTGAGTTCGTAGCAAGTACATTTAAGTCACGCAAGGAATACCCCAAACATAACATAACAGTGGAAGGAAAGAAGGAGCAGTTCGTATAACGTTTCATAAGAATGAGCGAAAATGCTGCAATTCACCAGTGTTCGGCAAAGCATCATTAAATGTTTGCACTAAATGAAACAACGAATAGTTTAAAAAACGGCAAATAGTAAAACAACAAAGAACACAATGACAAAACAAAATGTGAAACAAATTGTGTTGAAGAAAATCATCAGTTCTTATTAGAAACTGAGTCCAATTTATGCAGAAAACTTCCCCTTGCTTTCTTTTCGCGTAGAAGGTCATTGTGAACAGAGATTGTAAAGGGAATTAATTAATGCTCGCAGTATTATATGCTAAATTAAATTAGCAAATTTAAAACTTTTTCAAAAGTAAACTTATAGTTGTATATCGAAAACTATTATACACCCACCCACATTATACACCCACCCACATTAATCAATGAGCCACGAAGACAATCAGCAATAAACTATTGTTTTGGGCTTTCCTTTTTTTATTATGAGTAGTAAAAGCCCAACAAAATGTGATATTCGCGACCAAGCATGTTCTGTGCTTTCTTTACTAACACACAACATGCGACATTCCTTGTGGTGTGTTATACCGCTAATTTTATACTACTACAACTACTGTATCTTGCGTAGTTATAATGGCCCTATCCTATCGCATAAATTTGAACAATGCCGAGCAAGATGGTTTTAAAACAGGAGTAAATTAATGAGGAGCAAAATACTTTGGAACAGTGTAAAAACAAATTTAAATTGAAAGACATAAACTAAAGTTCACAGGCAACCAGACTTTAGAAATTTTCACGGATCATATTCTTCTAATCAAAAATCAAGAAGACAAACATGTTGTTTGGTTGAGATATCAACCTCTGCAAAAATTCAACGCTGGATTAAAGGAAATATTACAAACTGAGTGATATGCTATAAACTGAAATGTATTCGTGTATGCAGGCAGATAGATTTATGAGCAAACGTGATAAAGACACAACACAAAATCATTAAATATTTATTCCAAATATTGCGCGTAAAGAAAATATGGCCGAGTATTTAAGGGAATTCTTTTCTTTATGGGAATACTCACTCATACGAGCGACGTTTTGAAGCTGCTTACAAATTAGTGTTTCTAGTCAAACTGTTGCATTAAAGACATCATATTCAAGTATTTCTTAACTATTTTGGGTAGAGTAATAATTTGTGAGCCTCTTTCTACTCTCTGAACACTCTTAAAAAATGGTTTTTATTGTTTGTTTTCAATTTGTTTACATGATTTCCTTCAGCTGTATATACTTTTACCTGCGATTATTCAAATTTTGTAAGCCAGCCAAATAGTGCTTCTCGTATTTGTGTTCTAAATTATACTTTCATTCAACTAAATAATCAAACAAATGCTTTTGTAGTACTTATCCCAATTCTGTAGGACTCGTAATAAGAACAGAAATTAGGTTCCGTCGCTATAGGTCGTATCAAAAATCATCGCTTTCAATTTATGGGAAGATCAAATTTGTTAAATATATACAAATCCAACCAGGAAATCAACAAATTATAAGATACATAATTCAAAAATTGTTAAAGCTCCATCGCCTCTACTTCAGGAAAGTTATGAGTGCAGTTTGGAAAAGTCTTAGGCTGAGTCTGAGTCAACAGCTGGTTGCATTCCAACAAATTAATCATTTAATGGGTAGAATAAATTGTCCCAGCGCTAGACTTTCTAGCACTGCTCAGAAGAAATTTTGCCATTTATCCAATTTGGTTAATTGTGTCACATGCAATAAAAAACATTAAAAAAGCGGCAGTCGCGTTGAAACGACTACCAGGTACCGTGAACCATTTAGCAAATCTAGGCCTATAGAAGTAAAGTAATTTTACAAGTAAACGAT
Source organism: Clusia tigrina (assembly GCA_920105625.2). NCBI lineage: Eukaryota > Metazoa > Arthropoda > Insecta > Diptera > Clusiidae > Clusia > Clusia tigrina. The sequence continues at coordinate 183,194,271 of OV050031.1, forward strand.
AACTATATTGGGTCCTTCATAACAGTAACCATGATTTCCGTACTTTGTGCGAACTTTTTATTGAATATTGCAGAATTCTTCATGAAAATAAGGGCAATCCCACATTTAGACCCCATTGTAACCACACTTTTTCTAAAAATATCCTTCACTATGTCAAATTTTTTACATATATCTTGCTTTATAGTGGGTCGACATTCTTTATGTGGAAATCTTAAAAACATATGCCAAAGAGGTTCACGTCAGAAACAAATTTGTAGTGAAATACGAATATTAGCAATATAATGAAGCATAATTATAATTTTTTTAAAATTACATTTTGTTTTTATTCATTTAAACAACAATTTTTCTGAAGTACACCTTTCACTGTCTTTGGGTACTAATCGAATGACGGCATCCAATCACACATGTTCCTGATAAAACCGCTTCGATGTGTAAAATTAGCTTCATGAAAGAGAACGTTTCCACAGATAACGCGAATGGAACTCTTATCGATTCAATTCATCGATAACAGTTTCAAAATAATCGTTATTCTAGCTTTTAAATAAGGTTTCTATTTTGTTTTGTGCGCTAATCTGAAGTCGTCGTGGACAACAAAAGTATTTCAAGAGCGGGGCAAAAACAACACCACCCACAACAACCACATCAACCACAAAACAACAACACATTCAATAAATAGCAAGGTCGGTCAGAAAATAAAAAATAAAGATATACACACACATATTTGCCCCAGTAGTGTAAGAAATAGAAATACAGATAATATAGTTTCAGCTGTGCAATAAAAATATAAAGATATACAGCAAAGCTATAAAATTGTTGGAATGACGAATCCTGCATCCAGCCAACTGTGAAATAATTCCCTCAAGAAAAGTACAAAAAATGACAGCACGAAATAAAAGATTGCTTTTGCTGTTACAGAGCAGGAAGAGGTTAGATCTGAGCTCCACTCGCATAGCATATGCAAAGATTAAATTTCGAAAGGAAAAAAATACTGCGAACACCTCATTATCATACAAACAGCGGAATGTTTAGTATAAATAGGCACCGGTACAAATCTTTCTGCAACTGGTGTGCAACTAAAGACACGATTACCACTCTTACAGCAATTTTCGTGCAGATAATAGGCTTCCTCTTTTTCCATAGTTTGATACAAATATTATTTGGTTATATAGCCAAGAACCTAGGCTCGTCCTTATATTGAATGCCCACTTAGCCATGCTTATTACTTTATATTTACAAAGCAGTGCACAGTGCGCAGTCTTCCTCCGTCGTCAGCAAAACTACTGATTTGCAGGTTCATCTTGATAAACCAGTAAGATATATTGCTTTGGAAGCCAGCAATAAGCACATTCTGAGTTACTTGAAAAATATCCCAAAATTAGATTTCCAGATTTAACTTCATCAGGAACAGCAGCGTGGTCCATTTGGTAAATGCGTGTTCAAATATAATCAGATCTTTGCAATGAAAAGTAATTTCAGTTTCAGTTTCCTTTTTCAAACACAATTATAAGACACCATTTATTTAATTCGTTCCTGTGGCCATGAAGCTTTAATTACTTCAAATTTCAGGCAATTGCTAAGAAATTGCCGCAAGGCCGCAGCATAAAGAAAGCGGCCTTAAAGTGCTCTTATAACTTTTCTATTTCAACGCGTTACACTTTTTCGATTCGTGTGCATTATCCGCCTATTCCCAACTATCCGACCATCTATCTTCTTCCACTGCCTATCACTCCTTGCATTGTACTGCGAGCCGAAAGTGGCAGCTTTAGAAAGTCAAAGTCACTCACGGCGCACAATGAGCAACAAAACGGGCAATTCTTGAAAGCATTTCTGTTGCTATTCTTTTCGCTATTGTGGCAGCCATTCCCACAGAGTCTCTTTTTAATGGTGTAGTTGTAGTAATTGTTTTTATTGTTGTTATGCAGTGCTGTAATAGTTATGTGAGCTAATGGGGTACAAACGAAAGGACTCTCTTAGAAATTGCGACCAAGCGAAGCATATCATATGTTCGCATTCAACAATAACTATAACAATAACAAGAATAACAACAACAACAACACCAACAATAACAACAATGACAAGAATAAAAATAACAAGAGCACAACAACAATGACAAAGTAGAAGCAGTTCGTGCAACAAAAACAAAAGCAAGCAAATAGAAGAAACCAACAATAAAAAGTCGGAGGAACCCGCAAAGGAAATATCAAATGCTGAAGCAATGTAGTCGTGGTATTTGAGCTTAATCGATGGAAAAAATGCTAGGGCGACCTGAAAGACAATGGGTACCTTACGTTTAAGCTGATTTTGCAGCCGTGACATGCCATATGCACGCACATACGCACTCAAACACATGCATATGAGCTGAGTCAGTAGATCCAGCTTGATGGATGAGAATGTGTCACGCGTGAAGGAACTCCATCCACCAAAACAAATATTTTATATTCAGCAATGATGGATTTGTGCAAACGATGCCTTCACAAATTACTCAAGCTAGCGGTAGATTATTGGTAATGCAGAACATTTAAATAACATGCTTAGGTTAAGTGAAGAGTTAACCTACTCGATTGATTCGCCCTTAGTTCAAGTTTTCAACCACACACTCAAAAAATAAACTCTGAACACGGATTAGAGATGGAAATCTAAATCTTTGAATCCGATAACTAATGTTTTCCTGTCCTTGATTGTTTGGAAATCAAATAAAACCGACTAAAAGAAAGAATTGTCCATGTGCGTACATGCTAATCTGAATCATGCAGAAATCACAAAACCCAAATGCTTTAATCGTGAAATGCGTTTGGACCATTCCAGGAATAGGCGACGAGAGATTGTAGGTAATTTACCATTTTATTAAAATTCACACCTAAAAAATGTTAAAGGAATTTTGTCTTCCAGTACGAAAAATTTAAATGTTGTTATCCTGTAATATACTGACATGAATTCGAAAATAGTTTTGTTTACATTTTTTACCCATTCCACGGTAATTTTCGCCAACGCACACCAACGCTGCTAAGAATCAAAATATTTTCGTGAGTATGAATCTTGAGTGCGTTTTTCCTTTCGGCTTCTCGTTGCTCTGGTAAACAAGTTTTGTGCTGCGTTTATAAATACCCGTGTATATAACTGCCCTGCAGGAAATCCCAAGATACGAGTATAGTTTATGAATCATCCATGAATTGTCTCAATAACGAACGATATCCGACGACATGCATGAATATTTCGAGAGCGTTGCATTAGGAGAATGAGGAAATCCCCACAAGTAAAAATATGATGAACTAGGATACTCTCACGACCTGTTAGGACAAGATAAATGAAACATGGTCGATGTAATGGTGACGATGGACTCAACGCTTATCACGTCATTGGTTTTTTTTATTTTTGATGCCCGTTGTTTCTATCATTTCACTCACTAATTTAATTCACGGCATAAAGATAAAAAGGATTTATATTTTCTGGTTTCGCTATCATCTCCCTGGTACTGTTGCTTTCTTTCATCACCGTCATTTTCTTCTTAACTCTGTCTATATCCACCCTAAAAAGGATACAAAATTATTCCTTATGGAAGATATATATTTTCTCGGCATTAGACTTTGATGTGAAATGATTTGAGGAGTTGTAAAAGCTGAAGTCGGGTCATAGCAATCGTGATAGACTAAGTTCTCTTACAGTAGCCCTCCTGTAACAAAATTTGCTCAAGAAAATTGGTTTTCCCTGGCGACCCATTCCATCTGTTGTGATTAACTTCCAAAATATCTTTTGTCTTTTGTTTTTATTCAAGATAATTGCTATTTTCGGATAGCTTCTTAAGTGCTTTAACAAAATTTAAAACCATGAAATAAATGTTTCTTTCTTATCTGATTTCATCAAATTAATTCGGAATTATACCATAAGGCATAACACTGTAAGTAAACAATATTCATGGAATAACATTACAACCAGCTATTTTCTGAAGCAGTTAATCTGCTTCGACTGCAACAACTTCAATCAGAAATACTCCCAATGTAAACTATAAACATACGTTCTTGCACTAGTATAAGTCTCGTTGGCATGCGTTGAAGATCAGCTCAACTATAATTTCAACAATTGTATCATGCCCGGAGGGAGGGAAAGAAAACTGTTAGAAACATCGAAGTATTCATGAACTAAAAGTCGACTGAGAAAATTATCTTAGTAATCTGGTTTAACTCCGGTGCTGGCCGAGACCAGGAATCCCGAGAAAAAGCTCTCTGATCAGGCAATCATGCCTGTTGCAGTAATTTTAAAGTACAGACAGTTTAGGTTTTATCTCGATGCTTCATTAGCTAAGTTGGACTAAACAAGTTCTGTAACTAATCTAGCAGACTCTATCGTACTTAAGGCAAAGGTTGGTGGAATTGATTGATTGTCGGTTAAACAATTGACTCAGCTGATTTTTTCCCAACTTGTATTTATGGATCATATTTAAGAAATTAAATCAGATTGGGTTGCTTATTAAAGCAGCACAATATTTATAATTTCCTTTAATATATTCTTAATATTAACAACTAAATAACAATAATTCTCCTTTAAGCTCCTACACAGTCCTCATTTTCTGTTTAATGAGAAAACCGCAATATTTTGGCATTACCAGAAAACCAGTGGTCTGCAGATATGTTTTCTTTATCATTGCTCAACTAGTTTACCAGTGCCGGTTATTTAAAAGAAACATAAGAGATGCTCAAAAGAAAGTCGGCATAAAGCAGTGCCAAAATAAATGCTTTAAGTCAGCTTAGATGGCAAATACTAACCGTAACTTAATATGGCCGCGTAAAAAGGTGCTGAGAAGAATAGTTCAAGTATGACAGACAATGGACATTTTGCGGCCCTTGTCACGCCTCAGCTCAGTTTGATTTTAATATAGCTCATTCATGGATTCTGGAAGCACATCAATTCCTGCTGGGAGCATACACGCACACAAACACACAAACACGGCAACCGTGTCAGGTGTTGACTACAAACAAGTTGGTGTTAACGATTTAACAAATTATTTATGAGCGAATTGACACACACAGACACACAAATACGCATGAAGGGTTGTGGGCAAAAAGCATCTTAGGCGTGCGTAAATATGCAAACTACAACAACAATAGTAGTAGTAGTAGTAGTAGTAGTAGTAAAAAGTGGAGTTACTGATTTACCCGCAAGTGGACTAGCATCCATGGCTGCTTGCAGGGAGACGTGGCTGCTGCTTCAGCTGCCGCTGTTGTTGTTGACACACTTCCGCGCGTGGACACACACGCTCACAAACAATTTAGCAAAAAAAAGAGCGACGTATGCGGCTAAAGTTCGCTGCGGCTGCAGATACAGTTGCAATGCCGACCAGCCTCGAAGGGAGCTGATCATTCACACACATGCAGACACACACACTCAGAGACACCAGCCAGCAGCAGAGTGCGGCTGCAGTTGCGGATGCTGGCACTTGTTTTGTGTGCCGCTGCTGTCAAAAGTAGTTTTTGTAGGTTTTCCGAAAATGTGCAGCAACGCTGAGCCTGCACAATCCGCCAAAGGCTGTTGAACTGTGTCACTAGACGCCTGTTTCTTCTTCTCTATTTGCTTTGTTGTTGTTTTTTTCGGTTTACGTGTGCCGAAAAACCGGCCCAACCTTTGAATGTGAACGTACGTGTAACAAGCCGCTCAAAATCGGTCCAAGTGTCGGCGACCGTGCAACCGTGTAAAATGGAATAACTGAAAATTGTGCGGATTTACCTCTTTGACTGTGCTGTTACGCCCGAAAGTATGCTACTGGATTTCTTTCATTCATGGATTTTGGCTGCTTTTGAAATCAGTTTATGTGCACCTCTTCAAATTCGAAAAGGGAGTGACTGCATTTCTCCTCTCACACCCTGGGAATATTCACACTTCATTAATTTAATTTATTACTTAAACACAAAGACGAAACACATTAAAATTTTTCCAAATTTTTTATGACTTGAAAATGGAAAGAAACAATTTCAATGCTAATCACATATTATTATGCCAGAGCAGCGCTGTGCAATTGCAGTTTCATGGTTTGTAGTAGAGCAGCCAGTAGGAATTATAGTAATAGCAGTAGTAGCGGTAATAGTGGTAGTAGTAGTAGTAAAAGTGTAGGTGGTCGACACAAAATAGAAATGTGTGCTTCCAGACAGACCGAACACCGAACTTGTCCGCACGGTTTGCTATTAACGACTGGCATTCAAACTGTTCGCGAACGCACACAAAAACGCGAAAACCCATGCAGGCCAATTGCAAGCAGAAAGGATACGAGCCGAAGAGCCACGAAGGCTGCTAGCAAGCAGCCTAAACGAAGAAGCAGACCCCCGAACGCACGCAGCTGAGTGTGAGACGTTATGTTGGGTCGGCGCGCTGCTCTACGCTGTGCTGCCTGGTGTGATGTGCTCTTTTCCACAGCAATGCTGGTGGGAGAGTGAGTGTTGGCGTTCGTGGAAATGCCGAAGAAAATTGTGTCATTGTTTGTGTGATTGCATTTTCGCACTTTTTTTCTGTGTGCAGGGTAGCCAAGTACCACAAAATGTAGTAAACTTTGTAAGAATGTTTCATATGAATTTTTAACGCGATTGTAACAAATATGTACTATGTTAGATGGTAAGTAGGCAGAGCTGTAGCAGATGAGTATATAAAGAGACTATTATGGCATCCCAAGTTATTCTAAGAGCCCCTTTATCCTAATGAAGTTCAGTAGTACAAAGAATTATGTGATATGTGGAGCAATGAAGTTACGTGAATTTCGTCGGCGAGGTACTACCAACAAGTGAGAGCGGCCTCATCCTCTTCATGGCGGAATCCTCAGATTGTGTCTCGTTATAGTTTTACCTTACATATTAAAGAGACATAATGTAAAGGTTCCGTAGAGTTTGTTACTATGCGTAAGATGTAGCAAGCCTGTAAAATTCTCTAGGACAAATTGGAGAAAAATTCCTTAATACACACCATGCTTTGTTGATTAAATAACACTACTACTGAATAACTCTGCCTTTTTTCACGTGGTTTCTTAAAGATTGAAACACACTTAGTAACAAGCAATTAAACAGCATATATTTTTTATCAAAAACTACTATTATAACGAAAAAATCATTTCAGCATTCCAGATTCCACATGAATAGGCGATTTACTCTCAAGTCTTTAATATCATGAGTCATGAATATTGTTGCTTCGCATTATGGAATTAATTAAAAGATGTTCTGCAAAGTGCTGGAATGAAGATAGCACCAATTAAACGATGAAAAGTAGTTAACTGTTAACCGTGGTGATTAGTGTAGTGAAAAGTATGACTTAGAAATAAGTGCGCTTGTGATATTAAAGAAATTACTGTTAATAATTTCCCAAGAAAATTACTGTTATCATGGAAGCCAAAAAGTAAAGTATTTTTCCAATACTTCGAACAATTCGACGATTTCTATTATTGGCAAAAGTAGTTTTGAAAATAATATATTTACAATGGATATTATTTCATACTCACGAGTGAGTGCCAGGAAATGGTCGAGCTCGTCCCTATAGTTGCGAAGAATGTCCATTAGCAGTGGTTCATTCTTTACACAGGATTTTCAAGATGCTTAAGTAGCGATATATCAGCAAAGTCGAGATATTTTTGTTTTGGTTTTGGATTATCGCGGATTAAACTTATCAGATTTTTGCCAGTCTCTGAAGTTTCGTTTTTTGTGCATCAATCTTAATGCTCACAGTTTGGCAGTGTATTTTTTTATATTTACTCTGATATTTTCATTTTGCCCAGAGGAGTTGGGGTATTTCTTCAGCCTATACCTATACAGAGTCATTTAAAGCACATGCTAAACGATTGGTAATGGATCAAGTGCAACCTGAATGTCCTTTCCCACTTCGATATCTAAGTAAACTGTAATATCAGAAATACATATATTTATGACAGTAAAAGGATACAAAATATTCCTTATAAAATGTGGCTACTTCGATCACCTTTACTTGTAGAATTTACAGTGTGATATTATATTGGAAATATTGTAAGATTCCCAGCTTTTCTTCGGGATTATTTTAAGAGTCTAAAAATTATTTTAAACTATCTTGTAATATATCTCCATAAATATGGCAAACTCTTTCATGAAAATTTATATTTAAATATTTAGACTAACTTAGTAGTCTAAATATTTAAATATAGAAATATAGTTTCGATGAAAATATTTGCATTTTTTTATCTTTACAGGGAACGAGTACGTTACATTTAAATGAAAACCCCAACATTTGTACAGTGAGCTCACATCTTAATCCGCGTTCACATCTGAGCTTAATATATTGATGTGGACCTATGAACGCAGCGACACGGATTGGCTCAGCCTGTTCGCCGCATGGGAAAAAACTTGCAGTGCGCGTGGGTACATCAAAAGAAATAGTCTGCCTCGTGTATCCATACACATGTAAGCGTGTCATGTAGTCACCGTGACTTCTTCGCATACGTGCTTTGATATATACGCGACTTTACGTGACTATTTTACAACACAAAACTTGAGTACCCCTCCCCACATGTTGCTTCGACCTTTATTAAGACTTTATTAAATTATGTTTTCGGCGAGTGGCTCAAAAAGTATCCATATACGCTGGAAATACGTTAACTTAAATATGGCAAAGAATTTAAGTACAATCGAAATTAATGTTGCTCATACGCCATTTAATATTAATGCATACATTTCTATAAAAGGAGGACTTAAACAAATTGACCGAAACGGAAACGATATTCTTGAGAAATAGCACTGAGAAAATGCTAAAAAGTTTCACTTTAGCACTGAAAATAACAACAATAAAACAACTAAGAGCGGAGCGGCAAGCAAAAACATTACTCTTACAATTCTTATGCACTTCCCTCCTCCTCCCTCTGCTGCTCTTCTTCTACCCAGCCGCTCATAATTATCAATTCTAAACTCGTAGACAACTCGCAGAAAATACAATAAAATGAAAGCACCAAAACGGAAATTAACCACAGAATTCAGTCGTAGGTCGTTATCGGTGTACACTGTGCTGGACGCCATTTATTTTGGCGGTTTGGAAAAGAGCATTTGGCACTCTCTGCTAAACGGAATGAGGATTAGAGACCTCGAGAGGAAGCAGAGCGATAGAGGGAGAGCGCCCAGAAACTCACTCATTTGCTGCTACCCTTGAAGAGTCGTTTTCCTTTTCAATTTGTTTGTGTTTTCTAACTGAGTCAAGTTGCTGAAGGCCAAGCTAAAATCGCAGCGCAAAGCGTTGCCAAATGCGATTTTTCGAATAAGAACACTTTTATATAAAATATTTAATATACAACTAAAGCACATCATATATGTCTGTAAATCTTTGCACATACTCGTATGAGTACATATGCTAAGATAATTGTTGGGAGAGCTGAATGCATACACGACAGTTGCTGATTTGTCGTCTATAACCTGATGAATTTCGATGAAAGTTTTGCTAGGTTAGACCAAACTGTTCCTCTATTGCCTGTAAATGCTTATTTTATTCTTAGAAATTGGCCAAAAGAAACATTTCCAATGTTCTTCATGTCAACCTTAAAGCAAATTTGTACAAATTCTTTGACATACCAAAACATATGCAAACTTTTCGGCCTCCAATCATACATTAAGCAATCAACATACATTAGGGAGAATAGTGCCAACACAACAAATGTGACAATTGGACAATCATAAAAAACAACTGTACATTATGCAGATGCGTTCGCTTGAAACCACTCTGTAGATCCTGTGAAGTGTTTCTTTGCAATCTGTTAAATTATTGTTGTTGTTAATCGGCAGGAATTGTAATGATCTTCTGATTCTTGAAGACGCACATTGATTACTGATTTCCAACTTCACAGTGTACATTTTAAAATTTTGACGGAGCTGAGCTTTGATGGGGAAAGTGGTGAAATTCCTCAACATTTGATTAGATAGTTATAGTTATGCCCTTTGACTGGATACCAGTGGGATTAAAAACATTTTATATATTATGAGCTTATTCTCCATTTTCTGTGCAAGGCCAGACTTGTGTCTCAGCTGTCAAAATATAAAACGGATTTCACTTGATTTGTGTAATGAGTCCAGGATCGGACTATGCTCATTGTGGATATTTTGGCAAGTTATGGGGCAAAGCCATTTTGTCTATCAATGTTTAACTTTGTGAAATTAATTAAGAATACTGTGGAAGAATGCCTGGGCCATTCACATGTTCTAATGTCTTTCTACAGCGACCCATAAATCGCACTCCGAATTATTTTATTTCTATTCTAGCTAATTGCAACGCTAATTGATGCTTCTTTTTTACAAAAGTTTTTTGTTGGTTTTGTATGCTTATTTCATAATAATTATCAAATATTTTATATATTTTGTATATATGGACGCTATTTGAAACAATTGAGGTAGTAGCCTCCGTGGTGTACTGGTTAGCATGTTAGACTCGGAGGGTCATGTGTTGAAATCCTGCCCCGGGCATGGTCTGAAAATTTCTTCATTCTAAATCTTTTTAACTTAAAGCAGAAGCCTCAATAGCTAGAACTCATTTACCCAACTAATATTTTGTGCTAGAAGTGTGAGGTTGATGAAGATGCCCCACTTCACATAAACATCTCAAATGAGTCTTGAGAATACCCTTTTCTTGTAGCATACGGTTAAAAGTAAACTAGCTTGATCTGACGATAAGTCCTGAATGGAAATGTAGGAGCTCAATATTCCAAATAGACACAAAAATAGATTAGTCCTGAAATTTGATTTAGCCTGTTAAACCAGTATTAATATGCAATTTTTAATTACTTATATTAATATTTTGTATTAAATAAAAATATAAAAAAAATAGCATAAAGAGATGCATATGACACCACAAAATACTGGAACAGATCTTTACCAGTCATCTACATCCAGAAACCAAATTACTGTAAAATTTAACATTACTCCAGTGTTTTTTCTTTATTTAAATTATAACAATGGCGGTGGTGGTAATTCTTGGATATTCCCTTGTAAACCCCTTCGATCTAGTACTATTAATCAGGGGATATTCAAGTACGGCGGGAATAACAATACAATTTTCCCATCCCTTCCTCTCCAAAATTGATAATTTGAATAATATCTGTCTAGACTTTAGGAGATTAACGACCAAAAAATGTAGATTGACACAAAATTCCTTTTTCATATAGTTTGGTTATTTTCTTATGCTCGAAAATAACAAAAACGGTGTTAATGGAGGGCCATGAGATGCGGCTAAAAATTGCATCCTTTTTAAATGGCAAGAGCGTGGAATTTTTAGAACGTCCGCCATATATTCCTGAACTAATCATTCGTGACTTCTTCTATTTTACAAAATTAGGGATGCAATGCATGGATATCAGTTCATAACTCGAGAAGAGGCCGTAGAAGAAAATGAATACGAGGTTGTACAGGTGTTTTTGTGGGCCTGTACCAAACATGGTTTCATGGAACTCACCAAAGGTGGTTTCAGGGGATGAAATAGTGGCTGGAAAACCATGTAATATAAACTGAAAATAACTTTTACCATTTCATTCCATATTTTAAATTGATTAAGCAATTTTAATGCTACAAGAATGAAATCTTCATACGAGAATGTACTGTTGAGTGTGATTACTTAATATATATCCCATCTAACAGCTTTATATTTACTTTGGCTTACCGTAAATAATATGATTATATACATAAACTATTTTAAAATATGATTCACACAACTTTCATAAGTGCCTTCAAATATTCCTTCTGAATTGTAATTTCAAATTCATTTTCATCATCTGCAGCGTATATAAACCATTGAGTTAGAAACGGTGACACCATCGCACCAAATTTCCTAACTCTGTTTCCGTATCCAAAATAAAATTACTGTTTCTACTATTTTTGAAAGCCAGCTACGCGGAGTTTCATTTCCATGCAAATGCACCGCGGTTGTTTCTGTTTCATTTTATGGTATAAATTTTGCTTGTTTATTATAATTTCATGAGCAATAAAAATTTACGCTCATTTTCTTTCCTAAACGGAGGGAAACGCGCACAGCGCATGTGTCAAAGAATTTTCCAAATTCTCCCCGAGAGCATGCTTAACAGATTCGTACATTCCGCACTTGCTAAGTCTTCTTCAATTGCTCTGCTGTTCCGTTGACACTACTGGGTGCCATCGGAACATTGTAATGCAGGTCATTTGTGAACGGATATCAAATAATGCTGGAAGCACACCCACACAAATATACAGATTTTCGCACCCCAGCAGAGAATTGAGACCATCATCCGTTGTTATTTCAGTTGATATGTCGCTTGTTGCGTATTGTTATTTGACATTCTTCACAACTCATTAAGGTCTATGCCCCTTTTTTAAGGCGGCTACGCAAAATAATCTCCGTATATGTAGCCAAATTAGTTCTAGATTCTACACATTTCCGAGACTACATTTTTTGTTGGATCATAAAAGTAGTTACTCGTATCGGCCATACTCATTTACGATCAGAAAATAAATATGGCAAAAACTCGCATTCTTTCCGAAAAAATAAATATCCAAGGAGATCTATCAAATGGAACCAATTCACCGATTTGATGGTAGATAAGAAAGAAGTTAGCATAGTGTTTGCGTATTCTTATAAATTATATTATTGTTTGAGAATTTATCTTTAATTGAACTACGATTCACTTTATAAATAGTTGACACAGTTCCACTTAAAACCAAATTTAGCATTTTACTTCTATATCATTGCTGTTTGTAACTCACAACTGATCTGCTTTTCTACATTGCCCTTTGTATAGTTGTACTTCATTTTCCAAAGAGTTCGACTATAAGAGATGGCTGTGTCATTAATGCGTCATAGAAAGAATATCTCTATCACTTTATCATAGTATTAAGAAGAAGAAGATAGCAACATTAGAGCATAGCAATACTCGTATTAGAAATAAATAATAATATTCTAGATAGAATTTTAGTGTACAAGCTTTATTTTGAATTTAACTCTCTTATATTCATGTTTACTTATGAATTTTCAAATAGCTATTTCATCACATTGTGCATCTGTACAGAAACACATATTTACTTACATTATGTATGTAGAAATTCTGTTTTATAGTGTATCTGACTGAAACCGGTTTCACGCCTACGAATCCGTCCATATTCCATAGCTAATTCCATACTGAACCCTGTGTAGAATAAATAAAAAAAATTTGGAGGACTGATGCACACCAATCTACCTTCCATTCAAACAATTTCGTCAACCACATGTGGACATTCTCATAATAAGGATTATCTAGCACCCGCATCTATGTAAATTATTGAAAGCATTCATGTCATGGAGTGCTAGGAATCAGCTTTTGCTTAATTATTCAACTCACTGTGCATATAATAAATCCTCCCTTTCTAATTTTATCGGGTAACCCTTCAAAAGCATTCACTCTTCCAGATCTCTGCTGGGCAATAGGAATATGAAAATGGAACTCATTCAATCATCACACCCTCACCGACCCTTTCGCTATTAACAGCATTTTAATCACATTCAAGTTCAAAATTTTGTCTCCAGGGTGTTTCTGCATAAACTATGAGGTCGGTGGATGGTAGGAGATGAAAGTGGAAGTGGCTATGGTGTTACACTTGTCCATATGCGTCACTACAAATGTGATTAACAAATGCTAATTTTTAATTAAACAAGCATATTGAACTTTTCTATATCTCCAGTGTCAACTGTCTAATAAGTCGGAGTGAGAAGAAATGTGATTGTAACGTGAGGTCGGGACTAGAATGAGAAGAATGCGGTATTAAGTTTTTTAAATTAAGAGTTTAAAGTCAACTGTTTTATTTTCGAACATAATTGATTTCTGTTTTAGTATACCTTGTATTCCATTGCTGCCTTTTAAGCCATCGAAACATGTAATATCAACTGAAGACACCTCATTTAAAAAGAGTATAACTTTAGTCCAATTGATGATATAGTGACTATATATATGTGCATTTGGGACCTAATAGACAATATGAAGAATGTGGGCGGTATCTATACTGCCACAACCACAAGTAGCACATGTTCATGTTCAGACCGATACAAAATTGGTGAGCCAAATATGGAAAATTAAGTCCATCAATGGTGTGAATTCTTGCATATAGTAAAGCCATGTGCAAGAAATGGGGTTCAGCAGATAAATAAAATGTATACTTCCCATATAAGCAACTGGCGTGCTTCTCCCTAGCTATCTTAGTTTGGATAATAGTAGTAGCATAGTGGGCGTAATAGTTCAATAGCTACTCCCAAATAAAATTATTATTATTATTACATATGGGTCCAATATCGCCATGGTTTAACTTGAGGAGCCCAACCCGACTCATTTATTGCTTTCTGGTTGTATTACAAGATACTTCGGCTAAATACTCGTATATTGTGAGGATTAAATTCTAGGATAATTTATCCCGCACATACTGTGTTCTAAAACACTTTGCACAGTACACAAAGAAAAGCCAAATTTAAAAGGCAGGTATCGATTTTCATTGTGGATAATTCGATGAGAATTTAATTCAGTGTGAATTGGATAAAGCTCAGAAGAACGACGGAAACGTGTTAGCCAGAAACGACTTTGTCAATCGTAGCAGAATTTTATTCGGTGGTTCTGAACCGTTACACACTTGACTATCGCAGGACGACCAGACTGTTCAAGACACCCAACAAATCTATCGGGATTCATTAGTGTATCAACTCAATTGTGAAATAATTAAATAGGCATTATCTTCATCAGTAAAAGCTATTCAAAAGAGAGGTTGTGGCTTTATCTCTACTGGAAAGTAAAGGCAAAGAAGACAAAGAAAAGATATTCAATTCCCTCCAAATTTATTTACCGTTCCGACCATTTTTTTTTTTTTGCTCTCACGTATAGTGTATGTGAATTTATTGTGTTTGTTGTAAAAATATTCCATATCCCTGTAGTGAAAATTATAGGCAGCCTTCAATGTACTACTAAATTTAATATTAAAAAATCAAGTGGTTAATTTAGTAGTTCAAAACTTATTTATAAGATAACCAGTTGCTGACTTTTGCGGCACTTCATTGCCGTGTATACTAAATTTTTCCTTTCTTGTCAATTTAATAAAAAAGGAAGTAAAGACAAACATTGGAATTTGAAGAAAAACAGTTATTTTTATAATTTCAAGCACTTTTTGTAATTCCTCAATTTAGAGATAAATCTTCAAGTTAACGCGTGTTTTAAAATATCCGCAAGTGTTCGCAAAGAAAAGTAGAAATGCGACACAATGAATTAACATGTTGAATTAATGTCGAGTACACATTATTATATTATATACATACATACATATACTCATATATGAATTTTACATATAATCTGAGTTTTACTATTACTTTAACTAGTTGGTTTCACTGCTGGGATGTTGTCTAAAATAGCGAATATTCGGAGAAAAAAATCAGAAGAAATCAGGGCTACGTTTAAATTAAACTTTTAGGGGGTCACTTTATTTGTATTTTAGAAAGAACTGCGAAACTTCTAAAAAGAAATGGTTATAATAAATCAAAAAAATTGTATTTTTGCATTTGGAATTGAAAACTCAAATGTTAACAAGTTCTTTTCATAAATAATAACTATTCTTAATGTAAAATCTGATCCAATTGCTTTCCATTTACACTTCTGTTCACTGTAAACGCACCATAATAATCATAGGATGTAGAATAATAATTATTTGGTTTTTTGACATAATATTATACTACTAATAACTAAAATAATTAATAAAAATTCATTTATATTAAAATGGGGTCCGACTGCCCCAGTAGTACCCCAAGCGTGGCTAAATATGCATGGCCATGAACGAATGAAAGTGCACAGGACAGTAAAAATATTAGAATTTGGAACAGAGAGAGACGAAAATTAAGAAATTGCCGGTCAAAAGAGAATTCCACGTTCTTACAGTATTCTCACATATATCAACAGTTTCAATAATCTCAGAAAAATCTTCAAAATAGGTCAAAAATGCAGCTAAACGAATTAATTTAACCGCTTTATGCTTTTAATTAAACAGAGGTAGTGTTTCTTTCTTTAATAATGAAGAAAACAATTTTTTATTTTGTCAAATTAATTTTTTTACTTAAACGCAACTGGAATATTTCGACTTGTGGATTTTGTGGGTTCATTGACAATGAGAAATTATCAAAGAAATTCTATGTTTTCATTTATTTTGAGAAGTTACGTGAATTGAGGAATGACAATAGTTAGAATTAAGGGGGGTGCACTGTATTTTTACCACTACACACATCAATTTTAAAAACTCCTCTCAGTAGCAGAGCTCGCACAAATACATTCAAATTAACTGTCTATTCTTGTATGTTCTTTGGTAAAGGTCTGCACGAATGGTATTGAAACGTGTTTCAACACTTTTCTCAACGTTCACTTACTTACTTCAGTGCACCCGCTTCTTCCAAAATGAATGAATGTGAATGGAGAGGGACTTCAAAAGAATGAGCATAGAAACAAATGGATATCGAACCATACGAAACAAAAGTGCTTGTTAAAATGGGTAATATATCGGGTGCAGCAAGTATGCGTACGCAGTGACTATGGGAATTCTCACATTTGCTTGGCATCTATGTATGTATGTACGAGTATGTACATATGTATGTGCATATCATCGGACAGTTGTCAAAAAAAAACTAGTACACAATAATTGAACAAAAAATATATACTTTTTAATATTTCCTGTAAAAAGAAAATATGTACATATATGTTTACGTAAATACATGTCTTCATACACATATACATATACATGTATGTCAATATTATAGAATTAGCAAGAAAAATTAAATTAAATAAATTTCTACCTTAACATCCGAATAAATAAAGTTTTAATTGTATTCATTTTTAGTAGGTACCTAATACTAAGAAGTTAAGAAATAAACTAATTGCAAATAAAACTTCACTAATCTTATTTTAGTCAATATTTGCATTTAAAAACATAATCTTATTAACTGAATTTGCACTAGAAGCAATAAGAGATCCTTTATCAGATATTAAGTTGCGCGTAAAAAAAATTCTCGAAACCACGCTGCAACAAAAGAAGAATAAGAAAAGACATTCAGTTCCCTCCATTTTTATTTACCGTTTCGACCATATTTTTTGGTCACACGTATAGTGTATGTGAATTTATTGTTTGTTATACACGTATACCATATGTGGCAGAGAATATGAGAAATGAAACTTACTTATCCATTCACAGAATACACTTGCATTGCTGGCAATTTTTTCGCCACTGGATGTGAACAAACCAATTTTTCATTCCCCACTGGATGTAAATAAACTGGTGAGTTTCGGAAAAAACACTATTTGGCGTTGTCGTTCGTTAATATTTTAATACTATTCTCATTCCAAAAAGTACCAAGTTCAATTTAGTGAATACTATTGCTGATTAATAATTTTGATCATTACTAATATTAAGTACACTACTCTATATGCTAAAATAAATTTATTAAAACTATTATTTAATTCTTATATTAATTTATAATTTGTTTGGCTTGTTTATTCTTTTTAATGAACTTAATGCCAACAAAAGTACAAAAAATTAAAGAAAATATTTATCTATTATCATTAAACTATGTTGTTAAACTTACTTTAAATGTTTAGTAATAAATATAAGAGAAAAAAGCAACACATTTCTGTACGTATAATAATTAAATAAATGTTATATAATTTGTTTTTGTTTTGAAACAACTATTTTTGAGGGCATTTTAATTTCAATTCATAGCTAAAAATCGAATGAATACACAATATATTCTAGGCAAATTACAATGTATTAGTCAAATTATGAAATACCAAGGCAGAAAGCAGCATATTTTTCGTATAATTCTGCGGAATTTTGTAAATGAAAATATATATATAATCCTTCTGCGAAAGCATGTCTACATTTAAGAATGTATTCAGTATTTTTTTTAATACTAGTTTGCATCTAAATAGATTTGATAGTTTCTATAATTACGTTATTTTGTTTATTATTATTGATTTTGGGTGCGGGTTTTCCGGGAAAAATAATTTTTCTTATTATTATTATTCTGTATTATATTTTTATTCCGTTTTACTAATAAGAAATACTATAAAGTGATAAAATATTTTATTCTGATTGTTCCTTTTTTTTTTTGTCCTACTACAATTTCGTAATATGAAATTTTAAGTACAATGGCACCCGTTTTTTCGAGGTGAACTCACATATAGTGTATAAGTTTTTTTTTTCATACGGTAAAAAATTTGACGTTTAAGTTACGGCCCAATGCTCTGGACTGAGAAAATATGCAAAAAATGTAAAATCCAGTACATTAAAAAAGTGTATTTAATAAATACTTGAATTCTTAATTATTCTTAATATTTTCAAACTGTTTGCTAATTGGATGGCAGTTATGCAAGATGACGTGGGAAAAAATGAGAATGATGAGATTCAGCCTGTATAGAAGAGCGAAAACTATTTGAAATAAATAACAATTTTATTATTAATTTTCCCACTTTCCACACCACACAGGGGGTATGCAAAGTGGTGCATTATCGAGTAAATTTTTCATTTGGATGCTCGGTTCCCCTGTCGGCCTATTACATCCATTTTAATATATTAAGTTATATATATTAGTATTAAAATAAAAATTCTAAAAACCAATTTGTATAAGTTGATTATATAAATTTAATTAAAGATTCAAACTATATAATAATAATAAAATGTAATAAAGGAGAATAACAAATAAAATATATCACAATATTAAAATAAATTTATAACACAAAAATTATTAATACATTCTAAATTTATTGAATATAAATATTATTTACATACATATGTATGTATATTCACAGATGTATGCAAAAATAATAGAAACAAAGATTGCGCAAAGCGGAGTACAAACATTATTCGTTCTGCGCATCTACATCACAGTAGCATGGTTGCAAAGAGAAATGTCAAAAAAATACCTATCCGCGAAATGCTGCATACACACGAGGCAACCGTTGCTGCAACCAAAGCATGTTGCTTCGACGGTTGCCTCGTGTGTAGCTTAGTTGGTCGTGAAATGCGTGTTGCAGCAACCGTTGCCTAACCCTACGTCTCCACGGGCAATTTTTGATGGCATGCCATTGGCAATTTCAAGCAAATTGCCAATGGAGACTCCAAACTGCTTCAAGTTGGCAATTTATGTTATGAAATATGTTATGCCATAAATTGCCAACGTGCTGTGTTGCAATCAGTTGTCATTTTGTTTGTTTGACAGCCTTTTTTCATTTTTTCGTGACGCTCACAGTGGAAGCATCGTTGGGCATTTTCGTTTTACCGCATCTATTAAATTAATAAAAACGCTAAAATGATTGGAGACTGTGCATTTGCATTCTTTGTAATAAAGGATTCACCCAGAATTTCGGTTTCCTTCTTTTTTCCTCTTCATCGTTAAATAAAAAAATTTTTCAAGCGTGGGTACAGCGAACTAGATTGCTTGACGGCATTTTCAAAATGACAATGGCATAACATCGCAATGCCCACCATTAAAATATTGCCAACCATTGCAATCAAATTTGACAGATGTTATGCCATCAAAAATTGCCCGTGGAGACGTAGGGTAAGATATCAAAATATTTTGATATTTTGTGATGGTTGCCTCGTGTGCATCGTTGTGTACCACTTTTACTGGCTTAGTTCGTTGAAAACCAGCGTGCTGAGAAGTTATATTTGCTTTTTACGGAGTGAAGCTAAAAGTGAAAACAGTGAATTGTGAAGCAAACAAAAATGGCAACTGAAATCAAATTTCGAATGTTTCTTCGTTCATCGTCATATCATTTCATTATTCTTTTGGGTCATTTTCTGTCATTCCTGCAACAATATATAATTTTAAGATTCTTCTTTCTTTAAAAGCCAATTTTTTTACTACATTCTTGTTTTCTTTTTTTTTGTTACATCTCCTCTTCCTCATCTTTATACAACAGTTTGTGCAAAATATATATAAATATATATAATTGCATAATAATTCCCTTAGTACGTCACTCACTTCGAAAATTTGCCTATCTTCCGCGTAGGTCCGTTTGATTACACAATACACACAGTAATGAAGTTGCTGCAAGGGTTGCCCCGTGTGTATGCAGCATTATGTATTTATTGCTGCGGTGACGTCACAGCCCAGCAACGAAATGCCAAACTCAGAAAGAAAATTATAACGGACCTCCGCAATGCGTAATCTGCTTCTCTATCATTCTTGCATTGCTAGTGGCGTTCGGCAGTATTGGCAAAGAAAAATAAGAATATACATTCAATTCCCTCCATTTTTATTTACCGTTCCGACCATTTTTTTTGGTCACACGTATAGTATATGTGAATTTATTGTGTTTGTGTAACGTTTCGTTGTGAATCCAAGCTCCGTAAGACAAAAATTATTCCAACCAATAAATGTCAATATTGAAAATGAAATTTGGTGAAATATTTGGAATTCACCTTTTCGGAAAGAATTTCACAGGGTTGCATTAAAGTGGATTTCAGCATTCATATTAAGAAGGGTTTTACATTATTACTTGCTAGCACCTTAAACCAAACTAAAAATCAACTATCATTGTTATTTTAAATAGTTAATTAAATAAGTAAATTCGAAAAATTTACTTAAGACTAAGCTACCATAGGCTTACGACCTAAAATTGTGTTGTAACTTAAATTTGATATATCATGTCACATAATTGTAAGATGTTCATAACAATCTACATGTTTTCTTTGTGAAATTAGAGAGTACGTTTCTTTGTGAAATTAGAGAGTACGTCAGAAATTAGAGAGTACATAGATTGTCCATAGATTGAGACGCTTTTAGTTAGCATAATGGCATGTTTCTGGAAATTATGTCCCAGTTTTAATCGCGTTAATTTTGTATATATACATATATATATATATATATATATATATATATATATATATATATATATATATTTATATATATTTATATTTATATTTATATTTTTTACAACCAAAGCATAAGATTTTATAATAAAAACTTTTATTTGCCTGATAAAGCAATAATTTATTTACTTGCGTTAAATTGCTATGCATTGTATTAAGTTATTTTTTTTGAAAATATAATGCAATGTTTTGTGGGGTTTTTGGCGTTTAGTGCTATTGTTTTCCTTTGTTACAAATTCGAAACCTAATTTAATTTTTTTTGTGGTTCATTTCATTTTTATTAATGACAAAATTATACGTGAACTGAATAGATTTTACTTAAGTACATACATTTGTTATGAGAAATAAATCAATTGTTACATTGTTCTATAAATCAGCTTCATTAAATGTGGCCTGTTATTGTGTAGAGTAACGCTTCTCAGTAATTCCATTTTGTTACGTATATACACATGGTTATAATGGTTCTAAAAGAAATTTCAGAACACAGCACCTCATATCAAGAGAGAGAAATTGTTTAAAATTAAGCATTTAGTTTAAATTTGTGGAAACAATAGTAATAGAAATGGCAATTACAAGAAAAATAAAGTAAGGCAAAATAATATATATTTTCGTTCTGAATATACAATTATAATTATCAATAAGCAGTGTGTTAAAAACATTTGGCGTTTAAATGATATGAGCGATTGTTCTCATAAGAGTTTCTTCAAAATTTACCATACACAAATAGCTGATGAATCCGAATGTTAAAAATTTTGTTTGTAAAAAAATCAAGTAGAATCGAGAAATTTCCTTATTTTCCTGTTTTCTTTTACTTTTGTGTATTTTCTTAATGAACTGTTTACGTTACAGAGTGTATATTAATTTATTTCATTTCATTTAGACACTTAAATCCGCCGTGAAGACAAATCCTATTTCTTTAAGTCGGCTTTGGCCATGACGATCGGCAATGCGAATGGCTGTTTGAATGGGCATACCCACTGCGACAAAGTGGAGATATGAAAACTGCGGACAACTCGATTATTTTATATATGTATATATAAAACACATCTTATGTATATATAGATATAACTTTATGTAAGAATAAACTCAGCTCGAGGGGCGTTCACGCAACCATTAAACCATTAAACCAGTTAAATTCGCAGATATTTCTTAAAATTCCGCGAAAATGATTATTTCGCAACAAATAATGTGCAATACTTTTGCATTTCTCATTGCAAAAACTTACACTTAATTTGTGAGCATTAATGAGGCCTTTATCTTATGTAATTAATTCTTCACGATATAAAAGAAAAAATAAATTATTAAAAATTTGAAAACTTAGAAAAGAACCCAATTTTCGCATCTCTGATGTGGTGAAGTATGGTGAGTTGACTCGATGAATGAGTCTGTAAAGGAGACACTAAGGAATTAGAATTTGGAACAGAGGGAGACGAAGACTAAGAAATTGCCGGTCAAAGGGAATTCAACGGTTTTACAGTATTCTCACAAATAACAACAGTTTCAATAATCTCAGAAAAATCTTCAAAATAGTTAAAAATGCAGCTAAACGAATTAAGTTAACGGCTTTTTAATAATGACGAAAACAATTTTTTATTTTGTCGAATTATTTTTTTTACTTAAACGCAACTGCAATGAGGGTTCATAGACAATGAGAATTTATCAAAAAAATTGTATGTTTTGAGCTATTTTGAGAAGTTAAGTGAATTGAGGAATTACGATAGGTAGAGTTAAGGGGGGTGCACTGTATTTTTACCACTACATACATCAATTTTAAAACCTCCTCACACTAGCAGAACTCGCACAAATACATTCATATCAACTGTATATTCTACGACATATCGCACACTGACAACAAAAGGGCCGAACAAAATAGACGATACGAAACGTGACGAGTAAGTTCAAACATATGTGAATCAATGTAAATAGCCAAAATGGCCAAACGTATTTGATCGAAACTGAACGAAACATTTAGACGTGACGATCGGTTCCGTAAGAACCGAACTGCAAACGTCTGCTACTCGTCATAACCTCTTCTTTGTTGACACGATTGTTGTTTTTTAAAGAAATTAAAATTAAATTGACGGAATTTTGGTACAATTTAATCGCCGCTGTGGGGGATGAGCTCGGAATTTATGTAAAAAGCCATCCATCGATGCGTTTGATAGCGTCACATTATGGGTTAAATGTCAAAATCGACATAACGAGTGCACACGTTCGTCCAATGGCTATCGTTACGTCTCGTCTATTTTGGTCTTACGTAACCCCGACGCCATAGATATGTAAACAGAATTTATATTTAAACAGAATTTATATTTAAATTAATATTTGTGTCTTAAATTTCAGTGTATTTGACATATACTCTACAAGAGGATATATTAAATGTTTGTGAATGTCCATGCCTTGCATAGGGGTAAAGCTATGCAAATTATATAACCCTATATTTTAATCGTATTAACATTTTACCAAATAAATGTAATTCTTTGTTGTATGTGTTATACTTACACTTAAGCTGTAGTTGTTTAATGTTTTATTACTAACTTTGTTTTTAGTGAGATTGTTTCGCAATTGGTAGTAATAAGTGTTGTAAATTTTTTGAAGCAGAAAATACAGCTATACAAGACTGTATTTTCTACTTTACAATAGAATATTGATGTATATATATATATATATATATATATATATATATATATATATATATATATATATATATATATATATATATATTTTAAAATTATTTATGTAGAAGACAGGATTGGCTACGCCTTTTGGGAATAAATGGGCCCACTTCAATTAAAATATATGTTTGTGAGAGTCATTTTTCATCTCAAATGATGGAAAACAAAATTTGCTTGCTGCGTTTCATGTGATCCTAATAAACTGTTAGCTTTATTTATTAGAATTAGAATTTATTTTCTTTTAAAATTTTTTAATAGAGACTTAATAACACCCACCCTACGAAACAAGACACTGTGTGTTTCACACTTGTAACCCTAGAACTCTTCGTTCGTTTTTTATTTACTTGTGGGCGGAATTCGAGTTAGAACTACCATGTACCTAAAATGGGCAAATTGCAATGTTTTTTTATTAAGATATTTATATCTAATGTCTTTTTTGTTTCTTAAATATATTCATTTAGTTAATTATTTATTTGTTTATTAAATAATATAATTTTTGTTTGTTATATACGCTTGTAAACATTAAATTTTTATAATTCATTTTGTTTTTAAATATGAAACTTATATTTGTTTATATTAGATTATATTTATTTAAAGGTGTTGTACACCGCGACCTGAAATATCTATTGTGATTTATTTATATTAAGTTCACTTGTATTTACAATTATAATTGTTTTTTTTTATTATATTTGTCAAGGGTGAAATAGGCCTATGGGGGAATCGAGCACCCAAAAATCTCGATAACGCGCCATTTTGTGTACCCCGTGGGTGGTGAGTAAATTGCAAAAAATTTTATTTTTTATATATGTAAATATAACTTACATATGAACATAAGAATACTTTACAAAATAATATCTATATAACCGCTTTCAAATTCAAAGTACTTTTTAATTCTTACGCCACGAAACTCTAAATTCTAATCCCATGTTTAGCGTCAGCTGTAGCAAGTTTTACTTTCTCACCATAGCATGGTCGCTATATTATTAATTATTAATTCCATGACATTTGACACAATAAAACTATACTTATGCTAACAAAGTTAACTAAAAGACATAATTATAAAAGAGTCAAATATCGCTCCTAGTCGGAGCATAGGGCGGTCACAAAAGCTCTCCAACCGTTTCTATCAGTCTTATTTCGTTCCAGGTGGCTCTGTGGTGACTTTCTGCGTAGATAGTACGTACCCATGTTTGTCGTGGGCGTCCTGCTTTCCGACTAGCATGTGGGTTCCATTGAAAGGCCATCTTTGCAATGTTGGTGTCTTCTCTACGCAGAATGTGCCCTATCCAGCTCCACTTGCGTCTTTTAACTTCTGTGTCAATAGGCTCGCTATTGGTGAGGCGCCACAGGTCTTCGTTCATGATCGTTGTCGGCCAGAAAATACGGCAGATTCTTCGTAGACATTTGTTGATTTGAAGTTGTCGAGTTATTTGTTCTTCAATCAGCTGACTGAGCGGACACAATGGGTGCATTCTGCCCGGGAATTTTCTTCGCTACCGTACTCAACACTTAGCACAGCTGTTTGTAGAACAGATGTTTACGTATAAAGTGACAAATTTTTGTAGCGGCGCATTCACAAACAAAGTGCGCTGTTTCACTCAGCCGATAGGCAACCGATAGGTTGCCAGAATGCACCCATTGTGTTGTTATTGTTTCACACGGATAGGGAAAAAAATGGATATTTTTCAACAGCTGATGAGGAAGAAGAAGAGTTGCGTATCTATTTTAATCTCTGCTCGACGCTACACGAGTTATGTCCGCATACCCTACATATATAAATACATACATACATACATATATACAAATTCACATTCCTCTATGCAATAGCGTTATCGCTTAGTTTTTGTTATTGCATAGCAGATGCTGTCAAATTCAGTTAAGGCTCCAAATGCAAAAATGTGCTTAGTAGCATAATTTGCACTTCGAGGCCAACTGAATTTGAACAGTGAAGTAGAATAGAAAAATACTTTTAAGTCAGTCTTAAGATTCATTGCAAGCGAATAAAGTCATTTTTAAGCATAAGCTTAATTTGTTTTACTCAGCTTATAACTGGCGCAGTCGGAAAAAGTGGCCAAAGCTTTAGCTAAAAAATTAACAAATCTAAAGATTTGTGAAATATTGAAAATTTACAAAAAGGAAAAGAAAAACAAATTATAATTTAAATTGAAAAGCAAAAGCTAACTTTTAAGCATATTTTATGCAATGTTAATATTTAAGCGATAACAAACTAAACAAATATATAAGACAAATGAGCAAAAGCGAAAACTATATAAGTGAATGTAATTTACAAAAAGAAAAAAAATTTAAGTGAGGAAATTAAAAACAATTTGTGAATTAGAAAAACAAAAGAAGAAAAAGAACAATTTGTGAAATAGCGAAGAAATGAAAGACAGTTTGCAAAAAGCATTCTATAAGAACAGGAAAGTCAATATGGAGCAAATCAATAAGGAAAACGAGGACGTCATTAAGAAGCAGGAGGAAATCATCCAACAACTCCAACAACAGCTGCAACAACAAAATGAACAGCTGCAACAACAATATCAACAACAGTTACAACAACAAAATGAACAGCTGCAACAGCGACAACAGCAACATCAATATCAACGAAATGAATCACAAAATGAATTTTTTCTGCGACCACAGGACATCTTGGACCAGTTTAGACTACTAAGACCTTTCGAAGACAACAAAAACTATGGTTACTTGTCCTTTATAAAATCAGTGGAAAACACTTTGGAATTGTGTGGAGCTAGTGCACAACTTTACAATTATGGCATGCAGATTATTATTAACGAAAAAATCCGTGGAGAAGCAGCAAGGTGTATTCGTGAACTCGGTGATTTTCCAAAATGGGAGGATATTAATCTGAAACTTAGACAGCGCTTCAAGCCCAACAAAACATATGGAGAACTTTTCAATAAGTGTCGGATCATGAGGGTAAATAATTTAAGTGAATTATTTAAATTAACTTTTGAAATTAAGTACGAATTAAATGAATTATATGATTTTGACGAAAGAAAACCTGATAGGGCAGAAAACGTAGATAGAGATTTAGTAGAGAAAATTGATGGAACCGTAAGGGCCCACGTTGATAGTGATAAAACATTTGATGAAATTTATAAAAGATATGATAGATTAAAGTTGTTAACATACCCTAGATGCATAGCCTATGGTCATAAAAAACATTTCAAGCCACCAATAATTCCACAAAGAAAAGAACATTATTTTGGTCCTCCTGGTCGAAATGGTAGCGACCAATTTTTGAGAAGAATTCTCAATCAAAACTCTAACGGTACTAGGCCATATTCGTCTAATAATAAAGTCAATTCGGAACTTTTAGAAAGAAATTTCAATCAAAACTTTAACGGTACTAGTTCGTATTCGGTTAATAATAGAAATAATTCAGAGTTTAATCAAAACCGTAATGGTACTCGACCGTATTCAGCTAATAATAATAACTGTTCAGAGTACCGAAATCAGAATAGGGTTAATTCGGCTCAAACTCGCAATTCACACATGAGTGTTGATACACAAAACTCTGGACGAAGCCAATTCCAACCGATGGAAATTTCGAAGAAGATGTAAATTTTACCAACGAGCCTCGGAACCCACATTGCCCTTAATTAAACTAAGTATAGAAAATAACACTTTTAACGCGTTAATAGATACTAGCTCAAGCACCAGTATAATAACTCCAAATGTAGCTAGAAAATATCAACTTTTTTCATGGGAAAAACCAAAGTTTTTTTCAACCATAAATGGTGTAAGCAAAATTACTGAAAGGGTAGTCACTCCAATACCAAAAGAATTTTGTGCTCATGGTACTATTTCTTGGAATGTAGCTCACCTACCTAACAGGAAGTATGATGCCATTATTGGGCAGAATATTTTAACTAAATTTGATGCAATAATTGATTTAAATGAAAAATATATAAAAATGAAAGGTTGTGAAATTTGGTTTACTAACACAAATCTTCCAAACAGTTCCAATGATGTGTGTTCACTCGAACCTATCCAAAATAATTTTTTAGGAAAAATTAATTTACACCATCTTAATAGTGAGGAGAGGAAAAAAGTGCATGAATTATTGACCCAATATGAAGATATATTTTATTTGGAAGGAGATACACTAACCTTCACTCACAGCATTGAACATGAAATAGTCACAGAAACAGATAGACCTATATAAGCAAAAATTTATAGGTACCCTAAGGTACATGAAGAGGAAATAGAAAGGCAATTAAATGAAATGCTCCAATAAGGTATAGTAACTGAAAGTAACTCGCCATACAATAGTCCTTTGTGGATAGTCCCCAAAAAGTCAGACAGTTCTGGGAATAAGAAGTGGAGAATTGTTGTGGATTATAGGAAGCTGAACGAATGTACTGTTAGCAATAAGTATCCAATTCCCAATATAGACAATATATTGGACAAATTGGGGAAAGCTCAGTATTTCTCCACAGTTGATTATGCCAAAGGGTTTCACCTAATTATGGTAAAACCTGAGGATAGGAAGAAAACTGCGTTTTCAACTCCGTTTGGGCACTTTGAATTTGTGAGAATGCCATTCGGCCTCAAAAATTCTCACGCAACTTTTCAGAGGCTGATGAATTCAATACTAAAGCAATATATCAATAAAACTTGTGTCGTGTACTTAGACGACATTTTAATATTCAGCACATCGTTGCAAGAACATATAAACAATATTAAATCTATTTTTGAAACTCTTAAGAATGCGGGACTGAAAATTCAAGTTGATAAGTGCAGTTTTTTAAAAAAAGAAACTGAATACGTAGGTCATAACACCAAACGGCGTAAAGCCGAATCCAACAAAGATCGAAGCTATCAAAAACTTGTGCCTGCCCAAGACACAAAAACAAATAAAGTCATTTTTAGGAGCAACTGGTTTCTATCGTAAATTTATCAAGGACTATGCAAAAGTTTCATTTCCTATGGTTAAATATCTAAAAAGAACTCGAAAATTAATACCAGCGACCCAAATTATATAGCTTCTTTTGAAAAGTTAATGGAAATTATTACAAATTATCCAATTCTGCACTATCCAAACTTCAATAAAAATTATAAGCTAATAACAGACGCTAGCAATTTTGCTTTAGGAGCTGTTCTAACACAAGACGGACATCCGATATGTTTCGCTTCTCGTACTCTAAATGATCATGAGAAAAGCTACTCTACTGTTGGAAAGGAGTTATTAGCAATTGTTTGGGGTTGTAAGTATTTCAGACCATATCTATATAGCAAAGAATTTGATTTGAATACAGATCATCAACCACTTAAGTGGCTTCACACCAAGAATTCTGGTAGAGATATCAACCCAAGGCTCCAAAGATGGTTGATTCAATTAGGGGAATACGATGCAAGGATAGATTATGTTAAAGGCAAAGGGAATAAAATTGCAGATTTTTTAAGTCGCATCGATGTTGATAACAATGAAATAAATCTATACGAAAGTGATTTCGACGAAGAAAATGTAGGTAACGCTTCAATGGATGCCCAAACAGCACATTCACAAAAAGAAGATTTGAACGATCACATTCCAATCTTGGACACAATCGTGAATAGGTTTAAAACTCAATTAATTTTGGTAGAAAGAAAGGAAAAAGAATTTGAAAAAATATTGGGTAACAATAGAATTTATATTGAAAGAGCTGATATACCGGAAAAAATTGCCGACATTGTCCGAAGACATATATGTAAGGGTAAAATTGCTTTTTACACTGACTTGGATGACACAACTTATAACCATGTTCAACAAAAACTTATCGAGTTGTTTCCAAGAGACTCAAGCACAAAATTTGTCAAGTTTTGCAAGAGACATGAAAGACGAAGAAGAAGCAATAAAACAGGTAGCTCTTTTTCATAAGACGGAATCCGGTCATTCAGGAATTATCGCAAATTATGAAGCTTTGAAGCACAAAATATTTTATCCTAATTTGAAAGTCATTATCCATAAGGTAGTAAATAACTGCTATTTATGCACCGCAGCGAAGTACGATAGAAATCCTATTCAACCCAAATTTAAAAATACAGAAACACCTTCTGATATAAACGAAATAGTACACATTGATACATACGTAAATTCTAAACATTCGTTCACAAATTTCATTGATAGGTTTTCCAAACATGTTGTAAGCTTTTATCTTGAAGATAGAAACAGCGTAACATTAATAGAAAAAATTAGGCTTTATATATCCATACAAGGAAAAATGAAGAAAATTGTATGCGATAATGAATTCAACAGAATAAATAATATCCATACTGGCAATTCTGATATTGAAAGGCTAAATAATACACTAACGGAAAAAATCCGGGTTTTAAATTTAGAAAATAAAATCCCAATAAAACAGCAGGTAATTAAGGCCATAGAAGCATATAATAGTACCTACCACTCAACAATTAAAGCAACACCGTTTGATGTTCTGCAAAATAAGGTTAAAAAGGAAATTATAAGAAGTAGGATTGACAAAGCAAAAAACGAAGCTATTGCAAAACTAAATGAAGACAGAGAAAGTTATGAAGAGAGTAGACAAGAGGGGTTCATAAAAAATTACATTAGCGTAAGGCATAAAGAACAACCAAAATTTAGAAAATACCCATTAAAAAATGTTCATACTATAAATATAAAGAGACCTTTGAAATTTTCAGGTGATCAGCTTGTTTGTACTTCTGGGGATAGTGTTTCCAACTGAGGGTCTATTGCAGATAAGCCCCATTGAAGAGGAGTGGAGGAAGTGGTGATCCAAACTTTAACAATTTTACATTTAATTAATACAAATGAGTTAATAAGTTAATTAATCTTGTAGACGAAATAGAAAACAATGTAAAGTCTCTCGAGTTACATAACAAAGAAATAGTTCAAAGAGAAATAAAAATAATAAAATCTAAAATAAAATCTATAATCCCAATAGAACCTAGGAAAAAGAGGGGATTGATAAACCTTGGAGGGAAAGCTTACAAATGGTTTTTTGGAGTAATGGACGATGACGACCGTCATGAAATCCTTGAACATCTCAATGTGATTGACCAAAATAATCACAACATCATAGAAACAGTTAATAAACAGATTTTTATCAATACGCATTTTAACGAATCAATTCAAATTTTAAAATCAGCAATTGATGAAGACAGGGAAATTATGAAAAGTGCTGAAAAGGAAATAAAAAACAGGCAAAATGAAATTATACGGCGCCTTCTGTATATGGATCAAATTTCTAAACTTACCTATCTCAAAGATAAAGTTATCATATACAAGAAAGTATAACATTGGCTAAAAACCATATCGTTAATCCAAATATACTGACATCCGAAGACATACGAGGTGTGATCAAAAAATAACCGTTATTTTCAATTTTTTCAAAAAGTATTTATTTATTCATCAACAACTATCTTGTCCGCTTCAAAGTAATTCCCCTCAGATATAATACACTTATGCCAGCGTTTTTTTCAATCCACGAAACACTTCTGAAACGCTTTTTTTGGTATCGCCAACAGCTCCTGTTTCGATTTTTCTTTTATCTCCTCAATCGTAGCAAAACGCTTTCCTTTCATCGGTGTCTTCAGTTTTGGAAAGAGGAAAAAGTCAGCGGGGGCCAAGTCCGGTGAATACGGTGGTTGAGGCATGATAACGGTTTTGTTTTTGGCCAAAAACAGCTCCTGAGCGATGTCCATGCGGCGTTGTTTTTGCTCAAAATTTAGCAATTTTGGAACAATCTTCGCTGCCGCACGTTTCATGCCTAAAACATCCGTAAAAATTGCTTGGCATGAGCCGAACGATATGTCAACATCATCAGCAACCTCTCTGATAGTGATTCGACGATTATCCAAAATCATTTTCTTCACTGCGTCAATGTTTTCATCGGTTGTTGACGTGCTCGGGCGACCAGGACGAGCATCGTCATTGACATCTTCTCGGCCTTTCTTAAACCGGTTTTACCACAATTGAACTTATGTTCTGCTCATAGTAGACTCGCCAAAGGCCACAGTCAACATTTCAAATGTCCTTGCGCATTTAATTTCATTTTTTACACAAAACTGAATACAGTTTCTTTGATCCATTTTTTCGAATAGTACAAAATCGAAGAGCACACCAAAACACGACTAACCTTTTTATCTGTCAAAAACAAACTGACAATCCAAAATGGTTGGTATTGCCAACATATATGACATTCATGTGTACCAACATAAAAAAAAAAATGCGAACATCGAACATACGTAACTCACGAAAAGATGAAAATAACGGTTATATTTTGATCACACCTCGTGTGGCCACCGTGGCCACTGGCAGCAAAATTTCCAAATTTCGAAAATAATACATATGTATTCTCAACTGGCAGCCAGTTACTGGCACGTGTGGCCGCAGTGTAAAAGAGTCACAACTCAAAATATTTCGAAATTGATTTTTTTCCATAAACTAATTCACAATACACATATCTGCACATATCTACCTGCCTAAGAAATTCCATTGTCATTACTATCTTATTTTACTGTAAAATCACCGTTAGGCCTGTTTTTGTGTAAATTGCGTCGTTTGCTTTGCCTCTCCTGAACATTTGTCATTTTTCGAGTTGTGACTGACTGTTTTGTAGATAGTGTGCGATATGTTCTTTCAATGACAATAGAGTTTAGATTAACGGATCTGCTGATAGAAAGTCGTGGATTTTATTTCATATTTCTGAGTTACTGCGTCGAAATATATCTAAATTTGGAAAATAGCATACTAGACTAAAGTTCGTATATGTACAATATAATCTAATATGGGAAGATGTCCGAAGTGTAACAAATATTTATATTTTCTCGTAAATTATTTATTTAATCCTTAGTTCTGTTCTGTAAAATGGTCCATGTGAGATATGACTCACTAAAGCACTTGTAAGATTCACCGTATAGCCTGTTTGAGTGTGACGGGAGCAATGAGAACGTGCCCCACACTAGCTATGGGAGTGAGCACTGGACTGACTCCTCTACACCTTGTAGTTAAAAGGATGGCGGCCAGCGCGGCCCTAAGGCTACCTAATCTAGCCCATCTTAAAGAAGGCAACCTTTCGGGGCACGCAAAGATTCTGGACACTGTCTGGAATTCTCCGTGCCTCATGGTCTTCGACAAAATGGACAGAAAATTAGACTTCTCAAAGCAATTCAAAGTGGTCATCAGTGACCGTTCAGCTTGGAGAAACAAGGAAATAATAATAAAACAGGACTCTCAGTTGCGGTATACAGATGGGTCCAAAATGGAAGATGGCAGTGCAGGAGCTGGAATTGTAGGGCCAAATTTCCAAAAAGCAATTGCAATGGGAAAAACAGCTTCCATTTTTCAGGCGGAGGTCCACGCTTTAGAGTTATGTGCTAGAGAATGTCGCAACACCAAAATATGCATACTCTCAGATAGCCAGGCAGCTCTAAAATCATTAATAAACTTCTCATTCCAATCAAAGCTGGTCTGGGAATGCTGTAAACTTCTCAATATCCTAGCAGCGAGAAACTCTGTTACGCTAATGTGGGTACCGGGACACGAGGGACATGAGGGCAACGAAATGGCAGATTCTTTAGCAAAAAAGGGTGCAGACACTGCCTTTATAGGCCCAGAACCCTTCTGTGGGGTAAACAGTAGCTTCACAAATAACTTGTTGTGCGAACAGGAAAAACGAAGTCTGCTAAACTACTGGAGAGCCCAAAAAGGCATGCGGCAGTCGAGACTACTCATTGATCCTGAACACATCAGGGTAGATGAGCCCACAGCAGTTACGAGATTTATAAACAGTCTAGGACTGTTTTAGTTGGGTACGAGGCTGCACAATAGATCTTTTAGGTCGCGGTGTTCTTTTAGCCTGTTAATAATAATAATAAAGCACTTGTAGCTTGCAGTTTGAGAGTCACTGCCTAGGCATGGATTTTCTTATGGGCTTATATACAATAATGTAAATGTGTTTTTAATGTACTTATTTTACATAATTGTTAAGAATGGATTTAATCCTTTTATAGGGATTATATTATTATGTTCGTTAGCTCTGTATTTTTCATTGACTGTTGTAAACCTTTCTTTTTTCATGCCTACAGTGCCAATGGGCATTCTTGCAAATAGTTTACGTTTGCTGACAGTCGACTTCTTTTGATACTTGTACCGCTGCAGTTAAAGCAAATAATTCTGCTTTGATTATCCATTCTTTGATTAGGAATATGTATAAGTTACGCCTACCTCCACCTCTGTTTTGGAGTCGTCTATATAATCTAGGCAAGTATAAGTCGGATTTTTCTTCATTTAAATTTCGTTGTTTATGCCGTGCATTATCACTTCCAATGCACTATTTATACCAATGACTGTGATACGAAACTATCGCAAACAATTCATCATAAAATTCAGCATTTTCCATTATACTTTCGATAGGCTTACTGAATATTTCCATTGGTGATTTATTATATCGTAACTGAAGCACATTCCATTACTACAGGAGGAAAGCGTTAATTCCATATATTCCAAGGCGCCATATCGAATCAGATCTCATTATGTAGTTAATTTGAGAGTGTGCTGCTTCAATAATAAGGATCAATGGCAAAGTTATGTGAGTGGGCGAGCATGTTACCATGTCTCTGTTTATTACCCTAAAAAAATAATATCGTGCTAACAAAGATCATGAACTTAAGAATTCAGGAAGTTTGAGTAACTGGCGGCATTAGCAATTTTTTCTTTTTTCAGGGAACCAAAATATCATCCAAGGGCACGAATCGCGCATAAAAACAACACGATCGATTCACTTTGCAACTGAAATATAATCTTGCATTATCTTATAAGAAAACACCAAAGTCAATATGTATTTTAATTGAATCTATATCTGTAAATCTGTATTTCAATTTAAATTATAAATAATTTTCTCGGCTTTAGTGTAAGACCGATGCAGAAGAATTTCTAGTTACTCTAGTAGTTACTCAACGGCTTTGTGACTATAATATATCGTAGTGTTTGATGGGTTTGGTAGAATGTGAATAAACCAAACGAATTTTCTATCTGCCTGACTTAAAAATGGTATTAAATAATTTGTTTGCATCTGCTGCACAAAATGGCGATAGGAGTCATAATATGATTACATTTATCATCAACCGATCCACTTAATGAAAAGGGTGCTAATGTGGCATCATGAGAAGTTGACATTTTCATTCAATCACAAGGCCCACCTTCCGAAAGTAGAACGCTTCCAACATGAATTCGATTATCATCCGCTAATAAATGGATATTCCTGTTTAAAATGGAATTCTTTATAAACATAATTTGCAACCAGAAACGCAATCAAAGCGCAATAAACAGCGCAGGCATATTTTTTTACTTGATTTGGATGGATATATGCTGTCATATATGCTAATTCATTCCACGGGGGAGAATGTTAAAGCAAAGAGTATACATATGTATATAGACCTCGCATGATGAACGAAGGTATTGTTAGCAAAATTTTGTTCCAGTGGCTTTCTAGTAAACCCTTTTTTCATAAAACATAACATAACACACTCATTGCATCTCGCGTCCCCTTGCCGCTCACAGGTTTTTGTGAAATCGCCATCACTTCCATTACATAAAATTTTGGGTGGTTCAATCTCTATGTTTCTATACTCTTTGGTTAAAGCTTCATACTGCGGGTACTTTGCAAACAAAATACCCCCAGTTTCGGTAAATACACCTACATATATGCAAGTAAAAATAAAATGCAAGATCAGCATAATTACATTCTCATTACTTTGAACTTGAACGTAGTTAGAAAAAACTTTGCTAATAATGAATAATTTCTTCTAACACCTTTTGTTCTATATACTAAAACAACTACAATTACGGCATATAGCGCTTTGCCTTCAATACTGTGTTTTTGGAAAAGTAATAATTGACTATCTCTACAACTTTTAATTATTTTCGTCATTTGTAACCAATTTATATTCATGTTTTTTTTTGTGTGTTTAGTTAGTGCAAATTGTAATTATATTAAATAAACGAAACTTATTATCTTGTTAAAAACCGAGAGGAACTTTTCATTATTTTAACATTTGTATTGTATCTCTGCAATATTCATCGCGTAAATTGTACCTTAGCAATTCGTATTGGTATATCAAATTTACTAAGAAAAACCAACAATATACCAACTTCGTCAGTATTTCCAAATGAGTAATGTTTTTATTAGCTTATATAAATAAAAGCTACGAAGTATGGTCTGACTTTTAACATTTCTACTTCGCGTGTAGACCACAATTTTAGTCAATATTTATCCATAAACAATAAAAAAATATTTTTTATGTACTTCAATAAAAACTTCTTGTTTTGTGCTAACTTTTCTGGCGTAAATACGCACAGAGAATTGACGCAGAGATAATATACATACATACATGGAAAGAATTAGAGATGTGTACAGCTTGAGAAAAAATGGAGTAATTGTTCCATGAATTCAAAAAAAATATACCAAGTTGTATTTTCTTGCAAATTGAATATATTGTATAACCCTGGTATGCTCTTCTATCTGTAGTTAGTCGTTAAATTAGATGAATAGAAATTTTGCAAATTCTAATATGAGCCTTAGTTCCATTTTCACACCACATGTATCTTCTTCACGTTGCGGTGTGCTTGGTGGTCTGAATCCAATCCTATCCTACATAAAATTCGCTTATTATGGTATATTAAAGAACATATATTATATAGATTTCAATTAAGCTGTCGAGCTTATTTCGTACATTTCAACTAAACATTTCTGGAAATTATGATTTCTCCAGCTTGAAAATCGTTCTCAATTCTTGAATTCATTTGTGAATCGAACAGTTTTTAGTTTTCCTGGATATCATAAATAATTTACAACTTTCAACCGTCCACTACGAAACTTTCATCACATTGTTCGATTGATTAATTTTGTCGTTGGTTAAGTCCTCATTATTAAAGTTTTCAGGTTTTCGTAGAGTGGTTCTATTATTCACATAATTGGTTTCAATAATTTACTCAAATATTGACATTTCGGTTGATATAAAGACTTTGAATATTAACATATATTCTGCAATTTTAAACCATTTCGACTTTCCTTCAAACTCCACATAACATTGGCCTTGCCGCAATCCGATGGTCCAATAATTAATGCTCCAAAGTATTTGGTAATAGTGAGCTATGTCCCACCCTATTCATTAATGATTCATTCACTGTTTTAAAGTCTCAATTCTTGCCAACGAAATTCATAAGTTGTACCGCATTATGACAACTAACAGATCATCTATATAAAATAATTTGATCACACACGCACATACACTTACACACATACCGACGAATGTAAAGTATACTGTTATGTATAAATAATGCTGATTTCTAATAAAAAATGTAGTTTGAATCAATCTATTGTTGGACGTAGATTAGTGAGCAAGCGATTAGACAAACTTCCTGTTGAACTTCATTTACCAGATTATCAGTTCGGTGGTTAAGTAAGTAAATTGGGTAATCCAGGCTTTAATCCACTAACCGCTGTTTCTAGACTGTAAGATATTGCATATTCACAAATCAAGGATTTAGATCAACGGCATAGAGCTGATGAAACTTTACCTAATAAGGCATGGGAGACATTTATATCTAAGGACAGCAATTTCGGTGAAAAATCTTAGCCAGCTTACTGCTTCCGTTACTGCTATAGCCATGTAAAGTGTTTTCAATTTGGGACGTGTGCCAACAAATTAACAAACGGATGATGGGAAATGGTTGTTCAACAAATAATTTTACAATTCGATGAAACGAATAACATCAACCATTAACTATCATACAGCGTATTGAAGTCGTCAATCGTTGAATGGTTTAATCGAACATTGAAGAGGATGATATGGAAGGAGTTCAGCTACTATGGTTCATGGGTTGATAAATATAAGATCTAATCAATGAATACAATAACAAAGTGCATAGAACTATAAAAATGGCTCCTATTAAAGTAACTCCGTCAATTGAGCATTATTAAAGTTATTGTTGGTCGACGCACAACATTTAATAATAATAAATAATAAGAAAAATTATGTTAAATTTATAAATGCAATTATCCAGTCAACGCTGTAATGTCGAATCACCCCCTAATAAGAAAATAAATTAGTCTAGTTTTGACCAGTGTGTTTAACATGCTCGCTTTTTTAGTTCAAGCTCACTCGCTCATGAATTATTCATGGTCAGGAAAAGCTACATGATCCTTACAGCATCTTGTAACAATCTAAAATGTATGCAAAACAAGATTAAATGTTGGTACTAATGTTCCCATTAGTAAATATAGACATATTTTTGAAAAAGGATATACACCGGATTGTGTAACGGACATTTCCAGAATAGCTAACATTAAATTACGATTCCATCAACATATATATTGCGGGATTATCAAGGTAATATCAAATATGGATTCTATGAACATGAGAATTTGAAATTCCCTTTTCCTGATATACACATACATGTGAGATCAATGATCCCTCTTATTGTATTACAATCTAATTATAACTGAAAAATTAAATTAAATTTTAAATGAAACTAAAACTCAACTAACAAAAATTCAGAGCTAGAACTAAAGAAAAATGTGAAAAGCATTTACTAACTAACTAAAGATAATAATAATAATAAGCAAGCGGAATTAATTAACAATAAATTAAATAATTAAAGAGAACAAAGAAAGTGCAATATAAAGATGAAGCAGACAATCGGTTACAGATCTCCAAAGAACACTAACATTGGTCGGAAAATTGCCCAGCGCTTTAGCCGTTTCCTCAAGGAGTGACCTGAATGCACCTTGGTAATGAATTCCATAATCTTATGCTGCTAATGAAAAAGAATCGAGTAGAGTTGCAGTAAAGAAATTCAGGAACAATTAAGGCTTGACTTCTAGCAGATCGACTGAACTTCAGTCTCGTGGGAGACTTAGGGGAGAAAATAATTAAAGCAAATGGCGGTAAAGCTTTTGTTAAATTTTGAAGATTCTTCAGGTTATTTCTTTACCTGATATTGTGGTTTCCAGAACGATTAAATTGAAAAACAATTGCATGTCACCTTTATTCAATGAAATTCGCTATGAGCTACACAGTATTGAAATTGATCGTACATGATATTTGTACACAACAACAATAATGAAAAATTATGTTTCGGTAAATCATAGTAAATGCGATATGCTCCTGAATAAGGGAAGGTCATTTGAGGAAATACCACCCTATTGCTTATTTCAATTTTTGTGTACGTCCTCAAATCTTGTTAGGCTTCGCTGAAGATTGTCATAAAGTTATATTAAATTCAAAACATGCGCTGATAGTCCTACGTTCTAAATCAGATGCAAAAGCTAACCACTCATCAGTTGCAGATAGATATTCAATTAAAACAATAACTTACAAATATCAGTTGGAAATTACCACATATCCAATTATCAGATGAAAAAAAACTACAGATATTTAGAATAATTGAAAGTGGAAAGGTTTTAACATTGTCATTTAGAAGTTGGGACTCCACCAATATCTGAAGACCCAACTAACTTGTGGAAGGTTAAATTAGGACAGACAGCGATTTGCGTTTTTTTTTTCTTTTCAATGAGAAAGCTAATTGAGCATTGTTATACAACAGATAAGCGTATATCTAAACTATCTCCATATGAGGACATTATCCTATTGTTTAATCGTGATCATTATGCTCGACATGTATTCAAAATTCCAACAAAGCTATTACATGTGTGTTCCTTGAGCACAATTTAAGTGTTATGATTATAAAAAACAATCATTGTCGTATCAGAATAAGCAAATAAAAGCTGTCCCCTTTGATATGGTGATATTCGCATTCAATTTTAAACATCCACAAATGTTTCTGCAAATACCTCAGTATATTGCATGCTTATTCATAAACAGGTTATAGAATACATACCTACGTAAAACAGGTGAAATTAGTAGAACAATTTAATTGATATATGTGCGTACATCAATTTTAAATAATCGCAGTAAATGAATTGCGAAGGTATTTAGTTGAAGTTGTTTGTGATGAAAGACACAATGTGAAAGAAGTAATATTGTTGCTGGAGCTGAACAAGTCTTAAAAGTTGAAAGAATCAATTCAATGTGAAAAAATTTTTAATTTGTTTTGATTCAGGATCTAATCAAAACTTTATAATTAAACTACTCCACTACTCAGTCTGAAATTATTCAACGAAAAATATCAAAAATATACCAAATGGCCCAAATGCGATCTGTTGTATAATATTACGTTGATCTTCATTGGTTATATTGAAACTTTCATTGGCTGGTTGGTGCATGAGCTAAGAAAATTAACACGGAAGCGGGCAACACACCAGGTCACTTCCATTCACTATTAGTTCGACCCTAAATGTATACTATGGATATTTTTGCTTTTACTCTTGTCTTGGCATATATAAGAAAAAGTATACATCGAGATCACTTTCTGACCAATTTTGGATTTTGTCCATCCGTCTGAGGCCACTTTCTTTCAGACCGTAGGAGATATCTTAATGAAACTTTGCAAAAGTATAGTCTGGACCAAGTTACAGAACCAGATTGGTATATGAGCCCTTTTGGACTAATACCACGCCTACCTCCCAAAATATACAACTTTTTCACATTTTTTAAAATTACTATAACTTCGGTTAAATTGATTAAATGGTCACGCAATTTGGTATTTATGTAGATGTCCATCCTACTAAACACCATGCAAAGTGTTGATGGTACACGCCACTATTTACAAATATTCATAACTTAAGATCTATTAGAGATTTATTCGAGAGAAGCAACATGTGGACATTATAAAGCCAACTGCAAGAAATGGGGTTGAGAAAGAACACGCCCACTTTCGAACTTTCGGGACTAAAATTAAAGTTAACTTAGCTCTGCTCGTATTGCTGATATATTACCAAAAATTAGAAGTAATGTACATTGGATCCATACTAGTGCGCGTGCAACATATGGGGATCATACTACTACTACCACGCCCACAATTAACCAAAAATTATTACTAAGCTCCTATACAAGATTCATCAACAAAATTTCACAAAAATATTGAAGGTACTTACATTGAACACCACACAAACAAATGGGTGGGTTATTTTCACTATTTACACATTTTTATAGCTTACGACCTATACAATATTTTTGGACTTATGAATGCGAATATTGACGCTGCAAAGCCATACAGAAATGGAGTCGATCAGATAAAAGACACTCCTCCCTCCCATATAAGGAGTTTTGGGTACCCCACTTTCAAAAAATAACCCTATCTATGCTTCTAATGAATACCATTTGGCAGCAGTATACATTAGGCTCGTACTAGCAAAATATGGTTAGATTATTACTACTGCCACGCCCACAATTGACCAATATTAGTTTCTGGGGCCCTTTGAAAGGTTCATCAACGCATCTTCATACGAAGGTTCAGAGTGCTAGTATAAAACACTAAACAAAGAATGAGCGGAAAATTTTGAGAGCCACACCCTCTATTGATACATGTCTAAAATTGAGGAGCTTTGCCAAGTTTTTTGACCGCATTTTATATGAATTAGCATATTGTCGCTGCAAACCCATTCACAAGAACAGGGGCCATTCACAAGAAGGCCCCGCCACCCTCCACTATAATAAACTCAGAGTACCCTAACGAAAATTACGGTAGATATGCTCCAAATGATGATTTATGAATAAAAGATCTCCACGCACAAGGAAAGGTAAAGAGTATTTTGAAGTCGGTCTAATCCGACTACAGACTTCTTTACTCGGTTTAACTTGATGGGGATTCATAGTCAGTGAAGGTATGCTGTCATATATCCTACTTCATTCAACGGGGGGAGAATATTAAAGCTTCATACTGGGGCTACTTTGTAAACAAAATGGCGCATTACCTTCAAGACTGTGTTTTTGCAAAAGTAATAATTGACTATCTCTATAGAACGTTTAAATATTTTCTTCATTTATAAATTTGTAAGTTTAGTTAGTGCAAATTGTAATTATATTAAATAAACGAAACTTGTTATCTTGTTGAAAACCGAGAGGAACTTTTCATTATTTTAACAATTGTATTCTATCTCTGCAATATTCATCGCGTAAATTGTACATTCATATTGGTAAAGAAAATAATTTACCTCAAATTTACTAAGAAAACCCGACAATATACTAAGTACGTCAGTATTTTAAGTAATGTTTTTCTTAACTTATATAAATGAAAGGCTACAAACTGACTTTTTACATTTCTACTTCGCATGTAGATCACAATTTTAGATAATATGTACCCGTAAACAATACAAAAGAAACATGTTGTTTACTTCCATAGAAAATTACTTGCTTTGTATCAACTTTTCGTGCGTCAATCCGCAGAGACAATTGACGCAGAGTTACTGCATATAATTAAAAAGAATTAGAGAGGAGAGATGTGTACAACTTTATAAAAAGTAGAGTAATTAGCAAGCATAGTTCCATAAATTCAAACAACTAGATTTATATTTACAATTGCAGGGAGTACTAGCACCGCGGCGCGAAAGGACCTATTGTGCTAACCCCTCCCTCTAAACTTAGGCTTTGGAAGGTTGAAATTGCAAATTGTGGGAGGATCTGTGAAGAACTCCCCCAGGAATTTTAATCTCCTACTTTTAATCGTTGGACACTAACATAGAAGGTGTTCTGATGTTTCGGAGTTGTGTCCACAGAATTTGTAATCAGAAATTTCCTGACAGGCCTATATTGTTAAGGTGAGACAGGGTTAGTATCCTTTTAGAAATACTTCTGTTTGGGGAAAGAAATCTCTTTGCCTGTATTCGGCCAGAAGAATGCTGCCGATGAGTAGCTATCTGAGTTTCTTCCCATTTCCTAACTAGGTCTGCAGAGTGACATGTAGTTACACCGCAGGAAGGTTCAGGTCGAATGAGTGGACGGACGGATTGCTCCTTTTTGCGAGACAGTCCGCCCGTTCATTCCGAGCGTGTTCTTTATGTCCAGGCACCCACCAAATTGGGACATTGTTGTCTTCGCCTAGTTCATTTAGGATTTTATGATATTCTTCGGCCATTCGGGACGTATAATAGTACGATCCTAGTGCCTTAAA
The DNA here is from genome assembly GCA_920105625.2 of Clusia tigrina. NCBI lineage: Eukaryota > Metazoa > Arthropoda > Insecta > Diptera > Clusiidae > Clusia > Clusia tigrina. The sequence goes on from OV050031.1 coordinate 183,236,867, forward strand.
GGCAGTCTGGCTATCTGATATAATGTATATAAGCTTGCCGTTTAATCTTCTACAACGACATTCTCGGATGCCAAAGATTATCGGTTGAAATATTGTGTGAGTCTTACCCATTGGGAGCGCTTTTTGGAGCAATAGCCCATTATGCCTTCTTCTGTACTACCGTCTGCCAATTTGGACCCATCAGTGTAGCATTCCTGGGCACCTTGTGGAATATCGATAATGTATTCCTCAAACCTATCTCTTGCAGGGATGTGAACCTTATAGAGTGTAGTGAATGACATTTTTCCTCAACATATTGTCAGAAAACTTTATAAGGGAATCATTCAGAAAGGCATCAAGTAGCCTCCTGATATCAAGTAGATGTCCTGAAGGCGTAAGGCTGCACCACAGGCATCCCTCTGTATGGTTATGGTTATGGGAGGAATGACCGTGATGACTCCCAGGGCGTAAGTGGGGTAGCTACAAATCGCCCCTGTTACCTCCACGCATACAAGACGATGAAGTTTATTTAATTTGTTCCTAGCCGCTGTTTTTCGTACCTTGGGCCACAAAGCAAAGCTGAGTAGGTGACCATTGGCCGTACTATGATGTTATATGACTAGTATATTAGGTTGAGGGAGATTCCCCAGGTTTTACCGAAAAGCCGTTGGCATGCAAAGAATGGTCTGGTTATGAAGTTTAAATGTGAATTCCAAGTAAGCTTTTTGTCCAAGATATTTAGCCTCATTGGAATATTCTAAAATTGTTCCATCGAACGAAAGCCGAGTCAGATTGACTTTTTTTCGATTGGGGAATGGGACCATTTGTAGACTTCAGTGGATTTAAGGATAGTCCTTGTTCCTTGCGCCAGCTTATCTGGTGGTTATGCTTAAGGCCTGTTGTAGAAGAGAGCAGATATTCACATCATGGCCACCCAAAATGTATCATCAGCGTAACCTTGTGTTCGAAGGCCCAGACAATTAGCTTATCTAGGAGTTCATCAATAACCAATGTGCAGAGGAGGGGAGAAAGGACCCCTCCTGGCGGACAGCCCCTGGTTGTATTTATGGCATTTTTGACTCCTTGGAGTTCAAGTTTGATGGTTCTGGTTTTTAGCATGTTTATAATCCAGTTGGAGATTAGGGGAGGAATGTCCTTCCGGATTAATGCATTTTTGATTGCGTCAAATGACGTATTATCGAAAGCCCATGAGATGCACAAGAAAGCACATAGGGCTATTTGTTTTACTTTTAGAGCCTTTCCAATAACAATTGTGTTAGGCTGCCCGATTGGTAAGCAAACTGACTACCACATAGAGACTAGTCCTTCAGATAGGTCAGTCTTATGTGGCAGTCTCTCACCTTCTCCATGGTTCTAATCATGAAAGAGCTGAGGCTGATGGATCTATACGCTTTAGGCAGTTGAATTAACGCTTTATCTGCCTTGGGTATGAATATCCTGACCAGACTGGTGGCAATTATGTCCGAGTTCCGCTGAAGAAGGCAAGGCATGACACCATCTAAGCCAGAAGATTTGTATGGGCCAAAATTTGAGATGGCCCATAGTAACTTCTCTACGTTGTGGTTTGTTTGGTGGTGTGAGTCGAATCCTAGCCCACAAAAGATTCACTTATTTTCCTATATTAAATAATATATTTTATGTAAATTTCAATTAAGTTGTCGGGCTTCCTTCATTCATCTCAACTAAATAATTTTTGAATATATTCATCCGTTTAAAAAATCTATCCTATATATTTCGATCACTGTGAGTGACCTTGCAATTAAGTGTAGTCTTGTATTTTTCTATCAATTAATTGACTGTTGTAAGCCCTGAATTTCTAGGAGTAGTTATTTCATGCCTACAGTGCCACTGGGCACTCTAACAAATTGTTTATGTTTGCTGACAGTCGACCTCTTTTAGTACGGTGCAAGTACTGCTGCAGTTGTAATTCTGCTTTGATTGTCCTCCTTTGAATGGGAACATGTATGAGCTAATATGTACACGGCTTACTCCACCTCGGCTGTGGCTGTCGGCCGGTACAAACGGGGAGCGAGTAAAAATAAAAGTGAGTATTCATTATAGTCGGAAGTGTTGTACAGCAATCAACATTGACAGTTTTTTCCATTTTCAAGGAACCAGGATATCATCCAAGGTCACGAATCGTGGATGAAAACAACACGACCGACCCCGGGGTAGAAAAAAACTTCTAAATGTTCAGGATCACAATAGTAGGACCCACAAACAATACGCGTACTCATATTTAAAGATTCGAAACAACTATCAGGGAGCATACAACATTAGTAATCACTCTTCAACTGAAATATAATGGTGTATTATATTATAAGAAAAACATCAAAATCAATCTGTATTTAATTTTCTGTATTTAATTTAATCTGTATCTGTCAATGTGTATTTCAATTTAAATTATAATTAAAAATGTCGGCTTTAGTTTAAGAGCGATATAGAAACATTTCTCTTATGCGAATAGTGACTCAATGGCTTTACGGCTATAATTGTACTGTTCGATGGGTTTGGTAGAATGTGAACGAAGAAAACGGATTTTCTACATATCTTGATTAAAAATGTTATGTTGGATGGTTGATGGTTTCTTCTGGATAGAATCCTGAATTTTTTTAAAAGACTTTTCCGTCCAACACTTTGTCGATGAACACATCCCAAGCTGTTTGTAGTAATCTAAAAGCTTTAGTTTTCTCTGTCGCTGTTAAAGCAGAACATTTAATGGTATTAGAAACCAAATGCTTCAGAGTTCTTATGCCTGCGTTAGCTGGAGCCAAACTCATGATACTAGAATAATAGTCATAACTCACTCCTCTGCCATTCCAAAAACCGGGATTGTCATTTGATATAACCATTGGAATGTCTTGGGCAATAAAGTAACCAGCGGGGTGATTACGTAGATCGGCGACAAGGTGAAGTACCTGATTTGAAATTGGACACACTTCCAGACAAATACCACGTTCTTTCACTTCCTTGATGAGTAATGGATGCTTCATAAGAGCGTAGCCATGGCCAATCCGTGTGGTGTTCATCAGTAAGGCATCAACCAAATTTAAGTCAGAAGTCGTACCGTACCAATCTGTAATCGAGAATTACTTTATAGTACTCATATAAATATGTTTTCGTTTTCTAAGAGCGCTCACTTGTTTCTCCCGCATGGAAGAAATATTTTGCGGTCTTTGGCATATCCTGCTGCAAGATATCCACAAAATCATGCAATCTTTTCCCCTTATCCTCCTGACCGATAAAATCAAAGCCAACTATGAGCTGAGGGTATTTTTGGCTGATTTGGGGTAATATTTGTACGAATAAATAAATGTTGGTTTTTCGCCGAGTATAATTCACACTTACTGGAATACTTTGAAGGTGTCGAAAGTTGTACGCAATTCGTCGCCTTTTATGAGACGCTGAGTTGTATAAATTACTTTAATGTCAAAGAAACCGGGATGAGAATCCTTAAAATCCCGAATCAGATCAATGAGTATGTTAATGGCCTCGTCAACGGATACAATAATATTATTAGCGTCATAAAGCTTTAGCAGAGTAAGGATTTGGAATTAGTGGGAAATTGATATAATAAGAATAAATGGAAAATTACTTCTTTAAAGTTCATTCGCATTTCCGCCTCCATTACATTATCTTCGTACATCTCCTCCATCATGCGCCAATAAAATTTTTTGTATGCCGGTACATATTTCAGAGCATCCCCAATAGTATCGAACATATTGTTGAACTTGGTCCAAACTACGTCGATCGAACTGTAATCAACTGACAAAATTAATGAGAATAAATTAAAAAATTTGAGAACCAATCAATCAAATATTTTATCGTCAATATTCAGTACTCACTTGCTGGAGTTGGGGTGTACAAATTAATAGTTTTCTCCAGCTCTGCATCAAAATCAGCAGGAGAATTCGCTGCATTGCGTTCATCCGCCACAACGGTGTAATAATCTGTGCGGCAATTATGTTTGGACAAATTTTGCCGGAAGGTTAATATGGTGACATCATTTTTGGTAATACATTTCAGCATTCCCGTCATGTATGTCAAATTACTAATCACCCATTTCGAGGACACTGCCGCTGCGTTGTGCAAATGCAATAAGCCACCTTTTGGCATTGCTTTGAGAAATTTGAATACATAACTTTCATCAATTAAAGGTTTCGCATCGAAGAAATGCATGCCGGCAGCAAGTTTGGAAGGATTCTCGAATCCCACCGACAATTCCTCCAATTTGTAATTCATAAACAGATGATTCACTTTTTGCTCCTTTTGAGTTAATATAGTATCACCTCCGGAAATGTATTCTTCTTCGTATTCAATAATGTCCTTACGGGTCTGTTCATACCCTGATGAAGAGAAGATGTGGATAAATGTTTGTAATTATTTTCAAAATTCTAATAACTGGAAAATGTTGAAATAACTTTTTTTATAGATTTTTTCTCCCTCATCAGCAACTTACATTTCAAAAACGCATTTGCACCTATTTCCGTTTTGTCCAAAGGTTTGTCTATGAATAAATCATTGATGTTCTCTTGTTTAGTGTAAATATTGGCACCTACAAAAATTTCAATTTAGTAATCAAAAAGTAAAAAAGTTATTTTAATTCGGATTTACTGCATTGGTTCAAATTGATAAAGACGGCCAAAATGAGCAGTATGCCCGTAGAATTTATTCTGCTTAGCATCTCGCTAGACGGTTGGATATGTAATGGGAGTTCAAATGTAAGTTCACCCTAAACTTAGTTATCAAATTTCAGCGGTAATGATAAAAAATGTCCTTTCAGGGCGCTTCTCGATGCAGGATACAAACCTAAAGTACAACTGCTGCCAATGGACGCTTATTCTAAACACTTTATAACAGTCTGCCGAAATGGATTTCAAAGTACTAAAATTAATTTGAAGCGACGTAACTTTTTAAGCAATTTGCAGCTTTGGAAACACAGCACATTAAATTAAAACAGATAAAGTTCTACATCGAATTTAAATAAACAACATTTATTAACAATAACAATTAATTTTTAGATAAGTTTGAACTTATATACATACTCGTATATACATATGTACTTATATTTTGTCCGCGCATATGTATATACCTACAAAATAAAATTCGTAGAAACACTGGTGCAAAAATATGCACGAAAACTAAAATGATTGTTGTTCCCTGGTCTGGACTTCTATAAGAAATAATAAAACTCTACATTGAAAGAAGTAAACAAAAAATATAGTAATAATGCATTTTATCATTACAGTTGATAATAGAGGTATCGCAACTAATGGTGACGTTATTGTAGCCTACATTACGATTTTTGATAATAGCTCATATATTTTTCTCAGTGATATATTTCTTAACTTAAGTAAAAAGCCACAAAGTATATATACCATGTTTGACTTCGGGAGCGAACAAATAAACAGTTTTAGTCAATATTATTTTAAATTATTTACAGTTGTTTTTTTCATGTGTTCATAAACAACAAAAACTATTTTTTTTTACTTCAATAACAAGTTCTCCTTTTGTTTTAATTTTTCGTGCGCACATTTTTAATTAACAGTTAAATATATAATGTATATACTCGTAATGTCGGAGAACGTTCAAGACTCTTTAAAAAACCTTAAATTATTTTCCACCAAGACCTCTTGCCACAAAATATTGTACTTATAAAACGTGTATGTTGCTTTTGCCTAGAGAAAATATATTTCCATAGATTAGAGCTCATAAAGCTCTAATTTTGAATATATTTTTTATATTATAAAATATAATATTTGCTTAAGAGCAGTATTCATCCTTGAAGGAAATCATGTTAGAAAGACATTATTATTCAGTTTCTGAGAAAATTAGCAAACGGATGAAAAAGAAGTAATTCATTAATATCTTTAAACATTGCACCTAAATATAATGTGGACACTACTTTTTGTCAACTAGGGTTAAAGAATATGTTCCGATTTTCCCCTGCCTCTATTCCCTAATTTCAAAAGATTAGATACTGAAAACACACAGTTGTTTTCCAAAAGATCCATACCTTATATAATTCAAATTTCATTTTTAAATCAATTAATGGAGATGGATTACTCGTTCTATGGATTCGACTTCTTAAAGAAGCATAAATAGTAAGCTTCCATAGTAAATTGCACAATACTAAAATAAAGTAATGACTTCTTACAAATCTAAAAGAAAGTTCAATAAAGCTTTATATAAATTAGTTAATTTATTTTATTAATTGAAGAAAATCATGAATGTTAATTAAATTTTTATTTATTACAAAGAAAATATTAAATATGCATTAGCATAAAAATTTGTTATTTTCGTGAAAAAAAGATATATATATATATATATATATATATATATATATATATATATATATATATATATATATATATATATTTGGCTGCTCGCGAACTCGGACGTAGCGTTGCCAATAAAAACAGTAATATAAGAAATGAAATAAGTGTATTATATGTAATGTAAGAAACAATTATACAATATGTAGTGCAAGAAACAAGTATATAATATATAAGTATATAATATATATAAATATATATAAATATATATATATATATATATATATATATATATATATATATATATATATATATATATATATTTATATATATTATATACTTATATATTATATACTTGTTTCTTGCACTACATATTGTATAATTGTTTCTTACATTACATATAATACACTTATTTCATTTCTTATATTACTGTTTTTATTGGCAACGCTACGTCCGAGTTCGCGAGCAGCCAAATTGGTGACCCCGACGTGAAAACGACGGAAAACATACGCGCCCCATACAGGGGTATAAAACACGCATAGGATGCTCCACTCGCCAACAGCCTCAGGACCGGCGCCGCCGGCACCACCAGAGCAGCCGCCGACTCGAGCAACGTACGCTCCACACCAGCAGCCACAACCACCGAACGTGCATGCGCAGGCACAGCTGGCCATGCCCACGCCATTGCTGATACCGACACACCACCTGACGCCACACCGTGCAGGGGAACCGGGGGGACACGCCTCCTTTTCGTCGCCGCCCGCAATCGAGGCCGTGAGCAGCTGTCGGCTCCCACCTTTCTGGAGAAGTAACCCCGATCTGTGGTTTTACCAGATCGAGGCCGCGTTCCAAGTACACCATGTGCGCAACGACAACAGCCGCTACAATCTAGTAGTTACGGCGCTCGACCCGGAGACTATTTCCGAGGTCGCGGATGTACTCCGCACAGTGCCGCCCGTGGGCAAGTATGAGGTGCTGAAGACAGCAATATTAAATCGCCTCCCCGACTCGGCGGATCGACAGCTCCACAGATTACTCACCCAACTCGAGCTGGGGGACAGGAAGCCGTCCCTACTCCTGCGACAGATGCGCTCCCTAGCAGGTGACCGGGCCACGGATGACATCATCCGTGTGAAGTGGCTCGACCTGATGCCGCTGTCAACGCGACGGCTACTCAAAATCCTGAAAGGCACCAGTCTGGAGGAGCTCGCAGAGGCAGTTGACGAGCTGGTCGACAACGGATCTACAGTGGCAGCTACGTCACCTCCACTCTCGTCTCCGAGACCCCGCTCTCCATTCGCGAACAGACCGTTGCACGATTCAACGGGTAACTCCGTGCACGCAGAGCTTGCCACACTGCGCCAGTCAGTGGCACAGCTCGTGGCACTAACGCGGGAGAATCAGCAGCTGATGCGTAAAATAACGCCCCCACTTTATAGGGGTCGCGCTGAAACCCGCAGCCCCAGCCGGCATCGAGATCGCTCTACAGCGCCTGGCCAATGTTGGTACCGCCTGAAGTACGGGGCGACAGCACAGCAGTGCCGACCACCGTGTATCTTTGCCGCCGCCGTGGCCGCCGCCTCGACGCCGTCGGGAAACTAGCGCTGCCGACGCCGACTTGGGCGAACGATGCCGGCCGACCACCAACCGAAAAACGCCTACACTTAATGGATCGGACAACATCCACTCGCTTTCTCGTGGGTTCAGTGGTCTCCTTACTGCCGAGGGGAACGGTCGCCCGCAAACTACAGCGAAACAGCCTCATGCTGTACGCCGCCAACTCGTCGCCGATAGCCACATACGGGCAGCTCACGCTGAAGCTGAACCTCGCCCTGCGTCGGGATTTTACTTGGGCGTTCACTGTGGCCGATGTGCAAACTGCCATTCTCGGGGCGGACTTCCTGGCATACTATGGGCTCCTGGTAGACTTGAGGGGACGACGCATCGTAGACCCCCTTACCAATATCGCGGCAACGGACCGCATGGACCCGGCTCGAATCTACGGCATCTCCACAGAGGCTCGCATTGATGCACCTGTGGGACCACATGGCGACCGGTATAGAGAGCTCGTCCAGCGCTTCCTGCAACTCGCTTCACCAGCAGGGGTCATGGCCACTGTACCAGACTTGCCGGTACAACACTTCATCGTCACGGAGGGCCCTCCCGTTTTCGAGCGCCCCCGTAGACTCGTCGGTGAACGACTCGCTGCTGCCAAAGAAGAGTTCGCCGACCTCCTCGACAAGGGGGTGGTACGCCCATCATCGAGCCCATGGGCCAGTCCGCTACACATGGTACCAAAGCCGAATGGAAGCTGGCGAGCCACTGGCGACTACCGCCGCCTCAACGCGTGTACCTTGCCAGACCGATATCCTCTACCGATCATCGAGGACCTGATCCAGGAGAGCCGGGGAAAAGTATTCTCTGTAATCGATCTGCAGAAAGCCTTCTACCAAATCCCGGTTGCCAAAGCTGACATCCCGAAAACGACAGTCACAACACCTTTCGGCCTCTTCGAGTTCGTGGGTATGCCATTAGGCCTGCGTAACTCCGCGCAAACGCTTCAGCGGGTAATTAATCACCTACTGAGGAAACTCCCCTTCGTGAAGGGCTACGTAGACGACCTGCTCATCGCATCCGAGACGCATGACGAGCACCTGCATCATTTGAGCCAATTGTTGGAGACGCTGAGAGCGGCGAACCTACGCATCAACTTGGACAAATGCCAACTCGGTGCCCAGGAAGTTACATTCGCTGGGTATCGAGTCTCGAAAGAGGGGTTCAGGCCCCCGCGCCCAAAGATCGAGGCGAACGACGCCTTTCCAAGCCCGACAGACTCTACCCAGCTGAGACGTTTCCTGGGTATGGTTAATTACTACCGCAGGTGTATACCGCACGCCGCGGAACTACAGGCCCCGCTCAACGAGCTTCTGAGGAACCTAACGAAGAAGAAGGCGGCGATTAGCTGGACGACGCAAACGGAGCAGGCATTCCAGCAGTGCAAGGCAGTGCAGGTATCGCAGCAGCTGCAGATTCAGCCTTCCTCTCGCCTACCGCGCCAATCGCTCTCTACACCGACGCATCGAGCACCGCCATCGGAGCGGCACTCAACCAAGAGCAACCCGATGGGACCTGGAAGCCTCTGGGGTTCTTCTCTAGGAAGCTCAGTCCCCCAGAAACTCGCTACAGCGCCTACGACAGGGAGTTGCTCGCGGTGTATGCCGCAGTCAGGCACTTCAGGAGGATCCTGGAGGCACACGCCTTCACAATCCACACGGACCACAAGCCGCTCGCCTACGCCGCACAACAACGCTCGGACAAGGCAACGCCGAGGCAGAGCCGACACCTGGACTACATCCTCCAGTTCAACACACGATTTGTGTACGTTCCCGGGGGAGAAAACGTTGTGGCAGACGCACTTTCGCGAACCTGTACCGTCTCGATGCCTTCCATCCTCGATCAGCCTGGAGCAAGCCTCTGACGTAGAGCTGCCTCACCTGCTGGAGAATCCGCGTATCCAACTGGATCGTCTCGCTTTCAACAACAGCGAGATCTACTGTCTGGTTACCGATGGGGCGAGACGGCCCTATTTGCCATCCAACCTGCGTCGAACGGCGTTTGGCATCGTACACGGATCATCCCACCCGAGTGGTCGAGCAACGGCGAAACATCTGGTGGCCAAATACTTCTGGCCAAGCATGCGCAAGGACGCGCTCCGCTGGGCCCGTGAATGCCAACCATGCCAACGCGCGAAGGTCCATCGCCACAACCGCGCCGAGTTGCAAAGCTTCGGGGAGACAGATGACAGGTTCTGCCACGTTCATGTTGACCTGATCAAGCTACCGCTGGTGAGAGGACTGTCGCACTGCCTGACCATCATCGACCGCTTTTCCCGATGGCCGGTGGCTGTTCCACTCCCGGACATTCGAGCTGTGACCGTCGCACTAGCGTTCTTCCACAGTTGGGTCTGCACTTTCGGCACGCCACTCACCATCACCTCCGACCAGGGGGGTCAATTCGAGGGGGAGCTATTCACGGCTCTCGCGAAAATGACGGGTGCTAACCATGTTCACACAACGCCTTACCACCCATAATCAAACGGCATGGTGGAGAGACTACACCGCACACTAAAAGCGGCCTTGATGTGCAGTCCAGACACACCATGGCCAGACGCCTTGCCAACAGTGCTATTGGGGATGCGGACGGCGTACAAAGAGGACCTCAAAGCAACTCCAGCCGAGATGCTCTTCGGCACCCAACTACGCCTGCCGGGGGAATTCTTCGGACAACAAAACAACCCTACCACCCAACCAGTTTTCATCGAGCAGTTGCGCAAGCTGGTAAAAGCGATCAAGTCAGTACCAGCGTCCAACCACTCGAGACAGAAGCCGTCCGTCTTCAAAGGATTGCGCACCTGCACGCACGTATTCTGCAAGCTGGACAAAATCCGGAGGCCACTCGAGCCGCCATATACGGGCCCCCACAAGGAAATTCTTTTGTTTCTTACACTACATATTATATAATTGTTTCTTACACTACATATTATATACTTGTTTCTTACATTATATATAATACACTTATTTCATTTCTTATATTACTGTTTTTATTGGCAACGCTACGTCCGAGTTCGCGAGCAGCCAATATATATATATATATATATATATATATATATATATATATATATATATATATATATATATATATACACATATATATATATATATATATATATATATATATATATATATATATTATTATTATTATTATTATTATTAGCTTAAATACTAAAGAAATAAACTAATAAGAAAAAAAAAGCAATATATATATATATATATATATATATATATATATATATATATATATATATATATATATATATATATATATATATATATTATTATTATTATTATTATTATTAGCTTAAATACTAAAGAAATAAACTAATAAGAAAAAAAAAAGCAATGGCATCTTAGGCCTTCAGCTAATAGTGAGTAAAAATAATAAAACTAATATGTTTAAATTACATGATATGGATTATCTGTGACCGTAATTGAAATAGATTATATATAAACAAAGTAGAAAATAAAGTATGGAATCTTCGATTTTATATCACAAGGTAAAGTGTCTGATAATTAGATCAAATTGTAAATATTGATTGATTTAAGATAGTTGGAAATTAATTTAATGCTGTCTGGGGAAGGATGAGAGAGGGATGGGATAGGGTTTGCGTTTGGAAATGTATTCCTCCTGGCATTTTCGAAAAATGGACATTCAGATAAGATGTGTTTAATGTAAATTGGGTCGGTGGAGTTGCAGTATTGACATGAAGGATGAGGGGTGTTTTTGTCTAGAATATGAGAGTGTGTTAATTTAGTGTGTCCTAATCTGAGGCGTTCGTACTTTATGAGGTCAAGTCTATTAACGTCGTTGTCTTGGAATTTAAGGAAGTTATTTATATTGGATTTGTTTGAATTAATGTTCTGATACCATGGTGAGGTGTGTGTCCATAGAAGTAAGTGGTTATTATTAAGATCAGATTTTATGTAGTTTCGTATGTCACTAAAATTTAGGTTTTCGGTAATGATTAATGGGGATTTAGTGGCAAGTTTGGCGGCTTGGTCCGCGAATTCGTTACCGGATATTTGAGCATGGCCGGGAATCCAGATTATTTTTATTTTAGGGTAATATTCTAATAGTATGTTCCTAATTAGAGTTGGGTAAAAGTTGGTATTGTTTATATTTGAAATTGCGTCAATGGATGATAAAGAGTCAGTGCAGATGGCAAATTTACCTGATTTGTTTTTAACGTGGATAAGTGTCTCAAAAATGGCAATTATTTCGGCAGTGAACACTGTAGAAAAGTGGGGTAGAAGTGCGTTTTTAATTATGTAGTCTTGGCTTGTTATACTATAGCTAGTTATATCATTTGTTTTTGATCCGTCAGTGTATATATAAGAATAGTTTTGGTGTTTCTCTTGAATTTCTGCAAAGTGTTTTTTATATATGAGTGGATCTGTGGTGGCTTTTGGGAATTCTCGGAGGGAAGAGTTCAGACTTGATGGATTGAGATACCATGGAGGAGAGTTGGAGTTGGTAGATGCTGGTAACTTTATTGGCTTGAAAGGTATATTGATATTTTTGCACAAATGTATTGTTCTGTGTATAACAGAAGGAACTTTAGGGGATTTCTTTGATTTGAATGTGTTAGTTATTTTCTGAGCTAAGGGAGTTTTATCACTTGATATGAATAATTTAAAAAGTTTCAAGGTTATAAAGTCTCTTCTGTTTTCTATTGTTTTTATATTGGTTTCGAATAGCATATTATTGATTGAGTAGTTCTGAGTGCTCCTAGAGAGGTTCTGAGCGACGAGTATAGGACTGTTTTAATTTTGTTTATAACTGATTTAGGAGCATAGCCGTAGAGGAAAAGTCCATAATCAACTTTTGATATTATTAAGGAATTAATTAATGCGATTAGAGTTTGAGAGCTGCAGTTGAATTTGTAATTTGACAGACATTTTATAATGTTAAGTCTTTGCGACAAGGATATTTGCAAGGAGTCTATATATTTATTCCATTTATATCTGTTATTAAAAATTATTCCCAATATCTTTAGATGGTCTACATTTTCTATTATAATGTTGTTTTGAATAGAACTGTGGCAATTACTTTTACGGCATATGTGAAGATGCTTGGATTTTGAAGTAGAAAGCTCGGCACCAGAGAGGTCGCACCATCTGGAGATATCATGAATAAGGTTGCTGATGTCAATGTTTATATTTTTGTCCTTGTTCAGTTTCTTAATGATGAAAAAATCATCTGCATATGCACTGAACTCATAATGCTTGTGTGATGAAATAATATCACAAAGCTTGTTGTAAGCAATCAGAAATAAGATCACTGACAGGGGTGATCCTTGGGGTATTCCGTTGTGGATTGGCCGAGGATGGGAATAGGTAGAACCTATGCGGACTTGAATCTTTCTATCTGTCATGAAGTTTCTTATGTAGTTGATAATTTTGGGTCCTATTTTCCAATCTATCAGTTGATCAATGATGGTGTGAACTCCTATCTTATCGAAAGCTTTAGCAAAGTCAAGAGAAACTATTGATATGTGGCCCTTAGTTGATAAAGAATTTGTAATCAGATAATCTAGATAAACTAGAGTATCAGATGTTGATTTTCCTTTCCTAAAACCCATCTGTCGCCTGTTGATTAGATTGTTGGAAGTAACAAACCACCACAGTCGGTTAGCAATAATTTTATCTAAAACCTTGGAAAAGCACAGGTTGAGAGAAATTGGTCTGTAAGATTGAAAGATTGTTTTGTCAGAATTGGGTTTCAGAATTGGAACAATAGTACTTGTTTTATAAATTTGTGGGATAAAGTTGTTAAATATATTATTATAATGTAGTAAGAGTCTCTTTTTATTGGGTGTAGATAGATTTTTTATCATGGGATAGGAGATCCTATCTTTGCCAGGAGTATTACCTTTAAGGCTATTTAGAGCCGTTGATAATTCCATAAAATTAATGTTATTTTCTATTTGAAGAGCTTTTAGGCATGGAGAGTTGTGTGGGTTTGTAGTAATGGATGCTCGTTTTTTTTCCCGAAAAAGGATTGGAAAGTTATTGTCCGATGATGCTTCGGACCAGTACTTACAAAATTCTTCTGCTATTCGTGTTTTATCAGTTGTGTAAGAGGTGCATGAGCTGGGAATACGTATAGAGTGAATGGTGTGAGAAGGTTTAAGGCCACAAAAAATTTTAATGTTCGTCCAAATTTTAGAGGTTGGTGTTGTAGGGTTTATGTCTGAAGTGAATTTAATTGTAGATTGCTTTTTTGATTGTTTTAGAGTACGACGAAAAAGTGCGTTTGCTTTTTTGAATTTTAAAAGGTTTTCAGTTGAAATATTTCTTTTTAAAAGATGCCATAACCTGTTTTTTTCTTTTTTTAGATCGTTAAGTTGCTTGTTCCACCAAGGGACTCTCCTTGTTTGCTTGTTTGGATGGAATTGGGGTATAGCTTCGTTAGCACTTTTCAATGTTATTCGTTGAATAATTGCTGTTTCTCGGTTTATGTTGTTAGTTGGAGTTAAATTGGAGCTAAGTGTATCGGAAATATTTCGAAATAAAGGCCAGTTTGCGTTTGGTATAATAAATTTAGGTTTAGGCTTAGTAGTGGAAGGGGTGAAGCATTGGAAAAGAGATATAAGAATTGGGAAATGATCGCTTCCAAAAAGGTCGTCTTTTACTTGCCAGAGAGATTGGATAGCTAGAAGAGGGGAACAAAGGGTAAGATCGATGTGTGTTAAGGATTTATGGGTACTAAAATGAGTAGGCGAGCCATTGTTAAGGAGCATGAGTCGACTTTGATCTATAAATTTTGATATAATGTTTCCTCTATGGTTGTTGTTTGGAGAGCCCCATTTTCTGTGCCAACTATTGAAGTCGCCTGTTATTAAACATGGTAATGGGTCAGCGTTGAGAACGTTATGCAAATTGGTTAGGTTGAAAGTCTTGGTCGGTGGTATGTATGCAGAAAATATGTTGAATTTTATTTTGGAGTAAACAGTCACTGCTATTGAATCGAAATCTAGGTTAGGAGTAATTTGAAGGTGTTCAAGGGAGTTGTGGATTAAGAGTGCAACTCCACCGAATCGGGTCTGCTGGGAGTTTGCTGCATAAATTTTGAAATTTATTGGGACAGGAATGTTATTAACGGATTGAAGATGTGTTTCTTGTAAAGCAATGATCTTAAGATTACAGTCTTTAATCAATATTTGTAGGTGTTCATAGTTATTAGTATAACCATTAATATTCCATTGAATTATGTTTAAAGTCATGTTAAGAGTAGCAAAAATAATAAAAACAAAAGATTAACTATCAATAATGATTTTGAGAACATGATTAACTTAAGTAAATGATGTTGAGTTTTGGTTAATAAAATTGAAAAAAAAACAAAAAAATAACTTCATTATCTTAAACTTATTCCATTGAGTGATCGTCGTCGTTAGAGAGAGTTATGTTTGAGACTGCGCTGGTGTTGAACTGGTTGTTGCCTTTGGTATTGCTTTTTTTTTTGTTTTTATTTTTAAGTTGAGATTTCAGTCGGTTAGAAATACTTCTTGGGAAGATTTTAAGCTTAGTTTCTGATATTTTGTGAGATTGATATTGTGTGCTATGGGTCTTGGCAAGCGGCGCCGTGTTTATATTTTCTTGAGTTAAGTTGCTAGTGGACTGCGAGTTGTTGCTGGATTCGGAGTTGTCGAGGGCTTGTGTGTTTTTGTTGCTATTATATTGTTGATTTGGCGGGGTATCGTCGGCGAATGGGTTGGGTAATGTGTATGCTTCGTTGTTTAGAGAGGGACGGAGAGTGTGAGCGTAGGTTTGATGAGAATGCTGGTGCCGTTCATTGTAGATTTTGATCGCTGTTTTGTTGTCAGTTTTTTGGAGAGTTTTGATGGCCTGCAGTTCTTTTTCTTTAATAAAAGTTGGACAGCTTCTGTCAAAGGTGCTGTGATGGTAGTTGGAAAGTTCGTTGTCTTTGCAATTGATGCAGGCTGTTGCGAGTTCACATTCTTCATTATTTTCGGTGTATATGTGATAATTATTGCCACAATTGAGGCATAGCTGAGGGTTTTTGCAGAATTTGCCAATGTGTCCAAAGTGATAGCAGTTTTTACATCTGAGTGGAAGCGGAATGTATGGGCGGACGTGTACTTTTTGATATCCAATATTTATGTCATTTGGTAGAGCTAGTGAGGCGAACGTAACAATAAGTAGTCCGGTTTCTTTTAGGAGCTCTCTTTCTCTTTTAAGAATTTTTTTGACTTCGATTACGTTTTGGTTTTGTTCTTTTACTTCTACAAAAATTTCTTCTTCTGGCATAGTTCGCAGTTCGTTAGAATATATCACCCCTTTCGTAGTGTTGAGTGATGTGTGTTCGGACATTTCAACTTTGATATATTGAGTGATGGCTGTCAATTTTATTAGCTTGTTGGCCTGAGTATGATTTTTGGTTTTGATAAGAATGGTACCGTTACGAAGCTTCTTGCATGTTTCGACCTCGCCGCCGCATATATTGTCAATAGTTTTTTTTAACAAGAATGGAGAAACGTTATTGAGTGAATCACTGCTTTCTACGCGTGTCATTACTAGGTATTTGGGACCTGGAGTTGTAAATTTTAATGATTTGGAGTTGTCAATTTCGAGTGCAGGGAGAGAGGGGCCCACTGGCTTGCACCAATCCGGTGGCTTGTTCATTTTTGGATCTTGTGTAAGATCAAACTTATGAAAAAAAAAACACTAGCACGTTGTTTGTATTCGTATAGTTAATTTTTTTTTTTTACTGTTTGTGTGGTTAAATTAAGTATAAATTGGTTAAAGAATTATAACTTAAATTGAAACGAGTCAATTTACGTTTATAAGGTTTTGAAAAGTATATTATTTTATGTTATTAGGTTCTTAAAGGTATTAAATGAGTTTGCGAAACGGGATCGGTTTGAAAACGCGTGTTCGTTGTTCAAGAGAAAGCACGAGACTGATATATATATATATATATATATATATATATATATATATATATATATATATATATATATATATATATATATATATATGTAGGAAGTTAAAATAGTGCCGTCGAGTCCAATATTTTTATATAAGCATACTAACATTTTTTTTATTGTCACTTATTATATTTTCAAGTATGAAGTTGTACTCATAATTTCTTTAGCCACATGAGTTAGTTGAAAAGAGAACGTCGAGAAGCAAAGTCGGTAAAGAGTCAAGTCGAAAAGAATAGAAATGTAAAGTCTGTAGTATATTTTTTCATTTATTTTTATATTACCTAATTAAAACTTAAATTCTTAAAATATTAAATAAAAAACTGAATTTTAAAGTGAACTTTGGAATCTTTTATTTGATTCGCTTTGGTTAATTCCCACATGGTGTCAGAAGTGGGATCGCTTGAACAAATTGAGTGGAA
Source organism: Clusia tigrina (assembly GCA_920105625.2). Lineage (NCBI taxonomy): Eukaryota > Metazoa > Arthropoda > Insecta > Diptera > Clusiidae > Clusia > Clusia tigrina. The sequence goes on from OV050031.1 coordinate 183,254,128, forward strand.
TTGCCAAAGAAAGAAGCAACAAAAACTGTAGCAGTGAAAAATTGGGTTTTTATGAGTGAAGGTGACTTTTCGTCTTTTACCGCAAGGCAATTACAAGAAAAATTGAAGCTATTGGGATTGCCTTATTGGTATAATAAGAAGCAAGACCTCGTCACAAGGCTACAAAAATCTATGGAGAAAAACCACATCGCAGAACAGCAAAGCGCGTCATCAGACAACGAAGCTAAGAATTTTCGTGAAGCAGATATAAGGCTAAGCGAAACCAGCAACACAACAAAAAAAATGCCTCAACAGTTAAATAGCGGCGCATCACTAGGCGGCGATATGACGGACGACGGCAGAGAAGAGAACGCAGCCAACGTGGTTACAAACAATATTCACCTCAAAGATGTGCAAGAGTCATTGGAAAAATTCGACGGCGAGAATGGAAAGAGCGTAAGAGACTGGCTCGGTGAGATAGAGCAAATTGCTGCTGTTTGCAGATGGAACGATGTGCAGAAATTTTTATATGCTAGACAGCTGCTGGAGGGAGCGGCAAGATTGGCAGTAGAAGCTGAATTTAACATTTGCAGCTGGAAGGACTTAAAAGTATTTTTGCAGAGCGAATTCGGTTCACGTCAGATCGAAAATGTACACAAGCTGTTGGAAAATGCAAAAAAAGGTGACAGTGAAACATTGCTGGAGTATATGTACAAAATGAAAAAACTAGCATCACGAGGAAACGTAGAAGTCCATCACTTAATTGATTACATAATTGCCGGCATACCTGACGAAGCTGCAAATAAAACCGTTTTGTATCAATCACATAGTTTAGCTGAACTAAAAATAAATTTTGTGGCGTACGAAAAATTGAAGGCTGATCAAAGCAAAGAAAAAAGTTATTTCGGAAGGGGAACAGACAAAAGAAACAGTGACAGTGGTGTAAGAAACAGCGGCAGCGGCAAAAATTTTGCTGGGAAAAACGACGTTAGAGGAAATAGTCAAAACACAAGTTCCAACAACAAAAGATGCAATAATTGCGGTGCAAAATCACACTGGGCTCGCGATTGTCCAAGCAAGGAAAAAGGTGCACGCTGTTTTAGATGCAGTGACTTTGGCCACATTGCGCCAAATTGTCCAATGAAGAACAGAGAAAAGCAGGATGAAAAGAAAGATTTTGCTGCTCGCGTAAATAGAATCAAATTCCCAGATGTGAGCGTGGATATCAAAATTCAAGGCAAGACTTTTAAGGCAATGTTAGACACGGGAAGCGACATCAGCATCGTAAGACAGTGGGTGAAGGATGAATTTCAAATTCAGAATTTTGATGGCCCGGGAACGAGCGTGATAGCGTTTGGAGACTGCAGCAAAGCTACCCTTGGTTTCATTAAGTTAGATGTTGATATTGAAGCTGAGTCATACCAACTTGATTTCGATGTTGTGCCTAACCATTGGATAAGCGAAGACATTATACTGGGTAAGAATGTTTTACAATATGCATCCATACTTATAGAAAAAGGTAAATTAACGACATACAAAGATAACGTTAATGACGACAAAATTATGTTAGCGCAAGTCAATCTTATAAAATACTCTCAGGTGCCGAAAGAATTGGAGTCATTACAAAATATTAAACCTCATGATTTAAGACTAACAATTCAAGAGTTGATTTCGTCATATAAACCAAAAGGTATTAAAACGTCCTGTATTAAAATGCACATCCATTTGGAAGATGAAAAACCCATTTACCAGAAGCCAAGAAGATTAGCTCCTAAAGAACGTGAAATAGTTAACATACAGGTACAAGAGTGGTTGGAAAGTGGTATTATTCAACCTAGTTCGTCCAACTTTACAAGTCCCGTTGTTCTGGCGCAAAAAAAAGATGGTAGTCATAGGTTATGCGTGGATTACCGTAAAATAAATGCGAAAGTTATCCGTGATAGGTATCCATTGCCAAACATTGAAGAGATTTTGGAGGGTCTATACAATTCTCGAATTTACACAACTTTAGACTTGAAAAATGGGTTCTTCCATGTAGATGTTGACGAAGCTAGCATTAAATATACATCGTTTGTGACCCCGGACGGCCAGTACGAGTTTACAAAAGCACCATTTGGCCTTTGTAACTCGCCCTCAGCATTTCAAAGATACATTAATACCATTTTCAAAGATCTTATTAAAGATGGCGTAGTCCTGGTGTATATGGACGATTTAATAATACCCGCAAACAATAAAGCTGATGGTGTCGATAAGCTAAGAAGAGTTTTGCAAGTTAGTGAAGACCACGGTTTGTTAATAAAGTGGGAAAAATGCGCATTTTTAGAAAAGTCTGTTGAGTTTTTGGGCCACGTAGTAGAAGACGGATCTATTCGCCCATCCGATGGAAAAACGAAAGCGGTAAAAAAATTTCCAACGCCCAAGGACACACACGGCGTAATGAGTTTTCTAGGCCTTACCGGATTTTTTCGGAAGTTTGTAAGAGATTATGCTCTGCTGGCAAAGCCATTGACCGACCTTACAAAAAAAGATGTAGCATTTAGATGGAACGAAGCCGAAAATGAAGCATTTCTTTCACTCAAAGCCCAACTTAGTGAGGAACCTGTGCTGAAGCTGTTCAATCCAGACCTGTCGACGCAGCTCCATACAGACGCTAGCAAGGAAGGATTCGGTGCTGTGTTGCTGCAAAAGCATGAAGATTATCATCCAGTTTTTTATTTAAGCTTCAAAACGACAGCTGCAGAAAAGAATTACTCCAGTTACGACTTAGAAGTTTTAGCCATTATCAAAGCGTTAAAACGACTAAGAATTTATTTATTGGGCTTAAGATTTGATATCTTTACAGATTGCAAGGCGTTTCAGTTAACAATGTCGAAGAAGGCACTCAACAGTAGGGTAGCACATTGGGCTATGCAGATTGAAGAATTTGATTGTACGGTTAAGCATCGATCAGGTAGCTGCATGCGTCACGTAGATGCGTTGAGTCGAAATCCAGTTGTGTTACGAGTCGAAGATGCTATCCTTCATTCCATCAAAAACTCACAGGTTACGGATGAGTTTTGTCAACTTATTATAAAACTACTGAAAAATGGAGAGCATGAGAATTTCCAGCTAAGAGGCGGTGTGTTATGTAAATTTTTAGAAGGCGCTTACCTTTTAGTCATACCGAAGTCGATGAGGAATGAATTGATCACAAAATTGCACGAGAAAGGACATTTTAGTACCAGCAAAGTAGAGGCGATGGTCAAGCATGAGTATTACATACCTAATGCCAGAAAGTATATTGAGAAAGTAATTTCAAATTGTATTGCTTGTATATTGGCAAATCGAAAAGCCGGAAAGTTGGAAGGATTTCTAAATCCAATCGAGAAGATCGACATACCATTGCACACTTTTCATATGGACCATATCGGGCCATTACCCTCAACTGTGAAGTCATACAAATATTTACTCGTTATCACCGATGCGTTTACGAAGTTTTCATGGATTTTTCCGGTTAAGTCGACTACCACAGCAGATGTGCTAACCAAGCTGGAAAAGTTAAGTGAAATATTTGGAAATCCGTGCCGCATAATAACCGATAAGGGGACAGCTTTCACAGCCGGCAGCTTCGCGGAATATTGCAGAATCAGCAACATCAGTCATCACGCTATAACAACAGGAGTTCCACGAGGAAACGGCCAAGTGGAGCGGATAAATAAAATAATAATTGATATGTTGACAAAAATGTCACTCGATGATCCGCAAAAATGGTTTAAACATGTAAGTCGTCTTCAAATAATAATAAACTCTTCTACTTCCAGGAGTACAAAAAGAACGCCATTTGAGCTACTGTTTGGCATAAAAATGTTTACTCCTGAAGAGCAAGAGCTAAGACGTCTATTTGAAGAGGCTGTTATTAACGATTTTGAGCAAGCGAGACAAGAAATGCGCGACGATGCGAAGCAGCAAATCCTAAAAATTCAGGCTGAGAATAAGGGTCAGTTTGACAAAAAACGCAAAACAGCAAACACGTACAAAGTTGGTGATTTAGTCGCTATTCAGCGTACCCAGTTTGGAGTTGGACTTAAGCTAGTTCCGAAGTACCTGGGTCCGTACGAGGTTACGAAGGTGAGGCGCAATGATCGATACGAGGTGCGTAAAGTTGGTGAGCATGATGGGCCGAAACTCACCTCAACGGCAGCTGACTATATGAAGCGATGGAAGCAATATGAAGACCGGAGTGATGGAGAATCGTCTGAGACATCCGATATTCAGAATGGCCGATTGTAGGAAGTTAAAATAGTGCCGTCGAGTCCAATATTTTTATATAAGCATACTAACATTTTTTTTATTGTCACTTATTATATTTTCAAGTATGAAGTTGTACTCATAATTTCTTTAGCCACATGAGTTAGTTGAAAAGAGAACGTCGAGAAGCAAAGTCGGTAAAGAGTCAAGTCGAAAAGAATAGAAATGTAAAGTCTGTAGTATATTTTTTCATTTATTTTTATATTACCTAATTAAAACTTAAATTCTTAAAATATTAAATAAAAAACTGAATTTTAAAGTGAACTTTGGAATCTTTTATTTGATTCGCTTTGGTAAATTCCCACATATATATATATATATATATATATATATATATATATATATATATATACGAGTATATACATAATTTCATAATTTTTAGTCACCCGAAATGAAATTTTGGATATGTGAATATATTCAGTATGGACAAATATCAGCACAATTTACTCTTTCGATGTTATATTTCATATTTTCGCTTTAGCAGCATGTGATCAAACATTTTTTGAGTCTATCCGAAGAAAGAATTATTATGGACAAAAGACCAATTTTGTTCAAATTAATGATAATCTTTTAATATTCATATGTTCGTCTGTTGCCTATTAGTTATTTATCTAGTATATTAGTATATTTATCTAAAATATTTTTAAATTAAGTGTAAAGTCAACAAAGTCAACTTGTTTAAAAGTTTGTCTTACTTTGTCAGAACCGCTTGAAATCCTACAACATATATTATTAAAAATTATACCACTCGTACATACATGAATATATACATACGTACATATATACATATCTATTTATGTATGAACACTAATTTTCCGAATTTACATAGTACTCGTATATGATATATGTTTGAAGTAAATTTTATGAACTTCAATATTTAGTAATAAATGCATATGTTCTTGTTAAGCATTGATAAACAAAGTTTTGTAAATAAAACCGTATATAATCCAATAACCTATATACTCGTACATATAAACATTTATTTCCTATGAAAAAATGTAGTTCAACCATGATTGTGTTCCAACGCATAATAAACCACTTCATAATCGAAAATTATTATAATCAAAAATCTATAAAAAATTATTTCAAGTATTTAAAAATCCAAGAAATTTTAAATTTTATAAGGATCAATAAAGTTTAGTAAAACATATTTTAATATAAGGTGCATCTTTATGTCCATTTCATTTGACATTTTCTTAAAAAAAATGTCGACATGATGTGTGCAGGGTTTGCCCAAGTCGTCTTGCTGGCATTTTTTTGCACAAACGCCATTCGAAATACTACAATCGGCCACTCAATACTGAACTCACCTTGACGTGGAGACTTGAGCTATGAAAACTAATAAAAATGTGCAAAAACTTCTTACTGCTTCGTGCTTCTTTGCGCGTGTGAAGTTGTCTTTGGATGTGTATCCACTTATGTATGTATATAGGAAATACTTTGAATGAAATTATCTCTTTTGACCTACATTCGTCAATAATATTTGAGATTTCTTTTTAGTTTTTATTTTTTAATTATTTGCTGTCTAAGTTCTTCTATGCAACTGCATGTTTTTTTTTATATTTTATAATAATATAAATTTAATTATATTAATTTAAGCTAATTTTTATTTTGTAAATAATGTATTATAAAATAAATAGAAAAAAATTTTAATTCATCGGCAAAATTCTTCCTTTTCCTACCATAACAATAAAATCAATCTAACAATTTGCTTAATATACTCGTAGTATATACGGAAAAACAACAACTTCCCAAAATTACACATATTCATGAAAGAACGAAATATTTGATTGGATTAGATTTTGTGAAATTTATGAGCTTCGTCAGACGAATTGCGCAAAAGCATCACAAAACTAACATCAACAAAGGTATTGAAATCGTACAAATCCTAACACAATTTCATGCGCACATGAATTTATGTATGCGAGTTAAGAATCACCTTTATGACTATTTTTAGAAAATATAAACTTCATTGCTGCAGTGTTCTGGTATAGCAGCAGCAAATAAATGTGACTCAGCAAAATCACTTAAAACTGGATAGATTATGTTAAAATAGTAAATTATTGGTATTATTTTTTATAAAAACATATTATTAGTTTTCTTTAAAAAAAAGATTAATAATTATAAAAAAAAATTCATTTCTCAGCGGGTTTGTAACCGGCATCATAAAGTTGATAGACCTACCCTTTACCCCTTGAGCTTCCGATGCTTGCAAATATTTCGGCAATTTTGCGAGATTCTAGTGAGTTAAACAGTTTGCTTGGTATCATTATATCCAACAGCAGAACGTTTCTTGAATTCTGTGCCTTTGCCCAACATTGGCCACGATGCAGTTTCATAAATGGAAATATTCAAAATAAAATTAACGTAATAATAGTAATTTATTTATTAAAATATATTTTGTAAATAGCAATAAATATTTCAAAATACATTTTAATAATGTAGAAATTTTAGAAATTTTTTGTTTGAAATTAAATTTTTTTCAAATTTTCTATTAAATTCACTGTGAACATGCCACTGTTATAATCATTTTTAGCAGAAAAATGTTAAATTTTGACAGCAGGTCCACGGCGATGCCATGCGTTGCATGTCCCCTGTTTTCTAAACGGCGATTTGCACAGTCTTGTTGTATATTGTCTTTGATAAATTTACCAGGTATTATTAATAGAAGACCGCTCTCCAAATGTCGTTCTCTCACAGTCATAATAAGTGTCAAAATGAATAAACAGTGTTGCTTCTTTTGTAAATTTTGGCCGCTATTTTCGGGCTTTGCAATTTTTGTCGCACTTTGTTGATTGTATATTAGAATGCGAGACAGTGCAAAACGAGATCTCGGCCCAGACTCGGCCCAGACTCGGCCTCGCACTCGTCTTGGTCTCGCTCTCGTCTCGTTCTCGCTCTCGCTCTCGTCTCGTTCTCGCTCTCGTCTCGGTCTCGCTCTCGCCTCGGTCTCGCTCTCGTCTCGGTCTCTCGCATTATTGTATTCGGGCCATTAAACTGTTGTTATTTGTGAGAATACTGTAAAAACGTTGAATTCTCTTTTGACCGGCAATTTCTTAATCTTGGCCTCTCTCTCTTCCAAATTCTAATTCCTTAGTGTCTCCTTTACAGATTCATTCGTCGAGTCAACTCACCATACTTCACCACATCAGAGATGCGAAAATTGGGTACTTTTCTAAGTTTTCAAAGTTTTTAATAATTTATTTTTTGTTTTATATCGTGAAGAATTAATTACATAAGATAAAGGCCTCATTAATGCTCACAAATTAAGTGTAAGTTTTTGCAATGAGAAATGCAAAAGTATTGCACATTATTTGTTGCGAAATAATCATTTTCGCGGAATTTTAAGAAATATCTGTGAATTTAACTGGTTTAATGGTTTAATGGTTGCGTGAACGCCCCTCTAGCTGAGTTTATTCTTACATAAAGTTATATCTATATATACATAAGATATGTTTTATATATATACATATATAAAATAATCGAGTTGTCCGCAGTTTTTTATCACCACTTTGTCGCAGTGGCTATGCCCATTCAAATAGCCATTCTCATTGCCGATCGTCATGGCCAAAGCCGACTTAAAGAAATAGGATTTGTCTTCACGGCGGATTTAAGTGTTTAAATGAAATGAAATAAATTAATATACACTCTGTAACGTAAACAGTTCATTAAGAAAATACACAAAAGTAAAAGAAAACAGGAAAATAAGGAAATTTCTCGATTCTACTTGATTTTTTTTACAAACAAAATTTTTAACATTCGGATTCATCAGCTATTTGTGTATGGTAAATTTTGAAGAAACTCTTATGAGAACAATCCAATCGCTCATATCATTTAAACGCCAAATGTTTTTAACACACTGCTTATTGATAATTATAATTGTATATTCAGAACGAAAATATATATTATTTTGCATTAAAATGAAATGAACCACAAACAAAATTAAATTAGGTTTCGAATATGTAACAAAGGAAAACAATAGCACTAAAGGTCAATAACACCACAAAACATTGCATTATATTTTGGTCACAGCCACTTGCATATTTTTTTTAACACAAGCAGTGAAAACGAGAAGATATTAAGAAGTATGTTTTTGAAGCCATTACGCAACTCCAACAAATTAATCTTTATCCTTGCAATTTTGTGTGCGATCAAGGTAGGAATTTTATAAATTTTGCTACAATAGTAGGTGTAACACAGAGGGCCCCTAGTTCGTGGTTAATAATCTGGAAATTACATTTTTCCATGATGCACCACATCTCCTGAAAAGTACTCGAAATTGCATTGCAAATAAAAAAATAGTATAATATTTAATAATAGTCCAGTCAGTTGGGGAGATATTGAACATTTTTCAACGTAGATTCAAAGTTAGCAATACATTGTGCACCTATGTTAACACAAGCTCATATTAGTCCCAATTCATTTCAGAAAATGAAAGTTTCCTACGCTTCGCAAGTGTTAAGCAATACGGTTGGGAGTGCTTTGCTCTCATAGGTAGAATAGAGGTCTCAGCAGCGCGAACAGCACCGAATACTTCAGATTTTGTGTTGTTTTTCCATGACTTTTTTAGCATATTTAATAGCAGCTTCTCAGACGTTGTATTCACCTCAAAGAAACCATTTTGTGGGTCAAAATTTCAGATAGATTTATTAGATAAGTCTGAATATATTTTAAAAAGTATTATTATAAGAAACATTGAGGGCAAGGACATTACAAAAGCATTTAATTTCATAAAAGGTTGGCTGATAAATATTTGCAGCTTAAGACGCTTATGGCATAGATTGTCAGAAAAGGGTTTCTCACACATTGTGACAAGAAATCTTTGTCAAGACAAACTGGAACACTTTTTTGGACAGATTAGAAAGGGTGGAGGCAATTCGCCAAGGATTACTGCTGTCATGTTTGCCAAAAATTTTCAAAGGTGTTGGACCTTGCAATATGTTAACCTAGTTCGTGGTGTCCAAGACGCTGAGACTCTTTGTGTGTTGACACCAAGTACTTCGTTTTGCCCTCGTTTACCGCTAAACCCACTCGCCTCGCTTCTCTCTCCAAGCCAGAAAATGCAGCACTCATGGCGTGGCTGTTATGGCCAATGATGTCAATATCATCAGCGTACTCCAGTAATATGAAGAACATGTGGAAGATAGTGCCTGTGCGATTTAGATCTGCTGCGCGTACGATTTTTTCCAACATTAGAATGAAGAAAACACACGATAAGTAGTCACCTTGTCTGAATCCTCGCTCAGTAACAAACGGCTCGGACAAGTCATTACCGATTTTAACTGAGCTAGTGGTGGTACATAGCGTCATTTTGCACAGCCGAATTAGCTTAGCAGGGACGCCAAATTCAGACATAGCGGCGTACAGTTGACTCCTTACGGTGCTGTCGAATGCGGCTTTGAAATCGACGAAAAGCTGGTGTATGTCGATCTGCTTCTCTAGGGTTTTCTCCAGGATTTGGCGTAATGGGAACATTTGGTCAATGGTGCCTTTACCAGGTCTGAAGGCTCACTGATAAGGTCCAATCAGTTCATTGACGATGGGCTTCAACCTTTCACAGAGTACGCTCGACAGGATCTTATATGCGATGTTCAGAAGGCTGATCCAGCGGTAGTTGGCACAGATTGCCGGATCACCCTTCTTGTGGATTGGGCAGAGCACACTTAAGTTCCAGTTGCTGGACATGCGTTCCTCCGACCATATTTTGCAGATGAGCTGGTGCATTCGTTTCGTGAGCTCATCGCCGCCAGCCTTGAATAGCTCCGCTGGTATACCATCAGCTCCGGCGGCTTTGTTGTTTTTGAGCCGCCTAATAGCTAGCAAGACCTCGTCATAGTCGGGGGGCGCTACTTCATTTTCGACGTCAGCAGCTGTGGGGTCGGGTTCATCTTCATTGTTATCATTAGCGCTGTTCACAATAGTAGCAGCTTCGAGAAGTGTTCCCTCCATAACGTGAGCATGCTCTGGACATCCGTCACTAAATTCCCGTTTTCGTCTTTGAAGTTGTTACCGACAACTATTTGTTCACGTTGGAAAAGCAGTACAAAGACTCTAATTTGGTGAAGGCCCCTCAGGACTTCATATCTTATATTACAAAATTGGAAAACCGATTTTGTGAATTATTCAATGGGGCTTGTCATAGATTTGGATTAAGCCAATTTCTTTATGAAAAGATGAGGCATATTGAACCATATACGAGGTGTGATCAAAAGATAACCGTTCGTGTTCGCATTTTTTTTTATGTTGGTAGACATGTCTTGTATATATGTTGGCAATACCAACCATTTTGGATTGTCAGTTTGTTTTTGACAGATAAAAAGGTTAGTCGTGTTTTGGTGTGCTCTTCGATTTTGTACTATTCGAAAAAAATGGATCAAAGAAACTGGATTCAGTTTTGTGTAAAAAATGAAATTAAATGCGCAAGGACATTTGAAATGTTGACTGTGGCCTTTGGCGAGTCTACTCTGAGCAGAACACAAGTTCAATTGTGGTATAACCGGTTTAAGGAAGGCCGAGAAGATGTCAATGACGATGCTCGTCCTAGTCGCCCAAGCACGTCAACAACCGATGAAAACATTGACGCAGTGAAGAAAATGAGTTTGGGTAATCGTCGAATCCTTATCAGAGAGGTTGCTGCTGGTGTTGGCATATCGTTCGGCTCATGCCAAGCAATTTTTACGGATGTTTTAGGCATGAAACGTGCGGCAGCGAAGATTGTTCCAAAATTGCTAAATTTTGAGCAAAAACAACGTCGCATGGACATAGCTCAGGAGCTGTTTTTGGCCAAAAACAAAACCGTTATCATGCCTCAACCACCGTATTCACCAGACTTTGCCCCCGCTGACTTTTTCCTCTTTCCAAAACTGAAGACACCGATGAAAGGAAAGCGTTTTGCTACGATTGAGGAGATAAAAGAAAAATCGAAACAGGAGTTGTTGGCGATCCAAAAAAAAGCGTTTCAGAAGTGTTTCGAGGATTGGAAAAAACGCTGGCATAAGTGTATTATATCTGAGGGGAATTACTTTAAAGGGGACAAAATAGTTGTTGATGAATAAATAAATACTTTATTTTTTGATCACACAATAACGGTTCTTTTTTGATCACACCTCGTATTTGTTGTATTAATTGCAATACTGATTTTCTGTTAGAATATATTTCCTGTTAAAGTTCCATAACAGAGTATCAAAGCAGCCAAATTTCAACCAAAAGTTTTGTGTATTCAACACTTATAAATTAATCTAAAGGCATACTCTGTTAAATTTCGGTACACATTCTTTTATTAGTTTTATATTTTTTAATCTTGGCTATTATATAAGCATTGTATTCCACTTATTGAAGCAACGTCTAGGGATTTTTTTTGCGATTGCAATGTGTTTCGATTATTTTTGCTCTTAATAAATTATTGTAATAAAACCATTTTACTGTAATTAACAGTTTTTTCAAAACCCCACCAAAACAATTCTAACTTATTCTAGTCATTTCCTTTATCATTAGTATATGCAGTGTGGAATACTGAATGTACATACATGTGTGAATATACGTAAATAATTTATATTTTAAATAATATTATAATGTATAATGTATAATGTAATAATGTATAATGTAATAATTTGTGTGTTATAAATTTATTTTAATATTGTGATATATTTTATTTTGTGTTCTTTTTTGTTAAATTTTATTATTATTATATAGTTTTAATTTTTAATTAAATTTATATAATCTACTTATACAAATTGGTTTTTATTATTTTTATTTTAATAGTAATTTTGTAGGTGTATAGTACCAAAGTTAATATAAGCATAGGCAACCCAACTGCTGTCAAGCTCTAACTTCTTATTCTTACTGTGTCAAGTAATCATCTTCCTTTTCTAATAAACCTGCTAAACTGAACGGCCGTGTTTTTGTTCATTGCGCTTATTCTGACAAAGGTTATGGGCCCAGATCAAAAAGCCAATAGCTAAACACGTGTTTCGGAAGTTTTTTTGTAAAGTGTTCGTTAGTCGAATTAAAATTAAAAATGAGTAATTCGTTTTCGCAAATCGAAAAAATGAACAGTGAAAATTATACATCTTGGTCGGTCCAGATGCGAAGTCTGTTAATAACACTGGATCAATGGGATGTCGTGGAAAACGCATGTCCAGCAACAGCAACAGCGGCTGAACAACTTAGGTGGGAAAAGGCGGACAAAAAGGCGCTAGCAACGATCACATTGTGTGTCAAGTCATCGGAGCTAATCCAAGAAGGTGTGCTTCCGCAATGGGCGCATGGGATACATTGAGCAATTTATATAAAATAAACGCACCAGCGCGCAAGGTAAGTTTGTTCAGAAAACTAGCTCGCTTTCGATTCAAAATCGTTGAAAAATGGGCTGAACAAATCAATTTATACCCTTGCGGATGATCTAAAAGACATTGGAATCGACGTTCCAAAGGATCTTCTCAGCATCTTGCTACTATACAGCTTGCCGGAAGATATGGACAATTTTGTTGTGGCAATGGAAAGTCGCGATGTGCTACCAAATGTCGAGCTGTTGAAGGTCAAAATATTGGAAGTGTTGCAGCGACGAGATGAGCGGAAAGACGTCAGCGGAGAAAGCGTTTTTGCAGCGAATCAGCTGAAGGTCAAGCAGGTCGACGTCACTGGGAAAAAGAGCTTTAAATCAGGTCGCAGTGACAGTAGAGATATGTCAGCGAGGCGTAATATAAAGTGCTGTAAGCGGGGACATATACGATCGGAATGCAGAACAAATGGAAACAGAACACCGTCTGTTTTATTAAGCCTTACTAACGAGCTTGAAGTAAGCAGCGACGTGGCGCATCGTCGCATATGTGCCGAGAAAACAAGTTTTTTTCTTCGATTGAGAATCGCGCGCAGAAAGTAATACTAGCTTCGGGCGAAAGTGTGAATGCAATGGGTATAGGTAATGTGACTCTAAAATCAGTTACCTCTGACATTACATTGTGCGACGTGTTGTATGTGCCGAATTTACATTCTAATTTCTTGTCAGTGAGTAAAATCATCAGCAATGGTCATAAGGTAGAATTTCGCAAAGACGCAGCGGTGATTAAAACGCAGCATAATAAATTAGTGTTATCAGCAAAAATGAACGGCGGCATTTTCTGTACTAACTTTCTAAAAAGTGATAAAAATGAATATTTGTATACCACGTTTACTAAGAAGCAAGAAATCGAACTGTGGTATCGCAGGTATGGGCATATAAATGTTAATGACTTGTACAAACTGTCTAATAAAAATATGGTTCGTGGTTTAAATATAGACAATCCAAAAGATTTTCAATGTGTCACTTGTGCAGTTTGCAAAATTAGCACTAAGCCGTTTAGGTGCTATCCTAATGTAAATACAACTAGTGCTCTAGAAGTGGTCCACACCGACATTTGTGGTCCAATGCGCGTTTGCTCACAAGGTGGTTCGAGATACTTCATCACCTTCATTGATGATTACTCGAGGTATGCAGAAACTAAATTTTTGCAGCACAAATCGCAGGCCTTTGAAACATTCGTGGACTTCATAACGCGTGTGGAGAAGCAGACTGGACGCAAGCTGAAATGCTTAAGGAGCGACAACGGGTTGGAGTATGTAAACTCAAATTTAAATAATTTCTTCAAGCGATATGGCATCGTGCATCAGAAGACAGTTAGCTACACACCACAGCAGAATGGCATAGCGGAGAGAGCTAATAGAACGCTCGTCGAAATGGCTCGGTGTATGCTGGAAACAGCGCATTTTCCTCAAAGCTTATGGTCGGAGGCTGTAAATACTGCTACGTACATACGTAATCGTTCTCCTACAAAGATATTGAATGATGAAACTCCATATTCCCGTTTTCGTCTTTGAAGTTGTTACCGACAACTATTTGTTCACGTTGGAAAAGCAGTACAAAGACTCTAATTTGGTGAAGGCCGCTCAGGACTTCATATCTTATATTACAAAATTGGAAAACCGATTTTGTGAATTATTCAATGGGGCTTGTCATAGATTTGGATTAAGCCAATTTCTTTATGAAAAGATGAGGCATATTGAACCATATACGAGGTGTGATCAAAAGATAACCGTTCGTGTTCGCATTTTTTTTTATGTTGGTAGACATGTCTTGTATATATGTTGGCAATACCAACCATTTTGGATTGTCAGTTTGTTTTTGACAGATAAAAAGGTTAGTCGTGTTTTGGTGTGCTCTTCGATTTTGTACTATTCGAAAAAAATGGATCAAAGAAACTGGATTCAGTTTTGTGTAAAAAATGAAATTAAATGCGCAAGGACATTTGAAATGTTGACTGTGGCCTTTGGCGAGTCTACTCTGAGCAGAACACAAGTTCAATTGTGGTATAACCGGTTTAAGGAAGGCCGAGAAGATGTCAATGACGATGCTCGTCCTAGTCGCCCAAGCACGTCAACAACCGATGAAAACATTGACGCAGTGAAGAAAATGAGTTTGGGTAATCGTCGAATCCTTATCAGAGAGGTTGCTGCTGGTGTTGGCATATCGTTCGGCTCATGCCAAGCAATTTTTACGGATGTTTTAGGCATGAAACGTGCGGCAGCGAAGATTGTTCCAAAATTGCTAAATTTTGAGCAAAAACAACGTCGCATGGACATAGCTCAGGAGCTGTTTTTGGCCAAAAACAAAACCGTTATCATGCCTCAACCACCGTATTCACCAGACTTGGCCCCCGCTGACTTTTTCCTCTTTCCAAAACTGAAGACACCGATGAAAGGAAAGCGTTTTGCTACGATTGAGGAGATAAAAGAAAAATCGAAACAGGAGTTGTTGGCGATCCAAAAAAAAGCGTTTCAGAAGTGTTTCGAGGATTGGAAAAAACGCTGGCATAAGTGTATTATATCTGAGGGGAATTACTTTAAAGGGGACAAAATAGTTGTTGATGAATAAATAAATACTTTATTTTTTGATCACACAATAACGGTTCTTTTTTGATCACACCTCGTATTTGTTGTATTAATTGCAATACTGATTTTCTGTTAGAATATATTTCCTGTTAAAGTTCCATAACAGAGTATCAAAGCAGCCAAATTTCAACCAAAAGTTTTGTGTATTCAACACTTATAAATTAATCTAAAGGCATACTCTGTTAAATTTCGGTACACATTCTTTTATTAGTTTTATATTTTTTAATCTTGGCTATTATATAAGCATTGTATTCCACTTATTGAAGCAACGTCTAGGGATTTTTTTTGCGATTGCAATGTGTTTCGATTATTTTTGCTCTTAATAAATTATTGTAATAAAACCATTTTACTGTAATTAACAGTTTTTTCAAAACCCCACCAAAACAATTCTAACTTATTCTAGTCATTTCCTTTATCATTAGTATATGCAGTGTGGAATACTGAATGTACATACATGTGTGAATATACGTAAATAATTTATATTTTAAATAATATTATAATGTATAATGTATAATGTAATAATGTATAATGTAATAATTTGTGTGTTATAAATTTATTTTAATATTGTGATATATTTTATTTTGTGTTCTTTTTTGTTAAATTTTATTATTATTATATAGTTTTAATTTTTAATTAAATTTATATAATCTACTTATACAAATTGGTTTTTATTATTTTTATTTTAATAGTAATTTTGTAGGTGTATAGTACCAAAGTTAATATAAGCATAGGCAACCCAACTGCTGTCAAGCTCTAACTTCTTATTCTTACTGTGTCAAGTAATCATCTTCCTTTTCTAATAAACCTGCTAAACTGAACGGCCGTGTTTTTGTTCATTGCGCTTATTCTGACAAAGGTTATGGGCCCAGATCAAAAAGCCAATAGCTAAACACGTGTTTCGGAAGTTTTTTTGTAAAGTGTTCGTTAGTCGAATTAAAATTAAAAATGAGTAATTCGTTTTCGCAAATCGAAAAAATGAACAGTGAAAATTATACATCTTGGTCGGTCCAGATGCGAAGTCTGTTAATAACACTGGATCAATGGGATGTCGTGGAAAACGCATGTCCAGCAACAGCAACAGCGGCTGAACAACTTAGGTGGGAAAAGGCGGACAAAAAGGCGCTAGCAACGATCACATTGTGTGTCAAGTCATCGGAGCTAATCCAAGAAGGTGTGCTTCCGCAATGGGCGCATGGGATACATTGAGCAATTTATATAAAATAAACGCACCAGCGCGCAAGGTAAGTTTGTTCAGAAAACTAGCTCGCTTTCGATTCAAAATCGTTGAAAAATGGGCTGAACAAATCAATTTATACCCTTGCGGATGATCTAAAAGACATTGGAATCGACGTTCCAAAGGATCTTCTCAGCATCTTGCTACTATGCAGCTTGCCGGAAGATATGGACAATTTTGTTGTGGCAATGGAAAGTCGCGATGTGCTACCAAATGTCGAGCTGTTGAAGGTCAAAATATTGGAAGTGCTGCAGCGACGAGATGAGCGGAAAGACGTCAGCGGAGAAAGCGTTTTTGCAGCGAATCAGCTGAAGGTCAAGCAGGTCGACGTCACTGGGAAAAAGAGCTTTAAATCAGGTCGCAGTGACAGTAGAGATATGTCAGCGAGGCGTAATATAAAGTGCTGTAAGCGGGGACATATACGATCGGAATGCAGAACAAATGGAAACAGAACACCGTCTGTTTTATTAAGCCTTACTAACGAGCTTGAAGTAAGCAGCGACGTGGCGCATCGTCGCATATGTGCCGAGAAAACAAGTTTTTTTCTTCGATTGAGAATCGCGCGCAGAAAGTAATACTAGCTTCGGGCGAAAGTGTGAATGCAATGGGTATAGGTAATGTGACTCTAAAATCAGTTACCTCTGACATTACATTGTGCGACGTGTTGTATGTGCCGAATTTACATTCTAATTTCTTGTCAGTGAGTAAAATCATCAGCAATGGTCATAAGGTAGAATTTCGCAAAGACGCAGCGGTGATTAAAACGCAGCATAATAAATTAGTGTTATCAGCAAAAATGAACGGCGGCATTTTCTGTACTAACTTTCTAAAAAGTGATAAAAATGAATATTTGTATACCACGTTTACTAAGAAGCAAGAAATCGAACTGTGGTATCGCAGGTATGGGCATATAAATGTTAATGACTTGTACAAACTGTCTAATAAAAATATGGTTCGTGGTTTAAATATAGACAATCCAAAAGATTTTCAATGTGTCACTTGTGCAGTTTGCAAAATTAGCACTAAGCCGTTTAGGTGCTATCCTAATGTAAATACAACTAGTGCTCTAGAAGTGGTCCACACCGACATTTGTGGTCCAATGCGCGTTTGCTCACAAGGTGGTTCGAGATACTTCATCACCTTCATTGATGATTACTCGAGGTATGCAGAAACTAAATTTTTGCAGCACAAATCGCAGGCCTTTGAAACATTCGTGGACTTCATAACGCGTGTGGAGAAGCAGACTGGACGCAAGCTGAAATGCTTAAGGAGCGACAACGGGTTGGAGTATGTAAACTCAAATTTAAATAATTTCTTCAAGCGATATGGCATCGTGCATCAGAAGACAGTTAGCTACACACCACAGCAGAATGGCATAGCGGAGAGAGCTAATAGAACGCTCGTCGAAATGGCTCGGTGTATGCTGGAAACAGCGCATTTTCCTCAAAGCTTATGGTCGGAGGCTGTAAATACTGCTACGTACATACGTAATCGTTCTCCTACAAAGATATTGAATGATGAAACTCCATATGAACGTTGGTTCGAGAAGAAACCATCTGTAGCACATTTCCGAACGTTGGGCTTTAATGCTGTTGCACTCGATAAGAATCGGAATCGGTCGAAATTTGAGCCAAAAGGTACACAACTGGTTTTTGTTGGCTACGCGAGCAATACGAAGGGTTATAGGCTTTATAACAAAGCATCGAAAACTATAACTATTGCACGGGATTTCTTCGAAAACTCAATTATATCAAGTGATGCAGCTGTCGCAGATCAAGCAGTGGAAAACGCTAAGGATAGATTCTTCGTTTACGCAGAGCCAACCTATGAGACCAACAATAGAAGTAGCAGTAGCGAGCGCGCTAGCGTGAAAAGCGCAGGTATTGATGGCACAGGCAATGAAGACGGCGAAGATATTAGCAGCGATGGTGAGAGCATTAGCGCAGATATAGCGCGCACTGCAACGCGCGTAGGCGTAAATGCAAGAGAGGTACACGAAAGCTCGGATCGAAGAGAGGCTCAAGAGCAGGAATGGTCGTCTGACGAAGCGGTGGAAGTCGCTGCGGGAAAGCGAAAGAGAGGCAGACCGCGGAAAAATCGCACTGGCAGACCTGGCAGGCCGAGCAAACTGTATGTCACTGAATCATTGAACGGTATTATTAGAAATCCAATGACCGTATCTGAAGCGCTACAGTCAGCAAATGGGACTCAGTGGCGGAACGCGATGCAGGTGGAATTTGATAGTTTAATGAAAAACAGCACCTGGGAGTTGGTTGACTGTCCAGCAGGAAAAAACGTTATCGGATGCAGATGGGTTTTTACAACCAAATTCAACGCTGATGGAACGATACAAAAACGCAAAGCCCGTTTAGTTGCACAAGGATGCGGTCAGAGGAAGTTTGAAGATTTTTTTGACAAATACGCACCAGTAGTGAGGCACTCAACTATTCGGCTTATGCTTCCACTTGCTGCGAAACATAAACTTATTGTTAACCATATTGACATCGTAGCGGCATACCTCAACGGAGAGTTGTCAGAAGACGTGTTTATGCGCCAGCCGGAGATGTTCACAAATGAAAAATTTCCCAATAAAATCTGCAAATTAAAGAAATCATTGTACGGGCTTAAGCAAGCAGGCAGAGATTGGAACAACAAAATCTACGATATTCTTTCTCAAATTGGTTTCACTCGATGCCAGACGGACTCATGTTTGCACACCATGATGAGAGGTGGAGAAATTAACATCATAACACTTTATGTTGATGATATTTTTTTGGCGTGCTCTCTCGAATCAACAATGCGCAACATCGTTAAGCAACTCAGTGCGCAGGTGGAAGCAGTTGATCGAGGTCCTATAAAATTATATTTGGGGATGGAAGTCGAGCGGGACGGACTGCGTGGCGATATATCAATTATCCAAAATCGGTATACGCGTGAGCTTCTGGAGCGGTGGAATATGCACGAGTGCAAACCAGCCACTACGCCATTCGCATCGGACACTGCTTTGCAAAAGTGCGGCGAAAAGGACTGCGAAGGGTTCGATATAAAGAGCTATCAATCGCTCATTGGAGGTGTAACCTATTTAGCGGTAATATCACGACCTAACATCGCACATATCGTGTCAAAATGGGCGCAGTTTCACGCACATCCGCACAAGGAGCACTTCGCAGCGGCGAAACATATCTTGTGCTATTTAAAAGCAAATACTAAAGGTACGTTAGCATACACATGTAATAACAAATATTTGGTATGTTTTACAGACGCAGATTGGGGTTCTGAGTCGACTGATCGCAAATCCTACAGTGGATTTGTTCTGTTTTTTGGTGGCACCCCCATCGCATGGGAGTCGAAAAAACAGCATGTGGTTTCGCTAAGTACCATGGAAGCGGAATATATCGGGATGTGCCAGGGAGCGAAAGAAATTTCATTCCACCGAAGTTTGCTAAAGGAGATGAGATGAGAGGCCTACGTAAATCGCGCAACAACAATTTTTTGTGACAACCAAGGCGCGCAATTCTTGGTCCAAAATCCCATTGCTCACAAACGTAGCAAACACATAGACATCAAGTACCATTACATTCGTGACAAACATCTTTCGAACGAGATTAGTATCCAGTACATTCCATCTTCGAAAAATGTAGCTGATGTTTGTACAAAATGTCTAACTAAAGATAAACATCGCATTTCTTGTAAACTGTTAAAAATTGAATTTGCTTAATTTTCGTTGAGGCAGAGTATGTATGTAGGTATATAATACCAAAGTTAATATAAGAATGTAATATGCCGACAGGGGAACCGAGCATCCAAATAAAAAATTTACTCGGTAACGCACCACTGCATACCCCCTGGGTGGTGTGGAAAGTGCAAAGTTAATAATAAAATTATTTACTTTTAAAAAACTAATTTATTATTTATTTATTTATTCAAATAGTTATTTATATCAAACAGTTTTCGCTTTTCTATACAGGCTGAATATATCTCATGCTTTTTTCCCACGTCATCTTTCATAACTGCCATCCAATTAGCAAACAGTTTGCAAAAATTAGGAATAATTAATAATTGAAGTATTTATTAAATACACTTTTTTATTGTAATGGATTTTACATGATTTTGCATATTTTCTCAGTCCAGAGTCCGCAATGCTTCGAAATAATATAATGCAGCGTTTCATTTGACACATCCACTATTTGTAACGCTACTAATAATATTTTCAATAAAATATTTTCTTGATTTTAGACCAGGAAAAATTGTTAACAAAAACAGCTGTTTTTTATTCACCACTTTACACAAACATGGCAACCCGCATATGGTATACGTTACAGCAAACCAAGGTGAATTTACTTACATGGTGGCTGCAAGAACAAATTTTTTTGAACCAATTTTCCCTCAGTAGTTGTCAAAATTTAAATTATAGAAAAATGCGATCAAAACAAATATGCAAACAATTGCAAATAGAGTTTTGATTCGAGTGAATAAGAGTTTTTTAATTGTTATTTTTGTAAAGTTTGAACTTTATGAAGAAATTAGGAGACTATTTAACCATTAAATATATTTTAAATGAATTGTGTGCCACTTTAAGCAGCTCTTATGTATTCCTCCATTCCTCTCAATTTTGTTTATTTTGATCGCACATTGCTTATGTTTGACAATTCTGGAGGTACGAAATTCACCTTGCAGCCACCATGTAAGTAAATTCAACTTGCACTATACGTGTGAGCAAGGTGAATTTATTTACAAGGTGGCTGCAAGGTGAATTTCGTACCTCTGGAATTGTCAAACATAGGCAATGTGCGATAAAAATAAACGAAATTGAGAGGAATGGAGGAATACATAAAAGCTGCTTAAAATGGTACGCAAAATATACAAATATTTATATAATAGTTAAATAGACTTATAATTTCTTTTACTTTCAGTATGTGAGTGAGAAATTATTCATATATGTATATATGAAAGAGAAGTTTATACAAATATGTTTATAAAGTGGTGCAGTGTTTGAATATTTAAATGGAGAATATTTACTGAAAGTTTCCTGAGACAGTTCCTGCTGCATTTCTTGTCGCACGCACTGAAGTAGTTCGCTAAATCTGGAATAAAAATAAATCAATGGATTAAGAATAAAGAATATGAATATATAAATATTATAACAATTATTTCAATATTTACCTTAATAAACCTGATTATAATAAAATTTTGAATAGTTGCTTGTTGCCCATTATGCGCTGTTTTGCTTTCTGCACTCTCAACTGTTTATTCAATTGTTTTATGCGAAAATGCATCCGGCATTTATAAAACAACGATGTAGCTAATGTAGGCAATTCAACAGCTGAACTTAACGCAACTAATCTACTTTGCAATTTGGGTGCGTGCACAATTTCATTTCCATTTGTTGTATTAAAGATGCTTTCCAAACTCTTTATCAGCTCCAAACTCTTTTTCAACTCTTAATATGAAATATTCTTTAAATATTTAAACTTACTCAGTTTGCGTGGAGGAATTAAAAACACCAGTACCGTCAACTATCCATGAACAGCTATCCTGCAAATTCACACTGGGAATGGAGTAAGAAGGCACAGCACTTGGCAGCAACCGTTTTATTGCACACACATCACCAGGACCATTTATAAAATCACTGGGCAAAAAATGGTCTTCACAAATAACTGCCGTTTTTTTAAAATTAACACCACATACATCCACCCACTGTTGTCGGAAATACTCATTTTTGGGTACACGGAAAAACGATCCATTTCCTTTACCCGAGTATTTACTACACATACCACATTTGCTTCGCATATTGTTTATTTTTTAATCTTTTAATGTTCAAATTTCACAAAAATAACAATTAAAAAACTTATTCACACAAATCAAAACTCAATTTGCAATTTTTTCATATTTGTTTTGGTCGCATTTTTCTAAACATTCAATTTTGACAGCTACTGAGGGAAAATCGATTCAAAAAAATTTGCTCTTGCATCCACCTTGTAAATAAATTCACCTTGGCTCACACGCAAGGTGAATTTATTTACAAGGTGGATGCAAGAGCAAATTTTTTTGAATCGATTTTCCCTCAGTAGCTGTCAAAATTGAATGTTTAGAAAAATGCGACCAAAACAAATATGAAAAAATTGCAAATTGAGTTTTGATTTGTGTGAATAAGTTTTTTAATTGTTATTTTTGTGAAATTTGAACATTAAAAGATTAAAAAATAAACAATATGCGAAGCAAATGTGGTATGTGTAGTAAATACTCGGGTAAAGGAAATGGATCGTTTTTCCGTGTACCCAAAAATGAGTATTTCCGACAACAGTGGGTGGATGTATGTGGTGTTAATTTTAAAAAAACGGCAGTTATTTGTGAAGACCATTTTTTGCCCAGTGATTTTATAAATGGTCCTGGTGATGTGTGTGCAATAAAACGGTTGCTGCCAAGTGCTGTGCCTTCTTACTCCATTCCCAGTGTGAATTTGCAGGATAGCTGTTCATGGATAGTTGACGGTACTGGTGTTTTTAATTCCTCCACGCAAACTGAGTAAGTTTAAATATTTAAAGAATATTTCATATTAAGAGTTGAAAAAGAGTTTGGAGCTGATAAAGAGTTTGGAAAGCATCTTTAATACAACAAATGGAAATGAAATTGTGCACGCACCCAAATTGCAAAGTAGATTAGTTGCGTTAAGTTCAGCTGTTGAATTGCCTACATTAGCTACATCGTTGTTTTATAAATGCCGGATGCATTTTCGCATAAAACAATTGAATAAACAGTTGAGAGTGCAGAAAGCAAAACAGCGCATAATGGGCAACAAGCAACTATTCAAAATTTTATTATAATCAGGTTTATTAAGGTAAATATTGAAATAATTGTTATAATATTTATATATTCATATTCTTTATTCTTAATCCATTGATTTATTTTTATTCCAGATTTAGCGAACTACTTCAGTGCGTGCGACAAGAAATGCAGCAGGAACTGTCTCAGGAAACTTTCAGTAAATATTCTCCATTTAAATATTCAAACACTGCACCACTTTATAAACATATTTGTATAAACTTCTCTTTCATATATACATATATGAATAATTTCTCACTCACATACTGAAAGTAAAAGAAATTATAAGTCTATTTAACTATTATATAAATATTTGTATATTTTGCGTACCATTTTAAGCAGCTTTTATGTATTCCTCCATTCCTCTCAATTTCGTTTATTTTTATCGCACATTGCCTATGTTTGACAATTCCAGAGGTACGAAATTCACCTTGCAGCCACCTTGTAAATAAATTCACCTTGGTGTGAGCAAAAAAAAAATGGTCGAAACGGTAAATAAAAATGCAGGGAATTGAATGTCTTTTCTTATTCTTTGGCTCTGGGGTCCACTAGCGATCAGCTGTTTCCTAGTGGACCCCAGCGAACAAATCCATTTGGACTTTTTATGAAAGAGTGTTACTGATGCTAATAATTTTTTACTACTTATTTACATAAATTTAAGTGAATAAATTAGAATCAGAAGTGGAATAGTGCTTTAATTATTGATACATTATAAAATTAGATATAATTTAAGGGAACAAATTTTGCAAATTGTATATAGTAATTATATTGAGATTATTGGAGACTCATAAATATATTCTGATATTTTTATATTTCTTTCATATGAGCTGGTTTCTCGGCCACAGGGATATTCAAGGGAAATGGAAAGCGGATGATCTTGCCCGAGAGTGTACTACAATACCGATTCAGCCAGCTAGGCCAAACCTCGGTATTCCTATTGCCACATGTAAGCTTTTAATCAACATCCTTAGGCGCAGCGGGCAGGTGCTGGTCTGAAGGAACCGGATGCGAAATAGCTAGACTAACCTGGCCTGAAATAACCGTCAAGCGCTCAAAAGATTTATAATCTCTTAAGAGACAAGGTATAAATTCCGTTGTAAGTGTCCTAACTGGACTCTGGGTAGTCATGGTATTAGACTGGGGATTGCCTCAAATGATTTCTGCAGGAGTGGCTTGGACGAAGAGTAGCAAGAGTCCTTTGAGCACCTGCTGTGTACGTGTCCAGCGCTGTCCAGAAGGAGGCGCACTTTCCTGGGTGACTACGTTCTTGTCTCTTTGGGAGATATTCCAAATAAGAAAAAAAGCTCCATCAATCGCTTCATAAAAAACTCAAAATGGCTGGAAAGGGATTGGGACTTGTGCCTCATGCGGTATCACAAATGCTCACTTATGGCCTGTGTTCTGGTGACCGCTAAACCAACCTACCTACCTTATTGATACACGAGTAATATATCCAACTTCAGATTCATATAAGATTATTCACCTATGATGATATAATTTTATTCTTACCTTTGCCATTGGTTAAACAGAGACTTTGCCACCTCTAATTGAAATAAATTATTATTCCACAATTTTCTAAGTTTTCCTACTCCCAATTTTGTTTGAAATGATGCTGCATAATAATGTGCACCTGGCTTTTATTGAGTTTTATTACAGAATTTGGTTGACTTCACTCCTCGGCAGTCATACGTATGTTCTGCGCAGCGTCAAAGCCAAAATCTCCAATCTTCAATCCGTAATCAAAAATATATTGCATAAGGATATGCGGCCACTACCATTGGTATTGTCATTCTACATGAATAAACCTTAAATCATAAATAAACGTCAGTTATTAGTGATAAGTCATCAATGGAAAGTTATTAATGAAAGGGCAAGAACGACGACTCAGACACAAGGAAACAAACATTTTGTTTTCTCGTTTGCGCTAATGGATTTAGTTCTGGATTTTGTTTGAGTGGCAACGAAGGCTGCCAAAATAACTAAAAGAGTGACGAGTCGTACGGAGTGTAATAGTGACTTAGAAGGAGAAAGCTGTAAAAGTGTAGTAGAGATGAAGAATGAAACCGGATAAAATGTTGTTAAGGTAGGTAGGTAAGGCGGCCGCCCGAAAAAGGCGCACTTAGGCCAACATTGACCCTTTGTGATACCGCATGGGACAACAGGTCCCGCCCCTTTCAATGGTCCAACCATTCGGAACTTTTAATGAAGCATTTGATGGAGCTAATCTTTTTTTTGAGACATCTCCCAAGGAGTCTAAAAAGTAGTTGCCTAGAAAAGTGCGCCTCCTTCTGGACAGAGCTGGACACGTGCACAACAGGTGAACAGTGGACCCTTCCTCTTCCTCATCCATGCAACTCCTGCAGAAGTCGTTAGAGGCGATCCCCAGCCTACACCCGTGTGTGCCTAGAGTCCAGTGTCCCGTTAGGACGCTAATCACGGGACCTATGCTTTGTCTATTTAGAGCCAGTAGGTCCTTAGAGCGCTTGACATTTATCTCTGGCCAGGTTTTTCTAGCTATTTTACATCCTGAAAGTTCAGACCAGCGCCAGCCCGCTGTTCCTGAGGATATTGTGTTTACTAAGAGCTTACATGTGGCAATAGGAATACCGAATTGCGACCTATCTGGTTCATTCGGTATGGTAGTACCCTCACGGGCAAATTCATCCGCCTTGCAGTTCCCTGGAATATCTCTGTGACCGGGAACCCAGCACAGATGCAGACGGGTCTGCTTAGCTATCTCGTCTAAAGATTTGCGGCAGCTCTTGACGGCTTTTGAGGTGATAATAACCGAATCCAGGGAGCGCAAAGCAGCTTGGCTGTCGGACAGAATGCAAATATCAAGTCCAGATATCTTCTTCTTCCTTAGCCAAGACAGTGCTGCCTCTATAGCCGCGGCCTCTGCCTGAAAAATACTGCAGTGGTCGGGCATCCTAAAGGACATGTTAATGTCCAGATCTTCTGAGAATACACCACCTCCCACCCTACTCTGTAGTTTGGATCCATCTGTGTAGATGTGAGCCCCTTCTACATGAGGGGGGATTCCATCCTTCCATTCGTCCCTGGAGGGAATGGAGATCTTGCACATACCATTGAAGGCGTATATTGGAGTGATGTAGTCGAAAGAGTCAGGAATTCCCTCAAAATGTCTTAGAATGGACGCATGACCTACATTCCTGGCATCCCATTGATGCGTAGCTTTTAGCCTGATAGCTGAGTTTGCAGCCATTTTTTCGCCAAAAAGCCTAACAGGCAGCAGATTGAGCATAATGTCCAATGCTGCCGTTGGAGTCGTTCTAATGGCACTACTTATGAATACCTCTGCCGTTATTTGTACCTTTGTTATCAGCCTATTGTATGTGGACTTACTTAGGGCTGTCCACCAAGCAAGCACCCCATAGAACAGGACTGGTCGTACCACAGCTGTGTATATCCAATAGGCTACCAGGCTGTAACCCCAATTTTTTGCCTATAACTCTTTTGCAAGAGTACAGAGCTACCTGAGCCTTCCTAATGCGCTCGCTTATATTAGCCTTCCAGTTCAGCTTCCTATCTAGGATCACGCCCAGATATTTAGCCTCCTCGACAAGGTCAATATCTACACCCATTAGTTTTGGAGTAATAAATTGAGGAATTTTATACTTCCTAGTGAAGAGTACCAGTTTAGTCTTGGTCGGATTAACCCCCAACCCACAGTCAGTAGTCCATTTAGAGAGAATGTTCAGCATGTTTTGCATCAAGTCCCTCAAAGTAGATATGTATTTACCCGAGATACTAATAGCAACATCATGCGCATACGCAACCACCTTACACCCTTCCCTCTCCAGTCGAACAAGCAGCTGATTTACCACAAGATTCCAGAGTAGGGGTGAAAGAACTCCACCTTGAGGTGTGCCTCTGCACACGGACTTCTTGGCCGACGCCGCCCCCAGCTGTGAACTGATTATCCTGTTACTAGCATGTTTTCAATCCACCTGCTAATGGCGGGTTCCACCTCCAAGTCCCGCATCGCACCGATTATTGCGTCTGATTTGATATTGTTAAAAGCTCCCTCAATGTCCAGGAAAGCCACTAGGGAGAACTCCTTGTTGTGCAGGGAGCACTCAATACTAGAGACTAAGGAGTGTAAAGCGGTCTCCACCGATTTACCCTTGAAGTAGGCATGCTGAGAGACTGACAGCTTCTGTCTGTCTATAGTGAGCCTTAGATGAATGTCTAACAACCTTTTCAGGATTTTTAGACAGAAGGAGGACAGACTAATGGGTCTTAAGTCCCCTCGAGCTGTGTGCGAACTTTTGCCGGCCTTGGGTATAAAAATTACCCTCACATGCTTCCATGAGTCTGGAATATACGCTAATTCAAGACAACTATTATAGATCTTTAACAGCCACTCTATTATTAGATTCTCTGACTGCTGAATTTCAATTGGAGCTACACCATATGGGCCAGATGCTTTAAATGGTTTGAAGCTATGGATAGCCCATTGCAATTTTGGCTTCGTGACTATGTCTGAGTTGACTTCAACTACATTCCCGCTGGGATTCGTTCTCCGCGGAATGGTACTCGAGCAACCAGCGAAGTGAGTCTCCAGAAGAAGCTCTAGAGTCTCATTACTATTTGAAGTCCAGGATCCATCTTCCCTCCTCAGGTAACCAGGTACCATTGGAGCAGTTGATAGGATCTTCCTCAACCTGGACGTCTCAGAGAAATCTTCTACGTCACCGCAAAAGTTTCTCCTCGATTCTCTCTGTGCCTTCCTAAGCTTACTTTTGAAGGCTCTGAGTGCTGCCTTATATAAAACCCAGTCAGTCGCCTACAGTTTTGTTTGAGTCACCTAATTTCCTCCCCCCACCATGTGGGTTTTGTTTCCCCCTGGGTCTATTGAGGGGGCAAGAGACCAATAGAGTCTTATTAAGAGCAACCGTTAGAACCTCCACAGACCTATCAATTTCGTCACACGTGCATGTTCTTGTGGGGTTCTGAATGTTCCTCTAGAACTCTCCAATTTGAGATCCGATCAAAAATTGATTCGGAGGCAAGGGTTAAGTCAAGGACTTCTTGCCTATTAGCAGTAATGAAAGTGGGCTCTGACCCCTTATTGCATACAGAAAGGTTAGTCGTTACAATATATTCATATAATGACTCACCTCGTTCAGTGACATCCGTGCTTCCCCAGATATCGTGGTGCGCATTGGGATCGCATCCAATAATGACAGCCACCCGTTGAGCCTTTGCATCCACAACAAGCTTCTGTAGGTTGGCTTCTGGAAGGATCTCATGGTAATGCGCCATATAGGCCGAGACCAACCAGTACCGTCCCTTGCCAGTTTCCAGGCAGACGGCCGTTAGATCCTTGTTGCTGTAATTGGGGAGAATAAATGAGCTAACATTATTCCTAATGAGGATACAAGACCAAGGTCTTCCTTCACTTACGGTATACAGCAGGCTGTAATTTTCAGTCCTGAGACCACATACCAAGCCCCCGTGTGTCCAGGGTTCTTGGATCAGGGCAACGTCTACTCCGCCTTTTGCAAGACGGAGCTGAAGGCTTGCAGACGCCGCCTTCGAGTGATGGAGGTTAATCTGCACTATTCGTAGCATCTCTGCTACTTGTAGCGCTGGTCACCTCCACCACCGTGACATCAGCCTCAGACTCCGAGTCTGACTCTAGAAGGACTTCCTCCTCACTAAGTGTGGTTGTCCCTAGGAGACTCTCCAAACCCCCACAGTTGACATAGAGTCACTGCGTTTCGGGTGCATGGCGGAGTCCTCAGCAGCAGCAGGATCAGCAGTTACCCCTGAAGGATTCACTACCGCTTGATCCGTGTCAGACGGTTGCCCGTCCTTTTTGTAGACCTTGAGGCTTGTGGATGAGAAGCCATAGCCAACGACCCAATTGGATTTCGCTAGAGTCGCCAGAGATTCGGCGTTCACCACAAGGGTTATTGACCTGTAATCCCCTCTTGGTTCCTCTACCTTAGTAACCTTCCAATTATTAGTCGGGAGATGCTGGTTGCTCAACCTAAAAATCTCCAAGATAGCCTCAGGGTCACACGGTTCGGCTGGGTACGACTTCGAGCCTTGCGCCTGGCCATGCTTCCCCTATCCTGGAGATCGCAATCCTATAAAGGTCGACTGACCTTTGATCTGCGCAGGCAATCAGCTTCACGTGGCCTTGATGCCATCCGCTGTCGCGAAAAGAGGGAAATCCACCTGGGAATTCCTTCAAAAGCTGGAGGTAGAGCCTTGAAAGGCTTACTTCTACCTTTTTCCAGCACTCAGGAGCGATACTGCCATCCGGGTCATTACGATCTATGACCGCCATGACCTGGTATCCTTTCAGCACTTCGCTGAAGGATTTCGTGGTGACAGTACGGCGCTTCTTAAATTTCTTTGGGTCCGGGTGGGTGGTCTCTTCTAGGGACCGTTGACGTTTTGTAGCCTGTAGTGTTGGAGCTTGAGACTCCTTCACGGCTTTCGTCGCCCACTCGAGGGAAGCCTTCTGCTTCACCGTCCTCTCCTTCTCTGGGGTCCGCGACAAGCGTTCCACCGTCCGGAGAGCAGCCCTTTTTACTTTATAGAACCTTTTGGTTCCGTGTTTAGCAACACTATCGCAGCACGTGGCTTTGCTTGTGGCGGGCTCGTCGTCCTTAGCTACAATAGCCGCCGCAGAGTGTGCGGAGGATTTTGGATTCCCATCCGAAATAGCGTTTAGAGACCGCACGTCAGTTTTATTTTTTTTAAATTTATCCATCTGGTTCTTATGGCCACCCGCTCGATTGATCAAGCTAAGGCAGCCAAAAATTTGAAAGGGGAAGGGGTTGGTCAACTGTGGCAGCGCCCCGTACCACAGCAAGGCCACCGTTACTACCTGAGGCGGCCTGGTGTCAGGAAGGGGAGCTGCTTTAGGATACAGTCTAATTAACCTCCTGGCTGCAAAACAACATCCAATGGGCACGATCCCAAGAACACCCTGGATTAGGAGGGAGACAGTTCTTAGTTGGATTACTCCGCAGTGGTCAGTCCGGCTAGGGTAATCCCAAAAGAGCCGAAACTCCGCCATCCTAACCCATTGCGTCATTGCAATCATTTAAGCCTTCGTACCCCGACAAGGTGACTGCTCTTCACGAAGGAAAATGTTGTTAAAGAGTGAAGTAAAAGAATTGTTTTAAGTTGAGTGTTAACAAAAGTAATTTACAAAGGGAAATAAATGAAAAATATAGTTGAGATAGAATTCACATACCATCAGGATAATTTCTTCGCAAAATCCTGACCCTCTTTTCTAATAGTACTTTCGTAAACACAGGGCAATCAAAATGTTATAGGATTTCTGAGCACAGTTATTATTGCTAATACTCGTACTTGCAACTATTAAATTTTTGGTATTATCGATACACGCTTTTTTATTGATATGGGCTTGATTTTGATTTATTTATTTTTCCAATTCGTTATTCAAAGAGGCAATAAAAAATGAGTTTCTATATTTTCGATCTTTGATCGACTAAACTGTGATGAATTATGAAAATGTTTTCTAGCACATAATTCTTGCCTATCTTTAATGAACGAAGAAATTTAGATATGCTATATCGGAGGATATGTGATTATAAAGTACACAGTTTATAGGCTTAGGAAAACATAAGCATGAAACATCAAATGGCAGTCATATTTTCCAGTAGCAACGCCATATCACTAATCAGAGACCTCGACCAATCCGTGGTTGCATTTTCTGGATACCAGAGTACGTACCAATTTACAATATTTGAGCTTATTTAGCTTTCAATAATTGCCTTTCTTGGACCCATTTACCTCAGTTCTCTTTATTTTCATATGGAACTTATCTTCGAATGCTTATAATCAATCCCTTTTTCTCTTCGAGTCAAAGACCTTGTTAGCACTGCCGCAAACCCTTGAACACATGTTGTAGTGTTAAGTACTGAACATTATAATTCGTCTGGGGTCCCTCCGTCCATCTCCGTGATATAATATCACACAATGTTGCAACTTGATGATATCTCTTCAAGTAGAGTATCTTTGAAGTGCTTATAAATAGCCACACTTGTATATGACACCATCGCATTTGATAATAAATGAAGACCTCAAAATATGATAAGCAAGCTTTCTTTCTGCTGGAAATATCTAACACTACCCGGCGAAATACGTCATAATGTTGCAGAGACGACAACAATGACGTCTCGAAATATAAAATGATACGAGTATCAATAAAGTCAATCTCTAAATGTTATCAGTGAAGGTGACTCTTTATAAAAAACGAAATTAAATAATAAAATATGTTAGCAATAGGCACGTGTACTTTTACTTTTATGGCGTTAGATACTTCTGAAGGTAACATTCTGATATTTGTCTTATGACGATAATTGATAGAATGAAACGGCTCTTCAGAGTGTTCACCACAGATAACAAAACTCTTCATCATCGAACTCCAAAGCCAAATAATGAAACCGAACTGAACCAAACTGCACCGACTCCGTTCATACCAGAAATAATCGACTTGCACTGATTTGCTAAATTGTTCGGTTTCCATATTCATAATCGCGACCTTGAGTCGCTTCTTTCATTTTTGCTAAGTGCAGACATAATTGGTATCACAAATATTGATCAATAAATTGCTTACAATAAATTTAATGCTAACACTGGTTCAATCAACTGAGAAATAAATAAGCACCGGAAACGATGAGAATGGATTTTAAGCCGCATTCATTTGAAATACGCCCTTTCTTACCTCTTCCGAAGCTATATGAGAGATAAAGGATGTTTCTCATTCAAATTACCATGATCCAGCACCCTTTTATATTGTTCTTCGGCTGTTGGCTGTTCTATATGAATATCTCTCAATTCCCAACAAGGACCACAACCACAAAAACAATCCTTCCATTGACCTGCGTGTTTCAAAGTACAAACACGTGCAAATAAGGAAATTTCTGTCTGGCGAACAGGTTCTGATAATTTGGTGCAGTACATAACGGTTTTATTTCACGTGTGACAAAACGTTTGAGTAACACACACCCACTTTGAGACACGATTAGCCGCAACATCTTGCGCACAAATTAATAAAATCATATCAGTATTAAGTAAATATATCAACCAAGATTAAATACCATCTACCACCAATAGTCTAATGTTTCTTCGCTGAGAAAAGGAGTGCCTCAGGGCTCCTTGTTGGAACAACTTCTACTCATATTAACAATATAACTAAGCTGTCTTCTTAAATTTATATAAGGAAGCCGATATGATAAGACTGGTAAACTGCAAATGTCAGTTATCGATATCATCAATTGTACCAAGTCTGCCAGTTGACCTTGGATCGGATTTAGGATACTTCTTCCTCATACTTTACAAATAAATATAAAGAACTTGAATTTTTATTTAAAAAAACAAACCACCATGGACATAAAAGCGAAACTTGATTAATATTATGAGGACTCTACTTTATGAGCCTAAAAACACCACAGATGCAGAAAGTCCAGAACGTACAAATCAGGACATAAACCCACCGGTGCGAAAACTTCAGGGTAATGTTTGGCGGTGTTAAAGCGCAGTTCGGAGGACTTTTGGCATCGATCCGTCATTGTCAACCAGATATCAAGGAACAGTCGGCACAGTGCACTTCGTAAGTTGAATTAACAACAAACCAACTCGACAGCAACAGTGAAAACGGAGAAACGATTTCCGACTCATATCATTCCATCCTCAGTTCTTCCATATTCCATTATTTTTATCCAGATTCAGTCAATATTTTCTGGAAATTAAGGAAATAACTCCTCTGCGAATAAAGATGATGTCACCATTTGAATAAGCTCCTATTTTAAATGTTTAAGAAAGTGTTTTATTCAGACGGGACTACAAAATTGGAAATATCATTGGAGTCAATGTATCGAGCCAAAAGTAAATATTTCGAAAAATAAGATGTTATTTTGTCCAATTTTTACTATCATACGGTCCCATGTAATGTCACCAAATCTAGACAACAATAAGCTTCCTGCTTATGTTGTTATTTTTCAACAAGAAGTCTTTGGGCCCCTTTATCGAGAGTTAAAATACAGTCCTCAGAAATCATGCATATTCAATCTGCCGAAAACTAGATAATACTTAAAACATATTTCAGCCATAGTAGGTAGTCTACGATATTACAATGATATTTTGTTTTTATTCTTAGTACAAAGGGCATTACTTGGCTGAGTGCTTGGAGACCTCCTTCTACGGTGATTCACCGGCCCACCCCAATTCTTTCTATTATATTCTGCAGAATGTGACGTAGGAAGTAAGCACAATCTCGGAATTTTATATAATTATCTCTAATCTGAATAAAAACTTGCTGGAAAATGTTGCTCCGTATTTTTAAAGATATGTGGAAAAGTGGAAAAATGATCTCGTAGCATTTATTTAGAATATGACTCCAAGTATTTGAAAATTATTTGAATTAAGTCCTCTTTAAACTCTTCTCCTAATATACAGCAATATATATACACCAAATAATATGAGCTCAATACAATGAACACGAGATCAATATAACTCAGTTCTTGTCATAAATCCTTTTCGTTACTTAGCGGTGATACAACAACGTATCACGGTAAAATCGAGAACTAGGTAGGAATATTGGTATCAGGCAGGTGTCAAAATTACAATCCAATTTTGTGTTTTCAATTTTCAATGAGGGAACTATTTCTCCAATTCATTCCATTGGTATATTTTACAAGTACGAGTGTATGACTGCGACCATCATTGCTCGTATAGAAGCAAATGTTTTCAATTCTTTGTTTGTTATTGCGACAATCTGTGGGAAACCAACGATAAGTTAGCAAATGCTAAAACAAGTTCTTGAACTATGCTTAGAGCTCTTGGATCTATTTACTTTCTAGTAGTGTGTTACTTAAATATTAATAATAATTGCAAAAAATAAGTAAAATAAGTTCAAAAAGTGAAATAATTATAATAAGACTGTAATACTATAATGTAGCATATATATATAAAGAATTTCAAAAAGAAAAAAATCAGAAGTTTGATGCTTTAAGACGTGAAATAGGGTCTTGCTCGAGTAGAGATCTCGCAAGAAGATTAGGGTGGTTTTGTTGCCTGGTATTCTTGTTTTATGTCTATGAATTCGTCTTCTATGTCGATATGCATAGATCACTGTAGCTGTTTTCATTATTGACAACCCATGGTGCTTCGGTATCTGTCCTTAGAATCTTAGACGTACTCTTTGGAGAAGCTCCAGATTTGAGGTTCTCGTACTTCCCCACAGTTCACCCCATATGGCTAGCCTAACTTTCATCTTCTATTGATCAACCAATTCTGGAAAACGGCTATTCATTTTGAGTTCTTTTCGCAGCGATGTGTTTCCTCCAAATTAATCTACGGTCAAGTATTTTGCTTATTTCGCTTGCGGAATTTTTATACTATTTTGTGTCCAACGTGGAACAGGAAATGGTGTTGAGTGTGAAAAAAATGTGTGTAAATTTCGATTCATTAACCCTGATATGCCAGTTTGGTAGCCATATCTCTACACTCGTACAGAAGTAATGCACATTTTAATTACTATTCCTCTCATATTAGTTCCTTTGAGTTCCTTGATATAACCCCAACCTATAGTAGATTACTCAAGGAGGTAATGCCTCGTGACTATCTGCTCTCACTAATCTTATTCTAAGATCTCGAAGTTGTTGGTTGAAGTTGACGGTCGAAGTAAATCACACACACATGCAAAACTGGCCTGAGCCACAGAAATCAAAGCCATCAAAATCAGGCGCCGTAATTCCACTATGGCCTCAACCAGTTCTCTAAATTGTGCTTCTTTGAGTGATTCAAATTCAGTTTAAGTAAAATTCGCCAATTTTAATTTTATGTTAAGGTGGTTAGTTACACCGATTTGTATAGCGAACAATTCGCAGGTGTGTTCGAAAAGTGACGAGAATATTTTATTTTCTGAAAAAGTATACACAGAAACTTCACTGTTTGCCTTGATGCCCCCTTCACATAAGTTTGTCCCTGATATTGTGACGAAATGGGCAGTTGATTCGTGAGTAAACATAAATAAACATTGCACACAAATTAACTTTCGATATACCCTTTTTTATCGTTAATGATATAATTCATATTGTATCTCTTTCTCTCTCTCTCTCTCTACCTATCTCTCATACTAAGAGGTAAAAAAGAGCTTGAAATTTGACTCCACTTTACATATAGAACGATAGAGCAATTCGTTCTGAATTAAAATCAGCATCAATCGAATTGACTTAGAAGTAGAACAGTGTGGAACTTCTGCAAATCAATTAAAATTGATACTTAAAATAATTGTTATTACTAGATTTGAGAGATTAAAGTGATTAGAGCAATTACCCAGAAATGATTTTATAAACATTTAAGTGATGAGTATGTAAAAGCTGCCACGAAAAGCATCGGTCGACGATTCACCCAAATAGTGTTTTATGGCAAGCAAAAGTTTTATTAATTATTTATATTTTACATAACAAGATTAAATTAATATATAAAATCCCAGAGCTGGATCCGAGGCTTTCAGCGAAATAACTTCAGCAAAATAAGCGGAACTTGTGGGGAGGAGACTCATTACTTGTAAAAATAATGATGGGGTCGCTTCCATTGCATGGATATTATTTGATGATTCTGTCCAATCAGTTGATATCATGAATCCAAAAGAATGATATCATGATTGAGTATTACCATCGATCTATGAGCAACTAACAAATGTTCACATCACAACACTTATTCCAACGTACCCTTCAGTTCAAGAAGCAGCGGTGAAACGCCTTGAACTAGACCTTCCATATCACAATGAACTAGGCCTCTGATGACGTCTTATCTCGTCTATTGTTAGGTTGTCTTATGAGTGGCCTTTTGAATTATGGAAATAGAAAAAGTATAGTCATCAATGCCTGTTTGCGGCATCCCAACAGCGTGTCGAGTGGGTTTCGCTAAGAACATAACATTTGTACCACTCAAAAATTCTTGCACTCCTGTGGCCTTTCAAACGCTAATCTTATTTTAATTCATCTGTTAGACTCCAAATGACCTGCAATATCTGTGGTCTAACAGTTTCCCACAAAATATCGCTTAATATAGTGAAGGCCACCTCGCTAAGCTTGCTGAAAAGGGACATATATGTCACTGTTCGGGCAACTAACAATAAAAAATATCCTTCGATAAAATTATTTTTGCTTTGTGATCACACCCCGCAGACCATTTTTCTCAAACCTGTGATTAACAAACTTATCACTAAATAATCTATTTCTATGAAATATTCACCAAGAAAATACATGTAGTCATTCCATTACGAGTGTCATTATTCCGGACCGCCGCCCCCTGAAGCTCCGAAAGACAGATTTCATTGAGACCTACCATGTTTTTCTAAGATCCCATATAAATATTGCCTTTACAGAAGCCTGACTCAGAGGTACTGTATGTGAGCCATTTCAATGGGGATATTATCTGACTTACAAAGCTGAAACCATGGTGAACTGCTCCACCAATACGAGCAACAGAGAAACTACCATCGTCCTGACACTTATCTGTTAAAATCTCAATTATTCTTCCACTTCTGATTTAAATCCGCTCAATTTTCTCTCACCAACACCTTGCTGTGGACACATTTTTCCTGAATGAGCTCACATACTCGAGCTTCCACATAAAATGGCTTTTGTTCAAAGGGCAACTTGACGAAATATTCGCGTGTTAACCGAGCGATCAGCAGGCGAAAATTCTGTTCTCAGCTAGCGCTTCCACAATCATCTGAAGGTTACAATTGCTGAAGGTGTTCCCCGTCATTATTTATAGTATAAACACACTTTTCAATCCAATTCCTCACATAACAATCTCTCCGAAATTCAGAGGAAAATATTCCACTTTAATCTAGAAAATTGGAACGGCTATGAATAAATGAACGAAACAATGAGGGAAAATGTACCTCTATTGTACTTGTCCTGCATGTACCTATTAAGGGTCTTCTGTTAGTTCAAAATTGCTAAAGAAATATTATGACTGAGTTCGGGTCCATTCCTCTAATATATCTGCCCTCGGCCCAGAAATGCCCGAGATATTTCTTGTTACTGCGAGCTACGGTTTCGTAGTTAATTAGAAGGTGCTCGGGTGTTTCCACTGCCCCCGTGCACGTGTTTATTGGTAAGAGTCCCAGCTTCATGATGTAGCTTCTTAAATGACAGCTGCTGTTAAAATTCTTAAATTATTTTTGCTCATCTGTAGACATTGAACTGCATGTTTTGTGTTTATAGTCCCCAAATCATGTGTTTGGATTGTCTGGGAGTGAGGCCCAGTAGCGTCATCTGGTTTTTTGCTAAATTTTCTTTTATGCTGTTTGCTCCTATGCCAAAGAATGGTACAGGTCCAATAAATGGTCTGGGTGGACCATTCCTGACAACACTATCCGCTTTTTCATTTCCAGGTACCCCAGTCTGTCCTGGGACCGATATTATAGAAGTTTGTTGAGGCTTCCTAACTTATTTATAAGTTCTAAGTATTTCCATATAAGTTTAGAATGAATTTCGTACGAATTGGGAGCTTTTATAGCTGATTGGCTGTCTGACATGATAGCAATGTCTTGACCCACAAGGTTACGTCAGAGGTTAAAGATAATTCAGAGAGGAGGTATCTTTGCCTGGAATGTGCTGTGTGATTTCCCCTTTGGTTCGGAGTGGTTCACCCTTGGTCTACATATGTCGGCTCCTCTTCTTTTTTGAACCATCTGTGAACCACCTGATGGTATGAGCTTATAGAATATATTAAAGTGATTCAGGTTTCCATTCTTTCTTGTTCCCTAGCACAACTGTGAAGCGTTTCTCACAGTTGTACATTGGACAACTATATGCATCGGTCCCTCAGATTTTTCCAGACACAGCCTGAAGATATCACTTTGCACAAGACCCACATAAGCATTTGAAAATACCATATCCAATTGTTAGTGTAATCAACTAGTTTAGTTCCAGGTAGTAGATTCAGAACCTTTGCCGCTTTACTTCTTAGGGATTCCCCGAAAGTAAGATATGCACATTTGCCAATTATCTCGTTCCAAAACGAGCCCGCAATCTTCGTTTAGCCACCTCGTCCTGTTGCGACCTTATTTAGCCTACATCAAGAGTGATGTCGTTAGAACACTCACTCTGAATGATCACACCAAAGTAGAACCAAAATACTCTGAATTTTCCTCCTCGACTTATTTTAGAAAGAAGAACAAGCGAACGCATTTGTGTTTTATCGTTTTTTTTTAAGTTTATGTAATTTTTTATTTTAATTTTTGTTTAAATCTACAATACATTTACAGCGGAGGGCGAAAGAACAAAAAATTAAAAATGTGTTACTCTTCACTTCTTCGTCTTGATCATTTCAATGTAATTAATTAATAATAATTTGTTTTTGTTTTTCATTCACAAACTTCATTATAAATATTTGTTTTTAATTTTTTGTCATATTTTAGTTTATATTTTTATTAAATTTAATCAAAATTTCTTTTGTTTTTTGTTTTCTGCATTTTTAGTTTTACTTTTAACAACAAATTTTGTTGCCATTACTACCTTCATTCATTTAACAAAAAGTCAGCGAATCGCATAATTTAGATAAATGTTTTCTCTTTTGTTTCATGTTTAATGTTGCATTGCTTTTGCATTTATTTTTGCTTTTTTTACTCTTTTTTGTTTTTGTATGAACACGTTTATGAATTACTTTTCATTGTATGCAATTGTTGCTAGTGTGAGTGTGTGTGTATGTGTTTTTATGTTTTTTATTAAATTTCAATTTAATTTTTTTTTATGTGTAATTTTTCCAATCAAACAATTTAATTGTTTATTTAAAAATTTTTTTTTAACAGGCAATAACAGAAAAACATTGAAGTTGGAGCGCAATACGAGGGAGAAAGAAAAACAACAATAGCACAGTTAGTTTCATTTGAAATGTGTCTATGTGTGGATGAGTGTTCCAATAGTGTGGGTGTGAGTGGAGATTTCCTTTGCGTATGAGAGTGAATGGGGGAGTGATTGGTTGTAGATGAGAGCGAGTAGCGTCAAATACGCAAGTTTCTTCTTTAAATACTTAACTTGTGTTTTTATTTAATTTAATTTTTGTTTAATATTCATTTTAGCAAAAAGATGAAATAGTATGTTTGTATGCGTGGTGTTTTATTTAGTTTTTTGTTATTGTAGCTACGAGTGGGTGTGT
This sequence comes from Clusia tigrina, assembly GCA_920105625.2. Classification (NCBI taxonomy): domain Eukaryota; kingdom Metazoa; phylum Arthropoda; class Insecta; order Diptera; family Clusiidae; genus Clusia; species Clusia tigrina. The sequence continues at coordinate 183,293,570 of OV050031.1, forward strand.
TTTTAGCTTGTATCTTATAAAGAATAGAAAATGCATTCAAAGCCAAATTTAGTTTTTTTTTATTTCGTTTGTTATTGTTGCATTCTAATACAAATTTTTGCATTCGTTCCAGCAATTTTTTTGTTGTTATTTTGTTTAGTAAACTTTCTTCGTTTGTTTAGGATAAATTAAACTACATATTAAATGAATTTATATATCTCCTAGTTGCAAATTGTTTTTATCTAAATTTGTTTTTAATAATTTTTTAATATTCGGATCTGTTTTTGTTGTGTTACTTTTGCTGTAGCTGTTCTGATGTTGCTGTTGTAATAGTTGTAGGCATCATTATTTAATATGTATAAACAATTATTATTTTGTTTTTATTCGCTTTCTCTTATTTAACTACTCTATATATATATACTTTTGTTTTTAAATAATTTTTCTAAATTTTTGTTGTTTCTTTCATGCGTTGCGTTGTGTGTGTATAAACTTTTTAAATACTTCGCTAGTTTTGCCTTTTGCTGCTGTTATTCTTTACCTGCCTGTGAATGATATCCACTTCGCGGGGCCGTCCTTCAGATCCTTCGTTTCCGTTTAAATTTTTACTCTGCTTGTAACTCTTACTAAAAACAAATGTTGTTGTTTATTGTGTAGTGTTGTTGCTGGGACTTTTTTCTTTTTTTTAAATTTTTTTATTTAATTTAACTTTTTTATTATATAATTTAAATTTACTTAATCGTTTAAATAATTATCTTCATTATTATTAAATAATAATTAAAATTAAAAAATAATATTTGTTTTTGTTTTCGCTTGAAAAAAAAATTTTTCTGTTGCAGTGTTTTGTTATTGTTGCTGCTCCTAAATTTGCTTTAATAATATGTCTCCTGCTCCAACCAGCCGCCGGGATTGCGGCGCAAGTAAAATCGACGGGTTTCATCATAAATGAAAATGGCCAACGCAAATGGAATGGCTGGGAACCACCAAACGAGTCTGCAAATACAGAAAAGGACGCATTAGGACTTGAATACGAAGTATGCGCGAATGAATGCATGCTTCTAGCCGAATACTCACTTGAGTGGATACATGCGTAGACCTTTATCCATGCCGGGGCAATACGACAGGAATGCCGCTAATGCTGTTTCAAAGATGAGACCGAAGTTCAAAGCCCAATTCCGCATTCCCTGTTGGAAGACTGAATTTCGTCGAGTCTTACAAATAATCAAATCGGCCCACTGTACGACAACAATTGACACGAAGAAAGCGGTGTGGCAGGTGTATTCCAGAGTCTTACGATCGCGATAAGTCTGAAAGCCATAAAAATACATATTAATTACCGTTACTATAAAAATAAATACTATAAAATAAATTAATAAATAAAAATTCATAAAAAAAATTATTATTTACATTATAAAATAAAAAATTATAATATACAAAAAAAGAATAAAAATATAAAAAATAATAATATATAAAAAAAAAATTCGTGTAAAGAAATTAACAATTCCATAAAAAAATAAATAAAAAATTACATATGATAAAAACTAAAGAAATATTTATGAAATTTTTATAAATATTAACAAAAATATTATAAAAACATTTTTATAACGACAAAAGTAACCAACAGAAAATTAAAAATAAAAAAAACATAAATAAGAAAATACAATAGTAAATAGATCGTGGCAGAAATTAAATAACAATATAAAAAAAGCATTAAAAAAATAAAACCAAAAGAGAACCAAAAGATATGAAAAATGAATGAGATACTAATAAAAAAATAAACAAAAAAAAAAATTAATTAATACATAGAATTATTATTAAAGAATCGATTAAATACAAAAAAAGGACATCTACAAATATTTTATAAAAATTATCGAAATAAATATTTAAAAAAAATTAATATACAATTATCTAAAAAAAAAAATTATAAAAACTTTTGAGTAATACTTAAAAATATGTTTTGAAAAGGACAAAAAAAAAAGTATTAAAAAGTCAAACTTACCCATTCCTGACCATAGGAGTCGGTAAGATCGTTGACAGCCTTCGAATCCCACATCTTACGTATACCGAACAATTTCATTGGCAGAAAACCATTCTCAGCCATGATCACGAAGTAGACAAAGAAACCGGCAGCAGCTTGGATCATACCAATTTGACCATAGGCCATGGAGATCAATCTAAAGTTGGGTGGTGATATTATGGTGACACGGGAGAAAAGTGAAAAAATTTAATTATTGTATGTCCTTGGAGAAAGTTTTATTTTACATTGGCTTTATTTTTATTAGTAATTCAATTGAGGGAGACCGTTAGTAGTGAATGAGTTTATATAGCAGTGTGTGCGTATGTGTGTGAACATTGCTTGAAAGGATTCAGTGCTGACGTTGCGGTTGAAGGAGGCCAAAACGTTTCACTTTTGCATTAATGGAGAGTTTATAATCGGCTTCCAAAAAAACAATTACCGTAAAAAGATATTAATTAAAAAATATAACGCTTTAAAAAAATCTGTGTATTCTTTATATTTTGGAAATAAAAATCATGGAGCTTGTTTGAAGAAAGTTGTCAATCCATATCGAGAATTTTAGCAACTTCGCAATATATTTGCAGTATTTGACAACGTGAAAATGGCACTGAAGATCCACATGAGCTTTTTTGAAAATATTAGCTCTGATTTTAATCGGATTCAAATACCAATAGTTCTGAAAAAAATTCGTTCAAAATTTTGATTTAGAAGGCACGGGACCGTGGAGCATTACTACTGATCAAGTTGTCAGTATTAAATCGGACGATTATTTATCCGAAAAGTCTTACTTATTGAAACCACCTAGAAACTTCTTTGCCTATAACAAACTTGAAGGTAGTGACTACGAGTATCCGGATGTGCAACGATCATCTTAAATTTATAATGGTAGTTCCAATCCACATATATTGTCTCAACCCTGAGTTCTGAATAAATGTATCAAACCAAAGATGGATTGGAACTCTAGAATCTCCTCTAGGTTAATACTGGGTAAATTGGCCTGTGTTACAATATCGTTGCTTGCTATTCCCACTTTTCGTACGGCGCTTACTCTCCTAAGAGGTTTGTGAGCAGTACTGTATAAATAAATGGATCACCTGGTACGGAGATGAAATATGTTAGGCTGGTCTGTTGTTTATAATTATGTGTAACTTCATCACAATTTGCTTCCGCTTTTGCGCTGATTACAAAATTACACAAACAACACCAATGGAATAATGTTAAAAATGAATTGTGACAAAAAATCCTGCAACTGTGTTCCGCACAGAGCTCCATAATGAATTCACCAACTCATTCCCTGCATATAAAACTTTTCTAAAACAAGCTCCCACATGTGTACGAATATTTAATTTGGGGAATTTTTCATGCCTGCTGAACCGACTCCAGTTACAAACAACTTTGAGCAGCAGGCGCCAGCCAAGTCGTTAAAGTTTGGTATTTATTGTCCCACTTGGGGGCTGCAAACTTTTAAGAGTATAGAAGCGGCAAACGACACAAAATCCTTTCAGCAGCGTCACATGGTTCCTTTTAATTTGCATTTTTGTCGCAGATAGTTAAAAAAAAATATGTAATTTTTAGTGTTGTTTTTTAGTGAATGTGTTTAAATGAATTTGCATTAAAAGGTCTTCGACAATAAAAGTGTGGATGGTTTTTATTGTATTTGGACACTTCTGTTACAGTGTGTTTGAGGTTACATACAGGTGAGTACAAATTGTATGCGCGCAAAGCTTTTTCGCTACTTGTAATAGCATTGTTCAACAAAAGGATACAATATTTTGTTGGAGAAAAGCTTGCGGCAGTTCAAATGCGGCATGGCTTGTGGCACAATCAAAAAAATTGTAAATAAAAAGCAAAGCACTTTTTGTTTTGGTTCTTTCTACAATGTACAATTCTAGGAGCTACACATGTAAATACGAATATCATATAGAAAAGGTATAGGCACAAATACAAATGCACATACATAGTTATGCTGGGGTACAGGATGCAGGACATGCGCATGCAATCAATTATGAATATGTATAATGTTAGTATTAGAAATAAAGACAGTATAGAAATAAAAAGGAGAGAAGAGAGCAAGCTAAAATTCGCGTACGGGCATTGCAAAAGTGCGCAGATTGCGCCAAGTACCCGTACAATGAGAGCAAACTACTTACGTTTGATTTGAAACACTGTTTGAAATCAATGTACTTAAATGTGTAAAAGAGCGTATTTGTGTGTGTTCGACTTACAAAATTAAGATTTTTAATAAAAAATAAAATAACTTATTTGCTTAGAGAACTGTTTGCATTTAAGTAAACCCGACTTACTTGCTTCGCACGTACGAGTATTTCATATTCAAGGAGACTTACAAAATTTTCTTTTATTCGGCGAGACGGTTCGGTTTCGACGCACGCAGACCATTTTGTGGCACTGGAGAAAAACTAAAAGCCAACTAAATAAAAACAAACAAACTAACCTGAACGGAGTAACTGAAACTTTAAAAACAATCTTCTTAATAAAAAACGTTGTACGAGTGAGTAGTGTTCAAACGTGGTAATTGTGTTCCGCTAACAATCGCCAAACAAAGTACGAATCTAGAAGCCAATTCTCTGCTAGTGTACTATTCTAATTTATACTTCTATGTATGTGTTGATGTATGTATGCCTGTATTGAGTCTCTGTGTGGGTAGGTAGGGGGGGTACAGTTGCCAAATCCCAGCAAACAAAATTTGGTAACGGTAAAAAGCTTCGATTCTTTCATATATTGCACAAATCCACTATCACTAAATTACTTTGTAGATTATGGGTAATGAGGGACCCTCCTCGAAAGCGAAAGGAATGCCTTTGAAAAATGTATCCGAAAATTATTCAATTGCTTCTTGGATAATCACATTTTGTGTTTCAATTTCTTTCCGAAACCACTCTACAAGAATAAGATCAAGTCAGTGTGGACTCACTTAACAGGTTGTCATTGAACCCGTGACCAAATAAAAATTGTTAAAATAGTGCTAATTAGAAACGTAGGGTCAAGATCGGCCACTGAGGAACAAATTGCACATGATCAATTTTTATGTAAAATAAACCTTTAAAATTCAAATATTCTTTTAGCAATATAATATCGCTATCATCCATCTTCAACCGATAAAAATTGCAATGATGTAATTGGAGATTTTTATTAGGGATTTTCTCTGATGATGGACACATCAGCCATGAAATATTGATTATTTAGTTATTTGTGAATAATTATATTCTATAAAAGTACCATGAATTTGAAAATCATGACATTTGTGAATAAAAACGTGTCGGCATGAAGCAAATTTAAAGTTATACAGTATTTTCAGTGAATATTTTATATAGAAGAGCATTTGACCGTGGACACTCAGATGACATTACATCATAAATAATTATTGATATTTAATAATAGGAGTTAGAGGAGTTACTGGAGGGAGTTACAATGTGAGGGAGTTTTCAAATTGGGCAAGTCTTTCAATATTTGTAACAATAAGCAGTGCTAAAGACAAGACAACTAAAGGTGACCCAATGCCTTCATAACTGTCTCGATTGTTTAGATAGTTCATGACGGAATGAAACATCCCTTGTATTTAGGTCCAACTCAATTAATTATCCATACGACTCTCTTTTCTTCTGAAGATCATTAAGAAGCTTTTTAGTTTTTATGTCACTTTCTTGAAGCATTTCTTTTGTAATTCAAACAAATTAGTAGCACATTCATTCGACAACTGAAGGGTGAGGTGGGTGGTCAGCAGTGTACGAGTATATTCTAACCTTGTGAACCTTGTTTCAAGTACGAATACGAAATTTGGAAAAATTTACTAAGTGTGTTTGGCAAAAATGTTTAAAACTGTGTACATGTTGTTATTGTTGCTTTCTGTTATTGGATTGTTTGTATGTGTTTACATATAAACGCACTACTACAATTACATGTAAGCAATTAACTCTATTATATCTAAGAACTTGGTAACGCTATGAAAAGGAACTCATATAGGAATGAATATATTTCAACAACAATCTCTAGAAATCGGTCGGCGTATGAGGCGCATATAGTATGCATTTATATATTATATGGATGTATGTGTGTGAGTGCGTAAATTGTTATTTGCTTTTTGCATATGTTTTTATGTGTGGCCTGAACTACAAAACCATAAACTATTGTATATTTTTCTTTGTAAACTCGTAAACTCATATGTAAAATAAATTTTGTGTATTTTTAAGTAGATGTTTCGTTGTTTTCTTCTTTTCTGATTAACGTATGTAGGAAACACATTTATACAAAATAACGACAAATTTAATTTTGTTTATATGAGGGATAAGAACAAAATTTAGGGTAACATTAAGAAGGATAAAACGACAGAATTTTGAACAATTTGCAATTTAAGAAAATTTAACAACAAAATAAATTGGAAATTTAGTTTATAGTAACACACATACTGATCACAATTCTTATTTGATTTGATTTTTTATTATTATTTTATTTTAATTAGTTGGGGAAATTGTTTAAAATTTCCTTCATTTTATTATAAACATTTTTCGAAATATTTTGAGATTTTTATTATATATATTTATATTTTATTTTTGTTTATTATAAAGTTTATTTGATTTTTTTGCGTTATATTCATCATTTTTTATCACACTTTTTATTTATACTATTTATTTGTATTTATTTGTATTGATTTTTTTATTTTATTATTCTTTTTTATATATTTATTTTTATTTATTTATATTAATTTTTTATACATATATTTATTATTATTTTCACAACATTCTTTTTAATTGTAATATTTCCATTTTTTGTTTTTTTGTGTGTTTTTTTTTTTTTTGGTTTTTTTTGTGTATTTTTGTGATTCGTTTTTGTGTGTGCTACACTTTATTTTTTTATGAATTTTCGTTGATTATTTTTTTTGTTTTTATATTTTATATTTTGTTTATATAGTTGTTTTAATTGTTTTATATACGAGTATGTATATGTTGAGTGTGAAAAAAATGTGTGTAAATTTCGATTCATTAACCCTGATATGCCAGTTTGGTAGCCATATCTCTACACTCGTACAGAAGTAATGCACATTTTAATTACTATTCCTCTCATATTAGTTCCTTTGAGTTCCTTGATATAACCCCAACCTATAGTAGATTACTCAAGGAGGTAATGCCTCGTGACTATCTGCTCTCACTAATCTTATTCTAAGATCTCGAAGTTGTTGGTTGAAGTTGACGGTCGAAGTAAATCACACACACATGCAAAACTGGCCTGAGCCACAGAAATCAAAGCCATCAAAATCAGGCGCCGTAATTCCACTATGGCCTCAACCAGTTCTCTAAATTGTGCTTCTTTGAGTGATTCAAATTCAGTTTAAGTAAAATTCGCCAATTTTAATTTTATGTTAAGGTGGTTAGTTACACCGATTTGTATAGCGAACAATTCGCAGGTGTGTTCGAAAAGTGACGAGAATATTTTATTTTCTGAAAAAGTATACACAGAAACTTCACTGTTTGCCTTGATGCCCCCTTCACATAAGTTTGTCCCTGATATTGTGACGAAATGGGCAGTTGATTCGTGAGTAAACATAAATAAACATTGCACACAAATTAACTTTCGATATACCCTTTTTTATCGTTAATGATATAATTCATATTGTATCTCTTTCTCTCTCTCTCTCTCTACCTATCTCTCATACTAAGAGGTAAAAAAGAGCTTGAAATTTGACTCCACTTTACATATAGAACGATAGAGCAATTCGTTCTGAATTAAAATCAGCATCAATCGAATTGACTTAGAAGTAGAACAGTGTGGAACTTCTGCAAATCAATTAAAATTGATACTTAAAATAATTGTTATTACTAGATTTGAGAGATTAAAGTGATTAGAGCAATTACCCAGAAATGATTTTATAAACATTTAAGTGATGAGTATGTAAAAGCTGCCACGAAAAGCATCGGTCGACGATTCACCCAAATAGTGTTTTATGGCAAGCAAAAGTTTTATTAATTATTTATATTTTACATAACAAGATTAAATTAATATATAAAATCCCAGAGCTGGATCCGAGGCTTTCAGCGAAATAACTTCAGCAAAATAAGCGGAACTTGTGGGGAGGAGACTCATTACTTGTAAAAATAATGATGGGGTCGCTTCCATTGCATGGATATTATTTGATGATTCTGTCCAATCAGTTGATATCATGAATCCAAAAGAATGATATCATGATTGAGTATTACCATCGATCTATGAGCAACTAACAAATGTTCACATCACAACACTTATTCCAACGTACCCTTCAGTTCAAGAAGCAGCGGTGAAACGCCTTGAACTAGACCTTCCATATCACAATGAACTAGGCCTCTGATGACGTCTTATCTCGTCTATTGTTAGGTTGTCTTATGAGTGGCCTTTTGAATTATGGAAATAGAAAAAGTATAGTCATCAATGCCTGTTTGCGGCATCCCAACAGCGTGTCGAGTGGGTTTCGCTAAGAACATAACATTTGTACCACTCAAAAATTCTTGCACTCCTGTGGCCTTTCAAACGCTAATCTTATTTTAATTCATCTGTTAGACTCCAAATGACCTGCAATATCTGTGGTCTAACAGTTTCCCACAAAATATCGCTTAATATAGTGAAGGCCACCTCGCTAAGCTTGCTGAAAAGGGACATATATGTCACTGTTCGGGCAACTAACAATAAAAAATATCCTTCGATAAAATTATTTTTGCTTTGTGATCACACCCCGCAGACCATTTTTCTCAAACCTGTGATTAACAAACTTATCACTAAATAATCTATTTCTATGAAATATTCACCAAGAAAATACATGTAGTCATTCCATTACGAGTGTCATTATTCCGGACCGCCGCCCCCTGAAGCTCCGAAAGACAGATTTCATTGAGACCTACCATGTTTTTCTAAGATCCCATATAAATATTGCCTTTACAGAAGCCTGACTCAGAGGTACTGTATGTGAGCCATTTCAATGGGGATATTATCTGACTTACAAAGCTGAAACCATGGTGAACTGCTCCACCAATACGAGCAACAGAGAAACTACCATCGTCCTGACACTTATCTGTTAAAATCTCAATTATTCTTCCACTTCTGATTTAAATCCGCTCAATTTTCTCTCACCAACACCTTGCTGTGGACACATTTTTCCTGAATGAGCTCACATACTCGAGCTTCCACATAAAATGGCTTTTGTTCAAAGGGCAACTTGACGAAATATTCGCGTGTTAACCGAGCGATCAGCAGGCGAAAATTCTGTTCTCAGCTAGCGCTTCCACAATCATCTGAAGGTTACAATTGCTGAAGGTGTTCCCCGTCATTATTTATAGTATAAACACACTTTTCAATCCAATTCCTCACATAACAATCTCTCCGAAATTCAGAGGAAAATATTCCACTTTAATCTAGAAAATTGGAACGGCTATGAATAAATGAACGAAACAATGAGGGAAAATGTACCTCTATTGTACTTGTCCTGCATGTACCTATTAAGGGTCTTCTGTTAGTTCAAAATTGCTAAAGAAATATTATGACTGAGTTCGGGTCCATTCCTCTAATATATCTGCCCTCGGCCCAGAAATGCCCGAGATATTTCTTGTTACTGCGAGCTACGGTTTCGTAGTTAATTAGAAGGTGCTCGGGTGTTTCCACTGCCCCCGTGCACGTGTTTATTGGTAAGAGTCCCAGCTTCATGATGTAGCTTCTTAAATGACAGCTGCTGTTAAAATTCTTAAATTATTTTTGCTCATCTGTAGACATTGAACTGCATGTTTTGTGTTTATAGTCCCCAAATCATGTGTTTGGATTGTCTGGGAGTGAGGCCCAGTAGCGTCATCTGGTTTTTTGCTAAATTTTCTTTTATGCTGTTTGCTCCTATGCCAAAGAATGGTACAGGTCCAATAAATGGTCTGGGTGGACCATTCCTGACAACACTATCCGCTTTTTCATTTCCAGGTACCCCAGTCTGTCCTGGGACCGATATTATAGAAGTTTGTTGAGGCTTCCTAACTTATTTATAAGTTCTAAGTATTTCCATATAAGTTTAGAATGAATTTCGTACGAATTGGGAGCTTTTATAGCTGATTGGCTGTCTGACATGATAGCAATGTCTTGACCCACAAGGTTACGTCAGAGGTTAAAGATAATTCAGAGAGGAGGTATCTTTGCCTGGAATGTGCTGTGTGATTTCCCCTTTGGTTCGGAGTGGTTCACCCTTGGTCTACATATGTCGGCTCCTCTTCTTTTTTGAACCATCTGTGAACCACCTGATGGTATGAGCTTATAGAATATATTAAAGTGATTCAGGTTTCCATTCTTTCTTGTTCCCTAGCACAACTGTGAAGCGTTTCTCACAGTTGTACATTGGACAACTATATGCATCGGTCCCTCAGATTTTTCCAGACACAGCCTGAAGATATCACTTTGCACAAGACCCACATAAGCATTTGAAAATACCATATCCAATTGTTAGTGTAATCAACTAGTTTAGTTCCAGGTAGTAGATTCAGAACCTTTGCCGCTTTACTTCTTAGGGATTCCCCGAAAGTAAGATATGCACATTTGCCAATTATCTCGTTCCAAAACGAGCCCGCAATCTTCGTTTAGCCACCTCGTCCTGTTGCGACCTTATTTAGCCTACATCAAGAGTGATGTCGTTAGAACACTCACTCTGAATGATCACACCAAAGTAGAACCAAAATACTCTGAATTTTCCTCCTCGACTTATTTTAGAAAGAAGAACAAGCGAACGCATTTGTGTTTTATCGTTTTTTTTTAAGTTTATGTAATTTTTTATTTTAATTTTTGTTTAAATCTACAATACATTTACAGCGGAGGGCGAAAGAACAAAAAATTAAAAATGTGTTACTCTTCACTTCTTCGTCTTGATCATTTCAATGTAATTAATTAATAATAATTTGTTTTTGTTTTTCATTCACAAACTTCATTATAAATATTTGTTTTTAATTTTTTGTCATATTTTAGTTTATATTTTTATTAAATTTAATCAAAATTTCTTTTGTTTTTTGTTTTCTGCATTTTTAGTTTTACTTTTAACAACAAATTTTGTTGCCATTACTACCTTCATTCATTTAACAAAAAGTCAGCGAATCGCATAATTTAGATAAATGTTTTCTCTTTTGTTTCATGTTTAATGTTGCATTGCTTTTGCATTTATTTTTGCTTTTTTTACTCTTTTTTGTTTTTGTATGAACACGTTTATGAATTACTTTTCATTGTATGCAATTGTTGCTAGTGTGAGTGTGTGTGTATGTGTTTTTATGTTTTTTATTAAATTTCAATTTAATTTTTTTTTATGTGTAATTTTTCCAATCAAACAATTTAATTGTTTATTTAAAAATTTTTTTTTAACAGGCAATAACAGAAAAACATTGAAGTTGGAGCGCAATACGAGGGAGAAAGAAAAACAACAATAGCACAGTTAGTTTCATTTGAAATGTGTCTATGTGTGGATGAGTGTTCCAATAGTGTGGGTGTGAGTGGAGATTTCCTTTGCGTATGAGAGTGAATGGGGGAGTGATTGGTTGTAGATGAGAGCGAGTAGCGTCAAATACGCAAGTTTCTTCTTTAAATACTTAACTTGTGTTTTTATTTAATTTAATTTTTGTTTAATATTCATTTTAGCAAAAAGATGAAATAGTATGTTTGTATGCGTGGTGTTTTATTTAGTTTTTTGTTATTGTAGCTACGAGTGGGTGTGTTTTTAGCTTGTATCTTATAAAGAATAGAAAATGCATTCAAAGCCAAATTTAGTTTTTTTTTATTTCGTTTGTTATTGTTGCATTCTAATACAAATTTTTGCATTCGTTCCAGCAATTTTTTTGTTGTTATTTTGTTTAGTAAACTTTCTTCGTTTGTTTAGGATAAATTAAACTACATATTAAATGAATTTATATATCTCCTAGTTGCAAATTGTTTTTATCTAAATTTGTTTTTAATAATTTTTTAATATTCGGATCTGTTTTTGTTGTGTTACTTTTGCTGTAGCTGTTCTGATGTTGCTGTTGTAATAGTTGTAGGCATCATTATTTAATATGTATAAACAATTATTATTTTGTTTTTATTCGCTTTCTCTTATTTAACTACTCTATATATATATACTTTTGTTTTTAAATAATTTTTCTAAATTTTTGTTGTTTCTTTCATGCGTTGCGTTGTGTGTGTATAAACTTTTTAAATACTTCGCTAGTTTTGCCTTTTGCTGCTGTTATTCTTTACCTGCCTGTGAATGATATCCACTTCGCGGGGCCGTCCTTCAGATCCTTCGTTTCCGTTTAAATTTTTACTCTGCTTGTAACTCTTACTAAAAACAAATGTTGTTGTTTATTGTGTAGTGTTGTTGCTGGGACTTTTTTCTTTTTTTTAAATTTTTTTATTTAATTTAACTTTTTTATTATATAATTTAAATTTACTTAATCGTTTAAATAATTATCTTCATTATTATTAAATAATAATTAAAATTAAAAAATAATATTTGTTTTTGTTTTCGCTTGAAAAAAAAATTTTTCTGTTGCAGTGTTTTGTTATTGTTGCTGCTCCTAAATTTGCTTTAATAATATGTCTCCTGCTCCAACCAGCCGCCGGGATTGCGGCGCAAGTAAAATCGACGGGTTTCATCATAAATGAAAATGGCCAACGCAAATGGAATGGCTGGGAACCACCAAACGAGTCTGCAAATACAGAAAAGGACGCATTAGGACTTGAATACGAAGTATGCGCGAATGAATGCATGCTTCTAGCCGAATACTCACTTGAGTGGATACATGCGTAGACCTTTATCCATGCCGGGGCAATACGACAGGAATGCCGCTAATGCTGTTTCAAAGATGAGACCGAAGTTCAAAGCCCAATTCCGCATTCCCTGTTGGAAGACTGAATTTCGTCGAGTCTTACAAATAATCAAATCGGCCCACTGTACGACAACAATTGACACGAAGAAAGCGGTGTGGCAGGTGTATTCCAGAGTCTTACGATCGCGATAAGTCTGAAAGCCATAAAAATACATATTAATTACCGTTACTATAAAAATAAATACTATAAAATAAATTAATAAATAAAAATTCATAAAAAAAATTATTATTTACATTATAAAATAAAAAATTATAATATACAAAAAAAGAATAAAAATATAAAAAATAATAATATATAAAAAAAAAATTCGTGTAAAGAAATTAACAATTCCATAAAAAAATAAATAAAAAATTACATATGATAAAAACTAAAGAAATATTTATGAAATTTTTATAAATATTAACAAAAATATTATAAAAACATTTTTATAACGACAAAAGTAACCAACAGAAAATTAAAAATAAAAAAAACATAAATAAGAAAATACAATAGTAAATAGATCGTGGCAGAAATTAAATAACAATATAAAAAAAGCATTAAAAAAATAAAACCAAAAGAGAACCAAAAGATATGAAAAATGAATGAGATACTAATAAAAAAATAAACAAAAAAAAAAATTAATTAATACATAGAATTATTATTAAAGAATCGATTAAATACAAAAAAAGGACATCTACAAATATTTTATAAAAATTATCGAAATAAATATTTAAAAAAAATTAATATACAATTATCTAAAAAAAAAAATTATAAAAACTTTTGAGTAATACTTAAAAATATGTTTTGAAAAGGACAAAAAAAAAAGTATTAAAAAGTCAAACTTACCCATTCCTGACCATAGGAGTCGGTAAGATCGTTGACAGCCTTCGAATCCCACATCTTACGTATACCGAACAATTTCATTGGCAGAAAACCATTCTCAGCCATGATCACGAAGTAGACAAAGAAACCGGCAGCAGCTTGGATCATACCAATTTGACCATAGGCCATGGAGATCAATCTAAAGTTGGGTGGTGATATTATGGTGACACGGGAGAAAAGTGAAAAAATTTAATTATTGTATGTCCTTGGAGAAAGTTTTATTTTACATTGGCTTTATTTTTATTAGTAATTCAATTGAGGGAGACCGTTAGTAGTGAATGAGTTTATATAGCAGTGTGTGCGTATGTGTGTGAACATTGCTTGAAAGGATTCAGTGCTGACGTTGCGGTTGAAGGAGGCCAAAACGTTTCACTTTTGCATTAATGGAGAGTTTATAATCGGCTTCCAAAAAAACAATTACCGTAAAAAGATATTAATTAAAAAATATAACGCTTTAAAAAAATCTGTGTATTCTTTATATTTTGGAAATAAAAATCATGGAGCTTGTTTGAAGAAAGTTGTCAATCCATATCGAGAATTTTAGCAACTTCGCAATATATTTGCAGTATTTGACAACGTGAAAATGGCACTGAAGATCCACATGAGCTTTTTTGAAAATATTAGCTCTGATTTTAATCGGATTCAAATACCAATAGTTCTGAAAAAAATTCGTTCAAAATTTTGATTTAGAAGGCACGGGACCGTGGAGCATTACTACTGATCAAGTTGTCAGTATTAAATCGGACGATTATTTATCCGAAAAGTCTTACTTATTGAAACCACCTAGAAACTTCTTTGCCTATAACAAACTTGAAGGTAGTGACTACGAGTATCCGGATGTGCAACGATCATCTTAAATTTATAATGGTAGTTCCAATCCACATATATTGTCTCAACCCTGAGTTCTGAATAAATGTATCAAACCAAAGATGGATTGGAACTCTAGAATCTCCTCTAGGTTAATACTGGGTAAATTGGCCTGTGTTACAATATCGTTGCTTGCTATTCCCACTTTTCGTACGGCGCTTACTCTCCTAAGAGGTTTGTGAGCAGTACTGTATAAATAAATGGATCACCTGGTACGGAGATGAAATATGTTAGGCTGGTCTGTTGTTTATAATTATGTGTAACTTCATCACAATTTGCTTCCGCTTTTGCGCTGATTACAAAATTACACAAACAACACCAATGGAATAATGTTAAAAATGAATTGTGACAAAAAATCCTGCAACTGTGTTCCGCACAGAGCTCCATAATGAATTCACCAACTCATTCCCTGCATATAAAACTTTTCTAAAACAAGCTCCCACATGTGTACGAATATTTAATTTGGGGAATTTTTCATGCCTGCTGAACCGACTCCAGTTACAAACAACTTTGAGCAGCAGGCGCCAGCCAAGTCGTTAAAGTTTGGTATTTATTGTCCCACTTGGGGGCTGCAAACTTTTAAGAGTATAGAAGCGGCAAACGACACAAAATCCTTTCAGCAGCGTCACATGGTTCCTTTTAATTTGCATTTTTGTCGCAGATAGTTAAAAAAAAATATGTAATTTTTAGTGTTGTTTTTTAGTGAATGTGTTTAAATGAATTTGCATTAAAAGGTCTTCGACAATAAAAGTGTGGATGGTTTTTATTGTATTTGGACACTTCTGTTACAGTGTGTTTGAGGTTACATACAGGTGAGTACAAATTGTATGCGCGCAAAGCTTTTTCGCTACTTGTAATAGCATTGTTCAACAAAAGGATACAATATTTTGTTGGAGAAAAGCTTGCGGCAGTTCAAATGCGGCATGGCTTGTGGCACAATCAAAAAAATTGTAAATAAAAAGCAAAGCACTTTTTGTTTTGGTTCTTTCTACAATGTACAATTCTAGGAGCTACACATGTAAATACGAATATCATATAGAAAAGGTATAGGCACAAATACAAATGCACATACATAGTTATGCTGGGGTACAGGATGCAGGACATGCGCATGCAATCAATTATGAATATGTATAATGTTAGTATTAGAAATAAAGACAGTATAGAAATAAAAAGGAGAGAAGAGAGCAAGCTAAAATTCGCGTACGGGCATTGCAAAAGTGCGCAGATTGCGCCAAGTACCCGTACAATGAGAGCAAACTACTTACGTTTGATTTGAAACACTGTTTGAAATCAATGTACTTAAATGTGTAAAAGAGCGTATTTGTGTGTGTTCGACTTACAAAATTAAGATTTTTAATAAAAAATAAAATAACTTATTTGCTTAGAGAACTGTTTGCATTTAAGTAAACCCGACTTACTTGCTTCGCACGTACGAGTATTTCATATTCAAGGAGACTTACAAAATTTTCTTTTATTCGGCGAGACGGTTCGGTTTCGACGCACGCAGACCATTTTGTGGCACTGGAGAAAAACTAAAAGCCAACTAAATAAAAACAAACAAACTAACCTGAACGGAGTAACTGAAACTTTAAAAACAATCTTCTTAATAAAAAACGTTGTACGAGTGAGTAGTGTTCAAACGTGGTAATTGTGTTCCGCTAACAATCGCCAAACAAAGTACGAATCTAGAAGCCAATTCTCTGCTAGTGTACTATTCTAATTTATACTTCTATGTATGTGTTGATGTATGTATGCCTGTATTGAGTCTCTGTGTGGGTAGGTAGGGGGGGTACAGTTGCCAAATCCCAGCAAACAAAATTTGGTAACGGTAAAAAGCTTCGATTCTTTCATATATTGCACAAATCCACTATCACTAAATTACTTTGTAGATTATGGGTAATGAGGGACCCTCCTCGAAAGCGAAAGGAATGCCTTTGAAAAATGTATCCGAAAATTATTCAATTGCTTCTTGGATAATCACATTTTGTGTTTCAATTTCTTTCCGAAACCACTCTACAAGAATAAGATCAAGTCAGTGTGGACTCACTTAACAGGTTGTCATTGAACCCGTGACCAAATAAAAATTGTTAAAATAGTGCTAATTAGAAACGTAGGGTCAAGATCGGCCACTGAGGAACAAATTGCACATGATCAATTTTTATGTAAAATAAACCTTTAAAATTCAAATATTCTTTTAGCAATATAATATCGCTATCATCCATCTTCAACCGATAAAAATTGCAATGATGTAATTGGAGATTTTTATTAGGGATTTTCTCTGATGATGGACACATCAGCCATGAAATATTGATTATTTAGTTATTTGTGAATAATTATATTCTATAAAAGTACCATGAATTTGAAAATCATGACATTTGTGAATAAAAACGTGTCGGCATGAAGCAAATTTAAAGTTATACAGTATTTTCAGTGAATATTTTATATAGAAGAGCATTTGACCGTGGACACTCAGATGACATTACATCATAAATAATTATTGATATTTAATAATAGGAGTTAGAGGAGTTACTGGAGGGAGTTACAATGTGAGGGAGTTTTCAAATTGGGCAAGTCTTTCAATATTTGTAACAATAAGCAGTGCTAAAGACAAGACAACTAAAGGTGACCCAATGCCTTCATAACTGTCTCGATTGTTTAGATAGTTCATGACGGAATGAAACATCCCTTGTATTTAGGTCCAACTCAATTAATTATCCATACGACTCTCTTTTCTTCTGAAGATCATTAAGAAGCTTTTTAGTTTTTATGTCACTTTCTTGAAGCATTTCTTTTGTAATTCAAACAAATTAGTAGCACATTCATTCGACAACTGAAGGGTGAGGTGGGTGGTCAGCAGTGTACGAGTATATTCTAACCTTGTGAACCTTGTTTCAAGTACGAATACGAAATTTGGAAAAATTTACTAAGTGTGTTTGGCAAAAATGTTTAAAACTGTGTACATGTTGTTATTGTTGCTTTCTGTTATTGGATTGTTTGTATGTGTTTACATATAAACGCACTACTACAATTACATGTAAGCAATTAACTCTATTATATCTAAGAACTTGGTAACGCTATGAAAAGGAACTCATATAGGAATGAATATATTTCAACAACAATCTCTAGAAATCGGTCGGCGTATGAGGCGCATATAGTATGCATTTATATATTATATGGATGTATGTGTGTGAGTGCGTAAATTGTTATTTGCTTTTTGCATATGTTTTTATGTGTGGCCTGAACTACAAAACCATAAACTATTGTATATTTTTCTTTGTAAACTCGTAAACTCATATGTAAAATAAATTTTGTGTATTTTTAAGTAGATGTTTCGTTGTTTTCTTCTTTTCTGATTAACGTATGTAGGAAACACATTTATACAAAATAACGACAAATTTAATTTTGTTTATATGAGGGATAAGAACAAAATTTAGGGTAACATTAAGAAGGATAAAACGACAGAATTTTGAACAATTTGCAATTTAAGAAAATTTAACAACAAAATAAATTGGAAATTTAGTTTATAGTAACACACATACTGATCACAATTCTTATTTGATTTGATTTTTTATTATTATTTTATTTTAATTAGTTGGGGAAATTGTTTAAAATTTCCTTCATTTTATTATAAACATTTTTCGAAATATTTTGAGATTTTTATTATATATATTTATATTTTATTTTTGTTTATTATAAAGTTTATTTGATTTTTTTGCGTTATATTCATCATTTTTTATCACACTTTTTATTTATACTATTTATTTGTATTTATTTGTATTGATTTTTTTATTTTATTATTCTTTTTTATATATTTATTTTTATTTATTTATATTAATTTTTTATACATATATTTATTATTATTTTCACAACATTCTTTTTAATTGTAATATTTCCATTTTTTGTTTTTTTGTGTGTTTTTTTTTTTTTTGGTTTTTTTTGTGTATTTTTGTGATTCGTTTTTGTGTGTGCTACACTTTATTTTTTTATGAATTTTCGTTGATTATTTTTTTTGTTTTTATATTTTATATTTTGTTTATATAGTTGTTTTAATTGTTTTATATACGAGTACGTTTAATTTTTTTTTAGTCTTTATTTTATTTTATAATGTATTTTATGGTTATTAATTTATAAATTTACAATATTTTATATAATTGTGCCAGAATTTTGAATAATAAATAATTTTTGATAGAAAATTTCCAATAGTACCGGTAAAGATTGTATATTTATTTTACATGTTTAATAACTCTCTCGATTTAAGAGTCCTTCATCACCAATAAACTTTACAAAACTTACTAAAGACCGAATATTTAATCATCAGATAGCGAGTTGCAAAATATAAGGCATATCATATCTATTACTGCATGCTTTTCTGATAATTAAAATATCGATCCCCAGTATATTTTCTCCATATCATGCAAGTCAGTTCAATTTTGTCGCGTGGGGACACATATCTTCTATACATAATTTTATTTAATATTTTCTGCATTCCACATTAAGAAAAATATAATGAATAAAAAAGATTACAATTAAAATTATAAACAATTTCATTTGTATAAAGTTAAAAGTGAGGGCACATACATACGGGTAAGTATGCAGGTAACTAGCAGCTGAGTGCTGTTTGATATTTGAGTTTAGCGAGCATTTACTCACACTGTGTGAACAAGAATCAAACACCGCTCATATTGTAACTGGGTCATTTGTTCAATTAATGAGCAAGCAAACTTCGTGGCACTCTTAAGTGAAAGTAACAAGCCTTCAGGAGTTTCAATATTTAACTGTTCTAAACAACAATTAGCAAGCAAGCCATTTGGAACAATTAAATATTCCAACGATGGCATCACTGAATATTATTTCCATATTAAGCGGTGATACAACGCTCACTCGAAATATGTGAATAAATATTTGAATAAAGATGTAATACTCCAGTCATTTTTTGTCTGTGAAAGACGGAATGGGAAAGCGATAATCGTATATGTTCTTAGATTGAAGAAACTACTCCGAACTCCTCATTAAGTAGTTATGCATGGAGTATGATTAATATTCTTTTAATATTATATTCAAAAATTGCTATTTAAATAGTCCTGATGTTTTCTCTTAAGACCCAGCTTCGAACTCGAGAATTGCCACAGCTCGAAAGGTGTGGCCAGTTGATTGAACCGCTTCTAGCGGGAGTTTTCTTTAGAAATCAAACAGCGCTCAGCTTAGACTGCTCAATGAACAATTAAACGCAATTCAACAGGTAAATTCAAGACTACAATTTATACAAAAAATATGGTTTAATGTGGTTGTTGTTGTTGTTGCTGCTGTTTTGTCGTTTGTGTATGATATGGTTTGTTGGTGTTTTTGTTTTTTCTTTCTTGTGTTTCAACTAATTTTTATGCACTAAAAGCGCATACACAAATCAACTATACTAACAAATGAAAATTATTTATTTATTGTTTTTTTTACTTATAATTTGTTTTTTTTTTTTTTCTTTTTTATTGTTGTCCTGACCTGCGATTGACCAAGTTGTCGCGGTACGGATCTCTGGGCTGCCGTTTCATAATATCGCTCTCAGCTTGCTCATAAGCGAGTGAAATGGCCGGTACCTTGGTTATTGAACAATAGATTGCAGGTAGTAGCGGTGGTAGCAAATAGCAGAATTATTGAGTAGTTGTTGTTTTTTAATTTTTGTTATTAGTAATATCAACAAATATAAGCATAGAATTACACAGAATAATAGAGTGTAAATAGAAAGGAAAAATAATGCAAAGAAAAGAAATGAAAATGGTGTAAATATAAATCATTGTAGATTTCGTTATCAATATATATCTATAAAAAAATTGTATATATATATATAAATATATGTATACAAATGTGACAATTGTAAAAGTTGCTCTCTGAGTACCAAACACTAAATGCTAAAAAGAAGTAGGAATTAGAATATCATCATATTATAAATATTGTCTAAGAGTAAAGATTACTTCATCATACATTTTTAAGAGTGTGCAGTTTCGAGGCTAAATTTAAGTTGATTTTTATGCTAAGATAGCTTAAAATATGACTGTGTTTGAGTGGGTGTGTGTGTGGGGTGGGACTGTGTTCGTATCTAGTATCTATACTTAAGAACGCGTGCAGCGGCTGCTGAGTCGCTGCTCCTGAGTTGCACTACGCCGCCGTGTTCGTGTTAGAATCGATTGCTTTTGTTTAAATTGAATTAAGAGAGTACTCGTATAATAATTGTTAATTAATGCTTAAACGGGATATTTGTATACTAATTTAATAGAGAACATTTTTAATTATATTAATTAAGACTACAATGAATTGAGATGAGGCTGAGATTGCGTTTGAGTTTGAGATCGTGGGGGAGGGAGGTCGTTCTAAACGGGAATATGATAGATGAAAAAGACTAAAAAATATATTATGATGTCTAAACACACTACTGAGGAAGAAGAATGTCAACTAGTCGGGCATGTTCCTTCGTCAAGCCTAAACAAACTGCTTCAACACGCTACTTAGAAAAATGCCATTCACATATGAACGGAGATTTGCTATTTACACAGTTTTAAGGAAGTGCGAAAATCGTTGCAAGTTTCGAATGAAATGAAAATTTACATAAGAAAATACACACATTATTTAGGAGTGGACCCGAACGTTTCAACCGCGTAGTTAGTTAAAAACTAAAAAATATATATTAAAATAGAGAACACCCAAGCCCCGACGACTTTTACGCTTCTTTTAACTTACCTTTCATGTATAAAACTTTATAACATACAAAAAAAAAACCAAAAACAAACAAAATGAATAAAAAAATATCAAATAAGTGGGAAAAAAGCTACGTTAGTAAGGTTGAAAAATGTTAAGCATAAATTCCGTAATGGCTATTAAGACAGAGATAAAAAGAGAACTAGCAGTGGACGATAGATAGAATAGGCGTGGTAGGAGTCAGGATTTTATTATTGATTATTGATTACTTGTGAAGAATTAGATTTTCTATTTTTTTGTTGTTGTTGTTGTTTTGGATTATTGAAATTATTCTTATGTGGAGGAGTTGCATACGCTTGCTTAATAGATTTTTAAAAATCAGTTTTTCTTTGTGTTTAATTAGATGTTTAATATAAATGCGCTAATTGCAAACTGAGATTATATATGAAAATTGAGAACGTAGAAATATTCGTATAAAAGTTTAAACTCATATGTATATTAGCGTTTAAACAAGCCGTAAATAATTAAGTAATAAGGGATAAATTAAACTAAAGAACATGAACAAAAAAAATAATAATAAATTTTAAAGTTAAAAAGAAAAAATTAAATACTCGTAAGTAATAAAAAACCAAGCTACTAAGACCAAAAAAAAATATTACTATTAGATTTTTTAAGATTATATATGAGAGGTTAAAAGAATTTAAAATAATATTACCAAGTAAGGCATCTAAGTTAGTAGTTTAAGTAGAATATCTGCTTCTTTAATTATATTTTAATAAAAACAAATTGGATATCTTTAACGACATCCATCAACATATCGAAAGAGTTTGCGAGTTTATATTAAATCAAAGCTAATAAATTTATTTAGTCGTATACTAAGACACAAAACAACGAAAAAGACTAAGGTAGGAAAACGGAAGATTGACGTGATTATGCACTTTATAAATATATATACGAAGGCGTTACAAATAGAGTAGTAGTGCAGACATGGGCATCTCATTATGAGGGACTAAACTAAATAAGAAGTGCAGATTAGCATGCCTGACAGATGACACCATACAATGCAAGAACGGAAATACAAGTACACTCCGGTATCATATGGAGGTACACAAATTGTATCTGGATAACTTTGAATAAAATAGTGATAGTGGATTATAGTAGAAGGTATACAAATTTTCAGCCGAAAATCTTTTAAAGAACATTCCGAAAATAAGTAGAGCAACAAGCAGCTTACTTTTCATAAAATGCACCTTCGAAATTGAGTACAGTATATAAAAAAATTTATATAAAAAAAAGATACTCTGAGAATCATACTCAAACAGTTCCAAAGAACGAAAAATTCATATCTCCGGATATCAATACAGAATATTTATAACAACATCCCCGAATTCAGTGCGTGAATTCAGGGAGTCTGATTTGTATATTCATGATAATTTCATTCTTTCCTTACACATCATGCAGCAGGATCCGTTGAAGATCCGTATGCAAAATAGCTCCTGTACCTCACTTAATGCGAAAAATAGATTTTCATGTTTAAATAAAACTCCGTTAAACAGAAATTATAAATTTATGATATCCAATATTAATTGACAGATTCCCAGACCTCTGTATCAATTTTAGATTTACTGATCGGGAACTGTTTCCCTCCCCCTCCACCATGGAGCTTTCAATTTATTGTGAAGCTTAAAAGAATATTTTAATTGATTGCCATCGTTATTCTCTTAATTCTTTGGACTTCTTTAAGCCCGAAATAAATCTGAAGTTTTTGATTCTTAGATTTCCATGTCTGCATTTCCTTCTTATTTACTTCATTCATAAAACAAAAATTGCTAACCAAGCAACAAAGTAGACGAAAAGGTCTTCTCAACTATCAAATTAGTCACGAGAAATGTGAAATTCATATTGTACGAGTACATAAAACAAAAATTAACACAGGAAAAGCTACGATTCAAATGAAATTAATTCAAATAAAAGAACTTCAAATAGCAAAACAGAAACGGAAACAGAAACAGAAACATAAACTGCTGGACTAAAGAAAGGGTAACATATACGAAAGAATAGGTTGGAAAAAAATATCAATCGGTGTACTTTGCTTTTAACAATTAAAATATGTATTTTTAGTTTGGATTTGGCGCGAAAATTTAAATTCTCAAATTTAAAATTTTAGTGTGCAACTTTTTGCATCCTTTTTTTTACATAATTAATTGAATTTCTCTTATTGATTTGGTTGTTGTATGTTGCAATTAGAGTTGCTTTTCATTGATAACGGGAGGTGGAAAGAAGTGGTGTCGCACAAATCACAAAGAAAAACTTTACCTTTCGTTGACCAGCTTATCGCAAAAGGGATTCCTGGGCTGACGTTTCATAATATCAGATTCAGCTTCCTCATAAGCTAAGGAAATAGCTGGTACCTAGTTGTAGGGTTATAGTGTTAAAAAAGAACCAGAAATAAAGTAGGGGAAATGCACAAAGTTATTAAATGCACTGCTCAACTTGTTTTGATTGTTTTTGTTGTTCATTCTGATTTTGATTTTGATTAGATTTGGTAATATTTCAATAAGCAAAGGAGTTTATATACTGTATGAATATAAAATATATATGTATAAGTATTAAAACATATGCATAAAGTAATCTATTATGGAGAGGTGTCTACAGCGCCTCGGTTATCATCAATGACTGCTGTGAAAAAATGTTGGGTAAAAAAATCGTAAATTAAAATACCTTAAAATGTTTTAAATGCGCGCGGCCTACGACCTCGAAATTCAACAATTTTTATGTTCAGTTTGGAATTTAGTTGTGACTCTTCAATGGACTTATGCTCAGGTTGAATGGTGGTAAAATGCTCGCGTTTTTGTACGAATAGACTTGAGTTTTAATTATAAACAAATGGTTTTTTTATACAAATAAATAATAATAAATACACAATATAAAAGTATAAAAATAAATGATGGTATAAATAATAAATAACAAAGAAATAGATAAATGTCTGCAATAATAATCTTTACACTGTGTGTGCGCATTTGTCAACAAAACAAAATATTTTTAATTCATCAAATTTCAATTCAAAAATAAATTTTGATAATCATGGCTAATTTCTGGCGGAATTTTTTGAACAATTTTGAAATTACAAAGGCAAGAACAACAAATTTATTTAAAAAAACACGAACAATAATCAACCAATTTACTTGTATTTGTACTTGTATTTCTACGCTACACACGGTAAATAACAAAAAATAATTCAAATCATAATTGACAAGGTACAAAAAAATTCATGTGGCCACAATTTACGTATGGAGCTTTCAGAGTCTACGCATGACAAACAATTGTTCAACTCAAAAATAAATACTCGTATATAAAACCAGACGTGAAATTAATCAAAATAATCACCTCCCCTACTTCATACGGCACATGAGACCCTCAGGAGAAGATGGCTGGGCACTGTAGAGTTAGGTATAGGTTAGGTTGGAGTGGCAGCATGAAGCACACTCAGGCGCAAATAATGGCCAATTGTGAGACCATGAAAGGGGCGCTGCACATGTCGGATATGGTTTCCACCTAAGTCGGATATGGTTTCCGCTGAGCGCCTATGCAGCACTTATAAACTCCTCGTGGAACCTTAGTACGAAAATTATGTTAGCAAATATTGTGAATTTCTCACAAATCTACCGCCTGGAAAGTCATATTTCGAATTAATTACGTATATCCCATCCCATTAGTTCTCATAGGAATTTGATTACGTTAGAAAGAGCAATTATGAATATGAAGTAAATGATATAACATAAATGCTATAGAAGATATGATGCTTCTTCATAATGCTTCCCTCAATTATATTTAGTATTTAATGGGTCTAACCTTGAAGTAATTAGCGACCGCAAAGTTGCTGAAAAGGCACAAAATTCAACTTAAGTTTGCCGACCTTGGTAGCTCAGTGAAGGATGTGCTGTTCTTTATCTTGAAGTCGTGGTTTGTATACCCTGAAAACGTGATCTGTTTTGCTGCTTTTTCTTCGTGACGAGTGCTCTGAACGACAGTGCACATTTCTCTACAGCAGGGGTGACGTGTCAAAGGCACATTTTGCCGTGCGAATGAATATTTGGTTTGTCCAAAGCAAACACTGATCTTTAGTTGCTTAGTTTGCCTTACAAACTTTCGTTGTTAAATTTGCTTCATATGATTTAAAATGTTTTTTGTGGGCATGTTTATTTCATATTCTGCGTGGCTCCTTTGTAGGAGAACTATTTGCTCTAAATTATAATTGAAATTTCAGTGATTGGCGCTCTTCGGCAGTATACGAATATATAATTTTTAATTATTTAAATAAAATAATAAAATTTATACATAGATTAAGCGAATTTTGAAACAATAAAATGTAAGCCAATAAAGTATTTGCAACATATCTGAACCAATTTTCTTCAAAACCAAAAAAAAAAAAAATAAAAAAAATAGTTCTGAAAACTCCACGCAAATTGCGCAAGAACTCAACTTTTACTTTGAAAATGGACAAGGAAATGAATGATCGAGTGTGATGTTGGTGGTGAAGCATGAAGTTGGTGGGATGAATGGATATCACATTTCACAATGATTTATTGTTATTCGCTGGACTTGTAATGGAGTTGATGTGCGGGCAAACCACCCGTCGGTCGGTTAGTACAACAGCATAACAACTTATTTTGCATTAATGTACAATGTGAATGACATAATTACAATTGGTCAAAATCGAGTGAGTGTGCGAAATTATATATAGAAGAGAAATAAAAAACACATGTATATGTCGATGAGTTATGAGCATGTTGGTGATGGTGATGGTGACGGTGATTGGTGATGGCGATGTTGCGCGCCGTTACTGATGGCACATACTTAAAAGCTAAGAGACACGTTAACCATAAACAAATAAGTTTCAAATCTTGTTAATTGCACTTTTTGTAAAAAAAAAAATTATATATATATATATATATATATATATATGTAAGGACAACCACAAATGTAAATTCACTCAATCCAGCCACAGAATGCACAGGGCAATTTTATTATTAGTAGTAGTAGTAATAGCAGAAGTAGTAGTTTGTAGTATGGATGGGGTGGTAGTGGTGTGGCGGTTTTTCTTATATAATAGAATTGTTTAAATTGAAAAAATTGAATTTGTTTTGGCACCTTGAATTAACCAATTTATCGTTGAACGGATCACGTGGAGGACGCTTCATAATATCGGCTTCAGCAGCTTCATAAGCCAAGGAAATGGCGGGCACCTGTTTGTGTGTTCACATTTTGGGAATGGAGTAGGAATACGAATAAATAATTTTGATACAACAGAACAAAAACAATACGAATGAATACGAATAGTGTAAAACTAAAGACTTAAACTAGCATACATGTAAATTTAAAAACTAGCTTAGTGGCGGCACACTGGGAACGGCGCCAGTAGCCACATACTCCCTAGCTAAATTTAGCCAAGATTTAGTCTAATGCTAGCGGCAGCAACGCATCTAGCTGACATCCTTTTTACAGCATTTACCTCTCGTTCACCAAATTGTCGACGTCCGAATTACGCGGGCGTCTTTTCATAATATCCGCTTCAGATCCTTCGTAGGCAAGCGCTATGGCTGGTACCTAATGTGTATATTGTTTGTGTATATATATATATTTATATATATGAATGTATACATATAGAATCGCATTAAACAGTAATTATTGTATAATTAACTACATATGTACCGTGATTAACCTACACAGCAGCTTGCTTGTTACACCTGTCCTGCTTGGTTTTTACTCATTATCATTTTCATATTCAATTTGAATTTTTCAGTAGTAGTATATAAATATGTAAATTAATTGGAAATTATTCTCAAAATCAAAAACTACAAAATTGAATCATGTATCATTAAATAAACCACTCTGAAGTTCAACCAAATCATAAACACTGCAGTCTTTGGCACTCACCATGTCAGTTCCCAAATCGATGCACAAAATTGTCACTGTACCCAATGGCAGTGGGATGTCGCAAAGGATGAAAGCTAAGAAGGGCGAAATTTCGGGAATGTTCGATGTCAGTGTGTATGCGATGGATTTCTTCAAGTTGTCGAAAATTAAACGACCCTCTTCAACACCAGTCACAATGGAGGCGAAGTTGTCGTCCAGCAAAATCATGTCAGCAGCCTGTAAACAGAACGAAAGTTCAACAATTGGCATTCGAGACCGGTGCCACCGGGTCAGCATTCGTTCTTACCTGCTTGGATACATCGGAACCAGCGATACCCATAGCTACACCGATGTCCGCTTTCTTTAAGGCAGGCGAATCGTTGACACCATCACCAGTGACAGCTACAATAGCACCCATACGCTGGCAACCCTCTACAATGATCAACTTCTGCTGAGGCGAAGTACGAGCGAATACGATTTCCGTGTGGTAGCGCAGGATCTCGTCCAATTGTTCAGGGGTCACGTCACGCAACTCAGCGCCGTGCACAACAGCGGCTTTAGCTTCACGTGGATTCACTTCCGAAACTGGTATATTCAAGCGTTGAGCAATATCCTCGACTGTTTCGTTACCCTCCGAAATGATGCCGACTGATTTGGCGATGGCTTTGGCAGTGATGGGATGATCACCAGTGACCATAATGACTTTTATACCGGCCGAACGGCATTTGGCAACAGCATCTGGCACAGCAGCACGTGGGGGATCAATCATAGACATGAGGCCAACAAAGCGGAGATTATCAATGGGGAAGTTGACGTCATCAGTGTTGTACTTGTAGCCAGTAGGATATTTGTCTGAGGGCAGCATAAAATCACAGAATCCGAGCACACGCTCACCCAAACCGCCGAGCTCCATGTAGGCATTGTTGAACGCCTCCTTCATTTCCTCGTCGAGCACCTTTTCCTTGCCGTTGATGAAGATAGTTGAGCAGCGTTCCAAAACACGCTCGGGGGCACCCTTCATGACAAGCAGATAGCGTGGATCGCTGGGGTCTTCGGTTTCGTGAATCGAGACTTGATACTTGTTGGTGGAGTTGAATGGAATTTCAGCAATTTTCTTGTTGCGCTTACGAATGTTCATCACGTCGCCAAGCGCCAACTCCATGCACTTGAGCAGGGCAGCCTCAGAGGCGTCACCGCTGACCTCCTTCTTTAGAATTGGTACACCATCCTGGCCGCCCTTGAATTCAGCACGATTACAGAGAGTGGCAATGCGAGAGAGCGCCTTGAAGCCAGGGCTAGTTCTATCGTATTGAACACCCGACTGATCCTCGGTGGTGTCGGCCTCAATGATTTGATTATCGAACCACATGTGGGCGACTGTCATTCGGTTTTGGGTGAGAGTGCCAGTCTTATCGGAACAGATGGTTGAGGTAGATCCCAGCGTTTCGACGGCTTCCAGATTCTTAACTAAGCAATTCTTCGAAGCCATACGTTTGGCTGTTAGGGTTAAGCACACGGTGACAGTAGCGAGCAGACCTTCTGGCACATTGGCGACAATAATACCAATCAAGAAGATGACAGCATCCAGCCAGTGGTAGCCCAAGATGAAGGCAATGACGAAGAAGGTAACACCCAAGAATACAGCGACACCGGTAATCAAATGAATAAAATGGTGGATTTCCTTAGCAATGGGGGTCTCTCCAGTGTCCAAACCAGAAGCCAAACCGGCAATACGACCCATAACAGTGTGATCGCCGCAGCTGATGACCACACCTTTAGCAGTACCTTCTACAGCGTTAGTAGAGAAGAAAGCCAAATTCTTTGTTTCCAGGGGATTCTCGTGTGTGAATTCGGGACCACGTGATTGTGGCTCAGACTCTCCGGTCAGCGAAGAGTTGTCCACTTTGAAGGTACGCGCCTCAATGATACGAATATCAGCGGGAATACGATCACCGAACTTCACTTCCACAACATCTCCCAATACCAAATCCTCTGCGCGTAGCGTAAGTTTTTCACCTTCACGTATGACGGTAGCAAACTGGGGCACCATGTTCTTGAACGATTCCATAATTTTCGAACTTTTTGATTCCTATACAAAAACATAAAAATACAGCAATTAGGCGGAGTGAGTCTGGAAACCAAGTTGATTGATATCATACCTGATAATATGAGAAAATACCCGTTACTATGACTACAGCCGAAAGTACAATACCCAAATACAAGTTATCGTCGGATGGCTCTTCGCTGGTTGTGGCCTGAATGGAGTATGCCACAAAACAAAGAATAGCACCTATCCACAGCAACATGGCGAAGCCACCGAACAAGTTCTTACAGAACTTCACCCATTCGGGTGTTTGTTTCGGTGGTGTGAGGGCGTTTGGTCCATCGCGTTCCAAGTTCTCCTTGGCCTTTGCGTGACTTAGACCCTGTAAATCATATTATAAATGTTAGAAGAATCACAAATTCTGGTCAAATATGTAACTTCATCTGGCACGATAACGAATTGCAGACTACAAAAAAGCGTTAGGGGTAAATGAAATCGGAGCAGAATTAAGTTATAGCTAGTGTCACTAATGACGTGTTAAAATAGCGCAATTGGAATTCGAACGTCAATACAAGGCAATTTCTCTGCGTGTAGAATGCATGGAGCTGCGGAATGTTGAAATAAATAACTTCCTTGCACATAGCCCATTAGACACAGCCTCCATATAATGTTTTTGTAGTCCATCCTCCTCCCGTGTAATCACTCAATAGTCGTGCGATGGAATATTCCAATTGTAATAAATGTTTCGTTCGAAAAATACTCTGTCGTTCCGGATGAAGTTAATCAGTTGTTGTGAAACTTACATTTTCTGGATGTGTCTGAAAGCGCTGATACAACTCCTCAGGAGAGATTTTATGATAGTCGATATCTAACTCCTGTTTGAGGTCATCTAAATTCTCTTTCTTAGGTCCTTTAGCAGGCATTTTGCGTCTTGACTAAACGATTTGAAGAGGCAGAAATTGCAGGAAAAATATAAAAAAATTGGAAATTAGTAAATTTAAGTAAAAATGTATAAAGTAAAGCGTTTTACTTTTATTTGTATATTTGTACTCTTTTTTTTGTGCTTAATTTATTGTATTAAATTTTTTAAAGCATATACACAATTTTTTGCAAAATTTTATTTAATTTTTACAAAAATTTTATATTTATTTCTTTATATTCAAAGTTTATTGCTTTGATTATAAAACATTTTCATAAAATTTGTTTTAATTTTTATTTAATTGTTATTAAATTTTTTAAGACACATTTTTTTCTTGTTATTCATATTTTTAAATAAATAAATTTTTTTTTAACATTATTATTATATTTTGTACAATTTATTCGCAACAAAAACGCTTTACTTTAAATGTAAATATTATTATATATTATAGGAAAGACGTCCAACCAAAACCGATTTACTATATGCCATTTCTCTGTGCCACACTTTGTTTGTATGCAGAGTTACAAGACTTGTTTCAAGTTGAGCTGTGATTTTTACAGACTAAGTAGTTAGAGAGAAGCGCCTTTAACCAAGTGTTATTTTGTGTATGTGTGTGTGCTTAGGAATACTTTATTTTTCTTCCTAAATTAAAATACAATCTGTATAGCTAACTCCTGAAAACAATACCAAGAAATCAATTATGCCGTTAGGTAAACAGCGACCAAAGTAGAGCCCAACAACATATTAGTCTACTTACCCTTATATTAAGAATATGTATGTTAGTTATATGCTTTATGTAAGCATCAAAAGCATCATTTACGGAAATGTGAGTGTATGATTCTGTGAGGGATAGTGTGTATGACTGGGTGTGTGAGTGAGCATGTGCCAGGAAATATATAAATTTAAATGAAAATGTGCAAAATGCCAAATGTTGAATAAAAAAAAATATTATGTGCATATAAATAAAAGAAAAAAACATTAAAGAGAAAAAAGAAATAAACCCAACAAAACACATGCACAAGTGTAGTTCAAAGTTACGCGCGCGGCGCACGTTGAAAATGAACCCCATTCGATCTCGATCGTGAGAATATTTGCGGTATTTGCGCGTTCGCCATCCCACCGCAGCAGGGGTGCAAATGCAATTGAAGCACCTTTCGCGCAGCTCAACGTCAACAGAAATGTCACATATTTAAGTATCTGTTTCTAGTAAATGCAAAAAACAAGTAAATGCAACTCGCATAAAACGAATTAAATAAAAAATCTAAATAAAATAAGCTAACAAAAAATTACATGAATGAATGAATTTGCAACTCGTCTGACCCTACATTTTTAAAATTAAGTGATTTATTTAACAAAATTTTGTGGTTTGTTTTTTGAACTTTTTTTCGTACACAAAAAATAAAAATCCCATTTTAGATACAGCGTCAGTGCAGCAGACACTGCCGCCATTGCCGCCAAAGTTGTGCCTGTTCAGTGTGTGGCGCTGCCGTCATTGGCAAATGTTGCGACGAAATTTTGTCACACACGGCATTGCCGTGTGGGCGTTGTAAGCGCGTACATTTCCCTTACAAAAGGGAACTCAAATAGAATTTATTGCAAGTTGAATTTAATAAAAGCATACTTTTTGGGGCAAAGGGAAATTCAAATATATTTGTTGTTACATTTAGAAAGCAAAATTGTAAAGGAAAATTTGTAATAATACAAAAACGGATTGCAATATTATAACAAAAAAAATATTTTAAATAATATTAATTAGTACATAATTAATTTTTTTTTAAATTATTAATTTGTACATAATTAGAAAAAAAACTTTTCGGTTGAGAATAAATATCCGCGTAATAAACAATTAAATTAGAACAATGGTCTTCGCTAATAACTAACAAATTCAGTAGAACTCAAACATTGCTATTCTTTTCCTATAAATTCGTGGAGAAGAAATACTAATTAAGTTTTTTTGTGAGCCTATTTTTCATTCCCATGTAATACTCCATCGAATTGTTTAAACTACGAATGATGAATAAAATTAAAAAAACGGACAATTTTTTATCTTTAGGCTCATGCTAATCTCGACTAGGACCTATATATACTCTTGATCATGGGCAGTTCGGCCCACAAACACTCCTTTCCATTTTTCCTGCTGCTATAGTTCATTGATTTCTATTTCTTTAATGGTGTGCATAATTTGTGATTTTGTTGTTATTTCTTTCTATGGCATGTTTGCATCATGTGGTAAAGCAACGTTGCTTAGGAATTGCTTTCTTTTAATTTTATTGGCGTATGTTATTGTTATTTTCAGCCTATCACTTGTTGCAGTCAAGTCCGGTAATATAGTCCTAACCTAATACATTTGGCAATTGTCATTACCAAGTTTTCTTTCTGGTGCATATTTATTTCATGACGTGTTTGTTTCTATACGTTTAAGCTTCAACACCAAATTCTTGATATGTTATTTTCAATGCTTTGTTGTGTCACACAATTTGTTTGTATGTTTCTTAGGAATAAAGAATCTATTTAGGGAAAATTCTAAAAATTCTATGGACCTTCCGGTTGGCTTAACTTGTCGGGGTCACAGGCGGGAGTGCCATACATAGAGTAGTGAATTTTCTTAATGTTTCTCTCCACATGTTCTTGTCTTAGTGACTAACTAACTCCTGCAGTCCCTAACTAACCTGCCTTGTACATATAATTAATAATTTTGATTTATTATTGTTATATATATGTGTATAGATCAGTACTCGTCTTTGATATAAAAATTATATGTGTTCGACATGATTATTCGAATTTTCCTATTTATCTAAATTTTAATTTAATTTTAAAATATTTTGAAAATATACTAAAGAAACTACTAATAGTTGTATGAGTAATTATACAAATAATAAAACTAATTTTTGAACATCCCTGGTAGACATTTTTATGATTATAAACATATTTAGGTCATAAGTTTTAAAATTGTTTTAAATGGCATTGATTCCTCAACAAAATCGGCGTAATTCCAAATAAAAGTAGTTCAATTAGTTTGCGTACTTTTCCATTCGAAAATACTATGAATATGAAATACGAATACTTTTTTTTAACTCATTTCAGTGAGCATGTTTTTTTTTAAATTATTTATAATTTGGATGCTATTTTACTGAATTTCCATTTGAATAAGTATATGGAGGGAAAACGTTAAATGTAGTTGGCAAATGGCGAAAGCAGCTAAAATTAAATGAAAACCACATAAAGTAAAATATGTATTAAACAAATTATAAAAATTAAATGTAAAAACCAAACTTATTAACAAAGTTAGGCAAAATAAGCGAAGGAAAGCGAAGCAAAACAAAAAATGTGCAATCATAAGAACAAAAAACAAATTACATTTCGAAAATCTAAATAATATGCACAAATAAAATCAATTTTAGTACTTATTAATAGAAATGTAATTAAGGAATAAGAAAAATCAAAAGTCAAATTGTGTTATATAAATGGATCCGTGCGTTTGTGTGTGTGTGTGATGTAAACACTAATGAAATGTATGTAGGTATATGAGGAGATGTGTGTGGATGTGTGTATTTACCTTGTAGTGACCATCGGCTGTAAGATTGTCGTCATCGGTTGGTATAACCGTGGCGACTCGATAAGAGTCTGCTCTCCCATGCTAAATTTAAACGAAGGGGCACACGAAAATGAAAAGAAACAAGAAAATTCGTAACAAAAACAAACAAACAAGCGCAAAACATTGCAAAAATTTAAAAACATTAAGCAAAGAAACAGGAAAAGTAACATTAAAATTATAAACACAATTACAATTACAAGTAAAATAAAAATATGCATAAAATAAATAAATAATTAAGCCAAATGAAATAAGACAATAACGATCGAATATATATATAGTGGTACAAAGCAATAACTAAATAGAAATGACGTGGCGCAAAAAGGCAAGTGGGCCATATATAATATATCCACACATACATACATACGTATGTATTTAGGTATGTAGGAGTGAAGCACCCCCTTAAGGCTGACGTATGTGCCGCTTGGAGCCAATAATATCGCATAGTAACAGCACGCCACCACGAACCAAGCGGTATTTTCCACATTTTACTCATCCTACGGAGTCTCCCGCCCATAACACGTAATGTACATGATGAATCGTGCGGAAGGAGGTCAGAAATAAGTAAAACTGTTGGAAACTATCGAGCAGCATGTGGGAAAAAGAGTTAATAATAAATTGTGGGGCGCATGTGTTGAGTGGAAATTCTACTTGTTAATACGGCAATGTAATTGGAAAGGTTTGGAAGGAAATGGTAATCATGATAATTGGAAAACCAAAACTTACATAAACTACATGTGGAAAATGACGTAATGCTGAGAGGGCGAACTCAAGTACTGTACGCGGTAAAGGCCTTAGGCTGTATGGTTATTTAGAGCGCGGTGGGAGAAGTCTGGCATATTTGTCTGCACATAAATCCGTGGCAAGTCCAAATGGTCTATACTAAAAAAAAATCCTTGTATGTGGAAAGGAGACAAAAATACTCGTCATTTTTATGCAGGACTGAATATAAACCACCGAAAAAGTGACTTCCTTAAATTTGAAACAATATTTACCCCGATAGCAATTGTCGTATAGGGTACAAAAACACTGGAACAACAAGTTTTATTGTTAAATAGTTTCTTATGCCAAAGCAATTGGAATAGAGGACATTATGGGTTGCATGTCGGTCGCATTGGCTACTATGCAGGACTAGTTGCCACCATGCAGTAGAAAATATACTGGAAAAATAGTTGCATGAAAAACAATTTTCTAGACGCATGAAAATATGGAGGCCAGTCACGTAACTTTGGCTGCTAGGCCACCGAATGGTGAACTCAAAATGTTGCAGAATTATTATACAAGAACTATCGGTTTGAATTTTTAATTTATAGAGGCGTCGCAGTTGAATGAACTGGTAAAAGCGTTCAACAACTTATTTATTTAAGAGAAATAAACTGAAACAACATAGCACAACAGCGACTTTCAGCATAAAATTATACATAAAGACATATGAGCAAAATGTAGTATATATGCAGACCTAGCACAAGCAATAATACGGGCGGGAAGAGGAGGACCAGTAGTTGCTTGTGATATAGTGGTTTAAACCTATAGTGTCGGCATTAGCACATCTGCCTAAATACTCCAGAAAGGGTAGTTTTGTGCTGTAGGCAGCTGCAAAAAGCATACTGATTCGCGCTACATGCGCATAAGTTTCCATCACGCAATGAAATTACTCATTTACCAATTTTATGAACATAATCAGCACAA
Organism: Clusia tigrina; assembly: GCA_920105625.2. Taxonomy (NCBI): domain Eukaryota; kingdom Metazoa; phylum Arthropoda; class Insecta; order Diptera; family Clusiidae; genus Clusia; species Clusia tigrina. The sequence goes on from OV050031.1 coordinate 183,328,995, forward strand.
AAAATTCCGAAAATTGTTCTTATAAACTCAACATTTTAGTACCAGTTTTTTTTCATTCCCTCAGACCAAAATAAATATGAGTAGGGGAAGTATACAAATATCTATTTGCAAAAAAAATCTCGAGGTAGGAAGATAGGTGTGATGCCGGGTTATTTGCAACTACACAAGGAATTTTTTTTTCAAAACCGGACCTACTTTGGTTGGCTGCCATAGCGTTACTTTGCAATTTCGATCCCTGATAACATTTGAAAAAAATATATTCCTAAAAGTGTCAAGAAACTGACTAATCACTTTCCTGCTGTATTTCACGAAGTATCTGCTTGCAGTTAAAGATATTACTTTGAAAACTGACATAAAGATAGTCGCTGATTCTGTCTACTCTCTTGCGCACATTTTGTGCTTCCAAAACCCACTTAAACGCTTAAAAGATTAGATTTAGGTTTTAGTAAACAAACAATTTAAAATTAAATATTTCCACACTACAGATTTACACCTACTTTCCGCTCGTATAAATGAGAGATTTGAACTATTCGTAGCAGTCTCTCAAATAATTTTCATATATGCCCTTTCGAGAAGCTAATTAAACAAAATATAATTCCGAGCAGAAGCATTAACAAAATTATCAAAAAAAAGAAAAAAAACATATATACGCTAATTAACTAATTAAAATATTAGTTTTCTTTTAGATTAGCAAATAAAAAAACAATAAAGTAAATATATAAAATTTCTTGCTGAAATAAAAAAGAGAGATAAGAGAAAAAATTTATAAAATAAACTTCAAATGAAAGAGACAAAATAAATGAACAAGACGAAAGACAGAGCACGAACAACAACAAAAAAGTGAGGTAAAGCCAATACAAAAACTGATAAGCAAATATAAACAAAACAAGCAACTAAACAAAAATGAAGAATGTCAACGCCAAAATGGCAAAGTTACGAAACACGATAAAAGGGAACAACAACAAACAAAGACATTATTCGTACTAATGCACTCGCTGCAATCTCGCAGATGCGTGTGCAGCCGCAGTTGCAGTTGCCGATACAGGTGCAGTTGCAGTTGCATTTCTAAGGAAGATGCATCAACACGAAAACGAAATTTTTGAACTCTTGAAATAAGAAAACCAACGCACAAAATTAACAAACACAACAAAAAGAAAACATATGCATATATACATATATGCGAAAAAATACAACACTTGCCGCTTAAAAATACTTGTTACAAAAATATATTCACAACACAACTCAACGTTCTTGAAATTTGTTTCTTCTTATTTAGTTTCTTTTTTGTATTTTTTTTTTAGTTTTTAGTTTGAAATTTCAAAATTTGAAATTGGCGCAAACTTGTTCGGCTTTATCGTATTTATTTATTTTCTTTTTATTACTTTTATATATATATATTTTTTTTGCGACAATTTGGCAGCGAACATGAAAATAAATTTTTTGTTTTTGTATTGTATATGTTTTGTAATATATAATTATATATATATGTATATTGTATATATATATATATATATATATATATATATAGGTGTGTGTGTGTGTCTTTCTCTATGTGTGCAATATTATTGTCAGCAATTTTTATTTAGACGCTTTTTTGTTGGTCTCCCAAAAAGTGAAATAAATAAATAAGAAATAATTGCTTAGGCGCAACTTGCTGACGCGTTCGTCCCCCTCCAGCCAAAAGCGACAAAGTTCAAAAACCCAGAAAATGGCAGCGTTCAATAGTGTGCAATTTACCTGCGTTGTTTTGCGCAACTTAAATCACAGAATTGGTTATGCGAATCAATTGAAGTTTAAAATTGGCCTTTTCTTTTATACTTTTCAAATCTTTTTTGTACATCTCGGTTCTTTCTGTACTCGTATTTGTAATTTTTTGTTTTTATTTGTCATTTTGTCTACTCACAAATTGAAATTGCGATTTCGTTTATTGCTCTGGACTGGAAGTAATTGTTATTACTATTGTTGTTGTTGTTGTTTCTTGTTTTGCTGTTATTATTTCTATTTGAATTGGATTTTATGTGAGCTGCGGCCTGTTTTAAACAACCTATTTATGCATTGTTGTAAGTTATCAGCAGATTCCAAACAAACAAAAAATCAATACAATTTGAACAGAATGGAATGGGAAAAATAGAAGAATGAGAGAGAAAATTGAATTAGATAATTAGAAGTAAATAATAATAATAGTCTTAATTACTAGTTTAAAACAAATATAAAACTAAATGTGGACGCTTCAATATTTTTATGCATTAATATTTTAACATTTTAAGTTTTCCACACTTTTCAAGCACATTATAAACTATTTTAATACATAAGTACAATTATAGAAAACAAGTAAAACAGAAAACAGACCGCTGCCAGACAGGGTATACATCAATTATAGGATAGGAACAGAAGCAATTACATTTTAAATTAATTTGTATAATTCCATGGTTACTTTTGCACTCTGGCATTGATTATTTTCCAAGTCATGTCTCTCGGAATTAAAATTGAATTATTTCTTTCATAAAATGAAATAGTAATTAAAAGTTACTATAAATTCACAGCACTAGGTTTTAGTTCCTTTGAGTAATCATGTTAGTAATTGTACAAATTAACTGAAATAGAATTGAAAAATAAAACAATGCCAATCTGAAATCCTTAAGTGAAATGGGGAAAATGAATTAATTTGTAATTCATTTATAGAATTCCATGGCAATAGGATTGATTGGCTAATTGTTTACTATATTGAAAGAATAGAAGTCATAATTCTCGGAATTATAGTAGAATTATCCACTTTCATTTTGTGAATTTGAATAGGAATTAAAAGTTATTATAAATTCCTAACACTATACTCCAAATTCTTCTGAGTAATCATGTTAGTATTTGTCTAAATTAGTTGAAATGGAGTTGAAAAATAAAACAATTCCAATTGAGTCCTAAGTGAAAAGAATCAATATTTGCTTCGCTTAAAGATTTCATGGAATAAGAAAAGTTCTGAAAATGCTAAAAAGTTTACATAGTACATAATTAGTTATATATTCTTTGGAATAAATTAGGAAAATAGTTTGTATGTATCTGAAATATTTCTATATATTCTTGAAAATATTATTTTAAATATTAAAGCGTACACATTAAATAAACTTATTTATTAATAAAACACCTAACTATAAATTCTTAGCCATCAAAATTGTATTCAATTGTTAACATGTGTTTTCATACAAAAATGTGTAGATATGAATTTTTCAATTGCAGTAGACTCTCGATTAAGTCCACAAAAACTCCGCATCCATGTACAGGAACGAGCGTATCAAAAGAATAAAACATTTTGGAGTCTTTGGGGGAGGAAACATAAATTAACTGGGCTAATAAGAATTGGCGCAGATTAATAAATTAATACGATAGATGGTTTATAATATAACTATAGGGGTAATTGAAGAACAAATCTCAGCACAAGGACTGTATTTTTTTCTTAAAATAAAACCGACATTTGACTACATTACATTTTTTCAAATTATTTGGGTTCTTTTTTTTATTTTCCTTTTTTTAAATTCATAATTGATTAAATTATATTTTCTTATATATTCTTATTTATTTTCCAAATAGTTTCTTTATTTTTTTATATTAATTCAATTATTTATATATTAGTTCTTCATACTTTTTATTTATTAATTTTTAATTTATTTATATTTTTATTTACTTGCGATTCATTTATTTTTTAAATATTTTCGATTTATTTATTTTTATTTTTTTCATTCATTTATTTTTAATTTATTTATTAATTTTTTATTTATTTATATAATATAATTTATTTATATTATTTAATTATTGGGAGTTATGTCCGTATTTTCAATTAATTTTTTGATTGCCACTAAAAGTGCTCTTTTAAATATACAGGGAGAGAGCTGCCAATCCCCACCCCATTCAAAAAAGCAATGTTTTAGACAATTGTACGGATAAACGTATGCAAACGCTGTGTGAATTATTCCACATCGTAGAACAATTTAAAACTATGCTCGGCTATTTCAATGGCGCTAATTTTTGTTCAAACAATTCAATTTAATGAGCTCCGGTTTTGCTGAATAGCGAATTCAGTTGAGCAGAGTAAAGCTGCTGTTTAGCCATACAAATTTATTCCATTCTGTGGGCGAGCGTATGCAAAAATTGCAATCTCCAAACTGACAACAAAACTAAAAATGAAACCCCCAATTCGAGTAGCAACTGAGAACACGAATGACAAGTGACAAATGACAAATGAGAAACGCGAAATGGCGAACAAACATGAAGCATTAATTAAAAATTATAGCAAATTACGGAATGAAAGCAGTAGTTTCGGAGGCAGCACCCCACTTTTAGTCTTCCCAATGTGAAGGCAATGATAATTCATGGGAAGCTTAACAACAAACTCGAATACAAGTCCACCACCAGCTGACACTGGCACTGGTATTGACACCGGAGCAAATTGAAGAGAGAAAAACCTATTACTTAATGTTACACAACCAGCGATTAAACTGACAGATACAAATTTAAATTGAGCAAAAAGAAGAGAACGAAAAAACAACAAAAAAAGATAAATAGCAACTCGCCTCATATGAGCAGCATTTTGCAGGCATTTAGTTTTCATTCCGTTTTTTTCATTATAATTTCAATACATTCAAACTAAAATGTAATGTAAATCACAGTTGGGAGACGTTGCACTTGAATATCAATTCACAAAGTCAGCAAATGATGCACGACTATACTTAAATGGAAATTGAACTACAGAAATTAGCAAACAAAAAATCAATCGCTTAATCTGGAAGGAAAAAAAAACAAATAAATGGGAAATAATTGTGAAATGGAGACGCAAATAACTAATTAACTATGTCCAGGGTAATAAAATACAACAAGCCTATGTGACAAAATTATGTCTGAGGATGTACTGGGGAATGTCTAGCGCCGGAGAGAAGGATCTACATATAATTCCCCAAAAGTTAATTTCGAAGCTTTCCAAAGACAGCTGCCAAAATCTTGAAAAGATCACATGCTCATCAAAGAAATTTTGAAACAAAATTATACAGTTTTATAAATTGTCCCATATACGCACCCACAGACGCACAAACAGAGATATATTAGCATAAATGGAAACATCAATGATCGAATATCTCATTAATTTTTATACAGTGAAACGGAGATGCTGATAATAATAATTAATAAATAAATAATTAATTAATTTCGTCAGCGTTCACAATGAAACTATGCTTAGTAATCAAAATGGGATATCAATTGAACACTACTAAGCATTCAACGCTCTTAAACGCTTTTGACACATAACAAATAATCGAATGAAAAACTTAAAAGAATGGAATATTTGTGACCGAATGGCAATCAGTGACACTAATGACGTCCACAAGATTACCATATCAAATATGTAAAATATAAAAGATATGCAAAAGAACAAAGCCATATAAATACAACAAAATAAAAATACCCGCCTAAGCTCAGCTTAAGACTGAAAGTGACAATGAAGCAATTCGGTTTAAATGCTGGCAGAACATTAAAAAATTCCAAGAAGCAATTCAAATGAAACTTTTTTCTGTTTATAAACAAAAATTCCAACTCATGAAAACGCTGCCCCGCCCCACCACCCTCTCCACACCGGCATGCAGTAAAAGAAACAACACCTCAAGTTGCTACGCATTTTGAATTTAACCAGTTTTAATCCAATATGAACCAATTTCTCACTGCTAAGCAAAGCAGAAATTTCAGGTAAGAAATTACGAGTATGTGAAAACAACTTCAAAAAATTCAAACCGAAACCCCAGACAAAAGCGGTCAAAACATCGCAGGCAGCCTTCATTGCAATACGTCCCCGTTCCAGCGTCAAGACGTCAAGCTCCGAGCTCGAACGTCAGCGTTGAGCATTCAAACTCAGCAAAGTGTTGGCCCATATTGGAATCCCCTACCGCCGTAACGAGTTTCGTTACATACATCATTCCGCACAACGTAGTAGGGAGCACGTAAGTCGTCGTACCACCACGAAGATGCTAATTTATTTTGTTTACTGCATTAATTATTAAAGCACGATAAATAAAAGAACACATAATATAAAATAATATTTATTAACTAAGCGTAAAGTGCTCGGTGTAAAGTGGACAGAACAGATCGCTTTAGCACTGGCTAAGAGATGGCTTCATGTAAATGTTTAAAGATAATTTTCTTCTCTGTTTCGTGATGATGTTAGCCAATTCGAATTATTATTTAACTCTTGAATAAAAATGAAATATTACTTATAAAATGAGCATTCTATACTCTTTCTCATTCGTATTTTAGTAGGTAGATTGCTACGGAAAAAATAAAAAAAGAATAATTTGCAATGAAACAATTCTAGATAAATTCTCCAATTTCGAACATTAACTCATAAGTGTGCGAAGAAAGGGTACTAATAGAATATGAATTTCTATAAGTTTACCTCAATAATTATACGTAAAACAATCACAAATTATGCAACTGTAAACACATTATTTTGTTTGATCCTTGTATAGAATAAAACAAATATTTGACCAAAATATTAGTCTAGCAACTGCTCAAAACACAATATTTCAAAAATAGTCGTTCGTAATCTTCTTTCTTTGTTGGTGTTTTTGACAAAATATCTTCGAATGGTTCAAGTTTAAGAATTTGTTAAAATTTGTCTTAATAAATATATATTATTATTATACCTAACATCAGAAGAGTGAAGAAATAGCCATTCAACCTGAACGGTACTCGAAGCCACGCGTTACAGCTACAAAACTATGCCATGGCATAGAATTACAAATTAATGTAAATTACTCATACTCCAATTTCATCCAAGTTACAACTGCTGAACATCAAAACTAAAAATCATTATAAAAAATTTATAGGACTTTTAATATTATGTAATACCCAAATATTTGATCACATTTTGGTGCCTGTTTTATACTGCCAAAGGGCTGAAATGCAAGTAATATACATTATCTTTAGTACTATAACACAGCCAGACTAACGAACTGAACTTTAAGTCCTTTGGCAAAAAAGGACATTGTGTAAGTTTGAAAAACAATTTAATAGTAATTAATAGGAACACTGAAAAATGCAGGATCTACACAAAACTTGAATTTGCTGTGGCCGAAGTGTTGATATACTCAGTAGTTTTAGCATTTTTTCACCATCCTTCATAATTGATAATCAATCTCTATTATAGGTTCCAAATTCCAATTGATATCGGATTCGATTTCTAAGGAGTTATCATGGATTTCGGAAAAAGTATTAGAAATAAAATGCTAGTGAAATTCACCAACCCTTGATCGCATTAACTACCGAAGAAAGAATTACAGAATGTATTTCGATTCTGATTTCGAATCGTTTTACTGAATAGCATTAAAAAAGAAATTTACAAAAAATAGGTACAATAGGAACTGCCAAAGAGGCTTAAGGCCGGCCAAATTTGAGGTGCCGAAAGGTGATAAAAGTTAAGTAGAATCATATTCATTTATGGAAAGACGTCTGTGGTAACAAAGACTAACAATACATTTAGGGAGAGTTTCATCTTACGTCATTGAAGCCACTAAACTAATACCACAATGTAAATGAAATTAAATAGCCGGGTATTTACACTTCATTCTTAGTCTTTACGTGAGTTGTGAAACAAAACCTTGTTACTCCTTGTTACTATAAATGTATCAGACTGCAAGAAAAATCTTCTGACAAATAATTTTTAGGTTTATTAATCAATATCTCTAACTCTGAAAATATTAATTACAAAGAAGATACGAAGGCAACTTAAATATTATGCCAGGATATGTTCTTTGTTTATGCCGTTTAGAGATAAGATCATTTCAATTATATAACAGCAGTAAATAGATATAAAGATGTTTTATACGAGTAACGGTGGGGACAGATAATTGTTATGTAAGTGTAACCAATATTATATTAATGTAAAAATAATTAATAGAATAATTTACAACTGGAAATACCGCAAAGCAAAGAGTGTGTATTTAACCGCAACACTCAACACTTCGTGCTGTAACCACACGCGGCACTGGCAAGCATGCTACGTGCTACCGTTTGGAAATCACAATTCCAACTCGTCTACTGGAATTCTAGAGAGTACACTACTAAGTGAGTGCATTGCAAAAACAGTATTCTGTGGTTGGGAAACATTTTCATCGCACATTTTTAATACGAGTAAGATATTTCCTAGCATTGAACGCTAGCAAACCCCTTTTAGTTTGTTTTTGTCGCCGAGAGATTTTGCTAAATTAACTAATTGGATTCTATTTTTGTGTACATATAATTCGATCGTTATCGTTTTTTTTTCAACCACTCAAAGATCATAATCGGTAAATATTTAATTATTTATAAATTAGCAACTAAACGTAAATATTGGCATACACGTGCGCATGAAATTCATAAAATAATTTAGTACAGACCGACACTTGATTATGAGGGAGCTTTGTATGGATTTAGATGAGAAATGCGAGTAAAAAGGAATTTGATATTTTACCCACCTGAAAACTCATGCTGCTAAAACAAAAGGAGCTATTCCTGCCAAATACTTAAGAATAAATAATACTGCAGCACAGACTAATTCACTAGAAATATATTCATACAATTTATTAAAGAAAAAGAGAACAAATAACACAAGAAAATATAACTAAATAAAATGGTGCTAACATGAATCAAAAGTAAATGAAACTTTATGAAAATGATGATGATTTCGTCGATTTGAGTTTTATAAAATTTTTCATAAGCGCCTCTAGGCTCAGGTCAACTGGAATATTATGCAATCGAAACTGTGCACATTTCATGGAAAGAGCTGTAAGAGCAGGAAGTAAAGAAGGAACCGACAATTGCCGACACTTTCCACGAACGAACCGTACAACTACAACTGAGTACGTGGCTGCACATGACAACGGTAATGGAAAACGAGGAAAAACGCTGAAAATATGGAATATACGAGTAGCAGGAAACATTTTTAGTAGCATGGTGTGCTTGACATTTCTTAGAAATTCGCCGCAAACTTTACAAATGTGCGCTCTCCTCTCACTAGGGGCAAACGTGAGAGCGAGCAAGGATACGCTAACAAGGAGAATGTAGCAAAAATCAAAATGAACTGATATAAAATAATTAAAAAGCTTTCGTTCACATTTACAACAAATCTGAGATACACAAAATAGATTTTGCAAGGAAAAGCAGAACAGCCGCTGTTCGGAACGTACGCTCAAGAGCGCGCGGAACATACTCGTATTCCAATAATTCTGCGCTGCGGCGGAGTTTTCTCTACTTTTCTTTTTACTTATTCTTTTCATTTCAAATTATGAAATACTTATTAGTCTGTATGTGGGTAGCTGGGATGTCATTGAAAAGCATGGTAAATTTACATTTTAGATAGTATGTATTCATGTATATTAAATATAAATGCCAGAGCACTACTGCTGGTCTTTCATGCAAAATTTGTGGCTCTTCCAAGAACTCATAGCACAGACTAATAATTATAAATGCACAACAAGACACTAATACTTTTCATTGCCAAATGCATACGTCAGAGATATTTCGCTCAGCATTTGCTTGCTTATTTTATAGCCGTACAGACTGAATGTCAGACAAAAAAAAACATAAAATAAAAATAAATCAAATACAATCAAATGAAATAAAAAATCAGGCAAAATGCTTAAATCTGAATTGACATATACGACTAATAAACAGCAGACGCAAGCAATTAATTTGCGGAATAACCAAGCACGCATTTCCATATACAATATAATAAAAGCTCCTGCAAATTTTCTAAGCAGGGAATTCTAAATTGATGTAATAGTAGTGCAAAAACTGCTGAAATGGGCTCAAATCGATTCAAAAGTGTTGGTTGTGCTATTTACTTTTCCACAATCATTACGCTTCTCAATATATGCATTTCATTATAATATTTTGTATATGTAAAAATATGAGTACAAAATTTTTGTTTAAAAAAAATTTTTCCAGACACAAATTAATTTCACATTTGTAGATAAGTAACTTTTTTATATATTCTGTAAGTTCTCTTCTGTATTCTTCTTATAGAAGGCAGGAAGATGAATTCGGTTTCTTTTTCCTTATATATAATTTTCTTGCGTTGCTGGTTTGTATGACATGAATTGGAAAAATCGATTTTGAACAAGGACGTCTTCGCCTTTACCGTCTCCGTCACCGTCGCCGTTCTAGTACTGTGACGTGTGGTATGCTTAGTACAAAATGAAAAAACTACCTTTCTGCAGCACTGGTATTACACAATTTTTTCTGTTAGGGGTTTAAGTAAACCCCCCGACACTGTATGGACGACCAAACGGTTTAAATTTCTTTCTTCTAATTTAACAACAATTAATTGGCACTTTTACTTTAGCATTTGGAAATATTTTTAAACAAAATTCAAAAATCACACTGCCGTAGTCTAATTTTCTTGTACTGTCTCTATAAGCTTAGTGCCAAAGCTTAAGAGTTTGTATCCTTTAAAATTATTTCACTTAGAAATTCAATTTTCAATTTCTTGGCTATTGCTGGTTGTGTAAGAAGAAACCCGAGACGAGAGAACTTTACTTTAACCGACCTTCCCAGTTCGGTATCAGCGCTCGACTGAAAATTTTCAACGAGCTGCGAGTGGTTAAGCTTTTGCCGTTTCGGTTTCTTTCGTATAATTCTCGTATATGTTCCGTATACGCCGCGAGCGGTACAAATGGACTACGGTGAGGCAATATTGAAAGCGCGCATGGAAAGTTTTCAGATTACAACAGAAAAAAACAACAAAGATAATGCTGAGCAGAAAATGTTTAACTAAGGTGAGTGAGTACGCTCGCCGTGCACTACATACATACTCGTAGCTCCTAACGCCTCGCCATGCCACGCCAGTAACGTAACGTAACGAGCACGGTTCGCGTTGCTCGTTGCTCGGTGTTCGTAGCTCTTTTATCTATCGTCGGCAGCGTCTAAAAGCCGGAATCCGCGTTTCATTTGAATATACATCGCGCTCTACTCTCGCATGCTCAAAACTCGGCGAGGGAAAATGAAAATATTGTCTGTTTGGGGAGTGTACCAGAAGAAGAACCTCACGCTTTTAATTTGAATTTGTATCAATCAAAGACACAAATTAAAATGTGTGGCACTGTGGCAATTGAGTGAGTGCACACAGTGGCACAAAAACGCCGCTAAACTGAAACTGAAAAACTGAATAGAACTCCCCCAGTAACCACAAGAGAAAACCCTACCAATCTACACAATCCAAGAGGTCATTGTAGAAAAAATACATTATCTAGCATCAGGTTCACATTGTCTTCCCACAATGTCCTTTTCGTATTTGTTTCATTTCAGAATAATGAACAAAAATGGAATTCTTACCAAACAATGTTAACCTGAAAAAGGGTGTGACCGAGTGTTCAGAAAAGGTTTTATGTAATTATTGGCTGATGCTGGTAAAATCAGCTAGGATTTAATACCATGTTCAGATTGTATAATCTTATCTTAAACGGCATTATTATTGGAGAGAGTGAAAATACTTTAGAGAAATGTTGAACCGTTTCCGACTGCGCCAAAATTGTACAAGACGGAATGGAAAACTTTGAACTAATTCTTACTCAAAATTTTAAGCTTGAATTTAAACAGCGTGTAACAATTTTATTTTAGTTTAGTGCAGACCAAATTACCCACGCCTTAATTTAAAATTATAACCAGATTAACTGAATTGCTGTCTCAATACTGTATATATCTCTCTATTTGTCTACCTCCCTCTATCTATCTATCCCAATATATCTATATATCCCTGTCTATATATATGCCCCTCTCTATCTATATATCCATATCTATCTATAGAACTATTTATATATAGATCACTCTCTTATCTATATATTCCTCTCTATCTATTTATATATGCAGCCCTCTCTTATCTATATATCCTTCTCTATCTACATACCCATTTATATATAAGCATCCCTCTCTTATCTATATATCCCTTTTTTATCTATATATACCCTCTATATATATCCCTCCCTATATATTTATCCTTCTCTCTCTATCTTTTCGTGTCTCTCTTATAGTGCAGTTGATGGTTTACACACGCTAATAATTCGACGATATGTTGAAGCTCTTGATATGTGGGAACAGAGCTTTAGCACGCAGAAAGCGGAGTAACGTGCGGGAACTCCCTATGCTTTCTATGGTGTACAATATCAAACTTTCAAACAGGATTTTAAGCATAATTTAGGAAAAAATTTAAGTCTCTCTCGCTCACTCATCCCTTACCAGCAAATTTCTGAGAGAGAGACGACTACTTTTCGTCATTTTGAGACACTTCTGCAGCAAACATGCGCAGATACTGAAAGTCCGCTTGGAGAGGGTATGGCGCCGCATTAGGGGATGAAATGTGAAATGTATGTCAAACATATATGAAAAATACCAATTTTAAAGCAATTGCTTTACGAAAAAAAACGAAAAACCGATTACTTAAGGAATTTAAAAATGAGCACAGTAATACTTGGAAGAAAAAAATGCAATCCTCAACATCAACCAATTTACCACATAATTATTGCCGCTATAGTTCAAGGCATGACGTCACACTGCGTCAATAATGACGTCAATCATATAACAAAACAAAAATACGTATCTATATAAAATAAGTCAGATATATGCAGGCAGCCAACGGCAAACCGCCGCTTTCTTATTGCCACTCTATGCATTACGGCCCTGAACAGAACGTTGTACTGAAAAAGAGTTTGCTTCGAATAAAATGGAAAATGTGTGTCTCGTACTTACATATATACTCAAATGTGTATATATATCGACCTGCCCACCAACACCCCACTTCCCTAATGGAACACTCAAGTAAATTACTCATATGCGTGCGTGATTGAGCTGCTTTGTGTGATACGATTTTCATATTTGACATTGAAATAGATTTATCGTACAAATGTAGATATAATTTACCAAGCGCTCAAATTTCACGCAACTCAGAACTAAGAACTAACGAAACTTTATGTAACTGTTGGCGGCGAAAAATTCTTATGACAATAAAAAAAAACTACCGTACGAGCGCTGCTGAATGATTGTTCTACATGTGCCACTGATAAGTTACTTAGATGGCTTCAATGAAAACGACGAAATTATACGGTCCAAGCAATTTACAAAAAGGAACTGGAAAACAACCAAATTAAAAAAATTCAATTCGTTGTCTCTTTTTCAGGATTCTAGCACTCAACTCTCGCATCCTCGCGCCGTAGTGCACATGTGTTACGTAATGCAATTTGGCAGCCAAGTAGCAGAAACCGAAAAACCAATCTAGCATAAGAGCAGAAAATGGAAATGTGTTCGTATGCTTACATGTAAGGACATGGCAAAGTTTTACAAAATTGTGCCACTAACCTAAACTGCCAATGTGCAGAGCTGTTGGATATATTGCAAATGTTTGTCATTGCAAGCAGCAACCAACAAAAAGCCTGGTACGGTTCAATTGCCAAAATTGTATCAACGTCAATTTCTATATTTAAACGGGGGTTTAAAGTTAAGACCAAAAAGAAATTCTGCAAAAATAGTTGAGTGGGCATTAACGACAATTAATCAAATTTTGTAATTGACTTATAACCAAGTAATCTGCGTAGACAATACGCACTACATTTGTGTTACAAAACTATATATAAATATATACGATAAAAATATTCTTTAACGAACTAACTATGTGAATATGTAGGAAAGGTTATAATTAAGTACAGAAGCAACACTAAAAAAGTATTAGGAATACTGGAATAATTGTCACTCATACGCACACGATACTCACATGCTCCAAAGGTATCCTCACTAGTTATCAAGAAGATTTAAAATATTAGAATTTTTTAAATAAAACAACCACTTAGCGTGCCAATTGTCAAACTAATGATTTGAATTCTCAAAGAAAGATACCAGTAGTCTGGATTTCTATAAGGATGAGTCACTATAGTCGATTGATTAATCAGTCGATTGTGTGGAATCCACTCTCTCTATAAATGCCATAATTTTATTAAATATTTTACAATAAATTATTTAAAAATAGTTACATAAATTTTTTTTAAATAAACACATACAAATAAGGATAGAATTCTTCCACAAATTCTGTGTCTATAAATTCTTGAACCACAATTAATATGCATTGAAAACACAAATCAATACAAACTCGACGCATACATACTTCCACGAGTAAGTTCACTTATAGCCAGGCGCTATGCCACTGGGAGGGTAAAAATAACTGCTTATGATAAAATTAAACAATTATTGTACAATTATTCCCTAAATGATATTTAGTATTAAAAGATAAGGAAAGTAACTATTATTAGTGTTTTATTCAGATATAGCGGCTTCCAGTTACAACATAGTATTTTGTCTTCACCAACCAGAAAGGATTCTAAAACTGACGAACAATTATTGAACCGTATTTATACGAAGCTTCGAATGGACAACTAACAACGCAAGTATGCGAGTGCGATGTTTCGTAATTTTTATTATGTATTGTTATGAGACCTGTCTCACCCAGTTATGCAATTCTTAAAAAGTTTTACTTTGTTTACATCACAAGGATTAAAGACACTGACAACATTTCTAGATATTCGACAAGTTCCGCAAAATTTATCGCTCCAAGCTTGCGTTAGAATGTAAATTACAAGTGCCCAAACACACATTGCAACCAGAATATTTGTAGTAATAAGCAGCAGAGAAGTTGATGAATTCCTACATTTCTTAGATAATCCATTTCGTGGAATACTATAGTCAGTCGTAATGATGCGAAGCCAATTCCACAAGTATATAATATGGCGCGCTTCTTATCTACCTATACTAATAATCACATCAACAAAATGTCAACGTGAATTAACATTTACAGCAATCAGCAGTAGGTACTTTGACAATAATGGGTATAAAAAATAATAAAAGTAACTTTGTTGTAGCACAGGCGTTAATAACAGCTGCTAATTATAGAGAATAATTTTCAATAATCAAACTCTACTTACACGCTTAGAAAATTATAATTTAAAATAGCTTGGAACAAAAAAATACAAATAAATGCTCTATTATAGCTAAGTTCGATTGTCAAACATCGATAGTCGCTCGAAAACAAAACAACGAAGTTTCTAAGTTTATGTTTGCTAGTTTCTAAGTTTATGTTGTTTATCTGGCAGCACTGTCAGTCAATTGTTCCCTCAAAATAAAAGCAAAGAGCATACGAGTACATACATATATAGAGCTCGCATCACGAACAAAGTTATTGTTTGCAAAAATTTTGATCGAGGGGTTTTCTAGTAAACCCCTCGAACAAAAATACACGCATTGCATATCACTTACCTTTACAGCTCACCGATTTTTGTGAAATCGCCTTCACATCCATTTCCCAAAATTTCGAGTGATTCCAATCTCTATGTTTCTATACTATTTCATAAAAGTATTGTTCTTCACACTACTCTGAATTAAATTGGTAGGAAGTTTGAGTCGCTAAGTCAGTACGAAATAACGACGTAAAATGTCAATATAAGTGACACTTAGCGAGTTGGTGGAGTTGGCTGGGGCTGGAGAATTAAACGCGGCATACATAGAAGAGTTCAACACAATTCTAATAAAAATGGCATCTCTATTATAAGAAAAATCTATTATAAGGACTTAATTTAATATATAAAATATATATATATATATATATATATATATATATTTATTTATTTATATATATATATATATATATATATATATATATATATAAATAAATAAATATATATATATATATATATACATATATATATATATAAATAAATATATATAAATATATATATATATATATATATATATATATATATAGATATATAGATATATATATATAGATATATATTTATATATATATATATATATATATATATATATATATATATATATATATATATGTATATATATACAATTGTTCAATGATGTCTGAAGCCTCAAAGGCACCTGGAAGAGCCAATTTGTAAGATTTAGAATTTAACAATGAACTTTTTCAGAAGTCATCGAATATTTTCATGTAGCAAATACGAAGCGGCACGATTAGTCGTAAGGGACCTACCCATATCTACGATGTAATCTGTACGTGTGTGAAAAATAGACAAGAGCGGAGTATACAGATTCCACAGAATTGTCCTGCGCATTTGCCATGGCTATACCCGAATTTTGTCTATCAAATATTCCTTCTTATATCAATGTAGGAGAAAAAGACCCTAATTAGCAGCTTGCGTGCAAGTGTCAAACTAACTTGGAAAAGCCACAAAGAGGGTAGCTCCAGGCATTTCTAACTCTTCAAAGTTAAAAGTGTTTGTTAATTAAATTTGTTTCAGCTAACAGCGGAAAAACGTTTGCTAGACAAAACACAACTACCCAAGAGAAATCTTTGGGAACAAATAAAAATATATTAAAATAAAGCGTGCGTAAGTATTCAAGCGAGTTTGAAAAATCAATAACAACGCGCACGAGAACTTCAGACAAAACGTAAGCAGCAACATTGAACTTTTTTTATATTTTCGTTTTTGAGTATTGTTAAAAATGTAAAAATGAAAATTTAAATAAACGCAACCCCAGGCACCACATATCAAAAAGTGTGAAATAAACTTAAAACCCATTTATCCAAGTACACATCTTTTAGATGGGAGTAGCATAGGTACACCCTACACGAATGTGATAATGATAACGATTGTGCCTGTGATATTTAAGACGAATGTGCGAAAAGTTCGCATGCACACAACTACAGTTTCCATGAAAAGGAGTAAAATGTATCAAGTTAATTAACAAAATCCACGACAGAGCTAGCAAACTCGTTTGTACCAACCAAGTCCAGCCTTGACCGCTTCGACTTGTTAGGAACAATATTGGCTCTAATCGTACCACTTCATTGAAAAGGATTAAAACTATAAGTAATATGAATAGTTTTCCTAGTATCTCCGAATTGCAGCTACTTGAAGACGACAAGCAAAAACCGAATATGCCAGAAAATACAGGCTAGTAGGTCAAGTCAGTGTACTTTTCATAAATCAATTGACTTATTGTTTTCTCATTACAAAGGATACTTCAATCATGGCTACCTGGCACATATCGAGGATTATTTCAATATTTTCTAGCTCATCTACTTCCCATGTGTGTGCTGCTCTGTGCAGATTTATCTAATTATGTATATTTATTTAAAATCTGCAAATGTTCATGACCATGGACAGCACATTGAGTTAACTACACATGTACGGGTACACATAATAACAGCGAGGTACATTATGAACTGAATGTATTAGTGGAGGAATTGCAGTGACACAAGTGAAAACACACACAACAAACAAAGGCAGACATCGACGGAACAGCGTTGGTCTTGAGCACTGATTAAAAAACAGAAGCAACATATTTTGGAGGCAATCACAGCCAACAACATCACAGGCAGGCAGGCACACTGTCGGTTAGCCAGTCATATTTTATCATCAACTTAAACTGTATCAGAATCATTAAATGGAATCATCATCAACATCAGCAGTAGTCGCCGCCGCAGAAACGCTGCTTCTAGAATAATTTTCAGCGAGAATGTTTGCAATGTAGGTGTATGAGCAGGATGAATACTTAGTATAGACGAGTGAGTAGCTGGCAACTAACTCAGTGATTCTTTTTGCTTGCTTAGATGTGACAATAGATTTACTTGCTTAATTCGTAAAACGAGCAGCGAAATCCTCAACTTTAGTTAGGCTTAGTACACAACGAAAGAAAAGGAAAAAAGTTCAAGAATGAAATGAACTGCCCGGAAAGAACCAATTGTAGTGCGTTTAATTTACGAACTAACGTAGGTCGTGTGTCTCTGTCATTGTGGAGAGATAGAAAAATTAGCGACTTTCAGCGTAATAAATTTTAATCATTTGGATTTAAGACGGCAAAAAATTTTAAGATTTTAAATTACAATAAATATAAACTATATGGGAATTATAAAACATTGAACGAGTGTGTAAGCGTGCTATGTGTGTAGGTCATTCAATGAAATTTTTGCAATGCCTCCTCATTTAACATAAAAATCAAAAATTCCATAGGACTTCGAGAGAAGGACAAATAGGAAAGCAAAAACAACTAATATAAAGTAGCAATTTCATTTCACTTGATCAAAAACATCTTTCTCTTGAATAGTCTATTGGAAGACTATTGGAAGACTATAAGCAATAGGAAATTTATGCGGAAAAAACACCACAAAAAAACAAGTTTCATATTGGTTCATCAAAATTTATCGTTCTTAAAAAGTTAAAGGAGCTATCACGATACTCTTATTATATACACAGTTCGTGTTAAGTACATTTTAAATATTCATCTCGAATAATAATCGCACTGCCAAACTAACAAAAAGCGTTAAAAACAACGTTCAGATAAAAGATTTGAAATGGCGTCATAGGAACCAACGGCTAGATCAGTATTCGACTAGCCAAAACACCATCAATATAGCAAAATGTTAATATTTTTTAAAAACCTATAAAAACTGCGGTTGATTTCGGAACCTA
Source organism: Clusia tigrina (assembly GCA_920105625.2). Taxonomy (NCBI): domain Eukaryota; kingdom Metazoa; phylum Arthropoda; class Insecta; order Diptera; family Clusiidae; genus Clusia; species Clusia tigrina. Next base: position 183,347,486 of record OV050031.1, read on the forward strand.
ACTTAGGATAATGAAACTCTGCTTAGCTCATTTTCATATTATAATACTCGTAATCTGTGCCCGTATAAATTCCCATTACATATTATAAACTGCATATGAATATGTAGATTGAATTATCGAAGTACCAGATCCCTGAGAGAACGATTCCTTATATGCAATGGCACTGCAATATATCTTACAGGGGAGATTTCAGACAACTTCTTTAGCCAGATAATTGGAGATAGTTTAACCGATCGCGAGTTCCATTACTCCTTGGCGGTATTAATTAATATTAATATTTATTTCTATTTTACGGACTATTAATAGTTCTTTTTATCTCTATTTTCTCTTAACCCTGATGCCTTTAGTCCAGTTCGCATTTTGGAAAACCCTTCAATGCATAATTAAGTATGATGTAAAGCATTCATAAAAGTAATAATAATAATTAGTGATTGATTATAAAAGTTTAAAGGTAAATCTTCTTCGCGACGAGACTAAAATGTCTTATTCTAAGCTATCAGATTAATGTGATAATCTTCTCAGCGGTGCCAATATCGCTTTAATCTGTCAATGCACACATAATTTAAGCATATTTAAATATATATTCAATGTGAATTAAAGAGTCGAAGTAGATTCTTTTTTATAACTGGCATAAATTAAAGGATAAGGAAAGTATTTATTCGTCAGTGACTCGCCGAAATCAAACAATAAAAAATTAAATATTCGATTTGTTACTTTATAGCCAGCAATAATGCCCACGACCACTGATAACAGAACCCCAACTACACACAATATCGAGAGTCTTATGACGCTGTGCAGAGTAACTGTATGCAGCTTTTTAGTACTTTTATAATTGAAAATACTGCCCACATTTAAATCTTCTTTCATTTCATTACACAATTGGGCACGCACACTTTACGACTGATTCTGTCTACGACAGTCCAGATACGCTCAGTGCTTAGTAAGAGTTTAATTTTTGAAATTAATTAGCTAAATATTTGCTAGACACAAACACAGAGAGAACATGAGAGAGGGAGAGAGAAGCATCTAGACAGATTAGCGACAATGATGCCTGTGCTACTGGATGCATGGACATGAACTTCACATCACTTCACTGCCGACTGTGTCATCATTGTAATTCGTGCGGACATGCAGGAAGCTCAGGAAGCTTCTAATTTGTAGAATGATTGAATACGAAACTTGGCACATGAATAATGAGTAATTTGCTTGTGTGTGCATGACAAAATTTCCCGAATGCCTTGCTAAAAATTACCATATGTACATCATTAAAAATTAATTGTTAATTAATTAACAAATTCTTAGTTTCACAAACTTCCTTAAAAAAAGTATGTCTAATAAGTATACTGAGAATTAAGGACTAACAGCGATTAAAATTATTTCCAAAACACTGATGGTTTACATTGGACGATGTGTGTAGGTAGGTAAGTAAAATGGTTGGCGACCTCAGGTGCCTCATTTAGCAATAGTGCCGTTTTGTTGCCATGTCCTCGCGAGCCTAAAAAATGGTAATATATTTACAACATTTACAACCAGCCGGAGTTGTTAACAAATTTGCATTGGTCTGAAAGTTATAAACTAGACTCTCTAGAAAAGGACTTCCGATATATTTGAGTCTCAAACAAGCAAGGCCTGGGCACTTACAAAGAAAGTGTACGACTGTTTTTTTTCTCCTGTGGGTCTTTACAGCTCCTGCAATGAGCAATGAACGTGATGCCCATTTTTTCAGCGTGTGTGCATTTTTTTTTAATTGGAAAATATTCCCGCACCCACCCCAGATTCCATCTTGGAACCATCGGTGAAAGTTGGCGTACCCCCTTTAAGAGCACCTTTCCCTTCTTCCAGTCATTCCTACTTGGTAGAACTGTATTTATACAGCTCGTAAAACCTAGACTGCGAACGAAGAAGACGGTTCTCGAGGATACCATATTTGGTGGCAGCTGTTTCAAAATGCTACTAAGACCATACAGGGCATCCCTGCAGTTACCGGATTCCCTGAGACTTAGTGCACTTTGTGCGGAAACACAATAAGTATGAAGATCAATAGGGAATCGTGGCTAAAGCAACCCCGGGACAGGTGCGACAGGCTCCTGTAATACCAATGCACGCGGTGCACTGGATTCTGTGTAATTTCGTGAGATTAAAGCCCTTCCTGAGAGCTTCCCACCATACCAAGAAAGCCCCACGATATTCATTCCTAACGTAATTTAAATGCTGACGAATTATACTGGCTACGGGAGTCATTATTTTCTAGCGGCACTCCTCAAACAGATGAAAAGCCCAGTGTCAACGAATATACTTTTTGAATTTAATGCCATACAATTTATGGTCCTATCAATATTTTAAAACATATCCTGCAGATGAATATTTGAATAAATTTATAAAATTGCATATTTTTTATTATCATCCAAAACATTGTAGTTTCCTCACAATTTTTGCAATGGATAAATTTGTTGCTTATCCCTACAGAGATTTATTATAATTCTAAATGATACAGGGTGGCTGATGAAAGCCGCTACCAAAAAAAAATGTAATAACTTTTTTTCTATTTAATGAATCTGGTTTTTTTTTTTATTTTGCAGATTGATTGTTAGATTTATCAAAAATGGATAACTGGGACACTGAAACAAGAATTTGGCTTGTCCGCCGCTATCACGCACTGGAGTCCGTAGTTGCGGTTCAAAGGGAGTATAGGCGCACGTTTGGCGGCAATCCACCGAGCAGATGGACCATAATGAGACTTGTAAACAATTTTGCCGAGCATGGGACAGTCAACAGAAGACCTTACCATCGAAACCCTTCAGTTCGGACGGAGGAAACAATCGCTGCAGTAGCTGCTGCCATACAAAATAATCCAAGAGTTTCGACAAGAAGCTTATCTGCTCAAATGGGTATAAGCAGACAGTCATTGCAGTCAATTATGCATAAAGATTTGGACTTATTCCCATATAAAATTCAAATGGCCAACAAATTGAACGCAGCAGAATTCCCGATTCGCTTGGAATTTTGCCAGAAGATGCTTCAAATGGTGGAAGAGGACGGAAACATGATCAACTGTCTTTTTATGTCTGACGAGGCCCATTTCGATTTAAACGGCAACATAAATAAACAAAATTGTCGAATATGGAGTGCTTCCAACCCACAGATACTCCATGAGACGGAATTACATCCACTTCGTGTTACAGTGTGGTGTGCAGTTTCATCACGCTGCATTGTCGGGCCCTACTTCTTCGAAGAAAACGGTCACACCGTTACGGTTACTGGATACCGTTACTTGGCCATGTTGAGAGACTTTTTCTATCCAGAATTACGCCGAATGAGAATTGCTTTCAACTCAGTGTGGTTTCAGCAAGATGGTGCAACTCCTCACATAGCCCGGCCTGTTATGACAGAATTGCGACGAAAATTTCCCAATAAGCTGATATCCAGAAACTCCACATTCCGTTGGCCCCCCAGGTCGCCGGACCTTACTGCACCTGACTTTTTCTTGTGGGGTTATTGCAAACAGGAAGTCTATAAAGCAAAATCAACAAATTTGAACGAACTAAAGCAATCCATTCGAGAAACAATTGCGGCTATTCCTGTCTCAACTCTCCAAGCAGTAATGAATAACTTTTTGATAAGATGCCGCACATGCATCAACGAGCAGGGGGGCATTTAAATTCCATTATTTTTAAAACTAATTAAGCTATATTTAATAAAATTGAATGAGCTTTAACATTAATAAAAGAAAAATGAATTCCATACACTGAAAAAAAAGTTATTTGAGTTTCTTAATGTAGCAATATTCATCAGCCACCCTGTATGAAAAAATATGACATTAGTAATCATTGACAAGATTAACAGAAACAAAGACAGTCATACCTACTATGGAATCCTTCGGATGGTGAGGAAGTGAAGAATAAATAAGAAAATAATAATAAAAGGACTAAAATAGAGTTTATTTTATATAAGCATAATTATAAGCAATATTTATATAAGCAGAATTAAATTGATATAAGTTGATTGAGTATATATCAATTATTTTTCATATCTCTCTTATTTTCATTCTACATATTTTCCATTATCATACTCACCATAATCCATTTCCTATACAACTTTCCCCTACACAACTAATACTTTCAAAATAGGCAATATAATTCTGTATCTACGTATTTAATGAACAATATACGAAAGTAGCTGCCCGGCAATAAATATGCGTCTATAAAGTTACCTGTTAAAACCCCACACAACTTACACTGAACACGTGAACTCGTCTATAATAAAAAATATAAATACTTGACTATTCGATGCGCAGCACAACGCAATACTAACAACCTGATCTTCTAGACTATTTATTGTTAACATACTTAAGCGGCTGGCTAGGCTACTTGTGAAAACGTGTAAAATACTTTTGCATAAATTATTTAAAAATTAACAGGCGTAAATACAAATCAACTACGTTTGCGGGGGTAGGTACCTCAATTCGAGCTTCAATGCTGATAAGCATGAAAAAATAGCTTAAGCGTAAACGACCGCCGGCCGTCAGGTTTGATAAAGAGTTTTGTAAAACGCAATTGAATTTTTGTAATTATTTCTTTTTCAGTGCGTTAGTCGTCATTGCATTCTTTTTACTTAAGGATTGCCCCCGATGCCCATGGATCGCTCTTATAACTCTAGTGTAGGGAGTATCTCTCGCGAAATACACATCTTGCGTACAATCGCAAGCTATTCCAGGAGTTGTCATCCTACCAACCCAATGGTGGCTCTGATACCAAGAATTGTTATTATGGTCAACCAAATTGTGACTTATATCATAGCTTGAAACTTAACCTGCCATTTTTAAAGATAGATATCAATTAGACAGAAAGCAGACATTTCTATATAATGTATATGTATTAAATACATAATACATACATAGATTTATAGATAGCTAAACTGGATATGCCGTAAACACGAGTTTAGCTGATATAAAAAGTGTGCTAATCTTGAGGTAAACAATGTTAAAAAAATATTGATGACGTCTCTGTTTTAGCTGTTTTTCCTATGCAAAATTTAGTAGGGGTGATTTCTGGCAGCGAAAAGGTAAGTTAAAATGTTTCCTTAAAATATGATATAAAAGATAATATCAAATGTTTTACTCTTTGCAAACAACTACGAAATTGCGTTCTATCTGTATGACTGCGCTAGGGGATGTGTGTATGTTTTTGTGGGTGTGGGTGTGTATGAGTGTGGGTGCAGTTGTAGTTGTAGTTATTGTCGTCATACGGCATTAAATTAAAATTGAATTAAATAAAAAATTTATTGTCATGATTTAAAAAGATACATTGAAGCCACAAATACAACGAAATATGGACATGGACATGAATACGGACCCAGTTGGAAATCATAACAAGTCTAACAAGAGTTACACAAAGGTTCCTCGGTTCACATATTGGATGGTATGTCAACCGATGTATCTACTTATAAAAATGCACTGCAGGGATTGAACCCCCGAAAAATATAAACTGCGCATATATCGGACAAAATATAGAGATATTCCACGATAGTGGAATTACTTGTACGAGGTAATTTAGAATTACTCCACTTATAGCTACCTCAATAATTCTATTTTAAGTCCTCGCAGGTGTCAAATTGAGGAGTTAATTTTAAACAAAGGACACATTGACACACATGCAAATTGTTGCAAAACCTTTCTGGCTTTTTTTTGGCAACACACAGATCAAATATGTCTCCATATTTACATCACTTGGTAGAGTAACTAGGGAAGCAGAATGTAAGAGAAACAGACGTTTATCATTCTATGAGATGCAATTATTTTCTATACTTTTCCTAGATCCTTGAAAAATATACATATTTCAGGAAGATTCAGAGGTTGTTATTATAAACAGAATAGAAATCCCAAAAACAAAAAAGGGGTTTTCTCCAGGAGTATCTTAAATAAAATGGAAGTAGTCTCATGTTCATTTGTTATGCTATGAAGAGTCCAAATGATTAATTTAATAGTGGGTTGTCGTCCGACTCAAAGTATTAATTTACACATGAAATAAATTGAACTAATTTAGGACGATTGTGGAACTCCTTTCGGAGAGGTTTCACAGAATTTAGGATGTCGAAAACATTTCTTAAATGTTATCAATAGTTTTTTCTGAATCTAAGTATAAAATAAAGACAATTTTAGGCATATTCTCGGAATCTTTCATTTCGGATTTTAATCAAATTCTAAAATGTTCTTATTGTACGTATGTTGGAAACTATCCAGAATCACAATCAGAATCAGAAAATTATCCTACTTAGCTCATCACCTACAAATAAAATAGCTTAAGTGAGTATCTTTGGCTCCTTTAAGAAAGTTTTAAAAAAATTAGGTTTCTTATACGCTTTTATACACTGGGAACACTAAATCCTCGACCCCATTTCCTACTGGGTACAGGGACGTGGTCGATTTAGATGTCGACGACACATCCCGCTGTGAGCCACTTGGCAAGCACTGCGGAGAAATGCGCATGTATGAGTGCATAATTTTCCAATTGTGTGAAATTTGTAACACATTTCAATGAAGATGAAATGATGCTACTGCTATTCTTATGGTGGTTGTTATACATATGCTAACAACAAAGGCATAGCCATAAAAAACAAGTCAGATACAATTGGACACATGCATTACAAATGAAGGCAAGTGTACGCGAGTGTCTTGAAGCTTTGCATCTTTGCACTTACCTACACTGCGACCTACAATACGGCTGGCAGGCAGGCGGGCGGGCAAGCGGGCAAGGCGCTCATCTGGCCTGGCATATACCGGGTATAAGACGATAAAGCCACAAAGTGTCACTTTGTGGAATTGGAGTGTCTGCTGGAGATGCGTACTTGTAAATGCATCACTAACTTCAGCTCTGCGACCTGCGACTGGTATTTTGCACGCTTTTAAATCATAGTGGAATTTTTTAAATTTCGGAATTTCAACCCAAGACACTGTCCTCACTCACACAGCGGCACTGATCATGGATAATACCAAATGATTACAATGCACACTAATGATGACAATGAATAGTGTTTAAATTTTTTGCTTTATTGCACTCTACAAACCACTGAGGCTGCCTGACTGACTGACTGAATGAATGACTCACTGACTGACTGACTGACTGACTGACTGCCTGCCTGCTAGCCAATTGATTTGAAGCAAGGTCGGTTTGAATGTTTTTTTTTCAACGAACTTGTCGGAACAGCACACAGAGATTTGCACGGCTCTTGGGTATGCAATGACAAAGGAAGTCATCATATGCACTGCACCAGTTGAGTGCTGGTGACCGGTCGCACTCGGCATGAATGAGCGTGTACGCTAATCAACGACCGAGTCGCCGGGCGCAAATGTTTGCGAAGCCGTCGTGCAAATGAAAATGCACCCAGCAACGCCATTGTGTAACTTTTTTGCTACTGTTTTACTATTTTAATTTAATAGATTTTATCTGTGATCGATTGAGTGCGCAGAGTGAGCAGTTAATTGCATCAGCGATGTATCACAAATTACCTGTATCAGGCTGAGAACAGAGCTTTAGAGGCAATTGGCGTTGTTCTATGTGGGAACTTCGATCTTGCTTAGGCAATTATCATCTCAGCTTCCGTTTTTAACGAATACTATATTAGTAAGTTATATGTACAAGAGTTTTGTACGAGATTGGGACTATTGTTGTTTCTTAATCTATTTTGCTTATTGAAGATATTCTGAAAACGTGCAACATTAAAAAATTCTAGTTACATAACGGAGATATTCAAATCGTCGCTGAAGAAAATGCGAGGAAAATCAAGTCACTCTATTCTATTTTTATAAACTAAATCCTGCTTATGTTTTTTACATGGAAATTTCTCTATTCCTGCAGATACCGGAAACCACGATTGATATCCTCGATATTTTTAAGAAAATATTAAACTACTCATTCGAACAGATTTGAAATTTTGCACAAAAAATACAGAGAATATGAAGATATTTTTATAGGTTTTGTTCCTTGATTGAGATTAATCAGCGAATTTTCGTAAAGATTCAAGTTCCAATTATTGGCCATAATTAAACTAAAGAAAAATAATACAAAGTGAATTTTCATCTTTCGCTTGCTGATCTAAATATCAAAAATGCAACAAAACGAAGCTAAATGCTTCATTTTGTCATGCTGTATACTCAGATGATCAGTGGTGTCCAAGGTTTATATAACATTCTTCCACACGTTTACTCTGTACTCATCCTTAGGGTACACAGGCAGAACGGTAGCAAATAATAATGTCATGGCGAATATGATAAGAGCTGACTGCCAACTGTTGGTGTTTGATTTATGTATGTAAATACAAATAATACGATAAAGAAATGATGTACATGCCTGTAACTGTGGACCGTGTATAGGTTTATAATTATTCGCGTATGTACATTTAGCATACCAAAATAGAAAGCGTCTGACTGAAAATAGATAAGAATCTGCGCTTTTCAGGTACCTGAAATCGCTGCAAACATGATATACAAAATTAAATTCAACTGAAATAGGTCCTGCTGCCAAATCATAAATAAGTGACGTCGACAACAACAATTCTGATACTTAAGCTGAATGACTAGGCAAACAGGCATTAGTGGTTAAACGTGGCGGCTGCACATACACAAGTGGGAGGATTGCACACTCCCACTTTAAGATTACCCTACCTACAGCATTATTAGCCCGCGTTTATATTAGGAGGGTTACTAAATTTGCAGCACTGCAATAGAGGTGCAACCAATATTCCTACATATATCTTTACCCGACAGTAGGCAATCCATGCACAAGCCATCAGAATCTTGGCTTTACACTATATTACTAAATAAGTCTATTAATCACAACTCGTGAAGTTAAGAGAGAACGCCTAAGGTTTATTGTATTCCGTTGGAAATTTCAAAATAGGGGACTTGATGTCGCAGAAGATTCCTAATCGGAAGCAGATCTTACAATGAGCAACAAAAAATTTCTCTTTTTGTGCGATTGCTTTGTATAAACATAGAAATACTCTCAAATTACACAGGGACTTGAATATCGCCAAGATTCCTAACTGAAAGCAGATCTTTTCAAGGAGCAAACAAAAAATCCACAAATAATGCAATTTTTTGCAGTTCTCACACACTTTTAAATTGTATATTGCGTTAAATCATTTTACTTGTATATAACTTTCTCGAAGTTGGTAAGTTTCTGATTAATGACTTTTAATATGTTATCATAATTATTTAAATGGACTGGCTCCAGTCCATTCTCTTTCCTATTGTTTAGTTTGCTGAGTAAACAACAATTTTGTTAGATGATTGACATAACATAGCCTTACTGTGATTTATCTAAATAGAAATTTTGATTCAAGCATTCCTTTAGTAAGTTTATTTTCCTATTCTCCTATAAGACTGAGGAATTCAAAGAATGCAAAATCCACACACTTAAATAGTCGATCCATGTCTTTACGTTTTTTGACAGTAGAGATATCGCTCCCTGGAATCAAATCGCCACACATAATATTTACACGATGGATTTATTTTTCTATAAACTGTTATATTGCTATATAGTTGTTCATACAAAGCAAGCAAAAGAAATACAAAATCTGGACACTCATACAATGAATGACAAAATGGAAAAGAGAGCAAAGAGACCAACAGAAAATGCAGCAAATGTCGGCAGTGTAGCATCAACCTAACAAAAACGTCATCAATAATAGCAATCTGTACACTAGACAGGCTTACAAAATTGCGTCATCACTGTAACGCATCCACAAATGTAATGCGCGCTTTTCGACTACAAACTGGATGCTGTTACCAGCTGAATCTGATAGCAGACCACATGCAGCTAAAGCCGCAACAAAGCCTTCTTTGGAAGTGTTACCTGCACGAACTAGTTTGCGTTAGTATTGACTGGAAACAACCAGTGACACATTGATGCATACAAATGCATATATAAAAACGCTTGATACATTCAAAACTAGATAATTTTTTTAACCAGAAATCAAAAGTGATAATAATAATGAGCAGAATCAAAGCCAGGAAGCTGGTAAAACACGAGAACGCTAAGTGCACCAAGAGTAATTGATAAAACTGAGACTGGCAAAACAAGAGAGTAGTCAAGTCAGACCGGCAACAGCTGTGCGGCTGTTGGACTACAGTGCTCATATGAACATCAGAACAGACCTCTAGACACTTGCCGCATTTTATTTTAATTTTTTTCGTATTTGAGGTAAGAAGTATTTACAATTTATTTCTAATGGGCGTTGGAATGCAAAAATTATTTGCATCGATTACGAAACCGAGAGGAAGCAATTTAGTGCAACTATGGAAAACCAGCTGTCAAATTCAGTTCCTAACAAAATAACATTACGATCGGGAGAGAGAGAGAGAGAGAGAGAGAGAGATGAAACGTTGCAAGTGTCACCAAATACTCTCTATACTTTATAGAGAGTATTTGGTGTCACGAGGTCGGATGTACTAACATAATTGGATGAGCGAAATTAAGTCAGTATGTTCAGCTGCACACTAGTACCTCACTTCCAAAAGGTCCCCCAATTAAAGAACTGAAGATAAAGGAAAATATATACATATAAAGAAGTAATGCATATTATTTTCAAGTAATCATAGCTGCTCGGGAATTCTGCTGGAATGCACCAAATTCTGCTGAGTAATCGTGCATTAATGAATTCACACATATACATGGTGTATTCAAGACTAAATAGGACTTTTTCAAAATAAGGACAAGAACCGTTCTTTGGCAAACGCGATTTATTTTACCCAAAATAGATCCCTTCCAACGCATTACAGCAATTTGCACCGTCTAATAAATCCCATAAGTCACCATGTAAAATAAATGTTTTAGATCGTCTGCCAGGAAGTACTCCACAATGTCGGTATACGCCTTTTTGAATGTCATCTACGCCCACAAAACCCTTTCCTTTCATCTGCAAATGCATTTTTCCGAAAAGGTAAAAGTCGCACCGTGCCGAATCAAGCGATTACGGAAGTAATTGACAGTTCAAATGCTGTTTTTAGTCTAAAAATCAGATCGATGAGATTGTGCATTATCATGCAACAAACGCCAACTTCCTTCTGCGCGATATTCCGGCTAAATGCAACGAATACGATGCACCAAACGCTTCAAAACGCCAGTGAGAGTTGTGCATCAACTGGTTGGACCGGTGGAACGAATTATTTGTGGATAATGCCCTTAGGATCGTAAAAGCAAATCAACATTGTCTTCACTTTTGACTTTTTTGGTTTTGCCTCATCTGAAGCCCTCCTCCGTTTCTGGATCACATTGAAAACATCTCGCTTCCTCACCAGTCACAATGTTTTAACGGAAGTTGTTGTTTTTTTTTTGCCTCCTTGATGATGTCCTTTAAATGTTGAATTCTGACCAATTTTTGGTTAATATTAGCTCTTTGTTCGATGCTCATTTTCGTACCGATGATACAAACATATTGTCATTTCTATTACTCCAAATGTCAGGAGGGATTTACCAGTCAGTGAGGTATCTACCTTTGTGACGCCTGACAATAGATGACCTCACTACATATATCTATTTTTTAAAAGTCATGTTTAGCTCAGAATACAACTTGTATTTTACCTAACTCCACTGGTAGGAACATACCGTACATTAATTGTCCCTTGGTTCATATAACGAGTCTCCTATTGCTTCAGATATCTCCTTATTATTTGTGGCAGCATTTCTTCTTGGTATTTAGTTTCACTACCAATGAGCTCAAAAGTAAAAATAAGGATAACGAAACAGATATTTAATTATTATTATTAATAACACTCTTATTGTCAGCAGGATGGCTATGAACTTTTGTACTGGCCTAATATACTATGTACACCCATGCGATGTAAGTACATTGGGATACCCGCATTCGTATATATATTTTATAAAAATAGTCGTGGAATTCTCAAAAGCTGCTTCGAACCCGTTCAATCAATATTAATACACACTTGGCAATTTGCTAATAAATTAACAGATTGGACCTGGCTATTAGCACCTGGAGTTGTGTATGCATAACAAACTGAAATAAAGCAGTCGCAACCGCACACTAAACGCAATTTCTGTGTATCTGTGTGTGGAAGTATCTCTGAGATTGTCGGTGCTGCAGTTGCTGCTCAAACAATGTCTTTAATTTTACACACAAAAAATAATACATACAAATATTGAGAGTACGCAATTTCACTGGAATTCTGTGCATGATTAATTTAAGTTGTTCTTTATAAATAAAATAAAATAAAATAAAAGCATGTGAGCTTTTGCAAACAAATGAATCAGTCTTAATGAAGTAGTAAACAAAACAAAAAGCGAAGCATGTGCGAGCGTAGATATGCGTAAGAGTAATATTAGTCAAAGCGCTGAAGTAGCAATTTATAAATAAAACATTAGAATTCGTTGAAAGCGCTCCGCTCTGGAGGACAAGGTTATCAGTTGTCACTTGATACTTTGTACGTAAACATATTTGAGAATATAGATTGAACCTGGATGTAGACGACGACGATCAGTTTGGCGTCCATTCAGCGGAATTGAGTTGCATATATAAGTGTCACAAAGCCTCCAGCGCATCCGGACACCCGCATGGGCAGCAACGACAATCTTTTTGCCAAATTCACTAGCACCTTCAATAATGGGAGAGTTTAGTTCAATTGAGTGAAGCAGAGAGAAGTGTACTTCAGCAGTGTCTGAGCTGTGGTGCACCTGGTTGGCAACCAACAGCGATCACGTAAATTATGCATAAGTACATAAAAAAGCACGCAGTCAGCTCCATAACGACGTACACGAGCAGGAAAGATCGCTTACTTTGTAGATAACAATGTGTAAAATGAGTAATTCGTGTCATTTGGCGAAGCTTTTTAATTATTACGGGTATTATTTTATCGTTTCCATAAAGACGCCAATAAATAAAAAAGTTTAATATTTTTTACACCACACTTTCAAAGTGGCTTCTAATGAAAACCATCATGATATATACAGCGGCCAAAAAAAGTATTCGACATGCACATGCAATTTTTCTCTAATAAATGGGAAACTATATACAATAACAAAGCAATGATTGACAATTTTAAACAAAGGAACATTCTGCGTTTACTGTTGTAATAGTTATTGATATAAACAACAGTAAAGATATGAAAACGTAACTACTATTAATTAAACACAGTTTGAAGAAAAGCAAAAAAAGAATTCGACATATTATGAAAAAATTAAAAAATTGGAGAAACACAGATTAATATCGAGTTGGTTTCCCTTTCCGACGAATAACTTCCCTCCCGTAAGGGCCGCGGCATCGATTTTACCAAATTAATGGGTGTGTCCGTATCAATTTTGACCGACTCTTCCTGTAGAACTTCCTCCGTGTGTTTTGTATTAGAAAAATGGCGCTCTCTTTGCTTTCTCTCTAGAATACTCCACAAGTGTTCCATCCGGGGGAGGTCCCGACTTGCCGTCGTTTTTATGGCCTTTGGGCAATTATAAAGTAGCCAAAGTCTAGTGTTGTGGGCCTGCTTAGGTTCGTTATCCTGGCAAAATTGGAAATCATTTTCTATTCCTAATTTCATACCATAGGGCGCAAGTTTTCTTTCAGAATTTTAATATAGTATTTGTGGTCCATAAATTCCGTTAACTTGTACTATATTTCCCCACCCCTAGATGTCCGCATACACCCTCTCTTCCTTGATTTGCAGTACAATCCATATTTCGCTCCTCCAACTCACCAGACTACTTGTTGTAAAGCTATACGTTACTCTCGTAAGTCAAGCTTAGACAAATTGTCAACTACTCCAGTCCAGTAAGCGAGTACTAGCCAATTACCTTACGATCCCGTGCATCTGTCTTCCTTACATCTCTAATGTATTTTTATCTTTGGTTGGTCTGAAGCTTAGGTGTTAATTCTAAACAAAGCAGACGCTCAGTCAAAACCGCAGTGCTGGCATGTGTGAAAAGTACTTGACATTACTTTTTTGTCAGCTCACTTTTCAAACTTTTTTACTTTCTCACTTGCATTACCTAAGGTACTAGAGATTCTCTGCAAACTGCTTGAGATGTCTTGTAAATGTAAGTACAGCAGTATTTTTATATGAGTGTATTTTTTAATGTGTAGCACAAGACCAACATTTTGTCATTTGTAAAAAAAAAAACTAAAAAAACAATATAGATCGGCAGGGGCACCACAAAATACACTATTAAATTGATTGCTACGAGTATATCATGGGATTCATTATATTATGTAAGCAAGCATAGGCGACAACAACAACCGGCACTACTAGAACAACAACAACAACGAGCAACACAAATACAAACAATAATGAAAATCAGCGAGATTGCTTGAAGTTGAACTGATTTGGTTTGATTTCATTTACGACGAGTATTGTTGGTGAAATGGCACAGTGGAAATGTGGTAAAAAAGACGCGCCGCGACGCAGCGAACACAAAAATGACGACGACGGCGACTACGGCGATACGATTCAAGTGGAACACAATGTGAAAACAATTAAGCATAGTCACAAGTACACACTTTGCTAGATAGCTGCGCGTGGCGCGAAGAATGCGAATCAGTTCGAGCGGCTCAGGACTAACTGAAAACGTGCGCCGCCGCAGACTAAAGCTGGCAGCAGATAAACTCGTAGATGAAGGTGATACTAGTATATTTTATCAGAAATTAAGCTGAACCACAAATCTGCTGCTAAAGCGCTGGTCAAGCCACTTACCACGAACAGACTCCGCCACCTGATTAGGAGTGAAGGAATTATAACCGCCGCGTATAACTGACAAGGAAAAAGAGAATAAAGGTACACTTATGGCAGGGCAATTCATACATATGCGAGTGATTAAAACACCATCAATTTTAACAGAAGTGTTGTCGATTCTTTTTGCTATACGTTACATTCATCTTACAATCTAGCAATAACAATTAGCAGTAGTTTTCTCAGGTCATATGATATGAATAATGATAATGAACACGATTCGGCTACTATAGCCCACATCTGTCAAACAGCGATTGATATTCAGCAGCAAACGCATTAAGAAAAAATTTAATTTTCAATTCAATGCTGAAATTATATGAAACGCATTATAATTTAGCTGTAGCGACTAAGGAATTAATATCATTGTCCAGCAAACATAACCGAATTCACCTTAAATTTTCTACAATTTGGACTTACCGCACTGCCTTTAAAAATGTGGATGCTACTCCAAAAGTGTTGGTGAAGCGGTCTGTATCCTGCATCGTTCTCATCATTCGAAACTCCATATATAACAATAAGCACCTACAGGACTGATTCTTGGTACACGGCGTCCTTTCGGAAGGAATAGCCTAAGCGACTCTTCAGTATAGCTTGATAATTTTTTTAACTATCAATAATTATCGCTAACTAGTTGCAGATACAATCATATTAATAGTAATGTTTTCTTGTGAATAATTGTGTACATTTAAAAAATTATATTTATTTCCAAGTAAATAACTCGCAATTTATGTACATGCATTTTTTAAATAGAGCTTTTTGGAAAAGAACGCTAAAAGACAAAAGACATTTTTATGGTATACATTCACATTTATTTTTACCTCTGATCCTATTAATTTAGATCATTTACACAAATAACGCCTTAAAAACAAATGCAACTTAAAATGGAAAAAATTGATTTGCACAATTCCATTTCCGTTATGCTTCCACGAGCAGCAATCCTGCAATTTAGTATCGGGAATGCAGAAAAAAAGTCACATCACTTAACATCAGTTCCTTTTTTATGAATGGCTCTCCCGAAATCAGTCATTCATTGGAACAATAAGAAATGAACCGTTTCTTGTTCCTGAGTCTTATTGCATATTGTTTAATTTTAAAATTTCACAAATATCTAATTGTAAAATATGTTCATGTGACACACAAATAACAAATTTCAATTGTTTGAATATTTGTTTTAAGCCCATTTTTCCACACATTTGAATTTAACAGTTCACCAGACAAAAGAGCTAAATAAATTGGTTGATGCGTTCACTTTGGAAGAGCCCATTTGTATTATCTCACCTATAACGAGGACTAAATTAACGAAAAGTCACATTTTTTACATATCTATCTGACATACTGTACTGCCGGTTGTGAATCTTTTCTCCTATTTGCAACTAATTTGGAGACCACATATGAGGTAATTGCAAAAATATATATTCTCACTGTCAACGACTGAACGGAAGTGGAATTATCAGAAAAAAAAAACTTTATTACTTACTTTCTTGAGAATTATGTAACCTCTTTCATATACATGCAAACATACCCTTGCACAATAATTGTTGCTGCACCCCCGCAGCGAGCATGTGGACCCGTGAAAGTTAATACAGGAATACAGTAATACAACAAAATCAAAGTCTGTGCATACAGTGCAGGAAATTAGCATAAAAGCATGAGAACATGGCAGTCAGAAGCAAGCAATCACCACCAGTAAACCGCACAGGTCCAAAAACACACTCACACGTTAAATTTACATAAAGAACACAGCACAAACTGACAGTGTCAACTGCGATTTACGAGTTTGCACTCTGAAACGCGTGCTAAATCAAATGCACAGATTCACTGCAGCCTGCACCCTGCACCGCAGCTTACACCAATGTAAATCACAAAGTCAATTGAAATATTTTCAAATCAAATGTGTATCCATTGACATATCTATCCAACTGTCTACGTATCCGACGACATCTTGTGTAATTTATTATTAAGTCATTGTCACTTGATTAGATTTTTATTGAACTATAATTTCATTAAAAGCGAGTTTCGCCGCTTGCGGATTGTGAGGAAATTGTGGCCGTCATATATAAACAAAAAAGGAATCTAGTATTTTCCGGTTTTAATTGTTGTACTCGATCACAGTTTTCGAAAAAAAAACAAAAACACAAAAACATCAACAATAAAAATAAAACAACAACAAAAGGAAAAATAAATTGTGAAAAGTACTCTCCAAGTTTAAACTTTGATAAGGCAGCCACAAGCATCGCAATGAGGGAGAACGCCCGAACTCATAAATCCAGGCAAACGCGGGCTTAAAAGCAATTAGCAACAATTAAACGCTATTTATTAATCCGTCTGGGAAGCAGGAGGCAGCAGATAAAATCTGGCATTTCTCGTTTGCGGTATCTTTGAGTGTGAGCGAAATCCCCCGCCTCTATTCAGAGGGTCACATGCTCAGCCTAAAACTATTGATACTAAGAGCGCCGGCACGTGGCACTAAACAGGCCAATTCGCTTGCCAATTCGCTGATGGTAGGTAAAATGTGTAGTTCTTGAGACGGTCCGAATTTTATAACTTAGCTTCTGGCACATATTAGCAAAAGAAAAGGAGTTTCCTCCAACCTGAACAATTATTTATCGGTATTGGAAGAACTTAAGTGCTCCAAACATCTACGGAAATCTAATTCTATCACATATTGACTAATTTGGAATCCAGAGCTTCTTTATAGGTCGATGAACAAAGTGTTATAGTTTAAAATTAAGTAAGCCCCTAACCTCACTCATTTTGGGAAGCATTAAACTGATCATTCAGTTTTCCGTCAGGATCAAAAATATATTCATAAGTAGCGTCGTCGCGCACTCTTGAGAATTAACATTGACCGGTTATACACATTGACTTGTTATATACGCGCTGATTTGGGTCAGCACATAAGACAATTGAATAATGCGACTACATTTGGTTTCAATTTTCACGTGCATGTCATTTTCAACACAATTTTCTAAATAATTGGTTGTATTAACCTAGTTCTGTTGCTATTTTGCCAAAATGTTGATGCCAATTACTGCCAGAATCGAATTCTCAACGTTGCTTCTTCCAATTTCTGCTTTGACCGAACCAAATTTCGATCATCTTTTTTACAAAATCGTTATTAAAATGCTTTTTCATAAAAAAAAAACATACGCAATTTACACAATTAGCTGTCTTATATTGAATTACAAATAAAAAATAAGAAAACTTGATTCCTTTATCAGACAAGAAGTCAATAATGCCCCTAATACAAATTTTATTCTTGTTTTGTTCTCTCCACTCCAATCACCACACCACATATTGTCCACACCTCTTACCCTACGTCTCCACGGGCAATTTTTGATGGCATGCCATTGGCAATTTCAAGCAAATTGCCAATGGAGACTCCAAATTGCTTCATGTTGGCAATTTATGTTATGAAATATGTTATGCCATAAATTGCCAACGTGCTGTGTTGCAATCAGTTGTCATTTTGTTTGTTTGACAGCCATTTTTCATTTTTTCGTGACGCTCACAGTGGAAGCATCGTCGGACATTTTCGTTTTACCGCATCTATTAAATTAATAAAAACGCTTAAATGAACGGAGACTGTGCATTTGCATTCTTTGTAAAAAAGGATTCACCCACAATTGCGGTTTTCTTATTTTTTCCTCTTCATCGTATAAATAAAACAAAATTTCAAGCGCAGGCACAGCGAACTAGATTGTTTGACGACATTTTCAAAATGACGATGGCATAACATCGCAATGCCCACCATTAAAATATTGCCAACTTTTGCAATCGAATTTGACAGGTGTTATGCCATCAAAAATTGCCCGTGGAGACGTAGGGTTAAATAACCCTGTATATTCTCTATAACACACTTAAATTTCATCAACAACTTCGCCAGAAAATACTGATGGTAAAAAATCATTATGTTGAGTAATAAACGGGCAACATAATTTCTGGCAAATCCTTAGTTGAGGCGCAAATTAGCCGCATTCCAGTAGCGGTTAAACTAGAGCTGAGCTAAAGCGGCCCCGACGCGTTACTGCATGATGTACAGAATCGTAAAGATGGTTAGTGAAATAGCTATGTATGCGTCTCACATACAATGACTGAAGCCGTGCAGTAAGCAAAATCCAAATCATTTGGATTTTGCTTACTGCATGCGGTGTGTTCAGTCAATACTTCATGTGTATTTCCATGACTGAAACTGCATTCATTCGAAGCTGAATTTCATAGCACGAGGACGTCATGGCGGATAATGGAGAAAAGCATTTCTCATCGAATTTAAATTATTTTAATTTTGATGAGTAAATTTTTATGAGTGAACACATTCCTTTTTCGGGCCCAATTTTTTCGTTGCTTTTGTTTTTCAACAACCGCAGTCAAAATTATTTTATCCGCATCAGACAGTGTCGTCCGCACACCGAAAGAGTAAACGAAAAATGAATGATTGAAGAGTATGCAGTAGTGGTGTGCAAAACTGTGATTTGTCAATCACAGTGAAAACTGTGATTGCGATTTGCCAGTCACAGTGATTTTAAACGGTGATTATAAACTGTGATTTAAAATCATAAGGTTAACGGTTGCGCATAATGCTAACGGTATATAAGAGGTCTTTTACAGGATTATTTATATAAGACCTTAAATTATATTAATAATAATATAACAAATTATAAGAATAAAATCAAAAAGTTTGAAAACGAAACATTTATTTTTTTATTCCATATAAAAATAAGTGATGTCAATAAATAACAAAAAACAAAACATTTTTAATTCATTTAAATAAAAAAATACTAATAAAAATGAGGTCTATATATCAACATATAAATATACATACATATGAAAACATGTATGTATATCTTTACAAAACATTTTAAGTTCATTTGCTTAAACAAAAAAATAAGATTTAAATATGTACACAAAAATATATTTGTAATTCATTTGTTTAAAAAAAAAATCAAATTCAATATTATTCTAGATATTTTGAATTTTTATTCAAAAAGAAAAGCATTTTAACCGTTTTAAGTTAATTTTCACAAAAAAAAATTAATTTAAATATGAAAAATGACGCTCATATGACTGAATCGCATTATAACAGAGCAGCATTTAAGAAGTAGTGCAAAGAGCAATCGCAGTCATTCACTGCAATCACAATATAAAGCGCACCCTGTGATTCAGTCGCTCATATGACTGAATCGCATTATAACAGAGCAGCATGTAAGAAGTAGTGCAAAGAGCAATCACAGTCATTCACTGCGAATACTGCGATTTTCCAATCACAGTGAAAAAGAGCAGATTGCTCTTTTAACAGAGTGGCATTGGTTTAGTAGACAAAAGAGCAATCGCAGTGATTTGCTACTTTCAATCACTGTGACCAACTGTGATTTTGCAATCACAGTGACAAATGAGCAGTCTGCTCTTTTTTGCACACCACTAGTATGCAGTAACGTGTCGGTGCTGAGATACTGCACACACATATCGCACCTGTTCATCAAAAGTAACCCAACTCCAAATTTACAAGTTTTCAGTAGGGGCAAAAAACGAATTCCGCCAATATAATCGAATTATTATTATAAACAAATATACCGTTGTAAAGGAAACTCAACAATATTTCAATAAAATAACAAAATTTTTTTCTCTTTTTCTTTTTCCGAAATTATTACGGATTTTTGATTTAATACAGTTTTCATGAAATTTTTTGATCTACATGTTAATATTATTTCAAGTTATGCTTCTTTAACTGAAATTTATATATAAAATTAAGCTATTGATAAACAGATTTTTAACATGAAAACAATCACAACTCGAATTAATACACTTTCGCTGATTCATTTGAGTAACCCTTGAACACTTCAACGCAACTAAAATTACAACTCTTTAATTGAATCAAAACAAGCAATATGAGTACGCAAAGAAAGACATAACGGCATTTCTCTCATGAAATATTACAAATAGAATACCAAAAATTTTACAGTGGTTAGATTTGGTAATCATACACTGTTTCCTTCAAAAATGTGGAAAATAAAATTTTTTGAGTTATGTTACTTTTGATGAACAGGTGCGATATGAGTATGATGTAAGTAATGCAGTAACGTGTCGGGGCCGCTTAAAACGGCAACGATAATGGCTGCATTCTGGCAGCCCATCGGATACACAACCATCAGAAATCTCCGAATTTTTTGCAACCAGCTGACTGAAAGGACACCATCTCTTTGAGCGGAAATTTTCTTCGCTACCGTACTCAACACTAAACACAGCTGTTTGGAGCACAGATGTTTACGTATAAATTGACAAAATTTTGTAGCGGCCGTTCACTCATCCGATAGGCAACCGATAGGCTGCAAGAATGCACCCAATGATTTAGTTGAAAACTCTTGGCAGCACTGTTCACGAAGGCATCTGTTCGTGACATGGCGTTACACGTTTTATTGAGGGTGTAAATGGAATTTAGGAGTTGTAAATTAAAATTTAAATAAATTACATACTCGAAATTCTTTAGACTATACTTGCGGTCAATTTCTAGCTAAATACGAACAAATATGGGTTTGCTCTTGTTCAATGTAATTTTCAACTCAAGTCGAGTCCAACAATAAGTATTAAAATCTTAAAACTACTAACTACTAAAACTAAAGATATACGATTGTAAAGGTGCCACAAAACCCTCAAGCACCACCACGCCCTTCTTAACTGAAAATTAGTTTTGGAATTATTTTTGGTGAAAATTACAGAACTAGCCCAACAAGCCAGGACCATTATGCATCGTTACTTAGAAATTACGAAAATAGCCGAAAACTAAGTAATACGACTTATAAAATATAATTTTATAGAAACAAGTTTTTAAATACGGAATAGAACACTCAGACCACGATATAAACGTATTTTGCTCTAATAGGGTTAAAATTAATTTTTTTTTTATTCAGTTTCAATTTTTCTATTTACTTAAGTTATATGTAAAAGCAGAAAAAAATTATTTTAGAGCAATGTATCTAGTCAGACCCCAACCGAACTAAATCAAAAGTAAATCCTAATGGAACAATTGGGAATGAATATAAGTATAAGGTCTAAATTGGGGTCCTGAATATCCAATGGAAAGTCATTCAGGGAGATAACCTTTATTAGCTCCTGAACTTATACACTAGAATTTTAGGAAAACCACAATCGACCGCAGCATATTCATAGGCTCTAATACCAGCAAAGCCCAAACAAGTTTGTTCTAAATTTGTGCAGCATTACATAAACCCTGCTGATAGCTTTGACGCTATCATTCTAATAAATTTCACGGTTAAATGAAGAACCAGCGAAGTCAGAAATCACTTCAAGGTTCAATAGTCATTAACGTATGCCCGCAATAAAACGTTAATTAACAGCAAAATTGTAATTGACTGCCAGCAAACAAACTACAACAGGGGCAAATGCATATGGAAACCGATAGGACAATCACTCTGAAGTGCCAAACCGAAGCAGAGTAGTGAAAAACATGGCATCAGCGCCGAGAGACAGCACACTTGGTCAGTAATTAGCGCAGCACGACGCGCCCCAATGACACCAATTCCGGTAAAAGTAGAGAGCGGAGCAGAAAACATCCCAGCAACGGAATGGAAGACGCAACCAGATTCCAATAAAGAATTGCGGTTATATAATGATACTATGCAACGAAATTTTCCACCAAAGCAAAGTGGAAAAAGAGCTTTCCAGCCAAATGCCCTCAACCTGACAGCTCAACATAGCCAACCAGATTGAGGGGATGAAGTGTAACGAACACACCACACACCAGAAGCGCATGCCGCTTGTATTAGGGGTTAATAAAAACTAAAACAAAAAAAAACATTACAGCACAAACAGCAAAATTCCAATGCGGAGCGGAGTGTAAACACAAATATATAGAACCAACCACTTGCTCACTAAAATGAAAGAAAGGCGAACTACAAACGATAAACGAAGATAGTACAAAAACGAGGCGAAAAACAAAACAAAACTAAAAACGAGTGAACTTCCAGCAACCACTTCCAACATTATTGATCATGTGTCGCGAACATGTACGTCGCTGCCAGCGGCACCGTTGACTGCGACAGCGACGCAAACAGCACCACTCAGTTGTACGGTCGGTGGTTGGTTGCTTACTTGCAAACGTTGGTGATATATGTATGTAATTTTAATGATGAAGTGTGCACAAAGGTGTCATACCTTCAGGTTTGCAACATAACAAGACACATGGGTACTTGCAACGACCGGAACACATCTGCCAGCGACACAAAACAAGTGTGCAGTGTAGTTATCAATTTCGCTGGCCGCCTCCACCCAATCAATTCTGACTTGCCGTGTTGTGCTGTGCTGCACTGGACAAGACATATGAAAGGGCGTCGCCGTGGAGTATTATAGTTACTCACTCGCCAACACAACCAACACACACATTTCTAGCTGTTTGCCCTCTCCTAATTAAAGTTGCAAAACACTGCACACAGTTTCAAACTTTTTTCAATTTCCATTGTTTTTCACAAATCTTTGTTGTTCTTAACTTGACTACACATGTTAACAATTGAATTTAATTAATATTAACCTATTTTTTCTAATTGATTAATTTAATGTTAATATTTAAAGCGGACTCACCTCGTAATCCGACCTTAACGCCATTATCCAGAAAACACAAATGCTAAATGCGCCTGAAACTCAATCAACTAGATACTCGATTAGCTTTTCTATCTTGTCTACGGTCTGTCAAATAAGAGAAACGAATCGAAACAAAAACAGGAATTCGCTCTTGCCCTGTCTCGCAATTGGAACGGCAAAAAAATCACGTTAGGGTTGCCGCTGCCAGACAAAAATTTGAACGAATTGATGTGCAAACATATTGCAGGACAGTACCAGCCGCTTTTCTAACTTTAAATATGACAATAGTGTTGAGGAGTAACTCTTTTATTTCGCAAAATGACTTTAAATTGAGCTGCCAGGGCTTTCAGCTCTAAAATAATTATATATGATGAAACTTGCTATAATTGTCTCTAGTACGTCAAACATAATTAGAATTACTCACAGATTGTAGACTACTCCTGCAGTGTAACAATTGTAATATGAAGTATTTGTGGATACATTTAATGGAGAAACCGAGAATAAAGTCAATAAATTTATTTCATAAAGCAAATAATAAATCCCTTCATCTCCGCATATCTTTAGCATCTGTTTGCGTTTTCCACATTACATAATAGTGTCCCAGCAAAAAATTGAATTTACATGGAATTTTGATGTTCGTTTTGGTGACAAAAACTTTATAAATTTGAATTTCGTTATAAAATGAAAGCAACTTACTGCATTCTAATGAACAAATTATGCAATGGAGCTTTAATTAATATTATTTATTATATAAATCAATGATATCGCATCAGCCTTTATAATGATTTGGATTCTCCCATATTTTTGGTTGTTTGCTGCTTTAATACTCCAGGGACGCTCCCAAATACGAGTATATGTTTACCCATAAACCAACAATACTATACTTTATCGCAGTTTTCAAATGTAACATAATTTTGTATAATTTAGATAACTGTATATAAATATTTCAGGATCTGATGTTCCCGTAATAACCATCTTACCTTCTATACTCATTTTGCGTTGCTTGTTATTTCATGTTACATTTTGTATAATAATAGAGGATTTGATGTTTTCAACAAATTGCAAATTATATCCCAATATCGCAATATCTGTTATATATTTGTTTTGTGATCCGATATTTACTTTTTTAACAGCATAAAAATCAGCAAACGTGGTTCTTTTGTCTTAACATAAACATACATTAATGTATGTCACTTTGAATTACATTGAGACATGATTTCCATCATCCTATACAACATTTTATTATTTTGTTTTAAAATAAAATTATATATTACTTTGTGATATTTTTTTTTTTGTTTGTTCTGAAAAATAATATTTTGTTAAATTTCGAATGTTGATAAATTTCCAATAATTTGCTTGGAAAAATATTCGGACTTTTTATATGAAGTACTGCTTTAAAATTTCATTTTTGTATATTTCAGGTTAATAATCCTTTTAAACTATACGTCTGGCACGAATCACGGCATGTCTCGCTACATTAATTTAGTAATGCTATGTAGCTCATTTATTCCAAACAATCCAATACTTGCTATAATTTAAAGCAGGGATGCCCAAACGTTTCTTATGGAAGTGCAAACACCAATACATTGTTGCGATCGTGGTTTTTGGCGTCTACCGTCTGTATGTTTATTTTGCTTCTCTCCTTCTTTTCTTCCTTCCACTTGTCCGCTTTTCTAGTGAATGCGGCCAGTCAAAAACCTACCTGACGATTCTGAGGTAGAGATGGTGCTGCCTCAGAATAGTAAAAATTCGAAAGAAAGGTAACTGACCGACTTGACAATGATGGAATAGCGGAAGAAGCCGAGAAAATGGAAAATACGATTTTAAGAGAAAAGGAAAAAAACATTTAAGGCAGTGGTAGGGAAAAAACTCTCTGTGCAGTTTAAAGTGTTGTGTGGGAAGAAAGTTGTTTCCAATTTTTTTTGTTGCCGCGCGCGTTTAATATTTTCGTTTTTAATGTGGATGTATTCGGATTAATAGTTGACTGTGTGACTGTGCACTGAAGTTAGAAAAAAATAATATAAATTTGAAAAAAATAATTGAATTTGAGTGTTTTATTAGAACAACGTATTTCAATTAGGCTCATTTGAGAGAGAAAAATAACCTTATTTACATTCGTGTACTGAAAATATTCAAATTACCACAAAGTCCGGATTTTGCTGTTTAGAAATTCTCTCGTCTCGTCGGTTGTTCCTGTTATTTGTTCTGATACAGTAAAAGAATGAACGGTTCCAAAAAAAATTTTTTGAATTCAAGTACAATTTTACATTGATTAGTGATTGTGCTGAATAGAGTGATAACTGCTTGTTTCCGGCCCATCCCATTCGAGAATCGGAGTTAAGTTTTGATACCGGAGGAGAAAGGAGGCTGCCGCCCGCCCCCTAAAAATAAGGATAAAGCTAAGTATATACGTATATATGGTATCTATTTAAATTATTAAGTAGGTATGTTATTTATTTAAATTATTAAGAAAGTAGCATGTCTAATTATGTTTAAATTTATGTGTAATATGTTAGGCTAAGGCGGCAATTATGGGGCGGGCTCGTTTGTCGTCAAGGCGGAGGATGCCCGGCTGAGAACCGGCAAAATGATGAGTTGGAGTTTTTTTTTTTTGTAGGGTTGCTCCACCCGATGCAGTGTGGCGGGTTGAGGACCACGACCATTGCGGTGAGCTAGCCGCGGCCACCACACTGCATCATTCTAGTGGTGCGGTAACAACATACAAAGTTTAGCATTAAAAAAGAAAAAAAAATACTAGGAAAAAAAGCGAATTACATTTTCTGAAAAGTTATGTGCAATGAGAAAACCAACTTATTAACACAAATTTCCTTCAAATCTTCCACGATCCTTCCAATAAATCATCCAAATCCATGTTAACGTCAGTTGTAAACAATTTTAATAATGCCTCCAAATGTTCGTTGCTTATTCTCCTTCTGTATCTGTTTTTTATTAATTTTAAATTTGAAAAAGCACTTTCACAAATATATGTGCTACCAAATATAGAATATAAATTTAAAATTTCTTTGTGAAGCAAAGGATATTTATTAGACTTCCAAAAGTCAATTTTTTAAATTAGATTTTTTAAGTTCAGAGTCGCATTGCAGATCACACAGTTCCGGTTTTTGATCATATATGTTCCATGTCATTAGACTATAATAAATGGCCATCATTTGTTTAATGCACCCAAAATCTTTAAATTATTTCAAAATTTTTTTTCAAAGCGTCAAAATGGCTAATATATTTAACAAAATCAAAAGTCGAACATTTAAACTCATTTAATACAGTTTTTAAACCTGGAAAGTGACACATTTTTTTCATATCTAAATCATATACAAAAATGACGATCTTTTTAAGGAAACCCCGGATTAAATCTGCCAAATCAAAAAAAGATTTGTTTTTGCCTTGAATTGAAACATTAAGGCAATTTAGATTGATGTTAAATTCTTGAGATTTATAGAGAGAATATTTTTTAATTCCAATTCTATGAACTCAACAATTTCCTTTCGCAAATCAAAAAAACGCTGAAGACATTTTCCTCTACTTAACCATCTAAACTCAGTAAACATAAGATGTTCCCCATATTGCTTTTCACATACCTTAAGAAATTTTTTCAACCTGCGATGAGTTAATGAATTGTGTCCACTATTTTGATCACAACATTCATTGTATAAACACTATTGGTCCATTTTGCACAACACGACTCTTGATGAATTATACAGTGGAATGATCAACATCATTTTTTATCAGCTGCCCAATAAAACCATCCTTTTTTCCAAGCATTGCAGGCGCACCATTTGTGCATATGGATGTTAATCTTGTTGATTCGGCTTTTATTTCCAATGTTCCGTTTACCGCATCAAATATGTCTTTGTATTTTGAAGTTGAGGTATCAATGCAAGAATCTGTTCTTTTACATTAAAATTACCGTCAACCATTCTGGCTGCTAATATTAGTTGACTTATGTCAGAAATATCACATGATTCGTCGAATGCAAGAGAGAAGTATACATATGACTTGAATTTCTTTTTCAAAAGCGAGTCCATGTTCTGCTTAAGGTCTTCAATTCTTCGGGTCACTGTGTTTCGTGACAAATGAACTGTTTCAATTGAGTCTGCCAACAAATTTCCACTTTCTCCGAAGCAAGACAGCATTTGCTTGCAAACGTTTTTAATAAAGATGCCATCAGAAAATGGTTTGAAGTTCTGAGCAATACTTAAACTTGCAATATAAAATGCTTTTACCGATCCAGTATAAGAAACATTTGACTGAGTATTAAGCAGGGCTGTGGAGTCGGAGTCGCTATAAAAACTCGCGACTCCGACTCCAAGAAAGAATTTTTCAAATATTTTCCAAAATAAAAATTCTTCGAAATGTTTGAAATGTGTATTGCATGTAAATCATTGCATTCATTCTTTCATGAAAGGAAACCAGTGTTGCCAGTTTAGGAGATTTTACCCTAGATTTAGAGTATATTAAGGATTCAATGATACGCAGAGAAAGTACCCTCCTAAACAATGATATCTTACTAGCGGGTATATACGTCGATCCTATGGTCCGAGTGTTATTAACCAAAGAACGTCAAATTAGAGCTAAAGATGCTTTATATGAATTAGCCATTCGTATGAAAGGTATACAATTGCAAGATGAAGAACGTAATGATTGCTCTTCATCAAATATAATTCCAGAGGCCGTTGTTGTAGATGATTTTGAAAAATATTTAGACGAGCAGGAGCAGTCCAAGCGTCGTCGTTTAAATTTAGTAGAAAGTAGCGAAGACACAGAAATTCCAACAGTCTTTGCTAAATTTAAAATAGACTTTTACCAAGCATTAAAGGAGGTGGAGAAATTTGACCGTTCTTCAAATTTAGCAATAAAAGATGCAAATCTAAAGTACCCTGAGATTATACAAGATGCTGCTATGATCGCCACGGCATTGCCACCGACACAAGTCTCCGTAGAACGACTATTTTCTGCACTCAGAATCATAAATTCCGATTGGAGAGCATCAATGAAGCCAGACATTATTGAGGCTATCCTATTTTTAAGAACAAATGCAGAATAATTTTTTATTTTAGATTTATTACTTGAAGTTTTGTTATTTTAAGTTTTCGTTTTCATAGCATTTTGTTTATTATTAAAAGAATTAATAAAAATAAATAAAATATTTAAAAAATAAGATGTTATGTTGATCCATTTTTGTCTTTGGTCGGAGTCGGAGTCGTAGTTTAAAAATTTCGGCGGTTGGAGTCGGAGTCGCAACTATTTTTTGACGACTCCACAGCCCTGGTATTAAGACGTTGCAGGTTTATTTCCTCAGCATAACTTTCAATGTACGCCAAGATTAGTAGCGCATTGTGAACCAAAAAAGATTTTTCAAACTCCACAACTAACTGTTCTCTTGATCCTCCTATTATCTTATCAGCAACGTAATATGCATGAAATGTTTTAAAATGCCTTTCAATGTGGTACTTCGTGTCCGTCTGAATTATTTGAAAGCATATTAGGCATTGTGCTTCCGCCTTAAAATTATGAGTAAAAAAAGAGTATTTTGCCTACTTCTCTTCTTAAGATATGTTATTCATTTTGAAAATTTTTGAATTTTGGAAAGTTTAAATTTGAAACCTTAAACACGCATCGATTTTTTTAAGTGCTTCTAAATCCAGTGCTGCAAACTTTTGTTCAACGGGTTAGACAACATCACGGGTTAGACAACAACAAAATCAAGCATTCGAAAGTCTTGTTGCTTCACAGTTTGGTATAGGCAAGGAAGGGCCATAAGAAGCTAAAAAGACAAAACTTAGTGCGGAGTGCTGTGTCTGTGTATCAGAACACACAGCCTATGCCTAAGTGCATTTACAAACACAAATGTGCACCGAGTGTATAGGGCTTGGGCACCATTGATTTAAAGCTTTCGAAGTAATGGTTTCACAACAGTTTTCCCAGTTGACAGTATAGATCAGTGGCGGTCAACGCCAGTAAGAGATGTGGATTTAAAGTCCGCAGATAATTCACAAAAGTAAACAATTTTGATATTTCTGTAAATTCTGGTCAAGCTATGAAACATACATTGAACAACACTTGAGACTGATAGCATTATTATATAATTCTTAATAGAATTTTAAAAAAATTTTATTTTTATTTTTATTTTAATATATAATTATATTTATATTATAATAATAGTTATTTAAATCAACTGTATTGAAGTATTCAGCGCGGTTTTGATGCGACTTCATTTTCACAAAGGCCTGACTCACAAGAAACAGTTTATTTTTAGTGAATAGGTATTGGAAGATTGGAATATACGACTTTGTGCTCTTTTTAAGGTTGCATCACCATGAAATGATTTTCTATCAAGCTGCTGACTTTTAGCTATTCGTAAATGTAGACGAGATAGTTTATGCACAAACCATAAACTGAGCTATGTACTTTTTGCGCCAATTGTTTATATTGTCAAATTTTTTCCAAACAAAATAGACGCGTCCGAGACCGGTTAACGTTTCGCTTCACAAGTAAATGGTTAATTTAATAAATTTGTGCTAAGAATTTATGCTACAAATTAGTTCAATATATACGCATTAAAATGTCCTTCAAAGGCAATGCTAAAGTGCAAAAGGTGATGGTTCAGCCCATCAACCTGATCTTCCGTTACCTGCAAAACCGTGCACGCGTCCAAGTGTGGTTGTATGAGAACGTTGCTCTCCGCATCGAAGGCCACATTGTGGGCTTCGATGAATACATGAATCTAGTACTGGATGATGCCGAGCAAGTTTACGTAAAGACACGTACACGCAAATCAGTGGGACGCATCATGCTGAAGGGCGACAATATAACGCTCATTCAGAATGTGAGCCCCTCGAAAGATTGAGGTTATGTTGCATGGCCCTGGCGCGCACACACCCGCAGAACCACAGCGTGCACATGCAGAATACCCGGTGTAAGTGCAGTCAATGTTCGACGAAGGTGTGAATCAATGCACTGCTTGTCCAGATGCATCAATCTTATGTCTATAATAGTTTAAGTTCGTACGCATTTAATTATTTGTAAAAATTTATTTAATAATCTTTAATGTCAGTAACAGCATAACTAGAGCTCCAAATAATTAAAGTTTATGAATTAGCTTCTGAAATTGGAAAACAAAAATCGTACTTCATTGGGCTTGGAAGCCTGTCATTCGGTGGGTAATGGTTAAATTGCAAATGCATTTCTTGAACATTTTGGAAGCAGTTTCGCTTCCCCTTTGAAGGTATTCTCCAGAGAACATAAACAAATGTATATATCGAAGAACTGCCATGTTTCAGAGACTTTTACATATAATTTTAAAGAGCTCAATCAATATGTTGGCTGAAGTTTGAAACTGGTCCAGATAATACCGAAATATGTTACGGAGTACTGGGAAATTTCAATTTTTTTTCTATATAAGCAGAAGGCAAATGATAAAATTAATTACTCTACCAAAATACAGATATATGCAGTCAGCGGGTCTCGGTCCACGTAGACACTATAAAAAACAAAAATATTGACTAAGAAGTGTAAAAATATTTTAAAGTAGTTATGACGGATTCTGATCTGTTGGTGCGAAATTTCTAGTTTTAATATAAGATTCCCGTTTATAATTTCTGAAGGCCGAATAGTTTGAGGAGTTACGAACAATTTGTGATCATGCCAGATGTTAATAGCGGGGTGTAGAGGTGTGATTCCCTCGGTATGTGAGGTAGGCTAATTGTGAATTAATTTTCAGCCACTGTTTTACACTTCATAGATTCATTTCAAACAGGTATTTGTTTGTTACTGACTGATACTTCGTCCGCGACTTTCTTACCTCTGATTGATTGCAGCAATTCATATAATTCACATAACTGGGAATTGTGTTACCAAGCAAATTTTCTCGGATTTGTGACTTATAGGGCTGCAATAGGAGGTGTTTTATGGGACCGTCAAAGGGGAATACCTCTCAGTTGTTGCAGTTGACTAAGATGCCGATAGCATGAAATGCTCGCGGAGTTTCCGCTACGGAGTCCGTTCAAAAGAAGGACAACTCGCCAACTTTGTTTTCTTAAAAATCTCTCAAGTTGCGTAGCAAAGTGAGACAAGCCCAACGACCCGATCGTAAGCTTTTTTCAAGTCTTGGCTTAGCATTGAGACGTGGTTCTTGTATGATATGACGTGGAAGCACAACCTTTGAAATATAGTAGGGCTTCTATTGTGACCTGTCCTCCTTTAAAGGCGACTTGGTGGTAGATGCCTTAGTGTGACTGCTGAGTATTCCAATCGCATTATCATATATACAAAAAATATTCTCTACAATTATACCCAAATTTGGTAAAAGGGAAATTGGTACAAAACTAAATATACTTGTATGGGTATTATAGCCATTTGTATTGTAGGAATGACTGCGGTGTTCCAAGACTGGAAAGAAACCACTGGCCAATATACTACTAGTATTATGCAGGCTTACGACTCTGGATTTAAAGATTAATTGGGTCACTGGGTAGGATAGTCGGCCTATTCCATTGTTCAAATGGTATCGTCATATTCAGCTATCGAAATTATAAATAACTCCCAACGAAAGCTCACACGTTTTAGATTTCATCTTACTCTATGTTAATAATTTTCTTATTCTCGCCAATGCATTTTAGGCGATTGCTACCATTATGGGTGTAGCCTTCCAAAGATGCACCAATTATATAATAAATCGCCCCATTATCAGAGTATATAATAGGAATGAATTAGACAAGCCCACTAATTGTTGGATGTCAAGGATTATATGTATTCGTGTAAGATTTGGAGAGATGATTGTTTTATTATGTGCGCTTCTTCAGAACTGGATTTGTTTTGTAGGCGGAAATTCATTGTGAAAATGATGAATCTAAATTTGATAAGAATCGGAATGGTAGCATTATTGGACTGTTTAGGAAATATTTCCGAGTCCTTTTTTATATGTCTGAATACTGAGGACTGGATCCCAGTATTGTGTTAGAGGAAATTACCCAAATATTGTTATGGAATGCGCGAGATTCTGGCAAAGCGATGAATTCTAAGTGCTATTCTCTACTAAGGCACTTCCACTGCGGCGTTTGGACATGTTTCAACGCAACGTTTCAGAAAGGAGTACTCTGAGAGGAAGAGCAGTGCTGAATTTATTTATGTATATTTCCATTACTTATGGAGGGAATATCACTTAATGCTCTACATGAGTATTTCTAGCTTGTTTGTATATATTTTTTTCGTTGTTCTTCACTTTCAAACAGTATTTCACTTATAAATTTATGAATATTTGTTGTTCAGATATTTTCAGTTTAAATTTAGGATAAATGCCTCCATTTTTGGTTTCTTATGTGGTTTGGTTCTTGGGTCATTCATTAACAAAAAATTATTGATGTAAATATGTTCTGTGGAAAGCGAATTCTTTGGCAGAAAAAGTCTGGGCACTTGATGCAATTTCTATGTATTGGGATTATTTTTTCAAAGAGATTTCTCAATTTTCAATTACGTTTCTGAGCTGCTTGCATGAGCAAGCAGCTCCTCTGAGTTTCTGTAGATTTGGTTGAGATGCTGTTGTTATTTTGTGTGTTTGTGCATGTGTTTTGATTAATGTTTTAGAAATACTTTAAGTAATGTAAGATGAATTGGATGGTATCCTCGTTTGCTGTTTCTTGGCAGCTACTTATATTGTCGTGTGATTTTTGTGTGTGGGTTGGGATTAAGCGGCAAGTCCGCAGGATAGTGATATGCGAATATAGTTCTAGACTAGAACCTTAGCCTCTGTCCTATATAAGACCGTTAGTGCGTGATAAAGAATCACACCCTGCCAAGGTAATCCTGTTTCAAACAGAAAACTACGGATCTAGACTGGGGAGTCAATAAATACCTCTCCCAATCCAGGGTGTCATGCGACCCGTGCCCATTGGATGGTTGGCAGCCAGGGGTAACCGGCTGTCTTCGAACGGAGCCTCAATGACACCAGGTCACATCAGTGAGTATCCGACCTTGCCATGGAATTGAGGTTACCATGGTCGACCTAGTATATCCTCTCACAGATAAAACGGTCTGCTGGGCTCGCCTCGTCGAGCAGGCAGACGATTATGATATATGCAAATAATGTCGGAACTCCTGGGAATGGAGTATAAAGCTCCTAGAACTGGTGTTGCAACCAACACTAAACATTTCCCGTCAGGGACGCCCGCTGCTTCAGATACTCTGACCACGACCTATTCTAAGAGCTGCATGAAGTCGACACATGTAGGTGGGCCTAGTGCTGGCTCCCTCCCTAATTTTGCGAGGAGTTCTGGTGTTTCAGGAATTACCTCCAATCCAATATCCCAAAGACGCACCAATCCCACTGTGCATCAGGGAGGTCCTTTGCCTCCTAGTAGATATGGGTATAGTACTCATCCCGTCTTGGGAAGGCCAGGAAACAGTTGCACGCCACTTCTGCCTACAAAACTCCCTCTTCGAGTAGCACAAAATCCATGCGCAAATCAGGACAGGGTGCTCACTTCCAGTTAGATACTGGCAACATCTTTGCTATACAATGCTCCGTTAAGCAGGAGCCTGGAAAGCCTACGCCCAGTCAAACCGAAGCTCCCTCGCTCAAACGTTCTGGTTCCTCATCCACCACACGACTAAAACCCTCTTTAAGGGCCTACCGCAACAGAAGGGCAGCACGTAAGGTCCTTAACAAGCTGAGCGCAGTCAAAATTGAGGACCTTACACAGAAGGATAAAGAATCGAGGGATTGGGCAAATTCGGTGATCGCTGCCCATGAGGAGAAGAAATTCCAGACGAGTAACAGCTTGCGTTCACTCGAAGAGCCCCCGACAACGTCAAAAAGAGTCAGGACCTCTGAATCGTCCACGGTCGCAAAACGGAGCATTCCCTCTTCCAGCGAATCTGAAAAAGATAGCATCATTCTGGCGGTTATGGATAGCAATAACGCTGACGCTCTATGTTGCCAAAAAATTGGTCCTTGGTAGAAGATAAACTGTTGTCAGTGTACCTTGAAGTGCTGGCCAAAAATCCGGGTCCACCACCCATATGCCGTGATCATGGTTGGTTCCAAAAGCGCATAAAATTGACAATGTGCGCTGATCAGCGCTCTGCCGAGCTGTACGAGCTGGCAATAGCAGGTACTGGTGAAGTCTGGGCAGGAGCAAGGCTTGAAGCTATTCCCAAAGATCAGATACGTAATCGCCCACGAGCTCAGACCTGGGTACCCGCTTCTCTAACCGAAGCGGAGATCCTACAGCTAATCAGACTTAGCAACCCCGATCTCCCCACCTCTGACTGGAGGGTGGAAAAGTTAGGGGAGGTTGGCGATAACTTGCGTCAGGTCACTGTGATCCTGAACGAAGATTCACTAGCTCCCCTGGCTGCAAAGAAGGGTGAGATCCACTTTGCTTTTTCGTATCTGACTTTGGAGGTCTACCGCCACAATGCTCCCACGGTTACTGATAACCAGGTTGTAGAGGTGTCGGATACAGAAGATAAAACGAGTGTCTTTTCAGTAGAGTCGAGGTCGTCCATTGTAACGGATCGGCCCGAAAACGAGTGGTGGTTGTCTTCTGAAGATGTCGACTGCACCTTCGGAGCCAGCAATCAGTTGGCATGAGTGTGGAGAAAATTAACTTCATCATTCGAAAGCGGTTTCTAGTGCAGACATCTCCACCTGACCAATAAAAGGGAGGACCAGAATTCAGGATTCGCACGCGCCTTTTGAAGGTAATAGCAGTTCTTGTATCCTAATCAAAAAACCTATGAACGATTTTTTAATAGCTGTCTTCATCGATGGATAACTTGGTACCGGCAGCAATAACTGGGTCACATCCATCTACACGCCCTTGACGAATCTGAACAATCCCCCTCCGGATACTGAGGAGAGTTGTGGAAGTCACGTGTCATTGGATCCGATGTCAACGCACACCACGCACACCGCGCGATCAGGGGAAGTTCGGATGTAAATAGACGAGGTGAGACATTTTTGGTTTATATCTTTAGTTCTAACTTTAGCGTTGCCAGGGTTTGGTCAGAGGAGGAAAATTTTCCTCGGAGTATAACTATTATGGAGCCATTACGCATTTACTGTATCTCTTTTACACCAATTAGAGAAGACAATTCAAATGGACTAATCTTGTATTGTAAAGGAAATCTGGGTGTGACTTAAAGAGAGCGGTGACACCAATTAAGCGTATATCATGGACAGTTTTGGTCCAAATGCAAAGAGTGACCATTCCATCTTTTCTTCAGAACGACTATAGCATTGAAGTCCGAGTGGGCAGACTTTTCAGACAGTAGCAGTTACGACAATACTGACCGTGGATCTATTAGTTTCCATAACTCCACTCATAGGGGTATAGCACATTCCATTGTCAGCAGTCAATATAAAATAGGCAATTGACAGTTTCTTATCGTTGAAATATTTTGGCTCTGATGGTATCACTCCAAGGGTAATCTGTTAGGACTGCTCTCCAGAATATTTGTTACATCTCAAGGAGAGATTGGCCGTGTCCTCTTCATTAGGAAGCACCATATTCTCTCCTACAATGCATCCTTGTTTAATATCACAAGAGCCCAAAATGTTTCTGGAACCAAAGGTTGCGGTTACAGATCTTATTGGTTATCAGGTCCCTGCCTTTCTACAGGGTGGTTGGCTGCTGGACGGACCTTAGCAAGGGAAGTCACGTTAAACCACTACTATTGGGGAAGTCACGTTAAACCACCACTATTGGGGAAGTCACGTTAAATCACTACTATTAGGAGCGACACTTCTTATTACTGGTGCCTTAAGACCAATTGCATCCAAGAGGTTACACGTCCTCCATATTCTCGCCGTTGAGCTCTTTGGCAGTAGAGGTGTGTCCTGTGAATGCGTGCACCTAAATGAGTGCTTCCGACACTCTGATTACTTCAGCATTCGTTAGGTGGTGGTTAGCCATCTTCAATTTACCAGTTATACCAGTCTTCATACTATTCAGATGGGGTCCCGAGGAAGGGTATTTATGTTGTTAATAACGAGGGGGCAGGGGCATGCTCTGCCACTTACTACCGGGAAAGATTTTTAAGATCGTCCTACAAGGTCCTCAATTATATCCTTTTATTGCTGTATTTTTATGGAAGCTTGTCGATGCCTAGATCTTTATAGAACACTGTTGCGAACATTCCCTAGATTAGGTTAGGTTAGACTGGCTGACCATGGGTCACGCTGTTTGGCTCTTGGCGATACTAGAGGAGCGTGCATATAGGACTCGCGGAGGTCGAGATTATTCAATAGGGAGGAGTTTTTAGCTAACTTTTTAAGTGGGGTCATTCCCAAGGTTGAAAACTCTTCTAGTCTGAAAGTTCTGCATCTGGCTGTCATATCCGTGCGCCAACCTTAATCTTTAATACTAGCCCTCACTTTCCCAAAGAAGAGGAGCGGGGTCACATAGTCGGTGTCTGTTGCGAGACTCCTTCCTACAGTGCTACATCCATAGGATCTGACAGTAAATTTCCCAGTGGCCAATAGTCTACCTGCAGATCTCGCCGCGAGACTTCCTGTAAAAGATATATTGGAGGTAGATTCAAGATCGTACCCAACGCGGCTATTGGTGTAGTTCTTAAACAATGCCGTGAATCTTTGGGCTCTTTCAATAGGCCTGATACATATCTTTTTTACCTCATTCCACCGTACCAATTTACAGTGCATAAGAGAGGGAGAGTGTCTCCACGTGCTGCCAAGCATCATTTTACATGCGTATGTAGCATTGACAACCTTCTCTACCCTCACCTCTGCGTTGAGCTTCCATAAGTTTGAAGTCCACAATTATAATTATGGCTTTGGTATAAAAACAACTTTGACCAAAACTCCAGGCCACCGGGGCATAGTTGTACCTCAGACATCCTTTGAAGATCCTTTGTAGTGATGGTGCTACAAGGTGCATAACTTCCTGCTGCATGGCCGGGAAAACCCCATCAATTCCGCGCGCTTTGGACGGGTCAAATGAGTCAATTATCCATTCTACCTCTGAGTTTGTAACCATGTTGTGTGTTTCGCCGCTCCCCATTATTCTGGGAGGTTCGCCACTTGGTAGATCCATGCAGCCAGGCAAGTCCGAGTTGATAAGCGTCTTAAGTGATTACTGACTGCTGATTGCCCAGTCGTCCTTTCTTTCCGAAGAGAGCATAGTAAGGGAGGATGCCTTGACAACAGTTTCTTGAGCCTTGCCACGTCGTCCGTCTTCTCTGTACTGCCACAGAAATCTTTCCATGCGTTTTTTTGGCTTTCCGAATTTCTTTTTTGTATACTATAAATATATCCTTGTATTTCACCCAAGCCTCCCTCACAGCCTGTAGATTTCACGGACATATTGTCTTTGTGCACCAATTTCTTTGTTGTGCGCACCAGAGGATATAGATTTTATAAGCTTTGCTTCGACCAGGGTGTTTCCAAAAGTATGGAGAGTAAAGTCTAACATGTTCCTAGATGTGGGAGCGATATATGTGGACTTTTCGCCCTGATTCGCTTATGTAAACGTACTTTGAATCATATATTTAAAACCGCATCTTCCCCGCCCCTTCTTTAGATTGAGGAGAAGCTCGGTAGAAACGATATTAAAGTGGTGGAGGTTTGACTAAAGGATTTTCAGCACCTGCTTCCAGCTCCTTCACGGGTTTGGATGTTAACTTCAGCTATCTCCACTCCATCACGTCGCGCTAGTTGAGAGTGGCCCTTGACCACTGTCCGTTTAGCCCAGGTCTGGCGCTCTTTCTCTCTTTCGTGAGACATGGCTGGTCAATCAGACGTCCGAAGACTTCAACTTGCTTTAGCCTTGAGCCACTCTTTTTTTTATTTTACCCCGAGACTCTCTGCTGTTGACGGTATACTTCCTGCTGAAAGCACAGGAGAGAGCAGAAGTATATCTTCCTCTGCGGTTTTTTCGCTTCCAACCCTTTCTAGGTCCGAATCTCTAGGGACAGAGCCACTTCACCTATTTGTTTTGTCACATTAGTTTGGCAGTAGCCTTATCGCTATTGGGGCTTGCTCCAACCCCAACAGGGGTTAGCTGCTGTCGGCGGAGTTAATATGCTTACCCTGCCCGTTTGAGTTGATATCTCGATGTTTTCCCTCATGGACCTCCATATAGTGTTTTGTACCCTAACTCTATCGTTTTTAACTGCCTAGCTCGGGAAGATGATTTGCATCATAATGTGTCCGTTGTGAAATCGCACAGACCAAATTATAGGTTGAATATAAGTTCAGCATTCCGAGAAGGTTTGATTTATTTAAAGATGATATATTCGTAGATCAGGTATTCCAATTGTGGTCTGGTGCCCAAAATACAAAATGAAAATTAATTTTGGTTGTATGTAGTAAGATGTTTCCTTTGCTAAGGTAATTTTAAAGTATGCTAATTTTTCATTCCAGAAATACCTCTGCAAATACTCGTAGTGAGTGAGTTCAATTGCGAAATGGAGTCGGAAACTGATGCTGTCCAGAACATATGATATGAAAGTCAACACCTCGCACGCGTCAACCGTAGAAGTATCTACTCCAATGAAATAAAAATACATTTGTAAAGGATAACAATAATTCGTGTGCTTATCATTTCCAACTCGAGAGAACTAGTGCAACAATTTTGACGAGATAGGAGTAGAAACGACATTACCATTACATACCAAACCTGGTCTGGTGATCACCTTTATAACAATCACCATTCACAAATTAATCATTTCAATGGATGTATCAACAAAGCCGATTCGCTGACATGCCTGCCATTCAAGCGCTGAGTGCCGAAGTTGTTGGTTATATGACCCATATACACATAACTGACGGCAACACGCCACTTACACCTTCTATTTACCGGTCTGAAATGCAACCAGTTCCAAACTGCCTTCAGGCATTAGGGTCGCCCATTATTACCACAGGTGGTGTATCAGCAAGTTTTTCTTTAGAACTGAAGTTGTTTTGTAGGCGGAAGTACATTATGAGAATGATGAATCTAGATTTGTTTTGTATCGGAATGCCAGTATTTCGACCATGGTATGTATTCTGTTTGTAGTTTCTTAGTAGTTACTTATATTGTTTTGGGGCTTGTGTGTGAGGGTTGGGATTAAGCGGCATGTCCGCAGGATAGTGATATGCGAATATAGTTCTAGACTAGAACCTTAGCCTCTGTCCTATATAAGACCGTTAGTGCGTGATGGAGAATCACACCCTGCTCGAGGTAATCCTGTTTCCAACAGAACACTACGGATCTAGACTGGGGAGTCAATAAATACCTCCCCTAATCCAGGGTGTCATGCGACCCGTGCCCATTGGATGGTTGGCAGCCAGGGGTAACCGGCTGTCTTCGAACGGAGCCTCACTCACACCAGGTCATATCAGTGAGTATCCGACCTTGCCATGGAATTGAGGTTACCATGGTCGACCTAGTATATCCTCTCACAGATAAAACGGTCTGCTGAGCTCGCCTCGTCGAGCAGGCAGACGATTATGATATATGCAAATAATGTCCGGCGGCCCCGCCTCGGAACTCCTGGGATTGGAGTATAAAGCTCCTAAAACTGGTGTTGCAACCAACACTAAACGTTTCCCGTCACGGACGCCCGCTGCTTCAGATACTCTGACTACGACCTATTGTTCGAGCAGCATGAAGTCGACGCGCATAGCTCTGCCTAACGCAAGCTCCCACTCCTATATAGCGAGAAGTTCTGGTTTTTGGGGAACGTTCAGCGCAGGCACTACTTCCAATCCATTATCCCAAAGACGCACCGATACCACTATGCCTCAGGGAGGTACTTTGCCTCTGAGTAAATTTGGGCATAGTACTCATCCCGTCCTGGGAAGGACAGGCTTGGATTTCACGTCCACTACTGCCTACAAAACTCCCTCTTCGAGTAGCACAGAATCCATGAGCAAATTAGGACAGAGTGCTCGCTCCCATTTAGATACTGACATCGACTTTGGTGTACGAAGCTCCATTAAGCAGGAGCCTGGAAAGCCTACGCCCAGTCAAACCGAAGCTCCCTCGCTGAAGCGTTCTTCTTCCTCATCCACCACGCATGTTAGCGCCTCGACTCGGGCCTATCGCAATAGAAGGGCAGCATATCGCAGCCTTGACATATTGAACGCAGTCAAGACTGAGGACCTTACCGAGAAGGATAAAGAATCGAGGGATTGGGCAAATTCGGTGATGAACGCCTATGAGAAGAAGAAGTTCAGGACCAGCTACATGCAGCGATCACTCGAAGAGGCCACGACAACGCCAAAACGAACTTACACATCTGAGTCTTCCACGGTCGCAAAACGGAGGATTCGTTCTTCCATCGAATCTGAGAAAGATAGTCTCATCCTAGCGGTTATTGATCGCAATAACGCTGACGGCTCTATGTTGCCAAAAAATTGGTCCCTGGTGGTGGCAAAACTGGGGTTACTGTACCGTGAAGTGCTGGCCAAAAATCCGGGTCCACCACCAATCTGCTGTGATCATGGTTGGTTCGAAAGCCGCATAAAACTGATTATGTGCACTGATCAACGCTCTGCCGAGCTGTACAAGCTGGAAATAGCAGCCATTGGTGAAGTCTGGGCAGGAGCAAAGCTTGAAGCTATTCCCAAAGAAAATATCCCTAATCGCCCACGCTCTCAGACCCGGGTACCCGCTGCTCTAACCGAATCGGAGATCCTACAGCTAATTAGGGCTAGCAACCCGGACCTTCCCACCTCTGACTGGAGGGTGGAAAAGTTGGGGGAGGTTGTCGATAACTTGCGTCAGGTCACTATGACCCTGAACGCAGAATCACTAGCTCCCCTGGCTGCGAAGAAGGGTGAGATCAACTTTGCTTTCTCGCATCTGACTTTAGAGGTGTGCCGCCAGGATGCTCCCACAGTTTCTGATACACATGCTGTAGAGGTGACGAAGAAACGCTAGTCTCGTTTCAGAGTCTAGGCTGTTCATGGTCGCGGATCTGTCCGAAAACAAGTGATAGGTGTCTTCCGAAGACGTAGACTGCACCTTCGGATCCCGCAATCATTTGGCATGAGTCTGGTGCAAATTAATTTCCAGCATTCATTGCAGACTTCTCCGCCTGGCCAATAAAAGAGAGGATATTGAGCTCGTGCAAGAAATCGGGGTTTGCAAGAGAGTTATTTGCAGTCATTCCGCACCAGAATTCAGGATTTTCAACCCGGCTTGTGCAGGTACTAGCAGTTTTGCAGTGTATCCTAATCAAAAAACCTATGAACGCGGCACTGGCACCAATATCTGAAGAGGAGGGGTGGGACGCCACGCGCGCACCACGCAATCCGGAGAAGTTGGGATGTAAACAGACGAGGTGAGTTACTTTTTGAATGTATCATTAGCTCTAATTTTAGCATTGCCGGGGTTTGCTCGAAATTCAACTGGCGGTTGCTTCCCCGAAAATCATTTCCGATAGGAAATGTGTGGAGCCATTACGCATTTAATGTATCTCCTATACAACAATTAGAGAAGACAATTGAAGTGGACAAATTTTGTTCTGTAAAGGAAATCTGAATGTGATTTGAGGAAAGCGGTGAGCCCAGTTAAGCGTACAACATGGACAGTTTTCATTGGCATTGAACTCCTAGTGGGCACTTAGGTCAATACTGACCGAGGATCTATTAGTTTCCATAACTCCACTCATAGGGGTATAGCACATTCCATTGCCAGTGTCAATCAATATAAAATAGGCAATTGACAGTTTTTTATCGTTGAAATATTTTGGCCCTGATGGTATCACTCCTGCTGATCTGAAAAATAAATCGGATATGGTCATACTCTAGCTATTATGAAGCTTTTAGGTCGTGCTTCACTTTTCGCACATTCTGGTGAAGGTTGGGTTCATACCCAAACAGGGAAGCCCTCACACCTCAAACTAAAATACTACAGAACGAAAATCATGTCCTTACTTCTCCTCAAAACGACTGTGAGGCTCATGGCTATTGACTTTAGGGAAAGGGAAGGACCGCTGTTTCCCCTTAATCTACACGTGTACGCCAAGGGGAATCTGTTAAGACGTCTGTCCAGACTCGTTAAAAAAATCGACTATTTGTTGCATCTCAAGGAGTTCCCTTTAGATGCTATTCTCGATATAGAGAGCTTTTAATAAAATCAGTCCGAAGGTTTTTATTGCAACCCTGTGCAATATGAAGGGAGACGAATCGCTGAAATTGCGTATACGAACCCGAAGGTTCGTTTGGTTCTTCAGTAGACAGTAAGAAGGCATTCCGCAAAAGGCACCCGATGGGGCTACGCTTTCGCTTCTTCTTTGGTACCTGGTCTTCGACGAACTGCTGTCCCTCTAGTACGACAGGGTGCTCGTTAGTAGCATACGAGGGTTTGTCAATAAGTCCCTGAAAATTGAAATAAGGAACACTATTATTCGGCGAAAAAACGTTTTCTTTTTAACATAGTCTCTTTTTAGCTCGTTACACGTCATCCAACGTTTCTCAAGTTTGTTGATGTCCTCCAAGTAATAAGATTTCTTTAGGCCCTCAATATAGTTGTTTGTTTTATCGACGACCTCTTCATTTGACCCAAATATTTTACCACACAGCAATTTTTTCATATTAGGAAACAAGAAATAGTCGCAGGGGCTAAGTCTGGAGAATATCCTGCACGAGGGGGCAATAGGTAACCTAATACATAAGATTTTCCCATTACGGCTGCGAACTTGTGCGCCAGTGCGTTGTGCTGGTGGAAGAGAACTTTTCCTCGCCAAATGAAGTCGTTTCTGCTTCAAATCGGCGTCGAATCGATCCAACAGCTCTGCATAATTTGCGTCGATGATCGTTTTGCTCTTTACAAGATAATCGATGGAAATATACCCCGCGCATCTCAAAACACTGTCCTCATGACCTTGTTGGCCGAGATATCCAGCTTGGTTTCCTTCGGGTTGGATTCACCAGGAGAGATTCACTATGTCGACTGTTCCTTGGTCTCCTGTGTGCTGTAATGAATCCACTTTTCGCCCACGGATACGAAACGGCACAAAAACTCATTCGGATTGCGATTGAAATCGCCAAACACTCCTTTGACGTTGTCAAACGATTGTTGCCAATTGTGAGCAAATGCGGCACCCATCTTGCGGATAGCTTTTTCAAATCCAAATGTTTATGCAAAATTGAACTCACTGATCCATCCCTGTAGCCTATAGCCTCTTCAAGTTCGTACACCTTCATTCGCCGAGCGTCCAATATCATGCCGTGGATTTTAACGACCATTTCCGGTGTGGTGGCCTCAATTGAGCGATCAGAAGGTTCGGCGTCACTTGTGCTGGTACGACCGCACCGATATTGAGTAAACCAGTGGATGGTTCCAATCGATTGTGAAGAGTCCCACTGATATTTTTCAAGCTTTGATTTGGTTTTCGTGATGGTTTTTTCGCGCACAACATAGTGTTTAATGAGCACATGAAATTCACTTTTTCCATTTTTGCAAAAATGTTCGTTGGCGGCTGTTTCAAATGGCTTTCACAACAAAACTATTTGACAGATTAGTCAGAAAATTAAGGTGCGCTCTTCTGAAAGATGCTTCTTGCCAAACAAAATGCTGGATTTGAGGAGTTAGCGCCATCTATTGTAATTTTCAGTCACTTATTGACCCATCCTCGCATGCTGACGATAACTATTGCGTCGTCGTAAGACTACATAACAACCTTAGTTGAATTACTCTAGGGTGTCCTAAATAAGTTTGCATGGTATGCACTCGTACCTGATTAAAAGTTAACCCTTCAGAGACTGACCTTGTCTTTTTATCTCCTTCAATGCACCTATGTTGAATGTTACAAGAGTCCACATTAAGGCACAGGGCAAGTACATTGGACTATTGTTTAATATGAACTTGGACTGTAATGCGAACACACTCGAAAGAGTCCGCAAGGCCAAAGTGACACTTTACAATTCAAAAGCAGAGAGCAGAGCCACTTTTTATTACCGGTGCCTTGAGGTAAACCACATCCAATGGATTCTATGGCCTTCTTCTGCCGAATGGGCCCTTTGGCAGCAGAGGACTCCTTTCTTAGCTACGAAGTTAGTAAATGGACTCCACTATGTTTTGGACACAGTTTTGTACTGGATAATTTTTCAACCACACCGTCTACTTCCTTCCCTCCTATCGCTTTGACACCAAATTCGCAACCATAATTACAAATAGACGAGAATGGGAACGAGACGAGTTGTCGGAACT
Organism: Clusia tigrina; assembly: GCA_920105625.2. NCBI lineage: Eukaryota > Metazoa > Arthropoda > Insecta > Diptera > Clusiidae > Clusia > Clusia tigrina. The sequence continues at coordinate 183,391,985 of OV050031.1, forward strand.
GTGTCGGTGGGATTTGTGTGGTATGTGGAAGCGTGCACTTAAATGAGAGCTTCCGGCAGCCCGATTATTGCAGCATTCTTGAGGTGATAGTGCTAACCTTCTTCAAAGCACTGTTAATGATTAGTTTTGTAGTATCAGCCTTCAGGCGACTGTCACGTGGGCCGCCATGCTAACAAGGTGGGGTCCCGAGGAGGGGTTTTTCTGTCCTAAATTATGAGGAGGAAGGGACATGCTCTGACACTATTTGACACTTTTTAGGTGCTGAGTGCCATCTTTTCAGTGGCCTGGACGATCAAATCAGCCAGCGTACAAGACTTTTTCCTACTTTCAGATTGGCCAAAGTACGGCCGGGAAGTTTGAAAATCCCTCACTTCTATCCTTTGGTACCACAGTGGCCCTTACTTCACCTTGGTGTGTTTCCCGACACATAATCTGTGTCCTAGACGGGTACTTCAACCTAAGCCTAATCCTGGTGTGTGATGGTAGTTAAGCGTTGGTAGAATTAGGAATCCGTATGGTAGCGGCGCTAATGATTATTGTTGCTCAATTAGATCCTTTTATTTCTGGTTTTTAAAGTTGTCCATGCTTAGATCTTTAGATGTTGCGAACAGTGCCTAAAAACGCACGTATTTTTAGATGATGTCTTTGTGAAGTCAATATTCACACACAATCAATCTACTTCAGCTGAGCATTTTAATATTGAAGGACTTAATTTTCGTTGCATCTACTGGTCTACTGGATTCCCCACCCCTTGACATTGTGCGTCCATTAAATACAATGGACCGTTCCATTTTAATTGAAGCTGGACATTCGCACATGGTTATGCAAAACTTCCGTATTTATGAGAGTAAACCCGACACTTGGGCCGAGCGAAGTGGTGTCTTCTTAACTGAGAGTGTAGGAGCTGTTGGTAAGTTTTGATTTGGAATACACTTGGTTTCCAATGGAAAGAGATAGATATCGACAATGTGGAAAAAAGAGAAAAGTGGCCCGGGAAGCTGATTTGCATCATAATGTGTCCGTTGTGAAATCGCACAGATCAAATTATAGGTTGAATATAAGTTCAGCATTCCGAGAAGGTTTGATTTATTTAAATATTCGTAGAGTATTCCAATTGTGGTCTGGAGCCAAAAATACAAAATTAAAATTAACTCTTGGTTGTATGTAGTAAGATGTTTCCTTTGCGAAGGTAATTTTAAAGCATGCTATTTTTTCATTCCAGAAATACCTCTGCAAATACTCGTAGTGAGTGAGTTCAATTGCGAAATGGAGTCGGAAACTGATGCTGTCCAGATCATATGATATGAAAGTCAATACCTCGCACGCGTCAACCGTAGAAGTATCTACTCCAATTAAATAAAAATACATTTGTAAAGGATAACAATAATTCATGTGCTTATCATTTCCAACTCGAGAGAACTAGTGCAACAATTTTGACGAGATAGGAATAAAAAAGACGAAGACGAAGACCAAGAAGTTGGAGGCACTTCACGTATGCCCAATACAAGTAATTCGATATATCGTAGGATCTATCTAATGTACAGGGACTCTGTTGTTCAAAAATGTCCGAAGATTTTTTTCTCCAACACAAACTTAAGTATATGATAATGTTAAGAGTATTTATCGTAATTGGGCAATTCGCATTTTACGAATTTAATTCATCAGTTTTGGTGCGGCCATTGGGGGTAACATTTTATCATAAGCTTCAAAATATACCACCAAAGAAATGAAGCATCCTCTTTTCGTACATGTCGGTGTATTCAATTGAGTTTTTATGCAGAATAATTGAGACTGTATAATTTAAAAATTTCTTAAAAAGTTTTTTCATTTTAATGTGTGTGTTATTATTATTAACGTAGTTAAGTGGCCATTTTTCTCCTCCGGTATCCGTTCGAAGATTCTTCAACACAGGTGTAAGTTTGGTAGAGCTCTTGATGAAATATAAAATATAATAATCTGTTGGTCGGTTCCAAGCACTGTTCCAGTTTAAGAAAGCTGTTCACGGGTAGAACTTTCACTGCACAAACTGTGTTAAATGGAATGCTGAAGTTCCGGTATGTTTTCATTTATTGAAGAATGAGCATTGAACTTGTTTATAACAATATAAACAGTTACAAAAAACAACCGGGAAATCCAGTCAAACGCATTCTAAAGATACTTTGTTAGCTTTTACTCTATTTTTTATATATACTCGTATTTATATTAAATCGTAAATTATAAACTTCCAACAACAAAATTGCTTACCAAACCGGGTGATCAACTTCGCAACAACCACGATTCACAATGTAAACATTTCTATGGATGGATCAACAAAGCCGATTCAATGGCACGCCTGTCATTCAAAAGCTGAGTGCCGGAGTTGTTTGTTATATGACCCATATACACATAACTGACGACAACACGCAACTTACACGATCAGCGGTCTGATCTGCGACCAGTACTGTAGTCCCCTATGCGCCAGTGTGTGTCCTGTTCATATTTAATAATTCTACCAGACCGAACCAGTTTGACCCAGTCCGAATTGAAAAGCGACCAATTTGTATGGAAATTGCGCTTTTCTAATTATTTGTGGTCGCACTGGCTCTTAAGACTGGGTCTCAGATTTTTTGTAGTAAATGAAAATGCCAACAAATTATTGAGTGCACTTTTTCAATAATAACAAACTTGTCTTAAAGTTAAGTTTATTTAAAAGTAAGAACCAATAGTTGGAATAAACACAATTCTTAATATATAATAAATGAAGCCCGTGGTTTCAAATTACGAGTATTTCTACAATAGATATACTCTTGAGGAGTCTATAGCAACCTATGCTAACTATTTCATTTTTTGCATATTGGTGACTGTGAATAAAAATTGTAAATAAGTTCATCTGGAAAACGACAGGACGTAGCTACGTCCTATTTTGAATCTATTTTCCAGATTTTTTGGAGCTTTTCTAGTGTTCACAAAAGTTATAAAATAATCTGGTCTTCGATGAAATCGTACATATAGTCATATAGTCAGACATATACAATCTCTTTCACTCTCAAGCATCACACTTAGTCTAAGTACTCTTAAGTTTGCCTTTAAGCTTAGTTGATACGGCTAGTCTGTAAATGAGCGTGCTACTTAAAGCATGGGGAATAAACGATAATAAGTATTGTGAAACCAACAAAGAAGTTGAAGATTATGATTCATACATACAGACAGATTGCAACAAGAGTTTGCAACATAATTTGGGAACGATCCAGACGGCTTTCGAGACTATTTTAATTATATGTAGCCCCGTCTAGTGTGTATTCATGCATGCGTCGGGGACTGCCTGTGAATGTAGCTGACAGGCTGACGTTTGTTCCCAAATCTTCAGCATTTCCGTCGTTTTGAATGGCATCGCGTCTGCTCTCAACTTGGCTTGATTCATTCGTATGAACAACAATCGCTCTGTTTCAATTTTTGCATACATGTTCACTGTATAATGATATAACAATTGGCGGCATTTAGGGACGTGATTGTCGTTGTTCTGGCGAATCATTCTTCGATATGCGTAGCCCATTGCACTACCTTGTTGGTTTGTTTCCGCACTTATGAATTGAATGATTGTCTTGTAGTTGGCCTTATAGTGAGGTGACATCCATCTTTACTTTGCCAAAAGATGATCGGATATTGCAGTGCATAGTATGAGTGATGTGTTTCGGGAGTTCTGTGAAATCTGTCACGACGTTCAAATTATTCACCAACAATCAACATGACAACTTCCTGGATTGGTTTAGGGGGTCTTTTATCGGCACTGATAACAGTCGATTAACCGAGGGCAGTCTATCAGTGGCAGTCGTGAAAAATCGAATCAATGCATGGTTCTCATGGAACACATATTGCAATCGGAAATATTTCGATGTTTGGTGCCCGGATTGAAACTTCCGCGCTGTTGAGCTTTTGCGATATCATCCGCTTCTCCCATAAAATGAATCGTGCTCTTCATCTGGAAGCGGCAAAAATGATCCAGCTTGATGATATATTTGGCCTTGAACTTTGATCGTCGGCATGGAATTTTGGAATTGCATTTGCGAATGTTGTTCAATAAATGCTTGTAATCGGATGTGTTACATAAATGTATTTGACCGGTTTTTAGTTTATTGGTTCCATAAATATCAATTTGGAACAAGTTACCTAATATTAAAGCGAACACTAACAAAGAAGATGACGGATTTAATGCCGGCCACACAATTTTTCCGTTCGGATAGGTGATTCCTGGTGTTTCGCCTTTGTACTTCTGTGCATGGCAAAGTCGAAACAATTGGTTCATTAAGCCATTAACAATGAATTCATTAAACGTGACTGCGACACTGGTTCTCTAATTGTTTCCAATCGTTGTGAGCGATGTTCTTTAATTTCATTGCATTTCCATCTCTGCTGCTGCTTGTCCAGTGTTTCGTCCAAGAACCGGGCGTGTTTGTGGCATCTTCTATATGATGAAAAGTCAATCAATAAACTTAATACAGTTATCTTTTGGAAATCCGATTTTTAATTTCATTAAGTATAATAATCTGGGAACGGCTTGGAGGCGTTTAAAACTTAGAGAGCTATTACGAGTATTATTGGTTTTAATATTTCTGTGTGAAGAATTTATGGGCTTACTATATCTTTCAAATCTTATAATATGCTAATAATAATTAATTAATAAATTTATGTTTATATCTTATAAATTGTTTAAAGCTATCTAAGTTCGGAAAATTAAGTTAAGTTAAGAAAATCAATTAAGTATTTAATTACAGCACTTGTTAACACAAATGAATTTCAGCTGTGTAAGTCATGCCAAATCTGTTCTTCAACGATTTTATTTCTTGAAATATGATTTTTTCTTGAAGGACAGCTTGTTATCGTCTATGGCGTCAGGTACAGAACAGCGATCAACAACTTTTGTTTTCCCAGATCTTCAAAGGGCGTGTTTAAAACAGGATGCTGCCACTTGCCACACATCGTTTGAAACAATCAATTTATTGCAAGATCATTTCCCAATATCGGCTTGGTCAATGCGGGTGATTTGTCCCGAATCGCGCTTCTGTAATTCATTTTAGGAATCATTTTGGGAATCGTAAAAAATTCAAAATTCTTTGAATTGAAAAGAAAATCAATTTTATTATTATATCATGCATCATAATTAATTTAAATCAATCGTAATTTAAATTCCTTGACTCCCATTAATATTTTAGCAATTTTCTTTAATGTGGAGTTGGAAAATTCAATTCATTGGTGCTGGAATTATCGTTGAAATATAATAAAGTTCTGAAAGAATACGTGGAGCATGTCTGAAAGACATTTTGAACATAATATATATATTCCTATAGGAAAATATACGTATACAGCTAATAAAGTTTACAATGTGAGGATTTAGCCACATATCGAATATGAAGCACGAACTAAAGGAAAGATTTCAATATTGTAGGGCAATAGAAATGAGGTGGTTCCAAAATATATCTACCGGTGTGAGAGATATTTCAAAGAGAACATCATCAGCCTAAAATAGGATTACACATTATTCGTATTCATATTATTTAATCGGCATAGAGGAACATATTTGTATCACTTGAAAATAACTGTATAGAGTGTAAGAATGGTACATATTTTGTTATTCCAGCGCAATGCGCTCCAAATCTGGCTTTTAACTCTGCTACTCCTTGATTTCAAGCAGAGCGAAATTCATATTTCAATATTGCTGGGAAGCACTCGGACACTCCCGTGTAACACTGGTCACTCCAAATTCGTTAGCGTATCTTCCATAAAAGTGCAACAGTGTTGCCCTCAGCAATGTGTATATTTCCTCATAGATATATTTATACAAAGAGCGTTTCTATGAGACACTCTGAGTAGCTGCTGCAGTTATGGAACTACTCGTATGTCAGTAAAGTTGATCATACATTTTCAACGGTTTAGTCTTTCATCTCGACGCCAACCGTTCGGACATTTTGTGTGGAAAGCAGGCATCATCGAAGCGATTTTAAACAATCGAACTGATCAGATGTGAGTGAATTCGGGAGCGGTTGCTTTACGAGTCAATTGTACCCCTTTAAGCAAAGTTTTTCAATTTTGGTGCTGGATATAGGAATAGAAAATGCCGATTTCAGTTTGGTGATCCGATATTTCACTGGCAATTTTTGTTTCCTATTGCCAAAAAGAGTCATTTATAGGTACGTGTTCATCAAGAGTTCAGTTCACAATTTGCTGCTAAAATATACAGAGATGCAAGCAATAAAGTTGCTGATTTTAATTTATGAGCTTCCTACAACTTATTTAAAGCGCTTTGCTTGTAGGAAGTACTTAAATAGGTTCTTTACACAACAACAGAATCCACGAAGTGAATCAATAAACGATTGTGCGTGTGATGGAAAAAGTTATCTCGACAAAGAGACGAAACATTGTGAAAGGCAACTGCGCACAAGCCATCAAATAATCCGATTCGGCGCGAGCTGCATTTTAATTTCCAAACGAAACTTGAATACAAAGTAAAAATACATAGTTTGAAGCACGCTCATGTAACATCAACCAAACGATCACCTGTACCCAACTGAACTCTTAGTACAGTAGAACTGTGACGTCAGGTGATCACTGCAGGAAATGGACAAAAGTGTGACTTTTTAGACCAAGCTCCTGTGTACCCCGCTGCAAATGAATGCCTATAGTGGGCATTTGTTCTTTATTAGCTCTTTATGTTTTCAGGGGATGCTCTGCACAAAAGCGGATAATGGGAAAGGTGGAATTTTGATTAGCGAACAAACAAACTCCCCAAGAACTCAGATAAATTGTATTTATATGCAAACTATTGGCATTTTCAAGCTTCAGGGACAGGCAGTCCTGCATATTCTGTGGACCTATTTCACTTTCGTACTTTGTCTCTCTAAGCCCTGTTGGTGGCCGTGGATACCGCCAGTGTCAGTGACCATTTGAGCACAGAAACACGCAGCTCGTACAGTAATTACATGCATATAATTATATTCTAGTGAAAAATGTTCGTTGAAGTGCTAATTAAAATATCCATCACTACAGTTCAGTAAAGCAAACCGACTTTGAAAATGCAAAAAATTAATTATTAAATAAATTATGGCAATCAAAATGAGAGATAACTTGTGTGAGTTGGATAGATCGTACAGCTTGCAAATGGAGACCAAAAATAAACAATGTTGATCATTTGTACGACAGTCGACCCACGCTGAGATCGAGTTTCATTGCTGTAACTTTTTATGTGCACGAGTTGCAAACTGCATCCGCAGAGAGGAGTTTTTTATTTAAGTGAACTTAATAAAATTAAATTATGTCTTTCGAAGTGGAATTATTTCCAGCTTCTTTACAACTTCAATTTAAGCATATCAAGCATAAGGCTAACTCAGCGATCTGCACAAGTTACAGCTGCGCTGATGCTTTGTAAGTAACGCAGTGGGAGTATACAATAAATATGATACCACCAACTAACAATGCCCTTTAAACATTGCCCATAATCGTATATTTGTATCCAAAAGAGCAAATGTGCGGAGAATACGTAACTCGAAGTGAGTCAAATTATTCCAATATTTTTGGGATGTGTTCTGGTTCAGAAGAGATGCCACTGTAAGTTGCTTACTCCCGTCTCTATCACTAGGTGTGTTGCACTGACAATTTATGCCCGTGTTCAGTTCCAAGATATATCATATTGTGTATTTACTTACAATAATGACCAGGTAAACTCCTGCCGAAATGTTAAAATTTGTGTGAGCTATGCATGTGTCCAAATTAGAAAAATAATTAGTGAATCGAACCAATTGAAAGGACAGCAAAAGGGGATTTATTATTCTCTCTTTTTTTATTACTCTCACTAAGGCTTTTACCTGGTAACAGTTTTGCTATTGCACAAAAAGTACGAAATCCAATCAGATTCAATTTTGGTAAAGTTGAGTTATAATAATATTCTCTCTTTGAGAGGCGCCTTCTATGGCGTTTGCTTGGTATTTTATTTTAGTAGGCTATGCCACACCCACTGGCAATCAAAGTATTAATTGTGGGGAAACACAGACGAATAATAGCAATTATATTTAGAATAATAGATGCCCTGAAATATACTCGTAACATGGTGTCTAACCGAACCTATACTAGTGCAGTGTTGTGCTGGAGACAGAGCTTCCAGTCCGAGACTTTTGTTAGTATTTCAATCAATTGCCTTTCAGAAACTGGTTAATTTAATTGGGTTTTCTAGAATTTAATTGGGTTTCAGTCAGGGGGATGTCATTAGAAGTAATTTGTGTGAAATTTATGTGTTTTTTCTGGAAATTAGAATAGTCCGAATATGAATGCCAAATTATACTTTTTTTTACTTGATATAATGCATAAAAAATTATGGTTTCGTACAATTTCTGGCTCGGTTTAGGGAAAAAATACATATTTAAAATGGTTTTCAAACGAAAATGCACTCTATCTACCTATGTTTTGTCAGAACCTTAACCATACCCGATATACAACATTTTTTTGAATCATAAAAGAAGGCGGATTAAAATTTTATTTTTCTTCTTAATGTTCGCTTGTCAAACTTTGGTGGGAATTTGATATCATAATGGCCCAGGTGACCCTCGTACAACGCGATACTTCAACAATAAATTGTATGCACAACACCAACCTTAAAACCTTGTGCTTCGTACAGATTTAAAAATCCCACCCTACCTGTTTACTGGCTGATCAGCAATATTTTAACCAAATATAGCATTGACTATAGAAATATATGTAAATCCGGCTTAATCCGATTGGTGTCTCACATCTGTGATAACTTTTCTTCCAAATCGTTAGAAGCATTATAGTGTTACTTCGTATGCTCAGTCTCAACATTCTTCAGACAGAACCAGAACCAACTTGTTATACAAAAATTGCTCAAATCGCCTCCATCTCCAATAATTGAAACTGTCTACATCTAATTTAAAATTATCACTGCTTCATTCGTATTGATAATTTGGTACAATTTTGTAAAAATATATATTTGGACCAACTTAGGCAGAACATAAAGTTTGATCCGCCCACAATTCGCAATACAATGTATTAGGAAACTTGTGTATACATCTTATTGACTTGTGAATTAATACTTGTTAAATACACATTAAAATGTTTGTTGCTTTTTAATGATTTCACCTTTGCCTATCGGTGTTATCTTGTTCCAAACAAATACGTCTAATCTTGACCTAGTCGAACCAGAATAATGAGCAACCTAATACCCAGTGAGGGAGTGGTAATGCCTATAACAAAAATATAATTCAGTTCTATAATACGTTGAAGTCCATTGGAGAAGAAACACTCCCCTCCCATTTCCATATATGTATGTAGTCTTGAAACAGCATATTTTAATAACCAAAGTAGATGTTTGGATGCAATTTTTAGAATAATTTAATGTACTGGGGAAAGTATTCCGACAAACGGACCACTAATAGATCCCATTTCTAACAGCTTATTTTCTGGTAAGTCCCTCTTCTTAAGAAATATGACAGGCAGAAAAATCCCCACTTTCTATAGGTAAGCAGAATTTCTTGAAAAACAGACATCTTAACAACTTTGTTGTTGCTGTGTCCCATCTTGATCAGACGTATCGAACTACACAAGTGACAATACAAACCCGCCAGATTCTTCAATTAATTTCGATTCCATATTATAGTAGCCACAATCTTTGCATTATATTTTTGGCACAACTTTACCAACATAATTTTGTGCAGTGTAAGATGTAGATAAGTATTTGGATCTAATGCTTAAGCGAATCTCGGTGTTCGCCTTTGCGTGTAAAAAATACTAAAATAATTGCTTTAATACAAAATTCTTAGCCATAACTTCGCTTAACGTCTTTGCGCGCTCCCCTCACGCTTCCTAATGCTCAATCAATTTGTCAGCTTATTTGCCCGTCCGTCCGTGCCTCCGCCCATGCACCAAAATATCTTATTGAACTTTGGTTGCGATTTATACGCGCTCGCTCGCACCACTCCGCCGCAGCCACTGTGCAGGTGGTCGGTCCGGTCGGCTCGTCTGCCGAGTTGAGTCTATAAATAAAGGCCAAGGCGTGTGTGCGGCTTCAGTTGCCCTGCTTCTCCTGCGCGATCGCGTGTTCAGTTTCGAGTTTCGCTTTGTAAGTTTATCGTTTGTGTTTGGCTCTAACTCTTCCAGCAGCGCTACTCGATTGCATTTGTTGTTGACTCTGCGATTTGGACGCGTTTAAATCGCTGAACACTAATTGCTATCTCCAGTCTGTGCTGCCCCTCAAACGGGAATGTGCGTGACATTTGATAACTGCTGCTTTAATTTAAATTGCTCGTAACTAATTGGGAAAATATCCACACTAATGATGTAAATTACTTGGCTTTAATCAATAATTACGATATTAACGGCTCTTCAGATATGTGCCAAAACCCTGCAAAACCCGTTTCGCACCTACTGAATAAACACTTATCTCTGCCTTCAGCCCTGCGCATGTGTGTGTGTGTGTGTGTGTGTGTGTGGAGATGTTAGAATACCCCAGTGGGAAATGTCGTCGAGAATTCCTTTGGTGGTTACTCCCCTAGACTGATATTACATTGAAACTACATGGGCTCACTGCAGAGTACATATTACTTCTTATATTATATGAGCTTAAATGGAAATGAGCGATAAAGTGTCTGATCGTGAACAATGATGTTTCATCAGTTTGATGGTTGCTACTACCAGCAAATCCTTAAGTAGGGCATTTCCGTATGTTGGCACATATTGTGTCCATTTTGCAGATGCACGCCCATGTGTTCAATACTTTACACTATAAGACTTAGTGTTGAAAACTCACACCACAGCGCTGCACCATGCAAAACTACTGTATTAAAAGTTGCCCACATGTGCCCATAACAAGTCTTTTGATTATATGGGATGTGCCTCGCCCGTGTTTGGTAAAGAAAATTTCAAGTTTAATGAACCGCCTTCATTAAATGTAATGAAAAGTTCATATTATTCATACTGTCCATTATTAGATTAGATTACTTTCTTTTTATATTATTTTATTATTATACTTGTATTATTTCAAGTGTCCACAAACAGATCCTTCATTTTTGGTGTTTTATTATGCCTTCTTTATACATTGTCACTACTTCTTAAATTATGTGCATTGCAAATTATGCGAATAATCGAATGAACGATTCATAAATATTATGTACAAATTTATAGTACATATAGTCATCCATCATTTTTACTACGTCAGTCCGGACATTAATTAGCACACACCATTGGATATATAAATCACCAAAATGGATTGATTTGGCTATTAAATTGGGACTCCTAGTCAAAGTGTTACATTTCTGGCGAAGAGTGTAGCCGTAAACATTCAGGAAAATAAAACAATAACTTAACCATGGAATCTTTGGTGATTTGGTCTGGTCTGATATGATTTCCCACTGGGATATAAGAGTATGTTTACTTTATTTTTTCTGAATTTCTTTGTTCCTTTTCCGTTTTTATTTGTTTGCACTATTTATGTAGTTAATTTATGGACTCTTACGTTAAGATCGAGTCAAGGTCAATTATACTTTTCATTTGAACGAGGTGCACTCACTAAAATCATTTTATTAATAAAGTAATTACGTTTCAAATATTGTTGTACAGATTTGACATAGTTTACTCATTGGCCTCATAACGCGAACTGTTACAAATTAGTGATTCATGGGAAGGTTTCTCCAAAATAAATTCGTGGCAGTTTTAATGATCAAGTCTCACTCACTGTCACTCACACTTAGCGCAGGAAAACATACATAAGAAGAATTTATCCAACAGAATAGGTATTTGGAGACTTCGCAAACAAAATAGAGAAGGAAATATCCTCTACTGCTCGCCAGAGGCGGTCTGACCACTATGTACTCAACCAAATGAGGATGATTCCAACCAAAGGGAGTATTCATTGCTTCGAAACACTTTAAAGACTTTAGAGAATCTATTTAGATAGAAAGGAGTCCGCTTAAGTCGGGCAAATTAAATGTGGAGCTCCAAGTCAAACACAATATTTCCGCTCTGATCATCGTATATGTTTCGAAATTAATTCTGCTGTTCACATCAAAACGACCATGGAACTTGAAATATAAGAGTTCTGTAGTTACCATTTCTCGAGAGCCAAACCTGCTAATACTAAACATTTATTAAGGATAATCGTAATAAAAAAACTGGGTGGTTCGGAAAGTAAATCTCTACTTTTGTAAAGTAGTTGTGCTAATAGTTCCAGAGTTACCTAAATTTGGTTTATTAACTTTTTACCTAGATCCACTTTCGCATCTTCAAGTATACCAATATTAACGCTTCTGCTTCCAAACCAACCCTCAACTTTATCGTCAGTGTTTTTTTTTTTATTATTGTCCGATGTTTTCCGATGTAATTTCAGAACTAGTCCAGAATCGATAGCATCATTTATGACTCGATGAAACATTGTTTATTATTCGCTATCATGGTCTTCATATTTGTGAACTTTTAATAGTGAGTTTTAATGAATGACTTATCATTCTCAGTCATATTTTTTTAATAGCATTTTAACATTTATTCATCTTTGGTTATGAATGACAAAAATACTATTTCGTCCCAATGTTTTACCATACATGAGTCTTATCTTTTTAAAATATAAAAGTGGAAGGCAGCAAAGAGCCAAGGTCTGAACAGAACAGAATTGAAAGTTACTTATCGTCGATGGTCGCTATTTTATTTATTATTCCACGGCGGCCAATAATGGCTGTTTAGTGATATACCGAACAATCTCAGTATAGACCGAAATCAATCAATTGTTTATTTGTAATCTGGTTGGGCAAACAATGAAAATAGGTTTCTTTTACCAGGATTTGGAGAGATCGACTCATAGTCTCTCTTCTTTTTAAATTATATTATTATTATATAATAATATATAAATTAATTGGAGTGTTTTCTTTTCTCACAGTTCACACACTCTGAAAATGAATTTCCTAGCCAGCTTCACTGTTCTGCTCTCGATTGCGTCCCTAGTCTCTGCGACGGACGTGAAAAATTGTCCCAAAAGTAAGTGCCCATTATTGTTCGACCCGTATAATCCCTTTAGTAAACCGTAATCTTTTTTCTCTCCCTGCCGTGCAATACAGCCAAAGGACGAGCTCTGGAAGCCGGAGATGTCACCATCTCGAATTGTCCGAAAAGTAAATGCATACTCAAGCGCAACACTGAGGCGAGCATCGAGATGAAGATCATCCCAAATCGCGACTTTAAGGAGCTGAATTCTGATATACAGGGCATTATTCTCGACGTGCCATTGCCGTTCCCCGGCTATTATGGCACCAGTGCATGTCCGTACATTTACGACGCCGAAGGCAAGAACAAAGTCGGCTGCCCCCTGGAGGCCGGCAAGACGTACATCTACAAGAATAGCTTCAAAATTTTACCGGTTTATCCCACTGTAAGCCTGGAAATACACTGGGGCTTGGGCGACAAGGAGGGAGATGCGGCCTGCTTCCAAATACCGGCAAAGATCAAGGCTTAATCGTTGACAGCTTCAAGAGTGGAGTGTGTTGGAGGGCAGGGCAGCAGTTTCTTTATTTTTCTGTTATTGTGATAAATTTAAAAAATTTGCAGCTTGATTAATTTTGAAATTCTTTTAATTTTTTTGTTTGTTTATTAATTTTTTAATAGTATTATTAGTTTGTTGTGTTTTGGTTGTGATATTGATGCATCCAGCCACTGCATCAATATTTGAAAAAAAATTTTTATTGATTATTATAAATAATGTATATGAAATGTAACATTTATTTTTTTAATAATAAAACAACATTTTTCAAATTTAATATTCATAAAATTTACACATTTAGAGAGCGAAAAGTTAGTATTTAATTTTGATTAATACTTTTTAATTTTAAATTTAATGTTTTTCAATTTAACAATAAGGTTGAGGGGAATATCGTATGTTGTTGTTGTTTTTTGTTTTTAGTCATAGTCATGTTTTTTGCGGTTCCATGCTATTCTTGTTAACATTTGCGTTACTTTTGTCTGTGGCGTTCTTCGAGGGAACCTCACAGCGACTGCCCGGTCGAGTCGATCTAATTGAAGTCGTAATAGACGCCCTCCTCGGGGGCCGTGGCCGTCCTTGGCGCACCCTGACGCTGCTCCCCCTGTTGCTGCTGCTGTTGGAGCTCATTTTCGGCCGTGTTCAAAGCTGCTTTGCCGAAGTTTTTCAAGTTAAATAACGGTATTCGGCGCCAGCTTTTAATGTGTTGTCTCCCAGAGCGCTCGTCCTGTTCGTTAGAGTCGTCCATGCGGTTCCTGTTGCGATATTTTACAGTATGTTGCCTCAAGAGCTGTCTCAGTTTGGCGGCCTCCTTCAGGTCTGCTGTTTCCTCATCGCTTCCGGCCTGCTGTACCGCGTTCTCTGCCGTAGCTGTCAGATCGTCAAAATTCTCGAATAGGGTCTGCAAATAAATTGTTTAGTAAAATTATGCCTCGAGCTTCCACTCGTATCGTTTTACCTTTGCGTTGGCGGCATCACTTAAAATGTTCAATTCGCCATTACGCAGATTGGAACCAGCCCGAAGGAGCTTTCCGCCAGAACGTTTGCCATGCGCTTTAAATAGCAAAAAGAAGATATTTTATTAGTCCATTCCCCCCGTATCAGTTCTATAAAAAAACTCACCACCCCAGCAAGAGTGACCATATTCCAAGCAGGAGCCTGCAAATAAAAAACCAAAAGTTCATAAATCTGTGGCAAGTGTTAATTTTTCTCTGAAATGCAGTCCAAAGTTTGTATCATAAATCATAAATTCCAACGTTGTAAGAACTTTTGTGGTGCCCCCTGCAGCCACGTGACATGCGAAGCAACAGGCTTAACCCTTGAGTCTTTTATGCCCGAATTTCCAACAAATGCTTGAACGATATGTGCCGAAAATTGATGCTGCTGGTTTATGGGATGTGCCAGGACAGGCATTTAAAAGTTATTCCCTTAAGGAAATCAGTTTCCGTGATGCCAAAGTTGCGAGTACAAAGGGTAGGCGAAAACATATTCATCACTATGGATTGCAGAGGTTTACTTGGGTATGTAAGGTAATAAACATAAGAATATATTATTTCGTCTTTAAATATCAAGGCACTGTAATATGAAATTTTACCAGAGTGCGACAACTGAACATTAATATAATAAAATTGCTTCCTTCGTGCAATTAGCAAAAGGTGGAGACTACAATTGTTCAAGTGGATATAGGAAATATAGTAAATTTACTCAGACCATGTGTAAGGGGGCACAAAAGATCAAATTGCTCGTAGTTCACTCTACCCTAACAATAATGGGTGCATGGAAAATAGATCGTAGATATAAAAACGGAAATAATTCACCAAAAATTGTATGCACCTTACAGCAAATGTCCAAGGTTTGCTATCCCTCTATTTCAAGAAGAGGGTTTAAATATAGGGATGTTTTAAAACTCTCTCTGAAAGTCAGCTGCTAATTTGCAACTCTTTTTTGACAATAATCGTAAATGAAAATGGATCGTTTTGGGAAATCATGAAAATTTGATTTAAAAATCCGATATCTTACGGGCCAAACTTAGAAATATGCGTGCTTTCGAGACTATTGCCGCATTAAACGAAAGGGTACCAGAGAATCGGAACTTATTGGTCTGTCATCAATCGCCGCCTATGGTATATCCACCAATTGGAAAATTTTGCCCAAATATTTGAGTCTTCGCCCAAGTAAGATTTAGCCACAATACCATAATTTAAGTCGTTCGATGTCCGTTTAAACTGTGGGGAACTGGCAAATTGATCCTTGCCTTTAATACGAAATTATGTTTAGCGAGGAGGGTCATTTTTAGTTTAACGGATTCGTTTATTAACAAAATTGTCGCATCCAGAAGAACTGAAAGAGAATCCATTAAGTCCAGAAATGCTTCATTTAGAGGGGCTTACACGCTCGTGCCATCTGTACTACTTCCAAAAGCCAGTGCTCCATGAGCAATGCATATTCTTTCAAACTCTGGTTTACAGTCATGTGGCTTCAACAGCAAAGCGATACGTGTCATGCGGGCACCGCAACCATCGAAATCACAGTTAGGCGACAAGCCTCTTGATTGCTTCCTGTGGGACTACGTGGGTTTATGCTGATAAACCAGGCTGATGCTGTGAATGTAAACATTGTTCCAGTAAATCGTAACTTACTGCCAGGAATACTTAAAAATTGGGCTTTCAATTGGCCTTTGGGGAAACTTTAAGTTTTTTGTGTAATTTTGAAGTTACTCTCCGATTAGATAGATAGATAGATATATTTAAGGGTGTTATACACTGCGACCTGAAAGATATATTGTGATGTCCCTATTTATTTGAAAGATGAGGATAGTCTCAGGTTAATTTCCGACAGGAATTCATATATTTTGGAGGAATCAAGTTGGGGGATCTTGCTCATATCTAAGATATATTCTCCAAAACACCTGAGTCTATTGTGTGCTAATGGTCAGCAGTCTGTGATCAGGTGCAGTGAGGTTTCGTCACTTTCTCCACAGAATCGACAGATGGCATCTGAAGATATACCCAACTTGTTCAAATGGTAGTTGAGTCTACAATGTCCGCTTAAAATGCCTGTGATGATTCTTAATTTACTCCGAGGTATATTTATTAACTCCTTAGGGATTAAAATCTTCCAGAAGAGCCTTGGACTGTCCCTACTCTCCGTTTACTCGAACAGATATTTACATAAAAAAAGGAATTTTAGCTTGGCAATCGCTTAATAAAATTTTTCTTTCATTATTAGGCTCCGACCGAACATAATTTGAGGGAGAAGTCGATAATTAAATGGCATCGGAATGATAAGATCTCAATTTTATTTCAACGATGACTAATTATGCATTATTAAAATAAAAGAAAAACGAGTAAAGAAGTCTGAAATCGGGTGACACCAACTTCGAAATACCCTTCACCTTTCCCTGCGCCTGCGTTTTCAACAATGGGGATGTTTTCTTCATAAATCATCATTAGGAGCATATCTACGGTAATTTTCGGTAGGGTACCTTCAGTTGTTTATAGTGGAGGGAGGCGTGCCCTCTATCCTGTGTGACCCCATTACTTGTGATTGGCTTTGAGCGTCAATATACTCGTACGTACTAATATAAACTTTCGCACAAAAATATTGTGTAGGTCATAAGTTATAAAAATATATCAATAGTGGGCTTGGCTGTAAAAATAACCCGCCCATGTTTTGAGCGGTGTGCAATATTAGTACCCGCAAGCTTCCTGTGAAATTTCGTTGATAAATCTTCGATAGGAACCTAGAAATTATTTGTCTATTGTAAGTGTGGCAGTAGTATTATAATGCCCATATTTTGCATATATACTATTATGGACCCAATATACATTTCAGATTGCATCATTACGAGCATAGATAGGCTAATTTGAATTTTAGACCCGAAAGTTCCTTGTATCAAAAGTAGGAGTGTCTTTTCCCTGTCCAACCTCATTTCTTGCAGCTATCTTTATAATGTCCACATGTTGCTTCTCGTAAAATTCTTCCATAAATCTCTAATAGATCTTAAGTTATGAATAGATCTTAAGATGTGAATAGAAGTTAACAGTGGGCGTGGCAGCTAATATATACCGCTGAAATTTTGCATAATGTTTATTACATCAATTAGAGCGAAGTTATAATCATTTTAAAAAGGTAAACAAAGTTCCATATATGGGAGGTAGGAGTGTTCTTTGTCCAAATCGGCTCATATAGCAATCTGGATCTGTATCTTTATCCAGACTATACTTTTACAAAACTTCATTAGGATATCTCAAACGATCTGACATACTGACGGACAAAAGAAAGTGATTCTGATCATATCTGTATACTCGTATATACTCGTATATCTACAATATCTCCTACTAGTAGTTGAAAACCCTCTCAACCGCACAATATTAGTATCCTTTCTTTTAATCTATTTTAAAGGTAAAGGGTAAAAAAAGCAGGTTGTTTGCGTCGCTGACTTGCTGATTATTATACAACAAATATGTTTAAAATAAGCATCCCTCTGTGGTCAAGAGGTAAGCGTGTTCGGCTCACATTCAGAGGGTCGCAGGTCAACTCCTGCCCCGGGCTTGGTCTCAAAAATGATTCTTTATAAATCGTTTTCTCTTCGAGCCGGATGCCTTATTTGGCAGTACTCATTCCTCAACCTCTTGCACTCATAATGTTTTATGTTGTAAGGTATACTCGTAGTAACAAAAATAATGTTTAAAACAAATTTTAAAAAGTTGGGGGTTGGGCTTTATTTATTCTCGACTACGGTAAGGTTTTTACGCCTTAAGAACGCCTTTTTTGGTTCTCGACGAACTAATGACTATAAAGGCATCAATAATTACCATAAAATTGCGCATTATTACTTCTTCAGAAGATTTCAAAACCAACAAAGTGTCAGAACGTGACCAAACTACTAAAATAATGATTAAGAACCTCACATTGCAATTCTTGATTGATCCAGTGCAGTGATGCATATATTGCCACGATAATAGTATTCAACATGTACAAGAGACAATATCGCCAATGTTATAGAAGTCAACCCGTGAATAATGGGTTGACAAATAATAATGAAGGGCCAATTCAGATTTAGGTTCAAACTTGAAGCAAAATAGTATCGCAATCGAAAACTCTGAATCTTTTCATAATGGCACGAGGGCTTAATGCATAAAATTAACCATAGCAATCCCACAAACACTCTCAGCTCCTTTACAAATTATCTATGGAAGAGAAAACTTCTCATAATATTCAAAATATCGTAATAAGTATCAGTGACTTGGGATCGGTTATTTGCTTTCTATATATATATGCCACCTCTCAATATATTTTATGAAGACACCTTTGCAGGTGCTTAATAGCTTAATCAGTCATAAATATCAACAAATCTCCAATTACAATTGTCTGGAAAATATGGTCTCGTAAAAAATTAAAAGTTAGTGATATATTTCCACTACTTCTTTAGAGCAATCACATTCTTTATAATCACATCATCACACAAGGAGAGCAAAGGGAGACGTTCAAGGGGGGATAGGACGCAGAATCGGTTCAGGGATTAAAACATGGTTTGCTTTGAATCTTAAATCTATGGGATCTGTGTTGGGGTAAGTATTTGGCGTCAAAGGAACGGAAATAGCTCCAAGAGCAGAAAGCGCTCCCTACTGGATATTATTGGTATAGCAAGTGAAGTCGAACTATTTTCATGCTATTTAATAACCTGTTGGAGTTGGCAGTGCAAAATTAACAAGATGAGAATCGTGTAATTTAAGTGATTAATAGCGGAAAACTGTATTAATGTGAAATCGTATGCACGAGTTCCTTATACGAGTACTCTAAAGAACGGCCCTTATGATTTGAATCAATCTTCCTCTCTTAAACAGCCTATATTCCTTGGAGTGACATAAAGTGTGTTTTAGTTCACTAAAAGTTCAGACGAAGAACAAAGTTCATCACCTTAATTTAGGAATATATTGGTAAGTGTTATTGTAATTCCTTAACAGTTGAACCCTTTCGGTGCTACCTATATGACTGGCAAATTCCTTTTCGCATACATTGATAAATAATTTACAAATTTGTTTCATTTCTGGAATCCTTCTGGGATTCCTTGATAAATTCTATTACATTTTAAACCGTGAATATCCAATTATGTGCAAATGTTCTTGGAAAGTTTAATTTTTCTTCAATAAACTTGTTTCATCTGAACACATTGGCAGTTATAAAGATGTCTGCTCCAAAATATGAACAACTAAATAATTTATAAAACGAATTTTGGGGTACTATTTAAGATGCGGTGCTATATATTAAACGCTGCTATACTCCCTAAACCAAACAGATACGACAAAAAATTATTACTCCCAGTGTTAGAAAGTATATTCATAATTTCTCCTGCCCCGGGCACGGGCTGAAAGTGCTTCTCTCTAGATCTTTTTCGCTTCGAGTCGAAGACCTTAGTTGCTTGCTACTCATTCCGCCAACCCCTTCTAGACTCAATTAAGCAATTATAATAATAATAGTAGTTTTCATAGTTTCGTGATTTTAAAACCCATTTTCGTTCAAGCAGGTGCCACGCACATAATGGCTAGTCCAGCGTGTCCAAAATAGCTATAAGATCTGACAGAAGGTTTCAATAATTCTCCTTCTGAAAATTATTACGGTGGCATAACCACACATACACAATTGCAACTACTGTGTGCAACTTGCCTTGACCATAAATTCGCTGAGAAATAATCTTCATTTTCATTGAATTGACGACTACTGACTTACTCAAATATATAAATATATTTTTATTATTATATATACTATAGAGTACCTCACCAGCGTACAGTGCCGACCATACTCTGTATTCCGATATGCCGCACATAAATAATATGTATTGTTAGCGCAACTATGCTCAATGCGTATTGCTGAATATGCATTTTGTACCAAAGACAATATACTATAAAGATATTACATCGTTCTCTTCACTCAGCGAAATGAGTTAAAATTGCGTGGCTGCCTATGGAGAAAGTATTAACTCAACACCCGAAGTGTGCTCGGCAATGCAAAGGCAAAACATGTATATTCACATTTTTGTTTTTGCGTTCTATATGAGCGTGTGTGTTTACTACATGTGCGAATGTTTTTATGCTTGCTTGCATGTTTACGGCAGAATTATTTCATGTCTGATAAAGAAGAAAACTGCATACATACATATGTACATATTTGTGTTTCGATCATTTTGCAGGTAGCGAATTGTGCCATAAGAAGTATGAAATTAAAATAAAGCGCCTTCATGTCTCGATTGGAGTTTTTGTTGTATGATGTGCGGTGTGGCTTCTTTAAATATAAAAATATTCATCCGAATGTGCAAACAACAACAGCCATGTGTGTGGCTGACGATGGATACATATTCACGACTGCTTCGTGAAATTGCCGATCAGGATTCCAATGTGGTTGCCGTACACTTCAATATGTTGATTCTCACTCAAGAGAGCAATGAAAGGTCTTTCTGTATATTGTTTTGTTTGTACCACACAACGACTGAAGCAGGCAATTGCGCTCAATGCAGAATGCTGAATATGCTATTTTGGCAGTGCAAAGACAATGAAATGTAAACAAACCGTCTTTGGCCATGATTTATCAACACCAAATGTCGATAATTCGACGATTGCTTGAGTGATATTTTTAAGATATGATTAAGAACATGTAGAAATTAAGGAGGAATAATTTATTTATATATTTATTTATTACTATTACTACTATAACTTATAATTAAAATTATAAGCTTAGGGAAGCTGGCGAGCAAAGCGTTTTCCAGAGGGGGATTGATATTAGATTGAGATCTTAAATTAAATTAAAGCACTAAATTATGTTGTGTTACAATGTGAAAAAGGAAAATGGAAGAGAATAACAAATATTATTATAAATTATTATATTATGTGGTAGATGTTTGACTATTTAAGGAAATCAATTACTAGTTTGATATTGTTATTGTCTGGATTGGGAAGGTAGGGTCTTGCTGTTTAAAAAACAAGGATTCTTTGTCTACTATATTATGTATTGATGTGACAGCTTTGTGTGTCCAAGACGAATGCGTACAAATTTGATTAGATCAATTCTGGATAGTTTTGAGAACAGGGATACGTACTTATTCAAGTTTAATTTGGTTGAGTTCGATAGCTTGAACCAGTTAGATGTTTGTTTCCATATGTGTTGTTTATTGAGGTTTTTATAGTTAAGCTTTATTTTATTTATAATGTCGTTTGTATTTAAGTTGTTAGCGAGTATAGAAGGGGCAGTGGAGGCATATTTGGCAATAGCATCTGCGAATTCATTTCCTTTAATACTGGTATGTCCAGGAACCCATACAAGTATAAGTTTAGGAAAAAGTCTTAAGAGGAAATTTCTGATAGCGTTGGGATAATATTCGAAGTTATTAATATTAGACCAACATCGCCAACCAATAGCATTTTAACAGAAGCAGGACTACCATCTATCGAATGTCGTGTTTATCACAAAACACTAAGGCTCATACCAAAAATTCTTCAGAGCACTAATAAAAACATCTATAAAATAGTCAATACTTCATCACGATACAAACGGAGCTACAACCATCCATCCACCATATTAAGATGCATAAACTACGCTTCAGATATTGAGTTTTTTACACCTTCTAAATATCTCAAGCTAGACTTCTTTCCTCCATGGCTCCTTGCAAGCTCTTCGTTTCTTCTCCAATTACAGCATTACGGTAAAAGCGTTACGAATAACCGCACTTACAATCATCTCTTCCGAGAACACACGATGCCATTAATATCTCAATCCTGGAATCTGATCTTTACCGACGGATCCAAGTCCGATTGCAATACTTCTTTTGCTGTTGTAGAGCCCAACGGCAAGACGATTAGTGCAGGCCATTTACTGCATTTTTGCTCTGTATTTACCGCCGAAGCCACAGCAGTGCAACAAGCTGTAAACTACTCATCAGTCACCAAAGGTAAATTCATCATCTGTACGGACAGCAAATCTACTATTGCAGCTATATTGAACATCACTAACAAAAATCCTGTCATATCTGCTATACGGGACAAGTTAATACAACACTCTTCCAAACTGAAGATTATGTGGATTCCAGGACATACGGGCATCAACGGCAACGAACTAACCGACGAGAGAGCCAAACTGGCCCTTAGAGAACCACTACTCACGCACGAAAATTTTGTAACCAACGATTTCTTTCGTTTCATACGATTATTAACAAATGTTAACAACTGTACTGACAGAAGTGGACATTACTCTCGTGTTAATCCGCACAGTATCAAACCAATATACCCTGCCACCAGCAAATGCAATGAACTAAAAACTTTTGTTCGATTGCGTCTTGGCCATACTTTGCTCACTCACGATCATTTACTCAGCGGTTCCAATGCATTGGTGTGCCCATCATGCAACGTTGAAATTGCGTCTGTTACACACATTTTAGACAACTGCCCGCAACTTGACACCATACGTTTAAATTTATTTAAAGATATACCGCCATCAGTTTTGTTACAAGAACCAACTGCCTGCAACATCCACAACATCTTCAAGTTCCTGTGTGAATCTCAGCTGATTAAGGTTATTTAGCGTCACTTACATAATCACTTTTACAGTAGACTATTTTTCATATAATAAGTATTTTAACAAAGCGAGCTGAAAGCCCTGGCAGCTAGTGCTCCTTAAATTTTAGTTGTATAATAAGAATTCATTTTTATTATTCACTTTGTAAATAAATAAAAAAAAAAAAAATTAATATTAGATATGGCATCCAGAGATGAAAGGGAGTCAGAGCAAATGGCAATTCTAACTTTCTGAGATTTTGCATTATTTAGCGATAATTTCAGCAGAGAAAATTGAAGAGTAATATGGTAGTGTATTATATGTGATAATTTTGTCCTCACACTGAAGCTAATGGAGTTGCTTGAGCTGGATCCGTTGGTGTAACTAAAAGTTCTGTCTTTGCGGCTATTTTTCAATTCTAGGAATTCTTTTTGAAATACTTCTTTGGGTGTCGACTGTTTATTGAAATTGGATAGAGTTGTGTTTATAGTAGTAGGATGAAGGTTCCAGGGAGGGTGGAAAAGTTGTTGATTTTAAAGGGGAGATAGGGTAAGTTGTCCTTTTTACATCTAGTTATAATGCGATTAATGCATGAGATTAGTTTTTTGGGCTTGTAGCTGTGGTTATGAATTTTTTTTTAATTACTGGCTATTGGAGTATAACTGCTGTGTTTTGGCGAGGAAAAAATTCACTTCGATGTTAAACGATGACTGAGCGAAGTTAGTTGTGATCACAGGCACAGAGAAAAATTGACGACCGCACTCGATTAGCTCTGATAGACAACTGAGGAATAATTTATGTTAGATAGAGTAAGAGAAAATATGATAAAAAATTATATAAAAGGGCCGTCGAGCCGAATAAAGATCAGATTCATCATAACAACATCAGCCTCCACACCAAGCTACGCATATTCAATGCGTGCGTTAAATACGTCTTGCTATATGTCTCCACCACCTGGAAGGTAACTGCGGCAATTACGAGGTGGCTGCAAACATTCAACAACCTAGTCTGCACAAAATCGAGTTTGTTGGCGAAGAGGAGTAGTTGACGCCCAATGTTCCAAATGGAATTAATCGATATATATATATATATATATATTTTTTTTTATTATTTATTTATTTTTTTTTTAATACAATTTTAATTGCAATCTGTATTAATACAATAAACAATATTTTTATTTTAAACCAAAATAAAAATAACTAAATATCCAGGATAACATTTATGTAGTGCACCCAGCCATTTCTTAATTGTAGGTATTCATCAACAGAAAATATCTGCTGTTGATTTCCTTTTTAAACGGCTGAATGTAGTCATGTGAGCTGTGAGCTCTGATATGAGTGGATTAGAGTGCCCGTGAATTCTCAGTTTGTATGTCGTTGCATATTTTTTTATTTCTTGCACAGTTGTCGGGACTTTCAGGTCAGGATGGAGTTGGTGTTCATTACTTCGTATGGAGCTTTTGCAATCATACGCAGCGTTTTTGAATTGAATCTCTGGAGAACTTCGATATTAGAGGTTGCCGCAATGCCCCACATTGTATGCCATATGTCCATATCGGGTTTAAGACGGCTGAGTAAAGTAAGAGCTTACTTTCGACTGAAACTTGGGAATTTCGATTCAGCAGCCAGTGTAAATTTCTAAGCTGTATTCCCAGCGCCTTACGTTTGGTGAATATATGAATTTTCCATGTTAGCTTGCTATCGAGGAGCATGCAAAGGTATTTATTCACATTGCACTGCGGTATATTCGCGTCGTTGAGTTTTACTGGTGGGCAGGTGTCGCGTTTAAGAGTGAAGGTAACCTGGACAGGCTTAGTTTCATTGGACTTGATTCGCGAATCTTTCAACCATTTACTGATTTTGTCTAAGCCCCTTTGAAGTTTAAGCGACGCCAGTTGTGGAAGGGTGTCCATTGCGAGTACAGCAGTATCGTCTGCAAATGTGCCAACGATAGTTCCTTCGGAGACAGGTAAATCGTGTGTATAAAGCAAGTATAGGATGGGACCCATGACACTGCCTTGGGGTACACCGGCCGAACTTTCGTACATTTCAGAATGTTCTTCACCTTGTATTACAAAGAAGTATCGATTTTTAAGGTAGGATTTGATAAATATGTAATAGTTTATTGGAAGTTTTTTTTTTATTTTGTAGAGTAATCCTTCAAGCCAGACACGGTCGAAAGCTTGGGATACATCGAGAAAAGCCGCTGTACAGTATTTTTGTTACTCGAATGCAGTGTGAATGCAGTTTACAAGTCTATGAACCTGTTAAATTGTACGGTGTTGTTTCCTGAAGCCGAATTGGTGATTAGAAATTAGTTTTCGTTCTTCTATTATTGGCATTAATCTTTTGAGGAAGAGGGCTTCCAAAATTTTAGAGGCGATTGGCAGCAAGCTGGTGGGGCGATATGACTCAACTTTGTCTGGACTTTTTCCGGGCTTAAGGATCATTTTTACTTGAGCCACTTTCCATTGAGGGGAAACAGAACCAGATAATAAAACAGCGATGTATATATATGTCAGGAAAGTGAATCCCTCTTCTGGAAGCTGCTTTAATATTTCTCTACTAATGAGATTGTATCTGGGGGCTTTCCTTGCTTTAAGCTTTTTGATCGCTTCCTTGACTTACCCTTTTGAAAATATTTGTATGGGCAGGTCCATCTGGTCGATGTGTCCCAAGGTTTCTCTTACTCTTTCTGCAGTGATTGCAGATGGTTCGATTTCGTGTGGGCTAAAAACTCTATTTAAATATCGTACAAATGTGCATGATTTTTCGATATCACTTTTAGCCCATTCTTTGTTTTCCAGTCTGATGGCAGATTGTGCCAGAGTTGGCCTCTTTAACTGTTTTGTTGCTTTCCAGAGGGAATAGTCGGTGGCAGCATTTGTATAGTACTGAAGTTGAGAGTTGTGTTCTGTTTTGAGGAGCTCCTTGAGATCTTTTGAGAGTTTATTTAGTTGTTTTTTATCCCCAGGATGTCTACTCTGTTGCCATTTTTTTTCTTGCCCTGCGTTTTTCTCCCAGTTTTTCTTTCACAAGAGGAGAGATCTGTGTGCATTAACGCTTGATCAGGGCGGGTGTTGACTTCCAACCAACCTGTTGGAGGCAACTATTGAAGTGTTCAATAGCTATCATGATATCTTCACTAGACTTAAGCGAGTGCTTCAGGTTAATTGTTGAAGATATTGACAGTCGGAAGTAATTCCAATCAGTTTTGCTGTTGTAAAGGCGACATTCAGAAGGTGAGTCAACAAAATTATTAATTTTTGTAAATATTACTGGAGAATGATCAGAGGATAGATCATAGCACGGGCTGCATGTTATATCCCTAGTCGATATGCCTTTCATTATGCAAAAGTCTATTAGGTCGGGAATTTATGGTGAGCCTGAGGAAGCTTTGAGAAGATTTAGATTTGTTATAGCCGCCAAGAGTTGTCGGCCTTTGGGAGTAGTGAGATGGGAACCACAGTATGTATGTTTTGCATTAGAGCCTCCTCCAGCTAAAAATCTGTTTCCGAGGGTTGTAAAGTACTTTTCATACTCCTCTACCTTGATTTGTTATATATATATATATATATATATATATATATATATATATATATATATATATATATATATATATATATATATATATATATATATATATATATATATATATATATATATATATATATATATATATATATATATATATATATATATATATATATATATATATATATATATATATATATATATATATACGAGTATATTAAGTTATGAATGTTCAGGTTTTTAATTGCAATTTGCAAAATATACTAATATTGTCTTCAGTAGGATCAAATAGGAGATTTAGAGATTTGGAAAATTTAAATTTGCTTATTGGGAAGGGAAAGGTAATATAGGATGAGTCTGGAGATACTCAGTCACCTGCTGCTGCAAAATTGACAAATAGGCTGCGATTCTCTAAGCCGAATATGATCGTGTATGATGTTTGTGTGCCCTAGTCGGAATTTGATGAAGCATTTGTTCTTCATTGTAGAGGTGAGCTTGGGCAGCATTTTGCTGAGATTTATCATTTTATAGTGTACTTCAACCAATTCACAGCCAAACTTACTATGAGCAAAATTTGATGCAATTCTTCCATAAGATTTCTTTGTAAGTGGAGTAGAAATGTGTAGTGGGTCGTTCATGGGTAATTTTGCAGCAATGTCAGTGCATTTATTCCCCACTATTCCAATATGTCCAGGGTTCCACATTAGTTTGACTCTATTCTCTAAATGTTGTTGATAGTTTAATGGCGTTAATGTATTCGGAACTGCATCGCGACCTGAGAGATCTATTGCGCAGCCTCGTACCCAACGAAAGCAATTCTAGACTATTTATAAATCTCGTAACCGCTGTTGACTTAATTTTAACTAGGTGTTTTGGAGCTAAGGAACCGCTGCCTAGGTACTTAGGTCTGCGTCTTGCCACAGCTGGGCAAGTGCATAGAACGTGTTCTGCTGTTTCCTGCTGTTCTCGACAGAGTCGGCAGGAATCGTTGTCTCTCACACCTATTTTCTTCATATGGTAGTTGAATCTACAGTGCCCTGTTAATACTTCAGTATAGAGCTAATTATCATTTCTGCTGAGGTTTATAATAGCATCTACCTTGTTCAGGGTCAATGAGTCTTCTCGACTGACGCATGCCTGCTCCATGCTCTCCAGTAATCGAATAGACCTCATTTTTCCCGTGCGCACATCAAGTTATCTATGAAGCTACTGTTTACCCTACAGAAAGGTTCTAGACCTATAGAACGAGTGCCTGTGCCCTTTTGCCAGTGAATCTGCTATTTCATATCCCTCCTCATGTCCCTATACCCACATTAGCGTAAAGCCGGATATAATTTCTCTTGCTTTAATTGTAAATATTTCATTTTGAATGTTTGTATCCTAAGAACTCCAATGCAGGAAACTGAAAAAATTCGTTTGTTCCAACAAATAAATCAGCAACGCCTTTAAATTTATTTGTTTAGATTAGATTGTACTGAGAGCGGGAACTACTCACCCAGTCACTGCGGCCAAATATACCTGTTGTGACACCCTCTATTTTTACAAATACTCCCCAAGTCTATTACTATTATTCATTACGAATACAGAGTTTTCTTTAGGGGATTTGTCCGCAATATCTGACGGTTCTAGGAAATGGTTACCTAAGTAACGATGCCGGGTCCATATGAAACCATTACAGTGACAAAGTAGATGTTCAGCTGTTTCCTCATCTTCGTTAAACAACCTACAGAGGTCATTCTCATGTTTCATTATTCTATATTCCCCAGTCAAAAGTCCCGTGACAATGCGAATACTTGACCAAGTCAAACTTAGTGTCTCTTTAGTTCTCTTGAGAGAATGGAATGGCATGAAAGTTTTAGCTACCCTAATATCTTTTGTTTCCATCCAATATTGCTGCAATTGTTTTCCTAGCCATTCCTTACTCTCGTATTTTGTGGAGCTCCAAGGTACGCCACAGTATGGATCAGGTCCCGTAAAGCTACTATCTGCCCCTTTTCTAGCGAGCTCATCTGCCTCCTCGTTCCCCACGTGCCCACTATGCCCTGGCACCCATATCAGATGAACTCTGTTTTTTTATGCTGGTATCTTCAGTACAAGAAGGCTCTCCCAAACTAGTTTGGATTTAATTTCAAACGCGCTAAGTGCTAGCAACGCAGCCTTGCTGTCTGTGTGAATATAGATGTGACAATTTGTAGTATCACTCTATTGCATAAATTTTGGCCTGAAACCCTGAGTTCTCATGTCCCATGCTGCTAAAAATGCATCTTCTGGGCCTTTCACCAAATACTCCTACTCCTACAGCTTCATCCATTTTAGAGCCCTCTGTGTACTATGAGACATGGTAGACATAGTTGCAGGTTTAGGTCAATTCTGTTCCCAATTAATCCTATCACGGAATGTGACCTTGAAGTTATGTTGGAAGATGTATCTGGTTTTGCAGAATTCGCTTAGGGTTAAAGATTTGTTGCTCATTCCTATTCCTTCTCTAAATAGAGACCTTAAAAGACGAGACGATCCTTCTTCATTATCTAAGATGAGTTTTGCCGCGAATCGTAAAGCTTCTTTCTTAATAAATAAATGAATCGGGGAAAGATTAACACGACCTCAAGGGCGGCAGTCGGAGAAGACTTCATAGCCCCTGTTACGTAGACATAGACTAGTCTAAATTGATGTACAAAATGAGTACTAGAATGGGTCGAATTCAATTGTAGACGAAAATCCAACTTACGTATACGAATTATCTTCGGATATTTTTAAGGACAAATTAAAATAAGCTAAAAATTGCTTTGATAATAAAGTATATATAACATGATCAAAGAACATGTCTTATGTGAGCATCTCTAAGCAATATATACTCAATAATTAATAAGTTTATTTCACTTCAGGGGATTTACACCCCATATAAATATACAGTAGTAATTCGATAATCCGAACTAATGATTGCAGACCCATTCGGATTATCGAAACATTCGGATTATTGGATTGTTTTAATTTACATAAGTTTATTAAAGCAAAACACAAATTTCAATAAAAAATCAAATATTTTATTTTCTAGCGATATATAAAAACATAAAAATAAAAAAATTTGATTTTAAAAAAATCTTTTATGGTTGTTTGTTTTACACTATTTGTACATAACTCCAATGTTTCATTTCGCAAATCTGTCAGCTGCAAAACTTTTTCATCCGCAAGATATTTTTGTTGAGCCCATAGAATGCATTTGTTTAAATAAGTAAGTGCTTCAGAATTTGATATTTTATCAACTTTTTCGACATGATTTTCTGCTTCATATTCTTCTGACAACGTTAGACTCTCATCTTCATAATCAGTATTGTAGCTTTCTTCTATCCATTCATTTAAATTATCATTGGTCAAATTAATGTGCATAGTGTTTTGAACAAGTTCCCTCATAAAATCTACAGTAATGCCTTCTTCTGGTGTTTCTGTAGAATTTATATTTTTTCGAAGGATAGCCAATGGTATATCATCTTCCGAGATACTGTTTTCGTTAAATATTTTTGACCAGCAAGTTTTAATAACTTCCTCTCGAAGGTTGCCCCAAGAATGCTTGAGGAAAATGCATGCGTCTTTTAATGTAAATGACTTCAGTGCCTTATCGTAATCTTCACCTCCTCCAATTATATGACATAGGAGTGACTTTTTATACGACATTTTGGTTATTCTAATGGCGTTTTGGTCCATGGGTTGAATTAAACTTGTGCAGTTAGGTGGTAAAAACAAGCATTTATAATTTTCATGAGAAAGCTCTGTTGGATGACACGGTGCGTTATCTATTATGAGCAGGGTCTTTTGTTCCAGATTGTTTTCAGATTGGTGGAACAAATGAATTGTGAAACCATTCCGAAAATATAAATGAAGTCATCCAACCATTCTTTGATGAATAGTACTCTACCGGAGGAACATTCTTAAATGAACGCGGCTTCTTTGATTTTCCTACAACCGTAATACGCAATTTATGATCTCCAGATTTATTTGCACAGCATAGAAAAGTTACTCGTTCTTTTGACATTTTTCTTCCCGGAGCACATCGTTCTTTAGCATGCACCAAAGTTTGACTCGGCAGTAATTTCCAAAAAAGTGCAGCCTCATCTGCATTATAAATATGTGAGTCGCATAAGCCTTCTGTAGATTGTAATTCCTTTAACTTCAGTATGAATTGAGGTACTAAATGGGGTTGGCTTGATAGTTTTTCTCCACAAATTTTTAAATAACGAAGGTTAAATCTTGTCTTGAATTTTTGGTACCATCCATATGAAGCATTAAATGTTTTGTCATTACCATACACATCTTTAAACATCTTTTTGGCTTTTTCGCATACAATTTCACGCGACAAAATGTTTTGCTTCTCCTGCTGCTTTGAAAACCAAGAGTACAGGCCTTCTTCGAAGTCGGGAAACTCACCAGTTCTTAGAGTTTTGCGCAATTTTATGCGGCCCATAGACGATACATCATGATCACACTCATTCGTGTACGTGTTGAATGAAGCTCCGCCACAGACGAGTGATCAAAATCGAAGATCATCATTTTTTCGTAGTCGTCGTTGAGTGAGGTTGTCATGTCTCTGTCGGATGACGAAATTTTGTGTGCGCTAGCGCTTGTACTGTGCAAGGAAAAATTGTAAAAAAATAAAAAAACGATTTTTGATGAAAGAAAGGCACAAAAAAAATAGTACAATAGCATTCAAGGGACTCCAGCAGAAACGCATTTTTATTATTTTTATCCGCACACATCTTCACACGTTGGCAGTCAAATTCAAATGAGCAAAATTTGCATGTAAATTGCCCACATACGACGATCATCCATACATCATGATCGAATCATCCATACATCATGATCAACATCGTAATAAAATTTCCCCTGAAAATCTAAATGAATTAGATTTTCGACGATCAGTCTGTGATCAGAGCGAGATCATGTCTGTGTGACACATACATGCATATATTCTCTCTTTTTTACATATACTATTATAAATGAGTATGATCATGATGTATCGTCTATGGGCCGCATTAAATTTTTAGCGCTAGAATTCGCAGAAAAACTATACACAAAGCAAAAAATTAAAAAACTTACATTTCAGTTGTAAGTGTATATCTTACAAACCTTTTTAACTCATTTCGTTTCTTTTTAATATCAGAGATAGCACGTCCCACTCCGAATTGGTTGGCTAGGTCTTTACCAGATTTTCCTTGTTTCAGACCGTCTAATATTTTAATTTTGTCTAATAGAGACAGTGTTTAATGAGCGCGTTTTTTATTATTCATTTTATGTGTGGTCACTCGCAATAACTCATAAACAATGGCAAAACATACACACTCTCGCTCAGTTGCGAAATTCTGACTGCTGAAATACGTTATATTCCCGTTACAACGTTGAATTCTATTGAAACATGAGTAAATCATGCAATTCGGATTATAGAATTGCAATTAATTCGGACTACAGAATAGCCAGTGCTATGAAAGTAAACCGTCGGATTACTGGATTTTCGGATTACAGAATAGTCGGATTATCGAATTACTACTGTATTGAGAAATGGTTTCTATACAAAATTTCGAATTATTTCCTATTTTAATCAGATAAATTTTCCAAATCATATCCAAACAAATAACGTGTTTAATTTAAATGTAGCATATTTCATGAACAATTGTGTTTTTGAATATATTCGTAGTTGGGATCGATTGGAAAATTTAATAATTTTATTTTATTGTTCCATTTTTGACCAACTTTAAAACATTTATATTCCTTAATATTTGAAATGATTTAAAATGTAAGCAATCAATTTAAATTTCTGTTTATTTTGAAAAATTTCAATGGATTTTTTATACATATTTCGCAAATAGCGTTCTTTTTAATATGCTCTCATTCAATGTTTGTATGTTTGTATTATTATTTCTGTGTGGCTGTGTGTGTGTATGTTTATTCATTGGATGAGACGAAATAGCAACAATGATGAATGGAAGGATGAAGAAACCATGCGGGACGTTTCTGCGCACCACCCGCGTTGAAATTAAAAACTGATTCCGACAAAGAACTAGTGCCATGTCAGTTGCAGGAGTAACTAGTTGGGTTCTAGTTGCAATAGTAGATGCCGACCTTGCTCTTGGCCGGCACTAGTCACGCATATGTATATCACGTGTATATGTGATTGTGATTGGCGAATCTTTGGCCTCTCCAACGCTCGAACATATTCGTAATTTGCCACTTTGAAAAATACATTCGTGATTCATGCTGCTGATAAGCCCTGTGCTTGTTGCACGCACCTCTCATTAATTAACAGATTAAAATTGCCTAAGGAAGCTACAAAACGAAAAGAAATCGGAGAGAAAAGAGTGATGACGGGAAATTAAACCTGTCTCATTACTCGTAGCAATGCAATCTGCTGGCTTAGCCCTTAAACAACATATGAGCATGGCAAAATACGAGTAACTGTCGAAGAATTCAATTTATATTCCCAGGTGAGACCGACCGGGCATGCCTTTTATTTTCGTTTAAAAAAGACTCTCCTCTTTCTATGACAAATATATTATAATAAGTGTGCATAAGCAGAGGACCCGGAGGATGCAATAAAATGGCAAATGCCAAATGCCAACACTATCAACGTAAAAGCTTCTGATAGCTGCAATAATATAAACCGAAATAAATGTGAACGCATTTGCACGCGGGTTGGAGTAATGGGGCTCTCCGCGGAGTCTTGCTTACTTGGGTCTAATGTGCATGTGCCATAATTCAGGATCCTGGCAATGCAAATCATGCAATGGACTGCTTGGTCGCACTCGCTGAGAGACAATGAGACATTGAAAGTGAAATCTGAAAGCGCATCTGCCAGGACGTAAGCGTGGGTTTGTTAAATTTTTACAATACCATTAGGGGCCTGCCGCTACCCCCACCACTTCGCCAAACTGTCCCGTTTATGGTGCAGCAACTCAGCAACTGGCAACTAATCATACGCATTACTTCGTGGATTATGACGAAAATAGTGCATGCAGCGTGTAAAAAGGGAGAAAGTGTGTGCGAACACAATTCTTTTGTGCTACGGGTAAGTAAGGATTCACAAGAACAACAAACAATGTGCGCTCCTTTACTACAGGTTGTAAAAGGTTTATCTTGCAGCTAGGCAGCTACCTACGCACGAGCAGCACAGCAGTGTCAAACAAAAACTGGCAACACTAGAGCCAAGCAAGGACTTTGCCAGCTGAACACATGCGACGTGACTGGGCTCCTTCTTTGCTTTTCTTTTATATGCTATTTTTGTATTTCTATTTTTCTTTTTAATATGTTGCAAACGCAAATGTTGCTTTAAAAACGTGCCTTAAAGATGGTGAAAGCAGTCATCACGCGTCAGGATGCAGGAATCAGGTGGGCACTCTCATTTGCTCTCAATTGGCATGCGGGCAGGTGGGTGACACGTGTGTTTCTGTCAAATTTTTTTAGATTCAATTTTATTTGCATAATTTGTAATGATATCATTTCCAATCCAATATTGATTCAATGCTTTTTGATTGCTTTCTCCCGCTTATTTGCTTGCTTAGCCGCAGGATGTGTCGCACACATAACTTCAAGTAGGTTGGAAATTATGGCAAGCATTTACATGCATTATCCTCGTCCTTTAGGGCAGCAGTTAAGCTTGTTGACTGCCAATCAGGCGGAGAGTGTGTGTTGCGCAATGCATCCCATACACACAGATACGGAGCGCTACTCATCCTTCGCCTTATCGCGGGGGCTTTCCGAGTCACTTACAGCAAGAATAATGTTGTGTCAATTACTTAAGCACCGAATTAACTCTTAACATGTCACAGAGCCTTTCATTTCCTCTTTTATTTTATTTATATATTACCGCCTTTCTTTTTTTCTGATTAGCTGTCATTAAAAATCCCACATTTTATTATCTTTGCTTTTGTGTTTTATCACCGACCTCTTCATTCGATTGCACCTCGTAAGTTCCTCCAGCACCACTTTCTAATATTAATGCCCTTGTTTTTGTTGTTGTTGTTGGTTTTGTGTGGATGTGTCGCTTTTAAAATGATGCTTTAATTAAAGCAATTTACGACCTTTTAATGTGTCGCTGGTTATTAGGAAATGCTTTTATTATAAAAGATTCATTGAAGCACCCTTTTACTGTAATTTAGTGAATGCACTTTCTTACTTTAGTCATTTTAAAACACAATTAAACTGCATTCGCTGTACTCAAAAATTGGCGAGCATATCCTGTAAAAATAGGGGAGAATGTAAAAGGAACGTGAGTGCGTGCCTATGGTCAGCGTGGCCCTTTCACTCCCTGAAGTCTTGATCTTTAAGTTCAACGAGACACTCTATGGGATTTCTATATGAGGCATTTTAAAACACCGTTAAACTTGATTAGGTTAGGCTAGGTTAAACTGGCTGGCCGTGAAGGCCACACATAGACCTGCAAGGTCCTTTGCGGGGCCAGATGGATATCCGTTTAAGAGTTGTACTATAAATCGTTAAACAGAAACGCTCGTAGGAAATCTTAAGAGCGAAACTGTCCCTAATTGTGCGATCTCTTCTAGTCCTTCAAGGGGCCCTGTTGAGTTTGGCGGTTGTTCGATATTGTGGGCCGTAGGCATAGTATATTCTCCAAAGTTTCCCTTGTGCTCCCCACATTTCTTGCATCAATTGTTTTTTGTGAGTCCTATCCTTATAGCCTGTACCGCCTTTAGACAATGACCTGTCAGTATTCCTACTACCACTTTGTAATAATTCCTCGGAAGTGCCAGTATAGATTTGGTCTGACTGCCGTACTTGATTAGCTAGTATTAATAAATTGGCAAGCATCTGCTAGGAAAATATGTAAGAATTGAAAACAATCCTGAGTATACAGCAATATTCTCCATGTTTCCATTCAAGCCATGCAGACTGTCCCAAAAGTCCTTATTTTCAATTTCATAGATCTTTAGATTTTAATAAAATATTTGGAGTACACCATTAGGCACGAAACACAATATCCGTCAAATGGTCATCTGGGGAGTCCTTGCAACACTTTATTCTTTGCTCTACTCGTATCTAAGTCATATCGATGAGCCTAAATTTGCACTCTGTGGATGTTCAAATAAGCCAAATTGCCGTTGCATATATGAAAAGTGCAAAATATCGACTGGCTGTGTCTCCTGTGGTAACTCCTTTGTTCCCCAAATATTTAACTCAAACACTGCGAGAAGCACAGCAAAGTAGTGCATCAAGTTAACAGAATTTCTGAAATTCAGGAAAACACTCGAAAACAAAAAGTACTACTCTGAAATATTCTTAGATGTTGCTCAAGTTTTTGATTAGGTATGAAATTATGACCTCTTAAACAAAGTAAAGCAGACATTACCCACAAGTTCACCGCTCAAATCTACTTATATAGTAGAAAATTCATTGATAAACAAAATAATTTTCAATCCAACGAATCAATCCAACGAACCAATAAGAGTCCAATTCTATGCCATGGGATCCCCGATTACTCACATCCACATTTGCCGATGATCATACAGCGATTTTAGGTACTCTCCCAATCCAATGTCTGCATCAGAAATTTTATAAAACTATCTTTAAATAGTGGAGCAATGATTGGCTAAAGGGAGGATTTAAATGAATGAAACAAACATTACCCATCACAACAATTACTTGGAATAAAACGCATGCCACTGTCTAACGCTAAACAACCGGCCCATTCCATTATAGGAAGAGGTTAACTATCTCCCCAATATCCTTGTCAGCTTGAAATAGAAAAAACGCATTGAAGCTAAAAAGACTCGAGGCAAACTAAAAACGACTCAATAGTACAGAAATACTCAAAATAGATACTAAAGCTTTGCCCAACAAAGCGGCCCAACAAAGGGTGATCCAGTTATGGGGGACTGCATAGAATAAAATATATATAGAATATAGTTTCTAAAAGTATATAGAATAAATGAAAATGCTAAATGATGATACTTTAAGTGTTAAGCAAGAAAAATTTAGATTGATGCATACAAGTAATGATATATATTGTAAATATGTATATGATAGTCTTACAGCATTACTCTTCGAACCTCTCCTTGTATATTTTACTGTCTCTGAATAGTCTTTCGAATTCATCACCTAAGAAAACAGAATGCCTTTGCACCGAATTTATCAACTTAGTCCCGGAAATACGAAATTTTCTTCTAGACCCCTACATCGATTTATTCTGATCCATTACGAAAATGTGGGCATTTGTAGTATCTTAGAAGGGCTCCGCATTATGATATATGGAGCTTGCTTCTAAATACCACAGCTATAGTCGGTTTTGATTGATTTTTCGTAATCATTCATACCCAATGTAGAGGTACTATGGGGTCTGCCATATACATGAGGATAAGTCAGTGTCACCTGAGGCTTCACAAGCATTTCTTCCTGGGATGAGAAATAATTCCACTCTGAATTTTCTTAATGCTTTAACTGTATCCACTTTAGACAACCCGCAGAAGGATTTTGGACCAATAAAGAAACGTTGTTTTAGCCAAGTTTTCTGTTTGCATTCCTCTCGCGTGCTGCAACCCCTCCCTTTACTAAAATGTCTTTTTGTCCCAGTAAGTTAATGAGACTTCCTACACCCATAAAAATAAGTTTGAGTGGGAGGAAAACGATTGCCCACCTAGTTTCAGTTTAATACTAAAAGTTCTAATTGGTAATACATTTGTTAAATCACATTGTCGATTTTTATATGTAGGTAGGCGTGGCATTAATTCACTAATGTCATATTCAACACATATGTTGATTACATCATTTTGTTGCATTATGCCAAATTTTGTCACGAAATCCCGAGTCCAGAATAAATGATATTCAAATCTCGCCTAAACATCTCCTATTGTGGGTATAGGGTAATATGGAGCGTGCCAGTAGTGTTTCTATCAGCGAACCTCTTATTAAGTATTAAATGCATTTTAGTACAAATTTGTATCTTTGCGAACGTTTCTTTCATTATCGTAGCGAACGATGTTGACGCCAAATCATTTGCTGCTTCAAGAGTAGTAAATGTGGGAGGTAGTACGTGTCCTATGTCACACCACACCTATATTTACTTACGGACCTGGATCAATCTTCTCGAAACGTAACGCTTTAAAACAGTTATAATGCTGCCATATTGAGAAAAATTTACTTGTCTTGTTGAGTCAATTGAATCAGTAATTAGAAGAGAATACTTTTATTGTGCCAGAACTGCAGGAATGTGAAGTACAGCTTTTGTTTAATACCTTAGAAACATTTTCCAATCATACCCGAAATCAAAACATTTTCTGTTCACATCAAGGTTTAGGTTTAGGTTGGAGTGGCAGCAAAAAGCACACTCAGGCACAAATAACGGCCCATTTTGATACCACGGATGGGGCGCTGCACACGTACTGACCACCTAAGCCAAGTATAGTTACCGCTTAGACGGTGAGCGCCTATGCAGCACCTGACACAGCACAGCTGAATTCAAAGGGTTGAACCAACCTGACAGTTTAATAAATTAGGCTACGTCCCCAATCTTACAGGTTCCGAGCTCTATCAGGCTGATTAGGAAAGGAGCCCTGACGATGTGCCTGGCCAAGAATGGACACTGACACATAAGGTGTAGCACTATTTCTTCTTTTTCCTCAGCGCCACACCCACGGCAGAGGTCGATAAAAGGCAAACACAGTCTAGCCACATGCGTCCCCATCATGTGCTAATGGACTCGCGTCCGAGGTAAAGTAGCTGAAGCGTGCGCTTCTTGCTGAGGCTACGCCAGGTTAGCTTTGAAATACGGCACGAATATTCCTCCGCCCATAGTTTGTTGGCCTCATGGAAATACCTGCGTTTTATCGCCAACCAGGCTGTAGCGAGAGGGATGCCTATGCCCAGAGAAGGATCTACTTCGGAAAGCAGTGTGTCTGCTTTAGCAAGTTCATCTGCTACGCAATTTCCCTCGATGCCCTGTGACCAGGTACCCAAACTAGGACGAACTATAGAAGGCGTGGAGAGCACGTTTAGAGCTGACTGACATTTCTGTACGAGTCTTGAGAACATGCTGAAGACCGCAAGAGATCTAAAGGCAGCTTGGCTGTCATTTCTTGGAACCCAATTCACTGCGTGGTAAATTGCCATTACTTCTGCCTGGAAGACCCTCTTTCCATTAAAGAATAAGTCAAAAATTGTGTCTCAATAAAGTTTCATCTGAGCTAAGCCAAGATTCCATAACGAATAAAAGTGTATTCGAAATGAAGAAATTTGATATTATTCTAATGGTTCTCTTTACAATTGAGATATTTTTAAATGATAACAAGAGTTAGTTATGGTTTCAAATTTTGATAAGGAATGGGATTAACTTAAAGAAATATGCTACCATAAAACACTCAATAAATTGTTCTGAAGTTAAATTTTTCGTGGAACATTTCAAATGAAGTTCAAAGATTCCATCTCCTCTGAATTTAAAGTGTTGGCTGAATGTTCACATCAAAGATACGTAGCGTAGTTAAGAATATATTCTTCAGTTTGGGCTTGGTATCAAATATTTACACCACTGGAATATGTATTAAGCTAAATCGTAGTTTTTTCCACCCGCCAGTTGGCAGATTTCTTACAGTAACTCCGGTCGAGACTGGGTAACTAAAGAATCCGAATGAATTCTAAAATGAATCCCCACGTTACATTCCCCAAGACCAAAAGTTGGTCACCAAACTTCTTATACCTATACTTCTACTATACTTTATATAACTTCAAATTCGGAAAAAAGGAAATAGCTTAGTTTCTATCTTAACCGAAGAGTACTTGTCGAAATTGGACCTACGGGTATATCCGGAATTGTCGTGGAAGGAGCGAAAGTGAAATGTATTAACATGTTTTCGAGCTAAATTTTGCTAAGATTTGGTTAAGTGAATAAAACCACTTTTATCAAAGAAACATGTTACAATTACTGAACAGAATCCAGTGATGGAACTGCTATCATAACTAAAACTTCGTACCATCAACAAGTATATTTATCTAAATTTTTTTCAATATAAAATGAATCCAAAAATATCATCTTAATTAGCTCGCAAAAGCTTTCTTCCCAAGGGATGCGGGTTTTCTTCTAACAATATCCGATTTATCACCAAGTCAACAAGTTTCTAAGAAGCAGAAACAACCTCCAAAACTTTTAGAAAAAAGTTATTTCAAGATCTGTAGCTTCGGTTTATTTATATATCATATGTTACTATATATATCAAAGGTATCTAAGTTAGAAATATACACATGAGTCTACCTGTGTTTGTATCTCCACTACCATGGAAAGAAGAATATTAAGGATACACTTTATTTCATTATAAAATCAATAAAACAACTTCCCATTGAACAACTTCCCATTGAGCAACTTCTCAGTTAGATCTCAAAAAATTGTGGACTCCGAAACTTTACCGCATTATCTACGCCATTTTTAAGACTTTATTGAGATGGCTGTGTCTATTACCATGTGAAAGGTACAGCTGCAAAAACCATCAAGGAGTTCGTAGATGTAATAAATTCCGAAACGTTTTAATGTAAGATTAGACTTACACCACAGATGGTGTACATTGTACAAGCTCATTCCCCATCTTCAATCTAACCTAAACTAATATAAAAAAAAAACAAATTGTTGAACAAACTGAGAAACTATCTTCGAAGACTTTATTAAAGACCAAGTCTTCGGATACACACAGTATTTAAATATTTCTGACAATGTTATAGGGAATGTTCTCCGCTTTAGGTCTTATTTTGCCACGATATGTTGTAAATCTGTGAGCATTTTTACTTCCTGCCTTACAAGATTGTTATCTCAGTCATTTTTCTCCAAAGGTTAAAATTATTTATTATTGCTACGAAACTCTCCAAACATTGTATTGGCGATATCATCACTCACATCACACAATCATTTGTTTCTGGGTTAAAGTTATGATTTTATTGGAAATGGCACTATTTTCGATAATGTATTTTCTACGTTTACATCCTTACATCTTTGACTTTGAGAGCCATATTCTCGATTGAACTACCAACCTCATCGAAATCTGAAATGCTGAATCAGTAAACTCTGTAACCATCCTGGCCTCATTCGAAATGATATGAAGACACTTCCTTCGATCGACTACGTGCAGACTGTGAGCAGGCCGCCGTGTCAGTGGGGTGAGAACTTCTCCAGCAATTGCCGTGGGTGTTGTTATGATGCACGGTATGATGTGAGGTGAAATGCTCGCGCCAATACAGTTCTGCCAGTCAGACCATATCTGCCAAATACGAGCCGGGACCGCTCTTGTCATGTGTTGTTCGACAAGCGCAACAATTGCGTTACAGCCCGCCGCCGTTCACACCTTGAGCGGTTCACACAAACGTTGCGTTGTTTTTCCAGAAGGGATTAATTTACGACTGCAATTAAAAACATTGCGTTGTTCGCTCCGTTGTTGTTGTTGTTGTTGTTGTTGGTTCCTATCTCTTTTTTTCGTTTCCTTGGCAAGGCCAACAGTGAAAATGCGGCAAATGCAACCCACCAACGTGGTAAAAGGTTAATTGTTTTCACTGTTCTTTTTTGTGTGAGTTTTGTCGCTGTTGTGGATTTTATAAGTGTGGTTTTTCCATTTGCAGGTTTTATCATTGATTTGGGAATTACACAAACCGGCACAGTAAAAAGTTTATCCCGGTTGGAAAATGAAAAAGCTCAGTCGGAAGACAAAATTGGAGCTGGGAGAAAATTCGGACGAAAGATTAGATAAACACTTTACTTCAGGGAATATCTCACATCAGGGCGGAGCAAGTGTGCCACAGAATCGACTCAAATAGTCTGATAATTACACGAATTTGTTGTCCTATGCCAAATACCCCAGTTACAGATGCCATTTTTATTATATTGACCAGTTATATATAGAGCATGGCTACGAAGCGTCACCCTAAATCTCACAAGCTGGTGCTGGATTGTTGGACACTGGACGAGTATGTGGACACGAGGCTGCCGCGGCAGAGGAAAGCATACGTTTTATGCTCATAAAGGGACCTGCATTTAACATTGCCTTCGTGCAATTTTTTACGAGCAGGAAGAGATTTAAAATTGTGTGGGTTTTAAAAACGAGCAAACGGAGGCGTCCCCCAATATTCGGTTGATAAGAAAGTAAAGGAACAGCCTGTATTTAACATTAGTTGTTCCATATGTCAAATCTGCTCGGAACAGTTAGTTTTCCTTAATAATAAAGGTTATACACGAGATCAGAAGTTAGGCTGTCTTGTTAATATTATCAGGAACTAGCTTCTTAAAGATTGTGTGAATTTCTTTTTTCAAATTCCTACCTTAATTGCTACAGAATCTATCTATGAGTAAAGGAGTTAAAATACATTTTTAATTAACAAGGCGTTTGATTTTTCGAGGCATATTAGAATTGTGGGCTTATCGGACTAAGTCTTGGGATGTCTATAATTGGCATTTATTTGCTTGGCGGAATATACAGGCTTATAAACTGACTGTTTTCGGGGTAGAAATTCTACGGTTAGTTATTTAATTTCCCATAAAGTAAATCAATTTTCTTTTGTAAATTTCTAGTAAATTCCTCATCAGAGCCAATGAAATGATTAATGGTAGTTTCGTGTAAGTGAAAGGTATTATTCGAGTTACTTGCTTGACAAAAAATAATTCAACTGGCTCCTCCATGGCTTGTAGAAACTAACCTACAAATGGGATGTCAATGATATTTGATATTTATACTCTTTACCATTAAAAAAGGTAAAAAGGGTATACTAATTTTGTGCTTTGAGAGAGGTTGCAATTTCAAGAAGGAGGCGTGGTAGATATGGACATATATATACAGATATGACCAGAATCACTTTCTAAGCAATTTTTATTTTGTCCGTCCGTCTGTGGTCACTTTTTTCTACACCGTTAGAGCTATCTTAATGAAACTTTGCAAAAGTATAGTCTGGACAAAGGTACAGAACCATATTACTATATTGGCCGATTTGGACAGATACCACTCCTACCTCCCATATAAGGAACTTTTTTCACCTTTTTTAAAATGACTATAACTTCTGTCCAATTGATGGAATAGTGACGCAATTTGGCAGTTATGGAGATGTGGGTCCTACTAAACACTATGCCAAAAGTGGGCGGTATATATTAACTGCCACGCCCACTATTAACAAATTTTCATAACTTAAGATCTGGTAGAGATTTATGGCGAAATTTTACGGGAAGGAACATGTGGACATTATAAAGCTATCTGCAACAAATTGGGTTGATCAGAGAAAAGACACGCCCACTTTTGATATAAGGAACTTTCGGGACTAAAATTAAAAGTAGCCTACCTATGCTCGAATTGATGCCACCGGAAGAAAAATTGGCAGAAATGTACATGGGGTCCATAATAGTGTGTGTGCGATCATAATACAACTGCCACGCCCACAATTAGCCAAAAATCATTACTAGGTTCCTATAGAAGATTCACCAACGAAATTTCACAGCAAGGTTGCGGGTACTAATATTAAACAGCACACAAAAAATGGGTGTATTATTTTAAGACCCACGCCCACTATTGACATATTATTATAACTTACAATCTATACAATATTTTTAAACGAATTTTTATTATATTAGTAGTTATATTGACACTACAAAGCCATACACAAGAAATGGGGTCGATGCAATCAATTTAAGGTCCATTACCGAAAATTACCGTAGATATGCTCCTAATGAAAATTTATGAAAAAAACATCCCCATTGTTGAACTCGCACGCACAAGGAAAGGTGGGTATTTCGAAGTCGGTCTAACCCGACTTCAGACTTTTGTACTCGTTTTATATGAAAAAAGTCTTATTTTATCCACAAACCATTTCGAACTTGGCACCAATGTTGTCTAAATCCACCTCGTCCAAATTGCGCCATCGCAAATTATAATGTTATTGTTATTATATTTCTTTATTATTTAATTTACGAATTATTATTATTATACGAAATTAAAAATAAAATACATTTAATAAATTGAGGCTCCCGAAACATACGCGAGTTTTTATTATTTTTTGTTTTTCTTTTGCGGAACTCAGACCACAAGTCCTCCATTGAGCTATATTTGACGTTCCATTTTTTATTATTCTTTGAATCTACCATATTTGTGAACAAAACTCAGTTGATCCTGTGTCCCTAAGTAGCCAAAGTTTGAGCTACTTAGAATGTCAATGCCATATACTTTGAATATGATTCTAGCGAAAGCGAGCATACGCCCAAAAAGTGGTCATCGTCTCATCTTCCTCTTCACAAGCCTGGCAATATGCTTCGCTGACGCAAAGAGACAATGCATTAATCCTACCAGAAGTCTGCTGTCCTACCAAGTGTCAGAAGAAACTTTGTAGTAACAGGCAGGATAGCATTTGCCCATCTATTGCCTCTTTCAGCCCCCCTTCGCGATTCTGTACACAGGTAACCCAATCATTAATAGTGGCCTTAAAGGTAGCAAAAGGTATGAGAAGAATAGTTTCCGGGCCAGTAAAAATGGTCTCAGATTATTCGCAAGTTTATCAGCGACTTCATTCCCCTGACGTGTTTGTAGTCTGTTTTGTATATTTTAAGGAATACCCTATTCTAAATATTAAATAATTGCATTCTAAATATTAAACAATGCTGTCCTTGATACGAATATTCTTCTTTATACGAATATCATATATCATCTGAATATAGGAGTATACGTATATCATCTATTTTTTGGACATACAAAATTGAGGTTTTTTCGCTAATGAAGTAATTTTCTATTACATATTGAAAATTTTCAGAAGATAATGCCGGATAAGTATAATTCCGTTCTATAATTCTGTTGTCGTTGTTTTTATCAATTGTAACCTTATCATTAAATTTAGAAGAAATAGCTATATGTGACTATAAACAAATTCCTGACAAATAACATGAATTCAGATCGCCAGTGAAATTAAACTTATATATAAAATTCTATATAAAGAGGCCAAGTTATAATATTAATCCTATAATCTAATATCTTCGAAGTAATCGAACCAATTAAGTAAACTACAGGATCCAGCGATATTATATAAGTTGTGAAGAGACAAAAGATAAAGAATAACAACGGAAATATGAAAATTAAATATATATCGTAGCGCCCAAGCAAAGAAATCGTTAGTTGAGCTTTTGTAGCACCTCTTCAATAATACAGTAAAACTGAAAGATCACGATTGAAAAATAAGGATAATATAAATGAGCGACTTCGTAAGAGGTTTCAAACGGTTGGCATCAGTTGCAATTACTAAAGGAATCAGCTTATTCAAAAGACAAAGGTTTTAACACATTACATAAATTTTGAATCCACTCCACAA
This sequence comes from Clusia tigrina, assembly GCA_920105625.2. Lineage (NCBI taxonomy): Eukaryota > Metazoa > Arthropoda > Insecta > Diptera > Clusiidae > Clusia > Clusia tigrina. The sequence continues at coordinate 183,436,865 of OV050031.1, forward strand.
AGCTCAAACGCTCAGAACTCAACGCAAATCTCGTGGAAAAATCCAGAGCTAAAATTAAACAGGATTCAGCCCGTTGATAAATGGAGAACTTCCGGAAGCACAGAAGAATTCAATTGCGGAAATTGCTGACAAGAAGCCAAAATTTCTGAATAGACTGAAATAAAAGAGGAAGTTTGCTGTAGCCACAGATGGTTATTATGGACATCTCTTAAGTTTTCTAATTGTCAAGTGACTCAGAAAAATAAGTTTAGTTTAGAAACTTATTCCAAATACATGGGAGTACAAATTTTGAAGAACAGCTCTGTTTATATCCACTTTAAATGTTGTACAATTACTAAAAACAGCGGCGTATTCAACACTATCGTACATTTTACCATGGAATGTGAATATTTGCATTTCAAACATGACTCCAGGGCAAGAAAGTTGGCAGTTTAATATATAAGTAAAGGAGAGGGCTCTTCTTAGGCCCAATTCATAATAACCATCCACCAACAAAATAACGTCAGCAATGTTCGATTCACCAATCGCTTGAACTCCCTTATTAACGAAGTCCCTACTTTATAACTAACAAGTTGCGATCGACTTTCTTTTATTATTAGCAGCGCGTTGAGATCGACTCCCTTGAACTGTGAAGACATGCCATATTTTTCATGGTTTATACATAGAAGAATTTCTCTTTTCGATGGGATTGTTTACAAATGGGACATTTTCCAAACATTCACTTCAAAGGATCTTTTTATGAAACGAAAAAGTATAAAATTGGTATGAATTTGAATAAAGGGTTATACACCTAGAATCTATAATATTCACATCCCTACACTGGATATCAACAAGAAAATAGTCTTATTGTTTTCTATGGCATATATTAACTGATCTATTATTATAATTTGTGGAGATATGGGATAACAAGCAACAAACCACAAAGTCCCCATCACTTTCATGCAATTTTAAAAGTGCTCTCCATTAATTTATGAAATTCAAGTATTAATGTAGTTTCAATTGCATACCTCGCAAAAACCGTAGAAAGTATCCTTATGTAATTGTTCTATAAACTCGGATTTCTGTAACTTTCTTTCATATAATAATTCTAACAGTTCTACTAACAAACAAACCAAGCCCAAAGACGAAATTGTTGAGATAATGCCATATGCATTTAAAGGGATCAGAAGTAGATAGGATCCATTGGACTATTAGATGACGCTTTACAGTTTTAGAAGATACCCTCCATGCAGAAGATAATGGAAACATTGCAATGGAAACTGTATGTAAAATATTTTAAGAAAGATTTTAAGTGAAACGAAATTGATAGTATTATTTATGCGAATATCTCAAGATGCGTATTTTTAGATTATTTTATTATTGTTGTTTCATCTTTGTCTCCTTATGTCTGATAAGGTTCAACAAGGCTGCAGGTTTAAATACAATGCAACTAACATTCTCGATCAATCGAAATTTGTTGGTTCATAATTCAAAATATATTAAAGTCCTCTGGCATGTATCGGTATATATTTCAGGAGCCTTTAAAGTAGGCAAACACCAAAATTTCGGGATTGGGTGTTCTTTCGTAATAATGATCGAAATTTCTAATAAAGTGGTAAACTTTCTAATTTAGTTATATGAAGCATCATACATTATTTCTAAGCGTATATTAACAATTATACAAACAACAAATAATAATTTAAGAAACTCACAATCAGCACAAGGAAATTAAGAAGGTTCTCTATCGAGTTCTGCTCCTAGAATAACAAAGAATTCCACATGAAGACGAAATATTATATTTCCATAATCTTTTCTTTAAATGTGATATTTGGAAGTATCACGAGTATAGTTACAAATATTGTTCAATTAAAATGTGGACCTATTGTAAATAAATAAATCGGGAAATACCTCATTTTATCGCAGTCTTCAAAATTGTTTAACTTGATAAATTGTATAAATCTCTATATCTATTTTTGTTTCAATTTAGATTCTTCTAGCTTGAAAAAGTTCAGACCGTGACCCTTAAAATTTCAACTGCATTCTTACGATAACAATTTTAACTGTTTTTAAATAACATTGAACTATTTACCTTTGACCGTGGTTGAGAACATCAAGCAAACGAATAATATAGCATACATTTTATTGTACCACATTTTGATGTTGATATTGAGCGTTTCCAAAAGAATTCGAAAAAATATACTTTAAAACAAACACCAGTCGAGCATAATCGACCAACTGAACACGACGAATTCACTTAAAACCAAAGAAAGTGTTTTGAAAAAACCACCGCACGAATTTAATAATGTTTAGCTGCCGTTTGTAATACCTGCCGACTCTGCTGTCGATGATTGTTTGAAACACACGCTGTAACTGGGCATTGAACGGCGGTCTAGCAACGGCTTTTATAGAAAAATTGCAGGCATACAAATTACCGTTAGAGGGCCACAAGACACAAGCCACAGTGCAGACGACACAACAGCCTGACGACAACCACCAACGAGCGTGCCTGGGAGCGAGCGCTTCCGAGCGTTTCACCAATGAACAAGCGAGCAAGGGTGGACTTATGGACTCACTCATCGGCGTTCAAGATTGCGGGGGCACAGCAATGCAGATGCAGCTGTACGCGTTTGACAAACGGGCGAGCGGGTGGGTGGGCGTACTGTAGAGATAGCACATCGCTCGATTGTGGCGTGGTTGTAGCTGTCGTTGTTTGTTATCACACGCTCTTAACACGCAAAACACACCTACACACCCACACAAAACACCCACATACAGACAGATATATCTGCATATTTCTTACACATTAACAGAGTCCATTTTACTATGTGTCTGTGTGGAAAAGCTTTTCTTTTTTTGCGCGTGTGTGTGGGCTTGAATATGATATTTGACTTTTTTGCTGGATTTTTCTAAACAAAGTTCTTGCAAATGCATGCATTGAAAACTCCCCACATATACACATAAACATGCATACAGGTATATACATATATGTAGATGTATTACCCATCGGGAAATAAGGACTCATCTCTAATTTAATGGACATCAATTGAATATTGAATAGAAGATTATTGAGCCGTCTCATCGCATGTGCGTGTAAAGGTGCCGAGTGACATAAACCAGAAACGGCAACCGAAACAGAATCCAGTACATTTGCAACATAAACTGCAAACTTTAAGGACAGAAAATGAATGCCAACTCAGCGTGAGTTGTTTCTGTTCTGTCAGCAAATGCTCACTTTCTTTCATTAAATTGTATAGTTTCTGTTGCAAATGTACTGGGTTCTAGTTCTGTTGCCGTTTCTGCTTAATGTCACTCTGCACCTTTACACGCAGTGACAAACGTTCCCTTATTAGGTTGTTCTGTTCGAATATATATTGCCGAAATACTCTACAAAATACCGACAAATTGTGGATTAGATTCTATTCGCGTACCTAACACATGACTAGAAAGCCCTTTAAATGCATATGAAAAACAAGTGCAAGTAATAAGAACATACAAGAAAAGATATAAAGAAATATTTGTCATTTCCTGGTACACCCGCCTCTGTAATTCAGTACATTTCTGCTTCTGGCCGACTTGAATTCTGGAACATCCCTACTTTAACATCAAAAATATATTTAAATCTCTTCAGACCGACTACTAGCTACCCTAAGCACAGATAGCATATTCATATGATAGCTTTGCCGATCTTATGATACCTTTGATATTGAACGAAACTAATAATGATATAATAGTTTTATCATTCGAGTACATTCAAGAACAATGCTATTTACCGGCATTGTCTCCAGCTCATGTGACGTATTTTTTTATATATTGGATATTAAACTTGGAATATTACACTACGGGTTACAACAATAAATTTTGTTACTGTATCTTATATGGATCTCTAATCCTTAAAGCCGTTTAAAGTGCAGAGTGGCATAAAACAGAAGCGGTAACAGAAACAGAAGAGAACATTATTATTCTGGAGCTAATTAGGTTTCTGTTTGCGTTTCTCGTGCAACCACATGAAAGATAAGCAGACACTGAGATAAAACAGAATTCACAATAACGATAGAGAATTTATTATAATATTTATTGAAAGGTTAATAAAAATGGATTGGAGTGAAGAGGAACATTATGCAGCGTTTTGTTAAGCTTCTGGAACAAGTTAGAGGGAAAATAAGCCACCATTTAATTTTCTAACTTAAAAAACCCCAACAAAATATGAACAAAATTGTTGTAATATTATTTTATTAAATACAAATTTATTAATATTAAATACTGCTCTTACAAATTGTACACTAATTAATTTTTGTACAAATTATAATAATAAAATAATATTAAATACAAATTTTATATATTAAATACTCCCAATAAATAAACAAAATTATATTGGTACTGCTGCTGTGGAATTGTGTTTTCCACTGAAACAATTTCCCATTTGGAAGTTCTCTTGCCTTCGAAGATTTTTGCAATTCAGATTCGGAATTTGTGGAATTTGAATTGTATATTGAAAAAATTAACTAATTTTAAAAATATATAATTAATATATTATAATCATTGCACGCTCCAAATTTAAAATCATTATCGCTAGCACAAAAAATTACCTTAATATTACTGTCATTTTCTGCTACAGAAACAACTCATGATGAGTTATTTCTGTTCTGTCGCCAAACTTTCGTTTTCTGTCGTTGAATGCGGTACCTATTCTGTTCCTAATCATATTGTTAATTTTTTTCCTGTTTCAAATGTACTAGATTCTGTTTCTGATCCCGTTTCTGTTTTATATCACTCTGCACCTTTATAAGTGTAACAGAATGTTCCACCTTCTGAGCTCATTACCGTTCTTTTACAATAAATTCCCAAAACAACAAACAATTTATAAAAATTCAATTGGAAAACACACCTGTTTCCATCCCACATTCATAATTGTTTGTTCTCTGAAGGCGGAAGGGACACGGCGAGCATTCAATGTGGGTTTGTGCTCTCATGTTAATGGACTTAATGACTTGTAAAGTCTGTGTTGTAACTAATCTTGAATGAATGTAATGTGAAGAAAATGGAAGAGAAAACTGACGTCCAACCGACATCAAAGAAAAAAAGGCCATTTACTCGCAACTATTTGAAATAAAGAAACATTAAATACTCAGCTATTTACTTAATGCCCCTATATTTCAGATTGAATAGATAATGCAATATTTCTATATATTTATAAATAAATTTATAGATAAACTCGTGATTTGGGAAACTAACTAAAGCCGTCGGATTAAATAATAAAACCATATTTTATCTTGAATAAATTCTCAAAATCCACACAAAACTATATAAGAAGGTTGGACGAAATTATGTTATTTTCGGATACTCGTCTCGCAGAAACTAAATTTGAGCAGCATAAAATTTAAATACTATTTTTTCAATAAAAACTCAGACAAGCCTTCGCAAAATTTTCCCGCTGGGTGTACTCGTATATACGCACACTCCGACATATTTTCATTTGCCACGCATAGACGCGTTTTTGTGATCATGGTGGAACGTTAAACTGTGAATGAAGCCCACCGCCAGCGTCATTATTTGCAAGGAAGTTAATTTCTGCTAAATTTATTTGAATTGCAGCATTTTTATAGAGTTATGGGTGACCAAACGTTCATAAAAATGTTGAGTAACACCACTTTACTAGCATCTTTATAGCTTAAAGTAGAATTAATACTTTCAAATTGAAGCAAATCAGAACATACTTAAATCTGGTGAGATGTGGGATAAACTACACGTTATCGCCACTCTAACCAAGAATTCTAAAATGATTAGTATAGAAGCTTGAGCCCCGTCTATAAAGGACATAAAAATTAGATCTCACAAAATCTTTATAATTTCTGAAAGGTATTTTCCTCGTATAGTGATGTGGAGTGGTCTTTTGCTACTATGAGCCAATTAGCATTATCCCAATTTCGTGTACAAGTTTTATATAGATCAGAAAGTAAACTTATTCCAAACTATGCGCATGGAATATTCCGTTGGTATGAAATGTATAACGATAACATCTACGATAATACTCATTTATCACTAGATGTGAAATTTCAAGCGAAATGCAGACAGAATATTTGAAAAATCCTATTATGCCGCGGATCTATGTCATGCTTCTATATGTTTCACTAAAATTCTCTAAATATGTTAAGGAAAACCAAATAATGACAAATTCGAAAAAACGTCCAACAAAATGATGATTATGTTGAAAAATAAACGTACAAATCTACCAGATCTATTTTCTGTTTTCCAAATATTTGCCGGAATATCATTATGCACCCATAATAAAAGGTATCGATGCTTTATTGTATTTTATTTCATATGGGCAAAATAAATATATCCATTCCAGAATTGCCTATTTATTATTGTCATATTGCATTTTTTATAGTGGGCCTGTTTTCAAAAAACACACTTTTAATACAATTCTTTTAATAGAACACTACACTAGCATTCATACTCTTTGACAATCTCATTAATGCGATACTAGTATTATCGATACTTCGCTGGTATCATTACATCACTTGAGATCTATCTGATTATGCATGCTGTAAAGTCACATAAAGGAACGTGGATTAAGGAAGGTGGAGAAAATTATGAATACCATAAATCCGTAAATACCATATTTATTGACTTTGTGAGGAACACAAAATTTAAGTTATATCGAAGATATAAATCTTCAGGGAAGGCAGCTGATTATAACTCCTACATAACGGCTAATTATAAATACCAATATCTCGGTAAAACTGGGTACGATACGTAATTAGTTACTTCAATGTAACTTAAAAGTTGACCCGTAATCATTATGGAATTTTATAAATTTTACGCGTCAGATTAGTTCACACCCTAAATATCAATAAAATATCACAGCCAAGTCTCCAGTGATGATTTGGTAATCTGTAATCTTGTTCGAATCGAATTACTTGTCTGAAAAATATTGTCGAATTAGTTCTCTGAAGAATATAAAATGGATGGTTATCCTTCCCTACACCACCTGCTATAATGAACTCTAATCAATGAGGATTTAAGCATTTTTGTTAGTTGAACTCAACTTTTATTTCAGGCACCGACTTAATAGCCTCGTAAATTCTTAAGCAGTATTGTCTCGCCAATTACCTTGCTCTTTCAACCTTCTCTTTCGGCATTGTCATTTTTTCCCAATATATGGAAGAAGTCATTTATTTTACTGCTGAATAAATCGGTCAGTAAAACTTTGATATTGAATTAGTGTCATAAAGCGAAACTTTTTTGAGGGAATCATAACATCTCACATTTCCTTTTATGCTCATACTTTTATTAGTTCTCAGCAGCTTGATATCCATAATATATTGGAATTTTCCTGCCGAGTCATCGCTGGTTTTGCGAAAGGACTTTTGGAAGGCATTTAATGTCGTCAATAATAAACTTAAGCCTTAAACTCTCGATGTTTGGCTTCTCACCATTACTATTAAATTAAGTAACATCTTATTTTTTACACGGCACCCAGCAAGTATTTTTTAAAAAACTGCTATCTGACGAATTTCTAGCACCTTCAGTGGTTCCTTGGTCCTTTACTATTTTCAATATTCATTAGTGACCTTCCTTCGCGTTTGTCCTATTGTGATATTCGTATATTTGCCGATGACGTGAAGATTTTTCACTTGCTTGGCAACCCAAAGGAATCACACTTGCTTCAATTTATTTTAAACACTCTCCGTGAGTTTGCATGACATAAATTGCATGCATCTTAACCATAAACAATGGATATGGCATATATTTTTCCAGAATAAGCCAATCTTCATTCATAACAACCCATTAATATCCGTTGATTCTATCGTTGACTTTGGTGTAACCCTTGACCGAAAACTTTCAATAACCACGTTATGACTACCAATCTCTAGAGTTCATAAACTTGGGATAAGAGGTTCAAAAACTTATTACCAAACTGCTGCTCACTTCATCGGTATGTTTATTTTTACGCAACTATTGTTTGGTATCCTCGTTCTGCCTACTACTCGGATGCTGTTGAGTCAGTCCAAAAGCAGTTATTATTTTTTTGTCCTCGCTATTCGGTCTTCATCTTATTCGCCTCTCCTCGCTAAAGAACCTTAGAATACGATTATATGGAGAGGAGAAATAATCAGTAGGTTTTAAACTTGATTGCTTCTTCTAGGAGTACAAGGAATTCCATTGTTTTATACCTATCTGCACCATTGTAAGAGCAATTATCTTTATATTGAATCGTTTAGTAGTGTGTGATTTTAACATGCCTTTGGAGCTAAGCGAATTTGAACGAATCCAGACATAGGTTGTAATCAAAAAGAGCACTGTTCCTTTGCAGCCGCAATTAGTCCCTATCGAATATTGTTTTTTATATCGTTCATAAATCGATATCAGGCCATTTTGGCTCTGCGAATCTGTATAAGTTAGGGAGGTGGTTTTAGTGAGTAAAAATCTATGCTCAGAGGTGCATACCCCACGTATCCTTTCGTAGATTTCCCTCCGTTCGAAAAGTAAACAAAATAAATGAACAGAAAAATGTGAAATTAGCTATAACCGAATTTTGCTTCACTAGGGGTTAATTTTTATCTGAAATAACACGCCATAAGAAATATGCAATTTCTACAAAAATTCACAATCAAAATTTTAATACGAGCAATTGATTGCATCTGGTCACCTTTTCCGGAAATGTGTTCATTACTTTCATCACGCACTTCTTTACTGTAAATAAAAGTACGTAGGAAATTTTCCGACTCCATTTCAGCGCAGTACTGTAAACATAGCAGTAGGGCAAATGAATCACTTTGGGGTCTTCCCTTTCTTTCGGAGTTCGCATGAATTACTGCGTGTTGTATGTCGCTCTGTCTGGCTGTGGTCGCTTCTATCGTTGCGTGTATAGGTGAATATATTGGGTAATTTACTTTCAAGTTTCCGCCAGCAGGACCACCTGTTGATGGTTTCAATCAGCTGCACTATGAATGCAGACACTGATTGTTACCCACTTCGGTGAGCTGCATTTGCAGCTGGTTGTAAATCAAGAACTCCATGCGAGTACGTCACAGACATATTGTCGTGCAATTCCGTGCGACATTTGGGAATTTCTGTTGTGTTCAGTTGTAGCTCTTTTGTGACGCATATTAATTGATTCCAGGAAGGGAAGTGTATAGATAAATTACATATGGAAGTGGCGTATTTCGCAACAGATCTGCTTACTTGCAGAGTACATTTGTTAGTTACTCATATTTTTCATTCCTGCCTACAATATTAGAGAACGATTTAAGGGTTATATATTGTTTAATAATATAAAATATTTAGCCCAATTCTTAAAGTTCCACATGAGTTTCACATAATCACATGTCCTCAAATATTGGTTATTACAGTATTCCTTAGAATCAGAATTTTAATTTGTTAATAGCCAATTTGAAAGGGTCCCCCAGAAGAAGCTGAAAAATGGTTTCGCGAAAAATTGATTGCTACGAAAATTAATTTTTCTAAAAGTCAATTTCTGGATTGGGTCCATTAAATAAAAAAACGATTGTTGGATAATTGAATTTTCTAACTTAACAGCAATTTATTTCGCTGCTGTAGTCAAGTCACAACTCAACGTCCATCGTTTCTGTTCCGAATATTCTAGAAATAAATTCGTTAATGCCAAAGTTACAACATCATTTATGACTGGACTTTTTTATTATACCTTGCATCATTATTAATTATGTCTGCAAGGAGTTGGGAGAATGTGTACTAGGAACTAAGACCTTTTATTATGAATAATCGAGTTCTTGAGTGATTCAGGCATTGATAAACAATCTGCTATACACCTGATTTATCTGAATTAATACTTAGAGCATGAAATATATCTTTAGGTTGCTCTACTTGGTGATGGGCTATTATTTCAAGATACCGATTTCTCCAGGTTATTTGTGTCAGAAAAAGGAGTTTAGCGAAATCGCGTTAAGTTAACTCCTTTAACTGCTAGTTGCCCTCAACAAGCCTCCGTCCAGCAATCCATGGTAATGTGATATACATATGTATATTCATTCAATTATCTTTTGCAACACTTAACAAGAATGGGAGAATATAAGGACAGAGTCAAAAGCGTTATCAATTTTCTCTACCTTATTTTCGCTTCAGATCTACCAACAAATGGAAAACTTCTGACATCGACGTTTGAATACCATCAGCACACAAGCATATCCAAGGATAGGAACTCAAAATCTTCAAACCCACTTGCAAGAAATAGAGCAATGCCTACTATGGACATGGAGGATTCAAAGTAACGAGTTAAACTGCGCACATGTGGCATTCACACTCAGGCAAGAGAACAGTCTCTCCATTCACATTAACAAACAAACCATTCCACAAAAGACGGAAGTTAATTATCTTGGAGTGTATCTCTGTAAGAGATTAACGTGGAGAAAACATTTAGAAACTCAAACAAGCAAACATTAAAGCTTTTCATATGAGTTATTTGTTTACAACTATTACTCCAATATGGAACTATGGCAAACAGTTGCGGGGTACTCTTCAGCTCCAACACAGTAAAGGTATAAAAGTGCAATCTACACTGTTAAAAACTATCTGCGGAGCTCCTTGGTGTATAGAAAACTCAAAGTTATGTAAAAGATCATATCCTAAAATGCTGCAGATAAGTGGAAGTGGTAACAAAGCATTCTCATAAACTTGCAACTAAACTACTCCACCGAAAACACGCAAAAGGGTTAAAAAAAGCCGCGCTTTCGGTTATTATTACATGGTTCTGCGCTTTGTACAGTATCTGTATAGCTTTCAAACAACTCATTGAGATTATCCTTGATTGTATTCAATATCATTCACGCATCGAATTTGATTCTGCAAATTCGAAGAACTTTTAAGTTGTGCAGCCACAAGGAGGGCAAGAATGGATATGTTCACGTTAGGGTTCCGGCTCATGTCCCTTCAATCTTTTTTCTCTCACCTCCACGTGGTGCACTCTGGGCAACCTGAGCAACCTAGGTGAAGATGTGGCATCCAACACATGTGGTCAGAGCTAACGAGAGAGGGAGCTTTGTTGAAGCCACTATGACATATTCGGTTTAAGTGTTCAACGAGTGTGCGAGAACACGTGGGGTTTCGCACACTAGGCACTTTGGCGGAGGAGTACTACAAATACCAACGACAGTGTCCATATCTACAAAGTGGGATACCACCACCCAACAACAGCTCTCTAGTTTAGGGTTGTGCGCTGGGCTTGAAACCGGCCATAGTAAAAACCATTCCAATGAAAAAGCCTTGGATAAGATACCCCTCATCTATTGACGACCCCCCACGCACACGGTTTAAGGAACACGATTTTATGTGCATAGGAGCGTTTGAAAGAAAAATGCTATGTAGAATCCTTGGACCTACGAGTATCTGCGTTCACGGTGAGTTGTACGATCTATACGCCATATTGTCATAGTCGAGCGAATCAAAAACCAGCGGCTACGTTGGCTAAGTCACGTCGTGTGGATGGATAAAACTGATCCAACCCGGAAAGTATTCGATTCGATGAACCAAGGGGGGCGACGCAACAGGTGACGAAGTTCAGTAGGACCCTTCTGGACGCGGGATTTGCAACTATCGTCAGCGTGAGCTCAACAGAGACGGCTGGCGAAGGCTCATTATGCTAAGAGGAGGAAGCCACTTAAGTGATCATAGTCATGCCTCATCATACGGCGATAGACTTTTTTCGTGGTGCCATTTGGTAGCTTTGAGGGGGATAAGCGGGTGATATAATTGAAAAACAGACACGAGTTTAGGGACCAATCTCACTAGACAAATACACTTCGACTTTCTTTTCTAAGAACACGTTGTTCCCTTTGGTAAGTGAATTTTTTTGTTTCATTTGTTTAAGAATTGTGATAATACCTCATAACGAAACCTAGAAAAACAAATCAGACAAAAATCTTCACTCTCTTTATGACTGCAATCAAAGGAGAATGCTAAAAACTCAAATTACTTTGCTTTTTTAATTCATCTCCCTCGTTGTGGAAAGAACTTAAATAAAGAAACTCCAATCGCACCCAAAGAATGTCATAGCAGTATGTGTAATGGCACTGTTGCTGTAATGAAGGATTATAATTTACGTTGACATTATGAAACAAAACACAACGACAATTTAAGGATAAGCAGCGTACTGAAAGATTTGAACTTTGCGGCGTAGTTTGTGTACTCAGCAGAATTTATTTTGGAAGGCAAACTCGGAAAATGTAGCATTGATCTTAGTTAGCATGAGAGTTTCGTATTTTTTGGCGAAAATAGGAAAACTCTTTATTGATGGAAACATCGTTAAAGAGTGTATGATGGAAGCTGTTGGTGAGTTGTGCCCAGAAAAGTTGAACCATTTCAAAATGATCAGTCTTTACCGTAATACTATTGCTCGTCGAATTGACGATATTGGAAACAAAATTCTGCAGCAGATTACTGGTAAACCACAGCGTTTCACTCGGTATTCTGTCGCGATGGATGAATCCACTGATGTTAGTGACACCTCATAACTTTTAGTTTTTGTTCGTGGAGTTGACGACGAACATAATGTCACACAAGAATTAGCCTCCGTTAACAGGATTCACAGCACTACAACAGGAGAAGATGTTTGCAAAGAATCGACTGTAAGGGGTGACAATTGATGGAGGAAGAAATATGTCTGGTGCAAACATCGGTGTGGTTGGGAAAACTAGAAAAGCTTGTGAAGGAACCGGAGCGTCAGTGCCAATTTTTCTGCACAGTATTATCCATCAACAAGCATTATGTATAAAACATGTCGAAATGAGATGTTCCTGTTATAAATTTGATTCGATCACATCCACTTAATCATCGTCAATATCGATGTTTTCTCAAACAAATTGAATCCGAGTTCGTTGACTTGCCGTATTATATAGCAGTTTGATGGAAAAGTGCACTGCAGTTGTTTAGGTTTAGAAATGAAATAAATTTATTTCTTGAGGGGAAACACTCAAGATCGCCCTTAACCACTTTTATTAACTGGCGAGTGGCTGCGGAAGTTGCTTTTTTGCAAACGTTGTGATACACGTGAACAACTTTAACTTAAAGGTCCAAGATAAAAACAACTTCATTTGTGATTTATTCACGCAAATCAAAGCATTCAGGGCAAAACTGAAACTTCAAGAAAAACATACAGGGTGGCCCAAATAAGACCAGCTGATGTGAAACACAAATAACTTTTTTATTTTTTAACATAATTTATTTTGTCTTTTTGCAGATTATAACTGAACTCTTGGAAATTTAAAATGAATACGTACAGTCCACAACAACGCAAATTATCGAATTTTATTATTCTTCTCAACGATCAATTGTTCTGACGCAGCGAAATTATCGCCGTTTTTCCATTTAAGTGGTTATGTGAATAAACAAAACTGTAGCTTGTGGGGCTCCGAAAATCCAAGGGCAATACATCAGCATCAGTCACACCCAATCAGATGCACTGTTTGGTGCGGTGTTATGGCCACAAAAATTATCGGCCCATATTTTTTTGAGAATGAGGATGAAACGCCAGAAACGGTCTCCGGGGCTTCTTACAGAATAATGATCGCCAACTTTTTGCGGCCAATGGTGGAGCAACATCCTAATTTGTGGTTTCAACAAGATGGAGCCACTGCGCATACTGCTAGGCAAACTATTGACATGCTGCGTGAAATTTTTGGTGAACGCATAATTTCAAGAAATTCAGATTTCCCTTGGCCTCCGGATTTCCCTTGGTTCACCAGATTTAACTGCGCCCGATTTTTTTTTTATGGGGATATTTAAAAGACAAAGTGTATGTTAACAAACCACAGATACTTGGACAGCTCAAGCAGAATATTCGAGACGAAATACGGCGCCTGCAACCAGAAACATAACGCCGTGTAATGCAAAATGCGCTAAAAAGAGCCAATGCCTGTATCGAGCAAAATGGTGGTCATTTGTCTGATGTCATATTTCACACATAGTCACGTTAAATTTCCATAAAATGTATTTAACATATTAAAATAAATCATTTAAAAAACACGTTATTACAAGAGTTACACGTGTTTAACATCACTAGGTCTCATTTGGGCCACCCTGTATAAATGAATGTAATTTTTTCCATTTCCCGTGCTGTGAAGAATTGAATACACAAACTGATGAACAATTCCAACCAGATTTGCAGTAAAAGACATCGTGGATTTAAAACAAGAATTTCAAAAGCTATTTTCTGATCTTGACATAAATTTAAAGGAAATTCGGTTGTTTCAAAATCCATTTGGTGACAACGTTATTTGAAGTTTCAAGTCAGTTTCAAATGGAACTTATTGATCTTCAAGCTAACAATCAACTCAAGGATAAATACAAGTAAGGAAATTCGGTTGTTTCAAAATCCATTTGGTTACAACGTTATTTCAAGTTTCAAGTCAGTTTCAAATGGAACTTATTGATCTTCAAGCTAACAATCAACTCAAGGATAAATACAAGTAAGGAAACTTGGTTGATTTTGAAGTTTTTGGATGCAAAAGAGTTTCCAAGTTGAATGAAATTTGCTTGTAAATTTATGTCTATATTTGGGACTACCTTTATGTGCGAACAATCTTTTCTACGATAAAGTATCTGAAATCAAAGTACAAATTTGTCGGATGATCATTTGTAATCATTGCTTATAATTTGTTATTTGTAATTATGTATAACTGAAATTAACCGTAAAAAATAAAATTTAATGCTGCCTTAGTTATAATAAGATTTATTCATTCACAAGGTGGACCTTGCGGCAAAAAGTTTGGATACCCCTGATCCATCTAAACCAGGGAAATTTTCCCTTCTATACTTCAAACAGATGTACATCTTTGAAAGATCCCGAATGCCGTATAGCAAACGAATGAGCACATATGGCCTTTTGCTGTTGAAAACGCTGGTTTATGGATGTCTCTTTCATCCATTTCTATTTGGATGACGTCATTTGTGTAACGATTTAAAAAGGGTTGTACGGACTAGAAGACTCTCTTATTAAGCCAAGCTCCAAGATTTCTTCTATTTGCTTGGTGATCGCTTTTTGTGAACCTCCGGGTATCTGTAAAGCTTTGAATACATCGGAATATCGTTTCGAGTATTTATCCTGTGCTTCACATTGCTTATCAGCGTTAAATCTGCTCCCCCTCCCACTTGTGCTTTCTCAGCGTTGCCAACAATCGACTTTTCTCTGGTACATTTAAATATTCTGTATCTATACAATCTGTATTTTCTTTTTTATTTCATTTGTTTTTTAATCATTGTTGAATATCTCCACAACATTTTGCCAATAGGAATTGTTCCTATGCCTCATTCCTAACACCTCATTCGCATAGAAACTTGGTATGACACTATTTGTCTTTAGGCGTCTATTTGGGTATGTTACGTTAGGTTAACCAGGTAGCTTGGGAGTACCGCAAGTTGCACTAAGATTTGAAAAGAAAGCTACCCTCCCCCGCCTTCAAAAAACTCTCAGCTTCCCGTGATTTTAAACCAGCCAGAAAGAAGCTTTTGTGAAGTTGAGAGTATCAGTTAGTTTAAGCTCGGCTAATTCTTGTGCTTTTCCAAAGAATGCGGAGTCCATATACCTGGCACGCCTCGTCTCAAGACCCGAACAATCACAGAATATATATTTCACAAGTCCTACAATAATCTCTGAAAGGAGTACCGTACCTGGCTGCCATTCGGCCTATGATGCAGTGCCCTGCCAGAACCGCCACGATAGTTCTGAGTTCTTCTCTACTGAGCCGAAGAAGTATGTCAGTCCTATTTTGGTTCGCTGTTCATTCATTAATCTTTTTACAGTGGTTAAGATCTTGTTTGTGAACTCAACGAGAGGTGGAAGGATGGCCTCCATCTGCCTCTCTTCCGGCAGTTCCGATCCGAGTCTGATACATTCAACAGCTTTTTCACTGCCAGGGATACCCCAATGTCCAGGGACCTAGGGTTATGTTGGGTGTTTTATAATCCGGGTCCTTATGACCGAGAGTTGTGTATATTTTCCTCAAAATAGAGCAGTGTCCTGAGAAATTACGCAACTTGCCGCAATCCCTAATTCTAAGAATTTTTTTTTTTTTGCTACCGTACTCTTAATGTATGGATCGATTGGCAGAAGTAGCATCTCCAGTCCTGCCTGTGATGCAGATCTCCCACCCCAGTAATGCAAGCCTCTGTACCTTACGAAGCTTGTCTATTAACGACTTAGTGTTCGTGGCTTCGCACCACACCAGTGCCTCGTACGATAGAATTGGTGTTATAACCGCCGCGTACATCCAGTCTAAGATACATGGTTTAACTCCCCATTGCTTCCCGAAGGTTCTGTTGCATGTGTAAAAAGCACATAGAGCCTTCCTAGACCTCTCCTCCACGTTTCTTTTCTATGAGAGCTTTAATGTAGTACCACCTATCGATGTTACATTGAACACTGGTATCTTGTATTTCCTAATGAACAAAACTAGTTCTGTTTTATTTGGATTAACTACAAGTCCATTTCATTTTGCCAATGCCTCCAAATTCCTAATTGCAGAGTTCATCAGTTCGGAATGTCATCTGCATAAGCAACTTTTATCCTAGCTCTTTCTAATATGGTGAGAATTTCGTTGATAACAAGGTTCCACAGCATCGGTAATAAAACACCGCCCTTTGGAGTTCCTCTTGTAACTGCCTTCCTATTAGTTGAATGACCCAGATATGAGTTGATGATTCTTTGTTCCAACATTACGTTGGTCCACTGAACCATCTTGCCCTCCACCCCAATACGCTCCAGTGCCGAACTTATTGATTTAAGTTCCACGTTGTCGATGGCACCCTCAATGTCTAGGAAGGTGGCTAAATCATATCTAAACCTGTTTTAATGTAACTAACCACTTCATGCAGAGCAGTTTCCACTGATCTGCCTTTAAGATAGGCGGGTTGTTCTTTGCTAGAGTTTTGCTCATTGTGTTTTCTATGTGACTACTAACCAGTATTTCCAGTGTTTTTAATAGAAGCGACGAAATACTCTATTTGGGTAAAGTGAGAAAATGTCTATTTGGGTAATTTATTGCACAATTCAATTAGACTAAAATGTTCCCCTTATCAAACCATCCAATTTGTTATTAAACTTACATTCGAGAAATGCTCATGTGTGATTTTCTTCATTGAAATCTTTAAAAAGAGCATATTTACTGAGCTGTTTAATGTGAAACTCCTTACCTAGTGCGGTGATATTTACATATCCGTGATTTTCCATTTTGGTTTGGAAACACCTTTATCAATCAGACTGAAATCTCCTCCTTCCTTTTCATAGATCCTCTTTCTAGCTCATACCCCCATCACTTGACTAATACTTGTAAGTTTATAGTACAATGGGCATCACCTGCCTGAGTGCTTGGATACCTCCTTCTACGGTTTCTCCGGCCTTCCCCAATTCTTATTCTATCTATCTGCTCCAGTATCTATCTGCTGCAGTTTCAAATGCTAAATGGAGTACTTGTTTTGCCCATCTCTCTAAAAATGTATATCAGAGTCCTTCTCTGCTTATTTGGACCCTAGATATTGCTGAACCTTATCTTCCAGTACTTTGGGTATTGTTATTATGCCACGCACCCTCTTGTTCATTATTGCGATTTCTATTTTGTGCTAACTGTGCACCTTGTTGCGCATTATTTATTCCATTGGATCCTCCCCATGCACCTTGTTGTGCTTTATTATTTCTACTGGGTCCTCCCCAAGTATCTTTTTGTGAATTATTAGTTTCATTTTATACTTCCATAATAATATCGACATCCCCTGAAATTCCTGTGGGCAAAAGCCTCTTGCTTCTATTGCTGAAATTGTTTCTATGCAGGTGCTGTGGAGGATGCATTCTTACAGAACAATCAGTAGTGTATGCTTGATGTCTTGCTTCCAAAATCACTTCGAACTCTGTTTCCAATGTGTATGAGTTCATGGCTACAATCATCGTATTTGTGGGTTCTGATCAACTGTTTTTAAAGTCGAGGCATGAGTACTAGCAAACAAGGCTTTCGGCTCGAAGAGAAAAAGATTTAGAAAGAAGCATTGTTGATACCAAGCCCGAGGCAGGATTTGGACCCCCGACCCCTTATATGATTGCATATTTTCTCCCTGTTCTGTGAACTCTGGTCACTACCATCAAATTGAGCGATTGAGCGATACTATTAAAACCAACTGAAATTACTGTGCAAACGCAACATTTTCATTAGTCATTTTGGTTGTTTGTGTGTCTGCTATGACTCATTGTAGCGTACTTCCTCCATTGGTTGGTGTGTGCCCAGATAACGGAAAAACTAATGCAACAACCCAAGTGATCTTTACACAATTTGAAAGGCAACGTTCATTATATTCATGCTACAGAATATTCTCTCTGGAAAGCAACTGGGAATCTAAAGAGACCCACAATGTTCCAATCCGCTTTACGAATGGAAAATAACGAATGGGCTAAGTGACCTTGAAAGAGCAGTCACATTTGCCCGACACTTAAAAAAAGCATTTACCCCACATGAAATCTAGCCCCCAGCATGTGTAACAGAAGAAGTGAAAAGTGTTCTGAGTATCAGATCCATCAGATGGACCTACCCATACGTAAATTTTCCAAATCTGAAGTGAAAGCAGCTATTGATAAGCTAAATATTAAAAAAGCCCCTGGGTACGAGCTTATCACTGGAAAAATAGTAAAACAACTTCCAGAAGAAGGAGTGACATATCTTACCTACTTATTTAACGCGGTACTAACATCTGGCTTTATACCTCCCCAATGGAAAGTGTCACAATTAAAAATGATTCTCAAACCCGGAAAAAGCGCTGATAAAGTTGAATCGTATCGCCCAATTAGCTTGTTACCGATTGCTTCTAAACTCATGGAAACCCTTTTCCTGAAAAGATTACTCCCAATTATAGAAGAGCGAAAGCTAATTCCAAATCATCAATTTGGATTCAGGAAAAAACACAGCACAATCGAACAGGTTCATAGGATTGTTGAGTATATACACACTGCATTCGAACAGAAAAAATATTGTACAGCGGCATTTCTTGACATCTCGCAAGCATTTGATCGCGTTTGGCACGATGGCCTGCTTTACAAAATAAAAACTACACTCCCCATTACTACTATGTGTTAATCAAGTCCTATCTTACACATAGATATTTTTTCGTAAAGCAAGGTGAGGAACAATCTGAGCTCCATGAAAGCTCAGCAGGCGTACCCCAAGGAAGTGTCATGGGCCCAATACTTTATCTACTTCACACGTACGACTTACCATCAGCTGAAGGAGTCACCATAGGTACCTTTGCAGATGACACTGCTGTCTTAGCTGTTGACACTCTCCCACACTTAGCTTCCTCTAAAATCCAGAGTGGACTAAACAAAATTAAATTAATTAAAGCTCAGAAATCTACACTGGCTCTTGAATCGAAACTCCAAAGTCTCAATCGATAGCAAATTGCTCTTGTAACAGATTGCAATAAAAATTTGGATATTAAAAAAAAAAAAAAAAAACAATTGTGTCCAGATCACATTGTTGGGGTCCTCGTGTCTGCTTGTCGGCGAGAGCGACGTCCTGTCGCAGTTCTTCCGGGCGCGTGGCTGCAAAATCAAGAACCCTAACGTAAAGTACAAACACTTTCACTTTTCAGTTTTTAAAACACAAGAGAGCTTTATTCTTAAAATGCTAGTTCTTATATAATATTTACAAATAAACATTACAGTCTACGTCTTCACTTTTCTGGTGTTCCAGTTACGCAGTTGTTATTTGGTGTCAGTGGCTCAAGCCCACTGACCTACTGCAAGTAAAAGTGTCGTCGGTGCATTCTAAATGCCCCTCGTCAGCTTGACTGCAGAACTGTGACACCCTAAAAGTTTACATCATAATTAATGAATAAATACTGTTCATTTACAATATTTGCACCCTAAAAATATGTGCGTTCTTAATGAATTTAATAGGAGCCGGTGCTGTGAGTCAACTACGCGTAAGTAGCTTGATTCTAACTCACAACATCCCTCCCCTCTTTCTAAAAGAAGTTAGTGCAACTAACTTCCCTAAAATCTTTACAATATTTTTCTTGCACTGTAAACAATTATGTGCATCGATTGAACTCTATATTACATACATATGACTTGTTTTTATTTACATCTTTTTTTTTTAAAATCGCCTTATTTGGGTTCTATCACGGTTTTTTTCTTCCTTTTTTATTCTTTTCTTTTCCATATATATATATATTTTTTTTTCTCTAGCTTTTATTTTCTTTTGTAGTTTTCTTTCTTTTATTTTTATTTTTTTCTTTACTTTGTTTTTGTTTTTGTTTGTTTGTTTTTTTTTTCTTATTTTTATCCATCATTATTTTCTTTTTTTTTTTTATAATCCCCTTTTTATAATTTGGTCTTTCATTGACTCGTTTCTCATTGGCGTATATACAAACATCTAAACAATAACACAATTCTACTGTATACATAAAACCTTACATTATACTGCGCTCTCTGCTACCCGCTGGTCCATTTGACGACCGTCGTTGTCGGAGTGAAGTCCCTCGATGAACTCTGCATACCCCTCCCTTCTTTCTGGATCAGTACGTACAAAGATGTTATAGGTTGGCGATCTGGTTTTCCATTAAAACTTTGCTTTTAGTGGCCTTCTTCTTTCCATTTATATAGTGTGCCCCACGGCTGTAGGTGGTACTGCCTCTGCTTATAGTATTCAACTTGTAAAAAACATTTGGAATACATGAGAGATTACAATACACTTTCTTCCTTTGCAGCAATGCGTTTTATGGTGGAAATGTTTCTCTTGAGCTTCCTCATAATGGTATTTGACATCGTTTGGCTTTGATGCGGAGACAATCGGTATTTTTCTGAGATACACGTTTAATGATGTAATTTGTGTACTCTGATCGGTTACCAGTCTCTGTGTCCTCTTGTATTAAATCATATACTTCAATGAAGCAATTAACTTCCGTGAGCCAAATTTCTTCTGCTTATTATATTTGGTGGTGGTTTCAGTCACGCTCCTTAAGCTTTTACCCATCTTCAACTTATTCAAAATCGATTCTGTTGAGATCGTGATACACTGGGTGGACATTGTACTATAAAATTGTCCAATTCAAAAAATGACTCCTCAAGGAAACTTTTTTATTTTTCGTTGCTTGTCAATAACTCATCCACAACGCGTTCAAATGCTGCGGCCATATGCCGTTTCGCAAAATTAAAATTACATCCGTCGCCATTCATCCCCAATCTAATATGCTGGCATCCTTGGGGTCACAAACAAATAGCTGCCAAAAATCTCTGATTTTCAAAAACACATCTTTCCGGATAATATGTTGGTCCCTTAGTCCGCACCGTATTCCAATATCCGCTCTTCCCGGAACTTCCTGCTTCGCTTCACATCATCAGAGCTATTTAGAGAACACCTATAATAATTTTCTTAATTTTCTAATATACATTTTAGTTTGATATTTCTTCTATGTTTAATTTTTGTCGAACATTTCAAAGTCAACTTAATAAATGAATTTAAAAATTATATAATATTTAAATAAATACACTATAAGTACTATATATACTCTTGGGTATAATTTTCCAAATTAGTATAATTTTTGTTTTTTTTTTGTTTTATTATAACGCTTATTTCATTATAAAGTTATATTTTAAACAATTAATTTTTAACTCTAATTTTTTCTAAACTACCTTTAATTTTAATCTGAAGTTTTACTCAGATTATAATTTTTGAATCTGTAACTTTTCTTAAACATACGCTATTCCTGAATATATAAACAAAAAATAATATTTCTACAACATGCTTTTTTTATAATTGAATGCTATATCATTCAATTTGCCGTCCACTCGTCTTCTCCCCTTACATTATCGGATTCGCTACCGTATCCTGGAGGAAAAGAGGACTGGACTATGTGTTTTCATAGCCATATAGGGCATCAGTTTTGCTCTGATTAATTTTTCGTGCTCTTTTTCAACACGTGAGTTATCACTCATTTCAACTATAAACCAATTCATTGGCCCTCCGACAAAAACCAGATTATATAAAATAATCCCGTTTGTGTCAAAACTTTGTCCATTGCATGACTATACCTTTCATCGCATACAATTACGTTTTATTTAAATTTACTTCTAGCCTGATATGTATATATCCATTATCGATTCTATTTTCCATCCTGTAATTAGCTCGTATATGAATACATGCATACATTCAAGGCGCTATAATTTACCTAGAATTAATTACTAACGTTATTTTCCCCAATTAACTATACATTTTTTCGAATTTCCATCCGCTAATTTCCTAAACAATAAACAGTTAAAACCTATGTACGAGTATATCTACATATAGCCTGCTGCAGTATCTGCACATATATACATACGCACATACCCATTCCTCCTAACTAGAATACTTACTTCTTTAAATATACATTCGTACATTCATTCTTTAACTTATACACATATATATATACTCGTATATATACTTACTTCACCAGCAGTTCCATTGCCTGGCGTTAATGCCCACGCATCGAATTTCAGTGCATACACTGCCGTATGTATGTATGTACATATTCGAAGTTTTGTTTTATATTACTTACCCACGACTGTCTTATTATTTCATTTTATTTTTTAATTACGTGCAATATTTATCATTATTTAAAAAAAAATATTTTTCCCTACTATGCTTCGCTCGGCCACAGTGCATAATAAGCACTTTTATTACGTCAACTTTAATCGCTCGATTTTAAGTGGCACACTTCTACTGGCGTTGACTTTGAGAATCGGAACTGTGTGTGTTATTTGATACACACACGTACATGTTTACGTTGTTATTTTTGTGTTTACACTTGTAAAACACTGCTAACACATGTCTTTATTTGTGTGGTCTAAAGTGGAATAATTTCAATAAATTATTATGTAGCTTTTTATTTTTTCCCTTAATCGTTACGACTGTTGTAACTGGGCTTCGGATCTCTGCTACTACATACGGACCTATCCACACAGGTGAGAATTTGTTTCTCCTAGCCTGATTCTTCATTAGTACTTGATCACCCACATGAAAAACTACTGGGTTTAGTACCTTGTTATAGGCTTCCCTGGCCACTCGTTTAGCACATTCCTGGTTTTCTCTAACCAATTCGTGCGCTCGCTGCAACTGATACTTTTGCACTTTATTCGGGTCATCAGCATTGTATACAGGCGCACATTTGCGCTTCAAATTCGCTGGCATGTTGAAATCAAACCCGTAGAGTGTTCTAAATGGAGTTTGCTTCGTTGATACATGCACAGTATTGTTGTGTACGTGCATTGCAGTGGTCAACCATTGATCCCAATTCGAGCCGTCTTCCTTGGCGAAACTGCGCAAGTACTCGGCCAGAGGTCGATGACTACGTTCCAGTGAGCCATTCGCCTGCGGATGATATGGTGTTATATGCAACTTCTTAATTCCCAGCATTTTACATGTTTCTGAGAATAATTTCGATACGAAATTTGAACCATTGTCGGTTATCAAAACCTTAGGTATGTTGTATCGTGCTACTATTTCATCAAAGAATGCTTTGGCCACCGTGCTTGCTTCAGCATCGGGTATAGCCACGCACGCCATATACTTTGAGAAATCGTCTTGGAACGTCAAAATATATTTATTCCCCGAAACAGTCTCAGGTAAAATACCTACAATATCCATATGAACTTTATCAAATGGCTGTTTAGGTGTGTCAGTTAACACCATTGGCATCTTTGTCAGCCTTGAACTTTTGTTGGCCTGACATTTTGGACAACTCTTTATATATTTCTTAATGTCCTTGAGCATACCCTTCCATCCGTATACTCGCCTAATTCTGTCATGGGTTTTCCAGAATCCCTGGTGGCCACCCAGAGGTGAATCATGGAAACCCTTTAATACAGCCTGGATATCCTTTATATCCTCCAGCCATTCTACATTACTGGCTGCTTGCTCATTGGCATCGAAACCCGCATTGCTAACATCTCTTGTAGCATCAACTTTATCCTTCTGCATTCTCTCGGCCTTCTCCTTATCTGACCGTGCTTTGGACCTCGTTTGCACTACTGATACTTTCTGTGCGTGCGGTACTCTGCTGAGTGCATCGGCATTCAAATTCTTTTTCCCAGGTTTGTATATGATTTCAAAATCATACTCAGACAATTTGTGTCTGAACCTGGCTAGCCTAGACGTTTGGTCTTTCAAATTGGCTATGCCTCTCAACGGCTGGTGATCAGTGTATATCTTGAATGGGCGTCCTAACAAATATGCTCTAAAATTCTTCGTAGCCCATACTATGGCTAGAAACTCCTTTTCTATTGTGGAGTATCTCTTTTCCGTGTCGCTAAGCGCTCTGCTTGCGAATGCTATTGGTCGGTCATTCCCGACTTCCCCCTGTGATAATACTGCCCCTAACGCTTCATTGCTAGCATCAGTGGTCAACAAAAAAGTTTGTTCAAAGTCGGGGTATGCCAAAATTGGTGGCGAGCTAATTATCTCCTTTAGCCTCTCGAATGCTTGCTGACATCTCTCTGTCCATTCGAACTTTGCTTCTTTTCGTAGCAACTTATTAATGGGCAAAGCAATTCCGGCTAGTCCTTCCACGAACTTTCTATAATAGTTCACTAGTCCTAGGAATGCTTGCACTTCTTTTCTGTTTCTTGGAACCGCTAAATTTCTAACGCATTCCACCTTCTGCGGGTCAGGCAGTGCTCCTGCCTCTGAGCAACGATGGCCTAAATAAACCACCTCTCTTCGTAAGAATTGACACTTCTCCGTGTTCAATTTCAAGTTGTGTTCTCGCAATTTCTGGAGCACCTTGCGCAAGCGTTGCGAGTGCTGCTGCAAGTTCTTCCCATAAATTACAATATCATCGAGATACACAAAACAATCTAACCCTTGTAAGCCTGTTAGCACATGGTTCATTAGCCGTTGGAAGGTAGCCGGTGCTCCTGTTAATCCAAACGGCATTCTATTGAACTCGTAATGGCCTAAACCGGTGCTGAACGCGGTTTTCTGCTTATCTTGGGTATCCACCAGGACTTGGTGGTAGCCACTCGCTAAATCAAGTGTAGAAAAATATCTACTGTGTCCCAATTGATCCAGTATCTCTTCTATCCTTGGTATTGGGAACACCTGCTTGATAGTGGCGTCGTTCAATTTCCTAAAATCAACGACCATTCTCCACTTCTTCTGACCGTGAGCACCTCCCTTCTTTGGCACCAAAATTATTGGTGAATTCCAAGGCGAGATACTCGGCGAAATAATGTTATCCTTTAACATTCCTTCCACTTGCCTATTAACCTCATCTTTGTGAGCCTGTGGCAACCTGTATTGCTTCTGGTTAATTGGTGCTTGATCCACCCTAGTAGGTATTTCATGCTCTACCTCTGGTGTATACGTTAACTGGTCCCCTTCCAGCAAAAATATGTCATGGAATGACATACAAATGGCTTCTATTGATGCCTTCTCTTCTGAATTCACGCTTGGGTCTAGCTTCAGTGATTCTAGCACTCGCTCCATTCTTTCTCTTATATCAACTTGTTTAATCTGATTCACCGATCTATAATTCGGTTCCTTAAAATTATCATAGCTAGTGAACTTAGGCCTAAAATCCTCCTCCATCAAGTAGTCCTTTTCCGATGCATTGAGTACGCAAGCGTACACCTTTCCCTTGTCAACGTGCGTTATGGTTTCCCCCATATATACGCCCTCCGCTAGCTGCTGCTTGTGTAAAACAACAGTCCTAAATTTCGTATTTACATGCATAGTAACTACTCTGGTTGACCTTGCATTCACTACCTCCATACAATTCTTAACCTTACTCACGGTTCCTTCCTGCCATGACATTAATGGAAAAGTAAGGATTCTATGCTTATTGTTATCATAGAATGATAACTGCTTGTCGAGGGCATCCAGTATGGTGCGTCCCCAAAGATTATCGCGGCCAATTATCCCATCAGCCGGGATACCTTTCCTATCGACTTCCACTGCGTGCATTCTAAAACTCATACCCTTTACTCCACTGTGCCCTATTCTGAGCGACCCCAATGTCCTAATGCACCCTCCAAACGCTCCGTTAAGCGTTCTTAAGTCCATTTGATTAATGTCTAGCCCCTTCCGTAAAACACTAGATTTTACGAGGCTAGTGTCCGCCCCTGAATCTACTAATAGCACTAGTTTTCCACTCGCTGCTTCCTCGCAGGGCATCTCGATGAAGGCATCACCTATCCTGCTCATAGCGAAGCAATGTCCTTCTGTTCCCAACATGGACGCGTATCCACTTCCTAACTCTTCGTGATACTGGAGAGCCTCCTGCTCCTCCTTCTCCTGGACTGTAGTTCCTACATTACTAGTCCCACGTATTTCCGGCCTTATTATTACTCTCTTTCTTTTGGCTTTCCAGTCTACTGGCCTCGACTGGGCCGCTGGAAGTTTCCCTGGTTCCTTTGTTGGAACTGTCTATCCCTGCATTCCGCAGCACGATGTCCCATCTGTCCACATGAGAAGCATCTCAACCCCTGTTGGGTGTTGCGTATCCTTGGTTCACTCCTGGAATTCCAATTTGATTGCTGCTGACCACTCCCAGTTTTGAAAGGATTTCTTCCTTGGTTAATTCCTTCTGTTGAATTAACTCGGGGTCTACTGAAATTACCCCTGCTGTCCCTCAAGGGTGGAACCGGGCGCCTCGTAGCTGGCTGCTTTCTACTCTGATTCCATACCGTGCCTCCTTGGCACTGTCTACTTGCCTCATGACCGTAAGTTTGGCACTCCATACAGTAGGGCGTGTTTTTGCGTGTAACGCATTCATCCCTTGTGTGCCCGGGCTTATGACAGAATGAGCAAATGGGTTTCCTTGGAGGAAAATCTTGATCTCTTTGTTGCGGAAATTGACCCATCAATCTACCAATTCCACATCTGTTTTCCTGCTGTACTATTCCTACCTCTGCAGGAGCATCAGTCCAGCAGATTCCACCTGTTGTCGTTCGCTGTTGTATTGCTGCTTCAGCTAAAGAGACCGCTTCCACTAACTCTGCCATACTCCTCGGCGTGAGAGTAAGAGTATAATTAGCTAAATCCCTATTTATCAGGCCTGCCTTGAACACAGAAATCATAGTCCGTTCTACCTGAGCCTTGTATGCTGCAACATTTTCTGGAAACTGCCTGTTGGCTTCCGTCTCAGCAGCGTTCCCGAGAGACTGGAGCCTTCGTCCCCAGGCTCTCAATTCCTCCCCCGGTGTTTGAGTTGATTCCTGAATTTCCCGAACGAGACAGTCGTATGACTTTTGTTTTAAATACGTCGTATCCAAAAGTGCGTATAACTCCGGCAGGGTGCTTACTGAGCTATGCGCTAGTAAATCAAACGCATCACCTGTGGTTCTTTGCCTAATACACTTTATTAAGTGTTCCCCGTCCGCTTCCGGAACACTCTGTTGTGCTAGCTCACAACCTTCTTTGAAGCGCCGGATCTCAGTTCTCAGATCATACAACTCGACTCCTGAGAACATGGGCACCAACTTCTCCACCGCATGAGCAACTTCCAGAATGCCCATTTTATTCCTTTGTGTTTTCTCAATTGCTGGTAAAACCTTAGCTTTATTAATCTCTTTGGTAGCTTCCAAATTCACTTCTCCCGGATCTGAGAGGTAATTGGCCAGTGACGGACTCAAACTAATTAGTCTTCGATCGTTTGTTCGTACTGGCGAAATATTGTCCCTAGTATCGAGACTTTCCTGCACTGTTACTGCTTCCGGCTCCTCTGGCGGATATCCCTGATTTTCGTTATTTATCGGGCTACCCGGAGAAGAAGGCTCGACACCGACTTCAGATGCGCCAAACAAAAATTCCGCTTGCTTTTCTTCATTAAGTACCAATTTTGGCTTTACCATGCGGCTTATCCCTTCTGGTGTTAAATACTCCGGCCAGCGAACTTCAGGAGGCAATGTCAATACTGTCTGTGTAAATCCAGCCGATGCTGATTTTGATCTCTCCTTTCTATGTGGGTTGCTATTGGTCGCCCGTCCTCTTTTCAATCCTGCACACTCCTTCTCCAACAGCGTTGCTGCTTCCTCTGTTTCCGTCAATCTCTGAGAAAGTTCCTTTACCTTCTTCTCCAGATACTCTTTTTGTGCTCTCCAGTCTTCTGCTTTCTTATGAAAACTGAACAACTTTTCTTCTGTTCTTTTTTGGATTGCCGTCAAGGCTTGATCCGCTACCTCTAATGGTGACACAGCGCCTCCGGCGTTCGCCTGCCTCCACAATTCCTGAGCTTCTTCCCTGCTCGTACTTGCTTCGAACTGGTCAACTATTTTCCCAGTAAACAGTTTCACCTCTGACTGTATTGATTTCAATCTGTTCCTTATTTCCTCGTCTGGCGAAACCAAACTCACTGTTTGCTGCCCTAGTCCCTCTAATTCAGAACTAAATGTATCTGCCCATTCGTTGACCAGACTATTCATGTAGTCTGCGTAATTTTCCGCAAAATATTTTGCCTTGCCGTACTCAACTGCGTGAGGCAACAACAGTCCGTGATTATTGTTGAACTCTCTCCCCAGATCTTGCAACTGTGTTATTCGCTTGCGGTAATACACGTTGTCCTTACGTAAACTGCCGTCTTTCTTAAAATTACGGACCAGCTTTTCAATCGTTTCGCCAATTTTCTCCTGCCTCAGCAGTAATCCTTGCGCTTCCTTCGTCATATCCCAAATGCCAGAACAGATGGCGTATCCCAATTACAAATAAAAATCCAATAATTGTTAAAACTTGTTACAATATTTTATTCTGTCTTACTTAATTATAAATACAAATTTATTTAAAAAAAACATTCCACCGTAAATTCTATGTATACACATATTCTGCTATACTTGTTTTCCATCACAAAGTTCCGCTGTCTACCGGCGTCCATTACTCCTTGATTTCCTCTCACCATCCTTAATACTCCCAAAAATCCATAAAAAAAAAGCCATATGTTCGTAAAAACCGAAATTTAATTTACCGGCAAAAGTGTCTTGATTCATTCCCGGAAATTTGAATCCATATTTAAAAATAAACCCGTAACGTATGCGCCACATAATAATAGCATTTAAATGTTTTCTTCAACATTGCTACGCAAATCGTAGTTTCCGAACTACAAAAAACTTTAATGCAACAACACGTGTTGTCTGCACCTCTTCACCTAATACCCTAGACTCAAAATGCCAAATATTTAAATCAATCTTTATTTTGATTTCAAAACAATATAAATTGAATCGTATAAATGTCCCTACCGACAAACAAACACAAATCCCCTATCATAACCGTACGAACCCTATACCGTGGCACGTTCTTTCCGAACCAAACCAACCGGTATACACAAGTTCGCAATTCAATAACGCAAAATCCGTGAATAAACAGACACGTCCCACATTCCCCGAGAATGCTGAAACAAAATGTATTAAAAAGTATGAGCCTAATCTCAGTGGAACAACCCTATACAACCTGACCGTAAGTAAAAATTTTCCTTTCGAATCGACCTATTATCACCTAACCGCAGCGGCTAATCAGCCCCAATGCTGCTTCTTCTGCATGACCGGCGCAAAAGCGCCCACACGGTCACCGAAGAATCGTCGACAAAATTCACTTAGATACTAGAATGTCCTACCATAGACATACTCACTATTTTCGTTCCCTCCATCGCCCTCCTTTGGGATGGTTATCCTTATGGTTTCCTATTGGTGGATTCCCGCGTAGGAGTGCTCTTTTCCTGGCACTCGACGTTGGATCCTACCGGCTGCGCCAAAATGTTGGGGTCCTCGTGTCTGCTTGTCGGCGAGAGCGACGTCCTGTCGCAGTTCTTCCGGGCGCGTGGCTGCAAAATCAAGAACCCTAACGTAAAGTACAAACACTTTCACTTTTCAGTTTGTAAAAAAACCAGCGCTTTATTCTTAAAATGCTAGTTCTTATATAATATTTACAAATAAACATTACAGTCTACGTCTTCACTTTTCTGGTGTTCCAGTTACGCAGTTGTTATTTGGTGTCAGTGGCTCAAGCCCACTGACCTACTGCAAGTAAAAGTGTCGTCGGTGCATTCTAAATGCCCCTCGTCAGCTTGACTGCAGAACTGTGACACCCTAAAAGTTTACATCATAATTAATGAATAAATACTGTTCATTTACAATATTTGCACCCTAAAAATATGTGCGTTCTTAATGAATTTAATAGGAGCCGGTGCTGTGAGTCAACTACGCGTAAGTAGCTTGATTCTAACTCACAACAACATGCGTTTCCATTGCTATCTCGTTTTCCCTATTGTCGTCTTCTTCTGTGATACTATGTCATACTACTATCACTCGTAGTCACTCTTATAGTCATGGCCAATGTTGCTATTTGGTTTTCACCAATGGACAAAATTCTCATGTAAAAGAGCAGAGGAAAACACAAAAAAAACTGATATAAAAGTTATGACTTTTTTCTTCCAGAGTTTTTTAGCCGTCAATCTTGGCTTGCTGACAAACAAAAATGAAGCCTCGGCTCACAAAGAGATATGTGACATTCAAAGTGACGATGCCTGATTGTTTCCCAAATTTCGATCTGAAGATTCGTTGAAGTGGGCCTGGTGAAGTTGACACCCAAATCAAAGCCAAAATCTAGTCTGATCGTCACGCGCGAGATGGATTGGACGATTCATCACTGATGATGAAAACTGGATTGTTTATAAAAACAACGGAAGATTTTGGTCGAAATGGGATGAACCAGTCCAAACCACATCGAAAGCTGAATAATTATGATGACAATTTGGTGGGATTACGAAGGTATCGTGTTCTCTGAATTGCTCCCTAGTAACCAAATGATTAATTCAGTTGATTGAAACAGAAAAGGAATCGTGATCCATGACGACGCTACAGCACATACACATCACATATCTTTTAAAACTTGTCAAAAATTACTGCAATTTTATTGTGTTGGTACATCCTTCATATGCCCTGATTTTCTAAGCTCAGATAACCATTCATTTCGGTCATGGCAAAATTCCGTGGATAGTAAAATTGACACTAACGGTGGTGAATTTGAATCGCTTTTGGTTTATTTTCTGCTGATAAGGACCAGAAGTTCTGTGAAATCGTGAAGTTTAAATTAATTGCTTGTCCTAAGAAATTAGTTACAATTCACAAAAAAAAATAAAATAAAATAAAAAAAATTAAATTCTTGTCAACACAGCATTCAAATCTGCCTTATCTTATAAAAGTTTCAAATACCAGAAAACGGTGCTTTACAAATTCCAATTTTTTCTTTAAAGAACTAAAATCATTTTCTAAAGTATTTGGCATCGGTCATCAACCCAGTCTAGGTGCGATCGTCTCAGATACATTTTCTTATAATTATTTTATTTCTCTCATACAAATTTTCATTATTTCCAGAGAAAACTAAAGTTTTTTTAAGTGAGTTTTTTTTATGTTCGGATCGGTTTCGCATATTATTAGACTCCGAGCATATTTTCGTCAGATTCACTCTCTAACGACTGTCCACGCTACCCAGTAAATAATTTTCACTCAAAGCTGCTCTTTCTGTTTACCTCCTGTTTGGGCCCTTAAACCAAAACAGGATTTTGGGCCCATACTTACGAATGCTGTGTGATTAGACGGTTGTAAGAAATATTTGCCGAAGAGATGCCGACCATTCAGGAGCTGCCGTCGTTTATTTGAATGTTGTGTTTCGCTGATCGTGAGTGTGTTGCCGGTTTGCTCAGTTGACGAGTGACAGCCGAGGAGCACACCACGGTAAGCGACGCACAGCACATTTTTATATGTTATTTTGATTTGTTTTTGTATTTTAGAAATAAATTTTATAAGTTGCCAAAATTAAACTTCGATCTTCGACTCGTCACAATTTTTTATTTCGTGTGCAACTTTATTTTAGTGAGCATAAATTTATATTAATTATATAACGCGGAATTTATGTTTCACACGCCGCCTGCAAGTAACACACGGTCCAGCAAGATGAAAAAGGGTTCGAAAAAGGCCAATATTAGTGGAGCCAACACATCGACATCTGAGACCGCCAATATTTCTGGTCTGTCATCACCTGCAGCCTTGACTTCAACGATTGCAACCACCGCCACCAGAGCGCTACCTGCCGTTGCATCGTTGGATTTTCCTGCTACAGTCGCCGACAAGAAGACAACTATGGAGCCTCAAAATGTCGCAAGTGTAAAAGCCGCTACTGCAGATCATCAAGACTGGAGTGTGATGCTCGAGAGGATAAACGCCCTCGAAAGTGAGTTACGCAGCACTCAGGTAAGCTTGCATGAAAAAAATATACAGTGCCATGCTCTGAATGAAGCGTTGCATTTGCCTGCTGGTCAAGTCGCCACACAACCAGCATTACGAACTGACGCTATAGAAGAATTAATGCGTAGTACGCAAAATTTCCCCGCCGCTATTACGCATTCGCCAGCCAGCATTGATATGCACAATAAACTGTTTGCGCTAAATGCGCATAAAAATACAGACATAGCTACGCAGCCACTATCAATCGCTGAGGAAAGTAACACGCAATTCTCGCTAAGTTCGCATCCCGGCGCCGCCGCTTCGGCGCATTCAACGCCATGCGCAGCCAATGTTGTGTTACACGATGGTTTTTTGTCTGCCGCTACGCCGATGGCAGCAATAACATCGTCAACAAGTGCAGGGACATTTCCAAGTGTTGTCGCCATGTCTGCCGCTCAGCGTTCGGCAGTATGTTCAAATATAACGAACAGTGGAGTTTTAATGTCTACTTGCGACACAATACAGTCTGGTGGTGATACTAATCGTATTTATCAATACCCTGTTATGCCAACACTGAACACAATGCCGACTGGTGGGAATGCTGGATATAATTATTGCCGCCCTGTTATGGCGACTCATAGCACAATTCCGACTGCTGGAAATATGTGGTATTGCTATCAGCACCCTGTTACGCCGTTGCCAACTGCGCATGATATGGATTCAAACCCGAGTTATATGAATCAAAACAGGAGTAATAATCCTGGACAAAATATATCAGCATATTTACAGCCGCGAAAGATATTAGAGCTGCCAGCTTTCAGTGGCCACCCCGAGGACTGGCCCATGCTATGGACCACCTTCGAACAAACTACGAATGCATATGGGTACAGTAATTTGGAAAACTGTCAGCGGTTGCAGAAGTGTCTCAAAGGTGAGGCACGTGAGTCAGTAAAGTCCCTTTTGATTCACCCTGACAACGTAGCCGCGGTTATGGAACAGCTTCGATTCCGATATGGACGCCCTGAACTGCTAATTCGAAGTCAGCTGCAACAAATACAGGAAGTGGCACCCATCTCAGAATCATCAATTGAAAGGTTAATACCATTTGCAACAAAGGTGAGAAACCTGGTAGTGTTTCTTCAGACAGCAAACGGACAACAACATATAGGTAATCCAATGTTGCTTGAAGAGCTAATTGGAAAATTACCAATGCATAAAAAATTAGATTGGGCCAAATACGCGAATGCAATCTTGCCGTATCCGACAATTGCTGATTTCAGTAATTGGTTAACCGAGATAGCCAATTTAATATCAAGGGTCATTACGATGAAATCTGAGCCACGCCGTAAAGTAGTTCTTCACACAGTCGACAACCAAAATGAACGCTTGACATGCCAGTTGTGCAAAAATGCCCATGCGATCGTAAGTTGCAAACAGTTCTTGGGATGTGATGTACAAAAGAGGTGGAGCGAAATCAAGCGCTTACGTTTATGCTTCTCGTGTCTTAAACCGGGACACTCGCTGCAATATTGCCAGCGGCGGAAGAAATGTCCGGTCGACAGATGCGATCGTAAACATCACCAGCTGTTGCATGATAAATCAACAGTTCGAAACGCACAGCGACAAAGACCAGCGCCTGTTTCTGATGATAAGGATGAAGGTTCCGTTAAGGCAGAGTCAGTGCTAAGTTGCGCCAATGGAGCTCAGAAATTGCTGTTCAAAATATTGCCCGTAACGCTGTATGGTCCAAAGAAGACAATCCGCACGTACGCACTCTTAGATGAAGGTTCATCCGTCACCATGATGAACAGCAACTTGATAGCAAAACTGGGCCTCCGTGGAGAAGACCGAAAAATTAATCTGCAATGGTTTGGCGGTCGCTCCGAGCAGCAATCAGCTATAGTGGTCGATGTTCACATAAGTGGGATTGCAAACAACAGAAAGTTTCCGCTGCGTAATGTTTATGGTGTGGAAAATTTGAATTTACCAATGCAAAGTCTGCTTAAAAGAGATTTGCATCCGAGCGATCGTAATTTACCAGCGCTACCAGTAAAACCATATTCAGATGCCACACCTCAAATTCTCATTGGTTTGGATCACTGTCATTTAGGCTTGCCTATTGAAACTTTGTGTTTGGGAGCGAAAGGGCCGCATGCCGCTAAAACTATACTTGGATGGATTGTGTTTGGGAAAACAAATGAGCACGTTTCGGCGACACCATCCTGTTTATTTACCCATTCAATAGTGGCAGATAATTTGCATCGGACTGTAGCTGACTATTTTGAAACTGAGAACTTTGGCGTTCGCCCAGCACCGGCGGTAGAGCCAGACGAGGAGGTGAGAGCACGCAATATTTTACAAGCTGTCACAAGAAAAATAGGTGACAAGTTTGAAACCGGTTTGCTTTGGGATCAGGACAATTTCGAGTTTCCTGATAGCTACTCTATGGCCTTCAAACGCTTGCTTGGTATAGAACGCAAAATGGAGAAGGAACTAGAATTTGGTAAAGCATACAACGGTATAATCGAAAGTTATATTGACAAGGGTTATGCGCGCAAGTTGCAGTCAGATGAGGCTTCCAAGATAACCCCTAGAACATGGTACATTCCGCACTTTGCAGTTAAGAATCCAAACAAACCTGGTAAATTGCGATTGGTGTTTGACTCAGCTGCTACCGTTAATGGAGTTTCTTTGAATTCACGGTTATTAAAGGGTCCGCAGGACTATAAACCAATGCCTTCAGTATTGTTTAACTTTCGAGAAGGAGCTATTGCTGTATGTGGTGACATTCGTGAGATGTTCCACCAAGTTTCGATTCGACTAGAAGACAGATGTGCACAAAGATTCTTATGGCGCAATGGCGACAGTCAGAGAAAACCCGACGTCTATGAAATGTGCGTTATGACCTTCGGGGCCGCCTGTTCGCCGTGTGCTGCTCAATATGTTAAATGTGTGAACGCATTACAACATCAGTTGATCTATCCAAGAGCGGTGAAAGCAATTCTGCAACACCATTACGTGGACGATTATGTAGACAGCTTCGATACGATTTCTGAAGCCATTACCGTATCCAAACAAGTGCGTGATATACATAAAGGTGCGGGATTTGAACTATGTAAATTTAGCTCGAACTCATCTGAAGTGTTGGGCGCTCTACAAGACGAAGCCCATATTAGTAACGAAGCATCTTCCAATAGTTTTGGAAAAGTACTCGGAATATTGTGGCAACCAGGTGAAGACACATTTAGCTATAAATTGCAGTTTAACAATGTGGACGCAGATGTGGTGGATGGGAACAGGGGTCCTACGAAACGGGAGTTTCTTAGTATTGTAATGTCAATATTTGATCCCCTGGGATTTTTAGCCCACGTTGTGGTAGGAGCAAAGATATTGTTGCGTGAAGTATGGCGATACAACATTTGTTGGGATGAACAACTGCCTATCTACATATATGACGGTTGGAGCAAATGGCGAGAGAACATCAAGAAGATTCCGGAAGTTAAAATACCGCGTTGCTACTTTACCAGAGGCGTGCCAAAGAATCGACAATTGCATATATTCGTTGATGCAAGCCAAGACGCATTTGCAGCCGCCGCGTATTGGCGCAGCACTTATTCTGATGGTGAAGTCGAAGTTTCCTTGGTGTTCGCTAAAAGCAGATGTGCTTCTTTGAAACCGATGACGGTGCCCAGACTCGAGCTGCAAGCAGCTGTTCTGGGTACTCGCGTGATGCAAACCATCAAGGAGGGCCACTCTTTAGAATCTGCCGATT
This sequence comes from Clusia tigrina, assembly GCA_920105625.2. NCBI lineage: Eukaryota > Metazoa > Arthropoda > Insecta > Diptera > Clusiidae > Clusia > Clusia tigrina. The sequence goes on from OV050031.1 coordinate 183,472,819, forward strand.
GCATCTTTTGGAGCGACTCAAAGACGGTAATTAAGTGGATCGCGCAAGGAAATCGCCGCTACAAGCCATTTGTGGCACACCGTATAGCCGAGATTTTAGCCGCCAGCAAAGTATCGGAATGGCGTTGGCTTCCTACAGAGAAAAATGTAGCTGATGAGGCTACTCGCTTAAATTTTAAAATCGATTTCTCATTTATGTCAAGATGGTTTCAAGGACCAGAGTTCCTTCGGTACGATGAAAGTGAATGGCCAATTACTGAACACATCCAAGAAGCTACGGCAGCTATGGAAGAGGAGTTAGAGCCAAAGTTTGCCTTAACCATAAATAATGAGCGTATCTTCAAATTCGAAAGATTTTCGTCGTTGAATAAATTAATTCGATCAGTCGCGTGGGTGCTTCGGTTTGCTTCAAATTGCCGCATGCGTCGGCAGCTTTGTGTTCAAATAGGCCTACAAGTATCTGAACTGGAAGCAGCGGAGTGGATATTATGTCGGCAAGCTCAATCTGAAGTATATGGCATGGAGAGAGAAGAAATTACGAATGGCAAAGTTGTGACGTTGCAGAGTGATTTATACAGTCTTACCCCATACATAGACGATAAGGGCGTTCTGAGAGTATACGGGCGTATAGATGCAGCCAGCTGGTTACCTTATGAAACGAAACGTCCAATTATCTTGCCGCCTCGACATCCATTCACTTCTCTGGTTATTTACTATTTTCATTGCCAAATGAAGCATCAAAATATAGAGGCGACAATATGCGAAATCCGAAGAAAGTATTGGGTAGTACGCATCAGACAAGAAATGCGAAAGGTAATCAATACTTGCCAAATATGCAGACTAAGGAAATTGAAACCAGTTACACCAATAATGGGTCCACTACCTGTCGACCGATTGACGCCTTTTGTGAGACCATTCAGTTATACAGGATTGGACTATTTTGGACCAGTTTTAGTAACGATAGGGCGGCGTACTGAAAAACGGTGGGTAGCACTGTTCACTTGTCTCACCATCAGAGCGGTGCATTTGGAAATAGCATTTGATTTGTCCACTGATGCATGTGTAGTGGCCATACGCAACTTTATAAATCGTCGTGGTGTACCTAAACGAATTCGTAGCGACAATGGAAAAAATTTTATTGGAGCAAGCGGTGAAGCGGCACGATTTTCAGAAGTATTTGATTGCGAGCGCATTTTGACGGAGTTGTCATCGAAAGGTGTTGAGTGGATATTTAATTGCCCATTAAACCCTTCTGAAGGCGGGGTGTGGGAACGTATGGTGCAGTGCGTCAAAAGGGTTTTGCGACATACACTGAAAGAAGTGGCTCCTCGAGAACATACACTTCAATGTCTACTTATAGAAGCTAAAAATGTCGTCAATTCGAGACCACTTACCCACTTGCCAATATCCATAGATGAAGAGGAACCTCTGACACCCAATCATTTTATTTTGGGTACAGCGAATACTGCGCAAACGCCCGGTGCAGCTGACATCAGTGACAAACCATGCGTGCTGCGCAAGCAATGGCGAATAGCGAGGCAATTACGAGATAAATTCTGGAAACGATGGGTAGCGGAGTATTTGCCCACCTTGACACGTCGAGTGAAATGGTGCCAACCAACCACCTCCTTGAAAGAAGGCGCCTTGGTTTTTATATGTGACGCGAACTTGCCAAGAAACAAGTGGTGCCGTGGACGAGTAGAAAAAACCTACAAAGGAGCTGATGGCCAAGTAAGACGAGCAGATGTACGCACCAGTTCTGGATTGTTGTGTCGACCTGTTTCAAAACTAGCCGTTTTGGAAGTGGAATGTGGTGAATTGAAGTGATTCACGGGGTCGGGAGTGTAAGAAATATTTGCCGAAGAGATGCCGACCATTCAGGAGCTGCCGTCGTTTATTTGAATGTTGTGTTTCGCTGATCGTGAGTGTGTTGCCGGTTTGCTCAGTTGACGAGTGACAGCCGAGGAGCACACCACGGTAAGCGACGCACAGCACATTTTTATATGTTATTTTGATTTGTTTTTGTATTTTAGAAATAAATTTTATAAGTTGCCAAAATTAAACTTCGATCTTCGACTCGTCACAACGGTGAAAAGCCAGGAGAAAAGAGAAGTCCCAGTCAGACAACGAAAGAGGAATTCACAAAAAATTTCTAACGCTTAATGCGTTGTAATTAATAAATTATTCGTTAAAAATAAACAAAAATACTCGTCTCATTTATTGCATGCTACGAGGTCGATTCAAAAGTAAACAGGATTTTTCAGATATAAGAACTACAAAAAAGTTTTTTTTTGGCAAAACCAATTTATTTTATTCAAAATAGTTTCTTTCCGACTCAATACAGCGTGGTCAAAAACATGTCGAATGAGTGTTTTAGATCGTCGACTGGTATGTCCTTCAGGATGGCGGTATAACCCTTTTGAATGGCTTCTACGTCCACAAAACGCTTTCCTTTCATCGGCAAATACATTTTTATGAAAAGGTAAAAGTTGCACCGTGCCAAATGAGGCGAAACGAGAGTGACTGACAGTGCAAATGCGGATTTTAGTAAAAAAACTAGTCACAAGTGTCGATCGATGAGATGGCGCATAATAGTGCAACAAACACCAACTTCCTTCTGCGTAATATTCCGACCGAAAACGACGATTACTGTGCATCAAACTCTTCAATTGCTTAAGAGAGAGTGTTGCATTAGCTGTTTCGCCGGTGGAACTACCTCTTTGTAGATTACGGCCCTTGGAGTTTAGAGTATTCCATTCGGCATTTTGGCGTCACCACTTTCCATCACCAGTCACAATGTTGTAAAGGAACTTTTTGTCCTTTTTGGTCTCCTTGAGGATGTTCTTCAAATGTTGAATTCTGATCAGTCAACGTATGCGTAAGAACCCGTGTAAACAATTTTCTGTACCCCAAATGTTCGGCCAAAATACGATAAATTGATGTTCTTCAGAATTTCATTTTTTTTGATGGATTTACGTACGGATTTGATGGAATTGGCGGTGATCACAGATTTCGGTTAGTCAGTATATTACTCGTCATTTAGATCCTCACGACTGTTTTTAAACCCGCGTATACCATCACGTTCGGGTAAAAATTTTACCACGTTTAAAACAAAATATTAGCTCCGATGCTACAAACATACTGTCAATTCAGAGGCAATAACTCCGCTTCTGTTAGTCCATTAAATTTGTTTTCGTGTATTTAGAAAGATGCAATGCATCCCTTATCTAAGGTGATTTCTCCTCTTTAATGGATTTAACACTCACCATGTCAGAAGTGCCTTGTGAAACACTCCAATGCTACGTAACCTGCCACTACTCTGATTCAACAGAGGAAGGAGGTGTAAAAATGGGTTGATATAAAACTAAATATTATATTCTGTAATAATTTTTAAAATTGCTTATCATTCAGAATTTTAGTATTGAGGCTACACACGGAATATCGTTATATATATCCTAGATACATGTACGATTGTTGGTTGGGTGCCGGTAGTTATGTGATCTCTTTCCTTCTAATACTTGAGTATAAACCCAAATTTGCATTACAGCTAAGAGGTATTTCGCAGAACAATGGGAAGGGGCAGAAATAAAGATGATCTTAAAGCCTGGCAAAAGTGGTGTCGACCCCTCCAATCAGCTTACTGTTAATAATTTGAAAAGTGTTTAAAATACTTATAATCAAGATGCTAATGCCTATCGTTGAATTTGGATTTCGGAAGAATCATGGCACGATTCAAGAAATCCATCGGCCAGTTGAGAATATCCACAAAAGCTATGAAAATATCTCAAGCCTTTGATAGAGTATGGCATGAAGATTTGCTGTATACGTTATTAAATATGTTTCCAATAAATCTTTATCTTCTGATTTCACTAATAGTCATTTTTACATCAAACATGGTGACGAAGTCTCCACTTTACAAAAAATCGATGCAGGGTTTCCTGAAGGAAGTGTTCTTGGACCAATTTTGTACTTTTAGCTGTACCATGTAACCTCATTGTAGGCACTTTCGCAGATGAAGAGGCTATACTGACCTCACACAAAAATTTTAACAAAGCCTCGATGACGTCACGAAATGGATAAAAGACTGCTGTATTAAACCGTCTAAAAATAAGTCTGAACACGTTACTTTTACGCTAAGACGCAACAGTTGCCCTGCACTTAAGATGAACAATTGCACAATTTCCCATGCATTTGAGTCCAAGTATCTAAGTATATGTTTGAACCGACGGGTAACATGGAAGCCTCACATACTTGCAAAAAGGAAAATTCTGTGATTAAAATTTCGTTCTTTACCCTGGTTGCTCTAGCGGAAATCAGTCCTATCCACTGAAAGCAAGTTTCTGATATATAAAAATATCCTGTAACCAATTTGGCTGGCCTAACTTTTATTTGAGCAGAGTCAAGCTTGTGATTGCCTTCAACTTGCTGATGGCCAGAGGGATCTCTGTTTCAAGCATTAGCAAGTTGACACACAGCCGCCACGTGGCGCCACCTGGGTAGCTATCTCAGCATCCGCTGGATAGTGAGCCAATGTGTCCAGCAAGTCTTCCCTGACGCTAAGAGGGTTGTGAGCGAGGTTTGGGACCCGCCACTCAAAAAAACAAGTCCAGTGAAGAACAAAAAACAAGCCTCGGATGAGAATTCTCTTAACGTTGACGACCACCGCAAACGGAAAAAGGACAATGATTTAGGGATATGCACCTGGAATGTCCGGACCCTCAATAGGGAAGGTGCCTCTATCCAATTGGCGGACGCCCTCAAAAAAATAAAGGCCATCCAGAAAATGAGATGGACAGGACATGGTTGCTCTAAGTGAGCGAGCTATGATATCTACTATAGCTGCCATGCGGAGAGGTGCGACTTCGGATTTGCATTTGTGGTACGCGGAAGGCCTCGAACAATGGTCTCCAGGTTCAAGGCCGTGAACGAAAGGCTTGCCACGATCCGCATCAAGGCAAAATTCTTCAGCGTTAGCCTGATTTATGCGCACGCCCGACGGAGGAAAAGGACGACGCTGATAAGAATGCATTCTACGCGAGACTCGAGGATACGAGTACATACGTTCGCTCCCCGACTCACGATGTGAAGATTATCCTCAAGGACTTCAACGCAAAGGTCGGAAGAGAAAGCATCATTGGCCCCACTGTCGGTCAGTTCAGCCTTCACGAGACCACATCGAACAATGGTCTAAGGCTGATTGACTTCGCTGCGGCGCGAAACATATCATTTAGTAGCACTAGATTCCGATGTCCCGATATCCACAAAGCCACATGGTTGTCCCCTGATCAACATACGCACAACCAAATTTATCATGTTGTAATCGACGGAAGGCATGCTTCCATCGTGCTAGATGTCCGTACGTTCCGGGGAGTCAATATTGCCTCTGACCATTATCTTGCTGCTGCCAAGATACGCATGCGATTATGCAATGCGAATAACGTACGATCTGGTACGCAAGGAAAGCTGGACAGCGAGGTCTATTCCGCTCAACTCTCGGAACTGCTCCACCAACCTGACTCTTTACCCGACGATGCCGACAGACTTTGGGCATATATATCCCGCTCCATGGGTTCCGTCGCAGAGAAAACCATTGGCTTCAGAAGCCCGGCACCACGAAACCAATGGTATGATCAGGAGTGTCCCGAAAATCGCCGCCTACAAACGAGCGCTGCAGTCTGCTGCAACGAGAGCGAACGGAAGAGAGGCGCCTTTACAGACGAGAGGTACGCGAAAGGAAAGGCGTGAGTGCGAGGAATTCGAGATGTACCGGGACAGAAATGATGCTCGAAAAATATATCAATAGGTCAGGCATCTGCCCCAAGGTAATGGGAATCTGGAAACTGATACGCAGTGCATACTGAGATTCTGCAGGGAACATTGCTCTAAATTACTGACAGGCGACGATGCCACCAATACCGCCTCTGGAGAATTCAACGCGATACCACCAATTTACGATGACGGAGTGGTTCTTCCACCATCTAGCCACAATGAGGTTGCTATCCAGCGACTAAAGAACAAGGTCGGCGGCGATGAGCTGATAAGATGCATGCATCTGCTCATCAGTAAAATATGGAAGAAAGCATGCCCGATGATTGAAATCTCAATGTCCTCTGACCTGTATTTGAGAAAGGTGACCCGATGATATGCGCCAACTACCAGGGAATCAGTCTTATTGCCATATCTTATTTGGAGTATTGTGTAATAGACTATAACCTTATGACAACACGCTGATTGGACCTTATCAGTGCGGTTTTAGACCTGGAAAGTCCACCATTGACCAGATTTTCAAGCTGCGCGAAATCCTGGAGAAAACCCACGAGAAACAGATCGACACCCATTATCTCTTTGTCGAGTATAAATCTGCTTTCAATAGCCCGATAAGGAATTGCCTATATGCCACCATGTTTGAGTTCGGTATTCCTACAAAGCTAATACGGCTCTGTAGAATGACATTGAGAAATACGTCCAGCTCTGTCGGTACTATTTTCTACAAATGTGTCCAGCACCTCGCATATGCTGATGACATCGACATCATTGGACGTTGCAAGCGAGATGTTACTGTTTCATTTTCTGCCATTGAAAAATAATCAGCGAAAGTGAGTATGACGGTGGACGAGAGCAAGACAAAGTATATGCCGTCCACCAGCAGGGATACTAGGCATTTAGGATCCCATGTTACAGCGGACAACTGCACTTTTAAAGTTATCAAGGAATTTGTATACCTTGGCTTCGCCATTAACAAGGAAAACAACGTTAGCCTGGAGATTCAACGAAGACTTGCTAATGGGCTCAGTAACCAAATGTGTAGTAGAGTTCTCTCTCGACCGACAAAATTGACTCTCTACAAGACACTCATCCTACCCAAAATCTCCGGTCCTGTTCAAGATTATATGTTAGAGGTAACAGTATATAGATAGTATTAGCATTGAGTCTAAGACAGAATGCAATAAAGAGCAAAAAATGAGTAAAAAAATCTGAAGTCAGATTATTGCAGGTATCTTCCGCATACACAACATTAGTTACGAACCACCCAAAGACACGTACTCAGCACAGAAGGCAATACCAACATCCACATAGGTCGACTCCACCTATAACGAATAAATACATACACCACAGAGACCCACCAACAAACTATACAAGTGCACGATCATCCCCAGCATCCCATAGTTTTAACCATTAAAAAGAAAGGTGAACGCTCACATGTTAATTACAGCAACAATCGCAAACAACGACGGGAGCGCAGAAAATATGCAACGAACAAACTATTAGACCAATTGCAATGATTGGATAAGCCAATTAATTATAACAAAGAAACCAAATGCAGCGATAAGAAAACGTACCAATAAACACAACGCACCGAAGAAAACAAAATACAATGGGTCGAGATCTTCAATAAAACTTCTTCACACACCAGAGGAGATTGCCCGACAGACAACGCTCGCCAAATACTCAAGGCAAGACTGCCGATCTACTGCACTAACAACAAAGTTACGAATAGACGATTCGGGCAGCAAGAACAACAACAATACAGCGACAGAAGACAACACACAAAGCAGCCACGACAGAGCGATCACTACATACACCGTCAGTACGGACATAGCATAAAGAAGGAAGGAGAAATGCTAATGTTTGAACGCAATAGTAAATTTAAACATTTACTAGAATTGCACCTAGAACAAAGGCGACAACAACAACACTACGGCCAACAGCTATGCTTTTAGACCAAGCTGACTGCTAACAACAACACTTGAGGCCAACTAGGAACTACTGCAGCCAGGTGGTTGACCAATAAAAGTTGAAGGTGGTCCAAGGTCAACTGGACAACAACAAGCATGGGCTGTACAACAGGCGAAGCCGGCCAACGGAGTAGGGACCATACAACGGTGCACCCGCAACAACACAATGCACTGGGTGCAGTGCTACTGGTGCTATGTAAGTAGAATGGTCTGGGTCTCTTTGATCCAGCATCACTCGCCGAAGACGTATCGCACTATGCAATTGGTATCATCATCCAGCGACAACGACATACCAACACACCACGGCGAGACTCCAGAGCAGAACAAAGGTATAGTAGACTCTTAGTCCAACAGTTTTGAGTAACTTCAAGACCGCCCCACGAGTTTATGGTTCTACCGATTCTTGCAGAGACTAATACAAACTCCAATACAGCTCCACGAGCTTATGGTTCTACCGATTCTCGTGGAAACTAATACAATCTCAAAGACAGTAACACGAGTTTCTGGTTCTACCAAATCTCGTGGAGTCTAATACAAACTCCAATACAGCACCACGCGTTTATGGTTCTGCCGATCCTCGCGGAAACTAATACAATCTCAAAGACAGCACCACGATTTTATGGTTCCACCGATTCTCGTGGAGAACTATACAAACACTAAGACAGCACCGCGAGTTTATGGTTCTACCGATTCTCACCCTATTTCACGCATGTCTGTATATAAATTTCTGTACACGATCCCTGGGACCCGCTGAGTTCCACCCCAGTTAACATATAGACTCGTTACAGGAGAGAGGCGTTTCCTCTATCTGATCGCCCCCATTTCTTCTACATGGCTTTGTAGGGTCAAATTCAAAATTTCGCCCAAAAATATTGTATAGGTCGTAAGTTATAATAATATGTCAATTGTTGGCGTGGCTGTCAAAATAACCAGCCAAGTTTTTGTGTGGTGTTCAATGTTAGGTCCCGGAACCTTTCTGTGAAATTTCGTTGATAAATTTTAAATAGGAACCTAGAAATGATGTTTGGTTTATTGTGGGATTAGCAGTAGTATTATGATCCCCATATTCTGCACACACACTATTATGGACCCCATGCATATTTCTGCAAATTTCTATCTTACGATTTCATCAATACGAGCATAGGCAGACTAATTTAAATTTTAGACCCGAAAATTCATTATATCAAAAGTGGGCTGTCCTTTCTCTGATCAATCTCATTTCTTGCAGTTGGTTTTATAATGTCCATATATTGATTCTTGTAGACTCTTGTAAGTTATGAATGTTTGTTAGTTCATAACCTAAGATCTGTTGTAGATTTATGGACTAAAGTCTACAAGAATCAACATGTGGACACACACTTTTTGCATAGTGTATTCTAGGATCCATATATCCATAACTACGAAATTGCGTCACTATTCCATCAATTGGACCGAAGTTATAGTCATTTTAAGAAAGATGAAAAAAGTTCCTGATATGGGAGGTCTTTGCCCAAATTAAATGGCTCGAACGGTGTAGAAAAAGTGTCCACAGACGGACAGACGGAAAGACAAAATCAAAATTGTTTAGAATACTTAAGTCCATACCTACCACGCCTCCTTTTGTTATTGCAACCCCTCTCAAAAGCACAAAATTATTATACCCTTTTTACCTTTTTTAAAGGTAAAGGGTATACAGATTGCCGTGGAAAACAAATGTCTTTATATTCTATGTATTAAATTGGCATCCTTGGAATCCTTGGAAGACAGTATTGATAAGGCAGGATCATAAATTAGCAATTTATGGATTTCCATAACAAATTCTGTGAAGTAAAATAAATAGAAGAGATATGATAGCTGGCAAATTATATACTAAAAACCTTTCGTACAAGCATCAATTCACCCTTAGCCCTATGCGTATCCAAAACTGGTCACTCGAATAAACATATGGAAATACCATCTGTAATTAAAAGAACATTGACCTCCTCTTTCAACATCCCCTCCCAACCAAAAAACTTAAAACCTCCAGTAAAGCCACATTGACATTTACATCAGTCCTCCATCAACATTTCACTGCATACCTTCAATAAATCATCAACTCCACCTGTAGTCTTTGAACAAACCTAAACAGCATTATACCGATTTCAATTTGATCTTTCCAGATGGATCAAATCAAGAAAATATTCAATCTTGCAGTGTAACTTATAATAACACAATCATAAAAATTTCCCACTTTCACAGATGTGTCTTTACCTCAGAAATTATTGCGGCGTTGGAAGCCTCAAAATACGCCGACCTTAAAAATAAAAAAGTTGCCATTTGTACCGACTCTCTCTCATCCCCGACAGCCATAATGAATCTAGAAAATAACTCATACTACCCTAAATCAATTAGAAATATCCTGATAAAAAACTGCCCGAACATTATTCTAATTTGGACTCCCGGCCACGTGCAAATTCGCGGAAATGAATTTACGGATCAAGCTACGGAATTGGCCCTCAATGCACCGCTGATCACTACCCCCAACTTCAGCACAAATGACACTAAATATTTTTTACATCTCAATTTAGCTAACAACAAGAAAATTGTTTGGTCCCATACATCACACTGGGTCCAACAAATATTACAGATAAATATACCATCAACGATTTTTTAAAATTTAAAAAGACCTCTTTCCAAAATCAGATTTAATAAAATATGGCCGAATGAGATTCGGAGCCACAAGATTAACTCACGAACATCTACTTAACAATAATCGTACATCAACACGTTCATTCTGGAACAACAACCCAATATTAGTCAAACAGATACTAGAGGAATGTTCTTCATTCCTACCAATTAGACCAACTAGCTTTCATGATTCTTCGAACCCCTCACTGCACAGTTAGATGATGCCCCTTCTGTGAACGTGAACGTAGTTTATAATTTGTAATTATAGATTAACTTAATATAAATAAAAACAAACTAAAAATAAATAAATTGTGTGAGAGCTGACCTGAGGTTTGTATCATGTATAGACGTCTCAGGGATTGATTAATTGATTTTTCTATCGTATATCACAGGGAAACGCAGATAGTAGGATTGCAAGTAACTCGGCAGGTTAAACAAATATCACTCAAATTGGAATTCGTGGTTCGAACATTCCAATTATGAATTTGATTAGCAAATATGGAGTAGATATCATGTGGTGATTCGTCACCATGGATGAGAGTTTAGTTCACCACCACACCAAAAAAAAGGGTTGCAAAGAAAGGTGCACAAGGCTCAATCCGTCGGGGATGTAATGGACGAGTCTGTTGGGATGCGATAAGAATTTTGTTGATGAAAAAAACTTGAAAAGGGAAGCGATTAACACCCCATACGATTCATCACTCAGACCAGCTGAACATCGCGATTGCACCAATTTGTTCCAAAATGACAATATAAACTGTTTATTGAAAGGCTTTCGTAGTACTAAAGCTGGACTAGTTGATGTTACAGAGTATCGAACACCCACCCTCTTTGGGTCCCTATTTCCAAAACTCACACTTCCCTGAGCGCAGTGTCGTAAGTCGCTATATATAGGGCCTCCCAGGTGATCACTTCATGGGAAGGCGTTCGTGGATTGGGGAAAATCAGTACTTGCTTCAAGCTTTCAACTCGAAGTTAAAATGATGCAGAAAATGTTTCGATACTACGCCACCATGGCTACGAGACCAATGCTTACCACTAGACCTGAGTTGGCTATCAGAAGAATATCGAAAAATAAATTTAAAAATAAATTCCTTCCAAACATTAAAAATACTCGTAATAAGACACTTTCGCCCCCGCCCTTGTGAAACTGCTATTTCTGCGCCTACGATTATTGATGGGGAATTTTATGTTCCTGAATCGACAATCAATTTGAATTAAACGTTTTTCTCTTTCTATAATGTTTTTTATGTCGCATAAAGCGAGTGTTGGCTTGTATACCAATGATATGACTACAATCTTTAGTTTTAATTCTCTTAGAATTTCAGTTTATAAATATCAAAACCGAGTACATCAATTGGCAAAGAAAACCATTTGCAATGAAACTCAAATTATAAAGCGTCTACGAATGGATAATATTAAAACCTCTCCGTTGATTACGTCCTCGATCCGTAACTGACGCAAGCTAAATAAATTGAAGTAGCAAATTTGGTATTTACTGATCACAACGTAGCGACCTGTTTTCGTTCGTCCTGGAAATTTGTTTGATTATGAGTTGTGTTTCTGTGGAGACGATAGTTTCCTCTCCACCCACATCGCATTAGTGCTCTGCTGCTCAGCGCCACTATTAAGCTGTGTGCTATATTTACTCACTTTAAGGTCTTCCTCCTTTTTTATGTGTATGTCCTTTTCACGCTTTGTGTAATCACATATAAATTAAGCGACTCTGTAATTTTTCCATGTCAATTAGAAATTATTAAAGAAATCCTGCAGGAATTATGTATGCATTCAGTCAGTCCATTATCGACGTCATTGCGCGGAAACTTAATTAACGTGTTGAGGCGGTTGGCGCAGCAACGACGGGCTTAACACTAATTCCAGGTTGGCTGCAACAGCACGTCATAAAACTGTTGCGCTGAATTGCTGCCGGGCTGCAACGCAAAAACACACACGACGGAAGTCCACTTTGCGAGTGGGCGGCTAGGAAAAGCAAATAAACACCCGCCCGTGGCAATTTGTAAAGTGACGATTTTTATTTTATTAAAACAGAAAGGAATAAAGGAGAATTTATAGAGTATAATTCAGGTGTACCGAAGCATATCCAACTGTGGATCCTAAAGCGCCAAGTACACATGGCAGCCAGCAACATGCCACTTGTATTGGCTGTCCAGGACTTCGACTTCTATTTGCATGCAAGTAGTTGGCGTCTGCCATGTGTGTATCCACCGTTCTCATGCACAAGACCAACTCATAAATGCGCATCCTTCCAAGGGCATATGCAAATGTCCAAGCTACGGTTTGCTATAAACAAATTTCAATTTGCTTGATAGCTTTGATTGTGCACTTTGTTATTTATTACAGCAGTTTCCATCTCTTACCGCCGCCCGCTCCCCACACCGTTCGAGGGAACAATTATGAATGAAAATCAATAAAACTACGCATATTCGGAATTGGCGCTTGAGAGTAAACACTGCCAAATGCTTGGCGCGTTACACACGAACACCGAAATAGACTTGAAAGTCAGCGCCTAAATTAATAAGAATCCTTATAAAAATCGCATGATTATATTTCCAGGAAACTATTTGCAGACCTAATGCGCAATTTATTGAATGAAATTTCGATTTTATATACGAGTGAAGGACAATAATTAGTTTATTGCTTTGGTGATTTAAAACGCAAAAATGTTCTTGCCTACTCCCACCAAGATGGACGGTCAGGATTGGAGTGCTTTCGGAGTGTGGGAATTATTCCATTTATATAAATACCGCAATTTAAAATGTGTTACCTTAAAGCGTGCTTTTCATAGAGCAACACCATGCGAATCTGAAAGTGCGAACGATAGTTTTGATAGAATTGCCAGAAGTTTGACTAGATACAATCTATCAATGAATGTTAATAATAGATTTAAGAAGCCGTCAATGCAACAACTTGATCAGATCATTCCTATCACAGGCCACTTTTGGACAGGTAAAATTGTGTCTTGGAGTCGTACACAATTCAGAGAGATTAAGAAAGAATTAATCAGATCCATTTCACGTCCAATTGTGGTGGTCTTGTTCTGGGTGTTGTTGTAATTTTGACGCACACACAAATTTTGTCCTCTTCTTAGACTTTCACAGACGTTTATCTGGTACAAACTTAGCCATGGTGGAGATAACAACTATTTGCCTTGTGTATGCAGGCACTAATACCAAGTAATATTACCTTTTTTCCTAGAACAGGGCTCTGTAAAAATGCATTGTTTAAGAATTTGCTGTTTCGCTTTTGTTTGGAGTGCCTTTTCCTACTGGGTAACTGCATATATTTCAACATGCTTGACAGGTGTTGAAATAACTTCGTGTTTTATGTCAATTCATTTAGATTAACCTCAACCATGGCGAACACGTTACCAGGTAAACACCTGTCCCATTAACAGGATTTTACAATTTGCTGTGGTTAATCCCAGAGAGCACTTTTTGTTGCCTGAAACATTGCATAGCTGCGAATTGTTGTGATATGTACAACTTCACGTTTATAAGCAATGAGTCAGAGCAAACAAAAAATCTAGGTTACAATGATTTTATTCTGACCTCAGCCAAATGAGTATCCTCATTAGTAAGAGAGGTGGACTCATATACTGCGGTTATACCATTGACATTATCTTACATTATTAACATAATCCACCAAAATATATTTTATATAGTATTGTTGCAATATTCAATGCCCCATTCTTATATTGAGTTATAAAACAAAACTGATTATTTAATTTATTTTGTCTATATTTATTAAATGGAAACTCTTCAACACTGTATTTTCTTTTAAGAATATTGATTAATAACATTAAAGTATATTTTTACTTATTTTGCAATATTTATCCCAAAGTTACCTATTTCAATGGTTTACTCGTAACTTCACTATATCCTATCAGCACCCCATAATTATAACTAGAGGTATAGTTCAGCTACTGAAACTAAGCTATTTTGTCCTCTTCTCCATGAATTGATCCATAAAAAATATTGATCAATATTAAGCATCCATCTAGAGATTCCTTGCAATACGAGGTTTACGATGCAATATATTTCGGTGCCTCTAAGAGCGTTATTAAACGTTTTTTCTAAGCCGTTAACAATCATTTTGACGTAATAAATTGAAACGTGTAACTGCCCTTGAAGATATCTTCAGTTAACCAGAGATTTATATAGTATTATTTTATAAAAGAGATTATAAACAATGAACAATACTTAAAAAATAAATAGATACTAAATGATAACATTAGAACAATTTCTAGAAAGATTATATGAGAGTAATAAATAATATTTTATGAAAATTAATAGATTTTGATTTCTCCGTTCAAAACAGGGTTTAATCTCATGTCGACTGTGAAGCTGAAGACAGAGCATAACATTTGCTTGAAGATTGCCTGGGTTGGAATTCGTGCAGCGTGAGATCATTGCGCTTTTTGTCGTTGGTTTTTATCCAACTTTATTCGATTGGCAATTTGACGACTGTTTTACTTATTTACACAACATAAAAAATACTCTCAATATAATGCACCCATCAATGCTATAATTTAATGACGTGGAAAGAATGACAAATGGAATCGTGTCCCCTTGATCAGTTATAGTCAAGGAAAACACCGAATGAGTGCTCTTCTTTTAAAGTTCATGTCACTGTGTGGCAAAATCTTCAGTACGATTGAGGAGAGAGTGAGCACCTGTGGCTTGAAGTGGTGTTTTCCCAGGTGTTGCTGTGGCTTTTTAAATGGAAATGTCATCCTCTGTCGTATATGGGAGTACATAGATGAGAAGTGGGTTTAGGGAGGATTGCCTGAAATTGGTCTTTACGGACCCTGACACAGATATCATTTCAACTGACTATAATATAATTGACTACTTTGTACAGAACAGAAAATCCGCAAATAAGACTTAAAATATAATTATAATAATATAACAAAATTAATTTTTTTTAAATAAGTAAGTGAAAATTAAATTGGAGCAACCACACTAAAACAGGATTCATAGCATAAAATCTCTGTCTATATAGTATATGCCATACATTTCTATAGTCTAACACATAAATGCCGATAGAAATATGCTTTGAGACTCTGTTGACGGGCTCACTAGTTCCTTATATTATTTGATTTGTTATTTGTCGTTCGTTGAGAACTGCCTGTAAAGAAAATTAAAAAAGATATTTTGAGTTTTGAAATTTCAAAAAAATTGCATGCAAATATTTTCACACCAAATATATTCACAAAGGGAACCCACTCTCTTATAAATAGCCTTGTGTTTAGTACAGTGTTGACTTGTTACTAATCCGCATAACAATTGAATTTATAATATTAACTATTTAGGTACAAAAGTGTATAATTTTTATTAACACAAGACTTATTAAATCTTTTGATTTTCATTTTGTAGCTAAAACTTTGATTAATTAATAGGAGCAGTAGTAAGTATTTCCGTACTATCGAATCAACACTGTAGGGAACTCAAAGCTAAGGACAAGTATAAAATAATGAACTCACCTGCACCATTGAATGCTTTGCTTGTAATTCCGAATCGGTGGACTCGCGCTGAGTAGTCGAGGAGAAAGTGGGATTACGGCGTAAACGACGCGAAGTTGGCATGCGTCGTGAATTGATAGAACCTTGCGGCTTCTTGCGGAACAATATGGTCTGCATAGCAGAATAGAAAAAAACAAGCAAATGTATGTGTGAATTTAATAATAAAAAAGTCTTAAAATCCCTGTTGGAATATACCTTAAAAGCCTCGCGAAACTTATTGCTCATAATGTTGTAGAGCAGCGGATTGATGCATGTCGACAGATAATAAAGTACTCCAGACACATAAGTCATTACGGTGTAGATAACTTCATGATGATTACTATTAACGTCCTCCGAGTCTTCTACGAAACCTTCCTCGTCTTCTGTATCACTGCCCACCATCACGTCGGTGCCGTACACAGCGATTAAGCGCTGGGCATGAAATGGTGCCCAACACAGGAAAAAGCAAATAACCACGGCGACTGCAACAGAACCAAGCAGAAACAGAAAAGCAACAACAATGTCAGTGGTAGAAATAATGATAGCCGGCATAACAATTGGCAAGGCAATTATACAAATTATCGTGTCATCGAGAGGGTGGGGTGGAGTTAACGTGCGTTAACATTTAACAGGCCACCACAGGAATGAATATTGGTTATTTGTAGACATATTATTTAACTATAAATTCACAGTGGGCGCGTGTGTCTCCTCCGCTAATGCGCACTTCATATGACAGCTCAACGTCGCACACAATTCTGAAATTTGGGAATGACAGATAAAAATTGGAACACGTACTCGGGCGCTCGCTGATAAAGGATTAATAAACGACTCATGTGCAATTACAACATATGCTGGCGTCATTATTGATGAAGTGGATTATTTATCACGCTTCGCCCTAACGCCGTAATTGTAATCTAGCTACACAATTACAACAGAAGCTTTAGTACCAACATCATCGAACACACAATTCAAGATCAAGGTCTCTAGAATCGTCTGAGGCGTTCAACCAAAAGTAATGCTTCATTTTTTCTAAAGAAACTGATCAATAATAAAAGAAATGTATTTAAAAGTAGGTAGAATATGCTCATTGCCAGCAAACAGTTTGGGACACTCTGTATTATCGTCTGAAAATATAAACATTCCATATTGCTATTCTATACAATAATATAATTATACCAGTCTTTTTGTAGTCCAGATCCGTCTAACTATATACGACAATTTTTCTAATTAGAAATATTTTCCCACCCATCTCTGAATCAGAGTAAGGGGTAGAAACAGCGCAATTATCGGGCAATCAGGAGTTTCACCACAAATACAAAAATTAAGTTTGGTATAGTTTGAAGCTAGTTTTTTTTTTAAAAAGGATTCAATTACTATCTCTGCATGTCAAAAATGTATGCATGGTTCATTGTTTTCCTGTTCATTTTGACTATAATCGACTTCATTGGTACTAAAGCCCCTAAACTTCTGTATTCAATGGTAGAAATTAAGGACGCCTGCTGCAATCCAAAACGAATAAACTTTAAGCTACCTCTATTTCAAATTTGAGAACAATTTCGTCTTATTCAAGACAATTCTGACTAGAGCGACCTAAGAGTTGTAGTCTCCAGTGACAGCCTCGCTGCATTCAAAGCCCTCCAAAATACATTTGCGACTATAAAAATTGTCTTAGAATGTAAGTCAAGATTTAACTCCGTTTCAAGTTGGAATACGCTTGAATATTTGGATTTGAACGTATTGAGGTTGTGGTGTTCAGTGGGACGAAATAGTTGACGAACCTGCGTATTGTGGACCTGCGGGTACTCCAGAGCACATTATCAATATAAGTTTAACGGAACTGCCCCTTGGACTGTAAGTAATATGAAAAATGGTCCAACTTACTCGCCCGCTAGTAGCAGATTTCCTCCTAAAATTAGGTAGGATGGCAAGGCTAATCACGTGGCACAATCTATGGGGCTATCATATGGCAACCATCATCCAGCAACCCAACTGCACCACAAGAATGGAGGAATAGCAACACAGTAGGCAGATATACAGAGAGGGGAAAAGTACATTCCTTATCCCCGGTCAAAGAAATTTGAATAGCAAGGTTTAAGGTTCTCCTTTGACAACGTTTCTATCTCCACCCTCTTCACTTTCGCCTATCGATAGGCTTATAGTACAATGGGCATCATACTGTGACCTACCAACCTATATAAACGAACAGCTAAGCCAAGATAGCTTACAGTATACGTCGAAATTTATGTATACACTCTGCCATGACGATGATTATATATCTGTTCTTTCATCAAAATATTACGGTACTCTTTCCAACACACAATTGTCCCTGAGGCTCATCCATCTGGGCAATTGGCTATTATACTATGTGCTATAGTTTATTCTTCTTCTGGAGAACACTCACATGATTTGACATCCGTATTTACGTCAGGGCCCCTCATAAAAGTCGTAAATTATCTTGGTTCACACATCTTTCACTCTTTTTTTCTTGAATAGCAAACACTTTTTAGTGTAGTAGATAGTTTTTTGGTTCCAGAATTCCTTTGTTATGGATCACTTTTGACCTTCAGCGACATCTCGGCTTTGCTTAAGTCTCACCTCTCTATGTGGTTTAATGCTTATTAGACTATTTTTGTTGTGATAGAATATCGTGCGTTATCGAGGAAGGAAAACCTTCATCTCTCTAATGAATTAATATTAAATTTGATTGAGGCTCCGTACAGCAAACGAAAGAGAATTCAACACGTGAATGAACAGAACCGACCATTAAACTGTCAAATATCAGATAAGCCCTTAACTGAAAGTTTGATCGTTAACAAATTGGGTGCAATGTAAGTAAATTGTTTATCCAAGTCTAATTCATTTTACTTTTATAGTACACTTAATCAACTATAATTAATTTAATTTATTTTAGTTAATAATTTAGATTACAATTATCTGGGAGATTGACAGTTTCAGTCCATCAGAAGAACAAACGCCGATATTCCTGCGCAGATTTAATATATGTCGGGCGATTTAACCCTCTGATTATTTGCCATATTCATATGTTGCGTCAGTCTCCAGTACATTTGATTAATAGCGAGACAGCCCAAGGTAATTTGTTGTCCAATAAATGGTGATTTTCACTACTGAAATGATGGTGATCGCAGCAGAGAAATTGCGATTCGTTACTATTATCATATATAATTATGTCTGCAGTGGGTGTGGCTCTAGCAGCTAAGGGCTTCGACTCGCAGAAAAAGAAATTTTAGAAAGAAGCGTTTTTAAGACCATGCCCAGGGCAGGATTTGCACATATAAATACACCTACTTCCACACTAAATTGTTATGCTATTTGAAGAAAGTTGATCGGAAGTCTGAACAATATACTTGTACTGTTATAAACACCAATTTGCACAAATTCCTGTCATAAAACACAAATCGCCTTTTCTCTTCTCGTTGCTGTTATAAAAGAATTGCAAATAGAAAACAAATTAAATTCAAACATAAACCTTTTATATATAACTTAAAGACCACTTGGTATATTTCAGACCGTGTCCCTACCTTTCACGTTCACGACATCGGCACTAACAGTATCTACTACAAACTATAGAAGTCGTTGGTAATGTCTTAAACCGTTCGTCCACATCCATTGGGATGAAAATCATTATCGTTGGTACCCTGGTTTTTAGTTCATAGAACTCCCTTTTAATCGAGTGTTTTAATCAGAGTGCACTTAAATAACCTCACACTTCGATTCCCTTAAAATACAATCTAACAAAATAAACAAATAGTGCCACTCGCTAGAAGAAGTGTTCTAAAAAAAAGCACCCCAAAGAGTAGTGTACTTGACAAGGAAGTGACTATTAAATTGACAAAAAACATACAAATTTAACTAATGCTATGCTAGAGACAAATATAACGAAAACTATGATCAATAACATAAAAGATGAATTTAAAACTGAAAGAAGCAAGAAGTTCCAAAACTCCTGGGGAACTCCTGGGGAGCTTTTATGTTATGATGCTTTTGGATAAAATCAACCAGTCGAATCAATGCTAATTAATGTAATATTTGATGCTGATTTGTTCAACCATTCATTATAGTATTCTCTATTTAGTAAATCTCGATAAGAGTCGGTAATGAGTGCAGCAAACTGTGCCAGTTAAAGCCCACTCATGCAGATCTCTCATATATATCATAATTGTAATAAAAAATAATAGAATAAATAAATTAATAGACAATATTCACTTTAAAATGAACTCTTGCCAAATGTGTGGAATATCCGGAAGGAAACGTAGTGCGTTTGGATATATATATTATAATCAGTATCACTACAACAAGTCGATTTAGCCATTGCCGTCAGTCTGTCCTCACCGCTCGTAAAAAGGGATAGCGCAAGAATGAAAAGAGATACTATGCTGAAAAAATGGGCATTCCGTTCAATAAGCATTGAAGCATAAACTGTAAAGACCCACAAGAGAGAGAGAGAAACAGTTGTCCACTTTCTTTGTCATTCCCAGGCGGCCCTCTCTCGCATGAGACTCACATGTTTGGAAGTTCTTTTCTGTGGAGTCTGTGGAGATTAGAACGTTCAGACCTAACAAAAATTATAAACAACTCTGGCTTGTTATGATTCTTCTTCATCTTTAGGCTCGAGACGATATAGCATCAAAAGGGCACTAGTGCTAATTGGATGACTCGAGGGTTTATCAGCTATTATACCTACCTACGTAAGTGGCTCTAATGTATCTTGAACACCCGTATGATCTATACCAAGACTCCACTTCAATAATTTCCTTACTAACAGTGCCGACAAAGCTCACCCGTATCTACTTCTTTGTAGAAAGCATTTATAGCCGTCTAGGCCTACATTGTTCTGGATACTAAATATTTCATATTGTAAAGTTAATCACACCTAAAATACTGATTATGATACACATATGTGTATAGTGGAAATATAGTTGTCTGTAGGACCGACGATTTACCTGTTCCATACATGCTACGGAAGATTTTGTGGAGTAGAGAGGGTCGAATTCACAAATTTCGCCGTTATGTCTTCGATTCCTATCAAATATTCCACCCTTAATCGTCAGTTGAAACTCTACCAACTTAACAAGATGGATCATTTACCCAGAGCACAAAATCACATAAACATCGTACTAACTTACTACAACAAAGCAAAGTTGACCCGTGGAGCCGGCCCGATTAGTATTCACTTTACTTGGAATATCAAGTCCCACCCGAGTTTTGTATATTGACTAGTTTAGACTATAATGCGTGCGTATTTAATGAAAATTGACCGTTGCTGTCTGCAGAGAACACCCCTTATTCATACCCCTAACACCAGCTAGAAACGTCAACTATGAGTAAGTATGTGAAACTTACAAAGGAGTCGCTGCAGCTGCTCAGCTACGAGCTCACCATCAATTTCTTATTTACTAGTCGGCCTGGCACGCACTCACCCAACATTTTCAGCACACGACGCGTTCCGTATTGATTCATGCGACCACGCACGGCGCTCAACTGCGTTCCGCCTGAGTAGCGATACAATATGGTATCGCTTTGGGTGCTTTTGAGGGTCAAGCGGCCGGTGGAGCGTGCAACGCCTGGGCCGCTGAAACTGCTTTCCACCCGCTTGCCGCTATTACCGATGCCGATGCGAACTGACCCAGTGCCTCCCATCACGCTCGAGCGATAGAGACGCAAACCGATGAGCAGATAGAGGACCAGAATGATGGACATCGGTGCAAAGAAGAATATGAACGTAGACAGTTGAAAGGAGTGCTGAATGATGTCGCGCACAACGGAACACTTCTCCACGCCATTATAAGTGTCGATACCGAACTGAGCGGCCTGTGGCAAGGCCGTGACCACCGACAATATCCAGATGAGTACGATGATGCGAATGGCGCGGCTCAGCTTCGACATGGCGTGACCCAAAAACGGATGACAAATGGCCACGTACCGCTCCACAGTGAAAGCAGTTATGGTGAGTACTGTGGCGTTCGCCGAAGTCTCCGCCAGCACGCCGCGTCCAATGCAGAAGTATTCGCCGAACACATACGGATATTTCGACCAAATGAAGTACATCTCCTGCGGTACACCAGACAGCAGCAGCAGAAAATCCGAAATGGCCAAACTGAAGAGGTAATAATTCGTGGCCGTGTGCATGGAGCGATTCTTCTTGATCACAATGCAGGTGCTGATGTTGCCAATCACACCAGTCAAGAAAATCAAGCTGTAAATTATGGTCACTGGGATGACGATCTTCAGCGAGTCACGTTGCGGGCCCAGATAAAAATAGTCAGTGCTGTTGTGCTCCGCCTCGACGAAGTGCAGAAGATTTGGGTGGAAGATTTCGTAGCTGCCATTGCGTTGACTCTGTTCGAGTCGCCCGGCAGCGGTGGCACCGTGCCTGGAACTGGGAGGCATGTTCAAGGGCACAATTTCCGCGCTACTCGCACTTGTCATGGTCTGTATTGGTTTTTTCACTTTGTTCTACGAGCTTTTTCTTTGGAACAGGTAAACACGAACGCGATATATTCAAATATGATTTGTGGATTTGGGAGAGTGACGCGGTGGAATTTTTCCACTATTTATGAACAGTCTCAGAACCTGTAGACGTCCGCAGCCGCCTCCACACAATCTTCACAAACTCTGCACTCAGCAAGCTAATTACAATAATTCTCAATTGAATTGTGCTGCTCGTATGCGCGGCTCATTAAATTTCTCGAACTTGGGAACTGGCACGCGAACGCTAGTGGAAGTCATTACCGCACTCCATGAATGGAGGCCTGGAATTCGCTAAGATGCAGGCAGTTGGTCAGTTCGAACTTATTCACTATTTCTCAAATACTCGTATCACTTTTCTCTTCGATTTGTTATCTTGTCGCACACAGCGGATCGGAGCCGTGGAAATATTTCACGTACTAACACCGGAGTCCCGAACTGGTCTGTTAAGCGTAACAATTGAATCTGAGCATTGTCACGCTATTTGCCGTTAGTTTTGTGGTAACGCTAAATTTGAAACCAAAAACTTCCCACTTGCCGTCGATTTGGAATTGTCAGTTGTGGGTTACGCATACGTACCGCATGCCCCATGGCGTGACAATTTCGCGGCTGCCTTGTCGTGCGGGTAGAAGCTCTCTTTTCGTTAACTGGCCGCTTGGGGAGGAAGTAGAAGGAAAGCTCTGTATTTGTAGTTACTATTTTTAGCTTACACCCACCCCAGGCAAGGGGAAAGCTATTTTGCTATAAAACGCCCCAACAGATTGTATAGGATTGAGATGATTGTGGATTGTACGAGCAATAGGTACAAACGCAGTGGCGTAGATGCGTTTTTATGGGGGTAAAGTAAGAGTTGATGCATATTAAGACTGTGGGACTTTTTTGTGATGGAAGAACTTGAAATTTAAATGCACCGCAAAGTATTCATTGCATAAACAATGTTTAACTCTGTCCAATGTAGGATGCAGAAATTTTGGCCACACTGACATTGTGGCAAGATTGACTTTTGTTGTCTTCGAATGTAACTAGTCTGGTTAATTTATCAGCATAGCCCAATGACTTTGGATATCCCAAAAAAAAGAAACACACAAAGAGATCCATTTCTCCATCTCCAAATTTGTGTTACCATAAAATCGTAGTTTTGCTCAAGTCTTGCTCTGCCGTGTGTACCACAGCTCTTCCAAAATGATACCATTTAAATTTGGCAAAAAGTTATATAAATAAATCAACTAAATGAAAGGATTGAAGGCCAAAACACATGAAACGAATGCATGCATCTATCGCCTGCTGTTTGAAGTTGAATACATAGTTTTTTAACTTAAATGCTGAGGCCCAATGCTCCATGATGACGCCATCGATAAGTTCATACGATATATTGCTCCATATGTCTACCGTATTGTGGGTGGATTGGTCTCGATATGTGGCATAACGTACCAGGTCAGACAAATGTTTGAGACATCTACTACGAGTCATCAAAGATATCATCCTTTCTATCATAAATGAGTTATTAATATTGCTGTCTCTTTCGCGCTAATGCACTTCATTTCGTACAAATCTAAAATGTTTGGGAATGAGCTTAAAACAGACAGTAACTATAAAAAGGAGATTGCGGAATGAGAGAGTGCAATTGTGAATTAGTTGTTGCAGTGATAAATGTGAAATAAAAATAAAGTTTTTGTTAAAGAAAATATCAGCTGCTTCAAAAGTAAATTACTGTTAAATAAAACTGCTCTAAATTAAGATAAATAATTAAACCACAGTTTTTGAATTACTTGACACAATCCAGTGGACTGCGCTAGGAGTGGGTATATAAGATATTTTGTAGTGGCAGCTCTTCCCGAAGAAACAGATTTTTTTTTATTCAATAGTATATTCCTAACTAACTGCTGTTAACAGAAATATTTGTAGTCACTTCCTCCGCAAGGTTCAGGAGAGGTGGAGAAACAATGTGGCATGCGCCATTTCGAGAATGGCGTGGGCTTATTACAGTGCAATAATAGCCAATCATTTTCTTAATAAACCAAGAAACACCATTAGCAACTATATAGCTGCCTGCACGGGTTCTTGGACTATTGACACGCACATTTGAAAAATGCGCATTCCTTTCAATTCTCATTGCAGGAGCTGCAAAGACCCATAAGAGAGAGATTCAGTCGTCCACTTTTTATGTGACTGTCTACCTCGCTCACACGAGACTCAAATATTTCGACAGTCCTTTTCTAGGGAGTCTGGGGCAATGCTCTAGTTTAGAACTTTCAGACCTAACTAAATGTATAAGAAACTCCGGCTGGTTGTAATTCATATCACACTATACCACCATCTTGAGGTCCGCGAGGAGATGGCATCAAACCGGCATTGGGATGACCCGAGGGTTCCTAGATTCACCGATTCGTTAATGAAATTACGATACGCCTCAGAGACAAACAGGTTACTTTCTCCGAAGTGTGCCTTCAATTTTGAATAGGATACCATGTATTCCAAATCGAGTGTTTCTTCCACAAATCAGAATAGATACAAACAAATGTTTTATTGATTTGGTCAATAAAAAGTTTATTACAAATATTGTTTTTTGTAACCTACTCTTGGGCTTGATCTACAAAAATAGTCATTATTAAGTACACACATAGTTAAATTTAGCCTCTTTTTGAATATACGTGAAAGAAATATGTTGTAAATACATATCAGATAATTTCAATAAAAAATATAATTAGTAGTCTGTAAATTTGAAAAAATTATTGCACAAAGCGCTCATTTGGTTTGTATTGAAAATACCACGCCACGCGCCCATCTACCTCCCATTTTTACATGAATTGTCCAATGGCTGCTGAACCGGTCTATAGACGCAGTGTCCTCAGGCGGTGCCGTCTCAGATGCACTAAACGTTCCTCCACTTCGGCTTGCTCCAAGGAGTCGATGCCACACATTTCCAGGATCTGCAACACATTGCAATGGTCTGCAATGTGGCTCACCGATCGGTGAGTGATGTTGACGCAGTTGCTGATGTTCAATTTTTTCAAACGTCTCAACCCCTTCGCTATGTGAGAGATACAATCGTCGTTCAACATCAGACAGCTGGACAGAGTTAGAGTCTCGATGGCCGGCGCATTCGCAACCAGTTGCTTGATGCCCTCTACTGTTATCATGTGCGAATAGCCCAGCTGCAAACTGCGCAGCTCCAAGAAGTGAAAGGCATGCATAAGCGACTCGTCAGTGATTCTTGGACAGCCACGCATGCTAAGTTGCTGCAAGCCGCGTAGACGGCGTATGGAATACGGAATGTCTCCGTAGCCAAGAATACCCATGTCGCTGACGCATATGCAGTCGTCCAATGTGAGGGACTGCAGGCGCGTCTGGTGGCAGAAAATGCGGGCCAACGCTTCGTTCGTCACGGCCTTCCTGCAATTGGAAAAGCTTAGTGCCTCTAGATACGGCAGACGCTCTGCCAGCAAGCAGACGCACTGTTCGTCGAGACTTTGAACATCGTTCAGATGCAATTCCCGGAGAATAGAGTTGTGCTGGCTAGCGATGCCCTCCAATAGACCACGGTTGGTAATGTGCGGAATGTACGACAGATCCAATATACGCAAACGGTCACGTAATCTGCCCACCTTTATGATGCCATTATCGCTCAGCCCTACGCAAAACATCAGTTCCACCGCCTCCAGTGTTTGGGGCCATTTATCCACAATGTTGCTCAACACATCGTCATTCAGTGGCAAAATTCCACCCAAGTCGACGCGCTTCATTGGCAACGCACTGGGCAGACTCTCGAAAAGTATTTGCAGCCAATCTGGCAGACAGTAGCCGGTCAACTGAATGGTGTGCAGGTGTTGAAACCGTTGACACAATAGCTGCCAGTTGAAATTGTCCCACAACGGCTCTGCAAAGAAGCTTAAACTGACAAATTTCAGCGTCTCCACATGCCTTTCCAGGGAATTCAACACCATCGCCTCCTGATAAGCTCCCGTGAATAAATGCAGCTGCTGCAACTTGAATGGATTGGACTCTACCAACTGGTGCACCAGCGTTGTCTGCACCGCTCGCGACATTCCGCAGCAAGTCAAATTCAAGGTCTTCAACTGCTCAAAGCCCCTCAATTCTAGCGACTCTAGTTGGCGACTGTCGGTCGTCACACGCACCCATTGCAGCGTCAGCGTCTCCAGGCTGGGCAACAGAATATGCAGTTTACTAAATACGCACGCAGTTCCCAGAGTCAAATTTCGCACGTTCTTGCCCAGTCTGCCCAACACCTTCTCCAGATGTTTCTCGTCGCCTTCCTCAATGCTCGACACATCCAGACTTTGGTAATTCAAGCTGCAGTCGTCGCCGTCTGAGAGAGCGCGCTCTAAATGGGCCTCAATGGCACGCACTGTGACGCCAGTTATCTTCAATTTTGATTTGTTCTTAAACTTGGGCATACTGGCCAACGCCAGCCAGCGTCGGCATACCAGACGCACCTGCTGCAGATCGCTATGAGGCAGATAAGAAAACACTGTTATCCACAGCTCGATGGCCAATTCACATGGAGGTCCTTTCAATGGTTCTACTGGTGGCGGTGGCTCCATTGTGTAATGCGCATTGAATGAATTTCTAAAACAAAAGAAAGAAAATAAATGTTCAATAAAAATCCCAACTAAATTTTACTTAATTATAAACAGAGAAAAAAAATCAAAACCAACCAAAAAAAAGTAGAAAACTTTCTGTGAAATATTTTCCAAACAAAATGTTTCATGCTTTCCAAGCAATATTCAAATAATGATTCTTAATATTTCTAACTGCAAAGTGAAACTAGGCTAAATAGGGAAACATTTCTAGGTCTTTATGGGGTCTAACGGTAGCTCCCCTGCAATATTTAAACAGAACTTCCAATTTTAAACCCCGTGACTGTCATGAGAGCGAGCTTCTATTTGAAACTGTGGGGTCTATTTTAAACTAGGTTAGAGACCCCTAAGAACAAGGTCCATTAATTGGGTTATGAGGACGACCGGCTTTCCGAACGAACGATGCAGATGATCCTAAGTTAATTTTGCCGAGAAACTCTTCTTTCATTTCGAGTCATAGCCTGCAAATATTATTGTCTGCACACATGGCATATATAATTTAAGATTGAAAAGTATAAATAAGTAAGAAACCAGAAGAAGATAAGGGGATTTTCATGGGTTGCCTATTTTGGGAAGAGGTTTTTTAGCGTTAAATAACGTGTTCTATGAAGCAATCGAGATCACATCTAGTATTACATATCGCGGATCGATGCTTTTCTGCTTGGTTTTGAAAGGCTGAGAGAGGCTGCGGATGGACGAAAATTATGCTACCTGCTATCTCTGACCGATGGTCACGGTTCCTTCTATCTTTAGGTAGGAGGGACTGCAGGCTGTTGGTTGGCGTGATGACAGGGCACTTTCTATGGGCTAGACAGGGAAAGGATTGGCATATCAGACAGTGCGCTGTGCCCAGCCTGTGGAGAAGAAGACGAGACGGCGGACCATTTTCTTTGCATCTGCCCTGCCTTTGCTCGAATCAGGTTTGGGATTTTTGGCACTGATGTGCTGAGGAGTAACCAACTTGGCTCCTTGTCACCACAGGATCTAGAACCTACTTCTATTTCTTCGGAGGTCGGGTAGATTTAAAGAAGAGTAAAAGGGAACCTTAAGTGCAGTACAATGGATATATACTCTGTCTGAGTGCTGCGCTTACTAAATTGTTCCGACAAAAAAGAAAAGAAAAAAAAAAAAACCAAAACGGCGCTGCAAAGTTCATCAATACCAAACAATACTGTGCACATATTTATAATACTGTGCTCATATTTTTTATTTGTACATATTTCAAACTGTGCAGATGCGATTTCATACGTGCTCCGTGATTGTGACGGGTTTTCACTGTGTTTAAACTGAATTCGTTCAAAAGTGCAATTTATTTACATACTTGATAATATTTAAACATAAATGTTTGCATACTTTTAGGATACCTAAAAGTTCAGGTACTACAAGAGAGGTCCAGACACAATCTATTCGGAAAAAAAGCTTACTCAAGAACCCTCTTTCGAAGTGTAGATAAAATTCAAGAATGTTCTCGAATTTCTACCGAAGTATATGGAATGTTCTAGAATGTTCTACTTCAACCATAAGAAAGGTATATAAGCCACCACACAATTAAAGTAGACGCAGTTGAATAGCAATCGTAACAGTGTATACATCGTGTATTTCACTTGTAGCAGTTACAGTATTAAGAAGTAATAAAGTGATTCACAAACTATTAAATAAAGTGCAATTTGTAATAAAGTAAACTTTAAGCCTAATATAAAGTGTGTAAAAAGCAATAATTATATAAAGTTAATTATTTTAATTTAACCAGCGACTGTTTGATTACTACACAATCCAGTGGTTCGAATCCGAGTATTGAGAGTTAGAGGGCAATTTCGTAACAGTATAAATTGTCAGGAGACCAATTTCGTAACAATTGGTGTCGGAAGTGGGATTGTGTATCTGTAATAAACAATGGTTAAATTTGAAATTTGAATGGTTAAACTGAGATTGGAGCAGCTCAAGAAGGAGCTTGAGCGCTTAAACTTGCCAACACAAGGGCTTAAAGCGGAGCTGCAGGTGCGATTAAGAAGCGCTTTGGAGAAGCAGGGTATAGACGTCGAGTATGAATTCCAATTTGAAGAGCAAACGACATCTCGAGAGGATCGATTACAACAAAGCGATGAGAATATGCAGCAGCGGTTACAGCAGAGTGAAACACGACTTACTCAACTAGCTGAACAAAACGCACAGCAGATGAAATAAATATCCGAGATGGTAGACAGGAATCTTTGTGAAATTGAGGCACGGCAAGAATGGTTCGAAAACTCTGTAGTTCAAAAGCAGAACGAATTTAAGCAACAAATAGAGCAAAGAATTCACCTACTACAGGAAGGTGTATTGCCTGTGCCAGCTTTACCCTCAATAAAATTGAAGCCTCTGACCTATGGAACTACGACATTTAGCATCGTCAGGATGCAGTTTGAGACTACCGCTAGCATAAATTGTTGTAGTGCTCCCGAATAAGCGGCGGCATTAACTGTTTCGTTGAAAGGTGCTACTCCTGATGTACTTCAAACTATCTCAGAAAGAAAACGAGATTGTTATGACAGCTTGATGAATGCCGTTCAGCGCAAGTAAACATCGGAAGCAGATGTACCAAGTAGAGGTACGAACACGTGTACAGAAGAGTGGTGAGTGTCTACAATAGTTTACGGCGGAAGTTGAACGGTTGCCCCAGCTTGCCTATCCACGAGAGATTACCTTCCTATATGGCATTCGCGATGCGGAGATAAAGCGTTCTGAGATAATAAATCCGAAAGCTACAGAAACAGCAGCATTGGTATGTCGGCCAGAATGCATAGCCCGTCAGGTAAGAGTCGAAAGCGCACAAAGTTTCACGGGCAAATGCTTTACCAGCGGAGAGGTTGGACACATGACTCGTGATTGTCAGTCGAGACGGAAACGTTATGCAACACCTCCGCCGGTAAGATTGCCAAAGCAAGACAAAGTCCGAAGGAGGGAATCGGAAAAGATTGTCAAGCCGGCAAATGCACGGACTCCCACAACAGATGGCCCAAGAATCTTCGTTTCTCAGATGGCACGGAAAATCAGCAGCGTAACTGTCAACAGTGTAATAAACGGAAGAAAAATTGTAGTAACAATGGATAAGAGTGCATCACATTCCATAATCAGGAGGGATCTCGTTCGGGGAATAGAGCCGTTTCTGGGAATAAGTTTGCGCACGGGAAATGGAGATGATGCACCGGTACTGGGAAAAGTTACACGGAAAATCACTATCGCACCACAGCAGTGACGCACGAGTTTGTAGTTGCGGATATTAATCTTAGGTGTAGATTTTATGATACGGAATGGATTAACGCTAGATTTCAAAAGCCGAGTGCTGATATATGCGAACACCGAAATACCGTTATTCTTTGGTGAGGATAAGTATGGAGGTATTAAACAGCCATTGTATCGCGGCGGACAAAAATCCCTCCCAAGTCAGAGGCAGTTATACGGGCCAAAATGGGCGGAGATGTTGAGAAGCACAAGACCCGAATCCTACCAGAAACAGTGATGAATATTTCAAATACCGCTAGAACCACAGAGAAAGGAAAGGTAATTGGAAATTGTCAGGCAATTTCAGCAATTGTAACTGCGGGAAGCAACCGCGAGACACGAAAAGTAAGATACGAGCTAATACAAAGGTACAGGACGATCTGGCGAAATAATGTAGTAAAGAGTCATCTGCAATACTTCCATGCAGCATTTGTATACCTGGAAAATGTGAACAGTTGAATGAAATTCATGAAAACAGCCGAAATCGCACACAACTGATGAGTTATGAAATGAAAGCAGATATGATGTACGAGCAAACTGCAACGGATTTCAGGAAGGGCTGCTAGTTATGCTTCAAGGTGATAGCGCGAATCAACGATTTAGTATACCACATCCAGTTAGCGAGAAATGTCAGGAGCAAAATGAAAGTCGTTTATCTGGAGAGGCTATCTCCTTACAAAAGTTGCAGAACTATCCTTATTCGGGATGAACAAGATGAAGTGGAGGGCAGTGAAACATAAATGATTGCATACTTTTAGGATACCTCTATTAAATTCAGTGAATACGAGAGAGGTGTATATAAGGCAGGACACAACCTATTCGAAAAAACATTTCAAAAACAACATCAACATAATTAAAATTAGTGTCTCTGACACTCATCAACAAAAAACAATATCAAATAGAAATGCATATTTCTCATATGTGTCTCTACTCAATGTAACGGCTGCTCCCATTTACCTGTCGAAATAGCAGAGAGCAGAGCCAGATCCTGAGCTTCCGCTCTCCTTAACGGCACCACTAACAGCACTTCAATACCGTGGAGTGTTCAGTGCGCGCGACACCCACTACTATGATGGAGGCTTACCCACCAGCTACAACATCAGTAAGAACAACCGGAACACAAAGCTCTTGAACTACAACAGTAGCTTCGACAGCTACGACAAGTACATTGCTTTATTCTAGCGCAACAATTATCGACTAAGCCAACAACACCAATTACAATCATAGCAACAAACACGCAAGTAAAAAACTCAAAGAGTAGAAACAATAGCAATCAGAGTAACCGAAAACGTAACCGCGAGAAGCAATCGCCAAACAAATTAACGGACCAAAATAACAACAACAAAAACAGAAAAACAAACCACTGAGCGCAATACAAACAGCACTACAAGAATATTGGCTGAGCAAGTCACTCCACACACATTGTGTCTTTCTCGATATTGAGGGGGCTTTTGACAACACTCCTCATGAATATATGATTAGGGCTCTTAACAATAGAGGAATAGATAATACCACTTCCAATTGGATACGAGCTTTACTTAACAGTAGACTGACTGAAGCTGAAGCAGGTGACAAAACTGTTAAAGTCAAAGTCAATAAAGGATGTCCGCAGGGTGCGGTATTATCACCCATTTTGTGGAGCATAGTAGTTGATGATTTTCTGGTAAAACTGACAAATCTAGGCATATCATGTCAAGGATATGCGGACGATATTGTGATAACAGCTAGAGGAAAATCTGAATCCACTCTTTGTGATATTATCCAGAGGGGCTTATTAGTAGCTAGTGAATAGTGCAGGGGAACAGGATTGAAAATCAATGCCTCAAAGACCACCATTGTGCCGTTCACTAGAAAAAGATCTCTACCATATATGAAACCTATTCTTCTAAATGGTACACAGGTCGATATTAGCTCTGAGACCAAATACCTCGGAGTCATTTTCGATAAAAATTTATTGTGGAAGGCTCATCTGACAGCAACCACCAAGAAGGCTACAGCTTCCTTAATGATATGTAGACGGCTTGCTGGTAGATCTTGGGGATGTAACCCAAACATCGTTCGCTGGATGTATCGTATACCATGATGGTGAGACCAATCATCACCTATGGTTCTGTAGCCTGGTCAAATAGAGTCAGACTTAAGACAGCGAAATCTGCATTGTTATCACTGGAGCTATGCGCACCTGTCCAACAGCAGCAATGGAAGTTATACTAGATCTAACACCCTTACAACTAGTAATTCAAGACTCTGCTAGGAAATCTCTTACCAGAATACAAGAAATTATTTCGAGAGAATCAAATTACACCCAAAATATATGGGATAAAAATTCTACTCAAAAATACGGTATACTAAAATCTCACAAAGATTTTATGCCAAGAAAATTCAATTTTGCACACAAATACTGTACAATGATGAGTTGCAAAAAAGAATGAAAAGGTCTAACTGAGACGTATAAAATTAGAGAAAATTCCCTCTTATTGTATACTGACGGTTCTAAGACAATGGACGGAACTGAGGCAGGAGTATTTGGGCCTATAACCAACTACTCGGAACCAATGGGTTCTTTTCCAAGCATTTTTCAAGCGGAAATTCACGCTATTGAAAGATGTGCCCAGATCAACATTGACAGGAAGTATCGGGGGAAAAACATCGTGATACTATCTGATAGTCAAGCAGCACTCAAGAGTCTGAGCTCACCCTTAGTCAGGTCTAAACTTGTGTGGGACTGTATTGGGAAGCTAAACTCCCTAGGCAGTATGAACAAGTTATCTCTAATGTGGATACCAGGCCACATAGGAGTAGAGGGAAATGAGAAGGCTGATAGCTTAGCTAGGAAGGCTGCGGCCTCTCACTTCAACGGCCCTGAACCCTTCTGTGGACTATCATCCAATACCATTGGAGGTCTGCTGAAGAAATGTACAGATGCAAAACGAAGTCAAACCTGGAAAACTCTTCCGGGATTAAGACAGTCCAAAGCTCTTCTGGGAGATTTTAATCCTAAAAGAGCTAAGGAGTCAATAAATATGCCTAGGGGTAAATTAAGAATCATCACAGGCATTTTAAGCGAGTATATCTTCAGATGCCATCTGTCGATTCTGTGGAGAAAGTGACGAAACCTCACTGCACCTGATCACAGACTGCGGACCATTGGCACACAAAAGACACAGGTGTTTGGGAGAATATATCTTAGATATGAGCAAGATCCCTCATCTTGATTCCTCCAAAATATATGAATTCCTGTCGGAAATTAACCTGATAGAAGATTTATAGATGAGACTATCCTCATCTGTCAAATAAATAGGGGCATCACAATAGGTCTTTCAGGTCGCAGTGTATAACACCCTTAAATATATCTATCTATCTAAGTCAGTCCATCCAAATACAATAAACAGGTCCGAAATACTGGCACCAAATGACAAAACTGAGGAACAATACAACAGTGGGACAAAAACAAATTCAGGTTGGTTGGTTCAGGTGGCTGATCCACGGCATTCTTGCATGCATCACAATTAGCGCTTTAGCGCCGTTTTATAACCACTACCCCTCCTTAACAGTGGAAAAAGATGGGTTGTTTTCTATCCACTTTGTGGAATTTAGGTATTTTCGGAGATCCTTTGGTTTTACAGCCGATAGGTCGGATAGTCCTTCCAGAAAATAGTTTCCCAGGGCTCTATTTCTTGCGGCCGCCAGAGCTGGGCATTTGCAAAGAAAGTGAGTTATTATTTCCCTCTCGTCCGAGTCTTTACAACTTCTACAATAGATATTGAACGGTCTGTGCAATTTCTCCACATGCGTACCTACTAGCCAGTGACCTGTAAAAACCGCCATTAGTCGGCTGCTGTCTCTATGCTCCCTGTATATAAGATCCCTTGACCTAGCTTTATTGTAGACTGGCCAGGTAGATCGAGATGTATTGCACGTTGTAAGTGCCCTCCTTCTTCTACCCCGCCAAGGAGAGACAGTGCAGGTAGATGTCCCTCTAGATCGCACTCAGAGAAACAGATACTAGTTTCGCATAGGTTAGGTCGAGAGAGGCCCCCTGAGCGCTAACTCATCAGCCTTCTCATTTCCATCGATATTCCTATGGCCTGCAACCCAGATGATTGTGATGTCAGCAAGAAGACTTAACGCGCTAAGTTCATCCCTACACTGTCTGACCAACCTGGATTTGATGGTGTTTGAATGTAGAGCCTTTATAACAGCCTGGCTGTCCACAAAAATGGCAACCATGCTTGTCTAATGTATTGGATTATTTGCCTCCCTGATTGCGAGTACTTCTGCCTGAAAAACTGTTGCCTCATCAGGTAGGCGTGTACAGTAATTGATGTTCCCATACAGAATCAAATAACAAAACACACTCAAAAACCATCACCCGTATATATACAAAACGTGGAAAATATGAATGCAAAGCTCCAAAATTCAAATACGAGATGAAAGCACTGAACAAAAACGAAATAAAAATACATCCGGTGGCATCTGTACATTATTCAAACATAATAAAATTGCTTAGCTAAAAAGATACAAAATATTATACATTTAAGCATTAAGAGCAACGTGGATTTAAAGCAATTTGACGAAATATGCATTACTCAACAGAAAAAGACGATATTATAGCTGAACTGGCTGAATTAGGACATGAAGTACTAAGCGTTCACAACATGCAAAAAAATAAACAACCACTTCCTTTATTCTCCCTGGAACATAAACCAAACGATAATAACAAAGACATATATTCCTTTACCCATCTTTTCCACTGTAAAGTAAACTTCGAACCACCTGACCAAAAAAGAACTCTTCCACAAATCGCCAAAAATATGGACACACCAAAAACTATTGTACTAAAGACCCTGAGTGTGTCAAATCCGCAGCGCAATTAATTGCAATGTCGAAAGAGATATGAAGCAGCAAACCAAAAGCGCTCTCTGTAGTGAAAGCCAAACAGCGAACTACAAAGGCTGTATGATTTACAAATCACTACAAATACAAAAATACCCAAAACTACGTAAAAAAGAAATAACTCCAACTCAGGAACTAAAATCAGCAGAACCATCTGTGAATATACACACAGTGCAACTACACACCTGGAATGTCATATGATAAAGTAGCAGCGATAAATACAGCCCCAGACTTAACACAAACCCTGTACGCAGCAATAAACAGTACGATACCAACACAGCATAACGACGATCTCTCAGATTTAGAAATAATGTTGAAACAGCTAATAACCCAAATGACAAGTATGATGAACATTCGGACACTCCTCGTATCGAAAATAGATGGTTTCCAGCAGTAAAATAACTTTTGCTATTTGGAACGCCAATGGACTATCGCACTAGAACTTAAAACTTTCATGTGCGACCATTCAAATGACATTATGCTAATCTATGAAACGCATGCTACTGATAAAAGCTATAATAACATACCGACCTATAATATTTATTATAGAAATCACCCTGACAATCGAGCACACGGGGAACAGCAATTATCAGAAAGAAATCCTTTAAATGTCTAGAACTAGAAGAATATAAAACACATCACATTCAAGCAACCTCTATAGAGATAAGTGACTTGAGAGGACCAATTACCGTGTCAGCTGTGTACTGTCCACGCAACCATAATAACACAAAGGCTCAATACATGGACTATTTAGAATGATTAGGAAGCCGTTACACAGCTGGAGGAGACTATAATGCGAAAAACTCCACATGGGGCTCTAGGCTGACAAACGCGAAAGGCCGCCACTGCTAGACGCCATACAAGCAAATAATAGTCGCTTTATAAGTACGGGTGAGCCAACTTACTGGCCAGCAGACATCAAACAATTACCTGACTTAATTGACTTCTGCGTTCCAAAAAACGTATTGCGCGAACACTTAGCAATAAAAACATGTTTAGATTTGTCATCAGACCATTCTCCAATCCTATTGACCCTTCAAAGCAAGCCGGATACAAACATATCTGAAGGCTTATATAATTACAAAACAGACTGGAACAAATTTCG
Organism: Clusia tigrina; assembly: GCA_920105625.2. Lineage (NCBI taxonomy): Eukaryota > Metazoa > Arthropoda > Insecta > Diptera > Clusiidae > Clusia > Clusia tigrina. Next base: position 183,509,067 of record OV050031.1, read on the forward strand.
CCAATTGATAGAAAATAACATGACAACAAATATCTCATTAAAATGAAATAAAGAAATTGACACAGCGATAGCATACCTAAAGGACAACATCGTCAAAGCAGCAGTTCAGTCAACCCCAATTCTAAGCCAATCACAAATTACTACTGTCCCAGCTCACACTAAGTATAAAATAGGACCAAACAGAAGACTCAGGAAAAAATGGCTAAATACTACACACCCTGACGACAAAGCTAATTTCAATAAAGCGGCAAAAGAACTGAAGGCAACGATAGAACAATATGAGGATTGGAAACTAGAAAATTATCTATACAATTTGGGCGGTACAATTTATTCCCTTTCGAAGGCTACTAAAAAAACTAAACAGAAAGCAATACCTGGGCAAAAACGAGCATTCAGAAAGCAACTACTCTCTCAAAACACTTCGCAAACATTTTCAGTAACGACATGGACACTTAAAATATCCAATTTGACAACCTACACAATGTCCGCTATAACAAAACAAGCATGACGCCGATAGCGGAAATTAAAACACAAATCACGAAAGTGAAAAACAAAGACACCTGGATGCGACCTAATCAACGGGCAAATATTAAAAGAACTACCTGACTCTATAATAATATATATTAGAAATATATTTACTGCCATATTTATGGTAGTCTAAATCATTTTCCAGTCTTGTGGAAGGTAGCTCAAAAAATAGCAATCCCGAAACCAAGCAAAGACGCAACAAGAACCAACTCGACCCATCAGCCTCTTGCCAATTCTTTCAATTATTAGAGAAAATATTGTGCGAGAGAATTGAACCTATCTTGATACTACAAAAAGTTATTCTAAGCCACCAGTTCGGTTTTAGAAGGCATCATTCAACCGTGCAACAAGTCCACAGAGTTGTAAATACAATTTTGGGCGTCAGATAAAAAAAAATATTGCGTCGCGGGATTTTTGGACATTGCGAAAGCGTTTGATAGAGTTTGGCACAAAGGACTTTTAAATAAAACACAAGGAAGCATGATAGCAACATTTGCGGATGATACTGTACTGCTAGCTTCAAACCACGACGAAAAAATCGCGACAGATACGCTGCAAAGAATTATGAAAAATGCAGTCCTCTGGTTCAAAAAATGGGGTATAGAGATAAACAAAGAGAAATCTGTTCCAGTTGTATATACTAACAGGAAGTCCGAGAAACATTCTTTAACAATTAAAGACGAAATAATTAAAATTCAACCCAGCGCAAAATAGCTTGGCATAACAATCGACGCCAAACTTACTTGGAGACAACACATAAAAAGTAAACAATACGAAATAAGAAACAAATTCAGACAATTAAGTTGGCTACTAGGAAGAAGTTCCAAGTTATCACTACATAATAAGCAAAAAATATATAAGACCATAATCATACTAATATGGAAATACGGAAGAAAAAGCCAACATACAACTGATACAAAGAGCACACTCAAAAAATCTCCGTGCAATAAAGAAGGCTGACGAATGAAGGCATTCACAACGACTTGAACATTGACACGGTGGAGGAAACCATAACAAAATGTGGCGGAGAATACAGGGAGCGTCTAAAGACCCATGAAAATCCTCAGATGCGGCAACTATCGGGAATGGAAAATTTCCCACAAAGAAGACTAAAGCGAATCGCACACACCGAACTTCCACATAGGTTTTAACATTGTCTTTAGATGTTTTGTTTTTCATGTACATATGTATATTAATATGTATGTAGGTATATTATTATTATTATTATTATTATTATTATTATTATTATTATTATGTATGTATAAATAATACATTTTCTTGATTAAATCATATTTGCTCTGGCAGTGGCCAGAATATATAGTATAAGAAAATTGTACAAATAATTTTACTTATTGTTGGAAAAACAGATTGTAAATAAACTGAGAATTTAAAAGGCAAAAATTAACGGGTAAAGCAGTCTGAAGTCGGGTTAGACCGACTACGAAATACCCTTTACCTTTTCTTGTGCGTGCGAGTTCAACAATTGGGATGTTTTCTTCATAAATCATCATTAGGAGCATATTCACGGTAATTTTTGGTAGGGTACCTTGAAATGATTATATCGACCCCTTTTCTTGTGTCTGGCTTTCTAGTGTCAATATAACCACTAATATAAAATTTCGTCAAAAAATATTGTGTAGGTCGAAAGTTATAATAATATCTCAATAGTGGGCGTGGCTGTATAAAAAACACGCCCATTTTGTGTGTGGTGTTTAATGTTAATACCCGCAATCTGCCTGTGAAATTTCGTTGAAAAATCTTTAATTGGCAATAGTAATAATCTGCCCATATTTGGAATGCATGCTAGTACAGACCCAGCGTATACATCTACCAATTTGTTTTCATATATGATCTCTAGAAGCATAGTTAGGGTAATTGACTTTAAGTGGGTCCCCAAAGTTCATTATGTGGGAGGGAGGCGTATCCTTCCTCTGATCGACTCTGAATCTTGTTTATGGCTTTGTAGGGTCCATATACGTACTAATATATAATTTCGTCCAAAAATATTGTATGGGGCGTAAGTTATAATAATATGTGAATACTGGGCGTGGCTGTAGAAATAACACGCCCATTTTTGGTGTGGTGTTTAATGTTAGTCCCCGCAACATTCCTGTAAAATTTCGTTCATAAATATTTAATAGGAACACAGTAATGATTCTTGTGGGCGTGGCAGTTGTATTATGATCTCCATATTCTGCACACGCACTATTATGGACCCCATGTATATTTCTGCAAATTTTTATTCCGCTGACATCAATACGAGCATAGTACTAACGAGTATGTATCAATGAGAAATATTTATAATGAGTGTGCAGTTCGATATTTATAACTCGCTAGTTTTGGAGTGGCGATTGGGAGGTACCATTTTATTATACGAAGCTCATGAAGATACCACCAAAGAAATGAAGAAGTCTCAACATATATTTCTCATACAGGTCGATATTACCTGAGCAATGTGGCTTGTTTTACAAAATGTTGGTTTTACGATCGGATTCATCAATCAAAATTATTGTTACCTCCCAGCCGCCTCGTCAAAATGCAACCCGACAAATTCAAGGACGAACTACCTCTATATAATATTTATATTCTTTGACCGAATACATCTGAGTTCACGATTATTAGTAGACCGGAATTTTTTAAGGAGAAGGTCAAGGAAGAATTTTAAACTTTATTTGATTAACCAAAAATTATTAGCAATTCATCCAAAACAATACTTCGCCAGATTTTTTTTCTGAGTACCAGGTTATCCATGATTGATCTTCACTACAACAAAATCCATGCATTCATCGTTCTCGAGTAAAGCACACACACTGGTTATTCTGCCAAGAGACAACATGGTCGCAAATCTAATATGTTTGTTCGAAAGTGCACCAGGATTTCCTATGTCACAGGAATTTTGTTTTGCAGAACGCTTTTACCATACATGTGCCATTGAATAAGCTTTGTATTTGGGTTAGAATGTTCACCGGATTTTTTTATATTGAAACTTATTTAAAGGTGATTATAATAAATAATGCTTCTAGCATTAGAAGTGGAAAGTAGTGAGTGCCTCAGTGTACAATATGAGTAACTATGTCATAGCACAATTACTAATATTGACTGAATTTATCACATATTTCCCACACACACATCACTACATTCAGAAGAAGCTACCTAAATCTAATAACAACAGTCGCATAAAATTGGATTCCGAATTCCGTGGTCCTTAAATGTCCGCTTACAATTTGACTTATATCAAGGATTTCAATAGACTTGCGCATTATCTCAATGATCCACAGGTTTCCAAATGGTTTTCTTCTAGGGTTGAAAATCTTAATTGCTAGTACACTTTCAAATTAAATTCATTATGATAAGGTATAATAATAGTAATATGAATTAACATTCAGTACTTGGCTCAGCAGATGAAATGCAGAAATCTAACTAAAAAATTTAATTACACAGATTTTCTCTAATTTACAAGACACGAACCCTCAATTTAGATATACGTTATAAGTAAAGTGTTAAACTCGATATAAAACACAATCATTTCATGGAATCGGCACACGGACCCCAGCGCAATTGTTAAAGTGCACTACAGCTGAAAATAAGCCTACCTCAATTATTGCTCAATTAAATTTAATATATTTATACAAATGTGTACACAATTTGTTTTTATTTTGTTAGTTGTTTTTACAACTACTTTTTACTATAAACCCCCACGTGAGTAATAAGTTACGTAACTGGTTAACTAAAGAATATAGCATTAATTCAGTTCTTAGCTAATTAGCAAATAAATCAGATGTTTTGGTATTATATTTAAATGAAAACTAACGTAAAATGTTAATTTACTTGATAATTCTGTAGCTAACATAAGGCAACAACAACACGACCCATCGCATGTGGCCAAAGACATGTATTTAACAGATGTTTCTGTTATGGCTAACATTATTCTTTGCTAATGTAAGGGCAGAAACAAATGTTAATATATGTTTTTTGTTGAATTTTCTATTAAAAAATGTTATCACGTTTGTTATTGGGGTATTAATTTAAACTTTATTAGTTTTCACAAACACACACAAAAATACAGGTATATTTGTGTTTTAAATAAATTCACAAAAGATTTGAAATAAATGTGTGTGTATATATATATGTTGCTTTTTTTAATGCTTATTTTAATGTAAACAATCCAAATCCTTTTATATATGTATATATATATATACAGTAGTATCTCGTTATATCGAATTTTATATAAATTTTATTTCAACGACAATTGCCAAAAGCATACATAATTCTAATGTTGGCATAAGTACTAAGGAACATGTGCCCTCAACAACCATGTATTTCCCACCCTACTTTATGGTTGGAAGAAATGTGAAAAATGGAAATTGTATGTATCTGTAAATATAAGTTTCTAGTAAGGGATTGAGTTGACCGCACCCTTTTTCAATGCAAACATACTGAATTGTTGAACTTCAATTTTAATCGAATATGCAATAAATTATTTTAAATCTAAATAATAATGTTTATCTGGCGCAATTATTACAATCATTTTCAATACAAAAAATTTCTTCTGACCCTGTATGTATTAAAAAAACCCACCCTCCAATGAGTACGTGCTGTCAGTTTTTGTTTCTTCTTCTTTTCTTATACGCTTTCTACACAAACATATTTTCCACTTGCACTTTTATATTCTATTCTAAACAATTATTAAATTAATTTCTAACACTTGTATTCAGTAGTAAACTATTTGTAAGGGAAATTTAATCATATATGAGACAACTGCAAAATGCTTTGCATGCATGCGATTGACTTTATTTTTCCATATAACTTAACGCAATTAAATGAGTAATTTAAACAAATAATCACAATGCTTTAATATGAACGAACTTCTTTAATTAAATCAATAAATTCTTTTTTTTGTTTTAACTTAATAATAAACAAAAATAAAAACAAACTATGGCTTACACCGCTACGCACTTGTACGTGCCCGACGGAGTTAGATCAAATACTGTATAATAATAATAGAGAGTATTTGGGTAGATAACTAAACAACAGCGATCAGCGATGCGAAGTAAATTATTTTTTCGAATTTCCAATTGCATATCCAAGACAATTTTCGAAACTAAATTATTATTATTGTATATGTATATTCTTGTTTCATTTTCAGCTCGCTTTTGTGGAAAATATAAATTTATAAAAGGAATTCATTACTATTCGCCAGATTTAGTGGTCTTGAATTCCAAATAGGTAAGAAATCCTATTAGCTGAAAACCGTCTTATCTGAATCTGATTGGCGCAATTTCAGCTTATTTATAAGTAAAAACTTTCGAATATGACAAAGAGAGAGTAATCAAATTGCACAATCATTTTTGAAAATGATATTGCGATTTCCTTTTACTTCGACAATTCACAAGAGAAAAACTTGCTGATGCATCAACTTCTCTGCTAATAACAGTTTATCATGCACATTCATGTTCTTTTTTTATTTTACTTACAAACCATTTTCTTTATATTAGCAGCAAATTTCTTCATATTCTCAGTTTATATATTCACAATATTGTTTACACTCTGAAGTACATACGTACATGCATATGTATGTATGTGTAAGTGACAATATAATTTGTATAATTTACATTTCCATTATCAGCTATATTATATGAGGCTATAGGGCCAACCAAAATAGACGAGACGAGACATATCGAGTAAAGGGCTAACCAAAATAGACGAGACGAGACATAACGAGTAAAGGGCTAACCCAAATAGACGAGACGAGACATAACGAGTAAGTTCAAGCATATGTGAACCAATGTTAATAACCAAAATGGACGTACGTATTTGATCGAAACTGAACGAAGCATTTAGACATGACGTTCTGTTCCGTAACCCTCCACCCACACGTGCCAGTAATTAGCTGCCAGTTGAGAATATGTATTGTTTTCGAAAACAATAAATTTTGCTGCAAGTGACGAGGTTGGCCCCACGTGCCAGTGCAAGTTCATTTATAAAATGTCGTCGAAGGGAAAGGTTCTCCCGACAATAGCATTTTTATTAGTTAGAACCCGTTTTGCAACTGTTTTTTTAAGATGCGCCCATACATTTTCGATGGGGTTCATATCAGGGCTTTATGCTGGTGTGTCTATGACTGTATATATGCAATTATATAGGAATTTTATTTAAACATCATTTACTTTTAGTTTATTAGTTTATTCCTTCTAAAAACGCTTTTAATAGGAGTTATAAGGGAGGAATGCTCATGTTCCAAAGAAGCTCTTTAGACCGACATAAATTAATGGTTTTAAAATATAAGTTTTGTTCTATTTATTTCCCCTTACGAAAATTAACGACAATTATTTGGTATGAATTTGACATTTACTTGCCCTATGTGTCAAAAATTTACTGTCTGAAATTTTGTAGTCAGTTGCGCTACCAGTAGTATATGTGTGAGAGGATTGGTGAAAACCTTTTTCGAACTTGCGCTGGCACGTGTGGGGCTGGGGTAACACTGCGGCCACACATACCAGTAACTGGCTGCCAGTTGAGAATACATATTATTTTCGAAATTTCGAAATTTTGCTGCCAGTGGCCACGGTGGCCACACGTGCCAGTGCAAGTTCATTTATAAAATATCATCGTACGGAAAGGTTCTCCCTACAGTAGCGTTTTTATAAGTTAGAACCCGATTTGCAACTGTTTTTTTAAGGTGCGCCCATACATTTTCAATGGGGTTCTTATCAGGGCTTTATGCTGGTGTTTCTATGACTATATATATGAAATTATATAGGAGTTTTATTTAAACATTATTTACTTTTAATTTATTAGTTTCTTCTTTCGTACCATTTAGGGTGCCTTTTTGTATGGCGCATACGAAGCACAGTTATTTTGGTATTAGTACTTTTTTATTGTTTTCAAACTATTATACACTTTTTTCTTATTTGTATTACCAAAATGTCCAACTCTTACATTACAACAAAAAATTTTGTGAAAATAATTTTTTTAGTTGGTGTTTTTGTAGCATTTTTTAAATTCAAGAGTACTGTTTTATTTCTCTCTTGTGCATCAGTGATTTAGAGTATGAATTTGACATTTACTGGCCGCATGTGTCAAAAATTTACTGTCTCTGAAATTTCGTTGCCAGTAGCGCCCCCAGTAGCAAATGTGTGAGAGTATTGGTGAAAATTTTTGAAGGTATTGAGTTTTTCGAACTTGCGCTGGCGCGTGTAGCGTCGGGGTAAGAACCGCACTTCAAATATCTGTTACTCTTCACAACAGCTGCTCGGTTGACGCGCTTATTATTTTCACAATTAAAATGACGGAGTTTAGCCAGACACCACAGAGACGCGACACTGGAACGTCTCTCGTTTTGCACACACTTACACATGCTCAAAACTGTAGTAGTGTGGCTGATTTTCTTCAGAATTCTGGTTAACCAATGATAAACAAACCTATCCATATAGGCAACTAATAATAACAAAAGACAGTTTTTTAAACGTCAGAAAATTTGATGTTTAAGTGTCGGTTCTCTGTGTTTTCTAGTTTCGATATGATTTAATTGCCGCTGTGAGGGATGAGCTCGTAATTTTTGTAAAAAGTCATCCATCGTTGCGTTTGATAGCGTCATAGAGGGCAGACGTGCGTCCAATCGCTATTTGATAGCATGCAATTGGGAATTTCAAGCAAATTGCCCATGGAGACAGCAAATTGCATCAACATGCTGTGTTGCAATTAGCTGTCATTTTGTTTGTTTGACAGCCATTTTTCATATTTTCGTGACGCTCACAGTGGCAGCATCCTCGAACATCTTAGTTTTACCGCGTCTATTAAATTAATAAAAACGCTAAAATGGATGGAAACTGTTGGTTTTCCCTTCTTCGTAAAAAGGATTCACCCAAATTGTCGGTTTCCTTCTTTTTTGTTCTTCATCGTATAAATCAAGCAATTATTTTAGTGAATCAAGACCGCAGCACAGGGAATTAGATTGCTTGACGACATTTTCAAAATGACGATAACATAACATGGCAATGCCCACCATTCAAATATTGCCAACTTTTGCAATGAAATTTGACAGTTGTTATACCATCAAAAATTGTCCGTGGAGACGTGGGGTTACGTCAGAGACAATAGAGACAGGACCCTTAAACGTCAAAGTCAAATTTTCTGACGTTTAAAAAAAAGGTCTTTTCTTAACATTAGTTGCCCATATGGATAGGTTTGTTTATCATTGGTTAACCAGAATTTTGATGAAAATCAACCATGCAACTACAGTTTTGCACATGGTTAGTGTGCGCAAAACAAGTCATTTCTCTGTATTATTTGGTTACGTCTTGTCTATTTTGGCTGTACCTTATGAGAGCAAAAGTGGCATAACCAAAGAGCATACTCGTACCTGTAGAATATTTTTTGCTTCCACAATATTTTAAACAATTTTTCTCAGTAATATGACTTGGTAGTCAAAAATTTGTTTTTCTGTCAGAAATAAATGTTAATCTTACACTTGCACATTAAATAGTTTTTTTCACATTTCATTTTACTTTTAGAAAAAATAAAATTCTCACTGTTTCAAAATGACGTAAATATTAGCATATTAACGTCATTTTAAGTATTTTCTCTTATCTTATGGTTTGCATTCGATTTACTTTTATGGAAATTTAAAAGTTAACGAAATTTGTGAAATCAGTGTGGCTGTGACGGAAAATATATAGTTCCAGACCGAAATTAATTAGTAACTTGAATGGATGAGGATAAAATACACTACATTATATTTTTCTTTGATGGTTACTAGTCCTCATATTCAAGCAGAAATTTAATTGAATATTGAAACATGTGAATTTGCTTCCTGAGTGTAATGAACTTGGAGGATAGAAAACCTCCTGCTACAAGAGCCTTTTAACTTTAAGGTGGCAATGAACTTTGTGTAACAAATTTCTCCTGCTCTCAAAGTTCATGCTGTGCACAAATAAAGTTGGAAACGATGTTGCAGTCACTTTCAGCTTTTAATGGAATTGTAGAAACAAACTCCTCCTCCTCTGAAAGTTCACGCTTTGCACACTTAAAGTTGGCAATATTGCTGCATTCCAATGGTAGTGTAGTTTGAGAAGCAAGTTCCTCCTCTAAGAGTTCCTGCTTCACATGCGATATGTTGTTTTGAGCCCCGATTTCCTTCCGCTCTAACAGATTTTGCTTCTCCATTAATTGTGCTATTTTCCTTTTCGTTATAACTTGTCTATTTTTAGAAAATGTTTTAATATTCCTTGCGTAAGACAAGAACAGTTTATCAACCGAATCGAGTTTATTCCGTTGATCAACTTGAATTCTCCTTTTTCTTATCAATCTAGAAACAATAAAATATGAATGCAAATTTGTATATACATATTTTATTTATATTTCTTATTACTTAGACTCTTCTTCATGTAAAGCAAGTGCAACTAAAAGCATTGATTCATCATCTGAGGATGAATACATTCTCAAAAATTTAAATCACAATTATCCAAAACAAATTTTAATCTCATCCAAAAAGCACCAAAATAATTCGTATTTGTAAAACAGCTGTGCTTGTAGTGTTGAGTAACGTTTTTAATTGAACTCATAAAATGTTCACTATTGGTACAGCAACAAAGTTCCATTGCGCACAAGTTCCAACTCTGAACGAATAAGAGTTTAGGAAGAAAAAAGAAATTAATGCACTCGAATAACAATAAAGATATTGTTCGAATAACGATAAAGACAAATGTTGGATACGCACTTTGAGTCATGCTTACTACTTCCACCATTGCTAATGTGTATAAAGCGCCCCTTATACGGTCAATAGATTGAAGGGAAATTTCATGTATGTTTAGTAAAATATGTGTGTATGCGCCATATGGACACCGATTGATGGAAAATCAAAACTTTTTGATTTTGCTTGTCGCGAATAAGAAATGAAATGATGGAAGCAGAAAATGTTTCGTTATTGCTCATTTGAAATCGAATGTGGTGCAGTAAACATGTTAGCTGAGACGGATGAATATCATTTCTCATGCTTTCGACGAAACGAACATTGACAAAATATTACTTCTTATGCGGTCCATACACGGTACATCATGATCATACTTATTCGTATACGTGTTGAATGATGCTCCGCCACACACGAGTGATCATAGTGCTAAATCAAGTCATTTTTGCAGAGTCGTCATTAAGTGAGGTCGTCATGTTCTATCGGATGATGCAGTTTTGGGTGCGCTAGTGTAAGGAAAAATGTGAAAAGAAAAAGAAAATGCGATTTTGGATGAAAGCAGAAACGCTTTTTCATTATCTTTATCCGCACACATCTTCACACACTGGCAGTCAAACTCAAATGAAAAAATTTACATATAAATTGCCCAGAAACGACAATCAAGGATACATCATAATCAAAATCATAAGAAATTTTCTCCTGAAATCGGTGATCACAGCCAAATCATATCTGTGTGACACATTCATGCACATTTTCTCTCTTTTTCACACATACTATTATATTTGAGTATGACCATGACGGATCGTGTATGGGCCGCTTTATTCTCATTCGAAGGAACTATTCACAATTGCCACGCAATTGCTTTGACAGTTGTGATAAGCTGCGAATCGATGGATTGGATGTGCTGTTGAACAACTGGAGTTGAATTAGCACTATTTGTTTTTTAAATGTGAAGTCAGTTGAGGTTGACTTAAATCTTGAGGACCTTGCTTGAGGTTGTTTTAAAAATATCTTTAATGGTAATGGCAAGTGTTGATAATGAAAGTTGGCGAAAATTTCTCGAAACATATAAACAACTGCCGGTGCTGTGGCAACCAGGCGATAAAAACTACAATAGCAAAGCTCTGCGGAATAAAGCTTGGAATAATCTTCTGGAGAAGTACCGTGCAATTGAAAGCGACGCCACCATTTATAAACTGAAGCAGCGTATTTATAACATCCGGACGTGCTATTGTAGAGAAGTGCGCAAAGTTGCGGCAAGTGAGCTGCCGGAGAGTGGTTCGGATAAAGTTTACACGCCCTCTCTATGGTATTTCGATTTATTAGAATTTCTTAAGGATCAAGTATGCTTGCCATCAAGGAAGGATAACGATTTTGAGAGTGAGGAATCTGTTACTCCAGTAAACAAGTGATTTTATAAAATTTATTTGTACTATAATATGTACATATATTCTATTTTAGCAGCTACGCCAATTGAATAGGCATAAAAAGTTGAAAAAGCATTTAAATGGAAGATCTCCTTTAAATCATTTGAAACCTGTTTCGGCTGCAGTCACAAATCGTCGGAAAAAGTTCACTGTATGTGCAGAATCTGTGTCACCTTCTCTTGATAAAGAATCAGAAGATCAGACAAGGCATGCGGATACTCGGGAGGATTTTGCTATGCATTGCGAGTCATGGCCGAATTGCTTTCGGCAACTAACAGAGGATCAGTCAATAGATACCGGCACAAACACTCTTGTCGAGGGCTGGACGAGATCTTTTCGTGATTTATCACATGAACAGACAGCTGTTCCAGGGACCAATATACGGGATGATGTTGCTATACATGCAGAATCTTGGGCATGTTCTTTCCGAAAATTAACAGACGAACAAAAAATCTTTGCAAAGCGTGCAATCGACGAAATTCTAGTGCTCGGTCAGTTGGGAAAATTAACGTATAATTGTACTACACCTAGTTTATTTGCCTCAACATTGTCCTCATCAACGCCTATTTCCGCAGTTTATTTTGCAGAATAAGTTGCAAACACCATACCAAAAACGAGTTTTATAAAAATATTCTTCAATAAATTCAATAAAAATAATAATAAAAAATATATATGCAACAATGTCAATGGAATATAGCAGTAACGTTCCTTCTGTGCAATATTTGTACAGTTCTAGGACCCAATGTCACTTATAAATAACGCAATTTGAGGTGCTCAACTCGTAGGCACAGGCAGCTCAGAAGCCAAGGCATCAGTGATGTAATACAAAGCCAGGCTGATATAAAATGTATATTTTCAAATACTTTCTATTTATGTAAAAAGACCTCTGATGAAGGGAGCGTATATGTTGTATTTATTGATTGTGTTAGAATCATTTTACTGTCCAGACTGAAAATACCTTTCGGAAGTGGCGACTAATTGTTGATTCGCTACAGTCCGGACACCAATCACATTTGACTTGGAAAATTTGGGTGGTGACTTCTCCATCTATCGTAAGAGAGGGGCAGTACCGAATCTCAAAGGGAACGTGACATGTGCACATTAGGCTACATTGATCTGGATACTCCATTTTGATAGCCAGACTCCCAAAAAGTTGAGGAGGATCAGAATGTGTCTTGTAGCTATTATGCGGGACTTGCGTTAGAGCACAATATGACCGTATTATCAACAAGCTTTGAGGTAAAAGTCAGCAGATCTGATATGTACAGGATTGTAGTAATGATCCCAGGACACTTCGCTGCAGCACTCCGGCACGGACATCGCATGAGTTTAAAGTAAATCCTTTATGATTTACCCCAAATTTCCTCTGTGACAAATAGCTTCCAAATAAATTGGGGACGTTTCCAGGGACTATATTTTGATGAGTATATAATAGTCCTTCACTGCATACTACATCAAAGGCTGAGTTATATCCAAGTAAATTGCTGGGCAATATTGCTTATTTTCAGATGATATCTTAATTATAGTAACGATGCGATGAACTTGCTCTATTCTACTATGTTGTTGGGGGGATCAATTGCCCATTAGTTTGGGTTAATTATATTTACAAGTAATTTTTCAAATATTTTTGAAAGCAGAGGTAGAAGGCTCATTCGATGACACGTGTGGATGGCCCTTACGTGGTTTCGCAATCATGATTTTGGATATTTTCCAGTATGTTGTATAATAGCCAACAATGACTTGGCGGCTCTGTAATGGGTTAAGTGTGTGTTTTAGGCCAGGGTTGCATCATGGTGCTTCAGGTCAGTACCTGCTCGCTATGCCTAATGCCTAAGGATACTGCGTTTATTAGAAGCTCGCATGTAGCTATGGGCATACCGAGGTTTAGCCGAAAAATCAATAAAAATAATAATTTGAATAAACATCTTCGGAAACATCCTGACCGATTCAGGCGATATTTACTTACATTTGATTTGTGTAGAACAGAGATTTGTTTTAACAGTAAGATAAGTGAAACGATAACTTATAAATTTATATTTTATTAATTACTGTTCATTTTATAATTTTCAAAAATAATTTGTTGTACTTCCGTTCGGATTGCAAATTTCTCGATTTCATTAGTAAATCTGCATTATTTGTTTTCCGTTTGTTTTATGTTCTCTGTTCATGTTCTGAGATTCAGAAGCGTGTGTTATAATATGGGGAGACCTTGTAGAGGAATATATCCCGATACCAACTACCGACAAACTTAAAACAGTTATGGACGACTATTATAGATGCTCCATGTTCTGGGTTTCATTCCTTCAATTACTTACATAACTTTTCGATTGTACTGGAAGCTGTGGCTGATGCTGATAAGAAATCTTTAACTTTAGTGAGGGATATAGCTCTGCCGCTCAGCCAATGCTTAACCACTTCAATAGTATTTCTGCCGCTTATTGCTTGGCCGTAACCTTAGTACCCCTAATAAGAGCTTTACATTTTATTTCCTGCCGCGAATTGAAAGTAGCAGTCATTTCGAATCACACGTGCAACTTAAATAATCAAACAAATGATTTTGTGTTACATTGCTCAGTCCAGTGATCGGGTTGTTCACAGAAGAACCGATTTTCTAAACGCTATGTATGTACATATATGAGACTCTGCTACAAACATTATATGCAGCTCTTAACATGCTTCTATTACAAATCTTATAATGACATAAAAAATACCTAACAAATTAACTTTAATTCTGTAATATAAACACCCCAAATCCCTGAGGATGTTTTCAAAAATTTGATTTTCAAACCGATTTCGTACATATATTTGTGTGATGTAGTGGATATGACTGCTTCTCAGAATGTATGGGAGTTCAGCGGGGCTTAGCTGGTAGCCACCGGATACAGGTTGCAGTTAGTGAACGGCGCCAGATAAGGAGGATAGCCGCGAATAGGTTCCCTACTAATAAGCGGCCACGGACAAGCAGCGGATGACCAGCTAGGGTGTGGAAGGACACAGTGCTGTACAGCGTTGAGTCTTGAACGAAAAACCCACAAAACTCGCAACTGGCTCTGTTAAGTCTCCCTTTGTCTCCTTTAGACATTAAACTTGAGGGGTCTCTCCTCGGATAATATCCCCCACTACCTTGACGACCACCGCAGATGAAAAACGGACAATGAGGGCAAAACGAACGAGGGCAAAACGAGACAGCATATACTGTCTGTAAACAGCGGAGCGCGGAGTCTAGGCTCTCATGTTTCAGCGGGCAACTACAACTTTGAAGTAGTCAAAGAATTTACATACCTTGGCACCGCCGTTAACACCTTTAATGATGTCAGTTTGGAGATAATGCGAAGAATCACAATTGCTAATAGGTGCTACTCGTCAGTAAGCTATTGGGTTGCAGAGCCCTCTCTCGCTCGACGATGCTGGCACTCTACAAGACGCTCATTCTACCCGTGCTTCTTTATGGCGCTGAGGCATGGGTGGTATCGCAGACAGACGCAGCCACTCTTGGGGTGTACAAGAGGAAAGTTCTTCGCAAAATCTTTGATCCTGTTCGAGTTGGCGACGACTATCGCATTCGAATGAACCGCGAATTGTATGAGCTCTACGCCGACATTGACGTAGTTCAGCGCTTAAACATCAACGACTACTATTTGAGGGGAGAGCCGAAGATCGACGACGAAGAGGGAGACCGTGCCTATGGTGGATAGACCAAGCTGAGGAGGACTAACCATATTTGGGGTGACTAATTGGAGAAGGCGCGCGCGAAACAGAGGTGCCTGGCGAGAAAATGCTGAAATTGGCCATAACGCGACCACGGGTTGTAATGGCCACCTAAGAAGAAGAAGTGGACATGACCTCGTAACAAAAAGTTAGGAACGAGCTCTAACAATTCAGAGGTACGATTTCTTGACGATACTGAGAAAGTTCATATTGACTTTGAGGAACGATTTCCTTCGGTGGGTAGGCAGGTAGAGGTCCCCAGAAGGGTGGACTTAGGCCATAATTGACCCTTTGTGATACCGCATGAGACACAAACCCCAAACACTTCACAAGTAGAGCCATTTTGAAAATTTTAATGGAGCTTATATTCTTATTTGCAATATCTCCCAAAAAGTAGTCACACAGGAAAGTGCGCCTCCTTAACAGCGCTGGATACGTATATAACAGGTGTTCAATAGACTCTTGCTCCTCCTCGTCCATGCAACTCATGCAGAAATCGATTAGAGGAAATCCCCAGTCTACTACCATGAGTACCCAGGGTCCGGTGTTACGTTACGACACTTACTAAGGAACCTACACTTAGTTTATTTAGAGATAATAAATCTTTTGAGCGCTTGACAATTATTTCAGGCCAGTTAGTCTAGCTATTGTCCATCCTATCCCTTCAGACCAGCACATACCCGCTGCGCCTAAGGATATTGTATTAATTAAAAGCTTACAGGTGGCAATTGGAAAATCGAGGTTTGATCTATCTGGTTGAATCGGGCAAGTTCGTCCACTTTACAGTTCCCTGGAATATTCCTGTGCCCGGGGACCCAGCGCAGAGGCAAACGAGTCTGTTCAGCTATCTCGTCTAAAGATTTAAGGCAGCTCTTGATGGCTTTTGGGGTGATAATCATCCAGGGAGCGCAAAGCCGCTTGGCTTTCAGATAGAATGCAAATATCTATTCCAGATATATTCTTCTTCCTAAGCCAAGACAGTGCTGCCACTATAGCCGCGATCTCAGCCTGAAAAACGCTGCAGTGGTCGGGAAGCCTAAAGGATCTTTCGGTAGAATAAACTTAAAAAATAAAGTATTTAATCATATTGTATTTACAAAGTTTACATCTGTGCATAAAATAAAAATCCAAAATGGCATGTTTTCTTCTCTTCATTCGTACCATGACTATATTTACACATGATGGATAATGTGCCTGCTTTTCGGTTCGTCTTTCACAAGTCATTAACTTAAAAACGGCAAATATTTCATCAGCTTTCGACAATTCTACCCAATAGTTATTTTCTTTTGATTACTTCCATAATTTAAATGAAGGACTACAAAACCAAGCGAGTAAGAAGAATCTAAACACAAAGAATGTTCAAATTCTTTGGTAAAATATGCGCCAGACAGAAATGTTGCCAATAAAAAATTTTCCTAATTGTCCGTTTATGGCTATTTATATATTTTTCTATAAAAAGCCGGTATGTAAAGAAGGGGAAAAAACCCAAAATCATTGAATTAATAGTAATGGACTATATAGACGCTCAAATCAGCGCATCAACCTTTGTATAAGTAAAACTCATTCCCCTTGCTGCTGTCAGGGATCTTCCACCAGACAGTGAGCGTCTGTCGCTGACCTACCTTACGTGCGCGTGGTCTCGCCAAATGCAGACCTACTGCTGCTGTGTGGTCTCGCTAGACGTACGATCCAACGGCGAAAGGGGAACTGGATGTGCTGCTACGGCCGTGCTACCGTGGGATTGAGCTTACCTCAATCCCAAGACGAGTGGCCGGAAAAATTCCAATTAAAATTGAGAAGAAGACGTTTAGTTGACAAACAAGTTTATTTCGAGTAGTGATCCTTTTATAATTGCCAGGATTAATAACAATTAGTTTTCGAATATGCAGTTGTTAACAATTCTGGTTTCCAATTCGAACCACAATAATTAATCTCACTTTTACAGTTTAGCTTCTGAATTTACAGTTAATAAGAATTTTGATTGAACCACTATCGCGCGTTGTAAGATCCAAAACTGAACTTCCCCTTTTTTTATTAATTCTCCATGATACCTTCCTAGTCAATCGGAAAATTGCATGTCGAAAACACAATAACCCACTTTAAACACTGAATACTTTCGAAACAGTACCAAATTTGGTAATTTATAAACAAAGAATATTTAAGTTGTTTTTCTTTTATTCGGACTCTAATGAACAAAACACATAAGTCACGCGTTAGCAAGTTATTGAAGAAAAAAATGGTAGCACCGAGATGAAACTCGTGTGCGGACGGCTCCGGTCTAAGGCCGTAACTGCCCCCGTCCCGTTACAACTGGTCTGGCTCTGAGCACTTGTTCCCATAAGTGCTCGTGTTAACCCTAGCATGGTCCCATGGTTAGCCCATAAAATCCAACAAAACAACTCCGAACCCAGCAGGGTCAGGCAGAAGCCCACCATCGAATTACCATTTGGCTCAAGGCAGACCTTTAATCACGTAACTCCCATGAGTACCCGAGAACCTGCCGCTAGCACATCGGCCAATGCACTGATTAGGCCTCTAGCAGCCGCAGAATTGGCTCGCGAGCCCAAAGCCGCAGCCCCAAGCACAAATCCACCCCTCCATTAGAGTCTATAGGACGCGCAGGTCACCCCACCGAATTTTGGCCAGTTTGGAATCCGCCGACCCCTCCACACTCACGGAGAGAGACGCAGAGGCCTTAAAATGGAGAAAGGAGCATGTAAACTGTAGTCCAACCTATGTCATCGCATGAACCTCTGTTCAGAATCTGCAAAGTTCGGCTGAACGGACTGCTCAATCCGTCCCTCGGGACACCAAACGGCTTTGCTTCACGCAAGTCCCTCGTGCGGACAGACGTCAGAAGCCTGCTCCTCCCAGTTTACAGCCCACCAGACCTTTCAACGATATTGTGAAGGAAGGCTTGACCTGGGCCATCATTGACACTGGCAACAGTGATGGCACCATCTTTCCAGCAAACTGGACGTTGGTGGAGCGGGCCCTCCTTAAGGGTTACATGTAACTCACGGTACTTGATCCTAGTCCAGCACCCTGCTGTCCTAATGCTGGTTGGTACCACGGTCACGTTCAACTAATCTCGTGCTCGAATCAGCGCTCAGCGGATCTATACAAGCTTGCGATCGACAAAGTGGGAGAAATCTGGCAGGGTACCAACCTCAACGCTGTCCCCATTCATGAAATCCCACTACGTCCGAGATCTAAGGCTTGGGTTCCTTCGGAGCCTTCTATGCCAGATCAGATCTTGGGGATCCTGAAGATGAACAACTTGGATCTCCCCGCCTTCGACTGGAAAGTTGCCTAAATCAGTGAAACCAAAGGCAGTGGTCGGGAGGTCAGCATCATCCTTAATGAGCAATCATTCTTGAGGTCCATAAGGGAGTGATCAATTACGTCTCCACCTGGCTCAGATACTAGTCCAAGAACACTGCGTGATTCGGAACTCAAGACGATTCCTGTCATAATAGGTACGGATGCCAACGACTATCATGAAATGTGGGGCAGCTCTGACACCAACAAACGGGGTGAGTCTGTTTTTGATTCTATACTCGTTAATAATCTCGTAATTGATAATCGAAGGGATGAACCGACCTTCCTGACTCCTAACAGACAAGAAGTTCTCGACATCACCCTAACCGGTGATCAATTCTGAAATTCGTTCAGCCAAACCAATCAATAGAAAGCGCACAAATTGGTCCTTTGGAGTCTACTTTGTCACCGACCCTACCTCCCATTGAGTTCCAGGCGGTCGACACAATCACAGCACGCCTCTAACAAGCGGTAAAAGCATCTTGCATCCCACCCAATCCCCGAGGTAAACCAAAACCTCCATGGTGGAGCCGGGAGATTGCCGATTTATGAGTAACTTGTAGAAAACTCTTCAATAAAGCCAAAGTCACAAATGACTGGGCTCCTTTCAAGATACAACGATCAGAACTTTAAGTACGCCAGTACTTCAGTAAACAAGTAAAATCCTCCGGCAGAACTGGCCAGATCCACAATTCTCCACACAAAGCAATGGACTGTATTTAGATATATACTATTCTCTGGCAGATAAATCCCTTGCCTTCAAGGAACACACATTGAAGGCGCATTTAATAATGTATCCCCCAATGCCATAGTCACAGCTCTATTAGATCTGAATCTAGACGATAGTCTTGTCAGTCATTGAGCATCTTCTCAGGGCAAGGACAATTGTCTCCAGTATTGGCAATGGTCACAGTGAGCAGAGACGCACCTCAGGGCATGGTCTTGTCTCGCCTCCTCTGGAATTTAGCAGTTAAGACTGCTCTCAAAAGATTGGCAGATCGCGTTTGCAGCGTAATAGCTTGTGCTGATGACATTGCTATCTCTGCCTCCGGTAAATTCCCTCAAACGCTTTCTGAAAAGCTAAGCTATGCACTAGACACCCTGATTAACTGGTGCACCGAATTTAAGCTCAGCCGGACCACAGAAAAGACTGAAGTCATGCTGTTCACTAGAAGGTACAAAATACCTTCCTTCATTTTGCCCAAGATTACTGATACTTCGCTTAGATTAAGCAATATAGTCAAATAGCTGGGTCTGACACTTGATCTGAAGTTCACCTGGAAGGCCAATCTAGCTGAGAGGGTCCGCAAAGCATTTGCGCGCTTTATTGCTGTAAGAGGGCAGTGTGCACTAGATGGGGCCTACAGCCACGAATCATGCACTGGCTCTACACAGCCGTGGTTGAACCAAACCTCCTACACGGCGCTGTTTCCTGGTGGCCGGCTACTGTCAAGGTTTGTAACCTGAACCCAATTGACAAAGTCAGAAGGAGCGGAGTTATATTTGATCACTGGAGCTCTACGCTCCACACTTACGAGGGCTCTCTTTGAATTTCAAATGGTGGGCGAGGAAGGACCTGGGACATGCTAGTATCCTCAATCACGACTTGCCTACCCTCAGCTCTATTGACTTTGTCTCACCGAATTCCAACCTTAAACGGGGGTTCAACTTCATTATCCCAACCAGAGACGACTGGATCAGAGTGATCACTAATGACACTCTGGATATCTACACAGATGGCTCTAGGTTTGGGGACACGGTCGGAGCGGGATCTTCTCTAACAAGTTGGATCTTGACATCTCGCTTAGACTCCCTGACCATTGCAGCGTCTTTCAGGCAGAAGTAATGCCAATTTACCACACAGTGAATTGGGTTCTAAGAAATAAGGTTTTTGGTGCCAAAATCCAATTCTTCTCGCACAGCCAAGCGGCCATTAGATCTCTTGCGGGCTTCGGCACGTTCTTAAGACTCGTACAGAAATGTCAGGCAGCTCTAAACGAGCAATCCACGCATTCTATAGTTCACCTAGTCTGGGTCCTGGTCACAGGGACATCGAGGGAAATTGCGACGCAGACGAACTTGCTAAATCAGGCACACTGCTTTCCGAAGTAGACTCTTCTCTGGACATAGGCATCCGACCCACTACAACCAGGCTGGCAATCAAACGCAGGCATTTCCACGAGGCCAACAAACTATGGGTGGAGTAATATACTTGCCGTATTTTAAGCCTAACCTGGCGTAGCCTTAGCACGCTTCAGCTACTTTAACTCGGACGCGAGTCCATGAGCACTACGATTTCGGTGCTGACGGGGCATTGCAGGATGGGGAAAGCAAGCGCCCCTTTAACAACTTCTGCCGTGGGTGTGGCGATGAGAAAGAAGAAGAAATAGTGCTACACCTTATGTGTCAGTGTCCATCCTTGGTCAGGCGAAGAATGCACATCTTCAGGGCTCCTTAATCAGCCTGATAGAGCTCGGAACCTGTAAGATTGGGGACGTAGCCTAATTTATCAAGCTGTCAGGTTGGTTCAACACTTTGTAATTGGGAGAGTCGTGCTGCCTCAGGTGCTGCATAGGCGCTCACCGTCTAAGCGGTAACTATACTTGGCCTAGGTGGTCAGTACGTGTGCAGCGCCACATCCGTGGTATCACAATGGGCCATTGCTTGTGCCTAAGTATGCTTTTTGCTGCCACTCCAACTTAAACCTAAACATGTATGTGAGCTAAATTTACTTCCAAACCGCTAACAAATGTGATGTGCATTGCTTTTCCTAAACGTACTTAAGTTATTTTCAGCTGGTTGAATAAGTCAGTAAAAGTCTGCCTCTTAGTTTATCCAACCATACAACGGTTTGCCAAACGGTTTAACAAACTTATTCAACTCCTTAAGAAAGCTTCACAAGTTGGTGCAGAATGAAGTTACTTGTGATATTACCTAGTGACTCTCCAGGATACTCTGATATTGATAGAACGAAGATTTAGTCACATAAAAATATCCGTTAAATATTTTGTTAAAACATTTTACGTTTCTAGCTCTTGTAGTTTCTGAGATGTTAATTATCCAATATTGTGCTGGTAAAATTTCCATATTGTGCTTACTTTTAGAGACCTTCAAAATGTATTTTTGATTCCAAATGATAAAATATGAAGCTATGGGTCTCTTGGGTACTCTTATTGTAAATGAATAATGGTCACCTTTTAGTGGTGCAGCTCGACTTAGATCCACCATGTATCTCGGTGTAAAGTCGGCCGCTTCCAGTTTCTTATTTTTACTATGATTCTATATAACCGATGTGTTAAGCAAACGGTATTATTATGTTTGATCATAAAAATATAAACACATTTTCATACAATTTTTAATAGGTTTTTATATATATCTGGGATTTGTAAAATACATATAAATTGTAATTTGGACGAACTTGGGTGTGGATTTTTATCATTAAGAAATATAAAAACATTTCCTTATACCTATACAATTGTAAAGTTCGGTCTGATTTGTAATTATTACTTGTAATAAATAGGCTCAATCCTTATTTTCTTAACTAACATTATAAGGTCACTTAAGGGACGTAACATATGCTTTTCGTACTTAGGTGTAATATTGTATGGCTTAATAGCTAACTAGGTAAAAAAATATTCGAAGTTGACGGAATCGTTTTCAATTTGTTAAAATGTTTAGACTATCTTAATCTTAAATAAAATGCATCATATATTGGCATATGAATAAGGACGAAGTTTGGAATGTTTTGTGTTGCCGCTTTTCAATCTGGAGCCATTGATATATGAATTTCTTTTAACTGTGCGCTTAACTAAGTTTTAAGGACTAAGTCAATTACTGAATATATATGCCGACATAAATGTGAGTAAAGTGACGATTAACGCTGTATTAATGTTGTGTGTATAGCGTCGACTGGCATGATTTCGTGTTGTTTTACCTAAGTGAGAAGATAACCAGGGATTAGATCAGTATTCATGATGACTTCTCCGATATATTATATATTATAGTGTTAAGCATTTTACCGAGCTACCTTACCCATTTGGAAGCGTAATGTGGGACTGGACATGCGTCCATCGCCGCCGTTGCTGAAGGCAAGAACGCGCATGTTGTAACTTTTTCCAGGCGTTAAGTTGGATATAAACGATTCCAATTTCTCGCCTAGGCGCACTACAGTATCATTGGCTGTAATCATGTTCTGATCGGTCTCCCAGACGCGCACCTAATATTGAAACATTTAAAATTATAATTGAATATTGACAACTATTTCACATTTCTCTATCAGTTTTACCTTGTAACCTTCTACAGGCTCTTCATCTTGCGAAGGCGATACATAACGCCAAACCACTCGCACCGTCGAGGGATTAATACCATAGACATGCACCGATGATGGCGGTTTCTGCGGCGCTTTGCGATACGTGCGTTCTAAATGAACAAATAAGCAAGGAAATTATACTCGATTTAAGAAGATAAAAAACTGTTGAGTATGCTCACCTTCAAATCGCTCACTTTCAGGACCTTCTCCAGCTGCATTGTAAGCCATTACTTTTACAAAGTAATAGGTATCTGGCTGTAAGCCCACAATCAAAGCCCAATTTATAGTTGTGCGAGATAAATAGTATACAGCATCTTCCTCCTGGTGCGTGGTCTTCCAGTATTTCAACTATTGCGAAAACGTTTCTGTTAATAAGGAAATTTATTCCACTTGAAAACTAAAAAAGTACCCTGTGTCCAATTAGTTTGCCTCGCACGTTCTCGCGTGTCATTTCGATTGGTTGCCAGGTTACATTGAATGAAGTAGAATTGTGAGCAAGAGCAATAGGCTTTTGCGGAGCCACTTGCGGCATATCCTCGGCGGAATAAATAACGACGGAGTCGCTTTCGGGGCCCTTGCCGACATTGTTCATAGCCTGCACTTTCACTTCGTACTCGGTGTAATAGTTATTTAACGGAATGTTCACAACAGCCACACCCACATTCTCCTGACGCTTCAGTATCTCTGAGGCCCACTCTAGTGTCCCCTTCAGACGCCAGAACACCTTGTAGTGTATGCCATGACTGTGTTGCTCTTCTGGCAGCAATGGGTCCCAACTAATGGTGAGATCGCCAATTTTACCGCCGCCACCGCCAACGTTCCGTGGGGCAATGTAGGGTTTATCTTCGTAAGTGCTGTAAATAGGCGATGGTGTCGATGGTATGCCAATGCCCAGATCATTGACAGCAGCAACGCTGAACTCATACGATGACCATGGGGTCAGATTCGTGACTTCCGCTTGCTGACGACCGGTGTAACGATCAACCTCACGCGCCTGCACATGTGTGGAAACATTCAGCCAAGTGCGATTCCAATTGGTACGTCCCAATATGTTGTAATAGCGTATGGGCCGCCCGTGGTTGGCACCATCGACCCACTCAATTAAAGCCTTAGTTTTGCCAACTTCGATTACTTGCACACCCCCAGGGGCACCAGGTGCACCCTCAATAACAACGCTGCTCTTGGTAGAAATCTCATTGACGGAAGATTTTACCACGCATTCATAATCGCCGCTGTCCATCATGGTGGTGTTGTGCACAGTGAGGCGATTGCGATCAATAATCTGGAAAACAAAAATATATAATAACTTTATATTTAATTTATAATGTGTGCCGCACAATTCTCTCTTTTCCATCGTGATTATTTTTTAAGGTTTCACCGTTGTGCCGCCAACTGAAAGCCACGTCCAATAGTTCATCATAGATTGCATCACATTGGAGGAATAATAAGTCATGCTCGCGCGCAGTGATGCGCGTAGGTGGGGTCTGAGTAAAGCGTAGTTCCTCTGCAAAAATTTAACTTTAATGAAAAATGCTCAAGTCCTTCTTATGATTTTTCCCTTACGCAACACAATAACTCGAGCTTGAGACTCATCAGTGCCAGCTTGATTGGAAGCCACGCATGTATAAAATCCTTCATCGTCACGCGAAGTCGGTGATATAATTAGCGTACCGCTTGGAAGTATGCGGCGGTGCCCGCCCGCTCCTATTACCTGGCCGTCCTTTTTCCAAGTGAACTTCGGTCGTGGCGCTGCCTCGGGATCGCAAACGATTGTCGTGTTGCCGTTGGCCACAGCATAAAGCTCTGATTCTAATGGCCGCTTTTTAAACGAAGGTTTCATCGTCAATACTCTCAATTGAGCGGAGGCATATGCAGTCTTCAATTGGTTTTTAGCGCCGCACTGATACATGCCATCATCTTTATCAGCAGTCAAATATTTGATGGTCAACAAATTATCTTGTATAATATACCGATCTTTATCAATATTCTCCGGGTCCAAGCGCTCGGCATTCTTGTACCAACTGTAGTTGGCATCTGGAATCGCGAATGTTTCACAAACGAAAGTAACATCGGTATTGTAGTCTTTGATTTTGTCCTTTAGGGGAATACTGAATTCGGGTTTCATTTGGATGTTGATAAAAATAGATTTCTCGAGAGTTTTGCGGGGATTCGAAATGGTGCAGGTGTATTCGCCGTTATCATTTGTGGTGGCATTCTGTATAATCATAACGCGATTGTAGTTTGTTGTGTATGCATTGCGCTGCAGAGGTTGACCACGTCTCGTCCAATTATATGACGGAATTGGGTACCCAAATGCTACGCACTCAAGTCGAATCTCGTCACCGGCGACGGGAGCTTCTGGGAATACCTATACAAACAGCATAAAATTATATTTTATAACTTAATGTTTCTATAGATCTGAATTATGGTTACCTTAGGGAATGTATTGGCAAATATTAAAGCTTGATAATTACTATTCGGCAAAACGCGTAACGGAAAGAAGGGCCCATTACGTCCATTATCTGAGGCTAAGGTCTGCACTGTGCACGAATAATTTGCGCGATCGACTAGTTCAATAGATGAGAAATATAATGCACCGTCATCCGACACAAAGACGCGTTGATCTTCCTCCACGAAATTGGGGAAATAATCACGCGCCCAATAGTATTTCACATGGGGATAATGCTGCGGGGGGTCGCAGAATATTGATTTACCCCAATTCATTTCAGCCGTTTCAGGAGAACGTTTCAAATTAAATTCCATAATAAAACCGAAGTTTAACTGAGCACTCTCCGAACGTATGCGTCCGAATTTGTTTTCAGCTACGCAATGGTATGAACCTTGATCCAAGCCCTGCTTGGGATCATAAATAATTAAATTACCGCCAGATACTGTGTAACGCTCTTCCTTGATCGGATCAATC
Organism: Clusia tigrina; assembly: GCA_920105625.2. NCBI lineage: Eukaryota > Metazoa > Arthropoda > Insecta > Diptera > Clusiidae > Clusia > Clusia tigrina. The sequence goes on from OV050031.1 coordinate 183,534,971, forward strand.
GGCTTGTACTCGAGCGTATCATTAACATACAGCTCGCGAAACCAACGATATGTGGGCGTGGGATAACCGCCAGCCAAGCAGCTGAGCGAGACATCATTGATCAGGCGATATTTACTCGTATCGAAAATGGTATCATTTGGTTGCTTCACAAAGAACGGTCCGCGTGGGATTTTCTCAAAATCTCGCACATCCATACCATAATCGAATGGACGTTTATCGTCGCTTTTCAAGTACACGTTCTCCGGGTTATGCAAAATCTTCGATTCGCATATGAAAAGATTCAATTCCATGTCGTAGGCTGGCATGAACATCCAACGGTCCCGCTTCTTGGAGTAAGCGTACACAAGGCGATCCCTTACATATCCATTATCGCCATACTGATTGCTGCCTATGGGAGTAAATTATTTAAGTTTAGGGAAGTTTTATTTAGACAATATACTCTTTAGTATAGTCTCACCTATGAATCCCCTCAAATTGTTCTGGTTGCGATTTGTTACCGATCCAGGTATAGAATTATAATACTGATTCGGATTACGGTTGTTGAATTGGTTATTGTAGTAGTTGTTATTGTTTTGTTGTGTCAAAAATCGGTTGTCATGCAAGTCTTCATTTTCGATAGCCTGATCCTCATCAAGCGCGAACGAATCCTCGATCATAAGGAATTGGGAATTGTCGTCGTTGACCCAACTATTCGGTCCAGTTTGACGAGCAGACACCCAAAAGCGATTCTGGCGTTGGTTCTGTATAATCAACTGTTTCAATATGAACGCATGCTTTTCAATGTTATCGACATTCAGCAGATCGGCATTATAAGCTTTGCAAATCTTTTTGGCATCCAGCCAGTTGCGCTTCGGTGAACGTATGAAGCGGTAGCAAGTCTGCCGGTACGAGATCCAATACTCAGGGCAAAAATTCTGTTCGTCACTGTAACTGTCCAAATAACCAATTCCATTGGGCGACAATCCGTTGCCACCAAGGCCACGACTGAAAGGATCGTAGGCTGCGGTTCCTCCCAGTGAGTTGGTGTTTAATTGCCGATTGCCTGGTTGGTCAAAGTAATTATTGTAGTTTGTTTGACCTGGTCCGAGCGGCACGGCGCCACCTTGAGGGTTCTGTAAATCCGGTCGTCCAGACAGCAGTGGATTGTCGAATTGTGATGTAGGCGGATTCTGCTGAGTGTTAGTGTACAAGGGATTGTAGCGCGGTTGGTAATCTTTATTGTAAGTAGGTTGATATGTTTGTTGTTCGTTTGCTGGCAACTGTGCCTCGGCAATTACTTTGGAGTGGCCAGAGTCTTTGGAAGCCATTAGCGCCAGTTGTAATAGTAGCAGCAGTAAGCATTTTGACGTTACTTCTTGAAACATCTTGAAGGAAGTTCTTAGAATAAAAGGACTAGTCTGTAAGCTAAGGCACAAACGATGTATTTTTTTTTTTAAATTCCTTAAGTTACAGGATTGTACTGATGGAATCTGCAACAAAGAAATCAAATTATTGATGGGAATATACAGATTAAGGATAACAATTATGCACTTCAAATCGGAACTGACTATGTGAAGCAAAACTCCTCAACGTCTTTAAACAAGTCCTCTATATTTGTTTTATTCCACATTGATCACTCTATATGTTCAATGGCATTGCATCGATAAATGGATTTAATTAAAGCTCTTGCGAATTAAACGTTCATCAATTAGTTTTAATTTAGTTTATTTTATATTGCAGTTTAATTGTCCAGTGCACAGTTTAGAGGGAGGAGCACTGCTACCAGTGCTGTCGATGATAAAACAAATTTGTAGAAGGCATAGGGACCACATCTGCGTGGGTGTCTTTCTCACGCGCTCCGTTTAAGCAGCCACCAAGCTTACCACTGAACTAACGTTGCCGAACGATGATCAATTATTTAATTAAAACTATTCTCTTAGTGCTGTTGCACTCCCGTCGACAAATTCAAGACTAAAATAGGAGTTCAAAGTGAACTCAATTTTTCACATAAGAAACTCAACTTTTGTTTTTAGAATTGTAAATTACCATTGTTTACAAACTAATAAAATGTTTTTGCGCACATTGCCGTTAATTTATTCACAGGGGAATTTTTGGATTTACAATTATCTGCTACACGAATTTAATATTCAAATTTAATTTAATGTAAACACAAAATTTTTAAACAGTTTGCAGATTTACTGAAATGTACTTAGCACACCTCTGTTGGATAAACACAGATTTGTGTACATATTTAAAAAAGAAATGCGTGAGAAAATTAAATGATTTAGCGCGTAGCCTTTCGACCAAAATAATGCTCTCGCAAGCCAGACTTGAGAGAGTTTGTAATCACTCTGTAAACGTCAAGCCAAGGCGTGGTCACTCTGAAGCTTACATTAATCTACGTTCATAATGCGTGTCTTTATCCGGACATAGTAATTATGTGAAACGACTACCGTCTAAATGACTAATGAAAATTGTCCTTACTCATAAATTTCTAAAAGGATAGCTTGCGTCACTGCAATTAAGTCACAAGTTGAGCTCAAACGTAACCACACCCTACTCAACACATTTGGAGCCGCTGCTTAGTGTTTCGGAATTTTTCTTAGCACACTCACGTTTTACAAAACATTCGAAAGATGAATCACTTTCTTTCAAATATTTAAAATATTATAAATGTCCACTCTCACATTGTTAAATGTGTTTATAAAAGCAAAAACTGAATTTAAAAACAATATCAGACACAGGAATGGGAACGAACGATACGATAAAATAGAATAGCGAAGCAGAACTGAAACCCAACAAGAAAATGAATTCACCAATCTGCAGCAAACAAAAAATATTGGGCACTAAAACAGTGCTGCCACATAATTTATTGTGGAAATATACATTTTGAAAGAAATGAGCATTCAAATATATTGTTGCGATCGTATTTTTTAGCCGCCACCGTCTGTATGTTTGTTTCTGTTTTGTTTCTCCCCTTCTTTTTCTTGTTTCCATTTCTCCGCTTTTCTGGTGAATGCGGCCAGTCAAAGTATAGTGACAATTCTGAGGTAGAGATGGCGCTGCCTCAGACTAGTCGAAATATATAAGTGAGTTGACTGACCGGCTTGACCGCTGAAACGGTCAATGGTGGAATAGCGGAGGTGTCCGAAGAATTGAAAAAAGGAACGGGAATTAGGAAAAAAGGGAAGTGATTTAAGGCGGTGGTAAGGAGAAAAGGGCTCTCTTTGAATTTTTGAATTGTCGATTGTCAGGTCGTAGCTGAACTTCAATAGTTTGGATATATTTTTGAAATTAAGGAATGGTTGTGTTTGGGACGATTCCAATTTAAATAAAAAAGGAAATTTGTGTAATTAAAGGAAAGTGAAATTGAAACTTAAATGTAAAAAAATATATCTTTGTCAAGCAAGCCCGCCCCATCGCTTCCGCCTTAGCTTAACCTTTTATATATACATATGATACAGTGTGGTGATCGCGGCTAACTCCTAGCAACTTTTTCCAAATCTCCTTAACACTCATAGATTATAGGAATCTTATCTTTGTAATTGAGCTGAAGGCCCTGGCAGCTAGTGCTCCCGTTACAATGTAAAATAATAATTAAGTTATTGTTTTTCTAGTAATAATAATAATAATATCTTTGTAATTTTTGAACAATTTATCTCATTTTGAACTATTTGGCAAAGGTAAATCAACCTTTATTGAAGAATTCTTATCTTCACTCGAACTAACACTTTTACTTCTTTTCTGAAAATAATTAACGTCCGCTACGACAAAAAACCCGACAATTTAAAAATTCAAAGAGAGCCGTTTTTTCCCATACCACCATCAATGTCGAGAAAGGGTCGTCACTAGGTGTCAAAACCAGTGGTTTTAGAAACGGAAAATAAAAATCGAATGCTTTTGGCGCGTGAAAGTGCTTGATTTTTGCCGCAATTACAATTAATACATGCGGGATTAACGAAATCAGCACTACGTTCGTCTGACGAATCGCTTTTAACTATCAAGTTGGAGCAGCTTGGCCCGATGCAGCAGCAGCTTGAAGACGTGCAATTTGAGTTAGAGGATCATGACGAAATTGAGAACCCAAATGTTCATGCAATAAATTATGAGGAAAAGGTTCTATTGAATTGCCGAGGAATTAAAAGATGTGCTGTGTTCTGTTTGATAGCAGGACCAAGAATGTCAATCCTCTGTACTTTTATTAAACATATAACCTAAAGTGTTGTACTAAAGTTATTCTAATTTGTTATACAGTTTATAAAATCTAAACAGTTATATAATCTACATACCCTCAGTGCAAGGAATACGCCTGTAGGGTATGCTCTTACAATAAATACTTCACGTACCTGATTGGTGCATTCTATATACATATATATTCTATTTACACATGTCCCATATACTGTTCACAGACGGCTGGTAAATGAGCCGGAGTATATGGTCCTATGTGCGGCTTGTCTGGTGAAACAAGGTCGCCTATTTGTCGCTCTGCCCGTTCGTAGAACTGTCTGTCGCAGCGGCTAGTTCACAGGCGTGATGAGACGTTGAGTGACGATTGCAGCACGAGTGTTGGGTGTCGAGCTCTGTCTGTACAACCCGACACTCTTGTACCGCAATGAGATAAATACACCGTGGGAGCATGAGTAGGAGAGGATAGCATGAGTTGGGTAATTGTCGTGCACTTGATCTAATTGTGAATATTAGCGGAATGTTTGTATGCATGAAAATGCACTATACGTGGGCATATTATCAAAAATTGCAAATCTGTCTGTTGCAAGCAGTGCCCAACTAAGCATCATACACTATTACATTTTGATCGCATTGCTTCGCCTCAAGCTGCTGCTGTTGTTGAACCGTTCTTCTCCGGCCCCCAATTCAACGTCAGCCCTGGTGTCAACGTCACTTTTGAACTCTCAGGTTGCCAAATCAAACTCCATGCCTGAAGATTTTATTTTTCTCACTACTGTAATTGTGTTTTTGAAACCAAGAACAGGAAACCCGATTCCATTTAGACCAATCCTTGATTCCGCGTCACAATTAAATTTTATAACAAATCGTCCCACCAGTCAGCTACAACTCAAAACAACCAAATCAAAAACTCTAGTGTCTGGAATAGGCGAAAGGGATTTTGTGGCTGACCAAACTGTTGACATCTGTATTCCGTTTCATGATGGTGCTTATCATACCTTAATAACAGCAGTTGCCACTCTTTCCATCGCCGACCACCATCCCAATATCTCTTTCAATGTAACATCTTGGAGTATCTCTTCAAATATAACTCTAGCCGACCCAACATTCTTCAAATCTCAGCGTGTGGACATTTTGATTGGTGCCGGACTCTTCTTTGATATGATGTGCGTCGGCTAAATCCGATTGAGCCCAACTTTATCACCCCTTCAGAAAACAAAGCTAGGCTGGATTGTACGTGGTGGGCGACAACCTTCCACTAGTAAAATTGTATCGTTAGTAGTCGTCGATAAAGGTGCTGCAGAAAACGATTCTGATGGCCCTTTAGAGGAGCTATTAAGGAGGTTTTGTGAGGCAGACCATTTTGTTGAGACTGAGCATAAGGCTACTAATGAAAGCTCTGCATTTCAATAACAATGTTAAACGTTTAAGTTATGGCGAGTACTCTGTACCCACAAAACATAGCATTGATCTCCTTGGTGAATCATATCAGCAAGCATTATTGCGCTTTAAGTCTTTAGAAAGAAAGCTTCTTCGAAACACTGATTTACGAATTCAATACTCATAATTTATTAAGGAGTACAGAGATTTAAATCACATGTCACTTGCCGACGATTGTTACTCTGGCATCCCAACGTATTTTTTGCCTCATCATTGCGTTTTTAGGGTAGACAGCACAACAACAAAATTGCGAGTTGTGTTTGACGCGTCGGCATCTACTTCCACTGGCTATTCGCTTAACGATGTGTTCATGGCTGGACCTACAATCCAGGCAAATCTTTTCAATATTTTAATACGCTTCCGAACTTTTAGGATCGCTCTAACAAGAGTTATATGCAAAATGTACAGGTGCGTGCGAATGCAGCATCCTGACAATTTTCTTCAATGCATTTTATGGCGAGATTCTCCAGAGGAAAATATACAAATATATAAGCTAGATACGGTCACATACGGTACCGGCGGCATTTTTGTCTATTCGTACCATGCAACAATTAGCTTATGATGAAGAGCGAGTTCTGCCAATCGGTGCAGAGACCCAGACTGCCAAGAGGTCCAGAGGCTGATTTCAAACTTCAGGAAGGATGTCAAAAACGTGAAGTACTATCAGAGACGCATCACAGAGTTGCGAGGTTTGGTGGAAAAATTTAACAGCAACCACGCAAAATTGCTGCCGCACAAGGAGGTCTGTAGGGACGACGAGTACTTTGTGACGGGTTTTCTTGGATATGTGGAAAATTTAGTTTCAGAGTGGCTTAAAAAATTCGAGACAGAATTGGCAACGATTGAGGCACCGAGTGGGTCTCCGTTAAAGAGAAAGGAAGACGCACAGGACGAGTTAAGAGCAGTAAGAACAGAGGTGAATCTTTTCACCGAGAGGGTATTCGAGCATTTCGAAGCAACTGCAGGTAAGAGTGAAGCCCAGACGTTGTGGGAGGAGGCCAGAGTGCAGTTGGGAAAAATAATTAGGGGAAGTACTTAAGGAAAAGGAGGAGCTGAAAGCTGATAGAGAATTCCTGCAGAATAGAGCTAAGCAACTCTCAAGACGGCTCGAGGAAACAGAGGAGGAAGTTGCTTTGTTAGAGCAGGAGAATTTCAGGTTTAGGGGAACGACGGTAGACGTGAAGCCAGCCAAGGTCGGTGTCGACGTCGGAAATACAAACGCAGACGGTTCAGGCTTCGATACCGGAAGTAGGGGGATCAGGATACTTGACGCCCCAGTGTACCCGAGGACACCTCGTTCCGAAAATAGTAGGAGGGATTGCGATTTTTGAGGGCTACCGAGTAGTTTCATTGGAGACCAGGCACCGCGCGAATCGCAGGTGAATAAGAAACAGCGACTCAACCGACGATCGTAGGGGGAAAGGATAAAGCGCCTCAGTCGGAGGAGCCTATAAACGACACACCAATTCGGTTGGAAGCACGGCGGCCACTGAGTTTGCGCCCAGATCTGGTTAAGTATCTATTGGAAGAGGGGATTAATAGCCAAGTAGCTACACAGGAGGTGAGCGATACAGGTATTCCTGTGGTGGTTAACTCGGCAGTCAGAATAAGCACTCTGGAGGTGGCCAAAGCTGTGGAGAAGCTTGTGCCTATGTTTTCTGGCGTTGAGATTTACGATCTCAGGACGGAAATCAGGAGGTTCAAGGAAGGATGCGAGCTTGCCCAACAAAGTCTTCCGGGAGCGGAGGTTGAACACTTAATAAGATTCATAAGAATTGAGAGCTTGGGGCCGTAGGCTCCAGTCACTGGGGAGTGCAGCGAGTGCAGAAGCAAACAGGCAATTCCCGGAGAGTGCGTCGGTATACAAATCGCAGATAGAGAGGGCCATGGTGACGGTGTTCAAGGAGAGGAGTGCACTCGCTGGTTCGAGTGTCCCGCGACAAGAATTGGGGGGTAATGAGAAACGGGGAATGGAGCATAGTGATCGACGACCGGCTGTAGAGGTCGCTTGCTCATTTTGTAATAGGCTCTGGCATTTCTGGGATGAGTGCCGGACGAGGAGGATTACTCCGTTTTGTGAGGATTGCGGTAATTATGGCCACCGAAGAGGGATGAGTTGTCCAAAGAATGCATCAGCAAGGCAACAGGGTAGACAGAACTACTCCAGAGGAAGCTTCGGAAATCAATAGCAAAGTGTCATTGCCAGTCAGCAGAGACCCGTGTTGCCTCGTGGAAACGCAGGGTCCGCACATGGCAGTGGAACACGGGCGGTACTAGTAATAACCGTCATACCTCATACGTCATACGTCATTCGCAGCAAAATCAATTATACGACGCAAGGAACGAACGGAAAGGAAGTCGCCAATCGATCTGTACATGGTGTGGGCGCATTGGCCATATGGCAGAGAACTGTTTCGCGAGGAACAGTAACAGGCAGAATCACGAAAACCGGTAGGGGGCCAACCTCAGCCTAGATGTTGGAAACCCCAGAACACTGCTAATATACAGGCACCAAATGTGGTTCCCACGTCAGCGACAGTCGAGAAACCGCAAACTCCGAAGATACAGGATACAGCACTCTTAGGGACAAAACATTTATTTTGTATATTGCTAAACCTGTTTGGGTAATTCGCCAGAGAGCAGTGGGGTTAGTCACGGACTACCTCCCTGGTATATTTATATATATAGGAACAAATTTTAACAATATTAGTGAAAGATGCAGACAGGTAATTCAGCCGGGCTGGGGCATGACAGCAGGTTTGAAAAACTGCATGGGGAAGATGAATGATAGTACGGCAAATTTGAAATCGCGTTTAAGTATATTTGTTGGTAGCACTGCTAGATTTATGAGAGATTTGTGTAGAGATACTCCGCGATATAAACATTTTTTGGCTAACAATTTCAACAGTCAGTCTACCTACACGTATGATTCTTATGTGGTCATTCCGTGCAAGGAAGCAAAAGCAGGTCATCTAGTATTATTGCTGGACACAGGTGCGGACACCAGTCTAATAAAGGCTGAATCCATGAGGTCATTTCCCAATGTACAAACGTGCAGAATAAGCAGTTTAAGCGGGGCATTTGGGGGAAGTGTCAAAACCCTTTGCCTAGTGAAACTCGATATTCACTGTACTGACAATTTGGAATTGGTCTTCCACATTATCCAGACCCAAGACGGTATCCCGGCAGACGGAATACTGGGAAGAGATAATTTGTGGAATTGCTCTATAATAGATACAATACGTAAACGCTTATCAGTATGCAATGCTAAGGGGAAAACTGTGAACAATTTTAGACTTTGTGCAAGGGACAATATAGGAAGGAAGCAGAGTAGAGCCCGGAGGGACGGTTTAAGCAGCGAGCAGGAAAGTCAATGAGAAGGCATAGCAAAGGCTAGGGCAATAACTGTAAAGAAGGTAAGAGTACCTGTGAAAGAGGGTTTAACAATAGTGGACAGACAAGAGATACAGCCTGGCGTGCATATCAGCGATACTTTGGCATACGCCACAGATTATATAGTTGAGGCACCAGTACTGAACACTCAAGAATCGGACGTAGTATAGGATCAGAATTGCGAGGCGACATATATTATTATATATTCCAATATCTCGGAGTACGACATTAGAGAAGTGAGCGATGCGAGTGATTTCGTAGTGCAGGAAAAGTCTCGGGAGAACACCGAGAGAACGGAGAACCTGAAAAACGAATTGGGAACGCGAGTTACTTTGAATGAGGAGGAAAGCCGTTCAATAGCAAGAATGTGCGCTGAGTATAACGATATTTTCCTATTCGATGGGGACGCGCTGCCGTTCACATCTGCAATTGAGCACAATATCCCCATAGCGGAGGGGCAGTTGCCCATAAATCAAAGGCAATATAGAACTCCAGAGGCTCATCGTGACGAAATGAATCGACAGGTGGACAAGTTGTTGGAGGCGGGCATAATAATGCCGAGCAATTCTCCATGGAATTCACCTTTATTTCTGGTTCCGAAAAAGTCCCAGGACAACACCAAGAAATGAAGATTGGTGGTCGATTTCAGGAATTTAAATGACGTCATGCTGAAGCAAGTTTTTCCGATCCCAAGAATTGACGAAATTCTGGACCAGTTGGGTCATTGTAGGTACGCTAGATTTGGCTAGTGGATACCACCAAGTCTTGATGGGTCCGGAAGACAAGGATAAAACGACATTCAGCACGTCTTTGGGGCATTTTGAGTTCAAACGAATGCCATACGGATTTACTGGTGCTCCAGCAACTTTTCAGAAGCTCATGAATAGCATTCTAACTGGTCTGCAAGATCTTGACTGTTTTCTATACCTAGATGATATAGTGGTATATGGAAGTAATCTGTCAGTCCACAGTAGCAAGTTGAGTCAAGTTCTGGATCGACTGAGAGAGCATGGTCTCAAGCTCCACACGAAGAAGTGTAACTTCCTGCGACGCGAGGTGGTCTATCTGGGAGTTTCGCGATGCTGACCTGGAGCCGGTACTGAAGAAACTCGAAGACTTGCAAAAGAAAACAAAGGAGCTTTGCGAGTTAAGAGCAAATACAGCAGGATCTGACGGAAGTAAGAGGGGGTGTGAGATGACGGCAGCGGAAGCGGAATCAATAATAGCGGGGCTCGGACGAAACGAGCAAGCTACGTCGCTTCGGGGTAGCAAACAACGTGCAGCAAGGTCGTTAATAGATGTCGGTAGTGAGATACTGAAGTGGGGTATCGGAACTATGGACCATGGTGACGCGGACAAGATTTACGCTCACTTGCAAGGTCTGGATATTCAGCAGGCTAAAACTATGTCGGTCTTAGGCAAAGAAATAACCATTTTGGGTTCGAGCTGCAAAGGGTTCTACAAGGCAGTAAAGGAAATTTTTGTCGATATTGAACGGTTGCAGGCTGGCATGAAATCGATAAATGAGAAAACTACGGAAGCCTTGACCAATTTGGCGGAGCTCGTTAATCTGGATACTTTTATATCAGAAAAACTTGTGAACCTGCAAGGACGTCAGCAAATGGAAATGGCAGTCGTGGACGATTTGTTGCATGGGAAGTTACACCCTATGTTCACTTCCACCGAAGCCCTATTTAAAGCAGTTCCCAAGACTTTGGGTGGCATAAACTGGTATTTGGGGAAGCCCGAACAGCTGTACGAGTTAGCAACGGAACGAGCAACGAGGTCGAAAGCGGGGTATCTGTTGGTCATAAAAATAGCACTTCCTCTTCCTGATGCATATGCGCTATACAAGATATATCCCATACCTAAAGCATTAAACGGTAACTGGTGCATAGTACCGAAGACACTATATATGACTACATCACAGAGAGTCGAGTGCATTACAATTATATCGGACTCACTTCGGAGGACATTAAGTCTTGTAGAATGGTGGATATTTCACGGCGTATGTGTCCACATCCGGGGAAAGCCCTTACAAGGGAAAGCAAATCTTGTCAAGTACAGGCGTTGAAAAACGAGCAAGATAAGTGCGAGCATGTAGCAATCTCGGCTACGGGAGGATTGTTGATAATGACAGAGTCACCAAACCGCTGGCTATACCATTTTGATGAGAAAATGATTATGTCTTCAGTGTGCCAAGCAAGATCGACAAGACTAGAGCTGCAGAGGACGGGATTCCTGCACATTGGCGAAGACTGTCGGTTGATTGGGAAAGAGATGGTGCTAGTGCATAGAGCACAGAGGAACCAGCATTACAAGTTTTCACCGGCAAGTAAGGGAACTTAAGAGATGGCAGCCAACGTTCAGGCTTTGTTAACAACTTTGCAGCGTTCGAAACCAATGAATAATACCATCGACGATACAAGCAATACCCCACGGAGACCTGCGGAAGATTCTAGCGACTAACGTCAAGTGAATTAAAGAGTTAATGAGGGATACGGAGAAAGAGCAGACGTTGTTGAACCTTAAAACATCGTGCGATATAACACACTCCTCGATGGAAAAGGGAGGGATCGCCGCGATCACAACGCTGGCAATGATCGTCGCAGTAATCACATATATATTCTACCAGTTAAGGAAGTGAGTCAAATACCCACAACGAGAACCACAACCAACGCCGCAGGTAGCAGAGATTGCAGTGTAGAGTAGCGTAGGCTAAGCAAACCAGATGTTAGAGTTAGGAATGTACAAAATGTTTGAAAAAAATAAATTAATTAAAAATGAAGAGAAAACGAACCAAGAAAAATAAATAAATAAATAAAAAGAAAAAAAACCATAAATAAAACATAAAAAAAAACAAAAACAATATTAAAAGAATAAAAATAAATAATTAATGAAAATAATATAAATATTAAAAGACAAAGGAAAAAATCACATTAGTTAAAAGACGAAAAATAAAAAATATTTGAAAAGAAAAAGATATATATATATATATATATATATATATATATATATATATATATGTGTGTGTAAATATATATATATTTATATATATATATATATATATATATATATATATATATATATATGTATATATATATATATATATATATATATATATATATATATATATATATATATATATATATATATATATATATATATATATATATATATATATATATATATATATATATATAAAATATTGTAGTAGGTTATACAAATTTAGAAGGTAGCTACACTACCTTCTTCCAAAAAGAGGGGAGGAATGTTGCGAGTCAAGATACGACTACCTGCGAGTAGTTGACCCGCGACACAAACTATCGACCAGTTGTAGCTATAGTTGATAACCCATAACTATTTCGCACATACTTTTAGGAGCGCACTTATTCAGTATTTATTACGCATATGAACTTCACAGGTGTTACAATTACACAGTGACCCACAAACGAAAAGGCACCATTGGCATTTTGTCTGAACTAGCTCATCGCCATAATTGTTTTGGTCAACACCTGTGTAATTGGAATACTGCGAAAGTGGGACACCTAAGTAGATCATCAAAATATGAAGTAAGCGAATATGTAACTAGAATTAAGACTATAAATAAGAGTGGTTTTGAAGAATAAAGAGGAATTTTTGTATTTTCTGAAGGCGAAAAGGTGGTTATGTTCTTTTTACGCCGTTGTTCGGCAAGTTTTAGAGTCAGTAGTGTCTCCCCATAATAATTGGGGGTGATTTCAATGCATGGGCAGTTGAGTGGGGCAGCATTAAAACGCACCGCATTATTGGAAGCCTTTGCTAGCCTCGATATAGTTAACCTAGATCATGGAACAACACACGTGTTTAATAACGGCAGATCGGGGTCAATAATAGACGTTACCTTTGCAAGTAGAGCGACCTCGAGACGGATAAAGTGGGAAGTCTTCTCTGTATATACGCATAGTGACCCCTAATATTTGAAATACTGTCACCAAAACGATTTCAAAAGACAGAACGTTAGTTACAAGAAAAAGGCTGGAAGACAAAGCAGATAGACTGCGAAATGTTGGAGTACATGCTTGACAATATGGAAGAAAGACAGGTAGCGCAGATGTGAGGAGCAGGCGACTTATGGACCACCTTAATAATGCATGTGATGCCGCCATGCCTACGAAGGGAAGAGAAAATGGGAGGACACAAATGTATTGATGGAATGAAACCATTGCCTGCCTGTGTAGAGAATGTCACAGATGTCGCAGACGATACCAAAGGGCTAGGGGTTCTGAAAACTACGAACAGACCCAAACAGAATTTAAGGAAAAATGGAAGCAATTGTGCAAGGCAATAAAAAAGTAAGAGTGAGGCATTCATCACCCTCATAGAAGAAGTACAAAATAATCCTTGTGGCTGCGCGTACAAAATTGTGTTGAATAAACTCTATAATAATTCTAACACACCTATCTCCGCGAGAAGAATGGCTAAGATTGTGACACGTCTTTTTCCACAGAATGCCGAGCTAAGCTCTGAATGAAAAGTAAGCCACGCTGAAGATCCGATCCCGCCGGTCACAACAGAAAAGGTTCTAGAAGCGGCTGATAAAATGAAAAGCAACAGAGCCCCAGGTCTGGATGGGATACCAAATATGGTAATTAAAACTGCCATGAAAAGAAATCCAAACATTTTCAGCAATCTCTACACGGAGTGCCTGAGGGAAGTAACATTTACCCAAAGATAGAAGCGCCAGCGACTGGTACTCATACCAAATGGCGGTAATCCTATAGAAGAATCAGCATCGTACCGACCCCTGTGTATGCTGGACACAGCAGGAAAGGTCCTGGATAGAAAAATCTGCACCAGACTTGAATGCTATACGAAAGGAAACCCGGGTTTGTCTAAACGGCATGATTCAGGAAGAAGCGATCCACGGTGGATACAATTGCATCTGTATGCGACGTAGCGCGGAAAGCCATGGCTTGAAAAAGGTAGATGGAAGGCGACAAACAATATTGCGCGGTAGTTACATTAGACGTTAAAAATGCTTTTAACTCTGCCAATTGGTATCGGATCGTAAGTGCTCTACGCACCTTGCATATCCCTGGATATCTAGTGCGAGTCATAGCAAACCATTGCAAGGATATAATATTGCTATACGACACACAGGAAGGTCAAAAAAGTACAACATCACAGGAGGAGTTCCACAAGGATCGGTGCTAGGGCCACTTCTCTGGAACGCCATGTACGATAGTATTCTGAAAATTGAACGGCCAAATGGGGTGGATTATGGGTATGCCTACGACATAGCCATAGTAGTAGTAGCCAAGAAACTTGCGGACGTGGCAGCGGACGTGGCAGTCGAAAGAGCCAAGACGTGGTTGCAGTTGGCTGGATTACAACTAGCCGAATCAAAAACGGAGGCGGTACTAAGAGGCGGTAGCCGCAAAAAGATTGAAAGCCGACAAATAAGGGTTTTTTTAATTTTTTTTTTTTGCCTTATGTGGAAAGCATCAAGCCGAGGTGTGGGTCTCTAACCCAACTAAAACCACCTTTGCTTTGATCCCGTGGTACATTCAGTTAAGGTATTCTTTCACGGGGTGGGCTGAGAGTTTTCCTCCCCCTCGTATCTTCGTCATTCTAACGGCTTTAGCTCGCTAAACCTCTAGCGCTTTGCTCGTCGTATCTTACTTGCTTCATGATACCGACCAATACATCCGCTGCTGAATCCCAGGCCTCCTGTGACCCAAGCATGTACCGGAGAACACCAACTGGAGTTACTTTCTCTCTTATATAACGCTCATGCAGGCGTTTTGCGCCGCATTCCATCCAACACATGTTCTGCATTCTCATACTTCACCGAAGGTTGCTATTGACTCTTTAGAACTGAGTGTTAGAGCTGCAATCGTCTGCCGCCTGAGTTCCAAAGCACATTGTTCTCGCGGAGGTTGAAGTGGCCATATGGTCCATGGTCCATATAGCCAAAACAGGTTGTCTACCAATTTATGGGACGGCATGTGACGCCATTGTCGTGGATTAGTTGCTTGCTGAATAGCCGAAATTCGATTGGCTACGAATGTGTGGTAGTGTGCTGATTCTGCATTAATCCATCCCAGAACCGCTGTGGAATCAGAGCAAAAATGCGTTGTCAGGCCTTTGAAGAATGGGCTTTCATGGAGCTTCTGCATCAAATCCACGGTGACCTTAGCAGCGCACAATTCCAGTTTTGGTAATGTTACATGCTTTGTTGGAGCTACTCGTGATTTCGCACATAGGAAGCGGACGATTATCTGGGTTTGTGAAGTGGTACTGGAAATTCTGTAGATAGTTTCCATAGTTGTTGAAGAAATACTTTTGCTGTGGTCGTAACTGGCGCGACGAAGCCAAGGAGATCAAAAATACGGGAAATATCTGCTAAGATTGAACGCTTTGTTATCCTACCGGATTCTAATTCAACGACCTTGACTTTAAAATCATCATTAGAAGGGCTCCAGGTCAATTCCATTGTTTTGATGTTGTCGTTCATTGTATCACCGAATTCCATATTTACTTCACGGCCCGTGACTGAAATATCTTCTAGTAACCTTGGGTGATTCGCGCACCATTTCCATAAATTGAGACACGCGGAACTTAGCATGAATCGAAGTTGCGGCTGTGTTTCACATGCAGTGGAGAGATAATCAGATCCGCTCAACACATCATCGACATAAAAATTAGATTTTACGACTTCTGCTCCTAGTTGGTATTTGTTGGCTTGATCGTCAGGCAGAGCCTGAAGTGTGCGACTAGCCAAATACGGTGCAGACGTTGTACCGTAGGTGACGGTAGTGAGCTGATAACACTTCATGGGATGTGAGGGATCCTCTCTCCACCAGATAAGTTGGTACCTTTGATCTTCTTTATCTACCCGCACTTGTCGATACATCTTTTCAATGTCAGCTGTAAATACAAATCGTGGGAGCTGGAAACGCAAAAGAATAGTGAACACATCTTCCTGGACAGTTGGTCCTGTTGCCAGAAGCTTGTTTAAAGAAACATTGGTTGATGTTTTGGCTGAAGCATCGAATACAACTCTTAGCTTTGTCGTTGAGCTGTCTGGCTTCAAAAAGGCATGATGTGGAAGAAAGTAATCGGGACTCTTGATACTAGTTATGTCAATCTCTTCCATATGACCAAGCTTCTCGTATTCTCACATGAAGGCTACATATTGGGCCTTGAATTCAGGAATTTTTAAAATTTTTCGTTCAATTGTCATGAACCGTTGCAGAGCTAATTTCCGCGATTCTACAGGTTGCTTTGGAGTAGTTTGGAACGGCAATTTCACTATGAAGCGCCCATTGTTATCTCGTTGATAATTTTGCAGAAAATATTCTTCACAGCGACGCTCGGCGGTTGCAAACTTACAGCTAGATGAATCACATCCTTCAAGTTGCCTGAATTTTTCCATTGTCTCGTTGAGTGTCTCCTCTTTGGTGCAGATGCCACAAGTGATAGCTGTGATGGGTGAATCTTGTTTGGTGTATTCACCCCCAACTATCCATCCGAAAAGAGTATTTTGCAGCACAGGTCGTCCATCTCCTAGTGGTATTTGTCCAATGCACAATGTCGAGTAAAAGAGCCCTGCTCTAAGGAGTAAATCGATGCCTCTGGATTCATAGAAATTGGGGTCAGCTAATTGAAAGTTGCTCGGGATTTTCCAATTGCATATGTTGATGCTGCTTGATGATTGCTTGGAAACAATCTCTGGCAAAATGTGAAGCCAGTCGTCCTTGATTGGAGCTGCAAGTTGACCCTTCCTGCGGCTCTGTGTTTGACCGATGCCTTCTATGCCGATGATGCACTGATTGTTTTTTACTCCGATTTGGTTCGCAAGCCGCCTTGTTATGAAGTTAGCTTGTGAACCGTTGTCTAAAAGTGCTCGGCAATGAATTTGTTGTCCCCACTTATCATTTATGGTCACACAAATCGTGCTGAGCAATACTGTGGTTGATTGTATTGGCCGATCTCGAACAGCCGTAAGTGATACCGGGGCATTTTGCGTTGTTTTAGGAGACTGATTGAAGCTGTTTGATGCCTCCGTCGATTGTGATCCTCCCAAATGAAGTAATGTGTTGTGTTTTTTATGGCATTTTGTGCAGTTGCTTGAGACGCTAGATTTGGCATTGTGCCCACCTTTCAAGCAGTTTACACAGTATTTTGCTTTTTGGACTGTGTTTAAGCGCTGACTTGGTGTCATCTTGAGAAAATCTTTACATTGGAATAGCGCATGATGTTGGTTGCATGTGATGCATGCTGGACCTGTTGGCACTGAGACACTTAACGCTTGGTAGCTCCTTGGTCGCCCTTGTTCTACTGCACCCTTGTTGAGTCTTCCTCCTAAAGCTTCCAATGACTGGAATCTAAGTTCAAGGAATTTCAGGAATTCGTTTACAGATGGTATCTCCTTCGGTTGTTTTAAGGATTGCTCCCATAATGTGTGAGTGGTTTTGTATAGGTTTTGGGTTAATATGTACAGCAGAATGGGGTCCCAGCTGTCGGTGCTCACTCCTAGACCTTGTAGAGTCATGATGCACTCCTTGGTAGTGTTTTTGGAGGTACTTAATCGCTGATGCCTGATCGTTGTTGATAGTCGGATGGGAGAGTAGTCTGCTTAACGTTGCGTTTATCAGCAGCCGAGGGTTTTCATATCGATCCTTAACCACTGCCCATGCGGCCTCGTAATCATTTGCAGATGCTGTGAAGTGCCGAATTAGTCCTTTCGCCTGACCGGATAAACTGGACTTCAAGAACCACATCTTTTGGCAAGCTGGAATTGGTTGTTTGTCGACCAACTCCATAAATAGATCATAGAACTACCTCCACTTGTGGTAGCTGCCATCGAATTTTGGTAGTTCAACCTTGGGTAGTTTCAGACCTGATGTCATATTGGCTGTTTGCCTGTTTACGGCTGTTGGAGAGACTTGCATAATTGATGCCGCTGATTCTCGGGCCATATCTTGAAGCTGCAAGATCTGCGCAGTGATTGCTTGTTCAATCTGGGCAAAGCCCTCATAGTCGTATGAGCTGGGCTCATCAGATATCCAGATCCTTTGGTGCAGGTCCTGGGCAGATTTCCAATGCGTTTCTACTGTCTTCGCCTGCATTTAGTGCGACTTTTGTTGTGTCGCACTATTAAGCACTTGGCTAAGTAGTTTGCTAGCTGTGTCTATTGACTTCTTTTGTTTGTCAATCAGTGAGCATAGATGACTTGACGGACTTCTGGTGGCCGCTATCACGGTGCTTGATTCGCTTTGTCTAGTGTCTGGCTGCGGAGATCGTACTTTCTTGAGTACCTCCGGTGCAGCCTTTGAGGTTGATGCTGCCTGGAGACGCTTGATGGCCTGTACTGCTCTGTCCATCTCATCGCGTGCTTCTCGGTATTTCGTGCGAATGGCAGTGTGTATATCCTTCACAAAATACGGGTGGTCGACTTCCTTACCATGTTGGTCGCAGATGGTATTGTCAAACTGTACCCACAATTCATCTAGTTCCTTGGCCTTTGCTGTTATAACATATATTGTTCTGCGATCTTGTGGCGCATTCTTGTAGTTGGTTATAGCTTTTTGTAAAGCCCCTGCAAGTTCATCTTGCCTCAATGATAATTCATCAATCGCCATGATGATAACGTATCGTGCTTTTGAGCGCTATGTGCAGGATTCGTTGTTGTCGACTGCTGGTTACCGGCTAATGCTGACTTGATTGTTGTCATCTGCTGGTTACAAGACACTTGATAGCTTGATGATAAGCCAGTATATAACGTCTGAAGTCTTCTGCAGGTTACTAGCTTAGGACTTGATTGTTGTATGTGGATACTTCATTGGTAGCTGTTTGCTGCCTATTGAAGGATGTTTTAATGATCAGTGGATCGATGGATACTTGGCACTTGAACCAGTTATCCTTTCCTTTCCAGAAGGTTGCAAACGTCGGGGTCACCAAAATGTTAAACAAAATTCAACAACTGAATTCAACAACGGTTCTTGTACCGAGTTGATGATAGCGTTGACAACAGGCACGTAAACCTTGGTGTCGTTAAAGATAGACCTAATGTCAACAGCGGTGCTTGTACAGAGATGATGGTGGGTTTGAGGCACATAAACCTTGGTGTCGGAGAAGGAGAATCAATCAATGATTAGTTAAAATGAAAAGACTCACAGTTAACTCTTACTGATTGGATACACCGAACCATCCCGTTTTGTTAATGTTTTCATCGCTTCTTTTCTGCGCATTTAAAGCTTCTAGTGGAGTGGTGGTTTCCACTTTTGCATCCTGGCTCACATATTGCGCATTTAGGTTTGGCCTCGCACTTTTTAGCTAAATGCCCTTTATTTTCACACTTTAGGCATGCAGTTGAGCGGTCCTCTTTGCTCTTGCAGTGTCTGGCTATGTGACCATATTCCAAGCATCGCAAGCATCTGGTTGGAGTTATGTATTCACGGAGCCTGCATCTTACCCAACCTATTCGCATGCGACCGGCTTCCGCTAGTATATTAGCCAATTTATATTGTAGACTAATCAGCGGTGTCTGCATGCCATCCCGGTTGCGTCGTTAATTGCGTTTTTGCGTCATTGCGTTTTTTCCGATGCTTGCAATTTCGGGAAATTGTTGTCCTATGGCACTACATATTTCTTCCGGTGTGGTGACTTCATCCGGGTCCCGGCACTCAATTATTGTTTCATGGCAGAGAGCCCTAACATTTGCTGAGCTCTGGACCCGCCTTTGAGCTCCATTAGCAGTTCTCCGTTGGCGGTCTTCCTTATTTTGTTGATGCTTTTGCCAAGTTCATCAAGTTCAGGCTTTGTCTTCAACGTTTTTAGCATATCGGCATATGACATCTCACTCTCCGATTTTTGCTGTCAATCTAGCATCCGGTCGTGTAGCCTTCTTCCTCAGCTGACGTATTCCTCCTACCCGTGGCTCCTTTGTGGTTTTGTTCTCGCTCTTACTCTCCTGGCGCCTCTTTCCGACCACTTTCCATGCCTCAGCATTTCGCTTTGATACTGATTCCTCGATGGGTCCAGTGGTTTTTCCGCTGGTCATTCGCCTTAGCTATAGTACCGATTTTGTCTTCGGAATTAGCGCTTCTTTTCAGCAACGTCTTCTTTCTTCTTAGATGTTGGCGCTGTCTCTTCGTCCTCTCGTTGTCTCTTAGGGGTACCGCCTTCCAGTCGCTGAAGCAGTGGCGATGTTTGGGAGCTTTTGGTGGTTCGGCCTACCATCTGTAACTTCCCTTTCTCCTGCTGCCCGTGTACCCGTTTGTACGTCTCCTCAATTGTGCTGACGAGATCTCGCTTAGGCAGGTGAATTGATAGTCTGCCCACTATCATCTCCGTTAACTCTCCGATTTTTATGCCAAGTTTAGCAAAACATGCTATCTGGACTCTCCATTGAACGTACCTTGCTTCCTAATGCTCCACGGGCACTGGTGTTGTTGCCTGAGCAACGTTGCGTTGACCTGTTCCAAGTTTTAGGCCAGGCCCCATAGGAGGTGTTCGAACTACCTTCGAGACTCTATTAAACGGATCTCCAGAGGATGTCGTCCACACCTGGTTGGTGCTCTCAATCCTAACAGCTTCATCAGTCTCTGCAGTCTCCCTATGTGTATTGGGAGAATCCATGACTGCTTAGAGCAGGTATAGTAGCTACATATTAATTAATTTACTAAATATAAATATTGCGATTTCTGTTTTGTATTTCTTATATTAGCTTACTTATTTATTTATTATTATTGTAATTATATATGTCTGTGTGTGTGTGTGTGTTTTTTTTTTTTTGTTTTTTTTATCGAGGGGAAAGCTTTAAGCCAATTACTCAGTGTGGGACATCAACCCACTAAAACCTCCTCACTGTCGTGGCGGGGAACCCTCCCGGGACCGCATAATGTGATTACGTCGGGAGGCCTTCATGAGCATTATTGCTCAATCGTCTGTAATTGTCAGTCTAAAACCAGTCCGCTGCTGGTTGTCGCTCCTTGACGAAATTTCTGCTACATTTGCTACCTGCTGTTGACGCAGTAGCCGCTGTCGTTCCCGCTCCTCCTTGCGTAGCGCCACCATTACTTGTTCAGCGAAGGTCGATACCGCGTTCCATTTAGCGGGTGACTCCAGCATTGCATTGTTTGTGTGTGTGTGTGTGTGTGTGTGTCTATAAAGTACATATATAAATTATTATTATTATTAGTATCTCTTGCACCATAATTAATTATGAGTGCAAGGTGTTGGGGGAATGAATAAATTATGTATTGCCTTAGAATCGGATATACAATATTTAACGTAACAAATGAAGTGGCAATTTATCTAAACTGATTTCAATATTGTATTAATATTGTACACATTAATTTGAAAGTAATTTTCACAACTTTTTATTGGTAAAATTGAATGCCAGTTCTGAACAGAATACGTAATCTATAAGCAAATTACTTTGAAGAGGGAGTGGTCCCATCATGTAATGCTTTTGAATAGTACTTCGTCGTACTTTCCTTCGTACTTTCCTCCATTCAATAGTACTTGTTCTTATAATTTGTGATTAGAATGTACTTGTGTGTTTACGTATAATAACTGAAAGCCAATTAGTAAAAGTTCTCTATAAGCGATTGACCAAAATTGATATAAGGTTGTCATATACATACTTATAGAAATATAAATAACTTTATTTACGAGAGGATACTCCTTCTGCTAGAGGACTTTGTCGTGGTCAGGGGGCTTAAGTAAGGTCAATGATCCATTTAGCTATGACAGCCCAGGCTCAACCATGCAATAAGGTCATTGGTGAGACTCTGAATACTAACCACTAGTTTTCCCAAGCCAACATGTTCTTGGAATCGTGCCGAGGGCTGAATGGTGGAGGCAATATATAAATGTGCATCTTCAACGGAGTCTCCCTTGAGATACCGGGCGTACTCCGACAGTAAGAACCCTTCTGTACGTACGGGAGCTCTGCGAACACGCACCTATATTTCTCACTAAAACAAAAAATGGATTTATATATTAAAAAACATAACATAAACTTCGTTCGCCGGCGAGTGCCAGAGGATGTGAGGACATGGATGTGACAATCACCTTCCAAGAGTGCGAGGTTAACGCGGATAGCGATACAAAGGGCCCTACTGCCCCATATAGCGCTAGCACTCAGGGTCCAATGGAACTAAGTGTTGAATACGCTACCGGGAATATCGAGGAACCATGCACCCCAGAAAACAGTACCGGCCAGAATAAGTACGAGTACTTCACTGGAGCACAGAAGCGTCGAATCAAGGCCATGATAAGAGATGGCATAACAACCGAAGAAGTTACCGAGAAGGAGAGCGAGCGGTATGCCCAGATCAAAGGTGAACAGGCAACCAACCCACCGAACTACTTCAAGAAAATATGCAGATCGACGAACAGCTCGCCAAAGGTAGTGGCGCAAAACGCCAAGAAGTATAGGCAACCCCCAAAAGAGGGAGACCTCTCAGACCAGTCGGCACAAGCATCAAATGCATCTTCGACGCAAGGTACCTGCAGTACCACCATCTTCAAGTGACGCTCAAGAGCAGCCGAACATAAAGAAGCTCTCTACGAGTGAAAAATAATGCGGGACAATTTGTCACCGTTTCCGGAGACGAGAGCGCAAAAAATAGGATCGTGGCGCAGCAATGAAAATTATTCCTCAATTTCTACCAGATCCAAATGCTGATGAAAAGCGGAAAGAAAAACTCAGCTGGCGCACCACGAAAAAATACAGCAACCACATAATGTAGCAGCACCGAAGAAGGCAGCGCCCAGTTCACATTAGCAGCAAACCCCACCCCCCAAAGGGGGCAGGGACCCGAAATAAGGCTGCTAAAAGGTATGTGTCAAACGCCGCTAGCGACCATTCCAGAAGCACTCCTACTAAGCGGCTAATAACAATCAAGCCGCCAGTAGAAAGTCGACACCTCAATTCAAAAATTCCCAATTGCAACAAAGCAAGGGCCCAAAATGGCTGAGGGCATGGGATAGAAAAGGACATGGTGCTCAGCTATGTCCAGGTAAATTCACAACACACCAAAGCGGCCTCGGCCAATTTGTCGCAGATATTCACCCAGGAACACCTTGATGTAGGTAGCTCTTATCCAAGAGCCGTACATTTGCGGAAATCAGATTAAGGGCCTCCCAGGTGAGTTGTTCTATGACTTATGCAATGCAGGAAAACCAAGAGCTTGCATCTTGGTCAGAAAAGATTTAATACTCTTCTCATCTCAGAGCATACCCAAAAGGATCAGATACCGGCAATGGCAAGGGGGATAGGGATTACTCTTTGTTCAGCCTATCTGCTAGGAGACTCGGAAGATCGTTCTTGCCACTGCAGAAGCTAATTGACCACAGCTGCAAGAACAACAACCGCATCATCGTAGGCAGTGACGCTAACACACACCACACGATATGGGGAAGTATCGATGTGAATTTAAGGGGTGAGTGTCTCTTAGAATTTATATATGGTAATAGGTTAGAAATCCTTCATTTAGGTAACAAACCAACCTTTAGGAACAGTATCAGGGAAGAAGTCTTAGACCTCACTTTATGCGATACCTTCCTAAAAAATGTTTTTCAAAACTGGATAGTTTCTGATGAAATATGCGTGTCTGATCGATCTTGACATCAGAGTCTCTACCACCTACAGGCAGCCAAAATCCACTAGCTGGATCCTGTACAGGAACATCTTAGCAGAAAACATAGAGAGATGCAAGAAAATGGTTAGAAACCCTGATGAACTAACTACCAAAGCGATATTAGATGCATTCCATCATGCTTGTCCAGAGAAAACTAAATCAGGCAATAGAATTTCCCCATAGTGGAATAGTAACTTGGCCAAACTAAGGAAAGAGACCAGAAGGCTCTTTAATCGGACCAAATAAAATGGTGAATGGCTTAAATATTCCTCACTAAATATAAACTATAAACTAGAAGAGCAAAAAGGAAGTCGTGAGCTTCTGCAGTGATCTCTCTGACCCAAGCAGTAGCTCAGAATCCACAAAGTGCTCTCCAAAACACACACTAGCAACATCGGACTTTTGAAAAGACCAGATGGTACGTACACAAACAATGCGCTTGAGACCCTTGAGAATCTTGCCAGCGTGCACTGCCCAGGTTCCACAATCCTTACTCAGGAACGGAAATGTACAGCAGCATAGGCACAATACAAATGACTGATTTAGAGCAGGTAAATTTTTCTGTGAGTAAAGAATTAATTATTCAATAGTCATTTTTTATCCTTACAAAGCCAGGGAGCAGATATTCTAATCCCAGTACTCCTACAAAATGGGCTCACTTATATAATATCGGCGCTAATCAATATCTTTAGAGCCAGTAAAAGGAGGTCCACAAGGTGGAGTACTATCACTGCTATTGTGGTATGTAGTTGTTGACAAGCTTCTGGACCTACTGACCAATAATGGCTACGATGTACAGGGTTATGCCAACGACATTATCGTTTTTATCAGAGGCAAATTGGAAGACACAATCTCAGATTTGCTCCAAAGGGCAAACTGGTGAAGGTGCGAATAAAAGTTAATCCAAATAAGACCTGCATAGTAATCTTCACCAAAAAAAGAAAAAGGGAAAACTTTAGATAGCCAACCTTTTTTAAAGAATGAATACCTTTTTCAAATGAAACATACCTTTTTCGGTATTACACTCGAAGAAAAATTGCTTTGTAATAGTCACCGAAAAACACCATTAAAAAATCTAGGACCACTCTATGGACGAGCAGATACTTAATGGGCAAAAGCTGGGGATTTAATCCAAAAATGTCGCTATGGCTATATACAGCTATCACCAGACCAATCCTTACCTATCCGGCATCTGTCTGGAACACAAAATAGCACAGACCAAGATCAATAAAATACTAGACTAGACTGTGTCTGCACGACGGGGGCCATGAAGTCAACTCCGACAGCAGGCCTGCAGGTATTATTAAACCTACCTCCATTCCATTTATTTATAAAGAAAGAACCGCTGCAATTCGCGGCAAAACTCATCTCAGAAAATGAACAAGGTTCAGTGCGCCTATGGCAATCCTTACTTAGGGACGAAATTGAAATGCTAACGATTAACCCTAACTGACTTATGTCACCCTAAGTATAACTTCACACACAACTTCAAGGTCACATTCCAAAGTCCATCTGATCTGGGTGCCAGGTCACAGCGGATATATAGGAAATGAAGAGGCAGGCTCGCTAGGAAAAGGGCAGCCAGTAATATTATTTGACCGGAACCATTCTGTGGGCTGCCATGGAGTTGCAAGAAGCACAACCTAAATCAATGGATAGAGGTAAAATCAAATCAATATTGGATGGAAACAAAATATATAAGTGTCGCAAAAATCTTCATGCCAAAAAGATCCCGTAAAAGAACTATAGAAATTCTAGGTTTAACGAGAACAGGTACTCGCATTGTCTCAAGCTTTCTAACTGGCCATTGTAGGGTAAACAAACACCAATATAACATGAAGGTAAGCACAAATGACTATTGTAGTTTATGTAACGAAGAAGAGGTTTATGTAACGAACATCTGAACATTTGTTGTGTCAATGTAGCTGTCTAATCTGAATTCGTTAGTTAGGAAACTATTACCTAGAACCGCCAGAAATTGCGGACAAATCTCATAAGAAGATTTCAGTATTCATAATGAATTCTAAATTCTGGGATGTTTTGTAACTACAGACCTTGTCACAATAGGTCCAAAGGTGTTCCCGCTCTCAAGCAATCTAATCTAAACTACGATAGGATATGATATATATTTTGGATGCTTTCAGGATACTTATAGTACGTATAAATAGTGGGATTAGTGATAATTACAATAGTTCACTATTACAATCAGTACACGCTAATATTAATAAATTATATGTTTGTTACCAAAAATATAGTTGTACTGTGCATTAGGTGAAAGTATTTACTGTTAGTTGCAATAAAGAACTGAAAATTTTATATTTGAACATTATGAAGAAATTATGAGTCTATTTAACTATTCAATATATTTTATATAAATTGTGTACCACTTCAAACAGCTCTTATGTATTTCTCCATTCCTCTCAATTTCGTACATTGCTTATGTTTGACAATTCCGGATGTACGAAATTCACCTTGCTGTCACCATGTAAGTAAATTCACCTTGAAGAAACCTATCCATATAACCATCTAATGATAAAAAAAGCCATTTTTGACTTTGGAAAATTTGACGTTTAAGTGTCGTTTCTCTGTGTTCTGTAGTAAAACTTGTTGAAAATTACTAAAAATGTCAAAAAGCAAATAACATAGTGACTGAGACCAACAAATGTATTCCCGCGAAACTGAACTACGTCATCTACGGCCAAATGATATCTATAAGCTGGGAGTTATCCTCGATGACAATAATTGCTGGAAGCAGCTTATGGAAATCATACCAAAAGAGCTGAACGCACAAACCAGCAGCTCGGATGGCACATTGAACTGGGACCAACTGGCATCGGCTGGGCTAAAGTACAACAACGATCACATTGCGATAATTGAAAACGCTATCAGGCGGCCAGGCGAATCCAGACTGTTCTCACAGATTTTGTTCGATGAATGGTCAACATCTGGTCGGAAGCATGAACGGCCAACAGTGGGCGTGTTGCTGCAGCTGCTTGTGAAGGCAGAACTATTTCGTGCCGCCGACTTTGTGGCGTTCAACTTTCTCAATGGCGAGTTTCAAATTTGCAATTATTATTATGGATTTGATAAGACAGTTTTATATTTGTGTTAACGTGAACTCGTCAATTATCACATAAATCCCGAGTGTCATAAATTTCGAAATGCTAAATCAGTTATCTCCAGTTAAAATTATCACATTTAATGATAAGTTTCTTTGTCAAAATTACGTATTTTATTAACTTAAATTTTTAATTATAGAACCACCACCTCCACGCCCTTTAAATGGTCCAGCGGCCAGGATTGATATATCGCTCTCTGATGATATATTTAACGATATCAAAGACATGGTCAACGACAGTTCCTATTACCCAGGAACGGAATCAATAAATGACAACGCAAATAGCATCGAACACAATAATAAAGATTACTATACAAAATATCAAGACATGGACAAGCATGTCGCTATAAATGACAATGCTGCGCCGATACCACCGCCAAGAGCACTGAGATCGGCGCGTCTGCAGTTGCAACAACAGCTGCAACAACAAATGGCCACTGAGGCGAGCACTATTGAAGCTATAAGCAATAATGAACATGACGAGGAGAGACAACAACGAAAAAACCATGACAACCATATTTTCACAGCACAAAATATTCCAAACCTGATGACAAATCTAAGCGACTCCAATATTTCTACATCGACTGATAGCAATATACATATGCCCAACACGGAATCTACAAATCTAAGCGAAGCGCCAATTCCCATTATAAGCATTTTGGAGGAAACCTCCAGCAAAAGCAACCATTTGGGAGCAGAAGCTGCAACGTCTATGATTGATATGAATGAAGTTCTGCCAGTTATTAGCGCACTGAATTTAAACGGTGAACGTTATGGAAGCAGGTTATCTAGTCGTAGTTTGGTCCACAATTTAACTTCCTCCCCTAGCCACAGCCACACGGAAACTAGCCGCAGCAGCAGTTTCAGTAACGACAGCATTGGAGACGATATCGAACTGCCTAACATTATATCAAGTGCTAATGAAGATCACGACGACGGCGGTATATATGATGATGACGAGGAGGACTACGAAGACAACTCTGTGCCCAATTTAAGCATTTTCGATCAGCGTAGCTCCAACAACGATTCCAGCCTGACAACTGTTACTGGCACCAGTGGGGAGAACAGTTTTGAATTAAGCATGAACGATAATAGTACGGCTTCGACTGAGAACATTCCTTGCTTGAAACAGTGATTATCTACGATTTTACAACACGTAAGAAAGTGACTAATTTTACATACTCTATGGTAATATTTGTTAATCGCATTCCAATTGCATGAACGTCACAGTACGTCAGTAACGTTAAAAATATCTGATAATTTTGAATCAACGTTGATTCTGTTGAGATCTTTATGTTTGGCTAATAATATCTCAATAATTGTGTGTTGCCCAGTTTCTAGCTTATAACTACTACAAAAACTGTGAAATTGTAAACGTTTCAACAAAATCGGATATATTTAATAACTTAAGACTTAAATCAAATTCAATGCAATTCTGTATACATACTCGTAGGTACATTTGATGTGTATGCGGATCCTTTTTAGGATCTTTAGATATTATATGTATTATTAATTTCGAATAAGTAATTTGAAGCAAATTGATTTCACATATTGATAACTCATAAGTTTTTAACAAATAAATATTAATTAAGTTCAATAACAAGTTAATTAATTTAATTTAATCAGTATATTCCAAAAATGGAATTGTAATTAAATAACAAATATAACAAAAAAAAACTGCTATATGCTATTTTTCCTGAGAAAATAAAGATATTTGTGATCATGTAACTCCCACCGCATATATATAAGGGAATCGGTGTACGTGAGGTATTGGAAATATTTTTGTTGCTGATTTTAGCGTATTCAATGCTCATATTTCTTAAAAATAAGTGATTTCAATGCCCAATATATGATAAATAGGTGTGGAAGTCTAAAGCGCCAAAGTACATGATCCAGCGGAAAGTTGACATTACCTAGGCTGCAAGTAAATAGCCTTGTAAACTTCTCCCTGAATAAAGTCGTGGCATACCCCTGTGACTTCATACAGAGCCACCCAAATTCAAACTCCAACACAAATGTTGTCAACTCCACTTTGCAATGAAAGTGAAACCAGTAGAGTTCCTTTGCTTTCTTTTACATGGGTCTATTGGGTGTGTAAGTTGTCACCTTCCAATTAGTTTGGATAATATAATCAGAGGATACAGAGAAATGACTTGTTTTGCGCACACTACCCATGTGCAAAACTGTAGTTGTGTAGCTGATTTTCTTCAGAATTCTGTTTAACCAATGATAAACCAACCTAGGCAACTAATGATAAACAAAGACTTTTTTCAAACGTCAGAAAATTTGAAGTTTAAGTGTCCCGTCTCTATGGTCTCTGGTATAATATCGTTAACAAAAAAATTAATAATTATATTTTCGTGAAATTTGTCATATTGACAATTCACTTAAACAACAGTTAACGTTGGATTCACTAAAGCAGTTTAGAGAGCATCAGATGCTCTGCGGCTGCTGCTTTTAATTCGCAAAAGAACTGTTCTGTCTGTGCCCTATGTTTTTATATCCTATCTATGTATATCATTTGAGAACATTGGGCATTAATTCGAGGGTACAATTGGTGTCTCATAGTATGAAAGAAAGAGACAACATCACTAATGTCTTATGCAAATACGATATATCGTATTTTGTCTTATAACTAACAGCTCATATCATTATCGAGAAATAAAATGTTTATGCACAAAACGTTTATTCATGTTTCATGAATACTGAATATTATTTATTAATATTTAATTATTAATAAATTGAAATGGGTTTATTTATTTATTTGCACTCGGGTTATTGAAACCAATTCAGAGTAGAATTGTGGATTAATGGAAATCCTTTGAGTTTCGATGAGTTAATCAGGTTTTTGTGAAAATATAACGAAACCTTTTTATGTTGGTCACAATTTTTAATTGGCATTAGCAATAGGTATACGGGACCACAGGAGCTTGTAGGTTAACAAAACGAAAACGTAGCTAATAATTTTCCAGTCGGTTTTCCAATAAAATACTGAGATGTAGTTTTATTCCCACTGTAATTCACACTTCACTCAAAAATCATTGATTCCGTCTCCACAATCTTATCTTATAAAAGTATAAACTCTATTCCAAAAGGTTGAAATATTGTTTATAACAGTTATGTTAAGCTATAACTAAGACTTGTGATTTTCAATATAAAGTTAATATGAAGTTTAAGAGCAGTTTAAATACACAAAAAAGAGAGACCTTAAATATTCTTGTGTGTACGAGCATGTTGCTAACATTTTGAGAATTTCCACGGCGCTCTCACATTCTGCAACGGTCGCATTAACGGATCTCTGTATCTGTGTGTGAAGTTCTAAGTTTATAACTGTTAAATTCACAAATTCATGAATATCGTTTTCTAATATAAATATGTAATATGTAGTGTAATAGTTTAGTTCTTACATTGCATAGAAATGGTGCATAATCTACGATCTATATATATTTGTAATACATCGCCGGCACCACACAATTCACATAATTCTCTTCTCAAATTGGAAGGAAGCAGTGTAAATGACAGTTCGACTACTCCTCTGAATGGTCTAACTCCGAATGTTGGAGCTGCTAACAAAGGAAACGCTTTTTTACATTCAACAATTTTGCACCAAACTGTAAGAACTCATCGTATTCAAATTAAAAATCAATTTCTAGCTTCAACTACAAACCCTTGTAGACGGTCAGCCGGAGACCACAGCCCCAATACCAACCGGAATTCCATTTAAATTTAGATGTTGGGGAGCACTTAGTACATCAGGACATCGAACCAGCATGCGACCTGTCCAGTATACAACCTCTGACGGGCGATACGCACACAACAAGCGCACATAACTCCAGCAATAGCTACCAGCAGAATTTGAGCGCGGCTATAGATGAAGTGATTTTTAATTCCACTTCGAACAGCAGGAAGGGCATTTCTTTATACGCCGTTAAAAAATGCCTCAACGATGACTACGGCTACAAGGCTACCAGATGTAAATTCTAATTTAAGAGAATTGTAATTAGTTGTTGCGATCGTTGTTTTGGCGTCTACCGTCTGTAGGTTTGTTTTGCTCCTCTCCTTCTTTTGTTCCTTCCACTTGTCCGCTTTGCTGGTGAATGCGGCCAGGCTGAAACCTACCAGACGATTCTGAGGTACAGATGGCGCTGCCTCAGAATAGTAGAAATTCTAAAAAAAGGTGACTGACCGCCTCGACCGCTGGAGCGGTCACTGATGGAATAGCGGAAGAGGCCGAGAAAATTAAGATTAGTTTTTTCAGTTCGTGTCGGTTTTTTTGGATGGACAGTCTCTCGTCTCGTCCGTGGTCCTGTTTTTTTATCCGGTGTTAGTTTAGTTTAAAGATTTGGCGTTAGAAAGTTTACCTTGATTATTGAGTGTGCTGACTAGATCCATAACCGCTTGTTTCCGACCCATCCCATAAGAGGGATAACTTATTGTTCCGGCCCACCCCATTCGAGCATAGGAGGAAAAGGAGGCTGCCGCCCGCCCCTAGAGATAAGTACATATTTGTTAAGTATACGCGTGTATACATAGGTATTATTAAGTATTCACGTGTATGTAGATATTATTAAGTATACGCGTATATATATATATATATATATATATATATATGTTATTTATTTAAATACAAGTAGAATGTTTAGTGTGTTTAATTTTATGTTGAAAATGTTAGGCTAAGGCGGACAATATGGGGCGGGCTCGCTTGTCGTCGTAGAGGAGGATGCTAGGCAAAAATGTGAGTTGAAATTTTTTTTGTAGTGTTGTCCCACCCGATGCAGTGTGGCGGGTTAAGGACCACGCCCATTGCGGTGAGCTAGCCGTGGCCACCACACTGCATCATTCTAGTGGTGCGGTAACATAGTATATTTCCCTGAATTTAAAATTTACAGATCGTAAATTAGTAACGAAGTATATGTATTTCGGAGAACCTATCAGCGGGCAAATTACTTCAAATATCTGGTAAAGGAGCAAATGGAACCTTTCGCTTGAACCGCAGCTGGCACTGCCAACTCACTCGAGTGCAAAACTTCCATATCATACAAAAACGCAGTCGTACAGGTGAATTTTGCATCTTATTCTTATTGCCTTAAATAAAGCACTTCATTTCACTTTTACAGGCAAGTCGTCCATATTGAATGCCTTTAAACGTATGTATGTATCCCCACCGAAATTCTGGTTGGTATTGTGGCTGTGGTCTCCGGTTGACCGTCTACAAGGGTGTGTATATTTGTAGCTAGAAATTCATTTTTAATTTGAATACGATGAGTTCTTACAGTTTGGTGCAAAATTGTTGAATGCAAAAAAAATTACTAGTAGTGTGTACTGGTGTGTACATGCATTTTGAGTGGATGTAGGAAAAGAAACAATCTGCCAAGTCGACTTAGTTGACCCCTGCACACATGTAATTCAGATATATAATTATAAAAATGTTCTTATTCGGCAGTGTATTATATTAAATGTATTCAGGAACCGTAGATTTAGATTTTTCGTAAGTGTAAATAATATTAATGTATTTATTAATTTTTTAATGTACTCGTATATTACTAATTATTAATAATTATTATTATTATCTATGAAAATCGTCACACAGTCATTGTTATTGAATACTAGCTGCAACGATGATCATGATACTAATCTGGACTGCAACTTCTCCCTGACTATAGTATGACCAAATTATTGATAAATTATGCATACTTCCGTACAATTTAAACAATTCTGATATTCACGACGAAATGACATTTATTAACAATAATACTGAAAATGAAGAACCAAATAAAGAAGCTGCTGCTTCGCGTTACTTTGCGGGTTACAGTTTGCAGGCTAGACTTTACAAGTTTAAATGCGCAAGCTGCAACCTGACTTTGGCGAAGGAGGGCTCTTTGCAATTGGATACAGAAAGATTCATTAAGGAAAAAAACTACACACCAAATCTTCTCCTTAAAAATCCTTCTAATATATTTTCCCAGATCTGCCCAATACATTTTTAAGTATTTGGAGACATATTTCCTTCCATCTGTCACACAAGAAATTTAAAACAACAAATAGTTGTCTCTTGTGTAACAGAAACTATTAAAAAATACCCATATTGGTTTTCGCATGGAATATGCGGGACACATAGACTAGAGGTCCTGAAATTTCTAATAGTGGTATTACTTAGAAAGCACTGCCGATGGATGCTTTAAAACCATTTCACCAAGATCAGGCATCAACAACTGTGCAATAGAACTGACAACAACAAATAATAAATTTGCCAAATTTGGGATCTAGTCATATTGTGGTCCATGCCATAAGTCTGAAGCCATCTGCCAGCTTGAATTTGGGTTGAGTATATTATGTTCACTGAGAACTAATTTCCTTGTGCACATTTTAATATTAATGGAGCTGCTGGCTATTGCATGTACAGCGTAGGAACTTGATTTTTTTTATAATATAGGGATGTGTCAGGCTAAAAACTTTGTACTTTGCGTAAATAGAACGAGGAGTTAGTAATTGTCATCAGTGACCGTTCAGCTTGGAGAAACAAGGAAATAACAATAAAACAGGACTCTCAGTTGTGGTATACAGATGGGTCCAAAATGGAAGATGGCAGTGCAGGAGCTGGAATTGTAGGGCCAAATTTCCAAAAAGCAATTGCAATGGGAAAAACAGCTTCCATTTTTCAGGCGGAGGTCCACGCTTTAGAGTTATGTGCTAGAGAATGTCTACGCAGGGGTACACGCAACACCAAAATATGCATACTCTCAGATAGCCAGGCAGCTCTAAAATCATTAATAAACTTCTCATTCCAATCAAAGCTGGTCTGGGAATGCTGTAAACTTCTCAATACCCTAGCAGCGAGAAACTCTGTTACGCTAATGTGGGTACCGGGACACGAGGGACATGAGGGCAACGAAATGGCAGATTCTTTAGCAAAAAAGGGTGCAGACACTGCCTTTATAGGCCCAGAACCCTTCTGTGGGGTAAACAGTAGCTTCACAAATAACTTGTTGTGCGAACAGGAAAAACGAAGTCTGCTAAACTACTGGAGAGCCCAAAAAGGCATGCGGCAGTCGAGACTACTCATTGATCCTGAACACATAAGGGTAGATGCTTCTTTAAACCTCAGCAGAAATGACATCAAACTATACACTGAACTTTTAACAAGACACTGTAAACTAAATTACCACCTGAAGAAAATAGGCGTGGTAGAAGACGATTCTTGTCGACTCTGTCAAGAAAAGCAGGAAACGGCAGAACACATTCTATGCACTTGCCCAGCGGTGGCAAGACGCAGACATAAGTACCTAGGCAGTGGGTTCATATCTCCAAATCACCTAGTTAAAATTAAGCCCACAGCAGTTACGAGATTTATAAACAGTCTAGGACTGTTTTAGTTGGGTACGAGGCTGCACAATAGATCTTTTAGGTCGCGGTGTTCTTTTAGCCTGTCAATAATAATATAATAATAGTAATTGTATAATAGAGTCTTATTGGTATTTAGTTTTTGGCCTCCTTATTTCTTATCATAAATTAGAGTTGCACTTTCGTTCTAATTAGTGTAGGTTTGTATGTTTTACTTCCTACAAGTTATTTAGTACACTTACTTTCCTAACTCTTTGCAATTATTTGTAGGACTCTAGAAGTTTATTGTTTCTGTACAGATCAAAGTATTTCAATGAGTGATGCTATAAAAGGCGTTTTGCTGGATATATATGCTATTTAGAATTTTGTCAATACTTTTATTAATGCAGTACTGTTGCTTACACTGCAGTTATGGCTTCAGCTAGTTTGCTTCTCATCACATCTTCCATATTTAAATTTTATTAAATTTTCTCTTGTTTTTTTTAAATTTAATATAAACTATAAAATTCGCCCAATTGATTCTCCCTTATAGTATAATATAGTTATTCTATAGAGTATAACTCCAAATGGAAAATTGCCGAACCTAATTTGAATTACTTTTGTGAAAATTATGCTACACTTTACGTAGCCACTTCCATATGGGTACACTATTTCACTCTGATTCTCCGGTCCACCTACATATGTATATACAATATTTTAAGGTTCATGTATACTTTCGAGGATTTTGATTGCATGGTTTGGTAATCATTTCCGTTAACCATTCAATTGTATTTAACCATTCAATTGCATTGTTCTTGGAGGTGTTCTTTTATGGCAAAACGGTTATTGATGTTGGTTTATCAAATTATTTCCTGGATTCATGGAACCATTGATGGAACCATTGATGGCGATTATGGGAGATTTCCAAAGTCACATGCAATGGACGGTGTACAATTGGACACACATTTGGATTAGGCCTATTGGGGAGACCACATAAAAAAACGCGCCACTTACAAATTTTGGTTATGCAACTATAATATTTTCAAATAATAATTTCCTTTAAACAATGCAGTAATTGCACTTTATTAATATATCAACTAAAGAATAAAAAAAATATGCTATATAGCTGGAGCAAATATTACACTGCTATTTCATAAACGTATAGAATTTTCAAAAATAAAATATTTCCTATGCATGAATATTTATATTATATGTATATGTGAAATATTAGTGTGTGTGGGTGTGTGTGTTTGTGTGCTCACTGCAGAAGCGAATGATTTCAAATCAAATTTTTATTTTCTGATTTGTGTGGCTGGGGTAAAATAGATGTAACGACTCTTTTTCTACAGCTGGGCTAGACTCAGCGACTTCCAGGGGTCGTGTACAGATTATTTATAAATTGAATTCCACCAGGTTTATTATATTTCAAATTTCTTTATTTAAAATATAATAATAAAGTTTACTACTACGGACTTAGTCCTTACAATACTACTCAATTGATCTTAGGTCTATCACTTGTGGTACTTCTCTTCGTGTGCATAGCTAAGGTTTTATTTTGTAGTACTTGTCCCTATGGGCGAACTGTCACGTTGCAGATCTATGTGTCTCAGTGAGAAAACGATTGAAAGCCAGATATTCTCACTGAGTACCTATGTTCGTAGCGTATGTGTCTAGTAGGATAGGTCTTGTCCAGTCGGCGGTATGCAGAGAAATGGATCTAAATCGTCGGCGGTATGTAGCAAAAGAAGCCCTGATCTAGTCGGCGGTTTGGAGAACACGAGAGGTCTGATCTCGTCGGCGGTATGCAGCAAAAGAGATCTACACCTTGAACTACACGGCTTATATAGTCTAAACGACCACCACTGCCAGTGTATAGTGTTGTTGGCGGGCCGCTGTTTGAAGTTCCACTCCCGTTAGTGGCTTCGCTAGTTGCTAAGCCATGCTCGTTGTTGTTGTAGTGGTTTGTCCTTTGATCACCTTCGCCGCTTTGTTGTTGTTCTTCTGTTTGTTTGTTGCTGCCCTGAGTATTTGTCCTTTGATCACCTTCATCGCTTTGTTGTTGTTGATTTTTTCCATCACTCAACATATTCCAGTGTAACAAATTATTTTAAGTATAATTTTATTATTTTTCTCTTTGTGTTTTGTCCGTACTGGTGGCATGCGTAGCGATCGTTCTGTCGTGCTACTTTTGTGGTTTGTATTCGTTTCTACGTTGATATATTCTTTAGCGAACGAACGTATTCGGCAAGCTCGGTTCCTACTGGGTACTCAACTTCTTGGCTTTGCTTGTATTTGTTGTAATAATCCATATGCGGGTTTATCTTTGAGTTGGTATTAATTCAATGTTGCGTTGCATTAGTCGTGTAGACTTTTGCTATTTTCTGAAATGTTTGTTACTCATGGCGTGTTTGTGTATATAGGTTCCTAAACGGCGTTCGTTGGTTTTGTTGTGAGGCAAAATTTATGTTTGTAAATTTTGGTCCTCGAGCGCATAGAGGAGTTGTCGGATGTATATGAAATAAATAAAAATCTGCTCCCACGAACGATGACGGAACTACTGAAGGAACGCGCGCTACTCTGGTTCCGAAACAACAATCGCAGCTGGACTGAGTGGACTACGTTCAAAAAGGATTTTCTGAAGTTCTTCTTGCCAGCACGATACTGGGAGAAATTAAAGGACGAAGTCAGGAAACGCTTACAACGCCCTAGAGAAACATTTAAACAATATGTTGTGGAAATCCAGAACCTCATGCGACATGCTGGGACAAACAAAAACTGGAACGCATATTTCGGAACAGCCTAGAGGAGTACCAATGGTACGTACGTAGGAAAGATTTCACGACGCTTGGCGGGTTAATGGAAATGGCGGAAGACCTAGAGGGCATACGAAACAACTGAGATACACCCACGACACAATCCAGAGTCGACCGTACTCTACCACGAGAGACGAGAAACCGACAAATCGTTTCGACCAATAGCACTAAAGCCGAGACACCAATAGACGTACGGACCGCCTGCCGACGATGTGGACAAGGTGGACACATTGCACGCCTCTGTCGCAATGCGCAAGTCCTATTTTGCTGGGACTGCTGGAAGCGTGGAAACAGGACAATAGAATGTTGCAGGACACAAGGGGGAAACGAATGGGCCTGCCTTCAGGAGCGAGGCAGGATGCAACCCACCAACAACAGTCCTCAAAACCACTAAGTATTTTACGCTACGATGGACAGCGTATCTGTGCCGAGGTCACCACTGGCGCCATCCAAGTCACAGCCACCATCGATACCAGAGCTACGCGGAGCTTCTTCAGCGAACGCCTTAGCCGCCAGTTACGTGCAATCACAGGTGGGGTAACCCCCACACACATACGCGCATGAATGGCAGACGGGCGCACTCGAGAAATCACAGAAGTACTCAGGGTGAACATACAGCTAGGAGAACAACTTTGCGAACTGGAGTGCTTAATGATGCCGGAGTCCACAGATGACCTACTCCTAGGTCTTGACTTCATGATGAAGCAAGGTACAAAAATAAGATGCGGGTATCAAGAAGTCACACTAGGACCCCAGACCGATGGCGTGCAACTCCGAGATTTTACATTGTGCACGACCATTAGGGAAGAGGCCCTCACAGAGGAGGAAAGGATGCAACAATTCTTAACTACGGAGCTAAGTAAATTTAACGAGGAAACAAACGTATCCAACATTACCAGCTATAGAAAAGAGTCGTTACAGTGACAGAATGAATTTTCTATATGGCAAAGTTTTTTTTATACGGGAAGTGGGGCTTAAAACAAAGCATTTGAGGTTTTGCGTATAAAAAAGATTTGCCATGTCATGAGAAAGTATAATGCGTGTATATTAGAACACTTGACAATATAAAATAAAATGTATGCATAGAAAATATTTTACTTTTGAATATTTTATACATTTATGAAACAGCAGTGCAATATTTGCTCCAGTTATATCGTATATTTTCATTATTCTTTAGTTGATATATTCATAAAGTGCAATTAATGCCTTGTTTAAAGGAAATTATTATTTTAAACTATTATATTTGCATAACCAAAATTTGTAATTAGTATGGAATTAGTTTGGATAGTATAATCAGAGAGTACGGAGAAATGACTCTTGTTTTGCGCACACTACCCATGTGCAAAACTGTAGTTGTGTAGCTGATTTTCTTCAGAATTCTGTTTAACCAATGATAAACCAACCTAGGCAACTAATGATAAACAAAGACTTTTTTCAAACGTCAGAAAATTTGAAGTTTAAGTGTCCCGTCTCTGTGGTCTCTGGTATAATATCGTTAACAAAAAAATTAATAATTATATTTTCGTGAAATTTGTCATATTAACAATTCACTTAAACAATAGTTAACGCTGGATTCACTAAAGCAGTTTAGAGAGCATCAGATGCTCTGCGGCTGCTGCTTTTAATTCGCAAAAGAACTGTTCTGTCTGTGCCCTATGTTTTTATATCCTATCTATATCATTTGAGAACATTGGGCATTAATGCGAGGGTACAATTGGTGTCTCATAGTATGAAAGAAAGAGACAACATCACTAATGTCTTATGCAAATACGATATATCGTATTTTGTCTTATAACTAACAGCTCATATCATTATCGAGAAATAAAATGTCTATGCACATAACGTTTATTCATGTTTCATGAATACTGAATATTATTTATTAATATTTAATTATTAATAAATTGAAATGGGTTTATTTATTTATTTGCACTCGGGTTATTGAAACCAATTCAGAGTAGAATTGTGGATTAATGGAAATCCTTTGAGTTTCGATGAGTTAATCAGGTTTTTGTGAAAATATAACGAAACCTTTTTATGTTGGTCACAATTTTTAATTGGCATTAGCAATAGGTATACGGGACCACAGGAGCTTGTAGGTTAACAAAACGAAAACGTAGCTAATATTTTTCCAGTCGGTTTTCCAATAAAATACTGAGATGTAGTTTTATTCCCACTGTAATTCACACTTCACTCAAAAATCATTGATTCCGTCTCCACAATCTTATCTTATAAAAGTATAAACTCTATTCCAAAAGGTTGAAATATTGTTTATAACAGTTATGTTAAGCTATAACTAAGACTTGTGATTTTCAATATAAAGTTAATATGAAGTTTAAGAGCAGTTTAAATACACAAAAAAGAGAGACCTTAAATATTCTTGTGTGTACGAGCATGTTGCTAGCATTTTGAGCATTTCCACGGCGCTCTCACATTCTGCAACGGTCGCATTAACGGATCTCTGTATCTGTGTGTGTAGTTCTAAGTTTATAACTGTTAAATTCACAAATTCATGAATATCGTTTTCTAATATAAATATGTAATATGTAGTGTAATAGTTTAGTTCTTACATTGCATAGAAATGGTGCATAATCTACGATCTAGAAATATTTGTAATACATCGCCGGCACCACACAATTCACATAATTCTCTTCTCAAATTGGAAGGAAGCAGTGTAAATGACAGTTCGACTACTCCTCTGAATGGTCTAACTCCGAATGTTGGAGCTGCTAACAAAGGAAACGCTTTTTTACATTCAACAATTTTGCACCAAACTGTAAGAACTCATCGTATTCAAATTAAAAATCAATTTCTAGCTTCAACTACACACCCTTGTAGACGGTCAGCCGGAGACCACAGCCCCAATACCAACCGGAATTCCATTTAAATTTAGATGTTGGGGAGCACTTAGTACATCAGGACATCGAACCAGCATGCGACCTGTCCAGTATACAACCTCTGACGGGCGATACGCACACAACAAGCGCACATAACTCCAGCAATAGCTACCAGCAGAATTTGAGCGCGGCTATAGATGAAGTGATTTTTAATTCCACTTCGACCAGCAGGAAGGGCATTTCTTTATACGCCGTTAAAAAATGCCTCAACGAAGACTACGGCTACAAGGCTACCAGATGTAAATTCAAATTTAAGAGAATTGTAATTAGTATATTTCCCTGAATTTAAAATTTACAGATCGTGAATTAGTAACGAAGTATATTTCGGAGAACCTATCAGCGGGCAAATTACTTCAAATATCTGGTAAAGGAGCAAATGGAACCTTTCGTTTGAACCGCAGCTGGCACTGCCAACTCACTCGAGTGCAAAACTTCCATTTCATACAAAAACGCAGTCGTGCAGGTGAATTTTGCAGCTTATTCTTATTGCCTTAAATAAAGCACTTCCATTTCATTTTTACAGGCAAGTCGTCCATATTGAATGTCTTTAAACGTATGTATCCCCACCGAAAAGACGTGATATCTTCTTTAATAGAACACCATACGACAACTAACACCACAATCAATATCTTTACTAAAAATTTATCATCCTACAAAACCAAAGTTTAAGAATACCTTATACTCTTCTTTATGTTCTTAATTCGTGCTGAAGTGTTCTTTCTTATATATCAAGTTGAATTGTTTTATATGTATGATAATTATTAACTTAAAATAAATGTTTATATGTACCTCCTCTAAAGCATATAGTGTTTCAAATGGATATGTCGTAATATTAATATAGGACACAAATGGTAAGAAATGGGGTGAAAAAGCAAAACTGAATGCTTCTCATACTACTTTTTATCTTTGCCAATAAGTCTCACACCCTGTATAAGGTACATATAATAATTCTCAAAATAATTATACAAATTGTGCAGGGCGTTTGGGAAGTCCATGATTTTGAATACCTGCTAAATTTAGGTGTACCCATGAGATCGATTGATGGTGAACGCCAGAAGCATCACCATTACTGAATTAAATTTCAATACATCCGACAATGTCATTTTGGAAAACCCTCGAGTGAACATATTTGGGATAATTAACATCTTAGATGAACAAAAGGGGATAACGAGCCCAATAAGAAGTAGACCTAAAACTGCGTGTCTTATTTTATATTATAGATCTTTTAAAAGTTAATTTAAAGCAATTGCTTAAAACCGATTTAAATGTAATATATTACAATAAATACATATATTCATAGACTTGAGTACTCAAACATTGTTTTATAAAGATGCACAATATATATAACTCTATTCTACAAAATGTTGAAATATATTTGTTCCGAACAGCCTTAAAGCAGAGTAAGGTTAGTAAAATAATGCACACACTTCCGGGCTACATTTGCATACGGGTGACAGGTATTCTCGAATTATTTTGATTTATTCCCTACACGCGATAATTGGTCCGTGAATTGTCTATTATCGAAAAGGAAACACACATTCCTGATTCCAGTATATATTTCATCCGAATTACACGTACGATTGATTGCGCCTTGATTTAATAAATAATTCAATTGTTTTTATGTTATTTAGGGACAATATAGATATTGGTTTAACTTACATATTAGCCGTTCCGTCGTTATATTAAAATGTAATCGAAATCGGTGTCGGTGGTTAAAATCTTGTTCCATGTAGAAACTCACATTCATTGGTGACTTTTGTTGAAATAGTTTTATTTAAAGCAATGTT
Organism: Clusia tigrina; assembly: GCA_920105625.2. Taxonomy (NCBI): domain Eukaryota; kingdom Metazoa; phylum Arthropoda; class Insecta; order Diptera; family Clusiidae; genus Clusia; species Clusia tigrina. The sequence goes on from OV050031.1 coordinate 183,576,539, forward strand.
GTCACAGTGATCCGGCATTTGAAACGGTGCACAATCGCTCAAAGTTTTATATGCCATCAATTTATCAACTTCTTTTTTGTCTATATTCGTGTCTCGTCTATAATGTGTTTGGCATCCATGCAACAATAGTAAATTCTATAAAATTTAACGCTTATATCTTTAACCCTATATGAAATAAATAAATGAATCATATGTCGTAAGTATATACGTTTTTGCACTAATCAACAATTGCGTCTCTTGCTTTGCCACTAATCCCAATTGATGCCAGCTGTAGGCTAGATTCAAAACTCTTAGCTGGAAGGATGCCACCGATAATGCCATCAGCGTTTATCTCGCTGTCGAAGCTGAAGCTATTGCTACCACTTTCATTCGCTGTCAACGCCTGCGTTGGCAACAAATCTGCTGCATCCTTGGTATCGTATCTGTGCTCATCGGATGCGTTGGTGTTTTTCTGCTGGTCGGAAGCATCCACCTGTAACTGTAGCAACGAATTACGCTGATTATGTTTATAAAGTTTTCGTAACGGTGGTTTCGGTGGCTCCACTATAGGACTGCTTCCTGTTTTACCATACTTGTCCTTTTCCCTCTCCTTGTCTTTGGTTTTTTTAAAGCCAGCGATCAGAGCTTTGTGAGCCTGAGCTTTAATGCCTTCCATGCTGGGACGAATAATAGAATTTCTTGAAGACTGCGGCTGTGTCTGCTCCTTACCGCCTTGATCAACCTCCTCCATAACACTAGGCAAGTGTTGAGACCCTGGGGTCCTGTTGAAATCTTCCACTTGAATCGGAATATCATCGGGAAGTTTCTTTGTTCGGAATGACGCATTAGTTATAATTGATTTGGAAACCGAGGCTGCAACCACACTGGCGACGGGAGTCAGCGCTACACTCAGCCCCATTGGACCATCGTTGGGTTGACCAGAAGGATTGGCATGAAACGAATTAAGTACGGCGCTTGTAACTAAAATTAAATCGGTGTACATTTCAAAGCAGGCACGTTGATGAATGTCTTCTAATGTTTGAGTAGCCACAGTCCCAAATCCATTAAACATAGCAAAGTATATGGCGTGTACAAGTTCCACAAGAAATCCCGAAGAGAGGGGTATACGCGGTAATACGGGTTTAGGAAGCAATGAGCCAGATGACGAATCAGACCTGATCATGAGTAAATAATGATAGGAACACTTAACATTTTTTTAAAGTTATATTTACTTACCCATACGAGTTACGATGTGAGTGCCCCGACTGCTTTGGGAATCCCTGATTTACCAATTTTGAAGCAACGCGACATAAATGTATCAATGCAGCTTTCTGAGTAAGATTGACTTGCTGGTTGTAGCAAAAAAGTAACACAGTCATAATGTTAAGACGATTCTGAGCTGTGATAGCCTCGATCTGAGTATGCGGACCCCACTTTATATCGCGATTACAATTCTCCTCCCAACGTCGCAAGTCCGTTATCGGTAGACTCTTCTCCTCATGGTACACGGAGGGTTGCGCAAGAACAGGCATGCGAAACGCCAAAACTCGTTGGACGCCATCATCGTTGGACACTTCTGTATTGTAAATGCATATAAGCAGTGTCTCTACACTGCGGGCGCTCTCCTTGTCACCAGCAGCTACTGCGTGTAGGTACGTGTAGATTAATACGGGAATGAACTGCAATGGGAATATTCGCTGCGATTCCTCCGTAGAACGATAGAATGTTAACAGCTCTTGACATTTAGCCTGCACGAGTGCCTCATGCCGTTGCCGTTCAGTAAAAATTGTATAAATTGTTTCGGCTATTTCAGGATCCATCAGCATTGCGTACTGCACAACAACAGCTGATTTCTTCTATCTGTGTTCCGTTCCATTTCATTTCGTTCGCTAGAAATTAACTCAGATATAAAAATTTTAACATTTCCCACGTAGGGAACAAATTCATTTTCTTATTATTTTCCAATATTTTTCGAACAATGGACGAATCTGAATTGTTGTTCAATCTCTTCTACCTCTTATTATGCATGTGCATTATATATCCCCCAGAGGAATTCCAGCGACTTGGCCTGACGATCGAGCAGCTGTTTGCGCGCTTTCTGGGCGACGAGAAAATCAACTTTGTGCTCTATCATCAAAAGAGGACGTCATTGAATCTGTTGGTGCATTGTTGTCTTCCTGCCAGCTACTTTTTAATACACCAACTGAAGTTTTCGGTGTTTGCAGAAGAAATAGCCGAAGATGCAGAATTGGATCCAGATTTTCCAATGCCGCAGGAAGCAGTGGCATTCAAGACACTAACATGGAAAATAGCGCAACGGTTCAGCATAATGGTATTATTGGCAGTGCCATTATTAATAGCCAATTGGTATCAGCAGGAGTGGCGACGTCATCCAGTAAGCCAAACCCTGGTAAAATTCTCAAATGTCCCCAATAGCTATTCTACTGTGGCGGCCGATGTAGGAAATGAGTTTCGAAGGTATGGTTTTTAATAGTTTTCTGAATTTTAATTGTATTTTATATTTTACAGAGATAACATTTACAAAAAGAAACTGAATTCTATATCGACAGTGATAGCCACTGAAAATTGGATTATAAAAACCACACTCTACAATGTTCATTTTGGACATCAGAGTGACACTTCTTTAAGTGTGGCCAAGGTATGAATCAATCGGTAATAATAGAATTAAATGAATAGTATCTGATTAGAATCCATTAATAACAGGCGTCTTTTTTATTATGTTTTATAAATGAACTTTTTAAGGAATAGTTTTGGAGCCAGAGCTACTCTGCAATTTTGCTCCACAAGGGATGCAAAACCACATTTTGTTCCAATGCATAAGGAGATTCGATACTAATCAATATATTTTTAGGACGAAAATAGAAATTGTAACGAATCAGAACGCCACTAAAGCTATATTTATTGTAATCAGTTCGAAAAAAACTTCAACAACTCTACCAACTGTAATAATGTTGTCCATATTCTCATAAAGCGGAATCCTTTCAGATTTTCTACAATACAGTTTCATGCCTAGATATTAAATTGTGAAATGGTAGATCTCTCCATTCACTTTCTCAAATATAAACTATTCTATTATAAAATATTTACTTTCCTCACATTTGATTTTCCGACTTTAATGAAGCGTAAGCGAAAATTAGGATGGCTTACCATTTTAGGCTTGTTCTTTGTATTTGAAGATATAATAAACTGTACGATGATGCACTTTATTATATACTATTAAACACTTTGTAGTGAGAAGATGGCATGGATAATATGGGTATACAAATATAATTGATTACTGTTACTTTGTCGTTCGTCGATATAGTCTTGTTTGCATATCTTCCTGCCCGTCCTGCAGTCGTCACGTAAAGAACATAGCCAAGAATAAGAAATATGCTGATATTATTGTATGTAAACTCCCCGAGGAACTGTAAAACATGCCAACGGCACACCCATTCGTGTTTCGGTTCGCTTATGCCATAGCAGTGTCTAGATCTACATGTATTTTCGAACTACTATATTATATATATATATATATATATATATATATATATATATATATATATATATATATATATATTTATTGCAATATAGTTAGTAAAAGGGAAAGTGTACTGCTTCGGTTGAACTGACTATAATCATTGTGTGCTTGTCTTTTTTAAATTTTATTTGCCTCAACTGGAGTTAATGTCTATATATTTCGGTATAATATAACGCTTATTATGTAACAATCCTTACCTGGTAAAATTTATATTATTTTGGTCTTTAATGTCAATATTTTAAGTAGAATATTTAAGTTTATTACATTTTCGGAGAGTTGAAACTTTTCCTACACTAATTAACTAAAAATATATTTTACAGACTGAGACTTATAACGTTTCACAAGACGTTAACGACACGCTCCAAATGATCAGCATAGTGGTAAAACCTAATCGGCCAGGAGTGCAGGATTTTCACATACGCATCAACGCGTTTGAATTTCGAAATCTGGAAGATCGCATTAGTCACCCCATTGTGATACCAGCGAACATACAATTCCATCGCAATGTGATAGACAGGTTCGTTGATGTCTTTAAGGAGCAGGTAGCACAAAACCCTATTTATATTGCTGATCGCATTGCGGATAAGTGCTTCGCCTGTATGGTCACTGAGCCTAATATTAAAATAAACAAACAGTGCGAAGATACCGATCGGAACGGACGGCCCTTGCCCACGGAAGATTTCTGCTCGAACTGTTACTGCCGGCCAATGTGGTGCGTGGAGTGTTTGGCTCGTTGGTTTGCCGCACGCCAAAATGAGTATGATCGTGAGGTTTGGCTGGAGCAGAAGTGTGCCTGCCCGATGTGTCGTGCCAAATTTTGTGTACTGGATGTTAGTTATATCGAAAGAAGGAATGAAGACGAGCCGACTACGGGAAATGTTACGTGATTATTTTTGTACAATATTTTTTTTTGCATTTTTAATTTTCATATATAAACACAACGAATATAATATTTCTGTTAATTGTACTCTACAATTTATTGGATTTGATATAAATACTTCTTATTATATTATTAAAATGTTGATTACTTATCTTATAGACTAGGTATGTCCATTTAATATACCACAGGTGCTTAGAATTTACAAATGTAATTATCACGTTGAAATACTTTTGTGCAATGCAAATAAAATTACTTAAAAATGAGACAAATTTAATTAAATACAATTAAGTAATGCACCACTTTAAACAGTACATATATTCATACTAAACAATAATGAATAAATTTATATAAGAAAATCTCTTACACGGCAGCTCTTAAATGCTGTAGCATTTAGTTGGGTGTACATTTTTTGGTTTATGTACGGAATTCCACTGTCCGCCCATTAACGTAGCCGCAGTCAACATATTGAATCCTTGCGCTATAGAATTTTTTTATAGAAAATTATAAAACATACATATGTACATTATAAATATATACAAATGCGCATTGTTGCCCATGCGTTTCGCCTTTGCCTATAAATTCGTTTCATAATAGCTCTTATAACTCTCCATTTTATCGCGTACTCGGGCGCTTGAAACACTTGTCGTTTGATGCTGAGGAGACTTGATAACAGTGGAGGCCTGTCGATTGTTGTGCTGGAATTGAAATATAGAATAAGACAATATTTATTAAGGTTGGACCATAGAGACTGTGTGAGAGAAGTATGCTTATTATACTAGATAATGAGCTCAGTTCTGACGTCTAGGTGTAAATTTCACAATATATCCAGAACAAATTCAAGTTGCTAACCGACGCGATTCGCATTTGAAACTACCACAATTTTAGAACAAAGTTAAATGTTTGCTTATGACACAAACGCTGAATAAACTAGAAAAACATACAAAAATAAGAAACAAAAATTGCGAAACAAAAACACCTTTTGAGAAATTTTGTGTCTGCAACAACAAGAACAGTACACGATAGACCCATACAAACATCTACATACGAATGTATACGACTCGTAGCAAGAAAGAAAAACACTTTCTTTGTGGATATATAGCGAAACTTTGTATATTATATACGCGAGTGCAAGCTTATCTGAACTGTGTATGCATACATAGATGAAACTCGATACTTGTGCAAGAGGCGTTTACAACCCTTGCCAGTGCTCACAATAACAATCCGCAATTTCGTTGTTGACTTCTGACTTGAAAAATTGTCACCATTAACACGGCAATAATTGGCGGAGCAATGAACCGCTTTATGGTCCGATTAATAAAATGGTTGATCCACGGGCGTCACTTTTCGGCCATTTAGGCTAGCTAGTTTTGCTGACTCCATATTTTGGGATTATGAACTAAAAACTCAAATATGTTGTTAATATATGCAAATATACATATATGTATGTGTGTATGTTATTTGAAATTTGGTGGGAAATCATAGTGTTTATGATTGAAATCAGAACACAATAGGAACAGTTTTTAAGAAGACACTAACAATGCTTGGTTAGGTTGAAGGGGCGCACTTGGCCAAATATGTGCAAACAACTTTTCATACATACACACAAACATGCTATTGAAAGTTTGCCAATTTCATTACCAATTTCTTTGAGTGTATGGTATGTAAAAATCCAAAAAAGATATACTGAGGAATCTCCTCAGAAATTGTTTAATTTTGGGTTCCTAAATACTAAAATATATACATATGTATATACCCATAGGTAATCAGATCGGGTTTCAAATTTAGAGATTTCCGAATACTGGAGACTTCCATTTAAAATGCACATAATTTCCTATCCTAAGGAGCTGGAATCTAAATATATACAATATATAAATCTCAATGGGTCGTTAAGAATATTGTAACTAGAATTGTATATTCAATACTTATAATTTCATTGGGTGTATTAATAAATTACTTTCGAATTTTTCACTAATGATTTATATAAAATTGAGCTAATATGAATTTAGTTTAGAGGGAATAAATCAACAATCTTTGTTTTAATTTAAGTGAACTGCCATTCCCTTAAAATTCTGGTTACTAAGAAAGTATTAAATACACAAAATCAATTTTAAACATTTTAAGTGTTGCTTTAAATTTTAATTTAAGCCGTGGTTTTTAACCTACTTGGTAAACCTCTTCACTTTAAATGCATATATTTATGACTGGCACAGAGATAACATGGCAAAATCCTCAACCAATTCAAGTTACTTAGATAGAATTGCAGGGTGAGTGGTATAGAAAATAATTCATATATGGAGCCATATATTTCAGGTACAGGAAGGACAAGGTTATTTAGGATGCGATACAATAAATTCATTGTAAAGTGTAACAAAATGTAAAACTTTAAAATATCAACATTTTTACTTGAACACAACTTTATCAGGCAAAACAATCTGCAACAGTCGAAATTTTCTTTTTATTTTATTATAATTTTTCTTTCTTGTTGTCTGCTTTTGTAACCTTTGTTCTTATCGCAAATGAGTATATAGGTAACAACCAACGTAGCAAGTGGGCAACGCTTACTATTCACCTCTCTCAGGTAATATATTAATTATTGCACAAATTATAACTAACGAACTTTTATCAGCCAACACAAAAGTACACACAAACACACACACACACACACGCGCATATATGCATCCACACTAACAGGTGCTTCATGCCTTTAATGCGTCGTACGCGATTCTTGGAAATTGTGTATTTTGCATATTGTATTGTATCTGTGTATCTTCTGTGCAAATCTTACAGAAATAGTGTTTGTAGCTCTCAAGTGACCGGCTTCCTAAGCTAAGCGTAAGATAATTTGATTCTAATCAGCGGCTGGCCATAAATGAGGGGTTTGACTTGCGTTCGATTGAAATTGACTTCAGTGCGTGTGGTATTATGAAATGTACGTATGTATGAATGTGTGTGCATATGTAAATGAAAAAAAAAATACACTTCCAACATCATATATGTATGATATTTACGTATACTCATATAGTCTAGTTCTGCGTTTAGCTGTGTACAGAGTTTTAGTTTTGATAGAACATTTAGACAGCCCGCTTTTCTGAAATGTTATTATTTCATTGAGGTTGTAGTCCTGATCAATAATATTTATACCTATGGTTTATGGTTGGATATACTTTTGAATATATCCGCTAGAAAGTGTACTTACTCATGAATAGTTCTATGTAAATTTCTTTCTGCAACAAGATGTGACAATTTAATTCTGAATAATACTCAACAGAAGGTATTATTATAATTTTCGGTTAAACTTGCTTTGTTACCACGCACCACACTGAACCTTTAATGGTTCTTAAATGTGCTTTCATAAAGAAGGCTTCCACTGTGACCTATGCTTTGTTACAAAAAATCCGGAATCTCCTCTTTGTTATGAATTAAGAAACCTCAATTTTTCTGGTAGCTTACTATTTAATTTGGAACTAATGTTTTTTTTCTATGTCATAAGCATTCTATTTCCAACTAATTAGTATAAAAATAAGTATTTAATAATAATACCCTATGTGTTTAAAAGAAAACTAATACATATGTAACTACATAATCAATAAGTGTGCATTATTATAAAAATAAATATTAATTTATTTTTTATATTATATAACCGATTTAATACGTCGATATTAAGTCAACTGAAATTTTGAGTATTAATTAAATTCTTTCAAGTACACATATTCTTGGGGCTTTTCCTCCTACCAATCCCGGCCGAAATACATACTCTTGTATTCTACTATATAGGAAGCTGACATCTGTGCCAATTTACGAGTATATGTATGTGTATGTGTGTATGCAACTTCCGTTCTTGTTTGAAATAAATTTAAATTTGCGAGAAATATATTAGTAATTTTAACTTATTGTCATTCCTTTTTACCTACTTCTGTAAATATTTCATAGAATTTATTTTTAGAATGAGTTTGTAATATTTTTGAAAATAAAAAAGTCCTGATAAGCAAATTTAAAATTTAAGGAAATTGAACACAGACAAACACACACAAATTTATTTTTGTGCAAATTATAATAATAATAATAATAATAATAGATTCAAACACATCCATATATATGTATATGTAATTACCTTATCCTCTCTATCTTCCTTGATATGACCACTTTCATCCATGGTACCATCGAACAGTTGCCCGTTGACTACATCACGCTTCTTGTTCTTCGACTTGAACCGTCCTGAGCGCGAAATGGTGAAATTGCGCCACTGATGGCTGTACTCGCAACGTTTCTCCTCCTCACTAAGGACGCTGTCCAGATAGTTTATGGGCTCATGAGCGGTCATTGTGTTAGTTGTAATTTCGCTGACAGAATCTTTGCAGTCACTCTTGAGAATTGCATACGTCCTGCACTCTGTTTAGGCTCGTCAGCTAATTAGTCAGCTTATATGTATGTAAGTAGTTCCAACCGTGCCTAGCCAGCTCTCTCGCGCTGTGAACCACTTTTGTTAATGACACGAACACCACGACTGATTGCGAGTGCAGTGCACATTCGATAGGGTTTTCGAGTCTACAGCATGGCACCACACTCCGCCACACCATCGAAAAATACACGTTGTATTTAGTATAAATAATAATAATGAAAAAGTACCCTCGAAATGGAGTAATTTTTGTTGTTCTGTTTTTTATTGTTTTTTTTTTATATTTTATCACAAACACACATTAATAACTTTTGTATACAGACAACCACGACGAACGAACGAGCCACCATGCACCGTACCAAACGTTTTTGCTGTGCTTTGGTTTATATGCTCTTTATTTATTAATAAGAGGAAAGAATAGAATTAAAAGTATCCAAATAGAAGAGTTTTATTTATGTATGTGAGAAAACTGGAAAATTTAAATGTAAAACGGTTTGAAAAATTAGAAAAAGGCAGAACTGGGACTGGCGCTCTCCTAGTATTCAGTTGGAGCGAGAGAGCCAGAAAGAGACACTTCAACACAAACACAAAGAAACAAAACAAACATCAAATAAAGATCGTATGCATAAGCATATTCACCTGATAGTTTATTTTTGTTAAGAACCCATACCCACCAGAAAACTTGACCTCTTGACTTCTTTTAATTAGCCATCAGAAATGACACAACTTGATTACAAATTCAGATATCGTTGGTAAAATTAACTACTATATAATACAATTATGCATTATATTAAATTAAAATACTATGATTAGAAAGGAATGATAAGAAGGAAAATACTGATAAGTTAATAAGTGGATTAAAATCAGAAGAGGTGTTATAGTATGCACAAAATATATAATAATATATTCATAAAATAAGTATTAATTTTAATATAACTTATTTTTATAAACTAACTTATATAACTTATATTATAACTAATATAACTTATTTTTATAAACTCCAACAGACGAAATCACAAAATTCAGTTATTATTGAGAATATCTTGGACTTCCCCTGGTATAAGTTTTATATATGTATTGTAAAAACTCTGTCCCACCAGAAAAGTGTTGGAAAATAAAATGCTTTCATTTGCTTGGCTTACTTCTGAGGATATTATGCAATAAATTCCAGAAGTCAGACAAATGAAAAAGTAACAAGTTGAGTTTAAGTCTTTAGATTGGGAGAATAAAAATGTGTTCGTAAATATACTTGTTTTGGACTGTATATGCTTGAAGTCTTAATTTCTACCACGTTTATAATGTTGCAACATATTTTCCACTTAGTAATATGATCAAATCAACGCCACCCCACATAGCAATTAGCTTACATAACCCGCATGGAAAAGTTCTACAGGTTTTCTAACAAGCACCCACCAAAACCACTATGAAACTTCTATGTAGTTTTTGTAGAATCATATGTAAATCTTACTCGAAAAATATTAGATAGCTGCAATTGCTTTTCAAGAGCCGCTATAAACGCACAAATGCCCAACACACAAAGCTACAAGTACATTGTAGCATTGTATGATATTTTAGTGTTTATTTACAATGCTGCGTGATCTATAAATATAACAAACTGTCCACAATTATATAAAGCTTCAATTACTGTTAATATAGCTTCATAAAGCCTACCTTCTTACTACATTATTTATGAAGTTTTAAAGCAATATATTATAAATCTTCAACAGTTATAAAGCTTCATAGTCTACTTAGCTTAATTACTTGACTGAAGCTCTTTTCATATTGTAATTGTGGTATAAATGTGCTCAATCGCACCAGATGCAAGTAAAATAGCACGTACAAGTGACGAAGTGAAGTTTTTATTTTTGCTCTATAAAAGTGTTTATGACATTGTAGCACCATAAAGGAAGTTTATTACGAACAACTTTATAAATACATTAATTAGGCGCATGTGTCTTTTTCAGTTGGTATACAATTTCTAACGTTTCCACATGGGCAGTGTACCATGGATATGACTTGCTTTTACCTTTTGTTAATCGGAACACATTGATTGAAAACTTAATAATATTCTCAAAAATGCAGCATTTTTCCCTTTATATAACGCAATGCTTTAAACGTTCTATTGACATTTTTAGAGGTATTTTCTGACTACCTAAGGAACCCATTTGTACTACTGGGAAATAGCCAGTGAACCAAGAGCTTTCGTTAAGAAGCCAATGATCATTATAATGGCCAATGATCACACATGGGCATTTATCTCCTAAACTGAAGCAGACGGGACAAAGTCCATGCCAGTTAAAAATAATATTTCAGCACAAAACTATGTTATTTTGTCTACCAGTTTTATCACCCCAAGAATATAACTGGGATAAGACGACAGAATAATTTAGCAACTTACCTTCATAGTACCATCCAAGGAAAATTTCTCATTCTTCAACGGTGTTTTCTCAATTTTGAAGCAAGTTATATTTTACTCTAGCCGCCCTCTGGGGTCTAGTGGTAAGCGTGCTAGACTCACACTCAGAGAGGTACAAATCCTGCCCCGGGCTTGGTCTCAAAAACAATTCTTTCTAAAAAATATATTTCTCTTCGAGTCAAAACTCTCAGTAGCTAGTACTCATTCTCCAACCCCTTGCAGTCATAATTAATTCTGGAATAATAATATATTTTACTCTACTTCTGGATTTGTGATACATATGCGTTCTTCGCTCATATATTTAACTAGCACTGAATTAAGTACAAATTCTCAGTCTCTATCGAAAGTTAGGTACTAGCTGAAGGTTCCTACAATAGTTTACATTTCCGCCCTATTCTGATTAAACTTGCCGGGGAAGTTTTTTTGCTATCGTAATTTTGCTAGGGCTGGAAACATAAAATTTCCACATAATAAATTTACTCATATGTATAAATGACACCCAATAATATTAAACTACACTGTACTCTCCAATCAAGACACTAAATTTGGAGTGCTTCACAATCAGAAACAGAATGGAAAATCACCAAATTGAAAGTGTCTAAAAATCAAAAAGAATTTTTCGCAAAGAAAATCTTTTCAAAATCAGTTTAAAAATGCAATAATATACAAACTATAAATTATCTAGAAACCTTAAAGTTAATCGGTGAAGTATAAAAGTGAAAAGTGAAATGATAAGAAGTATTTTGAACAGCTTATAACCCAAATAGTCTTATCGCCAACCAAACCACAAATGCATTCGATTATTCAATTATCATTCGTGAGGTTCTTTATACGAGAAAACTCACACACATGCACACCCATCCGCTCACTATCATCAAACCTCCCATATCTATCCACACACACACGTATATACAGTAAAAAGCAAATTTTATCACGCTCTATCTGAAGAAGAATGTGTGCGCTACGGAGTCCGACCCAATCGCAAAATCTCACGATCAGATGGGCTCAAGTAATTTGAGAAGTAACCAACTTTCAAATAAGTACATAGATAAGTTCCCTCTCCCACTCCCACCAATGTAATAAATTCGAGTGTCATTTATTCAAATTATTATTAAGTGGGAGGAAATAGAGTAAAATTAAACCCAAAACGAACTTGAAACGTTTGACATTAGCTTTCTTCAGCTTTGCCACTGGTGGAATATCTTATAAATATAAGACTTTCCAAACATAATGAGAACCCAAAATCTTTCGGTACATTCCAAACAAAAAGTAGGAAGAACAGACACTGGCGTGGAAAACCTTCGTGGCTCTATTGATTACAAAAGAAGGTATTATTTCAGCATCTGACATTTATTCTCCCACTGAAAGGAGTTCCTGCATGTGATAAACTGTTGGGATATCTTTTATTCATACCGCGGAGAGACTGTTTTCTATATAAAAGGGCCCGGATAAAAGGACACATGGTGGCCGAAGAATATTTTCGCAAAATGATAATGATCAATTCCAAAATATTTGTACTGAATTTGTATCAGAATTTTTAACATATTTCTGGTAAGAGGATTGCATTCTCGCATCTCCATTTTGAAGGTATACCAGTCAGCCTTTAAAAATGTTAAGGTACCATGGAATTAAATAATCCTCTGAGACATGCTGTATAGGGGTTCCAATTAATTTCTTCCCGGTAATTTGACCGACTTTAGCCATCAATGACCCAAGAAGAAATATAATAGGAGAGCATCACTTCCTGAATAAACTATGCCAGGTCCACGTGAAACCTTTTTTTATACGGTTTGCATAAATATTGCCTTCAATATGTAGAAGCCTATTTTTCATATAGGGAAGGAGTGGCATCAAATTTGAAATAACCAGTGTCGCTTCTATATATGAGACAAAACATGATAGTAATATTCATTACCGTCATACATGTGGATTTTAAGTAGTCTTCCACGGCCACTAATCACAAATATGCTTTTCTTGAGATCTATACAAAATTTCTCAACGAAATTTACTGCAAAGAATCACATTAAGACTATAAGCAAATTCCCGGGATCAGAGAATAAACGCGCCCACTTCCCTCATAGTCAACTCTCAAGAAGTCATTTGAAATTACTCCAGCTAAGTTTCTATAAAATAACATTTGAACATTTGGTACATTTGGTTCATAATATGCGCTGCAAGAAACACGATGCACTGGCACGCTTACAAGTCACACATGCATATTCCTAACTGGGTAACTCCAGTACCAAGTCTACTCTTGATATGATCTGAAAATATACATATAAAAATATGTGCGTAATATATCAAATGGTGTAGAATCCAAGTACATATTCCTCACTGGGTAACTCTAGTACCAAGCCCACTCTTTATCTGATAATTTACATTAATGCTAAATATGGGCGTCACATCAAATTCGTCATATCAAATTGCGTAGAATCCAACTAGAATCCTGCACTATGCACAAAAAGCCTTGCTTGGATGCAATAATGCCATATTTGTATTTATATGGTTACTCTCCCCACTTCGGTCTGGTTATCACTCGTAAGAGTACCGTGTGAGTATTTAATATAACTTGTAAAAATTATCTCCTGCTAAATTCAATTTCTGTCTATGCCCACTTTTACAAGTAAACCCATGGAAATGGGGACGAACAGGACTTCCTTAGGTTGGGGAACTTCCCGGCTGGTATTTTCTTCCGCAACAAAATCCCCATTCCCTATTTCCCCGCAACAATTTTAATTCCCCACAATTTGGGGAATTCTCCATGAGTCGTCATACACATGTAATGTGAATTCTTCTAGAATATTACAGTAAACTCAAAGAATATGTACTTAATGTTAATAATCCCAACGACTTGTATATGAATTAAATTTAATCACATTTGATTTTTTAATTTGCTGTCAATCTCTTAGGAAGAAGTGGATATGAAGTCATCGACTCGTTCGCAGCGCGTAATAGCTAAAGGGAAGTGGGTATATTTCACCAAATTTAAAGTAATGCAAATTAATTCGCGTTGCGTATTCGAGATGAAGCATTTTAACAATTTTTTTGGTTACAATTAAATTGTAGCTTTTATTTTGATGAATTATTTTACAGACAGTCAACAAGATACATACATATATATTAGCTAGTGTCTCTTTTTTTGAAATTAATAATTTTCATTCCACGGTTTTCATATGTTTATTTAATCGTATGTATATAACTAAATTACTTCCTTAATGAGTAATAAATAAAAAAATAAAATGTAATTTCGTATCTTCTTTTCCGTATAATTCGAATTTCAACAAATTAACAAATATTAATTAAAAACTTGTACATACATATATTACACGAAGTTATAATCAAATATAATGGCTAAGATAAATAAAATAATACAGAATCAAAAGCATTCTAAAAAATGTTTAACAAATCTTTCACAATTATTTATGATAGTTTAGTAAACAATATTTCGGTGTAGTGATATACAATTAAATTGAAGCGTTTAAGGCTCATTTTATGTTTGTATTTAAAATTATTTCATAAATAAAAAACAAAGTTTCCACATAAGAATAGTTTGTTTGAAAACTATGCCCAGTGCATATCTGGCGATTATACATATATTATAAAGTATTTCACATTTATTACACATAATTACAATTGGATTATGAATTAAATATTCGTTTAAGTTGGTTAATAATTTTGATTCCATTTATTCACGTTTTCATAAAACGCTTTCAAATTGTTGTGCTTTGATTAAATATTAATGGTTCATATGGCTTGCAAAGTAGGTTGGAGCCATTATTTTAGTTTATAGTTGGAGTAAAAGTTAATGCAATATTACTTGAATTTGGTTTAATAGAATTGTAAGTTTCAATTTAATAAATCATTCCAGATTGTTTATATTCATATGCAAATAGCAATCAATCGTATTAGGGTTAAATTGGACGACCCTCTCTGTTTGAAAGTATCACACGCTTGTGAACATAGCACGCTTTTTCTGCCGCACCAATACACAATCGCTTCCTTTAACAATCGTTGTTTATACTATACTGTCACCCTCCCGGTTCACTTCCGGTGGCGGCGGTTGTTGTGGCTGCGGTTCCTGCGGTTGCTGCGGTAGTGGTGGTTGAGCTGCAGCCGCATCAGCGGGTGCTTGATGCCTTGTCGTGTTATTCCGATTCACATACGTGCGGACATTCTCCTCAGTGTAGTCGACAATGCGACGTTTCTTTTTCCTAGTGTACTGCTGCTGCTTCATGTAAATTTTCAAGATTCCCTTTACTGTTATAAATGTGAGACCGCCGAGCAGGGTGCGATGCAACGTATTTTCAACTGTTTCGAAGAGTAAGCGCCCTACAATGGAAGAAATAGTTGGCAACAGCAAAGCTCCACAGAAAATACGCGTTGCCGAGATGGGATCAGAGAGCGTTGGTGTCGCTGGGTTCTGAACAGTTTGCTCCTCATCTTCTTCACTGTAAACGATTTTAAGATTATAAATAAACTATATTATATTACGAGTACACTCGCAATTAGGCACAGTGGATAACGTTTATTTCTGAGACTCGTGACGCGTTTCTATGATATGGATAGCCATGGATTAGTGATTAGTGAAGGGCATAGTAATATTATTACCATGTATAAGTATAAGGGAAAGTTTAATGTTTAAAACGAAGAAATTCTTTTTATTACTACAAATGGTTTCTTCCCAACATACTACAGTTGGGTTTGTCCGGTGTCGATGAGTTAAAAGCAGAAATACTGGGCACTGAACAACGCTTTGTGGGCAGTCGTGGTGATGAGTTTAGCTTGTTTTCAACAGTTGTCGAATGCTAGTTGAGGGCGAGATTGATTTCTTTAATGTACGTTGGTATATTTTGATAAATGCCACGTTAGATTTGGCAGTCTCAACTCGTTACTAAATGTTTATTATTCTGAAATCTGTGATTGATTCATTGTTGTATTAGTGGAGACTTCCTTCTGTGCAACAAATTCAAAATTAATGTTCAAATAAAACGTGCCGTAAGCTATATCCACACATGAGAAAGTAGTCCCCATAATAATGGTAAATGTGCCTCTTGAAGAGCTTTTGTAATTGGGTGTAATTCAATTAAACTATTTTCATTGAATATGGAATTAAATGTCCGAAATGCTTTCACACGCAACGCACAGTCTTGGTTTAACACCTTAAGTAAATAATTATTTATCAGAGACTTAATCTCTTTTGAGTGACGGATACACTTAGTTGTGCAATGCATTTGTACACATTACAAATAGAGTTTCTCCTTCATAGAGACGCAATGCATACTTCACTATTTTACGGTATAGATGCCATTTGTAACAATTATTATGAATTCCGAATAGGATCATATTCCAATCCGAGAAATATTTACAACAGGGCAACAAATGACACTTCCATTCAGGACGAAAATACATTTATTCGAAAATAGTACATTATTGGCAATTTGTTACATAATCTTGGGAGGAGGGACTGTCAGTTTCAGCATAAAATTAAAACGTCATAAAAGGAAGTGGAAATTTACAAGGAAAATACGGGGGGAGGTGGTTATTTTTTAAGCTTATTGTTAATTTTCAGAAACTGAAAGAACTCAACTTGATAATCGTAATACGCCTCAGTCTTAAATACATTCCACTGAATTTGTAATTTGAATCGAATAAACTGAAGTTGATTTGGGAATCGTAGTGCGAAATTAATTCTCTGGCATGTATATTCTGCTTGGCCACTAAATGTATGATTCATTTTAAGGCTCTTGCTTATATTTAAATTATTTGAATGACTTAACTCAAATTAATGACAATTTAACAAAAGGTCATTCCAACGAATATTGCACAAATCCCGGTTCATACTCATTTTTCAGTAAATTTACTCAGAACTGTGTTCTAATTTTCAATAAACGATTAATTGTTTTTCCGAAGGTAATATAATTCATTGCATGTATGTACGTACTGCGATTGTAGTGCACTACAGCCTATAACATAGCTGACCTGTTGCGTAATTCAGTCAGTATTAATAATTTAAAACTGTAGAAACTGAAAAATATGGTCGTGCAAAGAATTGTAACAGGTTTTTATTGTTTATATTTACAGTTGCACTTGATATGCAATCGACAGACTGACCGCAATTTGTAAATTTAGAATTGAGTGGGCAGACAGTCAGCACGAGAGTACTATTAAAGTTATAAGTCTGGTTTAAACGACTCACACGATTGTAAATAAAGCTGAATAATACAACAAAAACTCAATTACGTTAATACAAGGTATTTACACTTACGGATATGGTATAATGAAATTCATTAGGGGAAATTTCCTTGCAACACTGCGGCGATTGCGTATTAAACGCAATACAGCATCCTCCCAGCGGATCATTCGACCGAGCACCAGGCCAACAGGAATAGCTGGCAATCCAATTAACAATATAAGCGGATCTCCATTTTCCATCAATACTAATCCCTTTTTATGACCTACAATCTAAAACAGATATGCAATTTCAATAACAAAATATCATTTTGATGTTAACTGAGTTATGCTTACCTGTAGAAAGGTCACCGCTCCATATGTCACGGCAGTCCAATAGATAGAACCGACAAATATGCCGGCTGCCAGAAATGGACTCAAACGTTTGATCAGATTATCGAACGCTTCAAGAACATTCGCCAATTTTCCCATATGGGGAAAAACTATAATGTACTCTGTTTGACATTGTTGGCAATTAACAGTACGGAGTGCGTTGCCTTTTTGCTTTTCATCCACCCAGCGATACAGACAGCTCTGATGAACCCACTTGGTGGTACCGCGGCATTTGCACGGCTGCACCCAAGCGGCCATCTCATTGTCTTCGTCTGTGGCAAAGCATATCCAGCAGCTGCGTTCGTTATTTTCCTCTGTTGTCAAAAGTTCTTCAATAAGCGCCTGATGCGAAGTGGAAGCAACAGCAATCTGAGCAACTTCAGTCACTTGTAAATCTGTTGAAAGATCAACGGAAGCGTTGGCCTCCAACTCTGCCGGCTCTATTGTGTCTTCTATGTCATTGGTGTCTGTTCTGGCATCAGTTATGATTTTAGGTAACTCGGCTGTTACAAGGCTACTTGACTGATTCATTCTGTTCTATCAATATGTACGGGCGTAAATTCTCAATTAATTTCTTTTATACTTTATTAGTCCAAAGACCGACAAGGGTTTCAAGTAGTTGGAAATTTAAGCCACAATTATAGAACTTGTCTTTAAGTAAAATGTTGTACTAGACAACAGCAAACTCAACTCTTCACTTCTCCAAAGCTATTTTAAACTCACTTTTTACCTTGATCAGCACTTTTTTCTTTGCTTTTCTTCTTTTGCATTTAAGTCCAAGTTACTAAGCCCGTAACCAGTTCTGCAAAATATTTGGTTATTTTGCCAGCTCTACCTATGTATATTTATTTAATAAATAGAATAGAATTAAAATATTAATTCTATTAGAAAAAAAATAATTCTTCTTCTGCAGTGTTTCTTCAACTAGCGGACGGAAAAGTGTTGCCATGCATTAAAAAATGTACCAACATTTGTGGCAAAATTATATGTTGCCAGACGTCGTGCAAAGCTTTTTTAAAAAGTGCTGCATTTTAAACGAAAATGTCCTAAATGCCGAAATCCAAGGGAAGTTTGGAAATTTATTTAAATTTTCGAAAGCCTATATTAAAATTATTGTTATTATTTTAGTACGTATTGTTTGTAGGATGTTTTTTTGTTAATTAAATAACTGTATTAAATTAAAATAAAAACTAGCATTAAATTAAAATAAAAACTTCAATCTTTCAGGCACTTGGCTGTCATTTTCATTTTTCCTATTTCTCACAACTTACTTATATATGCGGCATTTTACTGTCAATCGTTGTAATTTCGTACTGAAGTTGACGTAGGATGTATGTATGTGTATATACTTGAACGGAGCAGCTTGTCAACGGCCATAATGTAATTGTAAAGTAAATATCACCAAAAAGGTTTTTTTCAATTTCCAGTTTTTATTATAAGCTTCAAGGGAAAAAATTTGATATATATATATATATATATATATATATATATATATATATATATTTTTTTTTTTTTTTTTTTTTTTAACTATACTTTATAATCACACTCTGAAGCTGAATATGCCAATTTGACTTAACATCACAAAACAAATAATATAACAGTCGCATGAAATTTCCGCCACTGCCTTTACTTCATTACCACTTATTTGTATGCTTGAAATGCCATATGACATATTGTAGAAATATGTAATTTTTACACAATCTTATATTACGTTACTTTACTGCACATGGTGAACATTTTTACTCGTATTTTATTTGACAGTTCTTACTTCACATTATCCATAATCAGCCATTTAGCAGCAAATTTTGAAATAAATGTTCTCATAAATGAATACCACATATCTTATATATCCAGTTGTAATGTAATTACATTATAGTAAGAACCATGGTGTATGTACATAGTGAAGGAAAAAATGTATAATGGGAACAATAAAAATAGAAACTATTTCATTCACCATGTAATAAGACTATGGATACAAAAGATCATTTCATTATATAAAACGTCAAATTTGAATGAGCGGTGATTTTCACTTATGTATATGCTGGCCTATTCAAATTATTTATTAGAATGTGGTTTCATTTAGCTCTTGTGCTGTTATTTTTATTATTTTTTGTATATTAATGTACTTGAAATAAATATTCTCTCATTTAGCTAAATTAATTATTTTTATTTTTTATAAATTTGACCTTATTTTCAATTGTTTTAATTTCTGGTGGTTTTATGAAGAATAATTTGACTCGATTACAAAAAAAAAAAAAAAAAATTTATCACACAAGAAACGTGTTTTCACGCTTGACTATCTCAGAACAATATCAAAAATTAACTGTCCGATTGCTATGATCAATTCTATCGCTCTCTCGTTCCACATTAAATTTTATATTAGTTGGGAATACAACAATTTGAATGTAACAACCCCTAAACACACCATAAAGGACCGATATTGTTCTAAGTGTGCTGATATGAAACCACCACAACAACCCCCCATTTTGATCGGATATAACTTAATTTCATATCCCCAACATTACGGGGATGAATGCATAAATATTATGCCAAAACCACACATATTTTTAATCAAAGCTTTATCTTATCTGTTTTAGTAAAACAGTGAGGAAACATGGACTTAACCATACGAGTTGTGATACTTCTCCGTTTCAAAAATTCTAGATGTCAGATTTCAAATTCCTATATGGAAGCGTCAAAGCAGTTTGAAATATGCCTATATTCCGCAATTTTATAAAACATTTTAATTTGTGAATTATGTGTAGAGATTATTATGCTAACCGTTTAGCAGTAATTTTAGCACTCCGTTAGGTTAATAACCTGTTAAGACAATTTGTAATATATACGACCTATGTACATGGAGTCGAAATGGTACCATATTCCGAGTTTCCCAATAATTATGAGTTCTAATCAAATTTTCATGTATGTACAATGTAGCAAATTTGTGTGTATAATTACGTACATATATTTATTGTATGGACATTAAATTTTTTATAGCATTTGAGTTCGTTTCTGTGTAAGATACGATCTTCTATCAAAGTTGTATTGGAAATTAGTATTAATGCTTCAATACGTTTGTATTGCATTTGGAATTCATCAAAAAAAAGGCAGACTAGATGAATCCCGCTTTCTAAGGCAGCCTTCGAGTGAGAAACTTAAAATTCTGTTACATATATCTGCTCTAAAGAGATATGATAGAAATAATATGGAGTACTTGTACAGTGTTTTCAAATTGATTCGTTATTATTCATAATTTTTAACAATTTCAGATCAAATCAAATAATTATATACTTATCTTATTCATTCTTACACAAGGAAAAAGACTTTCGCATGTAATTTCATTACCTGGAACTTAAGCATTGCTTCTAAAATGTGCATTTGTGAAGAGTTTGTTACATGCCGAATATTGTTAATATTTAATTGTGTTTGAAGGCAATAAATATTTTATAATTTTTTGTTATTTATGGTTTAAAAGATCAAAAGTAAAATGCCGGTTCTTCTAAAAAGAAAATCAACATTTGTTGTCAATGCTAATCTAATTCATTGTTGTGAGCACCATCACCCCCACCCCTCATTCTTTGAACATCACCATTAGATTGCTGCTCATCGTCGTCATCGTCGAAGCCTTGAAAAAGACGTGTAAACAAATCACCAAACATGCCGCCCATTAAACCACCACCTGCTACGGAATCTGGGGGAGGAGCAGCACCAAAGAAAAGTACCCCAATCTTAGCTAAGTATTTTTCAAAGGAGGGGTCCCGCTTCAGTGAAGGCTTGTATAAAGTACACAATGAACGAAAAGAATCTAAACGACTCTTATCAATGCAGCGAAACAGATAATATATAAAATTTAGTAGCGGTTGTTTAAATGGTGCCTCCTTTCTGTTTATCTGCGGGTGATTTAGGGTGTATGAATTGAATGTATCTTCAGCTGTTTTACGTTCCTTGAGACAAAGCTGTTGCAATACCGCCTGTACTA
The DNA here is from genome assembly GCA_920105625.2 of Clusia tigrina. Taxonomy (NCBI): domain Eukaryota; kingdom Metazoa; phylum Arthropoda; class Insecta; order Diptera; family Clusiidae; genus Clusia; species Clusia tigrina. The sequence continues at coordinate 183,598,291 of OV050031.1, forward strand.
TGAATAAATCTATTTCGCTGGCGTACCCTTTAGTTTTGTTGATTTTAATGAGTATGCGACCGCAAAGATTTCCATCCCGACAAAGCAAATAATGATGGCGCGCCTGCTCAGTATTGCCTTCGGCCCACAGAACCAACGCGATTAATTTATGCATTGTGGGATGGCCAATACTGCTTCCACATATGTCGCCACTCCATTTTATACAGCGATTCTATAACATCAAGGAAACCAATAAGATAAACATTTCTTAATTCGTAATTTACTTACAATCAATGTTTCCCTTTCTACGGTGGTGGGGTTTAATCGTCCAATTAATGTCATCAAACGCTCTGCCCACAACTCCCAGTCGTCACTGCTTCCACGCTTTTCCAAGGTATCTATAAGAAGCAGCCCCAAATCGGCCGCACTCGTGTCCTGCTGCTTGGCAACCAGTTTCAAAGCACCGTTAAACAATAGATCCAGACACTCTTCGAACTTTCGTTGTGAAACGTACCGAAAGAAGAGAGTTCTGTACATTTGATGCGCTTCATAGTAGTTGCCTATCTCAATGGAATTGTCCAATTTAGTTAACACCCTGCTAACACCTCTCTGACCTCGCTGATCCACTGAATTTGCTGTCATGCTGACTGCGTTATTTCAAGAAATATTTACAACTAAAACGTTTACCAAAAGAGCTCGATCAATATATTATTATTTTTGCCGCTAATAATCCTATTTATCAATATTTGCAACCGTTACTTTATAGAAAGGATATCGTTGATTTTTGCAACGATGTGTGGAAATATAAAATTACCATGAAAACTGACGTTTATTTTTTTATGACGGGCGGTATGTCGCGCTGATTTGCAGAAACCGCCGAGTTGGAAAATTCTCTTCATACAAGCTGAAGCGAGTCCAATGTTTGCGTGCATGTAATTATATTATTTCAAAGCTGGATGAGAGAAAATCAACTCTACAATTCATGCATTTAACTTTCAACTTAAAACAATGGAAACACACATAAATGCTAACCTTCTTATAAAGTTGATTTATTTAAAGAAACGCAAGATTTCGATTTCAAAAAATCGGAAAGCATGTTAACGAAATAATCACCGCCTATTACTGTGGATTGTAAAGTACTTAAAATATAATTTATTGAAATGTTATTTGTTGATTGACAAAAATAACAAATGAAACGGATATTCACGTCATAATCGGCTTATTAGCTCAAATTTAAGTAACTTTCAGCGGGCTTTAGACTGTCAATAATTCGATTTCAAATAATGTGTATATGGATCACATTTTCTCTCAAAAATCTACATGATTGACATCAAATGTTGACCGCCTATGGGACGCTTTACGAGACCTTTATATCGAATGGATTCAACAAAGCTTTCTGGCGGCAACGCGTTTGTGCACGTTTCACACGAAAAGTTGAGTTGATGCATTTGAATGAAACAAACAACATAAAGGCAAAAATTCAATAACTTAAGAGGCCGAGGCGAGAGCGAGACCGAGTGTCGGATGATATGTCAAAAAGAATTTGTACAAAAGGATAGTATGAGGGAATATACCATAATGCGTGATTAGAAATTCCTCGAGACAATTTGTCAAAGTAATGAACTCTTTTGTAATGAGTATTTGTTTATTTCTGTTTTGTTGTTTGTGGCTGCGTGTTTATTTTATTTAATAAAAAATTTCAAAACATTTAGTTTTTAATGGTTCCTTAGCACTTCTGATTTTGTGTAAATATGGCTGGCACTTGGTTTATTGTATATTAGATTGCGAGGTAGAGCAAACCAAGATTTCGTCCGAGACTAGTTTTCGCCTCGGGCTCTCGCGTTATTTGGGCAACTTTCAACTTTTTACGTCATTCGACGACAAACAGCTGACATATTGTGTATAGAGTGGTACAAATAGATTAAAATTTATGATAATAATAAATAAATTTAAATTTATTATTTTTTAAATGGTTTTAAATAAGTAAATACGAATAAAAAATTGTTTGTGCAACTCCAGTTTCTTATCCATTTCGAATATATATTTTTTAATTTAAGTTTTCCACAACTTGACAAAATTTCATATCAGCTAATTTACGAATAAGAAGACGAAGCGTCTAACGCGTGTTATGTACTTTACAAATATTCAGAGCAGCAAAACGTGTTTGCCGTCGGAAAGCGTTGTAAGTAGTTTGGACTTCAGTGTCAAAAACTATATAATTTTGAATTGCTCATGGCACAACATTATAAAACAATCTTAAAATTAATTATATAAAATTTTAAAATAAAAATAATTCTGTGTAAGACTTTAGAGGGTTTACTGCATAATTCAGAGGCGGTTTTCGGATTTAATATAGTTGACTAGTCATTTATTTTGTTAAGGAAAACTATAACCAATGATGTCTATTTGTTCAGAGTAGCAAACAGGTGTTACATAAATCGCAAAAAAATAGACTTGCAAATGTAATATAAAACGGGATTAGCAAACGGAAGGCAGGAGCCTTTTATTTGTGTTTAAAATTATTTCATAGATCCAGTGCAGGAGTGACAGAGGTGCATATACTGAGCGATGCTTCGTACCTCGAAGGCTAGATAGCGTTGAGTGCCAACAAGTTTTGCTTTGAATAGATTCCTAAACAAATGTAATGCTTACATCTTTGCTGGCAACACTTTTCAAGTTTTCTCTCCATCTCTCTTCTGCTAATTTGATTCTATGAGAAGAAAATGCTGCACAGAGGCAAAACATGAGAAAATATTTATATCGTTCCTTGATAACAGCTAGTCAGGTTGCGTTGAACTTGTCCACATATTTAATTTTATTGTAATTATCAAATTACTGGTATTTAATAAATATTCAGAAAACAATTATGAATGCTGCTTTGGAACAATGTCCTACAACAAGTGGCATTGATATGTCGTCTGCAATTGGATTAACATCTTCATCACAGACAACAACCGCAATTGCCCTTCCTTCAAGGGATGGTTTTCCATCCTCGAAGTGGGTGAAACTTAATGTAGGCGGTAAGGTGTACATGACGACTCTATGTACTTTGGTCAGCAAGGAGCCTGATAGTATGTTAGCACGTATGTTCTCTCAGGATGGAGCTATGTTGCCTAGCGATCAGGATGAACAAGGTGAATACATGACTTTTTTTCTATATACATATGTACATATATGTATGTATAGAATTTTCTAGTATGAATTCGGCTGGGGATCTGAGAACTTGCTCTTCCCTAGCAAATTTTATGTCTGTATATTATAAATATGTATATAGTGCCTGTAAATGGCGTATTAAGTGTGTTTTTGTTTTTGTATATCAGTAGAAGCACCCAACTTTTTACATGGTTCATTGCGCTGATAACTTTTTAAATTTTATTATTTATTCGTTCAGAGTTCTCAACGAAATAGCATACTAGGGATTTGGTTTATAATGGAGGAAGGTGTAGCGGTTAAAGTGCTAGTTTTAAATGTTTTGTTATCCTCAAAATAATAAATGGGCAAATTTTATTCAAGGATTTCAAAAATTTTATTAAATTCAAGGCGCCTACTTAATTGATCGCAGCCCTAAGTACTTTGAACCAATCATTAATTACCTACGTCATGGGCAATTGATAATGGATGCTGGTTTGAGTCTGGAGGGTGTGCTGGAAGAGGCCCGGTTCTTCGGTGTTTATTCACTAGTAGCACAACTTGAAGTACAGCTAGCTCAGGCAAATCTATCGGTGGACAATATACCTTTAACTCGTCGCGATGTCATCACAGCACTTATTCAAACTTCGCACATTTCAGAAATTCGCTTTCAGGGAGTAAATCTGGCTGGAGCAGATCTAAGAAAGCTGGACTTCCGTAACATTAATTTTAAAGTCTGTACATTTTCCTCATTGATACATTCCGATATAATTTGGTTTATTTTAATTTTTTTAGTATGCCTCCATGCAAAGATGCAATTTATCACATGCAAATCTCACTTATTGTTGCTTGGAGCGGACTGACTTGGCCTATGCTAATTTGGAGTGTTCCCAACTAGTTTCCGTGAAAGGCCTGTGCGCTAATATGGAAGGAGCAAATTTGCGTGGTTGTAACTTTGAGGATCCTACTGGAGTGCGCACGAATTTAGAGGGTGTCAATCTCAAGGGAGCATGCTTGGAGAGTAGCAATATGGCTGGCGTCAATTTACGCGTAGCCAATCTGAGAAATGCTAATATGAAGAATTGTAACCTTCGTGCTGCGGTTCTAGCTGGAGCCGATTTGGAACGATGCAATTTGTCTGGGAGCGATTTGCAAGAAGCTAATTTGCGTGGGGCTAATTTGAAGGATGCCGAATTGACATTGATGGTTACTCCGCTGCATATGGCACAAGCGATTCGGTGAGAACAGGTGTTCTCAATGATTTACCATCCTTCTTTTGTTTTCCTGTGATCTAACAATGCATACTTATTAATTTAATATTTATTAATATGATAATCTAATATTATAAATTTACTCAACAATGTATTTACGTGTGCAAATTTACTCATTATTGTACTGTCTTTGCGTGTGTGTTTACGTGCATATATATGTTTACGTATATACATAACAAATATATAAAAAGGTGTAAACATTTGTCGTTTAAAGATTCGATAAATTAAAATAAGTATTTAACAATAAATAAATAAGTATAATTAATAACAATAATATCCTATACCGGCCTACTTTTAAATTTATTTCCTAGTGCAGATCGAATGATGTCAACAAATTGAAAAAATTTTGATTATTCAAAAAAGTAATGCAACACGTTTTAGGAGATGGCTTAAGATAGATGTTAATTATTTAAAGAAGTGACGTGCTCAAATCCACTTTGGTATTAACTTTAGCTATTTAAAATATGTGAGGCTGCCACCAAATTGGTGGGGTTTTGCAGTTCCACTATAGTTCAAATAGTATACAACTTAAAGTTCATACAGTATAAATACTTTTTGATTGCAAAATCTAATCTAATATTTAGAAGGCTGTGCAGGAGTTGCCTACGTCCTATACTTAATAATTTTTTCATATAGCATGCGTGCGAATTTGCCGGAATATTACGAATGAACGTAAACGTAAATTATTGTAAACAATCTTGTGGAGAAAAATTAAAAATTATATTTTTGATTAAAGCAGGTTCAATTTTCATGTTGAGTACGAAATTTAGTCTGTTTGACAAACCAGCAAATTGCATTTCACATGTTGTGTACAATTGCTCGTAGCAAAAAGTGATAGATCTTGATGCCAAAGTTTAATTGTGATAAGAAAAAAATTGTAAAAATTTGTTTAAATTTTTGTAATTATTTAATTGTGATTAGTTCGAATTGTAGTTTCTTTTGCTATGACAATATTTGCCCATAGAGCAAACATTTTTTGTGTTACAATCATTTTATCTTAAAATTTTGTCCATAATTTAAATTTAGATTGATTTTAATATTGTTCACCCGCAAAATCTAAGAAAATTGAAAATGATCACAATATTTATTTATTTATAATTAGAAATACAATTATTAATAACTATATTACTATAATTTCGAAAAAAAAATAAACGGCAGCACTAGCAGCGGGGCTATCGGCTGGAGGATGTATTAAGAGGTTACATTATATATTAATAGTTTTATATGTAACAAAAGTAAATAATATTCAATAATCAAAAGTAAAATGGAATAATGCAATAAAAAAATCATATTAGTTGAATCTTAAAGTATATTAGCAATATTGCAAAGCGAGACGAATTTAAAGATAGTGGTCAAATTACTACTAGATGGTTCTTTGAGTAAGGTGGATGGTTTTATTGAACAATACCCTATTACTAATTTTTTTACTTTGATATTGGGCCACTTAAACACAGCTTAAATAAAAATTTTATCAATTTTCATGGTGTCCCATTTTTCCGATTTATCTCAAATGCATATCCTGTATTAATAATAAATGATATTCATAATTGTGTATTTGAATTTGTTTTAAAATTGAACGCAACACTGAATAAATTACCCTTTAGATAAGTCACAGCATTTATCTGCAGTGTGAATTGGATATTAACATTTATGTACAACGTAAATTGTAAATAGCGGCAGCGGCAGTACCAAAATCATTATATTTAATGATTGAAAAAATACTTTTATAACTAATCTTAAAACATCCATATAAATAATAAAGCAAATTTTAGTTTTATGTACAAAAAAAATACTTTAATACGAATTAATTAATTTTCTATTTGTTTTGCTGCTATCACTGCCGTGTAGTGTGTTCTGAAAATCAAAATTATGGAATTTTTAACATAGGTAACATTTTTCTTGGGAGGGAAATGTTAATAACTTTGTGGGACTATTTTTTAAAGGAGCATTGCAAGAGGTTTGGTAAAAAATGTTCACAGCTTCGTGAGCTTCGCATCGAATCGCCGACAAAAATTCTATTTCTGCAGCTGACGTGATTTTTCTGTCAACCCCCCTAAAACAAATTTTCTCTCGTTGAAAACCAAAATAGGCCGAAAACCACATATTAAATAGTGCAAGAAATCTTAAAGTAGTTGGGTAGAAAACTACGAATTCGGTTTCGGCACTTGCCAATAAATACGAAAGTCTAAAAATCATAGGTGGCTGGCTAATTTTTCGCTCGTAAAAAAAGACGAACATACGAACGTTCTTTATAATTGCCAGAAGCGAGAAGAGAACGGAAATTGCCGTACCGCTAAAAACGAAAAACGTGGTTTGCCGCAACTGAAAATTTTTACTAGTGCAGCGAATTTTTAAGAAAAAGAAAATAAATAAAAGCATTAAGCGCACAAAAAATATGGAGAACCAAAACAACACTAATGTTGAAGGAACTGTGGAGAATGGTTCCAACGTAGCCCCGGAAGTCTCGTCTACAAGTAAGTTATTCGGTTAGAAAAAAAATAAGGTGACGCATTTTCCTATGCAAGTTGTTGTTGCTTTTATTTTATAAATTGTAAATATATGTACTAATAAAATGTGGGTACGTTAATTATAAATAAAAAAGTGAAATCAAAGGCATCACATGCGGGCAGCGCAAAGGACTTGGTATGCTAGCGCGGGAATTCATAATAGCTTAAAAAACGGAACTTGTGCTGTTGTCATAGAAACATTTTCAATTATTGGATTGAATTTTTCATTACAACGTATGAAACTTTATACGGCTTGTGAAGAGAGAGGGAGATGGATATAGAAAGGATTTCGTTTATTAAAAATTGCAATCCTGTTAGCCTTTACACAATAATTGGTCATACAATTTCTCCATCGTCAGAAATGACTAAATAATCGATAAATTTGTATTGCCGGCTAAAGTGCTTAAATTTAATAGATGGCCGACGAATATAGCAGAGAAGTGTTTGTGTGTTTTGAGTTTATTGGTCAAAAGAGACAAAGCGGGGCACGCTAAAGATAATTATGTTCAGAAAAAAGGAAATTTGTGAAGAAAAGCAAAGATATCGCCATGCATGTCCAATGTTTGTCGCTGCACTACCGTTATTAAATTGCTTTTACTTGCTATTCATTTTATAACAGTCCTATTATCGCTTGTGATGTGATTGTTTTCATTTTTTTTAGCATTCCAATTACATATTTCGTGTTACCAAACACTAATTACTTTTTTATTCTTGGGTCTTGTAATTTTTTTTTAATTTCTGATTCATATAATTCGTATACAGTATTGCGTGCAAGCGAGCCAACAAATTTCTTTTATTTGTCCATCTGCTGTTTTGTGTTCTGTTTAGTCTTTTTCGCAAATTTTGTTGCTCTTTAAAAAATGGAAAGCGATGAGGTGAATGTAGCAAAGTGAATAGGCATTTCTTGTCTGTTGTTGTTGTTTTGATGTTGATTTGATTCGCTCATCGCTGATGAATGCCAACAACTTTGAAACGAAGTATTGGCAGTAAAAACGACTGGGCAAAAAATGTATACTGCTCAATGTTATCAACCATTTGTGTACTTTTAAATTATTCTTGTCCTAAATTTAATACTTCCTACTTAAATCTTTGTCCATTGATTTTGATACATGTGGGTATACAATATATATGCTATTTTTGCATTAGAAGTTGATAAGAGTCTTCGTCAATTTGTTGTGTGCTTGCTAGAATTTGGGAGTGGAAACCGGTTTACGACATAATTATCTTTATATGGCAGCATTGCAAGGGTACTCTGCTTATAAATAACACAAACAATAACAATTGTTGGCTGGTGTATGAAGAAAGAGTGTGGAGAGCATTATGTACATACGGGGCAACTGCTATAAGGAATAATAAATTATTATGAATTTTCTGTGGAACCATAAAGAAAATAGATGATCAGAAAATGCTTTATAGGTAATAGGAAAATTCACTAAATATGATCAAATGTACGTTTAAAATATGTACGTTTAAAATTTGATTAGTATGGACTTGACGTAACTACACTTGGACCTCTTTGTTATATCTGGTTGAACGGATTTCATAATTTTTTTATTTAGCTTCATTTAGCGTTTAATTGAATATTGCTTAAATCGCCTTTAACTTTTAATAAATGTTTTATGGGTGGATTTTTGTGTTACCACTCCTGCTATTCCACTAGATAGCAAAATGATGTATATTACTACCAAATTTGTAAAATCAATAAGACACCTGTAGGTCTAGTTGACAGAATACTAGTCTTGCAATTGTGGAGCACCCAGGAGCAAACTATATTTAAGCCTGTATTGTCTTGTTTACCTCAAATATAAGTACTTATCCATAGAGATATTCAGCAAATCGGTGTCGTGTTACTCATCAACTTTTTATTTATTTTAATGATTTAATTTCATAATCATTTTACTGACATCTGGGAACATTATATATACCACTATTCTCCAAAACTCCTCAGTATTACCCTTATCATTTATTTTTGAACAACAATCGAATTTTTAATTAATGCATATTTCATTGTTAATTTTTTCTTTCGCCTTTTTTGGAAACTTAATATATATTGTTCAATTTCCTTGATGCTTTTGATTGAGCAAATTAAAAATATTTAGAATTGTATAGTAAATTAAGAATATACGAAAGTGGTACTTTCGTTAACTATTACTTTACTATATAAGTATTAATAACTTATCTAATGATTTTGTTAAGAAAACTTATAAATTGAACTGGGAGAAAGGCGAAATGGTTAGTAGCAGTACAATTGCAATACATACCAAACCATTTACGCAAGAAATATCCAAGGGGAATATTTTTCAAGACGATTGATAAGTGGTGCATTTGGATAATCCGGCAAATTGTAATCATTCTATTTACGCAAAGATTGGTATTAAAAAAATGAGGACACGTTTGTTTTAATGCCGATAAGAACACCTGCTCTTGATAGCTATACAAGTTTATTCGTATTTCCCACAATCTTGCATCACAATCGTCCATAATTTAATGAAACGTGAGCGATATATTGTAAGAAATTTAATTGATGCATTAATATTCCTTTCAGTACCGCTTCGCTGAGGAAGAGCTCCGGATCCGGTTATCTCTTTCGTTTTGACTCTCATTAAATGCCATCTTATATTAATATCTTTTCATTAAGGTAATTCATTTTAATGTGCTTCTAATGTAGATTCACAACAATCGAATTACAGTAAAATATGGGTCAGTGTTATTATTGTTGTATTTGTTGTTGTTGTTGTTGGTGTCATTATTGTCGTTTTAGTTGTTTACTGCTCTCGGGAGGTATATTGACTGAAATTGAAAATGTGTGCATGAAATTCAAATCCAAATCAATTTTTCTGTTTGTTTTTTTTTTGTTTCTTACCGCATCAGCAGCTGACATTTGCTTCGTGCACACAGCTCCATGCCCCACAATTTTGTGTTCCATAAGCGAAAAATAGTTGTGGGCTATTTTTAGCTCAATACGCCATGCACACCGTGAGCAGGCCAAAAATAAGTAAAAATTGCCATTGAAAATGAAAATGCTACATGAATATTGTAAATTTGTTTATAATTTATTTATTTAAACAAAATTCTCTATTTTATTGTCTTTACTCTCATTACAGCTCAAACCGTGGTAGAACCAACCAAACGGTCTCTTCGAGTTCAGACCTGGAAGAAAATCCAGGAAAATAAATGTGGAGTGGGATTCAATGCAATCTTTAATCGCATTCCCGGTTTTGTGGATAGCGATAAAGCCGCAGCCCTCCTTGCTGAAACTGATGAATTCAAGAAAGCTCGTCAGTAATTTAAACGATTGATTTGATTATTGTGTCTAATGTTTACTTGTATTTGTAGAAAATATTAAAGTGAACATTGACCGCGCTTTGTATGCTGTCAAATTGCAGACATTGATTGGCGGAAAGAACTTATATTTGCCTGGCACACGGGAATCGTCCGCTCTCTATTTGAAAGTCGAGGTGCCCGCTGATGCTACCGATGAACAGAAGAAGGAGGTACTTCATGTTCAAGATGTGCAGCAACATCGCACAGAAATTGGTAAGTTAAATTTTTTTTCAACAATTTTCAAAAATTTACTTTTTTCCCGATAATTTGGAAAAATGAAATATTCATTAAAAATTCCTTAAACATTTGAAATTTAATTTGTGATTTCATTTTTTAAAGCTCTTGAAAACAAGGTACCGTTTGACTTGGTCGTCATAGGCTCTGTTGTAGTCTCACGCGATGGATACCGTATTGGACGTGGCAATGGGTTCGCCGACCTCGATATCGGGCTTCTCATCGAAATTGGTTCAATTACAAAAGACACAATAATCGCAACAATGGTGCATGATGTGCAGGTATGAATCCACTTCAATTGTCGCCAAGAGCGTTATTTATTTAACATTATTATAATGTGCTTCTGCCAAAAATTGATAAGCAAACAAACATCGAAGTACATGCTTCTTATCACATTTCTTTGATTTGAGTTCCCTTTCTCTTATATATGTTTAAATTTATTTGATAATATATTGCAAATTTCTAATCTATAATTTTGACCTCCGTTTTGATACGTTGCAGGTTGTTGATAGCTTGCCAACCAATTTGTTCCAAAAATATGATGCTCCAGTTGATTTGATCGTCACACCTACTGAGGTTATACGTGTTAATAAACGTTTGCCCCGACCAACTGGTATATTCTGGGAATTGCTCTCCCAACGTCGCCTTAAGATTATTCCTGTGCTACAAGTGCTTTTGGAGATACAAGAGAAAGCCGGTAAGGTGATCGTACTCAAGGAAGAGGACACCGACATCGAGCAGAATCAGAACAACAGGAACCGTCGTCGCGGACCTTTCCGTCGTCGTTTCGGACGTAGGAATCAGCGTCGCGCTATATCCCAAACCGACACTGAACAACAACAGGGCGTAAGCGATATTTGCCATTTCTACCATTTGTAAAATATATTAAATTTATTCTTATATTAGGAGAATGCCCAGCAAAAGCAACGCAATCCTCGCCGAAACAGACGCTTCACAAACAGGAGGAGACGCCCAACAAAGGTAATGAGAGTTTGATTGTTAGGTTAGCTTAGGGTGGCTGGACATAAGGTTAGACAGAATACGATTTTAAGCCTCCCGAATTATCGCAAAGAGAATTTTACTTAACTACATTATTGGAGAAATATTTATACGTTTGTTAAATTTATGTAAAGTGCAGTGCAAAACAAGTTGAATGAACTGAACCACCAGAAAGACATTTATTGCCTGTTTGTTATGATCATTGTGTTGCCCCTCTTCTATTCGTGAAATTCTTGGTTAAGGTTTGCTATTTGCCGTATCAACAGATGATTTTCAGTTGTTTAATTGTTAAGGCATAGAGATACAGTTGGGGGATAGTATCTGGGGAGTTTCGAGAAATACTCCAAAACTGCACTATATTCTTACATGCTAATGTTAGTCGAATTCTTACATGCTAACCTGTTCTTACATGCTAACCTGTTAGTCAGTAAGAAAATCGTCAAAAACGGTAGTACAATGCCATAAAGTATTAATCGAATTATCGCAATACTTTAATATAAACCTGGTCTGGGTGCCGGGCCACAGAAATATTGAATACAATTGTGCAGCTGATGCTCGCTAGGGAAGGGACAACATTAACTATCCTCCCGGATAAAGTTCTTTTACCAATGCCTTAAGCAACATACAAATTACTAATAGATAGACACACTGTCGAAGTTGAAAATGGTAGATGGGGCAGATATCATCCTGCCTAACAAGTAGGCAAACCTGGCAGGAATGAAATCGCGGCCGTACCAAACTGCTGTTGAAATTTAATAGGCAGGATATTAAAAAGACGATAAGGGGTACTGAAAAGTCATTGTTTGAAAAAGGTTCTCCGCTCTTGATTCGCATTTCTTGACAGTGTTGAGGAGGTTTCCCGGAACATGAAGCTAACGAAAGTGGTTACTTTGATCAAATCCACAGGATTTTTAAGGGGGATCTGGAGGTGTAGGGAAAAGGCTCTAGTGCCATAATGGGCCTTGACAGGCCTAAGTGAGTTTTGGGACAGTAAAATGGCTAACCTAACCTACAGGGTAGCCTCGTGTTCTTCATCCATGGTTGAATGGAACACCAGGATACAGACTTATGTAGAAGTAGAGACTCGGTTGTATCGGCAGACGAGATGAGGCATGGGACTGATAGTGTGCAGTGATCACACCCACAACCGTTGCGACCAAGTTTTTATTGAAAAGAAGTTGCTTTCTGTATCTTAATTGTGCAGGTCTAGGAGACATTTTTCTGAAAGCCACCTAACTCAATTTAACTCATTTGCCTCTTGAGTTTGTTACGCCAATTAATTTCAGTTGCGTTTATTTCATTTAATTACTTTATTTTCGCACAAATATATATAAAACCAAAATATGTATTTTTTTTTGTTTACAGTCTGAAGGCGACCAATCTGGCGTTGAAAGCAAGAGCCAGGAGCGTAAAACTGGCGAAAAGAAGCAACAAAAACAACGCAGCAACAAACCTCGTCCAAGTCGTGATTTCTGCATTAAATTGACCAACATTTCGCGTGACATACGTGTCAAGGACTTGAAATCCGAATTGCGCAAGCGCGAATGTAATCCACTCTACATTTCGTGGAAGGGTAAGTTTACATTAAATATAATTAATATTTACGTTAAACCTAGCAAAACAAATTAGTAAAAATTAATTATTATTTTTATATTTTTAAAAATAACTAAATTTTTTAATTTAAATTTAATTTTTAAAAATTTAAATTGAAGAATTTTTTTGAGTCGATCAAAGGCTCTTCCATTTTCTATAAAATAAATATATATAACTTATTAATTTTATATTTTTTTTATGTATTTAGGACAATATGGCAAATGCTATTTGCACTTTGGTAACCGTAACGGCATTCCCAGCACTGATGACGAAATTAATAAGGTGCTGAAGTCGCTTGACGATCTCTCGTTGACCGTTACTCCAGCAGCCCCGACTAACAATGCTGAAAATGCCAGCGGCGGTGAGGGCGACGGTACATCCCCGCAACCACCAGCAGCACAGCCGGAGACAAAGGTTGTAAATGTTAATGTTGAGCTGATTAGATTTGATGAAAAGAAATCCAACGCCGAAGCCAACGGCAATGAAAATGACAATGCTAATGCAGATGCTCCTGCTAAACCGGCTGAGAGTGGCGACGATGGTGCTGCACGTATCGAATCTGTCGACACTACCACTGTATAGTATGAGCTGCGTGCTGTTTTGGAACGGCTGTACTTTTGGTTGGGACATTTGGAAACATGCGTTCAACGAGAGAAATTTGTTTAAACACTCGTTTCGCTTTGTTTATGATCGCCTGTTGCAAACACCAATTTTGTTTTAACTCAATTACAAGCAGCAACCGCGATTGATTAACAGTGTTTTGATGCATTTGTTCAATTATTTTCACAAATTTGTCTTTATTTAATTAGCTTTATAATTAATACTCGTTCGTCGCCTGGGAACACCGAATATACAACTACGTATATACATATGTATATACTTACCGTTAACACACACACACACACAACACAAACACACTAAACACATTTTCACTCAATACAAATATCGATGTACAAAGAAAAAAAAAAGAAATACTTAACATAAACTTTGACTTATTTTGACTTAAAACTTATAACAAGCAACCTCAAAACATTTTCCAAATGTCCTCTTCCATCTGTGGGACTGTCTGCGCATTCAGGCAGTAGAGCTGCCTGTCTTTGGTGCGTAGGCATCTCTTCAGTCATTTTTTTAATATTAAAAAATTAGAAACATTACGAACAACAAACAAAACAAATCAAAACGAAAAAAAACCAACAAAATACAAAAACCCCACAAACAAAAAAACTGAACTAACACAAACGAAATATTAAAAGGAAAAAACATTTATTATAAATAGTTTTCAAATATTAATGAATTAATTTCGTTTTTCTTTTAACATGAAACAACTACACAATTATTGCTTCTCCTTTTTTATACAAATTTATTACAAACTTGTGAAATATGAATTGAAATATATTATTTAAAAACAAAACAACGAAAACAACACGAATTAATGCGTCATGTGCTTCAAATATTGCATTTTTTCATTGCTTTTTTTATAGATATGTTTTATTTTAAAGACGGTGTGCTACCCTGAAGGTAGCACACGGATCCAGTGCTAAACATAGAAGGTCTGGTAGCGCCGTTTACCTATGATAGAATTCAATAACAAACTTCTGCTATCAAAGTTTCGCATAACCCGCTTGATTTTTCCACTTTCCATTGATTCCTATGTCTCTTTTAGGAATGAGTGGAAATGAAATTTGCGACTCGGCGAATTCAATAATAATCGGTACGGCGAAAACGGATCATATTGACGTAAGTGCAGCAAAATTATTACTATTTTCCGCAATGTTTTTTCGTCAAATAGTAGTAATAAATAATGGTATGTTGAAAAAGATATTTTATTAGTGATAAAATAATTGCTTGAGTAAAATAGGTGAATATGAGGGGATAATAAATGCTAAATTCTTTGCATGAACGAATAATCTCATATTTCCAGAAACTGACTGACTATACAAATGCAGCAGATCTGTAGCGAACTGAAGCAGCATTGTCTGATGTAAAAATTAAACAAGTTAAATTAGTGTATTAAATTGAGGGAATTGCAATCTATTGAGAACACTCATTGGTTTTGGTCTACTTCCTTCTGCGCGATATTCCGGCCGAATACAATGCACCAAACTCTTCGAAACGCTAAGATAGAGTTGTGCATTAGCGGTTTGGTCCGGTGGAACGATGTAGATAACGTGTTTGGAATGGTAAAAGCCAATCAACATTGTCTTCACTTTTGAATTCTCGAAACGAAATTTTGGTGGGTTTTTGCTGGTCTAATGCCTTCCATTCGGCACTTCCGCGGTTGGTTTCTAGTTCATATTGGATAAACAGGTTCCATCAACGGTCACAATGTTTTAAATGAAGTTTTCATCCTTTTTAGCCACCTTGATAATGTCCTTCGAAGGTTTAATTCCGGGCAATACGGGCAAACACTTTCTTGTAGCCTCTTGTAGCCCAAATGTTCCATCAAAATACGCAAAATAGATATTTTTCTGATGCTCAATTCCACTTCCATGAGTTTCAATGAAGATTTTGGCTGATCTTTGATAAATTCATGAACGATTATGATGGAATCTGCTGTGATCAGCCAACATGTTACTTATTATTTATTCACGCTCGTTTTAAACCGCGTATGCCACTCATGAACACTGCCATGGGATTGGTTCATATCAGCTGAAATCTTTTGTACCGATGACACAAATATACAATCACTTCAGACGCAATAACTGCTTTTATTACTCCAAATGCCATGCAATTTTGACAGTATAACAGCGATGGATCTACCTTTCTGACGCCAATAGGTGGCCTCACTATAAACACCAATTTTTCAAAGTTTACTGGAATGCACCTTGCATATTCTTTACCGCTTCACTCGCAGTTTGATAAACAGTACACCTGGGGATACAGCATCTCGTACTCTATTTAACCCGGTTTCAGCTTTCCTCGTTAGCTTCAATGAAGCTACATTTACAGCGGGTTTAAATTAAGTGGGCATCTTGTACCCCGCCCCTACTTAAGCTGGCGATATCTTTTCGGTTCCTGGCCGTGGAAAGATATTAAATGACTGTGTTAATGTAAGTTTGAGTAAATGAATTAACCTAATATCATATTTCGAAGTCCAAGAGATGTTTCTAGCAAACCTTTATTCTTCATTTATTTATTTTTAATTATGCCGCTAATCCAAATTTCCTTTTCTGTATAAAAGTGTGGAACATTAGTATATAAAATTAATTTCCATCAACACAATTTGAATTTTTAATTTTATTTTATATATATTTGGTGTCCTGAAGATTATTCCTTGGGATGTGTGTGATGATAAATAATGAATTATATTTCAATCCTGTTCCAGAGTATATTCACGATAAGCCTGAATGGATTTTACGTGTAAGAGCCCGAAACAAATCCTAAATACGGCACCCAGAAGCTGATGATGCGGATCACCAAATTTGAATTCCGAGACGATATCAATTTAGAAACCAGAAAAGTGCTCAAATGCTCAAAACCGATTCCGATCGATATATGATTCCATAACTTACTTGAATACCTCGAATAAGTATCGGAATAATAAAAAGTACTCAGTAAAGTTGATGGCTATTTACGGAATCTATATATTAGAGAAAAACAAAATAATGTCATAGATCTATATTAACTAGTGTTAGACGGGGCAGAATCAATGGACCCAAAGAACTAGGGGTGGGGTTATATTTTACTATGCATTTGTTGACATTTCGCAATCTTGTTAATTAATAGTTTCTTTCAATATCCAAGTCGATGTGAAGAAAGTAATTTATACAGTGTAGTAATAAGAGTTTCGGTGTTTGTTGAAATAGGGTTCAGACATCGCAGTATGTGTTACCGGATCCATATCAACTTAGGGGCAATGCTCGAATGATTGCAATACACTGTACTACACTGGTGCAGAAATGGGTGAAAATTGCTAAATTATTATATGAAGTCCAGCTGGAACATCCTTATGAGCTGAGTCAAATTTTGTGAACCAAAAGCCTCATTTCTTATAATAGTAGTTACTTCTTATAATAGTAGTTACTCTATCATTTTCTGACGAAATGGAATTCGTCTTTTGTAACTAAACTTGTTTGCACATTAAAATACATTTAAATGGCGATTGATGAGAGGTCATTACGGATAATTGACAAGTCATCGATTAAACAACAAGTTATAAACAGCGGCCAATTTGCACTACTAGAATTAAATCTGGATCGACGACGAAAATATGTGAAATACAGAAGGATATTCAACGTACCGCGTTTCTGCAGTTTTGACGTGGTAGCATAAGCGATAATATTGCTAAAGATGCAAATGGAAACTTGTTAAAATGTTGCTGAACTAAACATTTTTTAACTATTGCTTAAGTGAATAGCTCTTTTAACTAAAAAACAAAGTATTTGGAATTAGTTGACACAATCTTGTGATTGAGTTATTCGCATAACTAATTTACGCAACAATATTCGAAGAACTAAACTATACTTTGGTTGTGACTTGATATGTAAATCTTGGTGAAAATCGATCCCCAATACGCCTACTTTCCATTTGCTTGTTTTCTCGAAAATAACACATATTAAGAACTAAGGGGGCTAGATAAAAAATATCTATGTCTAAGCCTATGTTGATCTGAGTAATAAATTGCCTTATAAAGTTAAATCTTATCCAATAATTGTAAAATCTAATAAGTGTGTTACTTTCTTTTTTTGTCGGAGCAACAAGTCATATATAGCAGTCAGACCACAAGACATCTATTGTACTTTATTGAGGTTCCATTTTTATTTTGCTTTGAATCAACTTGAACCTCGGTCGGTCCTGTATCTCTCAGTAGCCAAAATTTGTGCTACTTAGGATGCCAGTGCCAAATACCTCGAACCTGATTCAGGCGAAAGCGGTGCACATGCACAAGAGACAATCTGATAATTACCTTATAAATGGAGGGAGCCCGGACCCATGTGTAGCCAAAAAGTTGCCAGTGCTTTCGCTAAAACAAAACCTTCGAACTTCCGCCTGGTAGTAAAGAGAATTTTATAAGTTTTAATGGGGTGGACCGAAAGTCCATTTGCTTCACACATTGTGTCAATATTATTTAGAGTATACTGCACATTCCTGCAGACCTGCATAAGAGAGACTCCTGCTATTAGCAGTCTATTTCATCTGCATATGCCTGATCGTAGATACCAGAATCATTTAGGGAGACGAGCAAAGAGTCAATGACCATGCACCAGAGTAGTGGAAAGAGCACGCCACCCTTAGGGTAACCCATCTTCACATCCAACGATACCCACAGATCCTGCTCCCATCGAACACAAGTATTGAACAAATCCATTTAACCAGCACAGAATCTACGCCATGACGACCAACATAACATATTGTCAAAAGTAGCATTATTGATATAATATGCTTTATATTTTCAATCAATTCATTTATTTAATAAAAGTAAATCCTAAAAGAAGTACTTTCAACGAGTGTGCTTGAGGAGCTCGGATCCAAGAAGAAATACAAAAGTTCAATACTAATGAAATGCAAAAGTCTGGCGATGCCAGACTCTATGAATAAGTACACTGAGAATATCATATACAATATGACAGTTATCAAAAGCATCCTGTATGTCCACAAAGACACCTACACCGTACGCCCTCCTTTCGATGGCACGCTCAATCTCTCTAACAAGACTATGCAACGCCGACTCGCAGGATTTTTCATTGTGATATACATGTTGAAATGGATACAGGGGGTACTCCTTAAGCGACCAATTAAGCACACGAAGCTCAACTAATCGTTCCAGATCTTCTAGCAGAAAATACATCATACTAATAGGTGTGTAATTCCTAGGATCAGGATTATTCCACTTTTGGGATAAATGACAAACCCCCAGGAGTTTCGAACATAGGCTAGCAATAAACATGAATTGAAAATTCTCTTGAATGCAGTAATCACCAACTCTATAGTCTGCTTCATCATGACTGAATAAATGCCATTCAGACCGGGCTATTTGAAATTGGCAAAAGAGGCAATGGCATCTTCATTCGCCACAGTCCTGGCAACAAACCAGTCGCGCCGAGAAATAACCGCCATATGTAGTTCGGTTTGGTGGCTGCTGGACGACCGGTAACCTGCAGAGAAGTGGGACTCCAATAGTAAACAAAGTGTTTCATTCGGTAAAAGTACCATCAGGTTTCCTAGCGATCACGAATCTAGAGAACGATCCTTCTGTAGGATTTTAGCTAATCTAGCCGTGCCACCCAGTGAATCGATATTGCTGCTAAAGTCTTCGGATGACCGGATGACCTTAAATTTCCTCTGCTTTACTCGATATCAACTCTTGTATTGATGACTCTGGAAAGAAGTTTTCTCGCTTCCTTCGTCAACTCATGAAGCTTTTGGTTTTACCAGGGTGCCGGAATCCGGCCGAGGGGATGACGCGATGGACAGGCTGCAGCAAAGCTGACATCGAGAGCTGAGTTGAGTTTCTCAACAATTAGTACTTATTGGTGTGTAGTGTATTTGTTATGGTCGTTACGACCGACTAAACATTTTTGAGATGTATCTGTACTATTTTGGATTTTGTGATTGCCGATTGCTTTGACGGCGGAGAAGGAGCTTTCGCATGCGTGGGTTAATATGCTTGAATTAATATAATGCCAATTCCTGTGCTTATACAAACTAATTTTGACCACTTCGTTCCCTTTGTAATAAAGTTATCACTTCGTTCCCTTCGTTTTAAAGTTGCCACTTCGTTCACTTCCCACTGAAGTTGCCACCGTGTTCCCTTCCCAATAAAGTTTTGCATCTGGAAATGTTTCATTTGCATTAAAATATATTTTTCTGGTTTGTTTTAATCATTGCTGTACATTTAAAAGTATTGCATAATAGTTTCTTTATAAGGTATACAATTACATACAAACGTACAACTTTTTGCGATGCACTCTTAGGACTAGAAATTTTGTTGTTCCACGGTTTCAAATATGCCTTCTGTCGATAAAAATCTCTCGTCTCTTACGATACAAAGGAATTAAAATTTAAATGCTAAATATTTCTTCTTACATTTACAATAATTGATGCTAATTTGAATATAAACGCTTATAAAATAAGTACAACTTTCAAATATTTTGTTTTTTGCATGTATCATTTTACAAATTGTGAAAGTCCGCGATTTTTGGGACTGTTAAAAAAATTGTGGTGTTAGCGTCGTGCGGTTAAAAATTCTGTTGCTCAGACAGTTTCAAATGGTGGGATACACCATTGGGCTGTTTGTATTAGTGGCAAAACAACTCCTATAAGGAGTCTGAAGGGCTACTTAATGTTCAAATAAAACGTGGAAAGATTTATGAGACATAATATAGCACCTTTATAGCTTGACCAGGGGTTTTCGTAGAGCCGTATCTATTTTTAATTGCTCAAGTGCTTCGTCGTGATTGTGGGAATGAAATTAGAACTGAAAATTAGTTTTCTTTTATATAATTTATTTTTTAGTCTTTGAATGATTCATTCCACAAATTCATAGACTTAAATAAAGCAATAAAAATATCAGATGCTTCTTGAGCTCCATAGGAGGTGTGTCGGCGGATACAATGTAAGAGCAGTGGGTTGGTTTTGTGGTTTGTGATTGGTGCTGTGTGCTTAAATCTACTTTAAATCCGAACTAATTTCTTTGTTTAACTCTTTGAGGAAATTCATTGATTTGATAAAAATAATTTATGCAATTCTTTTTCTTTACATAACATAATTAATATTATTATTAATAATTAATATTTCCAGATTTCAGACACTTTATGGAATTAGCTTTTTATATTTGTAATATTTATAAACTCTGTATGACTTAGTCCAGAGAATGCTTCTTGTGCCTCTCATTTTTGGAGTATGTGAAATTTCAATTTTCTTGCTGAAACGGATATCTAATAGACTGGATGATTACAGGGCTTATATGGCATTGCAGTATGAGACGTTTCTACTGGAGGACATTTCGGTTCAGTATATATAAATTATTCGATTCAGCTATTCAAAACCTATTAATTGATCAAAAATCGTCTCTACTATAGTCTAGTAAAAACAAAAATGAACTCATCCCACTCATCTACTTTATTTCTGGAATATCCGTATTTATAGAAACCATTATTATATTTCCCATTAATTCGAATAATTCATTATTCAATAGAAAAAGTATTTTCGATACTTTTCGAGGACAGATTTGGCAAAAACCACCCAGCCAAAATTATTAATCACAAGATGTCCGCCTGAAAGAGCTAATAAATCATCAACCCTATTATAATTATTCATCCGTATAATAATAGGATTCAAATAATATGAATATTTGTATTCATTTGTTATTTTAACCGCATAAAAACTCGAAGGATTGTGCACGATAGCGTTGAGTATTTCTTCGCTTCATTTTCAATCTTATTTTGAACACACAGCATGGATGGTTTTCCATCATTATCTCGACGATTTCATTAAAGATTTTTCATCATGACTATGGTGACTATTTCAATAACGATGTTTTATTCACCATGACTATGGTGACTTTTTAATTTCTGGTTGACGTATTCGATAGCTCAGTTGACAGCACTTCTTACATTTTTATTTCTGTGATCTTCATCAAGGAGAAAATTGCTCCCCTCTTGGATTTAAGCAGTACAAAACAGTATCAGTTCCACGTTTTTATACAAATTCGTTGTTCTGAACTCTCCAGTAGTATATATAAAATACATATTGTACTTGTACAGGCATATAAAGCAGTTGTTCGAAACGAAATGAAGAATGATTATTATAAATACCAATTTCATATAAAGTGTTAGTAATAAAGACATCGATTATTTTTGCTTCCAAATACTCGTAAATAAAATATAAACACTCAGAACTCGTAGGTTCTAAATCTTTTTCTCTTCGAGTCGAAAGCCTCAGTAGCTAGTACTCATTTCTCAACCCCTTGCAGTCATACTTAATTATGGTGTAAGATATAATAATAATAATAATAATAATAAATAATTCGGTGATACTTTAATTTTATCTAGAAATATATTATAAAAAAAAATCGTGTTAATTTATTCATTCGATTTGTGCAATCAAAGAGTTTGCAGACTGTCTCCGAGGCGGCTTCCTAGCTCATAAGTACGGGGATTTCAGCCCTCGGAGTGAGGGTGTTCTTAATGCATTAGTAGGGATGCCGATTTCTGCATCGTTTCGGTTGAGTGCTTAAGAGTAGAACCTTCGTAACTTCGTTTGAAACGTTGTATAAAAATAGCTTGAGATGCCTCCTCGAAATTTTCAGTCCGTTATTTATTTTCTTAATAGTGAAATATGACAATATTTGGGTTCGAAGTTCGAAGTGTACACTGATGGTGGGTGTAAACGCCACACATGTCCGTTCTGCTGCTATGGAATATGTCTATTCCGAATTTACCGTGGCCACTGCACCACCTGAGGCTG
Organism: Clusia tigrina; assembly: GCA_920105625.2. Classification (NCBI taxonomy): domain Eukaryota; kingdom Metazoa; phylum Arthropoda; class Insecta; order Diptera; family Clusiidae; genus Clusia; species Clusia tigrina. The sequence goes on from OV050031.1 coordinate 183,620,735, forward strand.
TTGTGTTTGACTCCGTCGCCGCCACTGCGGCCTGCGATGAGGGTGAAGGAGTGCGATCAATGTATTCAATGCTGTCGCTATCCTTTCGATTCTTCGTCTTCTGATGGCATTTCGCACAGACCTGCGCTATTGTGTTGGCCGTGGCGATGGCGGCGTTTCGTGTGGTGCTGCCAGCAGCTTCCTTCGGAGCTACAAACGCTGGCTTTTCCTGTATGGGGGCTAAACTGTTGACAATCGAATTCGCCATGGCGTGCTCCAGTTCGCGTTGCCAGTCGTTCTCCTTCTTCTCCATGGCTTTTCGTTTGAGCTCCTTGTAGCGATTGTACACCATGAACTCCTTGATCAGCACTGTCTCGGGATCGCTGTCACGTTGTGCAGATCGCTGCTTGGCTAATCGTTTCTTTTTTTTGTGCAACGGGCGCGTCTCAACGATCATTTCCTCCAATTCCAGGCAGGGATCACAATTGAGATGATCTTCGGGCGGCTTAAATGTTGGAGGAGTTTTCTTCTCCAGCACACTTGTGAAGTCCACGTGCCGCAGTAGCGGTGTCTGCTGTAACTCTTGTTGGGAACTAATGCGACCACCAGGATGCACACAGAGAAGCTGTAAATGAATATAAACAATTAAAAGTCACTCATACGCAGCGATGGTTTTCTACTTGGTGAATATATCGACATGCATTTAATAATGTAGGTATATATATATTTCGGTGGCAGTGTATATAAGTATGTTTTTGTATAGTTTAGTACCTTTGTTAGCAAATCCACAAAATCTCTGCTCCAATAGCGCGGATAATGGACGGGCGTGTTGAGTACGTTCTTTACCTCTACCAGTGAGGTATTCGAGTGCACGACGAAGGGGCGCGCATTGGCACGCATTTCGTACGCCACCACACCCAGCGACCACCAATCCACGGGAAAACTATAACCAGCTGTCGTTTGCATGAAATAAGCAAGGGACGCCACAATTTCCAATTAAAATAAAGGCAGCGCAAAAAAAGAAAGGAAAACGTTTCGAATCGAGTCACTTAATTGAACGCACACTGCACTGGGGCATGGCTCACCGATTTCGTCCAGCGCACACATAAACACCTCCGGCGCCATGTAAGGCTTGGTCCCCGACATGCTGCATGCAAGCCCGTCCTTCTGCAGTCTCGTTGCAATATTAAAATCAGTCAAATGTGCATGACCTGCAATTATGGTAATTCATTTATGAGAGTGTGTGAGTGCAAACTAGGGCGTGTGCGTGAGTGTGTGGATGCGTGTGCGTGTTTATAAGAGTAATTTAAACACGAGCCAAGGCGTCAGGTTTTGTAGCTTCCACTTAAATGCATCGTTATAATGGAAGTTGATGCCGTTCATTATGAAGGCCTATGTAATCGCTTTCAACATTCCTTGTAAGGCAAGCAAGGGTGCAAGTGAGGGGGTTATTCTAGCAGTCATGTTTACGTGTTTCGGGGCCGTAATTAAATGATGGCGGCGGGTAAAGGAGAAACGCCGGGAGCTCATAAAGAGTATATTAATGCGGGATAAAGTTACTGAAATGAGAATTTAATAAATCAGTTGCTCTTTCTTAATGGTACATTTTCGAGAGAATATATGAGGGTGGAAGCAGGGCTAACTTCAAAGTTTGTAGTTTTTCAGCTTAAAATTGCATTCCATGATAAAAACGCTTTGTCCCATTTTGTTGAAAAAATTTGGATCATAAGTTTCGGATTCTATCGAGTGCAATAGCATTTTACGGTTGAGTCAAAAATACACTAAAAAGTAGTGTTGTCACACCATTAAATAAGGGAACTACTTGCATTGACTTTACCGCGAAGCATTATTTTGTCATGCATTCAACTTATGGCAAATCGATCAAAGTTCGGACTGTAAGTTCAGAATCATAAAAGTGGATTCAAATGGCAGCAAAGGGGGAAAATAACAATATTAAAAAACATTGAGAAGTCTGAAGTCGGAGCTACTTTATTTTTTCCCTACAAAAATGTATCAAACCTATTGAAATAAGAAGGGCACGTGAGTTGATTGACGGGGTTTTTAACCCAGGTGTATAACTTAATACACATATTGTATATTGGAATGCTGCTGTTAAGGCTCTAAACTTTATAATTGCTTACAAAAGGAGCTGTTTAATGAAACATTATTCAAATTCTGTGGATATTGTTTGACTCAAACTACACATCGGATTTGGGTAGATGGCTATGACACTTAATGGATGGTGTGGCATACTTAGCTCAGGGTGACAATAAAGTGTAGGGCATTTGCAGTAATCGGAATGACGGACTATAATCATCTGTGCTAGTAAATATATCACATTTGTTTAATTGGTCCTTACTAACTCAACAAATCTCACTTCAAATATGTCAATACACGTGTGTGACCGATTATAAAATGAGTTCGTAGCGCACATTAACACTTTCGTAAATTCTCCCAGTGAAAAATTTAGCGAATCAATTTGTAGCAAACTCTTTTCAATGAATGAACTAAAAGCGATTCGTTTAGCACTCTTTGTAGACAAAGGCCTGCTTTAGAGTGGTTGCGTGCGTTTGTGCTTTTCTGTTTGCACGTTTACCGTTCCAACCCTGATTGAATTGGGAATGATGTGATTAAATAATCCCGAATACTTAAGCGCAGACACGTGCCTAGGGAGCAGCAAAATTCCAACTGTGCCGCGCATGAAACGTGACATTGTGGTAGGTAAGTGCTGCGAGGCGTGCGCCCTCCCTCCTAAGATGCTTAAGCATTATTTTGACGTGCATTAGAAAACTTATCAAATCATCTGCGTGCCTAGGAACAGAGTTTCAATGGTGAAACCTCCAAGAGGTTCTGCCAGGGCTTATGGAAAAAATCCCTGAAGGATACCAGCGTTATTGTATTCGTATCATTTTTGCCGTTAATGCGGGCGCGCCTAACAAAGTTTTTAATTAATTTTATGCCATAATACAAATTATATACAAAATTTGTGAGCACTCACTTGGCCATGCGGATACCCCATTCTCCGCTGTTTGATTTTTCCACTTTGCTGGCTTAAACAAAAAGCCATGAGAAAGTGCCTCGTTCGGCATAAAAATGCTTGGCTGAACAGCAAATTGCATGCATTTGAATGCCATTATTATGAGCGAAAATGGGGTTGCGGGAATCAATTCAGTGACGCTCAGTTATTTGAAGGAGTGTTGTTGACTCTTATTGGCAAAGTGCTGTGCCAGTGAAAGTATGTGCGGGAATAATGCCAAATTAAATTCTATTTAACTTTTCATTTTGTTTTCATAATTTTGCTTTATACGATTTCGTAGAAAAAGCCAAATCAATTTTATTCAAGAGTTCTGTTTAGAAAGTAAAGATTAAATTGCAGATCATACAAATAAATAAGAGTAATTTAGTTACAACAAGATAAACATTAGTTTTCAAACAAGATCTTCCAGCTTTTCTTTAGACTTTAGTGATCCTGTTGAAACTGCATTGTTCATGCCACTTGAATACGTTATTATCAGGACGAACAGTGCACATATATACGCATGAGTCTGATTTTCAAAAAAAAATTTAAATCCTCGCAGGTTTCGCACAGGTTTGACTGATTTTTCTCACTCCCCAGCAGAAAATTTGACTAGCCGAAAAGAAAGTGACAGAAATATCGCTGTTCATTCCTTGTATTTCATATTATGAAAAGTGTGATTTTACGAGTTATTTACGAATGGTTTTGGAAGTACCATTTCCCATTTGTTTGTTTGAAGTTTCCAACTGCATTGCCCACAATCTGCGAAGTAATGAGGTGGTAATCATTCGCATTTATATTATGACTAACTGCACCCACTATTTCAACCCAAACGTGTTCATGCTCTGCAATGTAATAGTGCCTCTATCAGACGCAGAGTGGACTGTCAGAATGTGATTCTACGTGCTAATTGTGGACCCTGGTTGCGGGGCAAATATTGTTATTAACATTGAGTTTTAAATAATTGTTGTTAGTCTGACTATATGAGAATTCGATCAATAAAAATTATGAAACAGATATGGGCATAATATCTCGTTATCCTTGTATGTGTTCAATTAATAAGGCTCTACAAATATATACTTGCTACTTAACTCACATCATTACGATGCCTCGTGGTCGGTCTAACTAAATTTCATCTTTCTTTACAATTATGTTCCCTTTTTAAGGATTTCGAAACTGTTTTCAGATTGGCCTAAGCATGTTTGGTCCTCTCTAGAGAGAACATATTTCACACTCTATTTCACTAATTTATGAAAGGATGGTAGAACGCTTACTTACCAGCATCATCCAAAAGAATATTGTCTGGCTTAATATCCCTGTGAAGTACAAGAAAATATAAATTTAGAATGAAAAATAGAAAATCAATAGTCAATAAACGTGACATGTCTGGTTAACATCACTGCTATATTAATAGATATATCCAACCGGGCACTAACCTGTGCACCACCCGCTTCGTTTGCAAATACTCTAAAGCACTTCCCAACTCACACACTAATAAGGCAACACTTTGCTCGGAGAACTCCACCTAAAAATGTGCGAAAAAAAGTGGCATCAATTTAAGCTGTTCACATGGCCTTACTGCACAGTTGCGGTTAAGAAAACTTACTCTGTTCTGCAGATGGTATCTTAAATCACCACCCGTCAGCAGATCGCACACCATGAATAAATCCTCCTCATCTGTGCCAGGGGGAAATTAAAAAAATAAAAATAGGAAAAATTCAAAAGATAAAAAGATGGAAAATGAAAACAAGGAAATGAACATTTTAGTGTGAAAGGAAGGAACCGCTCTGCAAGCAGCATAGCAATGACGCCTTATGACATGAAAAGGGACGTTAACAGTCGGTGTCAGGGAGTGTTACGATGATGGCATGGTAAGCAGCTCGATAAGGTGGTTGACTTCTTTACAGCTTTTCAATGGGAAAGTCTATCATAGCGACTACGCACTGCGACCACGCTAATGTTGTTTATTAAGTACGTTGGCTGCAATGATAGGTCCTTTTATGAACGGTAACTTTCGAAGTAGCAACGTCTTAATCAACGGTATAGCGATAAGACTCAACTGTTCCAGGTTGGTGCCCTTAGCTACTGGTGACTTGCCCACATTTCTGGTAGTATCGAATTGTTGAAACTACCAGTCACATCGATTACTGTGATTGCATTAATCACTGTGAGAGTGAATTGGTCACTTTTTAATTTTAATTTTCTAACAGAAAGTGGCTTTTTTGCTGGAGAAATTCTGAACAATACGAAGTCTCAACTAACCACCGATGTTACTAAATGTGACCATAAACAATTTATTTATTTGATAAGCGGTTTATCTATTGAATGAACTCGCTAATTAAATCACCGAGTCTGAGGTAATGAGTGACTTCGGTCGCTGTGAAGCTTGCCGGGGGCTTCAAACTCAAACATCAAATCGGAGGTTACTAAGAGGCCGCTGCTGAACTCATCAATTTTGGTTGATCCGATAGGTGAAAGTCGCCATCAGAACTTAACACATTCTTCCTTGTTAAATTCATTCAGAGTAGTGATCGTCCTGTTTATATTGGTCCACACTTATACGAGTATATATAGCCAAATCGGGTTAGCACTCACACCTCTGCCATACGTCTATTTTCAACTGTCACAAAAACATGAGAGCACATTTTACTGTACGTAGGGTATAATATTGCTTATGACAAACATACACACTGCCGTCGACTTCATAGGAAACGGAAATAGGGGACTGACCTTGGAATGAAAACCACAAATTGACTAGAAATGGATGCTCCACCGATGCCAGCAACTCCACTTCTTTGATTACCCCGCCCAGCGCACCACGGGATTCACACGCTGAGCGGCTGACATATTTCATGGCGTACAGGATGCCACTGTCACGTTTCTGCACAATGCATACCTGAAGGCGGGAGAGTGGAAACAAAGAAAATTGCTTTATTTATTGAATAAGTAAATATGAAACATAAATGAAACTGTCAATTTTGTGTGTTGATGTTTCGTTTGCCAGTGGGCAGGAGCTACATACATAAAAATACAAGGAAATTGTGTTATCCACCGCGTGGGACCCGTATTTCTTTACAGAAAGTAAATGGAAATGACGACGTAAATATTCAGCGTACTTACACAAAGAGACGCAAACAAGCAAACAATCTTTGGTGTAGTTTAAATGCGAACAGTAGTCACTCCATTATTTCAGTAACGTATCTATATTCATCAAAGAGTACTGGGAACGTTAGCTACGCACAGGGCCGGTTTGTGAACTATGAGAGCCCTGTTCGAGATTTAAGCTCTTATACCAACTTTTTTGGTCAATCGAGTCATTAGGGTGGTACAAATGGCTTGAGATGGAAAATATCAACAAAAAATACAATGGTTGTGGGATTATATATTACCACTTGTAAGACTAGCATTTGACAAATACAACCCAAATCTCAAACGTTTTACTTAGTAGCGGATTAATCTGTTGTAGCGGATATAAAGGAACAATTGTTTCAAATGTAGCTGCTGCAAAGAGACGATATTTAACAACACTAAAGCATTTTAACCTCCTCCTCTTGGTGATGTTATATGCAAGTCCTGGTCTAGTCATGTTAACTGAAAAATGGGTTTCATTGAAGAAAATGTACACCTTATTTTCTACAGCCTCATCAACAATTCCGTAGAGTGGTACATGGAGCCACCAAATTACTGTCAACTTGGTTCGTGGATATTTAATATGGTTGAAAAGGAGTAATGAAAAGCCGCGAACAAGTTGATTTAGCGAAATGAGTTTCCAAAGAATAGAATTGAAAACCATAACTAAATTAGCGTCCTGCTTATAGAGCCTCCAATAGGTGGTCGTTAATCGCTTACAATTGGAATGGCCAAGTTGCTTATTCCATGCTTTGTTTCAGTTTGGCAGCGCTGCCAACAAATATTCTGATAATGTTGGGAATTTTATATGAAAAAAGTTTCATTTTATACACAAACCGTCTAAAATTTGACTTGGTGTCACAGTTCGTAGTAAATAAATAATATCAGCGAGCTAGGTTTGTTTCGTCATCATTTATCAACTTAGCAATTACAGCTCGGGGTAAGCCAGTGCTTCCTTTACTATTGCGCTCTATAGGTCAGGGATCATTGCTTCGCTTCTTCGAACGTTCATGCTGCGCAGGTGTTCTTCTACACCATTTGTCCATATTTTTGGGGGTCTTCCGTGTTTTCCACTACCCGTCTTCCTTGTAATTCTGTTTGCTGTCGTCCATTCTGAGTAAATATCCAAGCCACCGTAGCCGTTGCACTTTAGCTAAACGCACAATGCTTTGGCCCTTTATCAGTTGTTCGATTTCGCTGCTATATCTTATTCTACCAATCAGGCTCTCATATGGGTCCAAATATTCACCTCAAAATGTTACGCCCAAAGAGCAAGACGTCGTTCTTTATATTAGTAGTCAGAACCCACGTTTCTCGCAACCCGATGCTGCTGGTGGCCTTATAAGAGTCTTATAGATTTGTAGTTTATCCATGATAGGAGTTTGTTCTTGAGTAGTATAAGAAGTGCAAAATAGCTTCTGTTAGCAGCTTGGAGTCTGTCATTTATGTAGATAAGAGGATCCGCTTCACTACTTAGGTTTACTACGAGGTACTTGAACTACGGTACTTGAACTACGATGTACTTGGGGCCCTACTTTCAGGTTACCGTAGCGAGCGGTATTCTGCGATCTAACCAGGTACTTTGTCTTTTCGATACTAGTCTCTAGCCCAACTAGCCATGCTAGTTCGAGCGCGGTGTCGGCAAGCACGCGTGTGTTTCTTGCGATGATAACGAGCTCGTCAGCATAGCCACAAATCTGAGCACAACGGCAGAATCAATATCGCTGAGGACAAAGTTTAAGACTCACCTGTGCCACGAAACTGTCAGAAATTTTTCCTTTTATCATCCCCTTAGATACTGTTGCTGTCAAGGTCAGGTTACCAGTGACGCTTCATTGGTACTCCTTTCCGACGAAGTACAAAAGGCACTTTCTTTCTGTCGATGCTGTCGAAAGCTCTTTTCAAGTCCGCTAGGTTTGATTTTTATATAAATTACCATATATATTTCAAGCTAAGGGACATTAAGCGAGCAGAGGCTATCGAATCGAACAGGGCTTTAGTTTACTTAGTGTGGGGATTATTATATTAGGATGTTTCATAAATAGTAGCCTAATTTAAGTGTAACACTACCTATGTCCGAACTGGCATGCAAACGTAATTTCACTTAATAGACATTCTGAATTAAATGAAAGAGTACCAACTACAAAATATGTTCTGTGGCCGTGCACATGCCAGTTCGGACGCGGCATAGTAAAAATCAAAGTATGAATATAGAAATAACAATATTTACCTTCCCGAAGCTGCCTTTGCCAATGGCACGTAATATTTGAAAATGGTCAAAATTAACTGGAAATAAAGAAATTCGGTGAATTCAAAAGAATGCAAAAAGTGATAAAAAAAATATACACAAACAAAAATTATTGATAGAATCATACGCCAATCGGGACTCTCCTTAATTACGTCCATATAAAAAAATTGCGTCCGACCCCAAACCAAAGTAAATAAGAAAAATCAACGCAATTAGGCGCGTTGCTTGTAATTCAACCCAAGCAATCACTCAGTAATGTTTGTCGTCTTGCGTCACGTCCGTCTGCGTCCTTTCGAAAGGCAATTGTCGCTGCTTGGGACAAAAGCGCTGTTCCACATCCTGGGATTGCTGCGCGGGCCTTTTGCACAATTACGAGTACAACAACTAAGGCAGCAGCCTCCGAGAGGCAATCATCGATGAAACCCAACCAGGCCACCAGGCCAACCACCCTCCCGCACGCTCGCGGACCGGCACGTACTCACCATCATCGTCGTTGAGCAGATTTGTATCCGATCTGCTCGATGAATTCGCCCCCATACTGCATGGACAGAGGGACTGTCGCAGCGCCGCTCGTTATCCTGCTTATTTGTAAGTGCCGCGCGCACTTACAGTGAAATTGTTGCGATTGCTGCTTATGTGGCAATACAAGTAAATGTCGAGTGCCGGCGCCAAGTGCATGCCTCGATGTGAAGTGCGCCCCGCTGGTGCTGTGCTCTGATGGCAGTCGGTAATAACACTTTCCAGATTATGGCCACTTCATTTCATTTGATTGGCTTCAATGCGGCATTAGTGGCACTACTAGGGTACTCTACTGTGCGAGTGTTGTGCTCAATTAAATTTCATTTATTTATATTTGCATGGTGCGGAAATGCCGCTGATGAAATGTGTCCCCTAAATTGAATGTTTATTCACATGTGCTGCTGCCGATAGACGCTTCCTGCCTGGATAACTGCAAATAAACAAGAGACAAAATTATAACGTGAATTCTAATTGATTTTGGTTTCAATTTGAAATTGCTTTAATTATTCTAATATTTTCTACCGTTCAATTGAGTTCAGTTGTGGGTGGTTCTCTTTTGAAGATTTAATTGGTGGTAATGCAGAACTTCTATCCAGTGATATTTTTTTTTTTACCAATCAACATAATCGATCTACTCGCTCGATGGGATTAGTTTTAATGTCACAGAAGGAGGTAAATATCTGGAACTAATTTCAGATAGAAAGTGAGATCAGTGAGATAAGACCCCTACACAAGAACCATTGGGAAGTAAAGAAAGGGCATGACCTCAAATCCTCCATTGGCTATATACGGAATTCATTTGTACTCTTTCTTTATAAGGTGCGATGGTTTAAGCTGCATTAAGGTACCCACCGCAAGAACTGGTGATAGATCCCGTCATTGGAATCAATACTGATTGCAGGATCCACGAGAACAATGGCTTTCAAACATACATAATGCTCCCATTTATACTGTATTTCGCAGGATTATCCTATTTTTTAAAGAGAAATCCTGCCAGAAATTCAAACCTGTATTTAGCTATGAAAATCCTGTAAAATATACATTGTCATTCTCTTCAACACGCCACGCATGACTGCAAGTAAACGTGTAAAGGCCGCTAAACAAACGCGCGTAATAAACAGAGAAAGCATGTCTGCTGTGTGTCATATAGTTCTATCACTCTAACTTCATCATTCATATATGCGTAGATGTATTTCGAAACAATCGAAGCGTATTGAAACAATTGTCGTTGTGCTTGCCAAACTTATATTTTTTTTGTTTTACTGCATTTATATAAAGTTTTTGTTTTGAAATGGGAAAAACAACGAAAGGAAAATGTGTTTTCAACGATAGACTAAAAAAAAGTTATCCTTTTCTTGAAATGAACACATCAGATAGTGATCTTAGGTGCAAACAATGCAAAGGCACATTTTCTAACGCTTCGGGTGGAAAGGCTGACATCGATCGACATGTGAAAACAGGCAAACACCAGGCGGCTTTGACTGCAGCGTCTTCAAGTAAAAAAATCGACACAATTTTTTCAAGCTCATTTGATTTGGAAGTTGCAGCAATGGAAGGAACATGGGCATATCATGTTATAAGTGCGAATCACAGTTTTAAATCTTCAGACTGTGCGTCAAAAATATTTCGCTCTTGTTTTCAAATGAAAAAAGTTTACGTGTTCACAAACCAAATGTCAGGCCATCGTATTGAATGTTATTGCGCCACAAGTACGAAAAAAATGCTAATTGAAGATTTGAAGAAATGCAGCTTCGTTTCGGTTTCCGTAGATGCATCAAATCATGGTTCGATAAAAATATTTCCCGTTCTGGTCAGATTTTTCATTCCTACAGTCGGTGTTTGCGTAAAAGTTTTGAAAATTTCATCAGAAGACGGTGAAACATCAACCATTATCAACGATTTAATTAAAAATACAGCTGAAGCATACGACCTGCTGAAGAAAATCATTGCATTTTGTGGAGATAATGCCAAAGTGAATTTTGGGGGTGAAACGCGAGGCGGAACCAACAATGTGTTTTACAAAATGAAAACTTGGCTGCCACATTTAATTGGAATCGGTTGTTCGGCTCACATTGTGCACAATGCCCTGAAATATGCATGCGATGTTTTACCCTTCGATGTTGAATGCATTGTCGTAAAAATATATTCCTATTTTTACATTTATACAACTCATGTTGCATCTCTAAAAGAGTTCTGTGAAATGTGCGGTGTTAAATATTTGAAGTTGCTGGGATACGCAAAGACCCGATTTCTAGCTCTTGGCCCTGCAATTAGACGTATTTTACAAGTTTATGAGCCATTGAAAAGGCTGTTCAGCGGTTTGAGGAAAGGAGAAAAATTGCTGAAAGAATTTTTCGAAAATCCGATGTCCAAATTTTGGCTTCATTTCGTTCAAGAACAAGTAAATCAAATTTGAGGTTTAGAGATTTAGTAGCTGAAACATGTTTGTCAATCTGTTCCTTTCTGCTCCATTATTAAGGCTGAACTCTTTGCAGAATGTGTTCTTAAAATAGAAGGCGATGAAACTTCGGCCGTTGCAATTGTTCAATATTTAGATGAGCTGAACGTTACTTTGAAAATGCGACAGGAGGACGAATACCTATCACCACAGACAAAAGCCGAAATGGATGCTCTTGTAGACGATCGTTTTGATACCGGTGTCATATTTTCAAAATGCAAAGACTTTTTTGGTAATTTATTTATAGTTCATTATAATATAGAAACAAATTCTTGTAGATTTTGTTTAAAGAACTCTTACTATTTAACACCAACAAATATTATGATACAAAAACTGATCTATGGCAAACGGTTTTGAAGCCAGGCCGATCTAAGGCTCCCTACAATAAATCAATTTTGTGAAAATTGCTTTGTAATTTTATAAATAAAGAGCATATTCCTACTACTACTCCTACTACTAATGCCCATACAAGAAATTGGTGTCTTTACTGCAATTATTTACCGACTCTTCTGAAAGTTAGCAATTGAAGCATGAAAAGGATAATTTTAGAAATGGAATTGATTCATTTCATCTGTGAAGTAACTAACTGCTGGAATTCAATTACTTACTTTAGAAATTGAACACTTGAACTAAAATTTCTGAATTAATGTATTAAGCTTAAGGCCTTTGTTGCTATAGCTAGTTATAAGTTTGACAACTGAAATTTATTTACTTTTTTCAATAAATTAAATTAAATTAATTAATTCAGAAATTAGATTTACGAATTTCATCGATCAGATAATACCAACATTTGTATACTAGTTTATTTTCATTATAATTCTTAAATGGTTTAGGTCAGGTTACATTTTTTTCCGATTTCATCGCCTTCTCCCTTTGGATTTTGTGCAGTCTAAGAAAGTACTCTCTTTTTACCATAGATTTCTATGGAGATTTACCGTATAACAAGTTTCAAAATAATTTGTTCTAAGTTCATAAGACCCGATTGAAATTTTTATAATAAATATTATAAAGCAAATAACTGTTTAACCAGGTTGGAGTGGTAGCGAAAGTTGTAGTGATAAGGAGCTGCTGAAATGAAATCCAGTTGAAATGATCTAAAAACTCGGAAAACAGAATCTGCGGCAGTGGCAGTGGTAGAGGAGTGGAAGTTCATCTCCGAAAGAAACGTGGATACATATTGGTATTTTTAAAGAAAATTTTTAACTCTCAGTAATTCCTTCTTGGTGTGTATTCGATATTCGAAGTGATATAAGTCCATGTTATTTCTGCGCAATCAAGTGAGAAGATTTGGAACTGTTTTGGAGTCGAACCAACACGAACAAACTTCCGTTTGATATTTCAGCGCCTTCTGATATCAACATTTGAAATTAGCGTGTCAAATAAGTCGAACCGTATTAAAAAGCTAACAGCAAACAAGGTCGACTTTTTTGTAGCGTTCTGTCGTGCCCATGCAACCACAGAGCGTAGTTTATCCGCGTATACACACAAACATTTAACAATGCAGTACTTGCTTCTTCTGCCAGTGATTTTATTAATTTATTTAATTACTATTACAATGATTAATGGCCCGATAGCACAGCTTTCTCTCACGAGCCGTTCGGGCGATTGAAACTGATACAATCAAATGCCCTCCACAACAGAAACAACAATATTCTACGTTGATTAATTTTACTCGCCATCAGCGCCATTTTCACTAGTTAAGAATTATCCTGGGAGCACGTGTTTGCTTTAGGCGTAACGACGGCCGTACTGTGCACCGCCAAAGACAACAACTCTGAGAATGAAATTGTGCCTATCTCCCCAGGGAACACAATCTACTTGGTCTTCTGGGGGTCGTAAAAGACTTAAGAAGTGGAAAAATTTGGAAAGTTTCAATTTAATTTGCGTTTTACACGCACAGGGACACGGACCTAACGTGGCTATGTTTGTTTTGTTCATACGTGGCGTTGTTGTTGTTGACATATTTTGTTTGAGAATGATTGAGACCATGGCGGATAAGAGTTTTCTTGTACACGTGTGACTGTTAAATGCATCCAAGGATGAGGTCAACCAGGACACTTTTTTATACCAATCAAGTTTGTTCACACAGCCACAGTCTCCACAGCCCCGTTGCCACACAGCAATGAAAGCGTCAAATTGACTTAGGACTCGAAAGACCAATTTCTGTGCATGAGTGTGATTGTGTGTTTTGGGGTTTACGTGTGAATCTACTTAGTCATTATTATCGAATTGATTGGTTTTTTGTTGTTCTATGGCCAACAAATATAAATGTAACCGATTAGATTAGATCAGATGGCCGGTAATTGATTTTGCGCCATTTATCTGCTCGCATCGATTTGGAGCTACAATTTGGAGACTTAAGCGAGAACATGATTAAATTGATGCCGTGTAATTCCACGTCATTCAGAGTAGAATAGTCTTTAATGCCCCACCACTCTCATTGTTAACAGAAAACTTTTTTGTATATAATCAGTTTAGGTTAGCAATAAGAAGTTGGTTAAAGCTGTGTCAGGTCAACTGTTACGCTGAGCCGTTTGCACGCTTGCCATCTTACAGGTTCAGACGACATTTTGGTGATTTCGGGGAGGATGTCGATGCCTTGAAAAGTTGTATCCTGGTGAGAGAATAAACAATTGAATAACTGAGGTCCTTAAAAGAGCAAAGTTTGGATTGCAAGAACACTACTCTACCCGCTATCTGCATTTATATTCAATCGTCACTACGGTATTTTTGATACACCGGTGTTTCCTTAATACTGTCACAATTGTTTATTTACTTGTACCAGGAAGACAACCACTACGTTGGAAGGACCAAGTTCAAGAGGACCTGGCTGCACTTGGTGTTTCCAATTGGCGCCAGCGTGCGCGAAGCAGGGACGACTGGCGAAGGCTAATAACTCGGCAATGATCAGAAATGGTTGTACGCCAATTATGATGATGATGCTGATGATGATGAGGACCAACATTTCATTGAATTATTAAATACATAGACTAGAAACCCATAATAATAAGTTGTGAAAATCCCTGATAATCGTGGACTATTTGGAAATCTGATAATTTTGTACTAACCTACTTATACATTACCTCGAGAAATTAATGTACGAGTATAGTGAGCGATAATATCAGAAGAGTAAAAGCCTAAGGGAGATTGTTAGTGTTTTTTGTATAATGAAACAATCTTCGGAATAATAAATTCAATCACTTCCTTTATCATTTGTTCCATTTTATTTTGCACAATCTGTTTGTTATTAGAGAGAAAAGTTATTATAAATTCAAATTACAAAAACATGCAAATTGGCTTGAATTGAAACATTTAAAGTAACGAATAAGTAAAGTGATACATGATTTTACAGCCTTTTATTTTTGAAATCACCGCTGTTATTATATATTATACTATTAATATATATATTATATATTATTCAACATTGCTATTATATATTATAATGCGACAATAACAGTGAGTGACATGTTAAGTTCGTTACCAAAGTGATGAAATCATTCGTCTCTGTTATTTCAGCCTGTTGTTAAAAGCAACTAGTTGCAATCACAGTGAAAAAACAGGCTGTGAAAAATTACGGGTTTTTGTTAAATCACTGTTACTTTACATTTTGAATAGCAGTGATTACTGTTAAATAACAGTAAAAAATATCACCCCCACTGGAGTTTTCCTTTTTGATGGTTTTTACTCCTACTTAAATCAAAGCCGTGGTAAACCAAGGAGATGGAAAGTAAGTGCCACCGAAAGTTCGAGCTAGGTAGAAAGACAAAAAGGTACAATTCAGCAAATGCGAATGTGTAAATTTTCTACTGGGTAGACATTTTTAATATAAAAAAATGCTACTAAGGAGTTTGAGTCTTAAGGAAAAAAGGGCACTTTTCTGTTGCCATTAAGTCATCAAAAAATACGCAAACAGAAAATGTGTCCTTTATTTCAAAACAGTTTTTCTTGCTTTTGCTGATTGCCTCTATTATTTAACCTTCTTTAAAGCTGCTTCTCCTTTGGACGCATATAATTACATGCAGGTGAATGGCTTCTTCTATGGCTGAGTACACAGTAAAATCATGGAGCTTGGACTTTTAATCAACTCATCAGAACCAAATCAAGTATGGTTTTTTTGACCTTTTTAGTAGGTTCAAGACAATCGTGCATAATTGGCTCACCATCTTTCATTTTGGAGCTAATTATGATAGAATATCTTGCGAACTATTCCTATCTTCACAGATGGCCTTTAAGTACGTATATAGCGTCTGCTAATCTTGGTCATTGAATCTCTACGAGATTTGCATTTTCAGCTCCTTAAACAACATGGTTATGTACATTATAATTGAATTAATAGTTCATAATTTAATTATTTTTTGCAATGTATATTTCTAAGCCGGTATCTCTTAACATAATGAATATAAAAGACAAGTCCTCTTATGTACTTTCCTATAATTAGGTTATTAAAATGTGCCGTCATTGCTCACATGCTCAAATGCCCGCGGTCAAATAAATGATAAATTTCATTGCCTAAAATGATGTTCTGCTGCTTCTCTTTTCTCTAACTGCGAATTGCATGGAAGTGGTTTGTTTGCTACCTTAACAAAGATTGCATAATTTTCAAACTTTTCAGTGAATACTTACAGTGCTCTAGAAATCAGGTACTTATGCCAAACTTGGGTGCATTTTGCTTTGGGGGTCATTTAACTCGACTTATTTAGTTTCCATTTAAATGAACTAGGGGCTCACTTCTTTCCAGCGTTCATGAAAGAGAACACGTTGTGCATTTCTCTTTCGAGTGTTCGAGCGCAAATCTCGCATTTCGCGCGCAAATAGCAAACCCGCCAATTGTAATGCCAGGCTCCTTTTTCATCGTGTTTGGTGTTCCAATGCTTTTGTTCAAGCGGATTTACTTTAATGGTTATAAAGCATGGTGCTGGTTTAACATGCTGGAAGAGCAATCTTTATTTGCTTGAATTAACTTTGAAAGCAACTTTTTTTGATTATTGCCTGAATTGGCAGAATTGTATGAATACGTGAGCTGGGTGCTAAATTAATTAAAGTTGCGTATACGCCGAGTAAGCCTGGAAAGTGGCATTATCACAGAGGATTTGGCGAAGGTGATTTAGTTTAATAAAGCAGATAAAAATATTTGTTTCAATTCAATTTTAAAAGGAAAAAATTAAAAACAGAATTTAAGTTACATGGTTAATGGCAACACGTTTTGCTCACATTCAAAAATCAGAAAATAATATTGCGGTATTCCAGACTCGTAATAGAAAGGATGTTATTAGGATTTAAACTGTAAATATCATCGCCGATAGCCAAGCAGCGATCAAATGTACGAGCAGAGGGATTGTCAAATTTGAACTTTTTTGGCAGCCCAAGTTGAGCCTTACTAAACTAGTGGTCTTGAATAACATGTAAGGAACTGAAGTTCAAGGATCTTCGCTCCAACTTTCACACGTCCTTCTAAATTGTGAACAGAGCGATATCTAAGGCAAACGATATTCATAAACCTTGTATTTAAGTGCAAATATGTATGCTCCTTCCCTAAACTTGAACTTTTTGGATTTTCTAAAAAATAATTTGAAGACTCGTAGCTAAGTATAAATGTAATAGTAAAGGAAAATAAAAATATGTTATTTATCATAATTATTGTTTTTTTCGTACGTATACTGTTGCTGTATCTGTCGTGATAATGAACTTATATTACTTAAGACAATGTGTTCTGGTGTGAGTATAGGAATAATGAAAATGTATAGGAACAATGCTACTACAGTGATAAGTGTGAAATTGAAATAAAATGAAACTTGAGCAATTCTTCTTTTTTACAATACTACTTTGCACCCCTTAGTGGGTAAATAGGTACTGTGTTACATCTCAATCCTGAATAAATACACTTCAGAATGACAAAAAATTTTCTTTATTTTGTCATGCATTTAATCAATTTATATCAACTTTATAATAGGGCCCCAAGAATAGTAGTTTCTTCCTCTATTACAACAACGGCATCTCCAACCTTCCTTACCACATGTGCCCTATCAACAACGTTTAACACAGTGTCGTACACAATCTCAGAAACATCAACAAATTTCACATCACTAAAACCAATCACTTCCTCAAATAGTAAAAATAACTGATAAATCAATTTAAAACAAAGAATAGAAAAATTGTCACACATTTTCGTTTAGAGCCACCCTTGATCCAATAAATCCAAATACGAAACCACCAGTTCGATGTTCTCGGATTCACCATAAACACACAGAGTTAATAATAAAATATCTGAGGACTTCCTTGAATAAATATTCTGTTTAGGTGTTAGGATATCCCAAAAACTTTCGATGAAGTCTGGCATCCTGGACTTCTATATAAATTTTTAAAAAATTCCCACTTTAAGTCTACCGAATTGTGAAGAACTACATAACGCATCGTTTCTTTTATGTTAAATATAATGGCGAAATCTCTCCTTTACAGAACATAGAAGTCTGTGTGCCCTAAGGAAGCCTGCTTGGGTCAATCCTCCATCCACTTTACATAGCAGTCATCCCGACAGAGAAGATCGTCACTCCATGATAGCAATTTTCGCAGACGCCAACGTAAGTACATAGCCCCAGCAATCAGCAAATTTCAAGCAATAATTACGAGCACCATGGAATGGAGCAAGAAATTTAATATTCCTATAAATGAAGACAAATCAGTCCTAAGTTATATTCACGACCGATTACCATAAAAATTTAAATATCAGAGTAGATAAACAACCCTTGCTAGAATGGACCTGGAAAACTCATGTTCTTAAAAAAACACACACAGAGAAATACTCCATTGTAAAATTAAAATGACTAATTGTTGATTATATAGTATTGTAATTTTATGTCAGTACATTGCTATCATTGTGATTTGAAATGTTTTCGATTTGAATTAAAATGTTCAATTATTGGTTTTTACAGAAATGTGGTTAATTCAACAATGCAGAGCCTACGCAATTAACTCAGCATTGAGTTCTTGTTAAAGGGTAATTTAACCTATTAAAGTCAACCTTCAATCATGTGAAAGTAAGATTGTGTTGTATGAATTATAATTTTTTATTTTTAAAACAAAAGTCTTTCGTGTAATAATAAAAAAAATTCGCTTATTATAGCATTAGAGGTTCCGGAGCATTAAATCAAGTTGATTAAACTCTGAGTCCAGTCGAATGCAAAAAATGAAGTTTTTAGTTTCTTTAATAAATACATAAATAATGGATGCAGACAACAGAAATAATATTAATTTATTTAGACCTCAATCGGTGACACATTAAATTTAGTTTAATCCAAGTGAAATATTATTGAGCAAGTAAGTAAAATACATTTTCTGTAGTTAATTGTATTTGAGTTTATAATGCCTCATTTTATTGTAATAATAACATTGAATCACATAGTTGTATATATATTTATTACCAGTCGATTGTTAAATTTGCAGGCATATTCATATATTCATTTCATTCCAATGTTTGTTAAATTAAAATCAAATAAGTTAATGTTTTTGTATCAATGTGTTCACATTAGCAGCATAATTAATTAAATGCTATATTTCTTGTAGAAGCTGCTATTACTTATGAACGTTTACGGTACCTCTCAAAGAAGGATATACCACCTCTTGGCCTTCGAGGAAAGTTTCAGGAGAAACTGTTTAGTTGGAGAAAAAGTGAGGGACGTTTTAGAACTAATTGAGTATTCCTTTGTATAATAAGAATTTAATCATCTGATAATAAAGGTGAGTGCCCTCTTTTTGGCTTCACTTTTATTTTATTAGATGCTCAGAAATATTATATCTCACGTGGAAAAAACAGAACCCAGGTGGTATGTTTCGGGACAAATATACTAACCAAGGGATAAAACGAAGACGAACTAAGCAGATTGATTCCGCAGATTTGCAAGCAGAAATTCGTACCGGAACCAACTCGGAGGTAGATTTAACTATTTTAACAGCTTTAAAATATTATCTTTCGCGGAATTTTTCAGAATGGAATGATGTGAAGAATAAATGACAACGAACTCCAAACTTGCGCAACAAATTTCCAATTTCTGAAAGCTGGCCACTTTATTCCAACGCTAAAAGTTATGAATTTGATCAACACTATCAGTCTGAAGGAGTTTTTTTCAATTTTTAAGTCCTTCTTTAAACTTTTTTCCTATTAATAACGGAAACATATATTTAATCCGATCTTTATAACATTCAGCATGAAATTTAATAGTAAAAATATATTTATTTAACAAAGCTGTCTTCTTATTTAACTTTAATTATGTATTTTTCAATTGCACTTGAACGGGAATCAACATGAAATACAGATCAATTCAACCGGAATCTTCCTGTTGTTTCAACATGAAATACAGCTCAGTTCAGCCGGAATTTTCTTGTTGTTTCAACATGAAATACAGTCCAATTCAATCGGAATTTTCCTGTTCGAATTAAGCGGAATTTTCCTGTTCGAATCAACCGGAATTTTCCTGTTGTTTCAACATCCGTCGCATTTTATATCAAAATGATATCTATTCAATTTGAAATTATCAAATATTGAACTTTATATACTAAAAAATCCTTTCGAATGAACACGAAACAACTATAGAGCAATATCATAGTTGAAAAATAATGAATCATGTTTCTTCGATTTTACAATGTTTTTTTTCTGTGTGCACAAACAAATTAGAGACCAACTCCTGCAACTGTATTTGCTCTTAGGGAAACGATCCAAGCCAACTAAAAATGAAACTTCTACGATATACTAAAATTATTACACCAATGTGAGCTAGCCTCACACTCGGTGTGTTCGAATCCTGTCCCGGGCATGGTCTCAAAAATGCTTCATTCTAAATGTTTTCTCTTCGAGGGCTTTATTTGCTAGTACTTATTCCCTCAACCCCTTCCAGACATCATTCATTTTGGAGCAAGATATAATAATAATAGTAATAATAATAATAAACCAAAATGAAAACTTCAAAGTCATCATTCTACGTCAATAAACTAAAATTCTCAGGACAATTGCTAATGGATGTAAGTACCTCACAAATTTGATTATACACCGCTACTTAAATAAACAAACTATCAACGGAGAAATCAAGTAAGTGATTGAAATCCACGTACTCAAAGTAATCTGTAATCCCAACGACAACCTCAACACAGAGGTGTAGAGGCAAAACAGTAACAATTGCCGACAGATTTGACGCTCAGTTGATATTGCAGAAAACTACAACTATTGTATTAATCTAATACAAACTTAGGAACTCGAAGAGTTCTTAAAAAAATGCTATTAGAGAGCATTAGCTAATATTAAAGCGATTTTCCAAGCTAATTGTAAAAAAATTTACTTTATCTCCTCGGGCAGATGTGAATATGCTTTGGAAATAAAAAATAAATAAGGAAGAACAGTTTCCGTAAATTTTCCAGCTAATTGCAGCTAACTGAAGTCATAACTATCACTTTAGAATCCTTAGTAAATACCGGAAAGTTGAAAAGTTCTTGTGGATGTACGTGTTGAAAAAATCCCCCCAAGTTTAGTTACAGAAATTTTAACGTCACTTTAATGGAGACCCATATTCATATAATTCATAAGTTATTCCCTCATGGAGTCGTAAAAAACAAAAAAACCTTTTAAAAAAACTTTTCAAGAATGTAATAAGCGCCGTGAACTGTCAAATTCAAACTTTGTTTGCTCTGTCATAAATATTGCAACGTTTTCACAACCAGCACCAGGAGCAAAGCTCATAAATATATAAAAACACACTTGCATAAACACAAACAGACACTTTCGAAACACACACACACATTGGCACACAGACACACTTCCATGCAGGGGACACAATTTCCACAAAATGTTTATTTACTACGAGTACACCTCTGGAGCAGTGCGCTTATCATGAGAGGCGGCTACACGGGCGGAGGAGGGAGGTGGGAAAAAATACTTACACAACCAGAAAAATTACCAAGTTTTTATGCCACTTTTGATGCGTTACGGCGTTACGAGACTCACGTGTTTCGGTATTCTAGCTTTTGTTTTTGCTTTTTTTTGTTCCTTGGTTTTACTTGTGCTTTAAGCAAATGCAGTGCCATTGTCACGCTCACTACTCCATCGCATGTCTGTGTGTGTTTGTGTGGTCGTGTGTAGATGTCTCACTTAAGCCACACTTTATTTTGGATTTTGTAAGCTTCCAACCAACACAACAACAACAACACCACCGATCACAACAACGCCGCCTGAGAGTAAACTTGATTGGTGTGCTTTTAAAAGCATATTCCACTTCTTATGCAGTCGCTCTTTTTTTGCAGCTCTTTGTTACAATTTCATAAAAATACCGTACACAACAAGGACTAAGTGCATTTTTACATTTCGTCGTCCTCATTGAAACATCGCAGCATACTTTAACGCCACTTTAAAATTAGTTGCTTTCCGAAAAGTTTCACATTTCAAAATAAGGGAATGAATTCAACTCGTTTCAAAATGGAGTCAATCAATTCATTTTTCGTGTCCTTTTGTGCCGCACTGACGCAATGTTTTTTCCGTTCTGATTTGATTTGTTGTGCTCTAGAACTATACTACCTAGAAAATTTAAAGTCAAGGCTATAATAAAAAAAGAAATTGACACGGAACTACAACACTGTGACCATAGCAACTGGCTTAATTGGCGACAAATGGGTGAGAAAATTGCGACAGGCGGCGATGCGGGATGACTAACAGCATTTTCACATAAAATGATGTTCTATGATATGCACTCATACCGTGGGTCTAGTGGCAGAATGATGAGTGGCGTAGCATAGCGTAGAGGTGAGTATAACCTACACTTCTTTGATTGCTATGAGCATTCATCTGCGTATATAGCGTAATGACAGTCACATAATTTTAATGTAGATCTAACCAAAGTAGAAAAGTTATATAGCAAATATATGGATAAATTATTTTCTATGACTTCAAGATATCATTCAATATAGTGTGGTATAGAGGATCCTTGCACTAATTATATATTGTTATTTCAGTATTCATGACTAAACATGAATACACTCTGCATTGAAAATGCAGACAGAAAGCCCCCTAGTTATATGAGACTAGCAATATTGCTTCTCTCTGGCTTTTTACTTGAGTAATTATTGTTGCTATCTCTTTCGCACTAACATTATTTGTAGAACTAATAACAAGAACTTAAATTTTACAAATTACATTTTATGTATAATCCTTAGCCAGTGTTTAGGATAAATAAAGTGAATACATTCATAGAGGAATAAGCGAATAAGAGATATTACATAAAATTCAAATTAGGTTCAAAAATTGCAAACGTTTAAGGCGTGATGAACCAGGTTCCTAGAGCAAGGCCTTAGCGAAGCTATTCGCATGGGAGTGTAACTTTTTTGCATAAGCGCGTTTCAAATTAATAATATCTTAGAATGCAGCTGGAATGCTTGGTGGCGCATTTAGTCCTTCGTTTTTAAAATCCCATGGCTCATTGGTTGTGGTGCGTAGTATTTTAGATTGAAATCATCTCGATTTTAAAATTCTGGTGGAGCCCCACAGTTGAATGCCGTAGGTCCTTATGGGTTGAATGGTCACTTTGTATATTCGAGTCTTATTTTCCATGCTCAATTTTGAGCTGCTATTTAGGAGCCAAATGAATGCCAATATATGCTTGTGGGATTTCTACATCTTATTAGGGATACTTCTCTCTTGCCTCTTAAGGAGAACATTATGGGAACCCTGTTCGACATGTTAACTTACATATGGGGACGTAACAACCCGTTACCGGATTACAGCCGACCTCAATAGCTCTCATGCGCGCCTTCTCCGATTCGTTTCACCAAGCGTGGTTACGTTTTCCTCTACTTGGTCCTTCCATCGGAGGCATGTCCTTCCTCTTCGTCGTCTTCCGGAGGCTTCCACTTCAAACTCCTTTTTCACTGGAGCTTCTTCGCCCATAAGCACAACATGGCCTAGGCAGCGCAGACGCTGAATGGTGATGTGCTTGACTATGTCATGCCAGCGTAGAGCCCATACAGCTTGTGGTTTATTCGAATCCGGCAGTCTGTTCGTGCTGGCGAACAGGAGCAAAGATTTTACGAAGAATTTTTCTCTCGAACACCCCAAGTACAGCTGCATCGGTCTGCGACACGACCTACGCATCTGCGCCATAGAAAAGCACGTGTATGATGAGCGTCTTGTAGAGTGCCAGTTTTGTCGGTCGAGAGAGAGAGAGAGCTCTAGTACACATTTGCTTACTGAGCCCATAGTAAGGAATATATTGCGGTATCATCTGCAAACGTAGATGTAGTCAGCTGGTCATCTGTTGGTCAGTCAATCGTGTATACACAGTATAAGAGTGGTCCAAGTAGACTCCCCTGTGAGACTGCAGCCAAGATTTTGTGGATGTTTGATATTTGGGTTTTATGCTTAATTTGAAATTTGCGATCAAGGAAGTAGGACTTTAAAATTTTACTATATTCCGCTAGACGGCTTGATCCTCAGTCCCAGTTCGATTCAAAATCCCCGAGAAATAATTTTTATTCTCCAAAGTGTCTCTAATCACTGCAGATATTCGGTGGCTTTCATCTATTGTAACGGGCTTCACTCGAAACAAAAAAAGTTGAGGGATTGAGGGATCACGTCTCTGTTTCCAGTAGTGGAGTAATTTTTTGAAGATCTAGCTTTCCGAAGGCGTTATAGAGTGTCCTTTCCTGGTTTATTGTTCTTGTAATTATGTATAACTTTCAAAACTTTGGGAAGTAATTAAGTCCCCGGATAGCATCTATTATGTTCGTTAAATGAACAATTGCAATATTTGGGAGCATTTTGCTTGTGATAAGTTCAGGAACTGGAGCTTTTTTGGACTTATTTCCTTCCGCACAAACATTGTCACTTCCATAATTTTAATTGTAAACACATGTTGGAGATAATCTCGTAAGGCTTCGCTTTTTTCAGCATCGCTTTTTGTCCGATTTCCATTGGAAAGTCTCATAGGCGGTTCCCAGTATTGGGGTCGCGTCATTTTATTGACATCGTTCCGTCGCGATTAGTGGGTGTCGCTGAAAGACTTTTCAGATTACGTTCCAGCTCATTTTCCCTCTTTAAAGTTTGTTGTAGCTGTTTCGTGACACTTGCCAGTTGTTGTTTTAGCCACCGGGACCTGCATTTTTGCAGGTCCCGTGTAAGTTTCGGCTGTTCTTTTATCATTTCTGTATGGTTCGTGTGTGGTTTTAAGGGACACGTTTAGCTGGATATGCGAACTGACTTATATTTTTGATTTTCAACCAGTGTGGAAATCAATTGGCTAAAATGCCTGTTTTGATTTCTATGAGGTAACAGTCAAGATAACTGGCAAATGGTCAGAAGGGAGGTCGTAGCAAGTTTCTATTGAAATTACTTGATAAATAATATATTTAGTAATGCAAAAGACTAATAAATCTGGTATTTCACTAGGACCGGACTGCTGGATTGGTTTTCAAGATGAAACAAAATCCCAATTCCTGTTTTCATTCATTGCGTCAGAGAGTTGCCTGCCTTCCGGTGTAGTAAGCCATGACCTCAGTGCATGTGTTTGGTGTTGTCTCCCGTAACAAGAAATCTGTTTCTATGTCGCCCGCCATCTCTTCAAGACATGTTGGTGGAGCTGGGAGAACGTTTGTTGCCAAGATCTTCGACTAAGTGATGCTTTTATCTAGCTTTAATTGGCATCTCACTGGTATCCACTGACATTAAAGTTACTTTTGGGTGTAAGATGGGATTCTGAAATGCGCATAATATTTGTCAAGTGGCAAATTGTACAGCATAAGTTTTTGCCGGCTAACACCGTTTGCATTTTAATGGGAGACTTTGAGGTTGCTTATTTCAGTGACATTAGCAACTGGAGCATTTCCAGCATCATATATAAATTGATTTAGTGCTTGTGTCAGTGATGAGAGTATACTTTATAAATTTACATTTTGTGGGAATACCCTCTGAAACCCGGTGTTAATTCTATTTGCAGCATATCTTTGCTCAACTTAGCTCTGTGGGTTTCGCATGGTGATGACTATAATTCTGATGTTTTTATTTCGGTTGAAGATGCATTTTGTCTTTACCTTCCACATATACTGGGCAGCCTCTGTAGTTCGCTGTATGTGAAACTCCAAAATTACCATTTTATTAAGGTTTCTTGTTTAGATGATGTGCACTTTCGCAATAATGGAACATATTATACATCTTTTAAAAACTGTATGGATTGAATTTTGAAAGCGGCGAGGCGCTATAAAAGAGCAGTGGACCGGCGGTTCCGTTGAAATATGAAATAAGAGTGATTAGAATAAGAAAAAAAGTTTCAAGAAAATTATGGATATTTGCAGCGAAACGTAATCGAGGAGGATGTTTTCGATAAGGACGTCAGCACTTTGGGTGTTTAACCCCATGATGATAAATATGGCAAATTACCGCTTCTGACATGCAAACATTTAAATGTGGTGAATGAATACTTTTTGCCAAGTTTATTTTTTCTTTCTTGGGGGTTGTTTTTATTTTTCCAATTCCATTCATGCAGAAACTGGGTTCTGATTAGTAGTACAGAGGGATGTGCAGCTCAGCATCCACTCATCTGATTAGTAGTGCGTACGGATCTGCTGTGATTACTGCTCATTCTGAGCTCTTCTACGTAATTGAGGCAAATTATTTTGTCATTTAAAATGATGATAAGCTACGTTGGCTGCCAAAGAAATTCCTAAATTATGTATACGAGTACCTTTCCGCTAGATTGAGGTCAATATATTTTTAGTTAGAAAGTCAGGAGGTGTGGCTAAACTCGACTCTATCAAAACTGGCGTAGGTTACCAGATGCACCAAGTGTTACGCTTCGTGGCGTAACCACTTTTAACGAGGCGTTTCAATGGAACACCATTTGACTTTGTCTCTAGGCTTCGCTGAATACGTAAATCATTTCGAAATTTGAGCTGAGCAAAAGCAATGCGCAAAATAAATCACCGCCAGCCAGCCAGCATGTGGAGAGGGATTGATGGCAAGTCGGTTAACCACGCACCACTCAAGGATTGAACACGCACAGTTACACAGCTACATCAAAGCCTGACAGGACTACACAAGAAGTGAGCACTCACGCTTCCATCCGAATAGAACAAAACCAAAATCGAAAAAAAAACAAAATAGATGAAAACAAATCGTTTGCTACTGGGACTCCGTCTCCTCAGACCAAACACAATAAAATTCTGCTATTTCGTGCGCCTTGTCGCGGCTTGCTTAAAGATGTGTGAAAATGAAATGAAATCCCACGGCATCGCAGTCGTGGGGCGTGCATAATGGTTAAAGACATTTCAAAGGAGGTGTCATTTTTCATAATTCGAGCAACTCCTTTGATAAAAAACACTTCAAACAAATTGTGGTGGCATTTGATAAGGTTTGAAGGGTAAGGAGTTGGACAAAAAACACACACAATTGTTTCACTTTTTTCTTAAGGAGGAAATTGTGCTCATTTCATATTGATCCCCATTGGAATGAAGTCCGCAGTATATGCAAAATTCAACAGTATACGAAGAGTTTCAGGAAATGAGCCATTAAAACCACATATTTCAGACAAAAAAACTTTATTGCTTTTGTGTGAGTTCGTCTTGACCATCAATGCAATTTTGAATGAGCAACAATCAATCCTGCCAACACTTTTGCCCAGTGGTAGCAGCAATGTTCTTTGTGAAGGCCTCGATGGCCAATTCTGGCGATGAAAACCGTTGACCATTTAGTTTATCCTTGCAGTATGGGAATAAACAGAAGTCAGTCCAAAAAGCTGATGGGACATCAATGCGATGATTTTGGCAGTTAAATGGTCGATGTTTTCCTTGACCGAGTGACATTCGCAGCGTCAGGGTGAAGGATGTTGCAGCGCTTGGCATTTTTTCCTCCAATTATCGATGAATTCGGGTACAAATGATGCCAGTACCGCAAAATATTTAATTCATGCCTAATAATAAATTTATATATTTTTTGGCTGGGGGTGCTCAGTCCATAGACATTTGCCCCTTTTGATCTCTTTCCGTTATATTTACTAGATATTTACTCCACCGGTTTCCGCTGTGTGCATATTATAGAAGCAGGGTATTGGAATTGTTGTTGAACTCCAAACTAGAATGCTTTGGGACCCTCTGCTTAAATTGCTTGGAGGTTGTGTCTGCACTCGCTAAAGAAAAGTCTGGTCTCAGTTTAGTCTGAATAAGTTGCAAAATAGGAATTAGCTTCAGTGGTGACCTCAATTTTAGAGACAAATCTTCTTCCGGTGAGCTATTTCATGAATTTCGAACACGGAAAATATGAATCTATTTCGTTGGAGTCTTGATTGAATACTACACAGATGTGCACCAGTGAATTGATTTCATGGAATATAAATTGCTCTTCGCAAAATGTGACTTTGTCTTTGAAAACTTAGTTGAAACGATTTAGAAGATAGGCAGAGTATTCTCCATGTTAATGGTTTTTGAAGGTGACTGATGTAGATTAAGCTGCTTGCAATCCAAATAATTTTCCGAAAGGCCAATTTGGTATTTTTCGCGTTGATTAGTCACGTCACAGCCAACTATTTCTACAATTTTTTGGGGTACTGAGATAAATCCACAGCTACTTAATCAGGGATCGACGCCAAGAGGTCTAGATTGTTTTTTATTATTTATTGATAAACAAATAATTATATATTAATAATAAATAAATATTGACAAAAACAAATTACAGTTTTCAACTTACATCCACTTGTAGCCACTGAGCCCTTCAACTCACTGTTCAAAGTGGAGAAAAGGGAGAAATGCACAATTTTAGTTGAGGAGTTTTGCTGGTTATAATTGGATAAATTGATTCAGTTTAGAAATACATTTCACAATTGTTTTCATATTGGACAGGTTGACAGTTTTCAGAAGATCTTCTACGAGGGCGGATTGATATTGAAGCTACCTAGCGCTAGATGGCAGCACAAACACAAAAACTTTTTTTTTTAGAAATTGCGATCTATCAAACGTCAGCTGTTAAAATTTCACCCAAATTCATCGATTAGTTTATTTGTTGAAGTCGTTGGAAGTAAGCAACTTTTGTGTTTCTTGAAAAATGGAAAAAAGCGAATTTCGTGCAGTGATTGAACACTATTATTTAAAAGGGAAAACGGCGAAAGAGACAAAACAAAAGCTCGATAAACATTACGGTGAGTCTGCTCCGTCAGATTACATGGTAAAATATTGGATTGCTGAATTTAAGCGCGGCCGAACAAGCACTGCAACAATACCATCAACAGGAAGGCCAAAAGAGGTGGTTACTGAAGAAAATATCAAGAATCCTCGATATCGTTATGAATGATCGCCGAGTCAAGTTGCGGGAGATTGTTGAAATGGTAAACATATCATATGAACGTGTGTTCAACATTTTGCATGAACATTTGCATATGAAAAAGCTATCGGCAAGATGGGTGCCGCGTTTGCTCAATGTGTCGAACAAAAACGAGTTCGACAGACCACTTCACAGCGGTGTTTGGACATGATAAAGCGTAATCCTGTTGATTTTTGGCATTGATTAATAACAGTTGATGAAACGTGGGTCCACCACTACACCAAAAATCAATCGAAACAATGGGTGGAAGCTGGTGGAAGTGCTCCGAAGAAGGCGAATGGCCATTGTATTTTGGGATGCACACGGAATATTGCTCATCGATTGTCTTGAAAAAGGATCCACAATCACAGGAAAGTATTATCGTGCATTATTGGATCAATTGATTGATGCAATCGAGGAAAAACGATCACATTTGAAGAAGAAAAAAATGGTCTTTCTTCAAGACAACGCACCGGTTCACACAGCATTAGATACGATGCTAAAATTACGTGAAATACACTTCGAATTGGTTAATCATCCACCTTATAGTCCGGATTTAGCTCCTAGTGACTTTTTCCTGTTTCCAAACTTGAAAAAATGGCTCGCAGGAAAAGATTCATCTCAAACGAAGAAGTGATTACCGAAACTAACGCGTATTTTGAGGGGTTCCCGAAATCGTATTATTCAGATGGTATAAAAAAGATGGAATATCGTCTTACTAAGTGTGTCGAAGTAAAAGGAGACTATGTTGAGAAATAAGTGGTTTTTGAAAAAAAAATGTTTTTTTCCTACTTAGGTAGCTTCAATATCAATCCGCCCTCGTATGTTTGTGATTTCCAGTATTTGGAGGATGTGATTAATTGCTCCGCAGCTGTTTAAGATATCTGTGGTTAAGCTACTGGAGTTGCAAAAGTGGCATGTGGGAAGATTGGTTTGCTTTTCAAATGTACGAGTATATTTGTGGGTTAGCCTTGTGTGTCCAAGACGTAATCGAGTTTGATGATGATATTGTGTCACTGGAAAGAGCGGGGTGGATAGGATTGGATTTTAGGATTTGTAAAGAAGTGATTGTCGAAATATGGCAGTTGTCTACTGCTTTCCTGGTGACTCGTCTGTTTGTCGAGTTTTTGAGTCATATAGTGGTTGCTAATTTGGCGACTGAGTTTGTAAGAGTGTTTCCATTAATATCCACATGGCTATGCATCCACACTTGTTTGCTTTTATTATGATACGTGATGAGTAAATTCCTTATGGGAGCTACCGTGCTATCGTTGTTGTGAGTGCTTTGACTGCTTGCAGAATTGAAAGTGAATCGGTGCAAGTCAGATGTTTGTGTTTGCTTGCTTGTAGGATTGTCTCTGCTTGATCAGCGAAGACAGGAGACTTTCAGTTATTGTTTTAGATTCGTCTACAAAGCTAAATCCCACGGCTTTGTCGGGTTTGAAATCGTCTGTATAAGCCAAGCGACAATTTGAGTGATTATTATGTATATCTTAGAATCCTTGGCTGAAGATAGCTTGTGAGTTATTTCCTTTTTTAAATCGAGAAATATGGAAGTTCATAGAATGAGCCGAGATTGATTCTTTGTGATTTTGCGAGTCCGTCGGAGTACATCAACTTTGTGACCAGGCGTCCAATCAGTTCAGTCAATCTATTTTTAGTTGTGGTAGTCCTGCCACGGATAAAATCTTTATTATAGGGGATGCTTTTAATATCACACGCGCCCCTTGGTCTTAAAAATGCTTCTTTCAAAAAAAATCTTTTCTCTTCGAGTCGATGACCTCCGTAGCTTGTATTCTTTCCTCAACCCCTTGCAGTCATAAGAATTAAATTATGGTGTAAGATATAATAATAATTATATCACACACACAGATTTTACGTATATGTTGGTGGATAAATGTGAGTGATACCGTTACCCATCTTGAGGAAAGGTTTCTCATATCCAAATTGTTTCAACATTTCTTTCCATTTAACTATATCGTGGATTTTTCTTGAGTATTTCGGTTCAGACGACCTTATTTGGGTGTCCTGGACGTTTAGCGTCAGCGGTGCCACCACACACAGTGGACCATAAGGAAAGTCAGGTTTTGGTAGGATCGAGTCTTTTGTCGGGCTATTGACAATGTAAAAGAATAAAGGGCAAAATGATCAATTTCTGGATGGAATTAGTCAAAACTATTGTCAGATATTATTGCTTTGGGATAAATTTTGTGTATTGTGATAAATCCTGATATCACCAGCTTCTGCAAAACTTACAGCAATGATTCTGAGTTTACTATTATTTTTAGCTTTTTGAGCTCTGCGTATTTCTGGGAATGTTTAAAAATAATTTTTAAATATTCATATATACCAGAGAAATAATTGACTCAAAAAGGAGCTACTATCATGCACTGATTCATGTGTGTGAAGTAATGCAAAGAATCAAGCGTGCTTCTAATTGAGT
The DNA here is from genome assembly GCA_920105625.2 of Clusia tigrina. Lineage (NCBI taxonomy): Eukaryota > Metazoa > Arthropoda > Insecta > Diptera > Clusiidae > Clusia > Clusia tigrina. Next base: position 183,651,841 of record OV050031.1, read on the forward strand.
TATGGTCTCTGCATGAATCAGACTCACTACTTTTATGTACTCGTATGTTCATGGAAACCGATTTCTTGCTGCACGTTTATATTTTGTTTCTCGTCGTTTTTCTTCATATCCTGTAAAAACGAATCATTGGTGGGGGGTGCTGTTGTAGGCTATTTGTCAATCATTCCTACAGTCGTGTTCTTTATTTGCACATTGTTGTTAGAACTCATCCGAGTGCGTTCGATTACCCAGGGTCAACTTGCTAGTGACATATATTTTGAAATATGAGAATACAATGCTTGCATTCACAGCACTCAGCAATTGAGCAGAATAGAGCTGGAGTGGTCCCGCCTTGCGTCATTACACTTAATAGTCCATTACTGCTGTTATACTCCTAAAGTGATGAATTATTCAAAAAAAATTTAGCACCATCCGAAAATAAATTACATACGCGAAATTTACACAGCTTATAAGAGCCGCTTCCATACATTACTGAGAAAGTGGATTCAATTCTTAGAATCCGACTATCGCTGAGTGCAGTGATTGCCACATAAACCATTGCGAACTAGCTATTCTGTTCGACTTTGGATTGGTTTAATCTTGATACTTAATACAGTGGGTATATATAATAAAACTAAAAATATCAATATTGACAGAACTGTTGATACCAGTACCGCCAAGTTCTTAGAAACCACTGACTTAACTTCGGGCTTCGTTTTTTAACAAGTGGGCAACAAGGGTGGTACATCTGTACCAGTAAGGTCCGATTTTTAGAAAGTCTACTTATACATAAAAATGGTGACAGCATATATATATATATATATATATATATATATATATATATATATATATATATATATATATATATAGTTTTTATAGAACAGTGAAGCGGCTCTTAAACCCCTGTAATTATCATTGGTTCAACTGATTCGATACGACGATAGTCTGAGCTGACTGCTTAGTACACATAAGCATACTGCGGTATGTTAAAGAATGGTAGAAATCAAAACTCACTTCCGACTTCCAATTAGAAGCAGAGGTTAGTGACAACCAAAGAGACTCCTCACGTCGGCAAGAAATGTTTTATAAGAGATTCTGAAGTTGAATATGGTGGATCTTGGTTTCTTATCATATTATTAAGCAGAACAGTGTGACCGACAATACTACTTATATATTCCCATAGTGCCTCTGGTAAAATTAATCGAAATCGCGTTATCGTCCAGTTAAATAACCAAATATTCAATTCGTTTACTGCCAAATATTAGATTATAAAATTTAAGTCAATCATCAATATCATTGCGAACATATTGTGGTGAATTGCGCTTCTGAAAATTTATACCATTCTCATTTCTTGGATTCGTACCGCTGGATTGTGTAATTATCAAACAATCGCTTGGTTAAATTAGAACAATTACCTTTATTTAATGATCGCTATTCACACCCTTAGTCTTGGCTTAAAGTTTGCTTCATACAATTTTTGCACTACACTTATTTATTTAATCACTTTATACTGTTACTGTTATTATCACGATGTTCACTCTACTATGATCACTGTTATGGCAGTAAAGATGGGAACAATCCAGCAAAGGCCGATGGACATTCCAACTGATACATAATATCAATGAATGGTACTCGTGCACACACGGCGAACTTAACTTCTATTTAACGCAGATGCTTAGTGGCCACGAGTGCTTCAAGGAATACTTGCACAAATACAAATACGATGATGACCCGTTTTGTCCAAGTTGTCCGGGAGAGCAGGAAGAGCAGCATATACTTTTTCATTGACCGCGATTTAACGAGAGCAGAAACAACTTGAGCGCTATCTTAGGAGAACAACCAGCAGTGGCTAATCTGGTAGCGCATATGTATGAAACCGAGACTAAATGGGAGGCAGTTTGTTCTACAGTATCCATTATGATGATAACTCTGCGGAACACTGAACGCGCCCGAATAGCAGCACGCCTAAGCCAGCACAGTGCTGAGGAAAACGTTAATAGGGATGGATCAAGAAGTAGGACTGAAAATGGACAGACCTAAGACTGACGATTGAGCGGTAACGCTCGTAACGGCCTCTCGACGTATTACCTAAAGGTGAGGTCCCGAGAGGATAATCCGTCCGGACGTCGGGGTGAATTTAGTGGGTTAAGGCCCCACACTACAAGGGTTTTTGACTGCTTTACACCTCGTAAAAAAAAAAAAGACTATAATCACTGTTCAACTGTGTTCATGTGAATTGTGTGGCGGTTTATATACCTCTCGCATGCCAGAATATCCACTCGACTTCGAAAGCAGTTTCGCATGCCTGCGCGCATTTGAATTTAGGGCTTGAAAAATACGAATAGAGCATTCCCTAAAAGTATGCAACAATTTATGATTCAATATTTTGCTTTTATTAAATACTCTTTTTCTAACACGTCTCAAACTTTGATAAATAAAGCGAATTTTTGAAGTATTCGTGGATTCCTCTTATACTGGAGATGTTTGTGGGGAGTCTGTTAATTCATTGAACAATTATTGGGAGCACAAGTAATTTTTTAGTAATATTTTATAAATTTAATATTAAGGATTTACTGAAGGGCAGACATGCAATCAGAAAAAAGATGTAGACAATTTGTGAAAACAAAGAGTGCTGGTAACTTGATAAGTATGCATTGGAATGGATAAACCTTAACTTCTAATTTACTCTTGAGTACGTGCAATACAAGAGTCGAACAAATACTATTTCTTCTAGCTAAACTTGATGAATACTGAATTGAATTTCAATTTGGCTTTGTGAGAGTTGCAAACATTCCCCATGGTCCTTTGGGGAAAGCAATTAGCGTCAATCCATACACAATAAACCCATTGCTCGTCAATTGATGCATTGAAACATCTTATGAATTATAAATGAGCCATACCACATATGTTGAGATTTACACTTATAAATTTATTGGCGGCACACACGGACTTACACACTCTTGGTGGCGTCTCAGGCTTGGCACGGTTTACATATACGAAAGTATCCTCTTTTGAGTTGTAAGTGGTTTTGCCAAATATCCGTCGAAGCAAGTTTTTAGCTTTCTGGCTATTGTGGGCGAGCCATTAACTCAATGAACAACATTTTAATTAATTTGTCTGTTGATTTCTGTAAACATCTGGTTCCATCCTGGGGCGTAACCCACACAACCATCCAACAGTAGGGGAGTGAAAGAAAACTTTTTTAAGCTAATGAACGCGTAAAAGCCAGACACTTCAACTGTCTGGGAATGTGCAGCGAATTGGCACATGCTCCCCACGAACACAAGAACCATCAATCAAAGTTGATGCATATGCTCCGGAAAAATTCTACGAAAGAAATGCTCAGCTCCTTCGATTGCATTTTCAGCGCACATGCCATGTTTGCCGGTGCTTGAAAGTCACTTTTGCGACTTGATGAGTGGGCGCTGCATTTGCCACTTTGATGGATGTGCCTCTTGGCTGGTTGGGTGAAACTGACTGGATGCGGCTTTCGAGAAGTTTCACTGAGTAGGAAGAGAAATTTGCAACCATTCTAGCGAATTTGAAAAAAATTGGAAAGTTTTCTTTTTGTTTAATAATTAAATTATTTCTCAACCCAACAATAACAACTTAGGCATATTTTCTTTTAATTAATGACATTAATGACTTTTCTATTAAGAAAGCTCCGAAATTTTTAAAATTGATGGAATTTTTTATATAACATTTTTTTAATAATATATTTAAACATTGTTCTAGTTTTAGTAAAAGGAATTTTCTAGTAAAATTAAACAAACTTCCGTTTAAAATGTTCAGTTTAAAATGGATTCTGCCGAAATTATTTTTGGGAATGACGAAAAAAAATTTGTAAGCCGTCTTCTTTGCATAGTTTGAAACTCTATAAATCAGTCTATCAATCTATCAGCAGACGTAAAGTTTGTATTTTGAAACATTGAAAAATGTGCAATAGAAAAATTAGATTGTAATTGAAAAATATTGTTTTCATGGTCCATGGATCACTTGGATCAAAAACTGGTTTGAATAATACAATATGAACACGATAATAAATCTCACTGCCTTGTGGGGTAGTTCGTAACCCGTGCGGATTTTCAAACATTCAAACGATTCGTACGAGTATGTGTGTCAAACATGTTCTCCAACCTTCAAAACTTAGTACTGTTAGGTCACAATATCGATAAGATTAAATCGATAATCGATAAGATTAAAAAATCTTACCAGTAGATTTCTAGTCGCAATTGGTGTGTGGTAATATTACTGCAAGGATATATGGAAGGATAAATGCAATACCAATAATTGCACTGCATTGTCTAGGCATTTAAAACGGTTGAGAAGGGAGTTACCAAAGACGTATGGGAAAATAATAACTTGTGGTTCAGAAGTTAAGGACTTCACAAACTAAATTCTATTATCCAAGTCATGAGGGGTCTCATGAAAATGATTTTATATAGCAGAATTAACGATTTACTTTAACGAGTATATTCGGAAGTTGTTTGTAGGCACCGATTAATAAAAAAATGTGGCTTGGTAATCTTTGAGTTTGTGACGGATCAAAATTCGCAACAGGAACAGACAACCTGTACGATCTGGACTATATTTGATCATTGATATCGAATCTGTAAATTTTGTAGAACATGGTGAAAACTCCACTTGCTATTTTTATACTGTATATATTGTTACGAAATTGCCCTCTTGACAATTTACTCTGTTACAAAATTGCCCTCCTGACAATTCCTCTAACTCTCTGTACTCGGACTCGTACCACTGGATTGTGTAGTAATCAAACAATCGCTGGTTAAATTAAAATAATTAGCTTTATTTAATTATTGCTATTTACACATTTAATATTAGGCTTAAAGTTTACTTAGTTATTACTTGCACTTTATTTCACAAACCATTAGTCACTTATTTTACTAATGAATTTCACCACTTTGTAAATCACAAATACTGCTGCTTTGATTATAATGCTAGATGTACACACTGTTACGGTCTCTGATCTACTGCATTCGAATTTGAACAGTCTTGTCGCTTTTATAGTTTTCGAATGGTTGAGGTGGAAATTTCTACAATACAGTAGAAATTTCTCGATCTTTCTAGAACTTGATATACACCTCAAAGGAAGCTTTCATTATTTTACACCACCGACAGGGTGTTCTTAAGTAAACTTTTATACGAATAGTTCGTGTCTTGACTTACACACACAGGGTGATGCACTCATTCTCAAACTCCAGATGGAATCCTAAAAGTATGCAATCATTTTTCACTGAGCTATCACGTTTCAATATTATGCTCTGTTTCTCGAAGTAACGTAATTATGTCTCGAACGTACTTAAAAAGTGGAGGACTTTTAATTAGAAACTTCTCTTACGATATTAAGGAGACTGAATGCACAGATCATTGCTTCAGATCATTCCAATATTTCATCGTACTTTGGAACAAGTGATTGTAAAACAATGAAATGTATGAGAAACGAATATTAAATATACGAGTAAATATAATATTTTTGAGTAACACCGCATTTCGACCCATATAGAGTCGACTCAAAGGTCGACTCAAAGGTATTCTTATACTTTAGAAATCAATTGGCATATTGGGTATCGCAACTCAACGAGATGGTTTCATGATTATTCGTGGTGCATTTATTTGATATACAGACACCACTAGACCTTAAAGGAACTTATTGGGTGTTTGTAGTATTCTATTCATAAATCATTTCAAGATGTGTCTTAAGAAAGTGTTGCGTCATTAGTTTGTATTCCTTTCAATTTTTCAATGATTTCAAGGCATTGATTGCTTCCATTATATTTCAGAGATTGTTTCACTTATAGAAATTTCAGGGTTTATATGGATGGTAGCTTGTATGTAGTCACGGATGCTCGTTAAGAATCGTGGTGTCCATACCACCGATCTAGGTAGTTAGAGAGTTTTGTCGACAAACTGACACATTTAATTTGACAGAACGATCTTTTCTTGCAGTACCAGGAATCTTTTGGAATCCATCTGTTTGCCATAAAGCCCTTAAGGGGGTTGTGTTCTCCTCAAATAAATTTATTGTTTTTCTGCATATGCAGCTTCGATGCCTGCAGAGTCTCATTTTTGACTTGTGGCAATGCGTTGAATTCTGTCTCATGCACCTAAAAAATAACGATTTTGAAGCTTCGATGACTTCGATTATCAAACCTGTTAAGAACAATTATTAAATTCCATATTTTTCCAATTTAAACCAAGTGTGTCCTCATCACACCATGAATTAACAGCATGCCCCTGCGGGGTTCGTGCACTCGTACAAATGCAGCTATATATGTGTGTGATGTGTAAGAGCATGAAATGAAGTTCGGTCAGCCATGAGGCGCTGCCGGCTGCTCCATTGAGGAATACCAGCTACAAACGCACATACGAGTATGTCAGTGGCCAAATGGGAGCGCACACATGTTTTAATGTGTCGAGCTGAGTGTGTGTGCCTGCGTACATATGTTGCGTCCTCGCTCAGGTGGAAACCGACATAATAAGGCAAACATGTATGAGAAGAGGTGTGCATGAGCAATGAATGCTGGTATGTGTGGATATGTGAATTGATGTGTATTCGTGTGCATGTGTGCGTGTATTTCATGAATAAGTTGTTAGCATATCACTCGACACAGTCCACACGTGGTCGGTATTTCGATGATATATTTTGCATATTATAACGCATGAAGCTTGAAATGTGTACACAAATGTAAAATAAATTGATAACCACAAATAAATAAATTGACATCACACTAAAAATAATACTCGCATTAAAGAGTTTTGACATATGCCTTTATAATACCTTTTTAGATACGTGGTGCACTGTCATTGGGTGCTCATACGGTTCAAAAAACTGTGCAGATAATTACATTTCATCTGGTTTGCGTTGTTCTTTGTGGTTTATAAATGGTGATAGCAATTGGCTATAATTAATATTGGCGATCCCACGAAGTCCCACAATTATCTAGAATAGGAGTCTTTAACGAATACTGATTATTTATTTATTATATTATAAAGGGTTTTTCAAAAGAAACGCTACAAAAATAAATCGATAGTGACAGCAAACGACGACATATTTTTTCCCGCTCTGTTGACATTTCTCTTCAGTAAGGTTTGTCATTTCATCATGTTAAGATATACGAGCCAACTTTACTACCGAAATTCGGAGTCAGTCGCCTTAACTTTAAGAGCGCTACGTCCAATTTATGGTCGTCATAATTGTCCTAGCAGATCAACAATTGAGCGTCTAGTGGAAAAATTTGAATCCACAGGCACAGTACAAAATGTTCCCGTGCCAGTGAGACAAAGAAGTGCCCGTAGTGTCGAGAATATTGCTGCCGCTGAGGCTTCAGTTCAAGAAAGCCCAAATGTGTCTCTCACACGTCGTTCTCAAGCGTTGGGCATCTCTGTGACGTCGTTGTGGCGAATTTTGCGAAAAGATCTTGGCCTACATCCTTACAAGATCAAATTGACGCAAGAACTGAAGCCGCTTGACCACCATAAGCGTCGTATGTTCGTGAATTGGGCTGAGCAACAACTTTAAAATGATTCGGATTTTCATCGGAAAATCATCTTCAGCGATGAGGCTCATTTCTGGCTGAATGGCTTCGTCAATAAGCAAAATATGCGTTATTGGTTAGTCAGCAATCCACACGTACTCCATGAGTCATCATTGCATCCCGAAAAAATTACGGTTTGGTGCGGTTTATGGGCCGGCATCATTGGGCCGGCGTCATTGGGCCGTACTTCTTCCGTGATGATCAAGACCGGCACATTACTGTGAACGTACTTTCACAGGAATAAAGAATTTCATTGATATCTAAAACCGGGTTTGTTTTATTTAAAAAAACTTTTGTAGCGCTCTTATTGAAAAACCCGATACTATGTATATTCTAGTCAACTCGAATGAATACAGAAGAAAAAGAAACTAATAAAAGATCCCAAATAATTATTAAAATAGTCTTATTGAAAAACACTCTCATTGATAGTAAAATTTTGTCGGAATAAATTTGAAAAAATCAATTTATCTATTCACGAAACATTTGATAGTTTGCCTATAAAATCTTAAGTTACTTGTACAAAATTAATATAGACTATGCCGTCATCGGTCCAAATGATACCCTTTTTAGAGGTAGGTAGGTAGGTAGGTTGAGCAGCCGCATCACCACTAAACCAGTGATGCCGCGGCTCACAACGGACCACCAGTTGGGTCCGTTGTGAGCCGCGGATGCGAGAAACGGCTACGCTTCCCCCTCCAGATTGAACCAACCTGAGCCTTTTACAAAGCGAAGAAGGCTGCTAACGCCTGACTGGCATATACCATCTATACTTGTTAAGAAGTGGGATCCTAGTAAACACTCCCTATTTCTAGCAAAAGCTCGACATGCACGGAAGAGATGCTGGATCGTTTCCAGTTCCTCCTAAACTCCAATTCTTCTTGCATGGTTTCTTATTAGACAATGTCCCGTGAGGGCTCCTAATTGGCAGTCTATTGAGTCTAATGATATTCCTAGATAGACGCAGATTTAGCCTCGGCCATGTTTGCCTGGCGACTTCACAGGTAGTGGCACAGATCCACCTTTGATTGGTAGAATTAATTAGTGTCTCCCTTATGAGAAGCTTACAAGTCGGGAGAGGTACACCCATATGCCTACCGACATTTGGCACACAAGTGACATTTCTCGCAAGTTGATCAACCTTGCAGTTCCCTGGTATATCCCTATGTCCTGGTACCCAGCACAAATGGATATGGAATTGTTTAGCCATCTCACTTAGAGATCGGCGACAGTGCAGCTTGGCTGTCTGACCTTGACGGTTGCCTCGTTTATGCTCAGCCAATTCAAGGCTTCGTGAATAGCTGTTATATCTGCTTGAAAAACACTGCAGTTTAGTCCATTAGTTTGATGGACTGATTGAGGGCATTTCGCAATAAACTCCTGATCCTACACCGGCATTCATTTTTGATCCGTCTGTGTATATCTTGATGGGAGTATCTGGTGATGGATCCCCCTCGAGCCATTCCTCTCTGAAAGGAATCCTAACCCAAACATTTCTTTCGAAACAGAGGGAAGAAGGAAGGTAATCAATATCACTAGGTATGTCCGTATAGGATTCTAATATGGTCGCATGTCCCTACAGAACAGCTTTCCATTGTGAGCTCGCCTTGAGCCGAATGGCGGAGCACCCTTTTGAGATAATCCCTTTTAGAATTTATGACTTTTTGTGACCAGAAGAGGAAGATTTTGTTGTGGAAGACATGTTTTTTTTATCTCTATTTATTTAACTACAATCTGTCCAGCTGCACATTCAGTACTACTTATATTTTATTGGGTTATAAACATGTGTTTGACTTGGATACTGATCCCCAAATTTGAATACCCTAAGTGCCTATGGGCTTCAGTATTACCTTATATATCAGGACTTTATTTTCAAGTGATAGGGCCGGCCTTCGTCCAAGTAGCCAGAACAATGACCTAAACGTTAGTCCAAGTTGTTTCCGTTTGGAGAAGATGTGACAGCGCCACGTAAGGCGCCGATCCAGATGCACCCCAAGGCATTTTGCATGGTCTGCTTGTGGCAATTGGCAGTTATTTAGTGTCACTGGAGGGCAAGAATCTGCACATTAGGTAAAAGTCGTTTGCACTGATTTGATTGCATTTGCTTTAATTCGCCACATGTCTAGCCACAAGTCGATTTGATTCAGGTTCTCCTGCAAATGCTTCGAAGCCAACACAGGGTTTTTGTTGCTTATAACAGTATCATCTGCAAAAGTTGCGGTATATGTCAGCCAGGCAGGTCAGCCGTGAATAGTGTGTAGAGCACAGGTCCCAAAACGCTCTCTTGTAGAACACCAGCTTGGATTGGATAGAGGGAAGTTACGTCGCTGCTAACTTTGACCATGAAGAATCTGCTTTCTACGTAGGACTTTACTATGACAAAGTAGTGATAGCGTAAATGCATTTTCAATTTGTACAGCAAGCCTTGGTGCCACACCTTGTCGAATGTTTGGGAGATATCCAGGAATGCGGCTGAACAGTATTCTCTGTTTTCTAGTGCATTCCATGCAAATGCATATACTCGGTTTATTTGCACTATCGTAGCGCGATGCTTTCGGAATCCAAATTGATGGGAAGGTATAAGCTGTTGTGACTCGATGATTGGGAGGAGTCGCTTCAAAAGCAGTTTCTCAAACACTTTAGATAGTATCGGAAGCAAACTTATTGGTCTATATGAGGTGACCACTTCTGCCGGTTTCCCAGGTTTGGGAACAAGGATAATTTGAGCTACTTTCCATTGGCTTCGGAAGTGGTCACATCGGATAATCGCATTGAATAATTTGCATTGAATTTATAGCCGCAATCTGGTAGCTCGTAATAAGGTCATATCCAGGCGATTTTTTGTCTCTTAGCTTTTTCTTGATGGTTCCTCTAACTTCTTTTATTTTAAAATGCTGGATCGGAATATCCATTTGGTATGGGGAGTCTAGTAATACAGCTATTCTTATGTCTTCTTGGGGATATCTGCTTGGAAATGGTTCAAATATTTCCAATAAATGAAGAGCAAAAGTATGTGTTCCTTGCCACATGTGAGGTTGGTTGCTTTAGTTTTTTTGTGGCTTTCCATAGAGAATAACCTGAAGCCTGTGAAGGTGACAAGCTGCTGATATAGCTTTGTATTTCTGCATTTTTTGTTGACCGTAGGGCGTTTTTGAGTTGCTTTGTAGCGCAATTGAACCAGTTTTTGTCATAGGGGCTTCTGGTCATTTGCCAAATTCGACGCAATCTACGCGTTTCTTTTAGTTGCTCCTTAACAACTTGGCTTAAATCACGATGTTTACTTATACAGCTGGGTTCCAATGTGGAGGTCCATGCAACATGCTGAATGGTTTCAGAAGTTCTACTGCGTCATCTATATTGGTTTTGTTCTTTAAAGGAATATTGGTGACTAGGGTCTCGATAATGGTTTGTCTAAACGACTCCCAATTTGTGCATTTGTTGTGCAAATAGATTGTTCTTGCTCTGATCTGAACCTCACAGCTAATTGTTAGAACTATCGGTGAGTGATCTGATGACAGGTCCAGGCACGACTCCAGGGAAGTGTTTGTTTTTGGTACACCTTTGGACACAAAAAAGTCGATTACGTCTGGAAGCTTGTTACTGTCCGTTGGCCAGTAGGTTGGCTCACCCGTTGATAGGTGGGACAGGCTGTTTTGTTGCATAGCTTTATATAGGTTACGGCCTCTAGGAGTTGTTATTTAGACCCCCATTGCGGATTCTTAGCATTATAATCACCCCCAGACATGTGACTTCCACAAAATGGGGCCTTACGTCGTGCAGCTGCCGACAACTGGAAAGTTCGATGGCTGTTTAATTTCTGGATTTTGACGCCTTCAAATTATAAATGAAAAATTTTATTTTTATGAAATATTTTCATCTCGGAATGTGGGCTCCAATTGTTTTATATCTCTTCCGATTAAATGCAACGAGTATTTCGAAACGAAGATAATCGAATATTAACCCATTAATTTTTGGCGGTACAGTTTGGAGGCAACTTTTTATCATACTTTGAATGCCAACGCCAGAGAAATCAAGCAAGGTAAGCATTTTCTTCTCAGATATGAGTCAGTATTGAAAGGGGGTGCTTTTATATAAAAATTTATTTCAGTTTCTTTTCGATTTTCCAAAGAAAACTATTTTAATTTCCCAACAACTCGTGAACTCTAATGTACAACTAATGTAGTTCACACCTTTATTGTAACGTTAATGGTACTAATATCGATTAAGCTAAAAATTTCGAAACGTTCAATTACAACCACAGGTAGTAAATAAGTTGTAGGATATCCTGCTTGGCTAACAAGAAATGCGTTTGAATAGTGAAACACTTTAATTACGAATGGAATGATACGACTTTTTCTTCTCTTTTGGAACCTCATTTGTTAAGAAATGTTTCCTTCAATATGTACACAAAACATTACATTTAATTGTGAGAATTTATTTTGCTCCTGGAACGTTCGTGTTGGTGTTTCTTTTTGTTCTGAACCCCTGCTAACTATTAAATTTTTATTTTTAACGCATTTACATTGCTCCGAGAAATACGTGTCAAAGTAGATTAATTTTATTTCTCATTCGAATTCTGTTACAGGAGCGTCAGTAATGAGCACTTACCTCGCCACACTCTAGTAAAATGCTCCTGCTGTATAATAAGTTGGAATCCTTTTTGGGTTTATTTGCTTGCAAAAGAAATTGATACTATTAAATACATTTTCGAATTCGTTAAAAGTATTCGCAAAGAATGCCAAGAAAAGAAAAATTAAATTTGTTAAGTCTCAAGAGGCTTCCTGTAGATGAACTTTGTAAAGGTGATGAGGATTAGGACCTAAGACAGACTCACAAAAAAAAAATTATAAAGAACTGCAGTTGTTGATTTTAAGTCAGCAGCTTATTCGGAGTAGGGCTTAGAGTACTGAGAGAGGCCCGTGAAACTCAGTACCCAAATAATCGAAATGAATTACATTTTGTGAAATTTCCAACTCAAGCTATGGTTTTCTTTTGAATCGCATAAAACTGCGAAAATATGTTTCGCAGGACAGTATATCAAAAGTATAGAGTACTAGTGAAACACCAGCTTTTTGAGCTTTACGACTTGATTCCAATCGATATCACACCAATAGAAATCCTTGAATTGATGACATCTGCGGGCATACAGGAAGATTTTGCTAGCATATCTTACGAATAACATTCCTCAATCAGAGAGATGAACCGGGTATCTAGGTTATTAAAATATAATTATTTTTCATCCTGCAACATTTGAAACAGTCACGAGAAGTGGCATCTCGTTCAAACAGAAGTAAGAATATAATTTTAAAATTTTCTGATTTAAAACGCTTGTACCAACTTAGCGCACACACACACACACACACACACACACACACACACACACACACACACATAAACACAACTTTTGAAGTCAGTGGGACGAACTGAAGGAAAATATCAACATGATCCACTCCTGACGTGCATGCCAGCAACATATTCATCAACCGCCGTCACTGTCGTCGTCATTAACGTGGGCATGTTTTACAATCTGACATATACTCGTACATATTTATATGAAGAGTTGATACACTTGTCGGGGAACAGGGCTGTCCGCCTGTTTGCGGCGTAAATGATGGTTGGAAGTGTAGGCAATCACATTCGTCAAATTCGTGTACAGCTTGTTTCAATGGAGTTGGACATTGCAAACTTGCGCAATTGCTCAGCACACCGTAGCGTTATAAATACAGGTGGCAGTGAGACTTCCAATTTGTTCATGTGAGGTCAATCAAAGAATATCAACGTAATTACGTTGATATTCTTTGGTTCAATAAGTGGTTTCTACATGGGTTCAACTTTCGCACTCCTCAACAATCAATTTTGAAATTTCATACGTCTGCCGCGTATTTTGGTCAACACAACAAATGTGGTTATATTTCTTTTTCGCTTGAAATAGTATTGATAAATCAAGCTTTGAGAATCCTTTTGTGAATTAGTAACTCATCAAAATACATTAAACTTAAAGGACGGACAATTTCTACGGTAACTCAAACTGACAAATAATTATAGATGCATACACTATGTATTTACAGTATTGCGAGGAAATATCTGTCCTTTAAGAACAGGTCAATTAATAAATATGACCTATAAGGGAAAAGTTAAAGCAACAGGTCATAAATAGGCACCCAGTCATAATTAAAAAGGCATAAATCGTGGTAACACTTTTATGCGAATGGACTGCCTATAGAGTGTGTACAAAAATCTCGAAGGCAGTTGAAATTGAAAAAAAGGGAAAAGAAGAATTTAGTTTGGCCTCAATTTTTGAAATAAAATAATAATTTTGATCTCTAAAATATTAAAAACAAAGCTGCTAACTTAAGCTAAATTTAGGTAATCATCACATTGGTAAATCATACGAAAGGTGGTGATTTATTGCTCAGTGGTGCACTGATATAGTACGCTTTTTTATATCTATATACAAGTATATACGTTATATTAGTTATAATACACTATGTTAATTAATGTTATAATCAGATATGGTATAATATGCTGTGTTAAGGGGGCATAATTGGGCCTTAAAAGCTAGCAGCAAATTGTTACAAAACTAGAATGAATGAGACACGCATAACATTCGTCAACCGATAAAAATTTTATGCTGATAATTTCGTGGTGAAAGTTGACTTGATTTTCACTTTACAATCGTTTGAACGACAATTTATGTGGCAAAAGTTGTGTTTCTAGTTAGTTCTTATTTCCTTCCATTTAATTTTTGGTATTTGTAGTACAAAGATTGTAATATTATTGACACTTGATTTGTTGCACTATACCAGAATAATGCAATAATGTTTATGGATTGGTTATGATGAGCTAAGAATGATAGAGAAGATTGTCTCTATTATTTTTGATGTTGAGCGAGTCGAAGTGTGTGGAGAAAAATCGAAAACTGGCCGAATATAAAAGGGCTGCTTCGATTTAAATGAAATGTTACATATATGAATACCATTATTTTTAAAGCATACTTTTAGGGACCTATTCCATACGTATTGCAATTAAACATCTGCACGAGAACACTTTTCTAGTGTTCGATAATATTCACGAGTTTTATTATGCTATGCGTCACTCACTCTTTGCGTACCAAAGAGAATCGAAAATTGTAGAGATCTTTGCATTGCAAGAGCGAATAAGAGCTACAAAAATTAAGTACACTGTTCGTTTGGTGCTTGAAATAAACAGGTGAAGCAAAACTAGAGTTAACGAAAACTAGTGTGCACTATACCGAGTACACCGAGAACTTTTGTTAGAAATAAGCATTATGCGTAAATATGAATGAAATTAACAATTGCTAAACAAAATTCATGTTTGTTTTATTGTTAAATGTACAATATCATTAGAAACATAAATAACATTTCAAATAGCAATTATTTGGGCAACTATTAGTTTTAAAAATAGAATATATTTTTTACAGTAGCAAGAATCCTATTTTACTTAAAATTATTTCAAAAAAAATCGTTGTCCAATTCGTTTTTTTTAACAATGTAGTGAATAAACATCATATGGTTTATAGCAATATCATTTAATCCAAGAGAAGATCTTTTTTCAGACAACATATTTCGAGCAATCGAGAAAACCCTTCCTGAAGAAGCACTGCTAGCTGGTGTTGCCAAAATTATACAACTTAGTTTGTACAGCAATGGCAAATTCTTATTCTGTAATTGCCACCATTGAAAAACATCAAAATTTTTGGCACTACCTACTCTTGTGCTTTTGCATAATAGCAGTTCTTGTTTTATGGTTTCAATTGAACTGCTATCAATTTGCAATCGGAATTAATGAGGAATATGACCATCCTGGGGATGCTTCTGTTTCATGACTATCATAACTAAATTTTTAAACTTACTGGAATAACACAACATGGATTATTTTTAAGCTGGAGTGAATTTCATGAAACTACATGGAAATTTACCAAAGTTGTAACAGATAATGAAAAAAATAGTATTTTATAACGAAATAGTTTAAGGAAGCACCATTTCTCACACAGTTTAAAGACACTCGGAAACATCTTCGAAATGCAGAGTTTGAGTGAATTAGTGAACTCACGAACTGCAGCCTCTCGATCAATTGAAGCGGCGAAGCTTCTTCGATTGTGCTCTGAAAAAGTTTGAAGAAATTTCTGAATTTCATCGAAAAATTATTTTCAGCGATGAAGTTAATTTGTGGTTTAATGTATTTGTCAATAAGTAAATTTTTTGGTGCTATTGGTCAGCGACAAACCCACAAACCCACAAAAAGTGACCGTGTTGAGTGGATCGTATTTTTTCGTCGATGAAAAAATCGCCATGGTACGGTCAATGGAGTTCGCTATCGTTCTATGTTGGAAGACTCTTTTTGCCAGAATTGGAAGGACTTGACATCATGGATTTGCGATTCCAACAAGATGGTGCCACATGCCACATAGCTGATCAAATTGATGAGGAAGTTCGGTATCGTGTAATCTCGAGAAATTGTCCGGTCGAATGGCCACCGCGCTCATGAGATTTACCGCCTGGCAAACCCAAAAAGCATTTTGGTTTGTTATTGGTTGAAACCCACATTTCATTCGCAATATGCGCAGCAGAGTGACAAAATAAGTTGATATGAGCCCCACATTAAAATGTTTGCTACGCGCTTCTCTCGGACGTTCAGAGGTGGCAGTAGGCGTGATTTTTGTGGACAAAACGTTGGAGTGGAAAATAAGTTTGTCGTGATTAAATCTGTGGCACATTTAAATAAATTTACCCGACTGTTTTCATTCAAACATTTCCACAATTGGTGCAGATCCCTCGTCCGTAATTGGATCAAATGCTAAAATCCTTTTATTTATTTCGTTGCTAGATATAATTTAAATAAAAATGTAATGGATTATTTTTTTATTGAAATCCCACACACATGACCAGAGACGGATAATTAAATACTCTTAAATAATGTAATAGGTTTGTACTAAATCACTTCCCACAACCAACTCTTCACTAGACTGCTACCACTATGTGGAACGAAACTTTTTGATGTGTCCTAATTGGATTATTGACGATAAAATAAATGACGATAAACCCCTTTGATGAAATGCATGACTGGTCAATTGAATGATTGATTGGCTTGTTTTGCTAATTGTGTAATAATTGTCATAATTAGTTGAATACCAAAGGTATCCCATACCCAGTTGGAAATCCCAACAGGACTCACATAATCAGCCTAGATTCCACGGTGAGATTATTTGTGTCCTTGTACCGTTTTAATTAAATCTGAGTCGCTATCCTTCGTTATTATCTGTTTCGTAGCACTGATCAAAAATCTGTTCATGCATTTCCATCGAAAATGTAAATATATTTAACTCTTTTGTTGTTTGTTTCCAAAGTTCTAAAATATTTAAAGCTAGAATTGAAATTCACAGAAAGTATTTAATGTATTTACTGCCAAGATGTTGCTTTAATGCGCAGTACTCGTGAATAAACCTCGCTAACTGGGCAGTACTTACATGTAGAGAATGAAGACAATGATATATTAGTTCCATTCACGGCACTTAGCGGATGAGTAATTTGTCAGACTTAAACGGGAGTGGTCCTGTGAATGCGTTGTTACGTTTAATAATCCTTTTATAGTTTTTAAACTGTTAAAAAATCTTTAAAGTACTTCAATACTGCCATCAATTACAATTTACAAGCGTACAATTACTACAAGTTGATCAAAGCAGATAGAAACCAGCGTACAAATGGGTCCTTCAATAAGTGGACTCAATTCTTAAACTTATCCGCTGAGTGCCGCTGAGCACCCTTAATGCGACTGATGTAATTTGTGTGCGTTGGCAAAGTTGTGCTTAGTCCAGATTAGTTGTGAACTGTAATTTCTTCTAAAGTACAACTGCCATTTTTATTTAGATCAGCTGGTGCCTTCCTTTTTTTTAACAATTAATTAGGGAAAACTTTGCTGATGCATACACGCTATTACATGGTGTGGTTGTGATCTATATATTATTATATATCTGCTAAGTGTTTGACATTCCTAGAGCAATCAAAAAGCAAGCCAAAAATAAATATGAATCAATGTAACTTTTGAAACACATCCTGTAAGTAAATCTGCGAATGATGACTCGTCAACAGGAGTTACAGGATTAACACGTTCGACGTTGTTAAGAAATGGTCAACAATGTTCGCCAGTATTTCCTCTACTAGTTGTTTAGTTGACTAAAATTGTTAAGGAATCCTCGCGGGGAGTTCCTACTGGGTATATCACATCACTTCGTCCTTCAGTTGCGTGAATTCCTTATAGTTAGGCAGAAAACTTCCACACAACCTTCAGATACATACGAGTATGATGACGCTAATTGAAGTCAGCAAGGTATGTCATTTTATTGATTGATTTGAGCGTACATTTGGTTACATGGCATATTAAATGATTCACTATTGTTATTTCCAAAGCAACAACTATCCAGAAATAAACCTCATACAACTTACTCCGTGTTTGCTCTGCGTTTGAATACGATGTCAGAAAGACACTGAAAAGTTAAATTGCATATGCAGAAGGGATATTGCCCAATAAATAATCGTAAGGTGCTTTGATTTCCTCGTCTCTAACAGCAACAAATGTCCTGGCCATGTAATAAGTTCCTGTGGAGTAGAATATGCGGATGATCGATTATCGAATCGAAGCAGATTGGAAGGATCGTCAGTTAATCGAGAGTAAGTAATTGAAAATTTTGTGCCTACTTGGCTCGTCATGTCGGAAATCACAAACAATTAATTTGAGCGATAAAGAGGCAAATTGTAATGGGTAATTTAACGCTTCAGAAGAGGGGGAATTTACTTTAAGAGTCAGTTTATTGTTCGTCGGCCTTATATAAGTTTATGATAAATTGTCCAACTTAGTGTGTGCAATTAGCCGATTGCAATATGTAAATAAGTTCGAATCAGACAATAAGTTTTCAGGATGGATTAATACAAATTTAAATAATTGAATTGTAGATTAATAAGAATTTTAAATAACTATTTCACGTTCACTCGCGCTCGTAGGCCGGGTAGCGCTGTTGCTCGTCGCACGCTTGTAACTCAACTGACAGCTTGCTGGAATGTGGTTGCCACCTTTTATGATACGTTTACAAATATTTATATTGCAAGGTTCTGCTTTTCACAAACTAATTTTTAAAATCTGTTTTCCGGCCAACAACCCCATATAAGATCGTTGTACATAGAAGCTCCAAAAATATTCTGAGTATTGAAGGAAACTTTCATATACTTCTTTGTTTGCGGCCCCCCTGACTTGCACTATTTTGTCATCTTTGATTCCCATTTTTTATAACTCATCATTATTATTTGCTTCCCTTCAACATTTATGATTCTGCTTGTTACTTTCTTCAATTGCAACTTGTATCTTTGGTTCAGAAAGCATCTTAGAAACTGAATCAATGAGTGTGAAGTTGCTATTGGTTTCTGCAGATTGTCGGGGCGCGCAATTTTGTGTGTTTGAAATGTACATCATTTCAGGCGCCATCGCTTTGCGGGAATAACAATTCTAACTTCATTTATTGTCGGCATCATTTGCAGTGCCTGCAATTATTGTCAATTGCATGATGAAAGTGCAGTCCCCAATACTAGCAGAGATATAAATAAGTGTTTATGATCTTTTATAGAATATTTTGTATGCTATTAAATTTAATTCATCCAAATGATATTAATTCTTCTCTTCGAGTCAAAATCCTTAGTTCCTAGTTCTAATTCACCCAACCCAGACATAATTAATTAATGGTGCAAGGTATAATAATAATTCTATTTTAATTAATTTATTATTATATTAAGTTGCAACTCAAATATTACAAAATTCATAATTAAGAGCCCTGAATCCTCTCTGTAGCTTTATGCTAAAATCCCGTCAATTTGCCCCATTCCCACTGCAGTCTTCGATTGAAGGAATCAAAACTTTTCTGTGGCGGCATAACTCTGCTCTCCAAAATCTAATGAATCCAGTATTCCACGGGCTTCAGTTCCCACTAATATGCCAGCCACCTTACCAGCCGTCGCTTTAAGAATGGTAAGTAAATATACATATACGAGTATATATATATGTATATACATAGAAGAAAAACTATTTATACACATGTACTTATTATATAGCTCAAAAAATATCCCAAATTTTACAGTTTTTGTATTAAATATATGGAAATAATTTTGACGACCACCTTATTTAGTTTAAGAAATGAACATAGGGTTAGGATAACTCGTGTCGGTTTAACACAACTTCAGCCTCATTGGGTTTGTATTCTTATGAATCAATATTATTAAAACATGGAAGGAAAACTATGCGAAACATCAGGCGTAGCAGCTATTAAAACCAATCGTATTTCTCCATATTAGTAAGAAGCCAAAATCCATTATTTCAAAATCCATTTTAATATTAGACGAGTAAAGAAGTCTGAAGTCGGGTTAGACCGACTTCGAACTACCCTTTACCTTTCCTTGTGCATGCGAGTGCATCAATGGGGATGTTTTCTTCATAATTCATCATTAGGAGCATATCTACGGTAATTTTTGGTGGGGTACCTTGGGTTGATTACAAAGGAGGGAGACGTGGCTTTTATCTGAACGACCCCATTTCGAGCGCCAATATACGTACTAATATAAAATTACGCACAAAAATATTGTATAGGTCGTAAGTTATAAAAATATGTCAATAGTGGGCGTGGCTGTGAAAATAATCCGCAACCTTGATGTGAAATTTCGTTGAAAAATCTTTAATAGGAACATATTAATGATTTTTGGTCAATTGTGGGCGTGGCAGTAGTATTATGATCCCTAAATTTTGTGTACACACTATTATCGACCCCATGTAAATTTCTGCTAATTTTTATTCTGCTAGCATCAATACGAGCGTAGGTGGGCTCATTTTAATTTTAGATCCGAAAGTTCCTTATATAAAAAGTGGACGTGGCCTTTCTGTGATCATTTCTTGTAGTTAGCTTAATAATGTCCACATGTTGCTTCTTGTAGACTTTAGTCCATAAATCTACAATAGATCTTAAGTTATGAATGTTTGTTAGTTGTGGGCATGGCAGTATATATACTGCCCACTTTTTGCATAGGACCCATCTCATATATCCATAACTACCAAATTGCAACACTATTCCATTAGTTGGACCGAAGTTATAGTCATTTTAAGAAAGGTGAAAAAAGTTCCTGATATGGGAGGTAGGCGTGGGATTTGTCCAAATCGGCTCATATCATTTAAACACCAAATGTTTTACAGGACGAAAATATATATTATTTTGCATTACTTTATTTTTCTTGTATATGCCATTTCTATTACTATTGTTTCCACAATTGTAAACTAAATGCTTAATTTTAAACAATTTCCTTCTCTTGATATGAGGTGCTGTGTTCTGAAATTTCTTTTAGAACCATTGTGAATATACTCGTACGTAACAAAATGGAATTACTGAGAAGCGTTACTCGACACAATAATATGCCACAATTTAATTAAGCTGATTTATAGACCAATGCAACAATTGATTCATTTCTCATCTCATCTTGCTTTGACACATCCACTATTTGTAACACTACTAACAATATTTTCTACAATACGAAATAATATTTTCAATAAAATATTTTCTTTATTTTAGATCAGCAAAAAATTGTAAACAAAAAAAGAGCTGATTTTTATTCACCACTTTACACAAACATAGCAGCCCGCATGTGGTATACGTTACACCAAACCAAGGTGAATTTACTTACATGGTGGCTGCAAGAACAAATTTTTTTGAATCAACTTTCCCTCAGTAGTCGTCAAGTTTGAAATTATAGAAAAAAGCGATCAAAACAAATATGCAAACAATTGCAAATAGAGTTTAATTTGATTAAATAAGAGTTTTTTAATTGTTATTTTTGTAAAGTTTAAACATTATGAAGAAATTATGAGTCTATTTAACTATTAAATATAATTTTATATAAATTGTGCACCAGTTTAAGCAGCTCTTATGCATTTCTCCATTCCTCTCAATTTCGTTTATTTGGAACAGAATTGCTTATTTTTGACAATTCCGGAGGTACGAAATTCACCTTGCAGCCACCATGTAAGTAAATTCCCCTTGCACTAGACGAGTGACCTTGATGCAACGACACAGGTGGTGCAGATAAGTGACGTTTCGTATCCTATTCTGTTTTGTTGTTCTCTTTCGGTCTCGGTTCTGTCAAATTATGAAAACCGGTGCCGCCAAAAAATTTGCCGCGCTTTATTGAAATTATCGAAACATAAAATTTTGCTGTTTATAAATTTTATTTATTTATTATATAGTGAAAATAATAAAATGGGCAAATTTTCTGTAATATGCCGCAAAAGTTGGGGCAAAAAAATGTGAAGTGTTTCAAAGTTCCAAGTGACGAGATTATCTCAGCCGTTATAAAACTAAAATTTCAGCCGTAAAACTAAAATTTTTCGCCCGCTAATACAAATATTCTCATGCCTCCGGAAACCGCTTGCTGACTATTTTGACAGAAGCGAGATCTGAGTTCTCTCAAAATTTATCTGCACCACCTGTGTCGTTGCATCAAGACGAGTGACCAAAAAAAATGGTCGAAACGATAAATAAAAATGGAGGGAATTGAATATCATTCTTATTCTTCTTTGTTCATACCTTCCACGTCTCCTTCTTGTAGTCTTGATGCAACGACACAGGTGGTGCAGATAAATTTTGAGAGAATTCAGATCTCGCTTCTGTCAAAATAGTCAGCAGGCGGGTTCCGGAGGCATGAGAATATTTGTAGTAACGGGCGAAAAATTTCTTTGACGGCTGAAATTTTAGTTTTATAACGGCTGAGATAATCCCGCCACTTAGAGCTTTAAAACACTTCACATTTTCTTTGCCCCAACTTTTGCGGCATATTACACAAAATTTGCCCACTTTATTATTTTTACTTAATAATAAATAAATAAAATTTATAATCAGCATAATTTTATGTTTCGATAATTTCAATAAAGCGCGGCAAATTTTTTGGCGGCACCGGTTTCCATAATTTGACAGAACCGAGACCAAAAGAGAACAAAACAGAATAGGCTAGGAAACGTCACTTATCTGCACCACCTGTGTCGTTGCATCAAGCAGTCATGTTGTATATCAAAAATAGTAGAAACAAAGATTGCGCAAAGCGGAGTACAAACATTTTTCGTTCTGCGCATCTATGTCACAATACCATGGTTGCAAAGAGAAATGTAAAAAAAAATACCTATCCGCATTAGCCTCGTTTCACACAAACGGTGTTGATAAATATACACAAACTGAACAAAACTCGCAACAACGGCGAAAAGTGTGTATGCTCATACCAAAGAGTATTTACGTATATTGTCTTTGCTCATACCAAGAGCTTCACACGATCAGACATCTATGATTGCGGCTGAAAAACAGAACAAAAAAAAAAAACAAAAATGACAAATCAAAATAAAGAATACTGCACAATTCCCATAGTTGCCGTCGGAAACTTTCAACCGTCCAGCGATTTTGTTTTTTTTTTTATTTTTTCGTTTTTTTTTATTTCTTTGGGAAATTGATTTTTTGGCACTTGCAGAAGAAATTTGTATACCTACTTACTTACATATGCGACTGCAAAAAGTTCAAATTGAATTATTATTGCCTTAATGCAAAGTGTGTGTACTTATGTATATACGCTCCATTGTATAAGAAATCCATTTCATATAGAGTCGGACTGCGGCGCCTTAAATTTAAATATTGTTATTGGTTTTGGGACTTTGTTGTGCAATTTTGTGTATATTTATCATCGCCGTCTCGCGCCGTTGCCGTTGGTGTGAAACGAAGCTTATGTATTTTTTGCTAAGTTGACGTCACAGCCCAGCGACGAAATGTCAAACTCAGAAAGAAAATTATAACGGACCTGCGCATGCGTAATCTTCTCTCTTCATTCTTGGTTTCTTCCATTCTATCATTCTAGTTTTTTTTTACCCATTTTAAAAGGGTGAGAAATTCCCTCCTGGCTAAAAATCATTGGTGGTATTTATCCATATTGAATGTTAGAAACTTTATAAACCTATCCGCAAATGAAATACATATATTAATTATTGGGCCGAAACCCCGGCGGTACTGCAATACCGGGCCAACCCGCGACAGAGGTGGAGCAAGCTCCTAGCACCCCGCCCGTTTCCAAAAATCAGTTTAACATTTGTTGTCCCCCGATGGAGGATCTATCAGATGTTAAGCTGATAAGAACAGATACTACACTTTGATCTTAGCCATAAGGCCGAGAAGCGATAAACACAGAAATCAAATTATCAACCATTTGTGTATGCTATAATATAAAGCAGCTGAGAATTATAAACAAAAAGTAGAGGAAAATTTCAGCGAAAAGGGTTGTAGCCAAATAAAACCTATTCAAAAACCAAACAAAACAACAACACTGGTTGGTAAGAGCTGAAACGCAACAGGCCCACGTATACGCCGCGCATTGTTGTTAGTTAGCTTGTTAAGCTAAAGTTCCTAGAAGTTAAATCACATTTCCAACCAGATGAGAACTGAATATATGTACAAATATATATTTAAAACGTGCTGGTTGAAAGTTCAATAAAAATACACAAATGTTTATATGTACTCCTTTTTGCAACAAAGATAATCGAGAAAAATCGCTTGACACCTCTGTTGTATTGGTCTCACTTTACATCCTGACGATATATCCTGCTGAAATAGCCGTTACATATTTTCAACATTCTATGCACAAAGAATACAACGGCCTTTTAAATATTCCAGCGATAACTACCACATGGTAAAATTCAGTGCACAGCTTAAATAGATATTTCTGAGCACGGACGGCAATGACGCAAGTCGTGTATTCTGATGATATATATGTACGAATTGATGATATATATATTCGCTGAATGGCCGTACATCTTTACCGGAACTGAGTCGGTATATCACAGGGAATACTCTGCATTGTTCGTCCATCCACATGGGAACAGGAAGGCGTACAAGACATGTAAAGAAAGACTTCTTTCATGCTCAAATGTGTAAGCAGTTTAATTGAGTGTGAAAGAAACTTTCGCGCCGTGGCAAAGTTGAGGGCTATTGTGAAATTACCTAATTGTGGTCGGGAAACAAATCCTTTATACGATTGACTGAAGGGTGAGTATTGAAAGAATAAACAAAGAAAAACATAAGAAACTTTAGCCAGTCTCCCCACAGTTTTATTGCTTTTATATAAACACAACTTCTTAGCTTTTTATGAATAAGTTTGAGGAATTTCTCATAGTTAACAATTTCCGCAATACATGAGGCAGCAAATATTGCTCAGGGTTTCACTGTAACAAATTCAAGGATAATAAATATTTCAAGTCGACAGCAGTGAAATATTAAAATTCCTTTCAGATACTTTGCCGTAAATTAAACTAAACAATCAAACATGGTAGGGAAAGGCAACACGAACAGTAGAGAAACGGTTAAAAGAAAATTACAATACAAGAATACGAATCAAATAAATAAGTAACAGACAGCAAATGGCACAAACGTGCACACATTTTGCATAGAAAACCAATCTCGAAAGGGTAACAAACCGAAGCAGACTCAAGTATCTCCATTTACATTTATAGAGACAAAGAGTGACATTTATGGCGTTATAGGTGCCCTGAAAGAGGCAGTGCCAATGCAAACGATTTCAACAATTTATCGCCTCAGGCTTATTCTGACCTGTCATTTGTGTGTTTGAAATATGAATGTCGGGCTGTTTGAGCGTAATTCGCGGGTATTTCATATTCAGGCAGCTATTTTATGATGTGTGTGACCATTAACTTCATTGCCAAATAAGCTTTCGGATTGGGAGCCGCTGCCTCCTCTTGGCCGTAATCTAGTGTCTCTGTGCGACTTGTGATAAAATTTAAGAATGTTTCTTTTATTGTCAATATAACGTGTTAAAGATCCTTTATGCTCTAATACCATTTATTTGAACAGGGAGCATGAACTGCTATTTAAATATTAGGCGCAGATATGAAATTTCAAGGATATTTTTTCCAAAGTTATGATTAAGGATTTAAAAATGAACGCAAAACTAGCAGTGAATTCATCTAAGAACATCAGGTTCACTGTGTTTGATATATTTTTGAATCATGAATGCAATACTAATAAAAAGCTGGGAAGCCACAAGTGACTCCACTTCATATCACTTGTGGCTTCCTCACAAATGCCTGACCAACATGAAATGATTGAATGACTACGTGCAAAGAAAATGGACGAAGTTTGGTACGAGTCTCATTGCTGCCTTATTTTAAGTTTGCCAATGCTTCCACATATTAGTGAAGTTTCCGTCGTATAAACTTGGCAGCACTTATCAAAAAAGGGGGAACTCATGTAGCGCTACCATTCATATATATAAATATTATATATATAAATATTCAAATATTTCCAACGGTGCTCATGTAAAAAATACCAGTTAAATGTTTTTTTTTACTTAAAATTGTATTGCAATGTCTTAAACAGATGTTTTTAGCAGTGCTGCCAAATTGTTTGCTGCAGTGGCTCAACTCCAGTGCCACCGTCATAGGGAGGCAGTTAACATTTCACAGCTCTGCCTGAAAAGTAATCGCATTTGGTTGCTTTTCTGCTTCTTTCGGTTACATTGCAATCGAGAATCGTTGGAGCATCCTTCAAACTAACTACGAGTAACTTTCAACTTTTATGAAGTAATTGAAAAATAAAAACAATAACTTTGATATGAAAAGGAAAAGTTCATGGAGGAACTTAGCTTTCACGAAGGAGGAAACTTCGAACTGCATTGAAATGGTGAATTTTGCCTTCATAATTTAAATAACTCCATAAAACATAAATTAATTTAAAACGGGGTTCATTTTAGTAACGCTGATATGTATGTATTTCTATTAAAATATTATTAACATTTATAAAAAGGTGTCACTGACTGGGTAGTGAAAGAACTTCCCAACAATTCATTCTGAAGACTATGATATTTTAATATCGAAGGTGATGCAACTGCTGGCGAATTCATGAGAAAAGAAGTCCTTACAATTAAGTATTATAAGAGAAAGGGGATAATTAGGATATTGAAATATAGACTAGATAGTGAAATATAGACTATGGGAGTTACAAAAGAGCTTTAGGTGGGACCAAAGAAATATATTTATTATACCTAAGAAGGGACACTGTAGACTCAACTATCATATGAATAGGTTGGGTCTATCTGCAGCTGCCGTCTATAGATTCTGTGGATAAAACGACAAAACCTTACTGCACATGATCACAGACTGCGGACCTTTGGCACACAAAAGACACAGGTGCTTTGGAAAATATATCTTAGATATGAGCAAGATCGCTCAACTTGATTCCTCCAAAATATATGAATTCCTGTCGGAAATTAACCTGATAGAAGATTTATAGATGAGACTATCCTCATCTTTTAAATAAATAGGGGCATCACAATATATCTTTCAGGTCGCAGTGTATAACACCCTTAAATAAATGTATTCTACATCTAATATAATATCTAAGAATACTGGGATTGAAGATTGGCTTACTAGGCACAAATAATGCAGTTGTTTTCTTCCAGCATTTGGTTAACTTAATTATTGGTTTAAAGGCGTATAAGCAGATACATATTTAGGAGGCTACTTAAAATTAAAAAGAATAATATTGGATGACTATGATTGATGGTTTACAAGAGATTGAATGGCTGAACTAGACAATCACCATTTTTGGAAGGAGCTAAGGACCTGAAGGAACTATTAAAAGATGAACACTTTTCAAAATATGGTTTACAATGGATCCTCTGGTTGCCTTCCTGTAAATATCGACAGATGAACTAGTGAATCACAGCTTTTTCTACCTAATTCAACCTAGGTTAAGTTTATATTAGGTTATTACAAAGCAAATATTAATTTTTATATGCGGCTTATAGGGTTTATAACGGCTTAAAAGATGTATAGTAAGCTTATTAGCGACAAGTTGTCCACAGGTTCCAAGTAGAGAGTTCTCAATATTAACCAGCGAGCAATATCCTAAGCCTCAGTTCATAAATAAAGCAAGTATTGGAAGGAGGAGTTATGTGACAATGTGGTGGTCAAATCATGAGGAGGAATGTCATTACGATTCGCCTCCTTTTAACAAAATAATCTGGGGCGACTTAAATTTGGTACCAAAGAGTTGGTGAAGCAAATACCTGATGAAATATGCAAATGACCTTTGAAATTTACACATCATTAGAAATTCTGGAAAAAGAATCCGCACGAGTGGAGACTGTTTGGTCCGATTCATGGTGCATAATTTCATACTGGTTCTCTCCGGTTTATTCTGCCTGTGTATGCAAATGAACGCAAGGACGTGTGGTTAAAAGCACGCAATTCATCATTCTATTGAAATTCGCCGATGATTAATGGCAGACAAAATTGAGACTACGAGAAAAATTGAAACGGGCTCGTTGAATTTTTGACAAATGGCACCGATGGTATCGTTGAGGTTCATTTTAGTAAATTGAATTTGCTGAATCGGTGGGAAGGAAAACAATATTCTGCTTCAACGACCATGAAGAAAAATACAATTTGTCCAGTAATTGTTCAGTTTGGTTCTAAATATTATCTTTATTTTGAAAAATTGCGATAAAAGATATGTTCGAGTATCTCCAGTAAAGAAGTTGAAGTTTTAAAGGTCCGACATCGCGATATTCATATAAATTTAAACAATTAGAACATTATATTTAATATTAAACACGATGCTTGCAGGAATTTTTTGTTCAAATTGCACAATTTCAAACGAAAGGTGTCTCAGTTCATATATTATGTCCACAATCAGCACTAAGTTTCTTACTGCAATTATGCGCTATAAGGACAAATTTTGTTAGAAAGTCCTGTATAGACATCGAATTATATATGCCCATTGTGGACAAGACACTTGAACGAATCCCCAATGATTTATTATTTAGTGTATTGCGGTGTTATGAGAATATGATGATAAATCAACAAAATTTGTATCATTATTCTATTAAGAGAAGGGGTAATTTTAAATGCATGCTCAAGGCTTTTTAATATCAGAAATTCTTGGACATAGTTGGGTCGTGTCAATCGGATTCTTCACAGAGCATTTCGTCGGTTAGTCTTACACAAGCTTTTAATAAAGATATGAATTGTGGGTACATTTATAAGCCATTTATAAGAACAGTAAACAATCGACAACAAATCTTGAAAATCCTTTCGTTTAAGCATTATTTGCATTCTATTAAATAGCCAGGAATGAGTTCAAGAACAAATTGACGCCCGTCACTTTTCACCCTTCTATATTGAATCCAAATAAGTATGAATGTGGAATATGGTGGAAGGGATAATTTGTGATGCTTTGACGGACATGATTTCAGCTCTTTCTTATGTGGAGCAACAATTAAAGTAGCTAGAAAGTTATTAGAATCCATTTAGAATTCAAGTTGTCAATTCTTCCTGCAGGGATGAGGTTTTTCGATTTGTTTCTGCATTTGACCTACAAATATCCAAATAAAAAGGGAAGGTTATTACCTAAGGTTATTATTATTAGAAAAAATGCCTCTTCCACCAAATAAAATTCAGAAACGAATTTAAAAAAAAAAATATTAATAACTGATAAACCGAAACAATTCAATTATCTCAAGTTAAAGATAATTGTCAAAAGTAGCTGAGCATTAAATTATATTCTTCAAAGAATTGTATCTTAATACAAAAATTTATTTTATAATTTTTATTATTTATAGAGTAAACCTGACTCCATAAGGAATTAAGTCTGCAAGAGTTTAGGAGATTGGCTACTACTTACTGGCTACTAAGGTTTATAACATAATATATGTAAAATAGATGCCATCCTC
The DNA here is from genome assembly GCA_920105625.2 of Clusia tigrina. Lineage (NCBI taxonomy): Eukaryota > Metazoa > Arthropoda > Insecta > Diptera > Clusiidae > Clusia > Clusia tigrina. Next base: position 183,681,197 of record OV050031.1, read on the forward strand.
ATCAACCTGGCCCAGGTGTGCTTTTATTCGACACTCGTAGGAGGCTGTGAAGCATGGTTTTCTGTGAATAATTCTTTAAACAAATGTGGGAACACGAAGTAATTGCAATAATCATATTCGCGTCCTTCCAATATAGATTCAGTGAATTATTATTTTCATTCATAGGCAAATGTAATTGTGTGAAAGTTATCTTGGAAGACTTAGTTTATAGAATCGTACATTAAATTGTTCCGTTAGTTTTCACTTGGCTTTTGTACAACTTGAGTTTTAATCTGCATATCATTGGCTAAAGGTTGAGCAATTCTAATAAATCCCAATTTGGGTGGAATTGATTGAGTTTATGTCAATAAAAAAAGTCAGTGGACCGAATGCCTCCCTGAATTGAGAGCCAGTTGCCATTGGTTCGAGTAAATTGAAAATGTAATCCTTTGGCACTTTATCTGGTGCCCCTCAAGGTAGCGTTATTGTACCTTTAAGTTCGTTGTGTCATTAATGGTACTTCATCCATTCTTGACCTCAAGGACTCAAAGTTTAAGTTAGTTAAATTTATGAAATGAGGAAATGGTCCTGCGGCAGTTGCGAGTATCAGTATAGTTCGAAGTGGAGCCTAATCCGAGATGACACTGCATTAGAAATACACGTATTTCTATTGAGGCAACATTGTTTCAGAGGACTTTTGACAGCATTTGCAGAAATTATTGACAGTGAAGTTGAATTTTGAACAATATTTTCAATTAAAATATTTTCATTTTATAATTGATTTACGGGTAACTGTGTACGAGAGCGAGGATGTTACGGCGCACAACTTGTTGCCGCTTTAAAGGCAGTCAGCATGGAAGGAGAGCAGGCAGGCGCGGATATTCGCGCAATTGTTGGGCTGAAGGGGCTGCTAAGTAGAAACAGATTTTGACATGAATGAAAGGCGGCAGGGTATGAACACGTGTACAAAGAATGAAGACATGAAGTGTCGGAGTAAATATTGCTGTGCCAACAAGGCAAAAGCAAATTTGCATAAGTCCTCTGCAGCTGCGAGGTATGTAGATTGAGGAAGGTGAGAAGTCAAGTGAAGCAACTGTTACAGATCTGCTGTGTTTCGAGTGCAGGGTTATGTGGAGACACGGAGTCTTGATGACTCGCGACTGAAAGACAGACAGCTTAAGTTGAATGTTTCCGAATGCTCAGCTTGTGCCGTCTCTGAGAAATTGCTTTTTGGTACCAGAATTTTTTACTAATTTCAGTTTTAAATTGAATTTATTAAATGTGTGATAAAATTCCTACGGAGGTTTCCAGCAGAAGCATGGCAACTAAACACATCCGAACTTTAGTCCGTCAGCCACCAACAAAAATACAGCAATTCCAAAAAACAAACTTGGTTGTTATTTGAGACTGTTAAGCAGTCTGCTCGAAAAGGCCACATGTGAAAAGCAGATAAAACACTTAAAAAACTTTTCAAACTCTTTGAAGTACGAAAATGGCTCAAAATGCGGAGAAAGTTTCAATTTAAGTTTATACTAAAAGAATGGGATAAGCAAAAAAGGAGCTCTTACGAGAGTCTGCGTAAACAGATGATGCTTGTTGTCCTCAATGAATATAAGCGAACCTTATTCTCCGTCCAACCGGCCGGAATTCTCCGGTGTAGCAGCAGGCCAAGTAAAATAAGTTTTCTTAAAGATGACAGAGTAAGAAAAGAGTTATGGAACTTTAATAGGAACATTATGCAACCCCGAAGAAAGAAACGACCGGGAATACTTATTATCTGGCTTTCTTTATGGAAATGGAGGAATTAGTTGATCCTGGAAAGCGGCTTAATACAAGGAGGTGGAGGATTTTACGATTGATCTAAATAGTATAAATTCTGAAGCAAAAGACATTTAATGCCAAATTTTACATAAAAGCAAATGGCATGAAATTATAATAAAAAATAAATCTCTACAATACTTTATTTCAGTGAATCAGTAAATCTTTTCCACAAAATCAGTTCCTTAAATCTGGAAATAAGCGAAGATGGCTAAATCTGGAGATTGTGGTGGGAGAGGAAGTGATTCGTCATTCAATTCATTTAATTGTGAGCATGGAAACGACGTAAGTGTGTACTTCATGAAAGACTATCCTTACTTATCCTGCGCAGCGTATTCGTAAGATTCCAATAGGTTGCAATAATATTCACCATTCATCGATTTATGGTATAGTCTTTAAGGACGTCATACAGTTAAATGTAATGTTTTATTTGAAATTGTTTGGTCATATCTCGGTTTTAGATTGGGTTTATAACTTACCATAGTGCTCCGCATATTTTACAAAATATTTCTAACTTACTGAAACTATGGAGGATACGAAAGACATGCTCGGCAGATATAGCCATAGATAATGACAAAGTTTGATTGCTGAAACATATTCTCAGATGCTCATGAGACACTTCACTTCACGTACAACCTCTTTTATAATGTACGTAACCTTATCTAACATATTTTATATTAAAAGTGCTCTTAAAATCCATTCCCCACATTTTGATTTGTTTATTTTATTTTGTTGTTATCCAATCCAGTTGCTGCACAGATGGGCGAGTAATAAAAGTGATGACCCTTGAGCAAACAATGCTTTAAGCATATATACAATTATTCTGCCATCACTGGAGTTTTGCACATACATGTATGTACTTCTTTATGTATTTATAAAAAGAAAAAAAAAGTCAATGAAAATTCTGCTAAAACTGAATAAATAAAGCTCAACTGCGAAGCGTGAACAAATCTGAAGCAGTCTATGCTCAAATATTTTGTACTGATCGGGGAAGGCACGTCAGCATCTCACAATCAATCATACTAGACGAAGTTAAGAGCATTGCAAATATTGCAAATAAAGGGTAAACATGGCGAACAACTTGAACAGTGATGAAATAAAAATCGAAATCGAAATCACTGAAGTTGAACGTGAATGAGATTGGACGTATTGGAGTACGCAGGAGCAATCGACGAGCTATCAATTCAGAAATGACTCTGGGCTTGACTTTATTTGTGTGTTTGGCTTCTCCGGAGCGCATGTTATGCGTCAGGCGGTGGGCATAGTTGACACATTGTTGTACCGCATCAGATGAAAAATGTGTATAAAAGGAAACTGGGTTGTACTCGTAAATGGGGAGAGATGTGTGTGAGAAACCCGCGAAGTGGCACTTGTAAGGGCTTTTAATGCAAATACAAATTTAACTCAAGAGTAATTTTTCGATCGAAATAAAAGCGAAAGCAGCAGTTTAGAATATACTCGTAGCAAATATGAATCCGTGTGGTCCCAGTTGAATTTTGGAGACATTAACTGTTCAAATTCTGAGTTTTTATATGGCTGCGAATAATTTGCCTTGTGTTGAGTAAAGAAAGTGCGGTCTTTGGTTTTATATGAAAGTCAAAAGAAAATAAAAAGAACATAAGTTAAATACCTACAACTCTCTGCTAATGGCTCGAAAGCTGATTTAATGAAAAATAAACGAAGGCTAAACCAAAACAAATCTCAGTAGGAAAACCAAGCTAGTTCGGTATTTTTGTTTGAGGATTCAATTCCAGTTACTTTAAGAACCCGTTATTTATTTATTTTAATGGCAATAATTTCTAAACACTAGGGTTGGTTTACGAAAAGCATATGTCAGATTAACTAGAAGCTGATATAGGGCTTGGCTAAAGCTAGAGATATGCATATTTCCAAATCAACAGAGTCCTTTATGCACCAATACGCAATCGCTGACAAGTGTACGAAATGATATGTTCAGATTATAGACTGCCATGGAATAAGTGCGATTATCAAAATCAGAAACTATAGTTACATTATATTAATGGCAGAAACTCATACAAAATACACGGACTCCTATATCAAGCTAGAAACGTCTCGCCTAAGAAGGCTTGCTTGTGCACTTTTCAGCTAAAGTTTCGGTCTAGTTTATAAGCTTATGTCTATGATATGGAGCAAAGAGTAGAAAATGGTGGAAGAATTGAATTCTCAGAGCATCCCCATCGCTGACTATTTAGAGCACTGGTTGTAGTAGACTCAATGATGCCGCAGGGACTAGTGCCCGAATTTCCTCCTCCATACATCTATCCAGCCATCTGCCTAATTAGAGTGTGCACAACAGTTGAACAGAAAAATAAATTGCAATTAAACACCATCTCGTACAGATAAGCAATGCAGATAACTTTATTAATGAGCAGTACTTAAAAATTCTGGCTGGGGGAATATTTTCCTTTGATTTCCTTACTCAAAGGCTCTTCGTCAAGACGGGTTTGGCGCCTTTTCTCAACTTAAACGAGAGTTGCCTTGAAGTGGCCTTTAACGAAGGGGTGAACATTTTCTATATTAAAACTTTTTAAATGCAAATAAAACTAGAAAGTGCCACCGAAGAAAGGTTAAGTATACAAGTGAAGTCGAAAGCAGCTACGAGCTGCGAGCACAAACAGCAACGAACGCCGTGAAACATTTTCGACAATTTGGTTAAATGGAAATTTTTGTTTTTAATTTTGCAAAAACCTCTTTTCAGAGGCGTTTGAATCACTCCTCTTGGCATTTGTAGTGCACTTAAAGAATAGCCTTTCATTTCAAAGTGATTGTGTAATTAAAAAAAGGATTAAAGAGGATATCCTTTTTTTAAGCAAACCCCAAATGGCTCTCGTTTGCCCCTATCGCTTTGAATGCATGATACTTCAGTATCTGTGTGTGTGTGAGTGTATGCGTGCACTGGGCCCTCTGCCACCGAGTGCGTTCCATCATGCCACTCAATGCCGGAAATGTCGTTGTTTATTGTCGTTTTTATTGTTATGCCTGCCTCTGCTACCGCCACTGCTGCCGTTCGGTGCGACTCACTGGCGTCATTTGTTTTTATGTCGTTGTTGTTGCTAAGCTCGTTGTGCCAACAATTGCTGCTTTTCGTGGCCACTTTTTATCCACCCACTCATATTTCAAATTATTTGTGTGTGTGTGTAATTCAGTTGCAAACTTTTTCAAAATATGCTGCTCTGGGTAGTGCGCTTTTTGTAATTATCGCGCTGAATTTGCTGAATTTTCGCAGCTGCTTTCATACAAACACAAACGGAAACACAAGAAGCTACAAAAGCCAAAGGACTGAATCAAGTTGCTGCAGCTTTGTGTCGAGAGGGGTGGAATATATGTCACAACGAACGTATGATGGATTTGCTTAGTGCAAAATACAGTGTCTTCAAATATAATGTATATAGTTGGATCTTCGGTGAAGATTCATTTTGAAATTGGTTCTTTTTGATACAGATTTTTTTGGCAATTTAAGTATAAACATGATTTTTCGTAACATTCGGAACTCCCTTGATTGACTTTACAATGCATCAATGAAACTTTTTGTTTTGTAGTGCGTCAAAGGAGACAAACTTCCTGTGTACACTTTTTATACACTTTACTGATAAATAGAGAAAAAGTTAGTATACACATTAAGTTAGTACGGTTTCTGCTAATTTGCTAATTTTTGTACAATTTTCGTTCTGACTATAAAAATTTGTCCACATTATACTAAAGATTAATCGGTATATATACTGATTTTGTCAAATGTTTTCTTTTGAGCGTAATTTGCGAAAAAATACAACATATTCTTTTAGAACTAATATCAATGACGTATAGTCAAAAAGAGAGAATCAAATGCGACAAATGAAGGTGCTAATATTATTCAGATTCGTGTCAATTCACAGCAATAGGTAAAACGCTTTAACATCATACAGATTTCCTGGATCGCATTATTCTGGAAGTCTGTTGGTGGTGAGTTTGGTATGCTTGAGGAAATGATCCGCTAGTTTCGTTGGACGTAAGCCTTCAGGGCATTCCATACAGATATTGCGAACTCTCTTCAAAACCACCAAAGCGATGAAGGTAGGGATGCTATCCCAAGCAATATATTTCACAGGATGATGAACAATGGCCTAACAAGAACAACTGGTCACTAAACGCGTAAATGCAGCTTCAGAATAGAGAAATAATGGGACAAAGCATGCTTTAAGTACGCTGCAGAATCACTATATTCATACCCTCTGTCTTCATAGACGAAAACTAATGAAGCAGGCCATGGAAACTTCTTGGAACAATTTAACACACCAACATGCCACATTTTCTAGTGTCGTACTAATGAGTGATCCAATGATTTTTCATTAACACCGTTATCAGTGATTATTTTTCAATCGTCGTGATTTTAACCATTCTTCGGGCTTTATTTTATGTACATGCAACTCGAATATGAATAATAACAGCGACGGGAGATTTCTATAAAAGCGCGGTATTGACAGACTGTTCAAATTCCCTACATTTAACAAAAGCATAAAATAATAGGAAGCACTGATTGCAGTGAATTGGGAACGTACAAAAAGAACGTTCTGTACACATTTTAATTTGAATATTCCCCTTGTGGTTCACATTATCATACATTTCCCTGAACTCCCTAAAATGTTAAATGTGTGTGTCATGTGTAGGCTCACATATGGTACCATTCTCTCACTTTCCGGTATGGAAGCAGATTCATATATACTCGTACACATATATATTTATATATATATATATATATGAAAGGGAAGATAAATATTCTGTTCTGTTTGTTATTAAAGTAATGAAACAGTGCCTTGAGTTATTAAGGCACTGTAATGACCGGTTCTTTCGGAATTAATCACCTGTGTTGAATCTCCAGGCAGTTAAAGGACTAGCGATGTGGAGTACACAAGAGCCAGCGCTTTTGTTATTTAATGCCATTGTTATTTAATGCCATTGTATTAGTATAGGAATAATTGAAATTAATAAAGCCACAACAAATGTTGAACAAAATTGAAAACTTTGCAAAAATTATTGTGTAATTGTTTCCCAAAGATTGAAAATGTGAAGACCCCGGGCCGATACTGGTTATTTTAAATTCTTTTTCTTCATTATTTGATCCTTAAATTCATCAAATTTATGATAGTCACTCGAAGCTGATGCACTCTCTTTTGCATTTAAGGAAACTATCCAACCAAGAACCATTGAGGTAAGTGGACAAGAATAAATGTGAACTTAATTAAGCAGCTTAGTTGAAGTTTAGTGAAGAATATGTTTGTTTATGTATAATACATGCTGCTTCTGTTTGATAGGTATCTGGTGTTATTACTTCTTGTTTGAAGATTATGTATATGCGATGTATATAATGCCTAAAAATGTGCAGTCATCATTCGACCTTAATCTATCTCATAACTCAGCCTCATACTTCTTCAGTAGTCCTGTTGTCCTCTATTCCTACGTGGGCGATAATAACAGCTGTGTTCATATTTAATATTCGATGTATTAAGCAAATTTCCTAATACCATGTTCATTGTTAGCGACGTCTTTGTATACAGAGTCTTAATGCATTCCAGTCAATATGTTCAACAAACATGGTGTAATCAGACAAACTGCCGGACACACTCAACTGTACAGATAAGTGTACTTATACACGAAGGCCTAAAACCGAATACAAGCAATACAAATATATATATATATATATAAAAACAAAAGCACTCAAATGTGTCCCTGCAGTAAACATTTAAATTCCATTCTAAAGCTAAATAGTTCCGTATCTGTTGCAAATTGAATTAGTTGCGGACTTGCTCAAAAGTAGAATTGAGAAAAAATGGAGCTGATCGAGAAGTCAGTGATTCAAGCCTCTAATAGGGAATTCCGTAATACTGAAACTTCCAAATTGCATCAATAAATGAAAATTTCTTCAGGAGCTGCAAAATTTGTTGCCGGGTAACCATGGAATCTCTGCAAATATTTATATGTGGAATGTACCAATGTTTTGGGCATGCAATTAAAATATAAGATACAAAAAGAATGTGCCGATGATTGCTCCTTTATATGCTGTTACGCAGCTAACCAGGAAATTATGCCAAGTCATAAATAATATATTGCTATAAAACTATTTTATATGTTAACATTTGTGTATGCTCCTGAACCAGTCCTAAAGGAGTTCGCAAGCCATCTTACGAATAATATATTCGCGGCGGTCCCCTGCACAGCTCGGCTTATTGCTTGTCACGTAAAGAAAATAAGGAGAAGTCATAATTTGACAAGTCGGAAGGCGGATTATTCCAATTGCATTTCTGAAGCTCTCAATAATTCGATTGTCCTGGTTAAGGCCTTTCCTCGGATGCGTTCTTCGCGCCCTTTGTGATACAAGAGAGATATAAATGGTGATCTAGAATGAGCCATTGGATTTACTTAAATGTCCCAGTGGAATACCAACAATATTCTATGAATGAAACCAGCAGCGTACCAGAGATTTTCTTTCCCTTTTCTCTTTTATTTTCCTAACAATTTCGCCGATATGCTCACTTTCTGATTCATTACCATAGAACCATGATTTGCCAATGGTATTATTATGAATACTATTTGGCATTGATATTGTTAGAATTTTTTGCTGTTATCAAATCAGTTCTTTGTGTGGCTTCAGTTTAATTGGACATATACACTTGGCAATGCAGAATAGTTCTGTTATAGGTCAAGGATATTCAAAATAGGACTCAATATCCCAAAAATGTGTTTGGTTGGTTAAAGTTCCTGACAGCTGCTTTCAAAGGTTTCATCCATCTTTAAACAAACAAAAACCTTCAATGACTTGTAAACGTAAACTACTTCAAGATCATCAAAAGAAATAAAAAACGATGTTGGTTGGCTTGAAAACTAATTTTAAGTTAGTTCGCTACCAGTTAATTTCACTACTGGGGCGCTTTAGCGCACATATGCTCATAATCACATGTAGGAGCATATTCGTACGATACTTTCTACACACTTATCTACAGGCTTAAATTTACTTAGCCTTAAGAGCGTACGGGTTTAAAGACTCGTACTAAGCGGATGTGGTTCGCAAAATTGTGTTGTGTGGGTGTGTTGGGTGCGTAAAATTGCCAGTAAATAAGTCTGTGAGTGTGTGTGCGTGTGAATTTAGGATTGTTAAATCGCTTTTAATAGGTTTAATTTTGACGCTGGGCGACTTGCAACCTACATACGCTTACACATCGGCCTGGCCGATGGCGTGAATATTGGTAACGTACCTCGGGCTATGCATAAATAGTGTCCTAAACAACCGGTTGGCGGCAAAATAATGTGATGGTTCTCGTATTGTTTCACCAGACAATTTGGTTTGGATGATATTTTATCGATTCTACGGTCTATTAGTCAGTTTATTGTATTTTATTAGCATTTCGCTTGACTTCGATTGAATAATAAAATCCAAAAGAAAACAATGAAGACAGGAAAAAGAATACGTAAACAATAAATCGAGTAATATAATAAAGAAATTCGAAGCAGGCCAAGAACAAACAAATCTGCCAAAGTCACTTGCACAGTTGATTGCTTCACAGTGTGTACACAGCTAATTTACTTTTGGCTTTAATCGCTGTTCAGTGTTCTGTATGAGTGTGTTTGTGTATTTCCTGCCCCTAATGAAATAATTTGCATGGGTTTGTATGTTAATGATCCCTCACACATTTTCGGTGAAATTATACACACTTTGAAATGCTAATCAACACGTTTAGGCAGGCTCAAAGAGCTCTATTTGAATAATTCATTTTTGATGGATGCCAAATATACGAGTATAAAAGTTACTGTGTGGCGGAAAAACTGTGGATTTATATCCTTTACGACGCAGATACTAACACATTAAATTAAAGCTGATAAATGCGCACCATTTGCCATTAAATCTTCAGGCTACCGCAGCCACCAATCAACAATAATTCACGTAATAAATCAGGATACCGCATGAGCACTGATTTTGTTTTGCTTCGTCATAAACACGCGTACACTTCAACAGTCGTCTATCATTCACAACTAAAACTCCGTCTATTTTTATCTTTTTTTATTCAAATGCTATGAATGTTAATATTTTCTTTCCGTGTATAATCAACGTTTCGCCCGCGCCGCAGGTTTTGCACTGAATGGATACGTACGGACGGCAGGACAACTTACTCAGTAGTCTGCTCTTAAAACACACCAAGCCGCCAAGCACAGAGAGAAGCGCCAAAGAGAGTTGCCAGAGTTTCTGCTCATCTCTTTTTTCGAATTTGACGCTATTAAATGTTTTTGTTTTAAGGGAAAGGCAAATCGAGTGTTCCATATGATTCCCATACTTGTTACCTTACCAGTCATTTCGCCTGCTTTTGATGTACAAGGTAACCATTCCCACAAGTTTCCATGCGCCTGCTCCATGAGAACGCTGCGAAGAGCCCACCGAAATCTTCAACCAAACATAAACAAAGGAAGCGATGTAAACAAACGCCAAACTACAACACAACCAAAGGATTCCATTCTTAGCTTTTGTCATACATGAATGAACCTATTGGCAGGCATTAGCAGTACAGGGTGCCGTTAGGATAGAATACTTGATGGTGGCAATAGTCGAAATTGAAATGATTGCCACATTGAGCCAAAAACAATATACAGATATAGTATATATATATATTAGGGGGGGTCAAATTGTATGGATCGAAAAAAGTCACCAAGCGGTTGTCAAAATCGTAATCTACGAGAAATTCTAAGAAAGTTTACCCAAGAAACCATGGGTCTAAAATCAAAATGGAGCTTCCGATTTTTAACGAGAAAGTTTTATTTATTTTTTTTAATTTTTTTAAATTATTTATTTATTTGGATTTGATGATCCAAAAATTGGAAGGCCTTGTATTTTAAGTTATGTTACCTGTCCCCTCATTAAAATTAAAATAAACAATTTTGCGATGTTTGGAAAATATCACACTTTTTATTTCAACATTACTTATTTTTAAAGTCTTTCTTGCTATCAATCCTAGGTGTTCCGTTTCGACTTTTAACTGTGACTGCCATAACACCATCGCGATTTTTTTCAATAGTTCGACGTGAGACTCTAGTCAGTAGTTGCACAAACCGCTCGGTTCCTTGACTGTGTAGAGGAACTTGTGGATCCGGAAGCGGTGGATTGTCCAATTCTATGTAATTGAGCAAGTGTTCATAGGGTATGCTTGCAGTGAATGGGGGCTCGGATAAAATGCCATCGTTATCTAAGTTTATCATGTCGAAGTAATTAGTGCACTTAAAATTTATAGTTGGCTTTTTGTAAACTCTTAATTTTGTTGGGTCGTAAAGATTTTCACGATAATATAAAATTTTTTTTACAGCCATTCCGCGCACTTCCTTTCTGTTGTCAAAAATCATTGTTAGAAGCACATTTTCTGAGTGGGCAAAATATCCGTTATTTTGAACAACATTATTTACAATTTCACGCAAATTTTGTGGCAAATATTGTGTTGAACAAATAAATTTATATAAGAGTGCACTTCCATGTATAACTGAATCGTAATACTTTACATTAAAGTACATTGGTACGTAAACTTTCATGACATACGTTGCTAAAATTTTTAAATTTTCGGATGGTGAATTTGTAGTTACATACAATAGAGGAAGTCTACCAGCTTTGGTTTACCAACGGGAATGAACGATAGGCCCAGTTTTATGTTGCCTAAACCTTCTGGACAGGAACCATTATGAATTGCGAAAGCAATCTGATATAAGTACTTAACGTCCGTTGAAAGTTTTTTTTCCTGTTCTGCTGACAAGGCGGGTGGCATATTCCCTAGCGAATTACTTACAAAGTCGGAAACAACCTACAAAAAAAACAAGTTTCCTGTTTAGAATCAAAAATATAGATATTTATTAAATTACCAATTTTTTGCTCACCTGAATCTGTTCGCAGGTTTCCATTAATTTCGTGAGAGCTCCAGTATCCGTTCGTGGACCACTTGTGTTAGATTTTTCCAGAGCAGCAAATAAGTGACGAAAAGGTAACTCATTAAAATGTAACATGCAAACAAACCAGTGTAATGGCTTGTCTAACATTACTTCAAATCGTCGTAATATACCGGTTCCTGTGCCAGTATTGGTCACTTCACCGTCACAGCAAATTCCAACCAGATCGGTAAGAGCTAAGTTATTTTCTACAAAAAAGTCATATAGCTGCATTTGTTTTGTACCAGCGTCCTCAGCATCGAGGATTAAATGACCCAATTGCTCAGTTTTAGGTTCTCGCACAACCACGATATGGGATTCTTTAACCATCCTTGGGTGAAGTTTATTGTTTATATTCTCCATTTTCAACGACTCATCTTTCCTGCCATCAAAAGCGAATACCAGCAGGCTAGAAGCACTTGTTTGTTTTTCTCGCACAGAATCCCTGATTTTTTTCTTCTCTCGCGCTACTTTACACTTGTCCATTATAATAACTTCTCCATTTTCACAACGATCTTTAATTTTTTCGTGTACCATTTAATGATTAATAGCTTTTTTAAAATTAATCTAAACATCTAAATTGTTAATATATCTAAACAGCTTTCAAAAGGTCATGAAACTTCCTTTCGAAAAAGCCCAAACATAATTACTTTTGTTAAGTTTTTTAGAAGACTTGATAATATTTTAACATATTTAGAGCGAAATAAGTATATGTAAACAAAACTTTCTCGTTAAAAATCGGAAGCTCGATTTTGATTTTAGACACATGGCTTCTTTGGAAAATTTTCTTAGAATTCGTCGTAGATTACGATTTGGACAACCGCTTTGTCGAGAAAAAAATTGACCCACTCTAATATATATATATATATATATATATATATATATATATATATATATATATATATATATATATATATATATATATATATATATATATATATATATATATATATATATATATATATATATATATATATATATATATATATATATATATATATATATATATATATATATAGTATATTGTATTTGATTGAGCCCACATTCGATATTACTAGAGTCGACATCGAAATATATGGTTTGGAGGTAGTTACAAACGCGGTTCCCTACGAATAACTAAATTTTTCAAGTGCAACTGTTCCAGTTTTTATGAGTTGAGCGTCCTTTTTTATTTTACTTTGAAGGAATATGCAATCCTGTAAAGTATGTTTCGAAATATAAATAGAACATATTTTAATTCACATAAAAATCCTATTAAATAAAGCTTTTGAGTTCAAAATTACTTGAAATATATCAAAAGCAGATGAAAGATTGGATAAAGGGGTCGGATCTCAAGTACTCCTTGAAACATTTCAAAGGCATTGGAATACAATTGGAGAATTGGAGAGGAAAAAATGGACTCTTTGAGAACACGTAAAGAATATGAATATGCACATCGAAAAGAGCACACGGCTTGTCTCCATCGTTCTAGTTAAACGAGGTTAAAGTAATTGGGTCTGTCATAGAAATATAGGGTCTGTTATCTTCACATACTGGAAGTAAGTTTGGTTACCAAAATAATTATTTTAATATTTTTTAAATTTAATTTTCAGCAGATAATTGCAGGGTGCCCCATTTCTTACAAGCCTGACAGAGCTGTCATCCATTAATATTAGGGACATAGCCAGGTTCATCAAAGTATCAGGATGGTTTCCTGAAACATGACGGGGGAGTCGTGCCTCTCCTGGCGCTGTCCTTGCGCTGACTATCACCATCCCAAGTATGCAAATTTTTAGTCAGTGCTTGAACGGCGCCACACCGTGGCATCACAATGGGCCATTATGTGTGCTCAAGTGTGCTTTTGGCAAACTGAGCGGCCACTCCTACCTACCTACCTGGATAATTGCAGCCCGATTTTATTAGTTTCAAAGAGTAAATTCAGAGACAGTTGGGTTTTACCTTTCAAGATTAAAGTAGTTTGATCTGTTCGAGATTGGCAGTTAACTACAACAAATGTATTACGATATATAAAAGCCTGCTCAGATAGTTTGAAAAGTTCGATTGAATATTTTGCTTAGAAGAACAGCAAATACAAAATGAAGTAAATAATCAATATCCAGTAAGTTCCAAGGATTTTTGTAGTTCTGAGGTATATATGTCCACTCTAAGCTCTGTAGACACAAGTTGAAGTGAAAAGGTGACTAAATACTAAAATATTTTTCCATCCGCTGTTTTCGATGTTTTCGCACTCGCAAAGCATAGGAAATATATCAGATTACTCGGTTTGTGACATATACGAGTTTGTAAGTTATAATTAAATGACAATAAATTTAATTTCTAATACTAATGCCGTTTAAATTGTACTATTATTTTAAGAAAGGCTTATCTTAGGAATACCCGGAAGACTCCATGGACAATACATTACATTTGGGCCTAATTAATTTTTTTCGGTAATCAAATAAGTGTGTTTGTAGTGAAAACCACTCCGCCAATAAATTTCAGGTTGGTCGCTACTCATGAAAAATGTGCATTATTAGTAAACACCGCATAAAGCAGATAAGTGAATTTATTCTATGTAAAAATAGCTGCGCCGATCATTCCTAAATGCGACAAACTTCCTTCGAACTTCCTTCCCTTTGAGGAAAACTTGGAATAGTTTTCAACAATTATCTTAAAAACTGAAAAACATACAACGTAGATTTCAGTTTTTGGAGAAACTTCAGCTTGAGCATAGAAGTTAAAAAACATTTTTAACGAGAAAAACATCTTCTCTCAATCAAAACAATGCACCAGAACCAATTGAAGTTCCACGAATTCTTCCCATTTCACATCATCACATACGAGGGCGGATTGATATTGAAGCTACCTAAGTAGGAAAAAAACATTTTTTTTTTCAAAAACCATTTATTTCTCAACATAGTCTCCTTTTACTTCGACACACTTAGTAAGACGATATTCCAACTTTTTTATACCATCTGAATAATACGATTTCGGGAACCCCTCAAAATACGCGTTAGTTTCGGTAATCACTTCTTCGTTTGAGATGAATCTTTTTCCTGCGAGCCATTTTTTCAAGTTTGGAAACAGGAAAAAGTCACTAGGAGCTAAATCTGGACTATAAGGTGGATGATTAACCAATTCGAAGTGTATTTCACGTAATTTTAGCATCGTATCTAATGCTGTGTGAACCGGTGCGTTGTCTTGAAGAAAGACCATTTTTTTCTTCTTTAAATATGGTCGTTTTTCCTTGATTGCATCAATCAATTGATCCAATAATGCACGATAATACTTTCCTGTGATTGTGGATCCTTTTTCAAGATAATCGATGAGCAATATTCCGTGTGCATCCCAAAATACAGTGGCCATACCCTTGCCAGCCGATTTCACTGCCTTCGCCTTCTTCGGAGCACTTCCACCAGTTTCCACCCATTGTTTCGATTGATTTTTGGTTTCAGGTGTGTAGTGGTGGACCCACGTTTCATCAACAGTTGTTAATCGACGCCAAAAATCAACAGGATTACGCTTTATCATGTCCAAACACCGCTGTGAAGTGGTCTGTCGAACTCGTTTTTGTTCGACACTGAGCAAACGCGGCACCCATCTTGCCGATAGCTTTTTCATATGCAAATGTTCATGCAAAATGTTGAACACACGTTCATATGATATGTTTACCATTTCAACAATCTCACGCAACTTGACTCGGCGATCATTCATAACGATATCGAGGATTCTTGATATTTTCTTCAGTAACCACCTCTTTTGGCCTTCCTGTTGATGGTATTGTTGCAGTGCTTGTTCGGCCGCGCTTAAATTCAGCAATCCAATATTTTACCATGTAATCTGACGGAGCAGACTCACCGTAATGTTTATCGAGCTTTTGTTTTGTCTCTTTCGCCGTTTTCCCTTTCAAATAATAGTGTTTAATCACTGCACGAAATTCGCTTTTTTCCATTTTTCAAGAAACACAAAAGTTGCTTACTTCAAACGACTGCAACAAATAAACTAATCGATGAATTTGGGTGAAATTTTAACAGCTGACGTTTGACAGATCGCAATTTCGCTGCCATCTAGCGCTAGGTAGCTTCAATATCAATCCGCCCTCGTATCTATTTACAATCTTCAAAAAGTAGGTCTATGGACTGACTTCCTTCTTTATTTTCAACATATGGTTTTACGAAAATAGTTTAATTATGAGTGACGATCTGAAAAATGACTGCCTTAATATTAAAAAGGATTTTGGCTTGTTTCTTTTCATTAATTTTTGTTCTAAAACTACTCCCATAACATACAATTTTTGCATCTCCAAATACCATTCGA
Source organism: Clusia tigrina (assembly GCA_920105625.2). Taxonomy (NCBI): domain Eukaryota; kingdom Metazoa; phylum Arthropoda; class Insecta; order Diptera; family Clusiidae; genus Clusia; species Clusia tigrina. The sequence continues at coordinate 183,697,238 of OV050031.1, forward strand.
CTATATATCGATCTAAAATCTATTCATATGTGAATCATGATTCCATACTGGAAGGTGAAGGAGTGTGATTAAATTTGTTATGGTAGTGTGGCATGCAAACAAAGATATTCATTTAATACCGAGTATCCAGACACGTCAATGCGAACTGCTTTTATTAAATTGTGGCACATTTGTTCTACGCTTGTGTAAATAAAGCTCTCTTGTTATGAATGTCTTCATTAAATCTGTAACATTTAATCAAACCTCTTCTACAAATAAGTTGCCAACCGGCAGCCATACAGCAACGTTCCAGCCCTGGCAGCGGCACCTACACAACCACATGTGACGCGTAAATCATGTTTGGGACTCAATACATAGCATGAAATGAAATTGAAATATTCAATATTTTTATATCGTAAGCCTTTACGCATCCCTAAAGGACATGCTGTGTGCTTAGCGTTGCCATGCGCCGCCACTCACTCCTGCGCTGCATGCGCATTTCCATAGCCCTTGTCTTAGGAGCCGAGCCGCACATCCAATATCGCTGAGTATTAGGGGTGAAGCATCAATTCAAACGTGTGCGACAAAATTCCCCCAGGATAATTCCACAGAAGTAATGGCAAATGTCGTGAAAGTGGTGCAAGTTTGACATGTCGTCCACAAATTTTTGATGGCTTTACTCGCTACCACGACTCTACGCAGTTAAAACGTATTCGTTTTCTAATTGGAGGCAACTGCAATTATTGACAATCCTTGAGAGGAACTCCATAAACTAGTTAATTATGTACTTATACCTATCGAGGATCTGTGAAAGAGTATTCTAAGTCGTCTCATACTATTTTTGAGTTCTTTGTTTCAAACGATTCGGGACATATTAAAATCTATTCCGTATCATAATTTTACCTCGATATCTGCAATAAATTATAGGATGTAGCAAACACTCTATTTAGAAGGCCCATATCATCATTAATCAGTAAACTTGAAGAGATTTTATAATGCAGAAATGTAAAACATAGCTGCGAGAAGTTTTAAATGGACCCAATGAAATATAAGGTGAGTACACAACCGAATGGAAGATGCCTCACAAAAGAAAAACATAAACACAAACCAACACATTATACCTCCAAATACCAGAAGAATATTAATATTCAATTGCTTCTCCTTGAAACAAATTACACCTACGGAAAATGTCCTTCAGCCCATTTTATTTTATGTTTTGCACCTATTGTTCCGTCAATTGTCTTAAATGTTAGTTCTCCCATTTCAAATTTCTTTTTTTACTACTGTACGAGTATCTCCACTCTTCCATATTTAATCCAATAGTACAAGTATGTATTTTTTGTTTGGTCTACACCCATCAGCCTTTATCGGGTTTCCGATTGCTGGACTCTGTAGCAATAACTTCAAAACCATTCATCAGGAATACACAGCATCTGTTCGAATATTATTATGTGTAAGTTTTTTCTTGGATCCCAGTTTTAAACACCCCTTGTATCGACGAATACTGATTTCAACTACGAATCCAACTACGCACCGTTATCCAACAAATATATTAAACATACTCGTACATTTTTTGATTGCAGAAGTGGTCCGATCCATACAATAACATATCCCGGAAACTATATCTGCCATATGAGTAAATTGAGTAGATTTGGAAATTGCTATCAAAATAATTAGTGCTCATATTACTTAATAGTAGTCTTGCGGATAGAAATAAAAAAATAGTAATGTGCAGGAAAGCTGTGATCCTGCGGAAGGTACATAAAAAGTTTATCCATTTGGGTATATCTCAAAATTAATTCTTTATGTAGCAGCCGCGAAACTGAATCTTCATGACAGCTAAATCGAGAAGGCACTTAAATTGCACTTCTGCTCTTCCTTTAAAGCATATTAAATGAAAATAAATTTCGTAGTGATCCGGAAGAGAACCTTAAATTTTGTACTGTGCTTCACTGTGGCAGTAGGTATTTTTCTAAGACTTTCAAAGCTTTCCACCGAAGCAAATTATGAAGAACGCATCCTCATATTTGGGCACAAAGGCCAAGTACAGCTTCCCATCTATCATAAATGGTGTTGATGTAGTTATTGTGCACACTCATCAAAAATGTGGGAAAATTCTTCACATTACTCGTTTGAAAAGAATTGCAAGACAATTGCTGCAAAAATTCCCAAGACTCTGAATTGTTTGCTTAATTTTTCGAAATCATTTATAAAAGTCACGCAGCCGCTGAGGCTGAGCGCATTGTAATATCTCGGGAGCTTCGCCTTCAATATGAAAGTCTTGGCGCTTGTTTTGTTGATTTTTCCAAACAACGAAAATATGGAGTAACTCATGCGTATTTGGTTCAACTTGATGAGCGTAGCTGGGACTTAAATTACATTTTGTGTTGATAACATTTTCATTGCTATATTAGTGCATGGAAGTATCGATTCACCATAAAATATTCCAGTGATGAAATTTGCCAAGTACATAAGACCAAAGGAATTGGAAGGCAAGGATTTCATACTTCGTTTTGAAGTATGAAAACCTTGCCTATTCTTCCTTTCATTATGACAAGATGGTATTTACCTGCTTCATTTTTTATTTTATATTTATATTCAGAGCCTCCACCATTGTGCGAAATGTCTTTAACTTAAAACAAGCTTCGAAAACGACATAAACTGCATCCGAAGATGTGGCAATTCAAAGAATGCTCCGCTTTCACAGTTGTTGTGTGGGTCAGAACAATATTTTGTACTGCACAAAAGGCTGTTTTATAGCAAAAATATATGCGAGAGGTACTCTTATTGTCGGTGGATCTTTTGTGTGAGTAAAATTCAACATTTCTTCGTATTTGTTCTTTGAAACTCACTCAAACTCGAAGTTTTATGAAAATAATAGCCAATACTTCTTTGGTATATATGATATTTTCAAGAAACTAGGCGTATAGGTGGGGTATTTGTGTCTCAAGATGTCGTTCAACTTTAAAAAGTTCAGTCCAATATCTCTTCTGGGTTTGGGGTAGCATATTTGGAAGATTTGAAGATGAAGAGCAGTTAAGATGAACGGCAAGGAAAATATCTCAGTGCACTTTCCATAACCTGGTAGGGTACTTTTAGTAGAGTACTCTCCGGGTTGCTTTCCAATTGTATGTCTCAAGATCATCTACTAAAAAAGGACGAGTTACTTCATTTGACTTAAAAGTTCAGTCTTGGATCGAGTGTGTACTTTTTAATATAAGACAGACCCAATTGAAGTGATAATGTGAATTTGGTGCCTGTTTAGTATACATATACATGATGGTTTCATTATAATCTGAGAATACTTTAAATTCAACTTTACGCTAAACATTATTAATTGGAATTCTAATTTCTATACCTGTGATTCTAAAGAGTCGCCCATTGCCTCAAGCAGAAGATGTCAAATATCTTGGGTTACACCTTGATCGGCGTTTGACATGGAAAAGATATATCGTTACAAAACCCAAACAACTGGGCATCAAACTTACCTCAATTTACTGGTTGATGGGTCACAACTGAAAGATCTCTAAAGATTCCAAGCAAAACTATTGCGGATGATTGTCAACGCAAAATGATTTGTCAGTAACAGGACACTACGAAACGACCTTAACTACCGACAGTCCAATAGGAAATAAAAACATATAGCACTAAAAAATGGGCACGGCTCAGTATGCAGTCTAATAATGTACGAGGTCTGTTCAAAACGTATCGCGAATCTTGAATTTTCGCGGGCTACGGATATTCGATTTTCGATCTTTTGTGGCGTTATGTTGGTACTCATGTCCCTCACTTCTGTTGACAATCTCGGCCATTTTGAATATTCAGTCAGTTTTTGACAGCTATTGTGCGTGGATGTGTTTTAGCTTGTCTCCGATTTTTGTCTATCTCCTCAATAATGGCGTAGCGTCGTCCTTTCATGGGCCTTTTCAGTTTCGGGAACAAGAAAAAGTCACAGGGGCCAAGTCTGGGGAATACGGTAGCTGCGGCATTACTTTTTGAACAAACCTCGTACATGCTCTAAATCTGTTGGAATCAATGGCATCAACACGCAAACTTAAGCGAGCAGCTCCCTTGGACTGCGTCTAGAAAATGTATCATATTCTATTTTCTTTTGTGAATAGTATAATAATGATAATGATAATATTATTGTAGTGATAATTTAATGATAATGAAATAATAATAGGATAGTATTGTATAAAACATTATTATAAAAATGATATGAACGGATAGCATAGGCTCTTCTTTCGCATGTTTATATTGTATATTATTGAAATTGCTTAGTGTCCCTAAGGACAGATTCCAAATAAAAAGGAGTTATTTAAAAAAAAAAAAAAACTGTACTGAAGAAAAAATCATGACTACTTCTGTAACACAAGTGGGTTGATTCTTTATTGACGATTTCTGACATATTTTGTGGAATACCACATCGGTCAAATGGAGTTCACGGGAATTCGTTCGTTGTGGCCCAAACAAGACCTCCAATTTAGTGCTTTAGTAGTGATTCGCCAATTACTTCTCCTCGAGCTCCAATTATTTCTGGCGGGATGATTAAACTAGTATTTAAAGAATATATTTATGAATGACATATAATAATAAATCGCAAATTCATTGGAGTTGAAGAGAAGAGTTGGAGTCTTAGAATTAATTGCGCTTTCTAGTATTAACCCACTTCTAAATGGAGGTTCGCACTTTGCCAAGGAAAATAGCTAAAAAGAGTCACTTTTGCACTAATTTCTATTAGAATGAAATGCAAATTTTCTTTCCACACGCTTTACTTATATGCTATACGATATCTTAATTGGATTTCCTATCTGCGAAAGTTGCTCTTTCACTCGTTTTAATGGCTGGGTAAAAGGCTTTCAAGGATATAGCAAAATTTTCATGACGAGCACAAATTTCTTATGCGAAAACAGCACACAAATCCAGAAGGAGTGTCATCACAACTGAAGGTGCCTAGTTAAATCAATTTATGGCCATAATTTCTCATGTTTGTGTAAACGTCCCTTCCACACTCAGTGGCATACGAAAATGTATGAGTGAGCGTGAGTGTGTGTGAGTATGTGGAGCAACTCCTGCCTGTTTCTAAGAACTAGTTGTAGTTTAGAAAATGGACATCGGAAATTACGTCAAGTGCCCCTTAGGACTGATTGAATGTATCAGAATTGGCGCAACAAGGAGTAAGTAAACAACATCGAGAGCATTGTCAAATGACCTTTAATGGAAGCTCACTCAATTGCGAGTACTATACAAAAGTTTGCTTTGATTTATTATATCGAATCCCATGTTGATGACGTGCATGATGTGGAACTACTTTCCAAAGAGAATTTGTCTGTCTTTCGGCCATGAAACCGTAAACAAATCGATTACAGATTCCAGAAACAACATTTTCTGCTTCTTTCACTTGATTTAATTTGAATAGTGGACACTACTCGTAATTTCTCTTGGCTTTTACAGGATTAAAAGCATTTCATCTGCAAATAATTGATTGGTCGTTCACTCTCAGTTAATTGCTCAGATTCTTTCAATGAAACCGCGTAGTTGCTCAAGCTACTTATCTGACTTATCATTTGTATTGTTTTTTTACATGACTCTCTCAAACGGATAATCACTTGTTAGTTAAGAAAGCTATTAAATACATATCATCCCCATTGCTTTTACCACTCAAATCAATCAATCGATTCAATCAGTATTCAATATTTATGGTGGAATGAATGAAATATACAGATCTTGAATCTACTCATATTATGTTATACCTGTTGAGTAAATAAATCAGAGACATCCCATTCCATTTGCAAGGGTTCAAGTCTCTGCATTTTGTTAGGTTGTAAATGCCTCCAAGTTAGTTCTTTCTTCAGACAGTTCCTTATTGCTATTACATACTCGTATATATATACTCTAAAGTTATTCGAACCAAAGCGTAGGAGAAACTCAGCTTGTATTTCGAACATATTTGAGAAAACACTTTATTGTTGAACCTTTGAACCAAAATAGGAGATTGAATTTACTCTGATCAGTGTTTAATTTTGCAATGGGTATTTATAAATACTTTGATGATGTGACTGAAAGTTTCATTGGCCTTAATGGGTGAACGGGCTCTGATTTTGGCAGCAGAGTATTTTAAAAAGGCTTCAAATGATTGCATTCAAATGATTTCGAGCTGTGCCAGTTACAGCAAAATGCCATTAAAGGGGAGACTGCAATCAAAATTCGTGATTGAGCCTTCAATTTGAAATCACACCTGAATGCAAGGAGGTATTTTTAATTTCCAAGTATCCATAAAATAAAACATTTTTCATTGCGAAATAATCCAAGATGAATGGGCGCCAACAAACAAAAATCCTTGTCCACTGAATTCAATGAAAGCAGTTCTACGACTATATGAATGCAATCCTTTAGAGTATTGATATTTACTATGTTGGCGATTCTCTTCTTACAAATAGCTGTGGACTCCGCGATTTCTATTTATTGCTTGTCGTGTTTCATGTTAACAAGCTTTGGCAGACAGTTTGACAGACAGGAACAATTATTTGACTATGATTTTATTCACACTGTGGAATGGAACTAACACAAGACTATTTTTGGATGATAATTTCTTTTCAATTAAAAGACGGTCTGTATCGATAGAAATGCTTTAAAAAACTAAAGCAATTAATTGTTTTGTTATTGGCCACTTCGTAATGGTGGCACAATAACCCTCAAAGTGGAGACTAAGCTCAAAAGAAAGTTGGGTGTTTCTTTCTTTTGAGCGTTATTCGGCGTCTCAATAGAAACAATGAGAAAGAAGTAATCAAAGCCATCAAGATTCAAAGCAATGGATGTGGTATTCCTTCCATAGTTTTTTACTATACGACCAAATTTATGTAGCCACCCTCGTACCAGACGAGTCCATCCTGCTATCGTATCTGTTATATATATATATCGTATCTGTTATATATATATTCCTGAAATTTGAAATGAATTATTTGAGCACAAAGGTAAAATTAAACTCAGGCAAATTTAGGGAAGCAAACCTGAGCTTTGGTCATATTTGGCATTTGCTTTTGATGTGAAGCCATAAACCGCCAATTATGAACCATACAGAAACCCAATTACAGCATGCAAAAGCCACTAATGAAAATCACACACACACACACAAATCCACATTAAAGCACATACGAGTATAACTCGTACATATTTTCAAAAGAAGTGCTTGGAAAATGCTGTCAAATGGAATCGATGGGAATGGAATTGCTTAGCTCGCTTTATAGAAGGGTAGATAGTGGGGCAAAAATCAAATTAATGCAAAAAAACCCTACCGGAAAATCGGAGACGTTTTCATCAATGTCGCTAACAACATAATACAGTAAAATGAATTTGGCAGGCACCAATTTTGGTTGTTACGACGGATTCAAGTGTGGCGGGTAAGACAGTGGATTTCTGTAGATGTCCATTATAGTCTGGTGATATAATTCTTTATATAGCTAGATGGAGCAGTCCAATGTTGATCAAAAGGGAGGTATTTTATAAAATAAATTTTTTAATAAAATTAATTTTGAATTCCCTCTTTCAGACTTGGAACACGTAAATGGTGCATTTCGAGAGAATTGCACTTTGCGAACATGCTGCATTAGTTCTTTGGGCATACAAGTGCCTGGAACGAACAACTTTGAGAGAGGAAAATGGTTTTTAACACACATAAATAAACAGGAATAATTGTTACATTCAAAATGCCCCTAGAATGCTCTGTTGCAGCTGTCTAGTTCCAGTGAATGCTATGAAACAGAGAAGTTTCTTCTCTGCTATGAACCATTAACGATGTTGTCCTTGTTTCTAAGTTATCGATAATCACTTCCTATGTTAGATCAAGAATGATTGTCCTTTTCGCACTAATGGACTTAATCACATAACCATCTAAATTATGCAGGAATGTTGCTATATAAAGGATGCGGATCGCCAGTTGAGTTAAGTTTTGAATTGACTCTTGTAGTGAGTGATATATATATATATATTAATTCCATGACATTTGACACAATAAAACTATACTTATGCAAACAAGTGAGTGATGAGTTCTATTAATTTATTTATTAATATTATATCAATTCTCTTTTAGACTAGACGAAACTGAAAGTTAACCAAACTGAAAATTATACCACAAAACAAATCCAGCAAATCAGTTATAACAGAAATAAGTAACTTTCTAAAAATATATTTGGATAATGAAAAGTCGATGGGAATCGATATTATATTGAATTGTCTCAAGGATTTAGATATATGAGCATTCATACCATAATTGGCCATAATTGGCCCAATAATGAAATATTTATATTATGATGAAATACTGTTTTCACCTCCTTGAATTAAACATGTAATTAGTGACAGATCATTAGTGAAAAATCATTAGGGAAATTTAATAGTGATAAAATATGATGCTTTAATTTTATAGATTTGTGCGTTGATCAAATTATGTGCAAATAAATATAATTTTTATAAGATAATATGCCTGTCATGTCAGGATTAATATAGCTCTCTTATTTCAATGTTCGCCTTGAAATGTTATCCTATATTTTATTAAAAAATTCATATATGTTGAGGTGTCAAGTCCGGCAACATCCAAATGAAAAGGAGCACATAATTTACTTTGCAATAAAGCACTTTGTTAGCATTGAAAAACTACTATAATGATTCCGTCTGTACAGCTAAGACGAATCGCCAGATGCTTTTTATGAGATGACTTGGCTTCCTAATCAATACATTGGTGTATGTAGCCGTGCATTTCCACGTGATTCCGGCTTAAAGAATTTGTCCGCATATACCTACACTGTGGGTACACTATGTTCATGTCTAGCCGCACCTAGTTTTTCATACTTCCTGTTTGCTTAAAAACATAAATAACCAAGTTCGCAGGCGGTTATAAAAGGACACATTTACTTTCTTTTCTTTTCTTTTATTTTCATATTTTATTTTTTCTCTTTTTTCATTCAAAGCAGTGCTTCAGGCAACAAAGGCATAAAAACTGCTTGTAAATTGAATGCTTCCTTTTGTGGTTGCTGCTTATTTTCCATTTCCATTTCTCTTTTTTGCTTTTTATTTTTTGTAGACGGTGTTTTCTTTCATGATTATTAGCCGCCGCGTGCGACGTTTCTACTTCACGCTAGAATAAGTTTGCTTTGGTTCGGAGAAAAAAGTACGGACAAAACATTTTATTTGCATGGAATTGAATAAATACGTGAATTGTTTGGTAAATTTTTATGAATACGCCATGTAGACCTGACCCAAACCTGGGAAAACGAGTTTTGTTCAGGGGTATGTGAGTACGGTACGGGGTATATAGCCTTTTAAAGAGTCGTGAAGGAACTTATCCAAGAGTTGACAATTTTCAATTCTTAAAGTCGTTTTTGTTTGCAAGCGATTTCTTGGAACCTGATTAGCTTTCATGAATACATAATTCTTCAGAATACCTGTATCAATATTCATCGGTCAATTGATAAAATTTTAAAAAAATTCGGAGTGATAATTTTCTAACATATCAGTTTATTTTTACTGCAATCAACAAATATTTGATCGAAATTTGGTTACGTCAAATAATTAATATAAATATAATAAAAATATGTGAATTCATGCACTAGTGACAAATTCCAATATTACAGTTAGATAATGAAGATATTAAATTAAGAATTTGGAAAATTCTAAGCTAAGCTATTTAATAAACTAATTTGGAGTCAGCTTCATAAATCTTCCACCCACATAATTTACCGAATATTAGCTTAACGCTATTAGTTGGATCATCGGATCGTATCAGGTAAAACTAAATGGTTTGTTAGAGATTCGTGATTTAGTTTTAATAAAATTGTTCTCAATTGATTGCAATTAAGAAACAGTTTGCGAAATCTTATTTAATACAATAATTTACACGTTTCATTTTTGTTTCTGAGCCAATGCTGCTTTCAGTTTACAACTGAACTGTTGCCTTTATAGGTTGTTCTTTTTATATTCAAAGGCCGTAACGTATTGGATCCAGCATTCCTGCAAAGAATTGCTTATCCATAGTAAGAGAGAAAGAGACAACATTACTTACTAATTTTATTCAAATATACAATTATTTTATCACTAATCATTTATAGCCTTAGAGACAATTAAATATCAATCGCAACGTATATCGAAAGTTCTAAGTATGATTTTAATATATCGCCAAGTTTATTAACGTTTATTCATTTGGACTGAACAACACTCAAATATCTTAGTTACCAAAAAATTTAGTGTAGTGCGAAGCACTATCATTCTGAGAAAAACGATCATGCTTTCGTCAAAAAGTTTCAAATGATAATAATTTAACTTTGTATGTTGGACTGTTTAAGGCTGGTGGTAGTTCCTAATAAACCTCCTTGAACACATTTACCTGTTTTAAGTTTTTATCAAAATCCAACAATTTGATGCGTTAACGGAACGGTAGAATCATTTTTTCAATATAATACTGAAAATCTGATTTCGCATCCAGCAAAAGTTTAAAATCATGAAAAATTCAAAAGTTATTGATTTGCGAAACAAGTGGGGATGGAGATGGTAGATGGTTAGAAAAGAGGAAGAGAGGACAGAAAAGGAGACAAACAATAAAATTGTTCTAGGCTTTGTAAAGCCATTATAGTAATTGGGAAGCATTATAACAGTTCAATAATACACAAAAGTCTCCTATGGTGTCTCAGCATTACTGGTATGAAGCTAAATAAAACAGCACAACGAAACAATGACTAAAGATATGGATACAATACCTATAATGAACATTTTTGGAGGGCGGAATTTATTCATTCTTGTTTATGGTTTCTTCAAGTCAAAATTGCTGCATGGACAGAATATTGTAATTGATCGGGCAAATTGAATGAAAAGCTATTCAAAGTTTACACAAATCATAAACTTCTGAACAAACAGCACGAAACGTGAACAATCACCCTCTAAGCAAGACTAGATATGGAGGAATATGTACAGAGACTATATAAAAGTGGCTTTAAATATTAAACGTTCCGTGAAACTCAGATAAGAACACATGATTGCCATTAAAGAGTTTAAATTTGAAAATTCCTCACGGCAACTTAAAATGTTAAATATACATTTAAGAAGAAAAGTGAAAATTTAAAAACGTGATAACAAATTTACATGAAATAAACTGTCCACGTGGCTGTGAAATATTTAAAAGAAGAATTCCGCCCATAAAGCTGAAGCTGGCGCCACAAATGGAAAGTAGAAAATTTTACTGCTCAATAAAATGCTGCACAGTCTCTCATGCACAATTCTTCACAAACAAACACACACATACCTGTATGCAACAAGGTAGATACGGCTCCACAACTATTACCAGAACGAAGTACGTGCGGTGAGAATACACCAAAGTGCAGCTTGCATTTATAAGCGAGTCCTAAATTGGAAAAGGAATGGCAATGGAGGTGGGATGTCATCAGAAAAGCAGATGCCAGACGGAGTAAACACGACGAAGTTTGCTCCCACGTAAATCAATTCTTTTCGTGATATTTTTATAACCGTAGCTCCTCTATCAATAAGTTCAGAAGAGTCCTGGGATGCGTCGGCAGGCACTGTGTTCAGTATCACGCAGTGACTATTGCATAATGAGCATGAGGGAAGAGGTTGAATGTGCTCAATGCGCCATGTGAAAGAAACTGCTTTTCGCCAGGAATTGTGGAGATCCAATGGAATGGAGGAAATGTGGTGTATTCTGTCAATCCGGCCTTAGATGGTACTCTCATAAAATAAATGCAAAGTAAGTTTGAAGTTTTTAATAATAAAAATTAAAAAAATAATAAAAAATGCAAGAAATAATTAAAAGAAAATTGAGTAGGAAGACAGAAGTGGGGTTGCTGGGCACCTCCTCAGAAGATGATCTTCTGGCCTCTAGTCAGGAGAACATAGTATTCGGTGGTGCCAAGGATGCCAGCGATAGCACCCTTGTACTACCAAGCCAAACAATAACCCAAATGGCTCAGCTACCAGCCAAAGTGGCTGTGGAAAATACGAAAAATAAGAAGTCTTCTGGTTCGGTACTGAAGCCGCGGTACCAGAGGGCCCTGTTCATTCTGGTCAAGGTTGACAAGAACGAAAGGGAGGTGATGCCTAAGACAAAATGAAATATATGTCAGTGGTCCGGGAGTTTCAGACGGCCGGGACACTAAAGAAACAACCGGCCTGCGTGCCAAAACGATATCGGTCGAAAGTGATCGATGCCCCCACAAAACGAGGGCGGTATGCCTCTAAACGGGAGGAGGGCCCTTCCACAAGTGCTGCGGCAGCCTCGAGGATGGCTTATAGTGAGGTGGCTACGGACCACCTCCAAGTTGCTCTTGTGGATGCTAGTAGCAACAGACGAGGACGGGTGCTGGCCGAGTGGTGCTCCATAGAGGGACGATTGTCTGAAATGGTCGTCAAGCACCTCTTAGAGAGCCAGAGTCGTCCCCTTGCCTTCAACTGCGAAGAGGTGTGCCGAGGTTGCAGGGTGATCAGGTGTGTGGATGGTTTCTCGAAGGCGTTTCTGGAGAGGTGCGTAGCTGAGATCAGCAATGCATGGGACGGTTTCACGTTGAGACTTATCCCAGCCTCGGAGATTCCGAGAAAACCTAGGGCGAGCATTTGGTTGCCAAAAATTAAGCTGGAGAGCACGAAGCTCATTCATTGCCTATGACTGCAAAATCCTGGGGTTCCGATGGACGACTGGTCAGTCCTAAAAGCAGAGGAAATCCTGAAATATAATCAACCTGTGCTGCTGTTGATCAATGAGGAGTCCCTGGGAGTACTCCAGAAGGAGCAACATAGGTTACGGTTTGGCACCAGAGAGGCCAAATTAAAAATCTTTCCCGCCTCTGTGGCTCCGGACGACAATCTGGAGGAGGTGGCGGAGGCAAATAAGCTGCCTGGAGGCAATAAGGAGGCCTCAAGCTATCTGAGATTGCTGTAGTAGATGAATCAGCACCAAAATCGAAGCTTATTGAGGGTAAGCTACCCCCAGGCGGCAAAAAGGATGCTGAGGGTAGCTCAGATTAACCTCCAGCACTCCAAATCAGCAGATTATAACCTTCTTCTCTCTGAGAAGTACATCGACATCTCCCAGATCCAAGAACCATGGGTCAGGCAGTCTCAAGTTATGGGTCTGAGGGACGGACTGCATAACTTGTTCCATTCCCATGGAGAAGGTAAGCCGCGGGCATGTATTTTGGCCAAAAAGACGTTCAATATTTTCTTCTTACCTAAGTACAGCTCGTTAGATGTCACAGTGGTCAAGGTAGAACCACTGGGCGGTCAATGTTTTATGGTAGCCTCGTTATATATGGCCCATGATCGCCAGGCACTCCCTGAGGAGGTGCAGCGACTCATTGCATCAACAACCTTAAGAAAGGAAGCTGTTCTGGTAGGCTGCGATGCTAACGCGAGACACACGTTGTGGGGTAGCAGTGAGACAAATGAACGAGGTGAGTTTCTTTTCGATTTCATTACAAATTGGTCTTTGAAAGTATGCAACAGTGGCAGCTCTCCGACTTTTAGCTTCCCCGGCTCGGAAACTTTAAGTGGATGGGAAGAAGTTCTTGATATCACTCTGATAATAAATTCTCCCGATCTTCGGGTGGATAACTGGGCGATGTCTCGGAGGAACTCTCTGTCAGACCACCGAGTTATCTTTTTCAATGTTAGTTTGGGCGGGAAATGATTTTACCCCGCATAAATCCCAAAAGAACGGACTGGGGTCTGATCAACAGGGTGGTCAAAAACAGACTCGATAGGAACATACCATAACATATCCATTTCTTCTGCAACGATGTTGGTCAAGCGAGTAGAGACCTTCGAGAAAACCTTTCAGGTTGCTTTCAGGGTCTCGTGTCCTGTCTCACGTAGCAAAAATACCTTCCTTCCCTGGTGGGACGGAAATCTTATAGACTTGAGATCAAGCCTCAGAAGGGTCTTTAACGAATGCTACATAAGTGGAAATTTCCAAGCTTACAGAGAAAGCTTAAATACATACAAAACGCACTATGGGATGCGAAACGCAAATCTTGGCAAGACCACTGAGAATCTATTGAGTCGCTGAAGGACTCTGCCAGGCTCGGAAAAATTCTCTCCAAGGATCACACTAACAGACCCTTTGTAAATCGTACTGATGGAGTGTGGGCGGAATCGGAGTCGGAGGTATTGAAGATTCCTGTGGATACTCTTTTTCCAGACTGCACTGAAGATTCAGAGCAGAGTATCACGTACACGTGTCGAGAACACGTACCAGCTGGATTGCTGAGGAAGATTCTGTCTGTGGAGAAAGGTCGTCTTGACAATGAACAGTTTTTCACCATACAAATCCCTGGCTCCGTGCCTATAATGATGCAAAAGACACAGGGATCCATAATATCTGAGTAACGGGAAACTTTCAGTGCGTGTATTTCCCTAAATTATATACCTAATAGGTGTAGGAAAACTCGGGTGGTTTTCATTTCGGAGGTGGGAAAAAGGGGGCATGAATTGGCCAAAGATTTCAGACTGATTAGTCTTACTTGCATCTTTCTGAAAGTTGTTGAGAGAGTCGTCGATCGTCACATTCGAGATCTCTTTGAGGAGCATCCACTTTATATGGCGCAGCATGGATATTTAAGGGGGACATCTACGTAGACTGCACTACATGAAGTGGTGCGAGTGGTAGAAATTTTAAGCAATTTACTCTGGCTGCTTTCGTAGACATCGAAGGGGCTTTAATAATGTAAGGGCTGCAGCTATTAACTTGGCTCTTAACAGGGCGAGGGTGGAAGGACCGATTTGTGACTGGATTTCATCCCTGCTGGCAAATAGACAAATCATAGCTGAATTAGGTAGTGCCAGGGTTACATTACAGAGGTGCACCCCAGGGCGGAGTCCTTTCAACTCTGTTGTGGCTAGTAACTATCGATCAAATTCTCGCTAAACCTGACTCTGAAGGAGTCAAAGTGGTAGCGTATGCTGACGACGTGGCGGTCCTGGTCTCTGGACCCTTCCCCACTGCGATGAGTGACACCTTGGAGGGTGCGTTGGGGAAACTTAGTAGATGGGCGAACAGGTGTGGCTTGGGGCTTAACTCCGATAAAACGGAACTATTGCTCTTCACAAAAAAAAGCAAGCCTCCATCCTTCAAACTGCCGAGGCATAACGGTCAGCGGCTCTCACTATCATCCAGGGTAAAATATCTTGGTGTCATATTGGACCCCAAACTTAGTTGGAAAGCGTGCATCGATGAAGGAGTGTGGATTTCGACGCTTGCAAGTCGATGTTGCCGTATTTTCACTGATGGCTCCAGGACTGAAGACGGTTCAGGCTCTGGTGTCTTCGTGGAATCTTTTGGGACCCGTCGGTTCTTTGCCCTTGGTCTGCATCCGTCTGTGTTTCAGGCGGAGGTGTATGCGATATTTGAGGCAATAGACTTTGTTGTGGAAAACAGGTGGAAAGGCAAATCTATTAGTGTCTGCAGTGTCGGCAGTGGCCTTGGATAGTCCTACTACCACTTCCACAATAGTCAGGTCCTGCAAATCCAGGCTAAATTATGTTGGAAAACATAATAGTCTGACGCTGACTTGGGTACCGGGACACGCTGGCATTGCGGGTAACGAGACCTTTGTCCTTTGGGCTCTGAGGCTGTTTTTATTGGCCCTGGGCCTATTCTGCCACTCCCTTCTGCTGTCATCAAAGCCACTGCAAACAAGTGGGTTGTTTCGACCCACAAGCGAGCATGGCGGGCTGAGAGAGGCTGCGGATGGACGAAAATTATGCTACCTGCTATCTCTGACCGATGGTCACGGTTCCTTCTATCTTTAGGTAGGAGGGACTGCAGGCTGTTGGTTGGCGTGATGACAGGGCACTTTCTATGGGCTAGGCACATGGAAAGGATTGGCATATCAGACAGTGCGCTGTGCCCAGCCTGTGGAGAAGAAGACGAGACGGCGGACCATTTCCTTTGCGTCTGCCCTGCCTTTGCTCGAATCAGGTTTGGGATTTCTAGCACTGATGTGCTGAGGAGTAACCAACTTGGCTCCTTGGCACCACAGGATCTACTTCTATTTCTTCGGAGGTCGTGTAGATTTAAAGCAGAGTAAAAGGGGACCTTAAGTGCAGTACAATGGATATATACTCTGTCTGAGTGCTGCGCTTACTAGAATGTTCCGACAAAATAAAAAATAAAAAAAGTCGATGTTTGGCAAAAAAATGGGCTTAGACCAAGAATTGTGCTCTGGATGTACAATATGGTGGTGCGACCGATCTTGACATATGGCTCCGTGGTTTGGTGGGAAGCTCTCAGGAAGGGCTACAATCTCACGAAACTACAAAGAATCCAGCGCACCGCGTGCATTGGAATTACAGGACCGAGCCTGTCGCACTTGTCCGGGAGTTGCTTTACACGCGATTTTAAACCTCCTCCCTATAGATCTTCATACTTATTGTATTTCCGCACAAAGTGCACTAAGACTCAGGGAATCCGGTAACTGGAGGGACACCCTGTATGGTCATTGTAGTATTTTGAGTCAACTGCTACCAGACATAGTATCCTCGAGAACCGACTTTTTCGTTCGCAATCTGGATTTTGCGAGCTGTGTTAACACAGTTCTACCAAGTAGGAATTACTGGAAGAAGGGAAAGCTGCGCGCGAAAGGGGGTACGTTAATTTTCAACGATGGTTCCAAGATGGAATCTGGGGTGGGTGCGTGAATATTTTCAGAACCTCTCAATTTTCTGATCTACTTCAAATTGCCATCGACATCAAGTGTCTTTCAAACAGAGGTCTTTGCAATTTGGCAGGCGTGCAGGGTCACGCGGCAATAAAGGCGCTAGCGTCACCTTTTACCAGCTCTAAGTTGGTCGACCACTGCAAGGAGGAATTTAAATCAAGTGTTGTTAAGGGAAATATTTATAATCACTTCCTCAGCAAGGCTCGCGAGAGGTGGAAAAACAGGGCGACATGTGCCATTTCTAGAATTATGTGGCTAGATTACAGTGCAAAAAGAACTAACCACCTTCTTAATAAACCAAGACATCAAATTAGCAAGCTTATAGCTGTCTGCACAGGTCATTGGACTATTGGCACACACGCTGGAAAAATGGCCATTCCGTTCAATGCTCATTGCTGGAGCTGTAAAGACCCACAAGAGAAAGGAACAGTCGTACACTTTCTTTGTGATTGCCCAGCCCTAGCTCGCTTGAGACTCAAATATCTCGGAAGTCCTTTTCTGGAGAGTCTAGAGCATTGCTCTAGCTTAGTACTTTCACACATATCCAAATTTGTCTGCAACTCCGGATGATTGTAAATGTACAAAAGCATATTACCATTTGCTTTAGGCTCGCGGGAACATGGCAACAAAACGGAACTATTGCTAACTGCGGCGACACGTAGGTAGGTAGGTAGGTAGGTAGGTAGGAGTGGCCGCCCAGTTTGCCAAAAGCACACTTGAGCACACATAATGGCCCATTGTGATGACCCGTTGTCGCCAGCCATTTTATCTACCTACCTAAGTTTTACAACGCAAGAGTACTTCGGTACAATTTTTAAATAAAAATTTAATGAGGACACAGTATCAGGTCCAAAATCCTCGGAAAATGTGGGTGGCATAATTTAGACAGCCATAATTCATAATTTGAGAGTTATAAATTTTTCTGGATGGAATTGGTAATGATCCTTCTACCAAAGGGCAAAGGACACGCCTACCTCCCAGTATAAGTAACTATCGAAAATTCATTTAAAATGAACCCAGCTAGACTTGTACTGCGATATATATACCTGATATTAAGACTTATATATGTGATGTGTTCAAAGTTGATCCACAAAATGTGTCCCAGTGGTACCGAATTGGAGTATGGAGTTAGTGATTAATGTGGGTGCATAATTTTAAGTGCCAAGGAAAGCGGATTCTACTGGAATAATTCTCGTTTCATGCAAGCACGTAACAAGCATTTACGAGTTGTTCGGAGCAGCCTTGGTTTGACTTTGATGTTCTTCAGCAGCAGTAAAGGTGAAATGGCGGCAGAGACATCGTGCACTAAATGTGCAGACATATAAATAATTTATTGTTTTCAGTTGCTCGTACGATTATATTGCCTTTGCATTACGTTTGGAGTGGTGTGTAATGGTGTAGTTTTAGTGCTTTAGCATACATTTCATTTCGCGTCCAATAAAAATATATATAAATATTTTAAATATAAAAGCAATAATTTCACTTCTAATAAATGGAAATGTTACTGCTAAATTTCTCATTAGATGTCATTCCAGTTCGTATACGTAGCAAAATGCAATTATACAGAAGCAGGATCCCGTGACACTTCATCATCCTTTTGGCATAAATGTTGCTTGAAATAAATGATTAATTTTCACACTAACATGTTTGTATATCATCCAAGCGTGTTCAACACGCGTCCTAGCCAAATAAGAATTTGAGTGACTTGCATTCTGTCCAAACAAGACTTCTCCATTGCCTTTGCCAATAGCCTCCAGTAAAGTTACCGTCACTTTAGTGGTAGTTAACCCGAACATTTTCCCAACTTTATGCCCAGCTATGCAAATGCGAGCATAAACTGAAGCAAGTGATTGCAACAGTTGTGGGCAGTAGTGGTGAGATGGGGTTTTATGGTTTACGCTGCTTAGAGGAAGAAAGTGTTGATTGCAAGGCATTTCCGGTGCAATTAGAAATGTAATCTGAGCATGTCCGCAATGTGCGATGGTGTAAAGGAAATTGAAAAATTTGCAAACGGAGTACTATGGGACAGAAAAGCATAGGTATATGGTCAAAAAAGTTTCATTATATGTACGCCAGGGAAGTAGGTGGGCGAGTCAAGGACAACCCAAAAATGGATGGAAACATAAGCTCTATTGAAATAAAAATTGGATTCAGGATAATGCCAGGATAATAGCCTTTGAAAATAGTGATCCTTTACATTCCTATATGGCGGTGATCAATAAACAGTCAATTAGATGGGACAACTACAAAAACGAATCAAATAAATTCAGGTAGAACGACAGATATACTTATTTAAGTATTTGCAAAACTTCAGTTTATAGAACAAAAATATATACTTGAACAGTGACTGAAAAGCTCCTTTGTGGAGTATATAAACAATTGAAGAATGAAGGGCGAAATCACCCATTACGAATAAAATCCTTTGGTCCTGCAAAACAATTTCGTTTTACAATTCGTGATTCATAGAAAAATATCATGAATGCCTTTTCAGCAAGAAATTATTACACGCTTAATAATAATGAGCAGGAACTGCCTGGGGGCGTTCTGAGAAAGGTGCAAACGAATTTATGTCCCATCCTTTAACAGTTCATTTAGAAAAATGACGGTGGCAAAATAAAAGGAAGTGGCATTTATCTTAATTTGGGGAAATTCGTTTAATTGTTCGTCAGAATACTTTGCTTGAAAGCAGGTCCTTGGAAGCCCAGAATATGAATATAAATTGCTGCACAATGATGCGTGTTAATGAGTTATGCATTAAGATAATTTAAACTAAGGCGTGCCGCATTGAGGTGCATACAAACACATTTAATCAATTAAAACACAAATTTTGGTCTTCCGCGCTGCTTTACTTACGTTAACGAAAACTAATGGGTTTGCGAGTTGATGCTACGCATATTTAGTGTATTTTCTTTTATTTTCACTTGCCAAAAAGCAATGAAGTCGGTAACTAAATGAATTCTAGAAAGCTGGCATCAATCGTATATGAAAAAGTCTTATTTTACGTACAAAATCGAACTTGGCAGCTCAGCTGCGGGTCGCTACGTCGCGGGAATTGATTCTACCTAGTTCAAGCAGCAACTTCAGTAGGTTTTATTGTTGTAACCCACAAGAAATTCAAAATAATTCGTCCAATTTTATTTAAAGCTAAAGATTATAGAAATTTATATTCAGAGATTTTCAGGGTTGGTATGAGAGTAATCTACATCAAAATTGATATATACTGAAACATAAATGATTGCATACTTTTAGGATCCCAGTTAAAGTTTCAGAATAGTGCATGACCCTAGATATGTATTTAAACCAAGACACAATCCATGCAGAGAATAGTCTAGAACCTTATCGGAACTTATTTCGAGGTGTAGATAATGTTCTAGGATGTTCTTGAAACTTCTTGCGAGGTGTAGATAATGTACTAGAATGTTCTCGAAACTTATTTCAAGGTGTAGATAATGTTCTAGAAAGTTCTACTTCAACATAAGAGAGGTATATAAGCTACCAGCAATTGAAAGTCGACACAGTTGAAGAGCAATCGTAGCAGTGTGTACATCGTGCATTTTAATCGTAACAGTAACAATATTAAGAAGTAATAAAGTGATGAATAATTAAATAAAGTGCAAAATTATATTAAAGGCCTAATATTAAGTGTGTAAATTGCAATAATTAAATAAAGTTAATTATTTGAATTTAACCAGCGATTGTTTGATTACTCCAAAATCCAGTGGTACGAATCCGAATATTGAGAGTTACAATAAATTCTCAGGAGGGCAGTTTCGTAACATTACGAAAGGAAATAACTCTTTCATACCGTTTCAATTAATTTCTCTAAATTACTCTTTGATTACATCATAAATAGACACTCACTTCACCAAAAGAAAATTGTCAGGAGGGCAATTTCGTACCATTATTAAGAGTGACTTGTGTCTACAATTCAGGTACTTTGTCAAGGAAAGGCGAAATATAATCTTTCATATAAAGGTAGCACTATGAAGATAGGTTCAATATGATTCAAAGGCTCATGCAGACAGCGCTGGAAAATATTCAAGATGGCTGTAAAAAATCTATTAATCTTTTCGAACTCGGGAGTAACCCCAACATTCAAAATCATGGTGGAACCTGATCCAGAGGTAAAAGGATATTTTTATTTGTTACTATCTAACTATTAATTTAGATCTTAATTTACTAAAAATCTAACTAAGATAAGGCCAAAAACTTAGCTTCATTATCAGATCTAGCGTCCTGTGAAAATTTTCTGCAATACGATTCACAGCAAACATTTGTTTAGCTTGTCTTAAGCAATGGAATAGCATCTGTCTCATTATTAGGATTCATGGGGCATAGTTACCAGTTTTAATGGCCAACGTAATTTCTCAGTATCCTTTATGCCTTTCGCCTAATTATAACAAAATAATGTAAAATAACATGCCAGTAAAGGAGAAAAATGGCAGTCATATTTTAAAGTCAGTTGGAATGTCATGAAAAATATGATTAGACTTCTCTACTGTAGAATCCTACTGCTATGTCCGCATATTAGTTCATTGTTCAACTTGAAGAGTTGAAAGGTGGTCGTTGCTTTATGCGCCATTAAACGGTTCATGGCACTTCTATATTTATTCGATCTCTCGTTAGGGTGAAATTATGTGAAAAGGAGCAGTTTGGGGCTTTATTGCAAACATATTTTCATAAGAAAACTGGTGGAGCCTTGGCAGAATTTGATAAGGGTTTATGCAAAATTTTACGCTTATTTCGACGAACACGGATAACAACGTCGGTTTGTTAAATAAGAGGTTCTTGTGCATTCAGCGGTTTGCTATTACCTCAACTTCGAATCTCCACTAGCTTAATGATGTACAAGGTAGTGAGATTTTCAATAAGCTCGCAAGGGAATGATTGCGAATATGTCAAAAATAGCATTTTTTAAACAATTTTAAAATTGCTCACTTCCTTTCACGTCAGCACCACTCGGTTTATTATCGTATGAATTAGTTTATTTATGCTAAATTTATAGAAGTACGAAATTACTTCAAACATTTAGATTGTAAAAGAGCATCTGAAATAGAATCGTGTGAACAAGACAGTCGTACATGAGGAGCTTGAATTATTCTTCTCTCAATCATTGTACTAAATATGGTCGCATGAACAGATACTATGCCAAATTTTGAGGCTCTTTAGTTTTTTAAATTTGTAGACTGCTGTATCTGCTAGGGTGATTAATCTTCGTTTGTCCATAACTCTCCGACAACAAAAGTTCAACGATCAAAAGCATAAATCCAATAGAAAATCTTCTGTATCAAAAAGTATAAATTCATTATTCAATGCAATTTGCACTTTGTATTGCTTTTTTTTAAATGTCAAATGTGTAGCGTCGTATCTGACTAAGAACGTTTGGCGATGCTCAATAATTGCAGCTCTGCACTTTGAGACGCCAGAGGATGTTTTTATGTTTGCACCCTTTTACTAAGTCTGTCTGTCCTCTGCTAGTGCAACTTTTCTGAGTACCCCTGTGAGACAAGCAAGTAAGTCGGGCACAGTGGGCGGGATATAGTGGAGATGAGTGCATTCTCCATGCGGAAGGAGTCATTGCGGATTAACTACTTCATATGCCCTGTTGCAGTGAAATGAGCAAAGGTTCTCGTATAAAGACTTTTTAGCTTCATTGTAGACACGAATTTAATCAAGTTATGACTTCAGATTGACATCTGCTCTGAGTAATCCAGAAAAAGTGGAATTGAAAAGCAGCACAAAAGCCTCACCAGACAATTTCATTACGAGTATTGTTTGGATTTGTGCTGAAAGAGCTGCAATTCCGTACATAAATCAAAATCGATTCGGTCGCAGTTCAAACTTAGCACAGCAAAGACCACACATCCAGCATGTTGTTGAAGGTTACTAATCCGCTTAATCTCTGTTCTCCAGGGGTTGTTTGCATTGATCGCAATTCAAAGTCATTTTGAATGGCGTTGCGCATATTGAAAGCGCTGTGTCTGCAGCTACGAGATTGACGAATGAATGAAATGCATGCGTTTTTTTGCGTTGAGCACCATGAATATGACAAATGCTTTGTTTGAAATTTGTGTGGGACTTCATTTGGTTTGATTCAATTCGACGTGGTTCCTCAGTAAAAAGCAAATATCTCAGAAGCTAAGCATTTGCGCAACTTTTACTCATACAGGCAGATAAAAACACTTTTCAAATAGACAATTTAAACAGTCGTGGCCACAATAAATTTTTCTCTGGCATTTAAATTCTTTACATTTGTTAGATTAGTTAGAATTTAGATCCATAAACATAGACGGTTTCGAAGATCAGACAGAATTGCCTT
Organism: Clusia tigrina; assembly: GCA_920105625.2. Classification (NCBI taxonomy): domain Eukaryota; kingdom Metazoa; phylum Arthropoda; class Insecta; order Diptera; family Clusiidae; genus Clusia; species Clusia tigrina. Next base: position 183,720,245 of record OV050031.1, read on the forward strand.
ATTGGACACAGTAATTTCGCAGTGGCAGACTAATTATACAGAGACGTTTATTCGAGAATAAATACTATACGTATTATAGAGAATAAATACTATATTGTCTACCAGAAGGAACTATATTACATTTGTTATCTTTTGACTTTTATCTAATGGAAATATAAACAAAGATCCGGTCACCATACATAAAATAAATGCTCAATTCGGCAATGTTGCTCACTACCCACAATATGGGTATAGAAATAGAAACCATCTCGCATTACTTGGGATACTGCTGACACCTTCAAACGTCGTAATTTGGAGAACTTGGAGAATTTCTGGAGATTTACCGTTGGACTGCCCTTGCTCTTATATAATGTTTCTCTTTCTATATTTCACATTGATTTAGTTAGGCGCAATAATTAAGACACTGAAAGCATTTTGATTGGCGCTATAGCTCAGTTCTGAGTTGATTGTTGTAAAGACAAATTGTAAAAATTATATAAAATTATACAAAGATTGAGAAGATGAATACTTGCAGATGTTCTGGAATAGAAATAACCAGACATCAGAACAAGAGGCAGATTTAACTCATTCGTGGTATAAACAAAAGCTTGTCGAATAAAATAAAACCTTTTTTGACATGTTAGAATCCCTCATATACTACCCTGGAAAACTCCACTCTTTATGGAGAGGAAGAGGAAACGGCAGCAATTGAAAGGTAAGATCCTGGCAGTAGCTAGTGGAACCTTGCTTCTGTAAAACTCAATACTTTTGAGTTCAATAGAGGAACTCAGCAGAGAGCTGAAAGTAATACGAAGATTCAATAGGGCTTTATTCAATTCAATGGGCGGTGAAACTTCGAACAAGGCCAGAAAATAACTCTTACTGAAGCTGCCGCATAGCAAGGCGCTAATCACCATGTTAGATTGATAAAGTAAAGCTCAAATAATTGTCCTATCACTTTTGCTATTATTTTAGATTATTTAACTTTTGTTTTTCATTAGTGTCTTGTTATTATTTCGCTTATTTAATTATCATGAGCAAAGAATAGAATCAATGCCCGTTTTACGAAACTATTTTTTGCACACCCGGGCCTTACTTAAGTAAGTGCGTGATTATTTTTCTGCATAGCACAGATTATTACGCATATTATTATTAATATTATTAAAGTTTATTTAAATAATTAATTATGCAAACAAACGAATCCACCAGTTCTCGTACAAAAAGTCACCAGCTTAAAGAAAAGATTACGATCCTCACACCTTGTGTGTGGCTAGCTGAAGCTAAAGAGTATTAAGGAATTGATCAATTTTCACTCTGTTTCAAATTTATTATCTCCAAATATATTTCAGTAGTGGGTGATATTTTTTGAAAAGTTGTTTCCAGAAGCGTAGAACTTGTTCGCATACTGAAAACTTTTCAATCTGCTCTCTCCAATTTTCAGCACCCACGAATCTGTGCTAAGTTGCTTTTAATCGATAAACAAAGAAGCAATATTGATAAAAGTATTCACTTAAATTTGTTCGAATTCTGTGAACAAGACGCACCGTGAAACTTTCCACAAATCCGCTGTTTTGTTCACACTTTGAATGGAATTTCTTTTGACACAAAATATAAAAGTTTCCGCATTGATTTTGATGCGAAAACTGCGGAACAAATTCGTTTGTTTTACTGGAAGCTGTCGCTGCCAATTATTTTGTTTTCTGTTTACTTGCTTTTTTAATATTTAATTGTGTTTACTTTCTGGTACATCTCAGCCTCCAGTCCAATTTTAATCGAAACACTTTTGTTTTCTATCATCCAATTTTTATATCAGCTGCTGCTGGTACGATGAAATATATTGTGAAGATATAGTCATTTCAGTTCTCTTTTCTCTCATTCGATGAGGTATGAACTATGAAGATATCTAGTTCAACAGATGAGAAATCGTATCTTTTCTAGAACATTTTGGAAAGCAAGGTGCGTCTATAAAAGGCTACGTAGAGCAGTTCAGTTACGAATTGTAAGCAGCAATGATAAGTTCTGGTTTAGAAGCAACATTTAAAATGTGGTTTTAAATTTAATATTGTGAATTATTGTTTAACTGAAGTAATTTATTTATACTACGAATTAAAGATAAATTATCAAAAAAATGTGTTTGTACTACTTCACAAATTCCACTGATCGAATCATAGGCACTAAACTAAGTTTTGTAATCAACAGAACAGAACACTGCAGAGCAGTCTCTACGTTTGTCCTGACTTTGCCAGAATTAGGAGACGCTTCTTAGGGTCAACTCCATTGGAACTGGAACTGCAGCAAATTGCAGAGAGAGGACATATTTATAAAACATTTTTGATTTTAAATAGTCGAGTCTTCACTGGCTGCGGTTTTTGTTATCGACCTCTGCCAGTTTCCGCAGTCTTCGTTTTGAGAGCGCTGTTCTATTAAACTCCTCTGTGCACTTTGTTGCAGACCGTACGCCATTTTTTGACGCAAATAAATGCAATTTATATTTATATTTATTGGACTCACCTTTCAAAAGCATTTGTTCAACGATTGCAATTTGCCTGCAAGAGAAGTTTGTATTTTTTAATTAATTTCTACCCGATTGTACATGAAGCAGATATTATTAAATTCAAAACTAACTTATATATAAAACAGATATTTCTGTATATATTTTAAATTGAAAATCAACTTTGCTGATTATTTGCAATGCAAAAAGGTCACGTAGGTTCATGGTGATGATTGGGTACCTCGTGGGAGAGTTCATGAGTGGTATATGCGGTTATAAACGGTCGTGAGGACATAAATGATGAGGAACATGTTGGCTAACCGCAATCCGTGATCATCGCAGATTCCATCAAAATCGTTCATGAATTTATCAAAGATTAATATTTACTGAAATTATGGAATTGGATGGAGCATCTGAAAAATATGTATTTTGTATATTTTGAGCGAACATTTGGGCTACAGAAAAGTATTTGCACGGTTTGTTCCGCACAAGTTGACTGACAACCAAAAATTGCTCAGAATTGAATATTCGAAAGTCTTCATAAAGGATCATCATTGTGACTGGTAATGAAAAAAATCTCTTTTCGAAAAGTCAAAAGTTAATCTTAATAACCGAAAAACCGTAGGAAAATGAGTTTGATCGTAAACGCGCACCTAAAATCAGCGACTTAAATTAAACGCGTCCATCCGATTTAAACATTCAGCATGGAATAAAGTTTATTGTGATTTCTTCCTATATTGTGTTCATGTATACATGTATGCATGTGTGTATATTCATAATACATGTTCTTCTTATTCTACAGTGTGATGAAATGTGTAATTCTTTAATACATTTCAACAAATCTTGAGTTGCTTTTATGATTCCAATTGCATTATCCACAAAGACTTCGTAGCACCGCGTAATTATATTCTGGCGTTTTGAAGAGTTTGGCGCATCGTATTCGTCGTATTCGGCCGGAATATCGCGTAGAAGGTAGTTGGCGTTTGTTGCACGATAATGTAGTATCTCGTCGATAGACAACTGTGACCGATTTTTTGACTAAAAAATACATTTTAACTGTCAACCACTCCCCGTATTTGCCTTTTCGGACAAATGTTTTTTGCCGATCAAAGAAAAGCGTTTTGTGGTAATAGAAGCGTTTTGTGGAGAATAGAAATAGAATAAAAAAAACGGATTCGCCAAAAAACTTTTTGTTGTTCTTACTTTTAAAGAGTTCTGTTTGGAATGCACCTTATAGGTCAGAAATTTAGAATTTTTACCAAATGATTTGAAGTTGATTTTTATTAAATAAGTTATTGAAGGATTTTTATATTCCGACACGAAAATGAGTTCCATGGCAGATTTTCCAAGTCTCTCTATAAAATCTGTTCAGCAGTTATCAGTTCGTTGAAACCGTGCCTTCAAATATTCCTGCGACAGGACGGATATAATTTTTCAGATGAAATTTATTGTAGAGAAATCTGTGCGCTCTCCCTATATATCCGGTTGTACTATTTTTAGAGATACCAGTCATCCTAATTGAAACTTCTTCTCCTGTATATAGTACAGAGTTGCGGCAAGGCATGCTTGAAACATCCTCACTTCTAACTATACTGGCTTCTATACTTTAACCAGCTTCTTTGTATTCTTCCTTTAAGAAACTTTTAAAAGCTTGGTTTTCAAATTAGTCGCAATTCACACCTTTTTGGGTATACCTTCGCACCATTAATTGCACCATTAATTCAGGAGGCTCTTTTTGGCATTAGATGTTTTTAATTTATCAGATTATTTTATTCGTACTTTCAACCGTTAATTAACACTTGCACTTTGTATTCACAGAACATTTGGAAACATGCCGATTACTTATTTACTTTAAATAATTGCTGGATTGTAACAAGTGATAAAAATGCATGTGCTTGATAATTTATTTTGAATAAAACTGCAGTTCACTCATGAAACAATAGATTTATTTAATACTACTAGTTTCTCTCTTAAGTCTCAGTCACTCTTAACAGTGCTGATTTGAATTTACAACTGCAATGAACCGTCAATCCGTACGTCCTTTTTTTTATTAAATATAATTGCGTTCGAGATCATGCCAACACACTCGAGAACATTTCTACGAATATTTCATTGTATGAGCGAGCCAACTTCAATAATGGCTTCTAGCATTAGCGAGAATGAGACAGCAGCACAGGTCGAATTTTTTAGATGTAATCTTAATGTTTATTCATGTATAATCATAAAAATGGAAATTGCTATTTTGAACAATATTGGTATTATAGCATATATAAATAATATGAAAAGTATATTAAAAGTCAATATATGAACTAAACACATTCATGTTAAGAATATGACTCAACAGAGAAACGTACAATCTTAAATCTGGCAGAACATGTCCTTCAGTGATTTTCGAACCAAAATATTCTATTAATTTATCATTTTAGTTTGCAATTCACTAGTAACAGCAATATTGACGTTTAGGAACAATTACAAATTAAGAAGAAAATTGTTAGATAGTTGTGTTATTTTCATTAATAGATTCAATTAATGGGTCACCATTATCCGACGGCCACTCAGCACGTGACTCATAAAAATGTATCACCACCTGAGGGTCTTCAGCCCTCACTATACTGCCACGCACCAATTCGGGCACCGGCAGCCCGTCGAATTCCATAAAAAAGTAAATTTCTCCTCGGATTTTGTAGGCACTCATGATTCGTTTGGCGGCATATCCCTTTTCGAAACCGTTGAGCACAGTCGGTGAACCATCAGTTTGCAAGTTCACGTCTTTCGTGCGAGGTGTGCTGAGTGGACTTGTATGACCGGCATCACTATTGGTAGCCACTGGCTCCTTTTTTATTCGCAATGCATTTGAATTAGTCACAAGACTAGAGTCAGCTTTGGTGGCATTGGCCTTGCGGGTTTTTTCAAATTGTGCAACTAGTGTGGTGCAATGCAGTTTAGTTTTGTATTCCCAGGAATTCGCCGAAATTGGACATCCCTTCCATTTAACCAAGTATTGAACTCTTCGTCTGAATATACGCCGGTCAATGATTTTTTCAACGGTATTTGCTTGATCATCACGCTCAGCTGCATCAGCCCCAGCACTATCATGTGATTTCAATTTTGTCATAACTCAACTGAATGGAAAAGAAAATTTAAATACGCTTTAGCAGATATTTTATGAAATTAGACGGAAGCAATTATTTTACGATCCAGGCAATATAGAACCAAACTGCTTTCTGAACAAAATTGGAGACAAGATACGTCTACCTTTTGCACTGTGGACGCCTTGTTTCAACTGATCTCAGCTTCGCTCTTATCGACAGAATAATAAGATGTATGTTTGTTCCATTCCAGGCTCCACGACAATATTGAGCGGTGCACCTAAAGCCCACACATAATCCTAATTGCAGATTGTCACCATCTGCGACTATATAAGAATCTCAATCAAATTTGACATAAAGCTGTGCTGTTCACTAAATATGTGGAAAACTCAACGCCTACTACTTATCATTTCATTCGATATTTTTATTTGTTAGCGCATAGTGGGAGTATGAAGCTTTGCCATAGGTGGGTGCAATATCCCAGCTATCTCCAAATGTAATTGCAGTAAGTTCTTCAGTGTATATAGTAAACCTCTCTAGTGTCTACTATATGCTCTTCTTCGTCTAATCGGAAGGTACTCAATTATTTCTTTTAAGACAGTTTCCTTTGCAACACCCATTTTACCACATCATAGGGAAGAAGCGATTAGCTTAAGAGTTGAAGTTGCTGATTATTAAAGTCTAGATTGGATTTCAGGACTATGTAAAGGGTGGTTTTTTTAGACGTGTGGTTTTCAATCTGGCAATACTTTTTTCGGAGTTGGTCTTTTTGACAGCTGTCACTTGATTTATGCTCAGTTTGGTTTGCCATTTAATAATCAATAGACTTACTCCTGAACAACGTTTGCAAATCGTGCAAATTTATTACCAAAATAATGGTTCGATTCGCACGACGCATCACGCGCTGCGTCCAATATTCGGTCGACATAATGGCCCAGCAGAGTCGGTAATTCGAGCAACCTTGGATCGGTTTCGCACCGCGTTTACTCTCGTGGGTAATGCGCATCCTCAGAGACACCGTACAGTGCGCACCGAGGACGCTATTGCTGCTGTATCGAAGAAGACCCGAATGAGTCCATCCGCCATCACGCGCAACAATTGGAGCTGTGCCCATCAACTTTATGGAAGATTTTGCGGAAGGATCTTGGTTTGCGGGCTCACAAAATCCAACTCGTGCAAAAATTGAAGCCGAACGACCATCAAGCGCGTCGCACGTTCGGTGAATGGGCCCAAAACTAGATGGCCACAAATCCCGATTTTCACAAGAAAATTTTGTTCAGCGATGAAGCTCACTTTTGGTTGAATGGGTACGTTAATAAGCAAAATTGTCGCATTTGGAGTGACAATAATCCACAAGGCATTGTTGGGACGCCATTACATACTCAAAAAGTTATTGTTTGGTGTGCTTTATGGTCGGAGGGAATCATTGGTCCATATTTCTTCAAAAATGAAGCCGGCCATACTGTTACAGTCAATGGGGAACGCTATAGAGCCATGATTAATGAGTTTTTCGTGCCTGAATTGGAGGATGTTGATGTGGACGATCTTTGGTTCCAACAAGCCGGCGCTACATGCCATACAGCCAACGAAACAATCAATTTATTGAAGGAAACTTTTGGTTAGCGCATTATCTCGTGTCGTGGGCCTGTGGCGTGACGTCCAAGATCGTGCGATTTAACACCGCTAGACCATTTTTTGTGGGGTTATGTGAAGTCGCTTGTCTACGCAGATAAGCCCGAGACGATTGACGCCTTGGAAGAGAATATTCGGCGCGTTACTGCTGACACACGGCCCCAATTGCTGCAAAAAGTGGTCGAAAATGGGGCCTCTCGGCTGGAATTTATTCGAGGCAGCCGCGGCAGCCACTTGCCCGAAATAATTTTTAAAACATAATGGCAAACTCTTATCTTTATAATAAAGCTAAATTCTTGGCCATAACATTAAATTATATGCGTTTTATTTCTGCTTGAAATCCACACTTCTAAAAAAACACTCTTTAGTTACTCATTCTACTACATCACAGAGAAGTCACATGTTGTTCTGATACTTTATGTCCATATTACATAGTTAGGATTGTGCAAATATTATTCAACATGCATTGACAGTAGAGTATTATCTTACCCGATTACCGGATGAATATTTACCCAAGTCCTGTGATAGAAAGTCTAAATTATTTAAGTGACAATATTGACAGCTTTGCAGACATGACAGCATACATTTTTATATCAAATATCTTTAAGAAACAAAAATTTACTTATTTTTTTAAAAATGACAAAACAAAGTATTGTCTATTATCCTATACTTACCAATATTGAAACATTTGTTCGATATTTTCAGATGTCACCCTCTGGAAAATATCATAATGATGTCTGGTTAGGATCTTGAAATCTATTGATTAAAATATAATATTTTGGCTTGAGTTTTCACCACAATCATCCTACTAACAAATTGCCAAGAGCATTTCAGATTCTAAATAATTCAACTGAGTGCATATTGATGATGTGGACAATGTAGTCTTCTAATCTTTTTTGGTTTTTGAAATATATCCGTTTGGATGTACTCGTATACAGAAAATAACTTGGAAGACACACTTAGGGTATCTAAAATGTCTATTGTAGTACCAGAGGATGAACGTGGGGGATTTTACTCCACACATTTTGAAAATAGAACGAATATACCCTTTACAAGAAGTGAGGATGCATTGTTGAACCGACGCGCATGTGATACTGATCAAGATTATACAGATTCATCAATAATCTTAAAATGAATTATTTCTCGAATCTTGAACTATTCTGCCAAATTACAATTAATGTTTATTTAATTCGATTAGTGAGGGTGCGCATTATAAACTCACTTTAGTTGTAATGGACAAAACGCTTAGCGATTCACACTTGTGAAGAACAACCAGAATATGGATGTAATAAACATGCAAAACGCATTTGATAATTTACATATAAATTGCAGACAAATTCGCTTCGTGATGAAAACAGCAACTTTCTTATACAACAAAATAATGAATTGATTTGACAGTGCAATTTCTTCGCCCATCATTGTCACTAAAATTTTCGTAAATTAAATTATAATATTTATGAAGAGTTGAATCGTTGGTGCGTGATAGACGCTCCGCTGGCTGTACACGTGAAAGCTGTTGTCATGGATAATGACGAAAGTACAGTCTATGTATAAATGAGCAAAAAATATCCCTAGATATACAGTCATATGCTTCAAATAGGGGTTGTGTTGTAATAATGATTCATTATTTTCTAAGGAAGAAATTGTAAGGAATGGAATTATGGCATAATCATAGGAGATGTCAATGAAAAATCATATATCATTAGGGATAGTTTCGACAATCATTTTAGAAGCAATCGTAGATTCATTGCAAAATCAACAAATACTGGATTTAATGCGAGTGAATTATTATTTGATGAAAATGTTAAAACAAGTCAAAATGCAAGTAACGATCAGTTAAAAGAAATTCAAATAGAATCACCATCGATTCAAGTACCTAATGTCAATGATGATTCAGACCAATGTGAAGTAAATGAACCGGAACTATCAGCAGTCGGCATTGATTCTAAAATATCATCATCGTGATGAATTTGAAACTGCTGGTAGCAATGGTTCAGGATCTAAATCTGAATCAAATAGTGACGCCCCTCTTATTGCTAACATACCTGTGGCGCCACAACTCTTTTATACCACACGAAGTGGTAGAGCGGTGAAACCGCGAAAATTATATGGTTTTGATTAAGTTAAGTAGATCAAATTAAAATTTAAATTTAAAAAAGAAAAGCGTGTAATGAGTGCGTTCTGACAGTTGAGATAACTTGAGATAAGTTATAGATAAGTTGAGATAACTGCGCTGTTGATAGCTCACACTTGTGTAGGTTAGTTGGGCTTCAACCATAAATAAAATAAGCTAGACGTCTGTACACATTAATACAAGGATTCAATTAAAGATCGGGGGTCGGTTTAATTGTGTTTTGTTTAATAAGAAGAACTTATTACACACCCATTGTCCGTTCTTTGCATCGAAACATTCAAAATTCAAATCATGACAGAAAGTAGTTCATTACGTTTAAATTATATTCTATCTTATCTTAATAAGAAGCCGAATTCTCAAAACATTATAAAATTCAAATCATGACAGAAAGTAGTTCATTACGTTTAAATTATATTCTATCTTATCTTAATAAGAAGCCGAATTCTCAATCGTGAGATAAACATCCTGAAAACACTGTAATCTATTAAGTTTGTGGACCATTCATCAGTCAAATGAAGAGACATGTTATATTCCTTAATAATAATCTTTTGTGACTGGCATCTTGTGCTAATGTTGCGTATATGATTAAAACGCGCAACTCAACTTTATGGACAAATTCGGAAAACATCACATAAAAGAATATATAAAAAAGTGGATTTAATACTTTGTTCGATTTTTTCCGAAGTATCAATGTTCCTTGTTTCACAAATCACCAATTGCGCGATGTAAATTATTATATGTAAAAAAATACTGTCATCTGGATTGTGTATCTGGCGATACAAAATTCGACCCTTAAAAGAAACACGTAGTTTTCAACGAAATTACCCGTAACAATAGTACACTATTTGTGTTAAGATCTAGAATACAGTTTTGTCTAAGGCTATTCTTTATTCAATATATGTATATAAAGAATCGCAGTTATATATAAATAATCTCAGTGATATATAAAGAATCTCCAAAAGGTCATAAATTGGTGATGCTCATTTGGGACCAGCTTTTTCGGAAATGTAACAGTGAAGTTTGTCAAACATTCTAATTTTTTCCGAATTGGTACTGCTACAAGGACGCGAATGATAGTATTGAAGTGCAAAGCAACACTGGAAACACTAAAAACAAACACAAAATGTTTCTCTATCAAAATTACTTTTATTTCGCTGTGATAATTTGTGCAAAAACATAGAATGGAAAAAACTCTTGAAGAGATGGCTGTTTGGATGCTGTGGGCGACATATACTTTTGTAAATGAAGAACTCCTGTGTTTTTTATCCCCTCAATTCCATAGAAAGTCACAGGGATTCGCCTTTTGCCATGAGTAGAGCCCAGATATCTGCAACTGATGGCTGAATCCTGAAATCGGTGGCTTTTGAAAAACTATTGAATTGAGGAATTAATTACTACGCTGAGTGATGTGCGCAAAAACTAATCAGACAATGCTCATTATATGTCACAATGTCAGCAAAAATCACAAAAGCATCACTGTACTAAGCGTATACTGCAAAATTTTCAGATACTGTAATGTGGAAGTCAATAAACCATTTTTTTGTTGGTGAGCTTGTAACACTGTCCTTCGAACACTAGTACGCGGAAATGAGCGCCTATGTTGTTGTTGTGTCTTTGCTGACGTGTTTCACATAAACACACGCTGGAAAACCCAATTATACTGAAATTATTTCACATTAGGCATGTATCTAGTAGCTTTATGATGAAATTTATTGGAAGACTAAAAGGAAACAACAGCAATGCTATAAAACAGCATATAGTTATCTAATATTTTATTATTAACAATTAGTTTATGTTGCTCACAGTGCCTAAAAGTACTTCATGTAAGAATCGAATTTCTCCTACGCTGGGTACTCACCTTGCGGTGTAGGGGCTTACTGTGTGCTGGAACATGGCACATGAAAGACGGTGACATGGTCCAGTTACTCAAAACTAAGAACTACCTTCAACGCACAGGTTGAAAGTAGTTTCTACGATTCCTGCTCAGTCGTTAAGGCTAGTTAGTAGTCGTACTGGCCAATATCGAACGTCTCATTGAGACCGCCGGATCGTCTAGACATTAACAATCGGTCAGCCCTTCGGGGAAGTGCGGCTATTCCTTTACAGACCAATAGCGAACTCCGTACGAGGTCCGGCGAACCAAAGGTTTTAATTAGCCTTACCACGGGGCGCCCGTGGGTGACCAAAACGCAAAAAATTAAAGAAAAATATATGGAAAACTTAAGCTTATTGGAGGCACCTTCGAAATAAGAACTGTTAGGAAGACCGACTGGTCGATATATAACTTTTACTTAGAGCAAAATATTGCATGCCTTAGTTGAAAAATAAGTAACTCTCAGGAACTAGATCTAGAAGTTAACAAATTAAATAATATAATAATCGAGGCTTTTGAAAGTAGTTGCAATTTAGTTGTGAAGAAACGTTCTAGAAAAGTACCCTGGTGGAGTGGGGAGCTAAATATTTTGCGCAAACAAGCCCGCCAACTGTTTAATAGAGCCAAGTCTAATGGTGACTGGGCATCTTATAGAAGTGCCTTAACGGCCTATAATAATGAGTTGAGAAGATCTAAGAGAGACTCATGGAAAAAGTAATGTGAGGAGATTGAAACCATCGCAGCAGCTACCCGACTCCAGAAATCACTCAATAAAGATCACTCAAATGGCCTTTCTACACTCAAGAAGCCTGACGGAAATTTTACGGAGAGCCTGGAAGAGACGGGACAGCTTTTGTTGTACACTCACTTTCCAGGCTGTGCACTAGCGGAGAGGATAGTGAAATCATAGAGAATACTCGTTTCTTGATTCCTACACGGAGGGAACTCTCACTGGCTCGCAGAATCTTCACCGTCAACAAAACCAAATAGGCTATCTCCACTTTTAGACCATTCAAATCCCAAGGTGTCGATAATATACAAACGTGCCTACTTCGGCAAGGTGTTGATGAATTGGCACCTGTGCTAACAAACATTTTCAGGATAAGCCTGGAACTAGGCATAGTGCCTAAACCTTGGACGAAGGCTAGGGTGGCTTTCATACCGAAAGCAGGCAAAAAGGCGGAGCATACGCCAAAAGCCTATCGGCCCATTAGCCTAACGTCATTCCTGCTAAAAGTTATGGAAAAAATTCTGGATATATCAAGGAAACTTATCTTAAAGATTCTCCTCTTCATATTGAACAATATGCTTACCAATCAGGCAAATCGACTGAGACAGCCATACATAGCTTAACGAGCAAAATTGAAAAGGCGTTTGAGGGAAAAGAAATAGCTCTCTGTACATCGGTTGACATTACGGGGGCTTTTGACAATGCTACTTTCAGATCAATTGAGGAGGGGATGAACAGGAAAGGTATACAAAGACTGATCATAACACGGGTTCTCAATATGCTGAAAAACAGAACAACAATCTTTGAAACAGGGACAGCAAAGCTAATTGTCAGGTCAACCAAAGGATGTCCCCAGGGTGGCGTCCTATCGCCATTCCTATGGTTATTGGTTATCGACGAGCTCTTACAAACTCTCGATGACCTCGGATTCGAAGTTCAGGGCTTTGCGGATGATTTGGAAATTATGGTCAGAGGCTACCATAACAGATCGCATGCAACTAGCTCTTGACATCACTCAAAACTGGTGTCAGGAGAAAGGACTATCGATAAATCCGAATAAAACAAACGTGGTACCCTTCACCAAAAGAAGGAAACTGAATCTGGGGACCTTAAGTTTAGGGACCACGAACTTAACAATGTCCAATGAAATCAAATATCTGGGAGTAATCCTAGACAAAACTCTAACTTGGAAAAACCACTTATCATACATAACTAGTAAAGCCTTAAGAGCAACCTATGCTTGCCAGAGGTTGTACGGTAACACATGGGGACTACGGCCAAAAATGAATGCGTGGTCATATAAAACAATAATAGTACCAATGATTACATACGCGTCGTTGGTATGGTGGCCAAAAGTAAACCAAGCAAAAGCTCAGATGACTCTTAACAAGATTCACCGTATAGCCTGTTTGAGTGTGACGGGAGCAATGAGAACGTGACCCACACTAGCTTTGGGAGTGATCACTGGACTGACTCCTCTACACCTTGTAGTTAAAAGGATGGCGGCCAGAGCGGCCCTAAGGCTACCTAATCTAGCCCATCTTAAAGAAGGCAACATTTCGTGGCACGCAAAGATTCTGGACACTGTCTGGAATTCTCCGTGCCTCATGGTCTTCGACAAAATGGACAGAAAATTAGACTTCTCAAAGCACTTCAAAGTGGTCATCAGTGACCGTTCAGCTTGGAGAAACAAGGAAATAATAATAAAACAGGACTCACAGTTGTGGTATACAGATGGGTCCAAAATGGAAGATGGCAGTGCAGGAGCTGGAATTGTAGGGCGAAATTGCCAAAAAGCAATTGCAATGGGAAAAACAGCTTCCATTTTTCAGGCGGAGGTCCACGCTTTAGAGTTATGTGCTAGAGAATGTCTACGCAGGGGTACACGCAACACCAAATTATGCATACTCTCAGATAGCCAGGCAGCTCTAAAATCATTAATAAACTTCTCATTCCAATCAAAGCTGGCCTGGGAATGCTCTAAACTTCTCAATACCCTAGCAGCGAGAAACTCTGTTAAGCTAATGTGGGTACCGGGACATGAGGGACATGAGGGCAACGAAACGGCGGACTCTTTAGCAAAAAGGGGAGCAGACACTGCCTTTATAGGTCCAGAACCCTTCTGTGGGGTAAACAGTAGCTTCACAAATAACTTGTTGTACGAACAGGAAAAACGAGGTCTGCTAAACTACTGGAGAGCCCAAAAAGGCATGCGGCAGTCGAGACTACTCATTGATCCTGAACACATCAGGGCAGATGCTTCTTTAAACCTCAGCAGAAATGACATCAAACTCTATACTGAACTTTTAACAGGACACTGCAGATTAAATTACCATCTGAAAAAAATAGGCGTGGTAGAAGACGAATCCTGTCGACTCTGCCATGAAGAGCAGGAAACGGCAGAACATATTCTATGCACTTGCCCAGCGGTGGCAAGACGCAGACATAATTACTTATGTGGGTTCATATCTCCAAATCACCTAGTTAAAATTAAGCCCACAGCAGTTACGAGATTTATAAACAGTCTAGGACTGTTTTAGTTGGGTACGAGGCTGCACAATAGATCTTTTAGGTCGCGGTGTTCTTTTAGCCTGTTAATAATAATAATAATAATAAGAATCGAATTTAAAAATATAATGTCCTTCATTGATTTTGGTATCCATGGTTTCGATAAGTGAACACACATAGTAATATATTTTACACGAGCCGATTCATCATTCTATCACTTATTACAGAGTAGTGATTAATTTTATAATATGTTGAAAGAAATTTAGAATTAAAAGGAATTGAAATGTTTGGGAAAAGGTAGTATATGAGTAGATCACTTAAATTACAGAACTCCATATTTCACTTCTATGGTGGGTTTCTGGGTAGTTTTCTGTGTGGATTTCTCGAAGTGCTGTGATTGTTTCAATTATAAATTGTCTGCTATCCATGATTAAAACAAGAATCCAAAATTATTCAAAATAAAAGAAATACGATTCGCTATCTTGGATTTACATACGATTATTACAAAGAAAGGTTGCGATGCACACGCTTAAACAGCAATATCAGTGTTGATCAGACCCAATATCAATTGATGCAGTGCACTGCTAAGTATACTGAGGTCAGAAAATATATGTACTAATATAGGAGCATTACAGGTGGTTGGTTAATTGAATGGCACATCTCTGGTATAGACACAATTACTCTACTTAGTAAGCATTGGCAATTTCAGTCTTCAGTTGTGCAGTAAAAGAGAGACTATGAAAATAAGCATAATAAACGAAAATTATTCAGAAGACTGTTACAAGCCCACAGTTCGGATTGAACAAGTTAAAAGTTAAATTCGCATGTCCTTTTGGTAAACACATTATAATGAATTTTTACTGAACCAATTTAGGCGAACAGTGAAAACATCATAAGCGACTTTTCGTCTGTTTATCTTTTAATCTTTTAATTACTGGCAATTCAGCGGTAAAATTATTATTATTAAATTCGAAAGCAAATGGTAAATTTAAAACGGGTTTACTGCATTCATTTTAATTCTGACTTAATTCCAGACATTTATTGTGGTAATTCTGAAATCCAATTATGGTGTTATTTATTAAAATTCCCTTATGTGTAGTTTTACTTTTATACTTTTTATATAAAGTTTTATAATAATTTTAAATTTACTACAGTGTTGGATTAAATATATTTTGGTACAATGATTAAATGCCATTGCAATATAATTATATAAATGCCAATACATACCCAACAAAGCAGACTCAATAAAAATGTATAATGTGAGGCCTTGCGTCGATGGGTAATTAAATTCGAAAGCATTGACTCTGCTTTCTTGTCTAACCGCTGTATATCCAGCAAAACAGGTGCACACACCACACATACTCGCATATACTCGAATCCTCGCTTTGATGTCTTCATCCATGCATTTTTTTTCATTCTGTTGTTTCGATTTATAAGATGTAATAAATCTGCTCCTAGTTCTTTGCTGCTGTATAAAGGCGCTTTGATAACTGAAATTACGTTTCCAACAATCACAGAGCGTGCATTAAGTTGAATCCACAAAGACGTATATTTAATGAGACACTTGACACCTGTGAACGCTCTCTCTGTCTTGCTGGTGATTTTATTTATTCAATGTTGCGATTTCGAGCAAAAATAATTCGTTAAATATTTCCTTATCCTATTCCTCCCTTCAATATTGTTGAAATTCAGCGATCCTTTTGTTACAAACACAACGTTTTTCCTTTTCAATCAAGTTCAGATTAAAAATAATAATATGCCACGCAGAGGACGAACGGCTCTCGGTGCACATACGAGTACACTACAATCAGTTTGCCAAAGCGTTGCACGCGTCGAATGATAAACAAAGAGCAACGCGTCTACAAAGTGCCAAAGAGCGATCAAGACGTGCACGAGCCGCGAAAGTGATGATCAGCGTATGAGTTAACGCCGAATTAGCTGAAAGCCAATATCTCGGCTTCACACACGTCAACCTGCATGAGCAAACCAAAATGCAAGCGCATTCCTGAGTCCACGCGCATCCGAATTAGCTGAAAGCCAATACCTCGGCTTCACGGACATCAACCTGCACGAGCAAACCAAAATGCAAGCGCATTCCTGAGTCCACGCGCATCCGCTAAAAGTGCTGACACCATGGCTAGCGCAACGGTCAGAATCATATTCGGGCAAGCAGCGATGTTCTCAGCAGCAGCAGAACGAACGTGCAAAGGCTTAGTTTTAAGGTACTGATTTTTGTTAGTTTAGTTTAATTTTTATATTCTACCAATAAAGTGTTACGGCTCTGGCCGAAGAATAAAAAATATATTTTTTTAAATTATGTAGCGAAAACATAATTAACTTATGCAACGTGTTTCTAATCATCGAAGTCACGTTGCTGCGAACAGACTGCGAAACATTTTAAATATTCATTGAATCGGATTTACGTATACGAGTATAGTCGACTACCATTCGCATCCATCTAACCGAATTGGTCTTTTGAACAAAGTTTGTCCACATTGTAATGCACTAAAATACAAAAACGAATCATCTGGAATGTACTCGGTATATTCAAGCACGATTTTTAACTTGTGTGTAAAATTTCAGCTCAATATCTCTCTTAAATTTGTTGCTATATTCTTTGCAAGAAAAGAGGACATATAAATGGACATGGCTAAATCGACTCTGGAATTGATACTGATGAAAAGCATGTATTCAAGCTGAGGTGCCTCAAGGTAGTGTACTAAGCATCTTTCTCTACGCACTATACACCGTTGGCATGCCAACCAAATGATACTTTCACTGCATTTTTTGTATGCTTCTTACCTGGCACTATTTATTGCTCGTATACCATTGGCTGTGGTGAGGACATCTCGAATAATATTTTCGAGTTTTTCAAAAAAACGTGACAGCCTTCTTCAGTTAATAGAAAGATCCTTACGAAAAGCTAAGCAATGAAAATGTTAAATGAAAAAATAATGCTAAAAGGTATAATTGAGCCTGCTTTTATGAATGTGATAGAGCACAAACTATATTTGTTTCGATATTTATATAGAAGCATTTTAAATTTTTAACCGAAATCAATTATTGATCAAATTCAATATGGCTGTATATGTCATGGTTCTGTAAAATGAAACAACCGTGCCTATCAGCCCACAATCAAACCAAAAAATTCCTATTCGAAATTGTCACATCAGGCCTGTAGGGATACGTTTGCAATACTCTACGAATTTTTGTTTCCTTTACTGAATAATGGTATTAAAGGATTTTCACTTTAATTGTGCAGTCGGCAATTTGATGAGTATAGTTTTTATTTGTCCAATAACTCAGTTTCAGCTGCAATCTGTTTCACAGAACGAAACGCATGAAGAAAAGTAATGTTTTTACAATAATTATAATAATAATTATTGAGACTCAAATAAAAACCTCAAATAAAATTTTTTGTTTCCATTTCAAAATTATTATTTTGTAATATTTAATTTTTTAATTTTTTATAATACCTTCAAAATTGTATAACTTTTATGGTCCTTTTGTCATATTCATTACGGCATTCGCTGGCATTGTTCTGCTTTCGATTTGCAAATTTTAATGTGAAATACTGCCTTGCACGGCACTCCTGTTGTTTTCTTTGCGGCATTTCAAATTACGCGCTATTGTCTCCTTCAAATACAATTCATTATTATCCTCTCCCTTCGCTTTTATTCCCACATTTTAGCACTTCCTTGTGCCCACAAAGACTTCAACAAATAATAAATTACAATCTCTCAACTTCAGAAATGCCAGTTAGCACTCAGAGTGTTTTTGTTTGAATTATTAAAGGAGTGTTTGAAACCACAACACCAAGAGCTTCTTCAACTTCACGTAATTGTTACACTAATATTTTCATAGATATAAAGTTCTGGTGGCCATTTCTTCCAGTTCACATATGACATCAGTGCCTCAAAGCTCATAGAAAAATGTTGCTTTTGAGCATAAGCACAGTTGTAGCGAACTATTACCAACAAATGCAATTTAATCCTTTCACCCACACTGACATGAAAACAGGAATCAAGTAGTTGTCAAAAACTGTTTACAATTCAAAACTCATGGCATGATGAAATTTCATGCAACAGTCCTTCTGCATAGGGGCTTATGATACACACGATGTACGAGGAATAAAATAATGTGTCTCTCTTATTTTGAAAGTACTGTCTTAAATGGGAATTATCGTGTCAGATGCGATTAATTTGACTTGAATTGCTGTGGCCAGCAACACGAAGAAGAACATTTATTTTTTATTTTAAAGGTACGAGAGTACGAGCGATCGTTGATTGAAAAGTTCCGGAAACAATGAAAGCACCAAGTTTATTGCTGCGTACTAATATGGCAGACAGGTTTGTGCTTTTAGAATTAAAAGAGATTGACACCATAATCCAGCTACTCCTCAGCTGTCAGGCATTAAAATCATGCACACTAAAATGCTTAAGATGAATTATAAAAAAGGAACTGGAATCCTTGAAATCTCCTTAATTTAATATCTTAAAATGGAGTGAAATCAACAGCAGTTGCCACGAGTATTGACGTTGTACAGCAGACGGTGTTCATTATACCGTAGCTTGTAGTACATTAACAAAACAACAGACTAATAAAATATACAATCTGTCCATAACATATCTTTTGTCTTATTGGTGATACTCGTATACATTTGAAATTTCTAAATACATAGGAATGAAAAGTTTAACCACAATCCACATACATAATGCCAGACTTAAACTAATACCTCAGGTACTTATTGGCATTATAAAATGTTGTTAGCTATGACGAAATAACTCACTCCAAACATCGAATCTTAAATGTTGATTTTTGTAATATTAATAAACTAAATTTTACACGATTACACAGCACCAGTTCGGGGGTGGAACTATTGATTTTTAGGCATGATTCAGGATGAGTGAAAAAATTCGGTGTATTTAAATTAAGACTCTAAATATTTTGTGCTGAATGTGGGCGTTTGCTAAGTTAATCTAATTCAAAAGTTATACTAGTATATAATATCAATATCCTGCCCCTTATATTCACACCGTCGTTTAAGGTCCTGCCTTTATAAATTCTCCTAGAGTAGTGTACGAGTATTTAATCAGACTTTACCGTTCCCACTTACGTTAGAGTATTCCATTGTCTCTATGCTTATGACAATTTGTGTCATCTTTAATAGCGAAAATTTTTTGTGCTCGTCTGAATTTGAAATATGGCCCCTTTCGCTGTAATAAAAAGGACCCCACCACACATGCCATTCCCATTTCATTCATACAAGTCAAAATATGAAATAATTAAATCACATTTTTTTAATAATTTATAACCGAAGATTGCACGTGACTTACATAGCCAGATGTAAAATAATTTGATACGAGAGTAATAGAACGCATTCTAGAAAGTGTTTTGCATGTTTTAAGTGTAGCGTAGTTGTTCAATAAAAGTTTTATACATTCTTGTCCAGAGCAGTGACGGAACCGGATAGAGATTTAGGAGCGTCAACGTCCATTGTAGAATCACAGCTTGTGGGCATTTTAGGCGCATTTTCCACATTAGACGGCTCCACATAGGTTTTTATGGTTAAATTATTTAGGGAGACCCAAGGACGTAACGACTGTCCGACAACCCTCCAGCGGTTCAGAGGTCTTTTCATCATGCCCTTTGATATATTTTCAGTGGAACTCCAGAACTTGTGCAGTTTATCGTAAACGAGGTATCCACGGTGGATTCGCCCATGTTTATTTGCTCCCCATCCACCAATGCTGAAAGTAGGTAATAACCTGCTGAAGGCAGGTTTTGGCTTCTTCTTCATTTGCACTCGTAAACGTGGAAGCTTTAAATCTCTGGACATCATTTTACCACCACGTAACTTTTTGTCTTTAAGAACTGTCCTGCCACGCCAATCAACAGCACCTCGGTTCGCTATTGCCACTTCTTCCACTTTCGCTATCAACTTCTCCTCCAAAGATATTCCATTAAAGAGGCCGATGGCTTCTTTTATATCGACGGCTGTTACCGACGAATTAGGGACTTCCTTTAAATTTGTGAGATTGGCCAAGATGCCCGAAGAAGGTAAATTAAGAATATTCTTATTGCCTGCTTCTTCCATGTTGCGAGCAAGTGAAATCTACATGCAATGTAGTCGAAAAAATTTTAATTTATCGAAATTTTCTAAATAAATGTAAAGACGACCGAACAAAATGGTGAAAATTTAGATTAAAATTATATTCCTAATTGCAAAGGCTACTAAAAGTTTCAATCTTACACGATTCGAAAAAAAATTCTTTGAGGGAAAGTGGGCAAGTGAAAGTGACTTCAAAATGTGAAGGGGTTGTGTAGTCTTAAAAATTTAAAGTTCTATACAAAAATTAATTCTTCGACACTTTATATCCCAGAAAGTATCAGACAAATTTTTAAATAATGGCCAACGAGTTACACAGAAAGCCAAACCCATTTGCAGTCGACACGTATGATGTGCGCTAAAAAGCTATATCAACTGATATGGTACACATTACAGGTATAACATCATGTGGTCCATGTTATCGTTTAACACGTTCTCCCGCATTTTTGTATACGCCCAATTTGACAAATTCTGCCTTCCGGTTGATTAGCTTGTTTTTAGGGACGTGGTAACTGTCCAGATAGAAAAGTAATTCCATTTCCTTATTCTTATTACATAATTTTTAAACTTACACACCACTGTCTTCTTCAGCAGTTAATTAGGAGTAGAAGGTTTGCGCGTATAGAAGCATCCGCAGTCACACTTGTGCGTTCAGATTACGTCAAGCATCGTCTTAGCTACCATCGACCCCGATAGAAGCTGAATAGCAATTAAAGCAAATAATAGAAGCGGTAATTGCGAAACCTTAACGTAATGAACAAGAGCATCAGGGCATGTGTTATGTGGGCGAGGCAAGGAGAGTGAGATAATTATGTGTGCAAATATCTTTAATTAAACGTTAACACGTTACTGCACGGAGCAAATTCAAGTACCTACATGCGAGTACATGCATACGAGTATGTAAATATGTAGTGGGTGCTTTTGTGTGTGTGTGTGTGATACAATTTTCAATCAAAGTTTCAGTCGAACCAGCTACCTATTTGCTCCTTTTCTCGATTTGTATGCAGTGGATATACAATAAATGGAATCAGATCAGATGATACTGGCTGATTATGACAATCAGTGGATTTGACTTTTCATATCACGCAGTTTAAATACCAATTGCTCTATGTGCATCACTTCGAATTTTGTTACTGATAGGTATGCAACGCATATGCTGACAACATCTAGCATGGTATCTAGTACGGAGAAGCTGACGAAATGTATATCACAGCACGCCACTTCACTTTCTTCATTTTAGCGAAATCACTCATGTTGCTTGCGAAGAAAAAAAATTTAGTAATATTCAAGACAGCAACAACAGCTGATATCTTCAGGGATGCATTATAATACATGGTTGTAAAAAAGATATAATATTTTCATCGTAACAACTTAATTTCCATGTTAATGTTCACAGTTTGCTGATCCACGCTCTTACGTACCAGCAATTTTAAGTGAGGTCCTTAAACCTCGTTTGCACAATAGTTAAATTAACGCTTGCAAGGAAATGAAGAAACTCGTGTGTTGCTAGATTAGCTTTCGTCTGATTGTCAGCACCAATGAAGTTCCAGCAGTTCTTATAGGCAAGTGCGCTCCAGTTATTTGCGTGAGCAGTTTGCTTGAGTATGAATAATTGATATAGATGAGCTTGCTCAATCTCTCATTGGCACTCAGTTGCTACATCTTTCTACGTAGTATGAAACTTGCAATACAGCAAAAATGTTCACTGCTTGTTGTAAAATTTCAATTGAGAGTTGTTGCGTTATGAATATGATGTCTGGAGATTAAAAGAACATATTAATTGTCAAGTTCACACTCAGTAAAGACCGCATGGCTCAGTATGTATTAATGCGGTCCCATAAACGATCGCTGGCTAGTCGGTTGGTTAAAATTGTTCTTTGTACGGCGCCATCTCTGACGTGGATTCACACCTATCCAAGAGCTTTTCAATATGTTTGCTTTTAGCTAACGAATAAATTTATAGACTCATGGTAAAAATAAAGCGATCATGTACAAGTAAACGTGAGAAAGATCGGACCAATTCATAGACAATATCCTAAAGGCAATATTTGGCGTTGAGCAAACAAAGTGATGTTAATGGTAGATGGATCCAAACTTGGATCCTTGGCTACAACCGGTCGACGTATCTAATGCTTCATTCAGGAATCGTTTGCGGTTGATGTTTAGGATATCTGTAATCAAGTTAAACTTCATTTAGATCTTAGTGAAAGGAAATTATTCAATTGGAATAGCGCTCTAGGACCTCCTATACACATTGCCGAAGAAAAAAAAATTTTTTTAGGAAGAGGTTTCAAGCAAGAGATGAATTACAGTGAGTTCTTTGATTGTACTATGAAAACAAAGACAGTTTAGCAGCGGATTTCCTTATTGTATGGTTCATGAAAATTATTGTTATTATCGAGAATAAACGACTACAAACAATCACTAACAAGTGTAGCCACGTTGAACCTTTTGTTAACCTATTTTGGGGATTCTACAGCAACAATATAGTTGTACCGTGGTGTTATTTCATTGCATTGAGTGAAAACATTTTCGCTACGCTGTGTTATCATTTTGTTGCACAGTGGTCGTGACCGACAATTTTTGGTTCGCAGTGACGTATGAAGTAGTGAAATAAAATCAGCATTTAAGGACATTGTTGCTTGCTACTTGGTAAAGTTCTTATTGAAAACGTTTCATAATTCAAATTTTTTTCATTTTGCATACAAAGAAGCTACACAGAGATGTAACAATTTTCAATTTCCAATAAGTCAAACCTCTTTCCTCCCACACTTTAATAAAAAAGAAAGAATAACAAAAATCTTGCAACAGCAATTGTGTTGCATTCACCACTGAGCCAACTACAAGCAAAGTCACGCTTTGCTCAAATTCTAATAAAATCAGAACACAAAAAGGATGTTGGGTAAATATGTGTTTTAACACTGCACAAAATGGAGCATCCGACATCAATTCGTTGCCAACAGCATGTAACGTGGCTGCGTCAAGGGCAGCATGACAAACTGTTGTGGCACGAGTACAGAAGTGTACAACGTTCTTTATTTATTCCGATGTGTCAACAACTGCAAAGCGAATTTGCATGAATAATTCAATAATTTAAATGCAGCATGTGAGCAATCCAATTTGTAGGTGTGGAATAAACTTGAACGAGTGGTATTCTAGCAGCTCATAGAAGGTGCATTGTAGGCGGAAAACCAATTACATTGGGCGGCGGAATCCAAAGTTTGCAGCAAATGTGCGTCATAAGGCTTATGCAGAAGCGAAAAGTTTAAAGAAGTCGCAAAAGCGACCTTCGAAGTTTTCTGCGCCAACGCATCCACTGAGTAGAAGGAATTGCTTGTATGCACAAGCAAATATAAATTAATTTGCCTTAATTGCACAATACAAAAGTTATGAGAAAATTCCAGTCAAAATTGCTTTCATGTGCAAATTGATTTTTAGTTTTTCTTTTTATTGCTTTTATTATGAATATTATTTGTACTTTCGAAAAACTTTATGTTATTTGGTTCCATTAACGGCAAACAATAATAAAATGCCAGCATTCTGCGGCCTGTGGGGATTGAAATAGTTGATTGGGATTTGCAATAAAAACCAGACGAGACAAAAATGGCACAGAAGAGGTGAGACCATAAGCTGCGACATTCATATATTAATGAGTAAACTTGAATGAGTAAACTTGTTGATAGGCATTCCAACTGCATAGTTGTTTTTAAGAACTTTATTAAAAAGTTATGTCCAAGATTTGTCCTGGATTTTTCAAAGTTGCCAAATCGTAGCCAATATTTTGAAATTAGCGTGGGAGACTGTGTTAAAATAGATTCCCATTGCAAATTTTAAAATCCATTGCATATAACAAGAGCATTTTCTGAATTGATGTCAGTTTAAACCGCCAACCCACAGAATCGCGTAGGAAAATATAATAATGCAGAGGAGCTTCCCGATTTTACTCCAAACAAAGTATTTCTTCAGCCGCCTTTCCGAGATGGAGGAGACTTCAATACGAGGTATACCAGAGTCAATAAATGGCTCTCTGATGCGGGAAGCTGAAAAGGGACAGAATTCCTCGTGGTATGAAATGTGCCCAAGGCCTAAGTGATGTCTGACAGCCACTGTAACTACCTAACTAAATACTCCAAACACTTAACACACTACAATCAAATAACCAACTATGATAAATTCTCACTTAAATAATTAAGTTAATTTTTGTCATGTTTACACCAATTTTGCATTTGGCTGCAATCTCTGACGATCCCAAGAAGTTAATAGGTAGCCCTTATTGAAAAAATGTATATATTCATTTGTTCCATAAACTAAATAAATTTTTAGTTTTCCGACATACTCGAATATTTATTCTGGAGTGCTAAAAAGAGATCAAAGTAATTGACGAGGTTAACGCCTACATCGAATGCATATAAGCGACACTCGGCATTCAACCTTGTTTTAATCTTATTAGTAATCTTGTAAAAAATTCATTTAATTCATGAAATAATGCAATTTTACTACAAAAAGAGTTTTGTTCGAATTGCTGGATTGGCTACTTTGCCTTGTTCATATACGCATTCTGCTTTCTAGAAGTTCTCAGCTATACGAGAAGTTCGTCCAACAGTGCAAGCGAGTTAACATTACTCGTTGAAAGTGACATCCTGACTAACAACGTATCACTTAAGACAACTAGCATTATGGAGAAACAAATAGCAACAGCCAATCATAATATACAAGGCAAAGTTTGAATGTAAAGATATCAAAAATTTCAAACGACCGAAACAGCACTTTTAATATGTGAACTTTGACTTAGGAAGTGATGCGATTTTTTCCAAAATGCTACTTGTACTTTCTCTTCAGTGGTTCAAGCGGTCGTTTCTAAAAAAAAACACAAAACTTAAATTAAATTATATATTTGTTATAAATCTCCGGAGAGTATAAAAGAGGGAATTCAATACGTATCCATTACTTTTCGAATGTAAGTATTAAGAAACTACTCTGGTAGTCGTGGTATCATGAGATCGAATTCTGCCCAGAGGAAAGCCCACTGTGGCTCATTATCTACAGTCGATTCAAAGACAATAAAATGAATACCCATATCTCCAGATATGACATTAAACAGGAAACATATGAAACAATTATAAAAAAAACTTATGTGATTCATTATGGCGTATTCGAAGAAGGATATATTATATCTAATATAATTGTATCAGAAGTAATCATTATTGGGGTGGGTCGACAAATCAACTTTATCCTTCTATTAGTTTCCGGTTAATGGAACATAAGAGAAGACGAACTGAAAATGTTGAATGCTAAAGATTTTCAGCAGGACCACATACAAAATTAAAAATTTTTGTTTCTTCAATTATTGTTTGTTGCATCTTTCGTCTCGAAACTAACCGTTAGTAGTGAAATCTTACAAGCTAATATATAAATTGTATATTCTTTTACCAATGCTCAATTAATAAATTCATTATTTAATGTATGGTAATTTGCGTGTTAAAGGATTCTTTAATTCTATATAATACTTCTTTCTTAGCTGTTTAGTTCCTGAATATAGCAGCCAGTTTCCAAATTCAGAAGGTAAATTGTATTTGGTATACCTATTTCTTCTTGCGCGTTTGGAATTTGGAGATCATTGCGAATAATTGAATTTTGTATATACCAGGATTAGCCACAATGGACCTTAACCAGGCCTAAGTGAGCCTAACGACACCCACTTTCCCTGTATACCAGGCTGCTGTAATTATTCGTTGTATTTTCGCTACTTTATCCGCATTGGAAAGTTTGCAGTACCCATCATCTTTATTCTGTACAACCAAATTAGTTTATCTATAAATTTATATAGTAATGCCTTGTATTCTAATTTGAGTTGGAGTCCTTATTTAGCAACCAGAATTGTGAGTTAGCCTTAGTTTCACATGTTTGACTTTTGCCTCTATATGTCTACTCTAGGCTAATCGCCGGTCTCGGTAAATTCTAAGATAATTGACGCCGGTGTCTTAGGGAATGGTGTGAATATTTATATTTATGTGTGGGCAGGTGTGCGTCCCTACTCTTATTTGTACAAATTTGGCTTCTTGACTTTTATTTCCCATTTGTTTAACCACTAATTAATGTGTCGATGTGCGTTTGCAGATTCCTCGTTACTTTAATTCGATTAGTATTCAGCGCTTAAGATTGCTGTGTCATCAGCATATGTTGTATACATAAAATGAGAATAAGGCAGACTGTGTGGATGCACGGAATACACAGGTATAGTTGAGTGGTCACCTACGAGTAACTTGGGCGTGCATTTAAATCTCCTTTTCGAAGCGGTACGACCACCGCGCTAAACCAAACATTTCCTTAACAGGTGGCCTGCCTGAACTGGGGCAAGTTTTCGGATCCTGCACAGCTATTCATCGACATATGTTACAATTTAGCCAAACTAAAAGTTTGTTAAATGCAAACTTTCTCAACCGGACAGGCTTGTTTTTATCTTGCCAAGAGTATATCATCAAGTCTAACATCCACTCGATCGATACTAGTGGCACCAGCATGATGTTTTGATGATGACTTCGTGCTTCTGAAGGGGCGTTGCAAACCACCAAACGAAAATGGCTTGTAAAGTGATGAGTTCGCATACAAACAAGAATTCTTAGGAAAAGTAAAACTCACCAACGTTTTTATTTGATAGTGCTTAAATTGAACAAAAAATGTATTTCTTTAAGTGCATAATTATAAGTATTTGCTCTTTTCATCTTCTTCATTATGCTTGTTCATTCGGCAGAAGGAATTGTATCGTGACCTCCAGTAAAATGCTGCTTCATTGCTGCGCCGTTCGGTTTTAATTTCCTAATGCACTGCTTAATCGTATTCTCGTGTCAGAAAATGCTTCATTAAGTTTTTAAGTCTCTCAAAGTTCTTTTGAGCGACGCCTGTTCAAAGTTAATTGGAAAATGCAATTTTACAATTAAAATTTAAATCCAGTAGAGAATGATATAGAAAACAAACAAAAACAGGAAGGATAACAAAATTAAAATACACATAAAGAAAGAGAGAAGAAGAAATATTTAGTAAGAGAGGTGCAAGGTTTAAATTGAGAAAAATCTGTGGATTAGGTGAATACAAATAAAAATATTTAAACTTTGAGGTCTCAGCAGTGTTATTACAATATTTACATCCGAAGAATACCAGCAGGAGCCGTATTTAAACTGAGATGACTTTTGTGCAGGTTTAGAAGAGATAATTGACTTTCCAGATTCGCTTCAATAACGTCATTATGATATTGAAGAACAAGGAAACATACAAATAATTCGAATTCCAAAATGGGGGCGCAGTCAGGCAACGATTCCTTTTCCCAGTGAAAATTTGTAGTAGCATGCCTAACGTGAGAAGCACTTGGAATGCCTAAAATCTGATAATATCCTTTTTAGACTCGTTTGAAATGAAGAGTTTGACAAATTGACAAATTCCTTAGATACATAATGGTGACTGTAATCATAAGGATAGTCCTAGGAATCCCAAGTTAATCATAGCTTCTCACGTCCTCGTGAGAATGTTGTAAACAAAACTACGCAGAGTTAAAGAGGTTACTTATTAAAGGCAAGAATGTGCTAAGCATGCGTAGTTTCTAGTATACCAAAGTTTTCTCATAGAGAGCGCGAAATTTAGGTGACATCCATATAAAGTGGAAAACATAATTCCATAAAATAAAGCAAATGATTCCAAGTGTTATTGGTGAAATTGTGTTGCAGTTGAGTGAAAACGTAATGGAAATTTTCCCCAGCTTTACACTCTGCATTCACATATCCAAATATCTGTAGAGAATAATAATTACAATCCAATACATAGCCCAGTATTGCACTAGTGAGGTTGTCACTAACAAGAATTGTCACTAGAGAAATCAAGGAAACTTATAATATGAAAACATCATATATAACCCCAACAAAATCATGAATTAATTAATTAATAATGTTACAACATCATTAATTAAATTCAGTTTAAAGTGCAACTTTTCCAAAAATTAATAATATTGAATATAATGCAGTGGCTAGATCTTGCTTTTAATCTAGAAATCGAACGATGAGATCCACGTCGGAGTAACCAAGGAACGGTCAAAGCAGTAGAATTCTCCTGAAGAATCAAAACCGAAGAAGACAGCGTTGGGCTTGCAGTCAACAAAGTGATGGCGACTGTTTTTTGGGAGGCGCATGGAAATGATTCACAGCGATTACTTGGAAAATGGCACAGCTATCAACGGCGAATATTATTCAGAGCTGGTTCGATTCTACGCTGATTTAAAACAAAAATGACCTTATATGACGAACAAATTGATCTTCCTTCAGGTCAATTTAACAGCTCATCAAGCCAAAATTAATGCAATTGCACTACAAATTGGTTGCTCATACACCACCTGCGACTATTATCTGTTTTCTAACTTGACGAAATGGCTCTTCAGCAAGAGGTTGGAGTTGTGTGGAGAAGAAAATCATCGAAGTATGGTTCGGAAAAGAGAACTGTATAAGCTTGCCATAAAGAGGTTAAAGTGCACATAACCGTGAACATAATTGGCTCGGATTCACAAGTTTCTTAACTGCTGGAAGTATCTCGGAGTTTGAAATCATTTCAATATAAATTCTTCATTATTTTCGTACTAATGACCGGAGATTTGAGGAAGTTTTCCGGTTTACTTCTTATTTCTCAGTACACTGCCAACCATTACGATACAATTAGCATTCAATTTGATGTGTATAGCAATTAGTTTAAGTTTCTTCGGTACTCTTGAATTTGTAACCACCAAACTCAGCAAATTTCCAGGGAAATAGCTCGAATATGACAGCTATTTAACAATGAACCACATATTTTCGACTCGGAATTAATTAGTGTGTAGCGACCTTTCTAACTGACAACATCTCAATCTCTGAAAGTTGCGCATGTAATTTGGAGATGAAAATTCATTTTGAAACTTAGTTTCCAATTTAATGCATTAAAACTTAATTAAAATATTACCGAAAACTTTGTTACCTAAACTGAAAGAACTTGACACGTAGACTTCTATGCCGTGTAGTTTCGAATATGTGGGCGTACTTAGGCTGCTTCACAGGTTTACATGTCACACTTCCCTGGTTCCCACCAACATCAGCCGTAGCAATATTGTATATGTGATATGATTAGTAGCGACCGACCGACCAACCGACCTGCCGTGCAAACAACGTTGATGTTTTGTAAGACTGCCATCTAGTTTAATCAGAAAGCCACATGACAACATAATAAACACATAAACCACAGAGTTGGAAGGGAATTCTAGGTGACAAGCTTTCAAAATAGCGAAGCAAGAAACGAGTACACTGTGTGGAGCAGGGATGCCTGCAGCATGATGGAGTTTGGAGTCACATTGTCCCCTCCAGCAAATGAAAAGGAGCCAAGCAGCGCAGTGAGGGAGCGGCTTCCGCGTTTCCATGATGGAGGCGCACAAAAGTAGGCTATAATAGTGGAACTATATGTGTGTGTTTATATATGCCTTTGGTTTAGCGTGTGCGTGTGTGTGTGTGTCTGTCTTCTTTTAAGTACATGCAATGTCGCTTTGGAATAAAAGAGCTGGAATGAATGAATTAATGAGACGAAACATGTCACACATGCGAGATTAGTTCCACTTTTCCTTCCTGTTTATCTGCTTAATTAAAATGAATACCACACCCTACTAAAGTAAATTAAATGCTTGGTTTTATTTATGGCCATATAAAAATTTTAATGAGTCTAAGTATTATTATGAAATTTTTCCCTTTACGGACCTAGATTAGGTTCTTCACAAACAAAGCACGCCACAATCCCAGTTACATACTAAAACTTCGCGGTGGCATTTTACTCTCTTATTATTTATACAAATTGCATATGCCGCTACAGTAGCGTATCGTAGATGATATAGTAATGACTATTCAACGTTTAATACAATGCCCTAATTTCAGGTTTTGCGTTAAAGAAGTCACCAGTAGTGAGTAAGGTTTGTTGATAATATTTCCTGGAGTGCATTGTTATTGGAGATACCACACTCTAAGGGCACTTTAAGATGGCGAAATGCTTTAAAGGATAAGGACTAAATTTGAAGCAACACATTATATTATATTAATAAAATCATTTTCTGCTAAGAAAATGTGTTGAAGCTATAATAAGATAGGACCATGACTTGTAAAAAATATCCAGAAATTATGCATTAATTTAGACCATTAAATATTAATTTAGAATTTCACAATATTTTTTGACTTGATACCTTGCACACAGTCTCAGCCCTTAATGCAGTATACTCGTATGTTGAATACCATATAAGGTACAGGAACGTACTTGGCACAGACAATTAAATTGCTACCATCAGACAGTAATTAGTCTTGGTTGGTAAACTGAAAGGGCTTCGGTGGAATAGTACTGGTATTATAAATCGACTGAATTTTTTGTATTATTCTTAATGAGTCTTAGCTTTAACACCGTCGTATCACAATTGGCCATTAGGTGAGCTCAACTGTGCTTTTGACAAACTAGGCTCCCACTCCTACCTACCTACCTACCTACCTTACCTTTAAGTTTAATCCCACTTCATTGTCTCCATGCGTCTGATGCGAATAGACTTATATTGTGTAGCAGTGTTCTCCATTTAATAGTTAAAGAAGACTTTCTGCATTTACTATGTAGCTGTCTCCTACAGTAGTCCACTTTAGGTGTCACAGCGCTGCAGGATCGTATAGTACTTTCAATAGTCACAAAATACTTTCTGTATTTACTATATAGCTGCCTCCTAGACTAGTCCACTTTAGATGTAGTAATTTTAATCACAGCGCTGTAGTATGGTATAGTGTAGGTGTTAAAATTTGATGGTGTTTATTTGCCTAAAATCTAGTGAATTTGACAATTTTGCGTGTCTGACGGCTTTGTTGTCATCACTAACAACTGCTGTTTATGACATTAAATACATCGCTTACATAGCATTGATAGCCCATATCTCTCGCCTAAATTGTGTCTCTACAACTCCATAGTTGTTAACTGTAATTGTAACATATAATTTGTGTCATTATGGGGCGTCAATAAACTGAATCATAACAAAAGAACACTCACAACATGCTTCCCTCATGCTGAGGAAATTGTGAAGGCTAAGAAATTAGCATTGCTGCTTCTCTGTTATTAAACCAGCATAGATGTAATAAAATAATATAAAGCATGTGCGTGTGTAATTCGCATTACAACTTTTTTACCCGCTTCCGTTATATTGAAACACTTTAAATGCAAATCTGGGTTAATGGCAGTGGAAGTGGTCCCGAGAGAAATGCAATTTGGTGCAAAAGTTTTCGTGCCCATTACTTAGTGGAAAAATGTATAAAATTTACACACACAAATTTATAAAATAATCATACATACACACGAGTATGTCCTCGTTCACAACGGGCATTTCACTGTTGTCAACAAATGTGACAAAAATGTCCATAAATCATACAGTATGCTCAAGGGCGCTTTCATGTGGAAGTGTGAAGTCATCAATTAAACCAAGTAGCACTTCTTACACTCGTACATTACAAGGAGTTCGGGGGAGATTTTCAGTACAGTCGTATGGTCAGAGAACTTTAAATGGTGCTTTAATAATTTTTTGCATGAAGTTCTGCGTTTATTATTTGAATTCAAACTTCGACTATCTTTCCTTTTACGAGTAGTCAGTGTACACAAAATATCCGTTGTGGTTGCGCAGATTGAGCTATCTACAGTTGCCTAAATATCAATCTGAAATGTATAATAGTGGCCCTCACAATGTTTTCAGCAGCATACTCCTTGACCTTCTGTCTTTTCGGATTTAATATACAAAATCTAATCTACACGACAATGGCTTTTCAACTTTAAATGTTGAAAGTAAATATTTAATGAGATACTGGAACATTGTATATAAAAACCATTGGGCATTATTTTAAAATCAGGTTTAAAAAGTCCATTTTCAAAACTGAAATAACATTTTATTGCTGTAATTAGATTTGTTAAAAGTGAAACTCCTTCCATCAGATTCGTGACTATAAATAACAAAAGCCAAGAACACTTTTCAGCATTCTTTTTGAATTCGGTCTTGGAAATTTTTTCAACACAAAATTTTATAATCCAGTTGAGAGTTCAACTTGCAGCTTCCTTCTGAATGATGGAGCTTTTCTAGGATATATATTTGCTGAAGCTTACTCGGGAAATTTCCGACACGAACAACTTTTTAATCTGCCCCTGTACAAGCACATGGGGTTAAAATACAAGTAAATATAAGTAAAAGACGGTGACAATGATTCAAAAACATATCATCGCACACAATAACAAAAAGTAATAAGAAAAGAGTAAAATGATGCCAACCAAGTCAAACAATTTAATTAAAATAAAGTTCAAATAACAGACATGAAAAAAGTGTTTTTGAAGAGTGAAAACTTTTGTTAGAAAAATTAATTTATACCAATTTTTTGTTTGCAGAGGAAATGGTCTCAGATTTATATGGTGATGATAAACGATTCTATTGGCAGAGATAGATTGAAGTGAGTAAGCTGGAGTTCTCGAAATATACAGGAACTGATGCATATTATACTCTAAGGCTGATGATAGTGAGCAAGTGGAGAATTTATAGATAGACGAACTATGAATGGGAATTTACATCTTGTCAAACTTGTCTGACTTGTTTGTGAGTATCAGTAGTCCTTTCCAAGGGTAATTTTCTTTCCCCGTATATGCGACTCTAATAACCGCCTTATAGTTCTGGCAAGTGCCCGATAAACATAGATAAAATTCTCTGTGTTCCTTTATTTCCTTCAGACATGAACCGCCCAGCGAGATTTCCCACTGACCATAAATCAAAGATCTTACATTCTTAATGTTAAAACGAAATCCGATACTCTTCTATTCGGGCTCTTTGTAAAACACTTGGTTTGTTTGAAGATTACTGAGATGCAGCATCGTTCCTTGTGGGTATCTGGTACGTGGTAGCTGATCCAAGTGTACAGTACTTGCTAAAATAATATCCATAACTACCTCTAGATCCACCTTACAACGCAATTAGGTTTTTGATCCATTCTTGGATAAATTATAAAGCGCATTTTCCAGGACTTCTCGTGTAGATTGGTTGCCAAGTTGGCTGAGAGTATCAGGTTGTACAATTGGTTGGTTTGGAGTTTAGTAGGTATCTTTAGTGTTGTTGCTACTAGCAACTTGCGCTTGGTCTTTATTTGAAAAATGTATGAGAATTGTTTTATTAGTATTATAAATCTAGGTGAAAACTTCCAATATATTAATATTCCGACATTTTTTCGAACCAAGTCAATTATAACCATGTGAATATCAATATAAAGATTTATAGTTTAGTGTATATATAAATATTGTATTGTGGATTGAAAACGCTGGTGACAGGAAAAGTCAAAACTAATTCATTGGAAGTGATTAATTCTAATTAATATTGGGTGATTTCATTCGATTACCAAATGTATAATGAGATGCTTACAGGAAGAATCAGTCACTCCATTTCCTTATATCTATTCCATTGAATCAATTTTCTATACAAAATCGATATTATGGTTAAGCCCGCCAACACACGAATTACCGACCTTCAAATTTAGTTTGTGTTTTTGTTCAAATTTATTAATAGGTAAGCGGCCCACAGAAGTGTAGCTGAAAGTTCGAACGGCATCACTTAAAGGAAACTGTCTTCACCTGTACAGCTGCCTGCCAAGCTGTCAGTATTTATTAGTTTACTATTTGATTTTCTTCATACACGAAAGGTGTCCATACATGTATGTTGACATACACACACACACACAAGCGTAGACATTAAACCCACATAAACTTCCTTTCGTCAGCTACACAATCATAGGCTGTAGCCTTGAATCACTCGGGGACTCAAGTTGTTTGTGGGAAACGTTTTGGAAATATGATGGCGTTCGATTTTCACTACGCCCACAAAAAAGTTCAAAAATAAATACATAAATAAAATATCACTAAATAAAGGAACACATTTCCATTTGAATGCACTTCTTAACGAAGAGTAATTTGCAAGAAACCGCAAAGAAGTACGTATTAAGAAATCTTGCAAATACGGATGAAAACTTACCACATGCAAATTGGCAAGTTGAATGTTGGGGGGATTTTTGAGTCAAACAAAAATAATATTATAAAATAAATACTAACAATATTATATTTAAACAATATTTCAGTTGAAACTGTGTACAATTAAAGATGTTGTGAAATAAGCAAATATGGTAAAAATCTCACCATTTATTGTAAGAAGAAGTCGTTAATCAAGAATGAAGGAAAAAAATTATTATTAAATTTACTTAATTAATGCAATTAAATGATACGAAAGCAGCACAATTATCTTACGAATCATGGAATATAAATATTCAAATATATGCACATAACTCCTAGTTTCAAAAACTGATGATAATGGAAATGGAAATTTTCCAAAATCCACTGGTTGTTGAAAGAAAACTCGGTAGTAACAACAAG
Source organism: Clusia tigrina (assembly GCA_920105625.2). Taxonomy (NCBI): domain Eukaryota; kingdom Metazoa; phylum Arthropoda; class Insecta; order Diptera; family Clusiidae; genus Clusia; species Clusia tigrina. The sequence continues at coordinate 183,755,250 of OV050031.1, forward strand.
TAGGAAAATGCTATTTGGTCAATGGAATTAAGCTATCTCTAAATGCGGCTGTATCAAACAACACACCATAACGTTAATTCAAATATAAGAGATTAACATTCCTAAATATATTCCTAATGCTCTCTTGTACCCAGGCCACTAACAATTATAGGCAACTCATTGAGAAAATCATATACTATATCAAGAGGAAGCATGCATTATGATGACGGGTGAATCCAAATAAGAATCCAAGGATCTACTGATTCGAAGCAGCCCCAAAAGTTGGAAATAAGACGACTTTATGCAATAGCTCCAGAATCAGATATATACTATAATATAAAGTTGAACTAAGCATCTTCATTTTCAAAGCAGAAAGATTTAATATTTCATTATATTCATTTTATTTGAAGATTCTATGGTCAGTGGAACTCTGTCCGGCCTTGCCGGAGTTTTCATCCTCTGATTCCTGATTTTTCAATTTCTCCAACTAGAAAAACAACCGACATTAATCTAATACTGAAGGTAGTTGTGCTAACAGTCCATTAATAGCCTGGGACAATGACCCGTTGTTATTGGAAATATATGTCTTTGTGTCTACTATTTTGTAGCTTAGGAGATGACACACCCACTAAGGCGATGTTACTAACTTTGGCAATACTCTAAAATAATAGCAAATTGTCCACTACCGAAATAAACGCCAATTTACTTAGTAGGCAGTAGTCCTTGCCCGATTTTATGAGTGATAATATAGTAATGGAGTGCCTGCTGTGATAATATATCGTCTGTTCCTCTTTATTCAAAATAAAAATAGCAGATCTGCAGGAGAATGCCTGCTTACTATTTAAAGTCTATTTCAATAGAAATATTACTTAAAGGTAGAATTTAAAGTAAAGGCAAGAGTAGCAATTTAAGAACCAAGTGCAGTTCGAACGAAAAGCAACGTATGGGCTAAGATCATCTGATATTTGTCGATTTTTGGACCCTAGGAAGGCCACATGTCCGTTTCTACTTTTATTGTATTACAACGTTTGCAACTAAAATATAAATGGAGTTTAATAGAAATAATATAACAGCAAATGAAAACTAGCATATGAAGCAAGATACTCGCATTAATCTTCAGGTAATAAAGAATTTCCATGGAAACATATTATTGAGTGGCAAATTATTCCGGAATAGAGCATCTTAAGCATAATATCCCAACGATTTTAAGGAATAAGTTGCAAATAAAACAAAACAAAATCAGCAACGAAAAGAAAAGCGGCATTTGCATTTTAATCCTAATAAATTTTGAAATATGATTTGCTAGAAAAAACAAATGCATACAAAGTAGAGACGCATAATTAGAGATGGCTTATGAAATATTTAAAAAAAAACGAAAACTCCTGAAAAATTGCAAACAGTTTCACTCACTAAATAGAAAGCAAAATTAAATTGAAAACGAAAAGAAAAGAAAAGAAGTATAATAACAAAGGATAAAGAGGGATTTATGGTCAGAAAACTTTTAAATTTTCGGTTGGCAAATAAAAACTTTTCAGTTTAAAGAACACTTTTAACCCACAGCACTGTTTACACTCAAGAAATATTTTTGTTGTTTTTCCAATGACGAAAAGGCTTTTTGCGCAAAAGTGACAAACCTTGTTGCAAAGTCAACAACAATAACAACAGCCACAACTCAAAAGTAAACAAAATGTATTACAAAAAAATCACGTTCGACTTGGACGCAATGGGAACCCCGCTGCCTACCAACCCTACAGCCAAATATTGAAGATGCATAAAACTCTTATTCTTTAATCGGCTTCGGAACTAACTTTTGTATAAAAGTGATATAACCATGGATAATTGTATATGTACTCTGCACTTACCATTAAGAATACTGAACAAATAAAGTAGCGCAGCAAACAGGAGAATATTTTGCCTAAAGTTACGTGAAGCTTATTTTACCAAGGGCCCATTCATTTCAGGTCTATGGATAAAATATTGATTTGTGTAACATTTCAGATGAAGTGATAACCTGAGGCTTTAGTGGCATATATCGATTTGATGAAACATACATTTAATTTGTTACCACCAATAAATATTTTTTGATATTATATTATATTATACATGAACCCAATATAGTGAAAGTCCACACATTACATTATCACAATAGCACGTTTAGTGTATCTGTGATGTATTTCCATCATATCCTGCTTCAAGTATAGACGATAAATTCAGTCATTAAATACAAACTTTGACCTTGTAGACTGAAATCCATCAGGATGTACTCCAACTAACAGTAAACCACAAAATAATTGCTTTGATTCTAGTTGGTCACCTGTTTAACTTTGCTTGACTAGAAATTTTTTAAGTTTAAATACGGATTTGGAATAAGAAGTTAATTGTCACTGAAAAATTCGACAGTCTTTCAGGAATTACAACTCTTTTCAGTATAGAGCAACTTTTCCGAGCTACACGAAAACAAGAGGTAAGTATTTCATGAACCGTCCTCACTTAAATAGAAAAAGAATAATCACTTATACGGGCTCCAGGATATCTTATTAAATCAAAGTAATTACGCTCTGATGCACTAAATATGACATCATCTTACAGTAGATATTTTCATTTGATAGGGACTTTCAAGTTAATATATCGTCACAATATTTCACAGTTCCTTCTGCAGGATGTTATTCACAGAAGGAAATTCATTGAGACTCCTTTAAAGGTTTAAAAATATGTTGAAAAATATTATATAAATATTTTGAGTAATATATAATAATATAATCCAACATCTAAAGCAAGTAAAAAACGAGTAAAGAAGTCTGAAGTCGGTTTAGATCGACTTCGAGCTTAAAAGTAAGCTAGTTTACTAAACTACAACCATGGAAGTAAATGACCGTGCGAGTATAAATACCCCAATTTCAACATAAAACGTAGTTTGTACCGAAGCTACATCCCAATTCTGATTATAACAAAAATCGGAAGGAATCATTTTAAATGAGGTGACGATCTTTTTCTATTTTTATATTTAAGTGATCCTTTTGTTACATGGGTGAATTGCCGCGGGAAGTGATTTTTTCAAGAGTATGACTTCCACGCCATATTTTGGTCGTGACCGACACTTTCTATTTAATAATAAAGCTATAAACCCTTCTAAGAGTGGCCAGGGCTTCATCCTTGCACATTTTCTTATGAATATGTCTATATTCTGTTCTTATTTCAGAGTAATGTTGGTTCTTCATAAGCCAACCTGGTATTTTTCTTATTAAAAGTAGACCCAGGATAAAACTGCTAGACCAACACCATTTCTCTAACACTGATCACAATAAGCAGTGAAATGTTAACTGAAGCTTAATAACAACCAGTTAAAGCCAATTTTTCCTTATCTGCCAGTTAAAGTTTCAATTAGCGGCTAACTTAAAAAAGTCCCGAAATGTGAATTGTGCAAGTGCTGTTCGGAGAAATAATGTGAAAAAATCACCAAAATTTATTACAGTGTTACACTATCCGTGGCCACACAGGTCTAAAGCAAGATGATGCGACCGCGTGTGTTTTTGATTGCATATACAACATCATAAGCCATGTGAATAGCAACTGGTCTACAGCCTTGTTTGTACCCGTGTGTCCACTTGTCCGTTTCTGAATTTATATGTGCGCATCTCCCACGTTCAGTACAACTCAGGCCAAATGTCAACATTCAGTTGCATTGCACTCGCATACAATTGAATCATTTGTAGTTTTGCGCTTCCTGGAACATGATTCTTTTGTATCTCGAAATTTAAAACAACAACAAAAAATATACGCACTAAAAAGCTCCAGCATTGCGCTGCTCTTTAATTTGCCATTCACTTCTTTATTCTTTTTCGTTCTCGTTATTTGAACCCTTGAGAAAAAACTTCACCAAGCGAATATGCAAAGGATTTATGCTTTTTGTTGGGGTCCGCAATGGTGGCTTTAACCATTTTGGTGATTTTTTCCTTTGATAGCATTATATATATATATATATATATATATATATATATATATATATATATATATATATATATATATATATATATATTTATTTATTTATTTATTTATTTATTTATACAAAATGTTTTATCCACGGTTTTATAAAACGTTGAACAAAGGATCCTGTTATAACCAAAGGCGGCACATTAATCAGAGTATTAATATTACTCAAATTACATTAGGAGACATTTTTCAAATCAATTCAAATCTTTACACAAAGTTAATTACAACAAATTTAAGGTATCTTTCCTGTTTAGACGCAAATGACCATTAAACTCCAATAAGTGCCTTGCCAGCGTGTTTGGGTGAAGTTCCAACTTCAGTAGATAGCTTTTGCAGCATTTCTTTATTTCTTCCTTTATCGTAAGTATTTTCGTTTTTTAAATACCATGAAGCTCCCGTGATGATCCTTAAACATTTGGATTGACTGCATTGCAATTTTTCAATGTTTGAGGGTGACGCAGTACCCCACAATTCAATTCCGTCAGTCCATATTGGTTTCATAATGGCATTGTATAGGAGGCATTCGTATTCAAGGTTTAGTTTCGAGTGTTGGTGATTTTCACTTGACTTTTTTTCGATTCTACGAGGGCGGATTGGTATTGAAGTTACCTAGCGCTAGATGGCAGCACAAACACAAAAACTTTTTTTTTGAAAGGGAAAACGGCGAAAGAGACAAAAGAAAAGCTCGATAAACATTACGATGAGTCTGCTCCGTCAGATTACATGGTAAAATATTGGATTGCTGAATTTAAACGCGGCCGAACAAGCACTGCAACAATACCATCAACAGGAAGGCCAAAAGAGGTGGTTACTGAAGAAAATATCAATAAAATCCTCGATATCGTTATGAATGATCGCCGAGTTAAGTTGCGTGAGATTGTTGAAATGGTAAACATATCATATGAGCGTGTGTTCCACATTTTGCATGAACATTTGCATATGAAAAAGCTATCGGAAAGATGGGTGCCGCGTTTGCTCAGTGTCGAACAAAAACGAGTTCGACAGACCACTTCACGGCGGTATTTGGACATGATAAAGCGTAATCCTGTTGATTTTTGGCGTCGATTAATAACTGTTGATGAAACGTGGGTTCACCACCAAACACCAACCAAACCAAAAATCAATCGAAAAAATGGGTGGAAGCTGGTGGAAGTGCTCCGAAGAAGGCGAAGGCAGTTAAATCGGCTGACAAAGTTAAGGCCACTGTATTTTGGGGTGCACACGGAATATTGCTCATCGATTATCTTGAAAAAGGATCCACAATCACAGGAAAGTATTATCGTGCATTATTGGATCAATTGATTGATGCAATCAAGGAAAAACGATCACATTTGAAGAAGAAAAAAATGGTCTTTCTTCAAGACAACGCACCGGTTCACACAGCATTAGATACGATGCTAAAATTACGTGAAATACCCTTCGAATTGGTTAATCATCCACCTTATAGTCCAGATTTAGCTCCTAGTGACTTTTTCATGTTTCCAAACTTGAAAAAATGGCTCGCAGGAAAAAGATTCATCTCAAACGAAGAAGTGATTACCGAAACTAACGCGTACTTTGAGGGGTTCCCGAAATCGTATTATTCAGATGGTATAAAAAAGTTGGAATATCATCTTACTAAGTGTGTCGAAGTAAAAGGAGACTATGTTGAGAAATAAATGGTTTTTGAAAAAAACAATGTTTGTTTCCTACTTAGGTAGCTTCAATATCAATCCGCCCTCGTATATGCTTGTTCCATGTGAGCCTTTGGCCAAGATGAATGAATAAATACTTGATATTACCAGTTTGGGGAATGGTTACTTCATTTAGCGTAAGAGAGGGGAAAGCGCCAAATCTCAAAGTGAAGGTGACGTGCGTACATTTTGATTCGGTGATCTTGATCCTCCAGTTTGCCAGCCATACCTCCAGAGAGTTAAGGTGTATCTGGATGTTTCTTGTAGCTACTGTGAGACTTGCATTAGATCATAATATGACCGTATAGTCCGCAATCGTTGAAGTGAATGTGTGACTGCATGTCGGCATATCTGAGGTGTTGAGCAAGTACAGGATACTTCCCTGCGGCACTCCGGCTTGGATATCACATGGGCTTGATGTAAACCCCTTATGAGATACCACTAATTTCCTCTGTGATAAATAGCTTTCTAGTAAATTATGCACATTTCCGGGCATTAGTTTTTTAATTTTATATAACAGTCCTTCATGTCATACTTTATCATAAGCCTGAGTTATATCCAAGACAACAGCTGGGCAATATTCCTTACTTTCAAATGTGTTTCTAATAATGGTGACGATCCGCTGAACTTGTTCTATCGTTCTAGCCGAATTGGTGTTGGGGGATCATTTGATCATCAGCTATTATTGGGTTAAGTACATTAACCAGTAATCTTTCAAATATTTTAGAAAGCAGAGGTTAATTGGCCTATAGGACGACATGTATGTGTTATCCTTACCTGGTTTCGCTATCATTATGATTTTGGACAACTTGCAGTCCGCTGGGTATACGGGATAGCATTGAAAATATACATCAGTTGGATCACAGCGGACTGCGGCAGTTCCTTTATCAGTCTACCTGTTATTTTGTCTGGACCCGGGGATTTTTTAATGCTTAAGTGTTTATACACCGCCTGAAATACATGCTTCTTTTTAAGTACCAGCTAAAATTGACTAGATCTCGTACTCAATGTCGGAAACTGAAAGTTCGCTGTTGGCGGGTTTAGGGGAAAATACTGCTTTGAGGTGATTAACGAACACATACCCTTTTCACCGTCGCTCCTCGCCCAATTCCCATCACTCAAGCGGAGAGGACGGGGCGTGTCAGATTTTTCGCTGCTTGCCACAGTGAGTGGTCATTGGGAAAGGTAGGGGATAGGTTACCAAGGTACTGCTGGATTTCTTTCACACTTCTTGTTTGAGGATCGTTCGAAGTTTCCTGGAACAGCATGCCAGTTGTTTTTTTATGTTTGGTGATCTGAATTGTTGCCATTGCCTTCTTAGATCCCTTTTCTACTTAACTAGTGACTCGATATCGTTAGACCTAATGTTTGAATTTCTTACTTTGCCTTTGTTTCTCAGGGGTGTGGCTACTTAAGACCGTAACAGCATCAGATGGTTGAGATTTTTAACAGCAGAGTCTATATCCTGTGCATTTCTTAGTTTACAGTTATATTGGAGATGAGTACTTATGAATTTTTTATACCTTAGTCAGTTTGTAAATTTATTGAATTGGGTTGTATGTGATTCTGTTATCGGGGTAGTATTGGATTTAATTATAATTGTTGATGCCGAGTGATCAGAGTATAGATCATAACATGATTCTGTAGTTAAATTTGTCCTTTTAAATCATTTTGTTATTCCAAAATCGATTAGATCTGGCATTTACGTCTTTTTGCGGGCCAGTATTTTGGTTGTGGTATATAAACAGTGGTTTTCTACTCAGTAGTCTGAAACGAAATATTCCTACTGTTAGCAAAATTTCGAACCGTTTCGCGACACATTTGAAAGGATCCAAAAATTGGTTGAAATCAAAAATAACGCTTTTTCTGTGCAACCTTGATTAGCTCATATTCGGTGACTACTTACTATCAGTACGTTGTTATTTACTATTCCTGGATATGTTATTGAGTAAAAATCCCCCACTCTGAGGGCCTCGACTTGCTAAAGAAATTTCGAAGAATATTATTCTCATTTACAAAGAGCAATATTTCATTATATCCTCATTATTCCAGGATAACTCACTTAACTGTTTCCTTTTTTTATGGTGACCATGTTCGAACAACGACTATTTCAGATCATAGCAAAATCGGTGCTCAATAAAAGCCTAAAGAAGAATTGTCTGTTGGAAAATTATAAAATTCTTAGACTAATAAATCCAATCAGATTAAGTTAAAGCCGAAATCTTGATTTCATCCTAAGGTTTTATTGTAATTTGGATTCTTTGTTGTAATTTGGATATATAACAGTTTCATAATGGCTCTCTTCTAAACGTAGCTTTCGTATGCGTTTCCTCTAGAACGATATTCGAATTCGCTCTTACTTCTTGTTGGTTGGTTTAAGGATACATGTAATAATGTCCTCTACCAGCAGTGACAAGTATGTTATAATTTTTCTGTAGAAACTTCAATTCGTTTCATTATGCGATTATATAATAATTTGCAAAGTCCTGATAAAAAAATATTTACAAATATACTTAAGAGATTGATTCAAAGACGTTTGTCCCCTATTGGACAACCATGCATATGGATGTTCATACTGCGGCGATGAAAACTACAAATATGAATTAAGCATTCATATTCCACTATGCACTAGAGAGAGCGTGAATATATGATGTAAAATACTTCTAAAGAATAATACATTAATATGTACAAAGACGTAATGGATCTTAAAGAAATGACTCTTACTGACAATAAACTGCTACAGAATTTTCGCACTACATACAGGTACTTGAAGGAAAACAACTTTCGGAAGTACTCGTATTAGCACGCGTATCGCAATAATGGCAAAGTGTGCCATAGTTGCCTCAACAAAGCTACTTTGCAAAAGTCAATGCTTAGCTGACTCCTTTGCTGTATCCTTGTAAGGTTTTGCTTGACTCAACTTGCACATTTCATGTAAGGAGAATTGAAAGTAATGGAGAAATGCGAGAAAAATATAGGCTTGCTTTGAAGTGTTGATTCTCCTTTGAATCCTCAGAAAAGATGCACACATCTACTGTGAATTAAAAATATTTACCAAAGGAACTTCCACAAACAATAATGGAAAATCAAATACTGCTACAGGAAATTGCGGCCGTTTGCGTGGTACTTTTTACTCGCTTACACGTATTTTACTCCAGTCCTGATTGTGTTAGGATGCGTATAATTTATGCAGAGCAAAACTGTAATATCAAAGAGCAGCAGCCCAGCACTATTTACCACTTCAAAGAAATGACCTTTGCCTTTTTCATTAAGCTTTGCATGCAAATAGAGCCGCACAAACTTTTAGATGTTTATTTTGCTATTCATCTTTGACAAAAGTTCACATCAAGGACATAAGCAAATGGACTACAGGAAAGTGAACATTTTAAATCTTACAAATTGATGTTATGGACTTAGATTCAATTCTAATTGTTCTTAGATTTCTCTCTCTATGTTTGTTGACGAGTCATTTTTAAATATTTTGCGGTAAATCAGTCGAGAATTTATAATATCTCTTTTAAATAACTGCACAATAATTGCCGTCAACGGGCTATTCCCGAGGTTTATTAACACTAATTTATATTACCTGCAGTATTCCGTTTAGAATCAACTGCAATTTAAATTATGTTTGTTGTAGAGTGAAAGAAGCCATAAAAATTGATTTTAACGTGTTACATTTGATTTTAATGAGACAACAAAGCAAGGTGGTGGGATTGTGTGAGCATCTTTAATAAAAAATCGTCTATACGACTCCCAGTAGCTGTTGACTCTGCCAGCAGCTGTAGACTTGTCTAGAAACAATACCAAAAAAAGGGTCCTTCACGGTGCTAAAACTTGGTCTGAAAATATTACTGTATTATTACTCTGCAGTTAAAGGATATTTCCGAAAAGTCTTTGCATTTAATAACTAAAGAAAAGGGTGTCCTCAAGCATATTGTAACTAGATACTAAACATGTTCTTGACAATTTATAAAGATATGTTTTTCGGATTGTTTCAATTGCGTCAATCTATCGCACAATATTAAATAACCAAAGGTAATTGGCACGAAAATGGAATCAGCTGCAGAAACCCTGTGAAGCCGTCCCAAAATTATGCATCCAAAAATGTGAGTGTGCACAAAGATAAAAGTTTTTCCGCACTTCCCAAAAATAAATTTGAAGCATTGGAAGATTTGGTATGTGAGACTTGCACCCACTAAAACATCCCCCTCCCTCGCTGAGAACATCTCCCCACCCTGGAACCCTTTTTATACTTCCTTCAAGGTGGAGATTCTTCGTCCCTATTGGACTCTCAACATTATTCCTGCGTTCAGGTCCCGCTTTTTCCGCCGGAGCACATTTTCCACATATTTATCTACGTGGTCCTAGTTTTCTTTGCTGCTCAGCATAACCTCCACAATGTTCTCTGTGGCTAAGGTTTCCCCGATTTCCATTTCAAGCGTGGTGCGCTCTGTTTGCCACCTTTTGCATTTGAAAAAGGTATGCTCTGCATCATCCACATTGCTGTCGCCGTATATGCACTCAGGCCCTCCAATTTTTCCCATTCGGTGTAGATACTTGCAGAAGTATCCGTGACCAGACAGTAACTGCGTGAGGTAGAAATTGAGGGTTCCGGCTGTTCCCCCTATCCAGCTCGCTATGTCGGGTATGAGTCTCGCTGTCCATCTTCCGCGACTCTCGGCGGCCCATCGTTCCTGCCAATGGTGCACGATTTGTTGCTTTATATGCTGCGCGGTTCCTCTGGTATTCTTACCCATCTTGGCTTCTCGTAGGTGTTTTCGTTCGAGGGCCAAGAGATCGATTGGGATTAAGCAGCCAATTACCAGAATTGCCGGCTCCGATACAGTACGGTACGCTGAAGCTACTCGCAGAGCTGCGGTTCTTTGCACGGACGATAAAACTTTTCTTCGGCTAATTAGCTATTATCAGCGTTATCATGATATGTATAGCATTATTAAAAAAAGTAGTTGACAATTAAACCTCCATAATTAACTCCATCAGGAAGATATTGAGAAGTCAATTATTTAATTAAGTAAGATGAGGAAATTATTAAATTAATAATTAAATTAAGTGACATAAACCGATATTGCTTATTAAAAATTGAAATTTTGAGTAATTTAAAGTTTTTATATTACTTTTAAATTTAAAGTTGCTTGACACTTCGCTTCAAACGTTACTTTATAATTAAGAATCTTCAGTTCAGGCCAAAACATTATGAAAAATACAAACTTTCTAATGAAACAAATGGCTTCCAAATCGCTGAAATGGATCAAGCTTCAAAATGTGAATTCTCTTGGCGACATGCGTCATTTAAATTGTGTTGTCTTTTGCTCTTCCTTTACTCGGACTCATTCATTTCATTCCGTTTTTGCTTATGTTGTTCGTTGTTGTTCTCGGTTTTTGTGCTTTTAAAGTACCCCACAATTTTTCTTCATTTGGCAATTTGTGTGTCCCCAGCATATTTACACACGAACACTTCAACACCAACAGCCGCATAAATTAAATTGTTCCACTCATTTGAAATGTTTGCAATATTTTATTCGTGTTTTTTGCTCTTGAAATCCTTTTGTGTAATATAAGTGAGAATTTTTTTATTTTTTGCTTTATTCAAATAAAATAAAATGTCATGTTGAGGAACAACGTCGTTGCAGCAATTCTAAGAGCTCCATAAGTCCATTATTTGTAGTCCTACTTAAGAATTGTTTGTGGTGAGAACTTTAAATATTTTTTACCACAATTCTCCAAGCGTTTAAAGCAAATATGGCATTCATTTCGTTTTAATTTACTTGTATGAGAACGAAGAACGCCTGCCTAAACAAAAGAATCCATTTCTGAATATTTTAATAGTAGTTAAAGACATTTTTGGAATATTTCTTAAAAGCAAAAGCAATACATTTATAGCATCAAAATAGTGTTTTTTTCAGAAAATGCTTGGCATTTACGTTTACTTAAAAACAATTTTCCTATTATTGATAATAATGGAACCGGGATGAAATAACAGACTCACTTATATATGGTAAAAGCCCTTCTTTACCAATTATTATGAGTTCATACTAATTCTGATATCATAAATTTAAGTAAGTTGCATTTTATTCAATTAATTATTATTATTAAATTGTATCAATACAGACTGATTTATTAACTACTTGGAAAGAGGATACACCCGGCACGCTTTAATAACGCTTGAGCAGACTCCCCGCTCATCATTTCATCTCGCCAAAGTTTCTCATTATATTAATGCACATTTTTGAAATTTATATATTTTCAGTTAATGTACTTATAAAAGGAAGCACATCGCAGTAACAGCATTCAAACGGAAGCAACAGCAATTGATCCGCGCCGTTGCAGTATCCGAGACATTGAGCAATTGAGTGCGCTGCAAATTAAAGTGGAGTCTGTTGCTGCTGCTGCTGCTGCAGCTTATTTTTAATTCGTTTAAGTGCACGCAGTCATTGCAGCATCAAGCCACTGCAAAGGATGCAAAGGATGCATCAAGGCGCCCGCTACATAAATTTCATGTTTCAATCTAATCCAGATGAAGGTTAAAATGAAGGAAGTGCAACTCGCAATTAAAACCCAGCTAAACCCGAAAGAGGCACCAGGATTTGAATTAATTACCGCAAAAATTGTGGAATTGCCTGAAATAGCCATCAAGTGACGAAGTTATTTAATGCAATACTAAGGATTGGGTATTTTCCGCAACCCTGGAAGATATCACAAATTAGGATGATACCAAAACGCGGAAAAGACGCAACTCAACCGTCAGCTTATCGGCCCATAAGCTTGCTCCCAGTAATTTCTAAATTATTTGAGAAACTGCTCTTCTAAAGTTGCAGCCGCACGTATAGAAATCCAACATTATTCCCCAGCATCAATTTGGATTTCGCAAAAATCACAGAACCATAGAGCAAATTAACCGCATTACTGGTGCAATTCGAAATACTTTTGAAGACAAGAAATACTGCTCTGCTATATTTTTAGATATTGCACAGGCATTTGACAGAGTTTGGCATGCAGGATTAATATATAAAATTCAAAAAATGTTACCAGTTAATGTGCACAAGCTACTGGAATCGTATTTGGATAACCAAAAGCTCAAAGTACAATATGGAGAATACACCACAAAGGACTTTGATATACATTACAAGGTAGTGTTCTAGGTCCTGTACTATATGTATTATTCACTGCAGAACCCCCTACTGATGATCATCTAGACACTTCAACATTATCAGACGACACTGCTAATCTTAGGATACACAAGCAATCCAGTAGTGGTTTCGAATCGCCTTGAGGAGTATTTGAAGAAAATGTAAGTGTGGCTGGCAAATTGTAGCATTAAAGAAAATGAGACCAGGAGCATTCATGTTACGTTTACAATTAGGAAAGAAACATGCCCTGTGATCACACTAAACAATGTTGCAATTCCTCAATCGAATACTGTAACATACCTAGGAGTCCATTTTGACAGACGACTAACTTGGCGGAACCAAATTGAGGCAAAAATAACGCATATAAAGTTAAAGGCACATCAAATAAATTGGCTATATACAACAAAATATATGTATACACAATATTAGTACTTGTTACAGCACCATTCGGAAGACCTTTTCTAGAGAGTCTAGGGCATTACTCTAATTTAGAACTTTCAGACCTATCCAAATTTGTGAACAACTCCGGCTGGTTGTAAACGTTACAAAAGTATTACCATTTTTCAGGCTCGCGAGGACACGGCAACAAAACGGCACTCTTGCTAACTGAAGCAACCAGAGGTCGCCAGCCATTGTACCTACCTTCCTACAGTACATAGTTCAATAACGTAATAAGAACAGAAGAAACTTGCTTCAATATATCAATCTTCAACTATCCTTAAGAGAAACTTTACTATCAGTTCATCGCAATAACGTGCAATAACGTAGTATTTAACTAAAAATTTAAATATCATTTCTAAAGGATACATGGCATACATGATAAGAATATTCTTCTTAAAGGGCATTAGAAGTGCAAACAGTACTGACAAAATATGTGACTGCTTCTTCCTAGCCATTCTAAAGGCGACGAAAATCATTCATCAATGAAATTATTGGAATTGCAATAATGTTTCCTGAGACTTACTTCCTGATTTAAACAAAGACAATCGCCAACAATTGAAAACCAGATAAATGTCTTTATAGCGGACATAACTGCACTACCAGAACTCTCGCTGAAAGCGAATTGTCATAGAACTTCAATTAACGAACCACACCATTACAAAAACTTTCCACAATATAATCTTGTACCCATTTAATTTAAATACTTATGTAGGACGCACTTGCTAGCAGCAAATTATGCGCAATGAAAAGCTTTGTCGGCATGTCTGGGATTACGGGATTAAAATGTTTTGGCGTAAATGTTGCCAATTTGCATAGCAATAACTAAAATCCTGCTAAGCCGCTATTAATGCTGATATCTGACGATTTAATGTGCGCTTAGCTTGTTCTTTTCGCATCCTTCGACTCTTTTAAACTGCAATAAAAGGAATAGAGTTGAAAATTCTCTCAACGACTGGACGGACGAACGGAACTGTGCGTAAAAGCGGAAAGAGTGAGTTTGTTTACAATCACGCTGTAGCTGGCGTCTTTGTAAAATGTAAAAAAGACAATTTAATAGTTGGCGTTTCTTCTATTATTTTCATGCTTGTCCTAACTCACCTCCTTCCTCTACTGTAAATTGGTGTCCTGATGGTGCTGTACGTGTTTGTAACATTGAAATGATATATATACATATATATATATATATATATATATATATATATATATATATATATATATATGTATATATATATGTGGTAATGCGAGTGCTAGCGACTGGCATCACCATTCGGCGATACAACCACACCAAACGCACTACAATCAATAAGCATGCGCAGTCGTTTAGTTGATGTCCAAGCGGTCAGACGTGTGTTATTGGTGTGCGCATTAACGTATTAATATTATCGCATTATTAAATATTTATTTTAATCTTCTTACTTGCTGTGTTTTATTTCGTGGTATCAAATCCCATATATATATATATATATATATATATATATATATATATATATATATATATATCGAAACAGGAGCTGTTGGCGATACCAAAAAAAGCGTTTCAGAAGTGTTTCGAGAATTGGAAAAAACGCTGGCATAAGTGTATTATATCTGAGGGGAATTACTTTGAAGGGGACAAGATAATAATAATTGAAAATAATGGTTATTTTTTGATGAAACCTCGTATATATATATATATATATATATATATATATATATATATATATATACGAGGTTTGATCAAAAAATAACCATTATTTTCAATTATTATTATCTTGTCCCCTTCAAAGTAATTCCCCTCAGATATAATACACTTATGCCAGCGTTTTTTCCAATTCTCGAAACACTTCTGAAACGCTTTTTTTGGTTAGCTCCTGTTTCGATTTTTCTTTTATCTCCTCAATCGTAGCAAAACGCTTTCTTTTCATCGGTGTCTTCAGTTTTGGAAAGAGGAAAAAGTCAGCGGGGGCCAAGTCCGGTGAATACGGTGGTTGAGGCATGATAACGGTTTTGTTTTTGGTCAAAAAATTACGCACAAGCATCGATGTGTGAGCTGGTGCGTTATCATGGTGCCAAATCCATGATTGGTTTTTCCACAATTCTGGGCGTTTCTGACGAATTGCTTCTCGCAAACGACGCATAACTTCAAGGTAGTATTCTTTGTTGACCGTACGACCTTGTGGCAAGAATGCATGATACACCACGCCATTGCAATCAAAGAAAACTGTCAGCAAAACCTGTAAGTTCGACCGAACTTGACGTGCTTTTTTCGGTCTTGGCTCATTTGGGCGTTTCCATTGGGATGATTGGGGTTTGGTTTCAATGTCATAGCCATACACCCACGATTCGTCACCAGTTATGATCTTTTTGAGGAAATCTGGATCGTCGTTGACGATGTTCAACAGCTCCTGAGCGATGTCCATGCGACGTTCTTTTTGCTCAAAATTTAGCAATTTTGGAACAATCTTCGCTGCCGCACGTTTCATGCCTAAAACATCCGTAAAAATTGCTTGGCATGAGCCGAACGATATGCCAACATCATCAGCAACCTCTCTGATAGTGATTCGACGATTATCCAAAATCATTTTCTTCACTGCGTCAATGTTTTCATCGGTTGTTGACGTGCTCGGGCGACCAGGGCGAGCATCGTCATTGACATCTTCTCGGCCTTCCTTAAACCGGTTATACCACAATTGAACTTGTGTTCTGCTCATAGTAGACTCGCCAAAGACCACAGTCATCATTTCAAATGTCCTTGCTCATTTAATTTCATTTTTTACACAAAACTGAATACAGTTTCTTTGATCCATTTTTTCGAATAGTACAAAATCGAAGAGCACACCAAAACACGACTAACCTTTTTATCTGTCAACAACAAACTGACAATCCAAAATGGTTGGTATTGCCAACATATATAACAGACATGTGTACCAACATAACAGAAAAAAAATGCGAACATCGAACATACGTAACTCACGAAATTTGAAAATAACGGTTCTTTTTTTATCACACCTCGTATATACATATATATATATATATATATATATATATATATATATATATATATATATATATATATATATATATATATATATATATATATTATATATATATGTATATACTTTACAATACGATACCAAACGAACAAAACTCATTTATGTCCAGTACTAGAGATACTTTCAGAAGAAATATGAATAAAGTACTCGATGTTCCTTTTTGACACCCAGCCTGATTTCTTATGTTGTATATTGTCTATAAAATTCTATTATTATAAAAGATAATTGATCCTCATGGGAGATCATTTTATGCACTCCTCCATAAACTTCACAATATTAAAGTTTTAGACAGAATATCATTATAATTGGTCTCCGCGTTGGTCTTCTCTGCCCATCCATGTCGATAGATCCACCTGCCTGATATAATTGAATGATTTTATTATTCTTTGGAATGTATTTTAATAATATAATTAAGAGATTTGGAACTATTGAAACATTAGTTATTAATTCATTATATTTTTACTATTTCAACTTCTATTTAATTAAAAATATTAATTTTTATATATTTTATTTTCATCATATTGAATAAAAACCGATTCTATCCGATTTTCCCATGAGTATTTTAGCCGAAAACGTAGGTTTTTATCCACGGTCCGATTATCTACAAACTTGATATTAGGAATTTTTAAAATAATCTTTCTGAAAAAACTATATTCTTTCCTTATAATGGAATAGAGTGAAGTGGGGTAGACCGGAAAATCGCCGAAGAAGGAGGTCTCGCATTGATGCCTATTGTACTGCTTAAAATGGAAGTTTAAGAATAAATTCATACAACTTCAATAAAACGAAAGTCTCGCTTTAACAAATACAAACGAAGATATCATCTTTAATCTGTGTAAAACACAATTTAGTTCCTACGCTTTGATATTGCTATTTATGTGCGAATCGTTTAAGCCAAATTAAAAGTTTCGTATATGAATGCGTTATGATTTCCAGACGCTATTATACCCAAAGTTTGCTAATTTCAGTATTTAGTTAACATCTGTGATGAAACAACTCATGCTTGAACATAATTTATGTATGTTCCAAACAGTTCCCCATTGTGCCATTACGTTTCATAAAATACATAGCGTAAAGAAATAAATAATAAATTTGCAAAGAGCGAAACACGCAGCATTGTGGTAAGACCCTTGAACTGGAATTGTTGTGAACACAATTGCACAGTTTACATTTAATATTCCATTAAATCCTGCAGCAAACTGGAATTCTCCTTACATCCCACTCTCTCGATTTGAAAATTATTGTGATTGTCATGCTCACTGTCATTGTTATTGTTGCTGTTTTTTCTCCAAACGACACACAAGTTCCTGCAAAGAATATATTCGTACTTGAGCATTGGATGGACTCCTTTCCTAGCCTGAGGGTCATTTCGATTACAATTGTGCACGCATCATTAAACAATTGCGCTGCTTCCTTTTCAAATACAAATTTACTTTACGCAGTTATCCCATTTGCTTTGGCAAATCAACAAACGTACAAGAAAATATGGTTCTGTTTAAATACATTTTCAGTACTGGCACTACATGAACAGCCACCATTGCACAGGGTAAGTTCCAGCCTCTTCCCCGTGTCTGCAACTTGTTTAATGACGCAGTTTGAAGCGAAGAGCAAGTAATGATATGTAAACATCACAAACAGCTGGGCACATTAATGGGAATTTTTGTAATCATAATATAAAATATTATAATTACAAGTATAATAATGATACTTGCTCGTTTAAAGCGCGACTAAGCAAAGACATGATTCGCATACAGCAGTCGTAGAATACAAATTGAAATACGAGTATGACGCCTATGCAAATTCATGTGACAAATATTCAAGATATTGATTTTTAGATATTCGGTTGACAATATAAGGGGAGATATAGATAGATATGGGAAGGTCACGAGTTGGGATCATAGTCGTTGACGAACCTTCTAATGGATTGCCAAATGGATGCTATTGTCTTCCAGATGATGATCTTGAATTACCGGAACCTACATAAATATATTGCAAATATGAGGAGAGGACTACATAAATATAGTCAGATATATATAACCGTCAGTACGAATGATCTTAAGGAACTTTATAATAGTTAGATGAATGAACATATAATAGTTAGATAAGGTTTAAGTTGATATTCGTATCCGTAACAACATAGGCTTAGTTAGTGCTAGAAATTGACTCAACAAAGGAAAAGATTATGCAACCAGCTTTCTTAACCCTCCGACGGTTGAGTTGCCCTTATACGAAGTACAAGGTCCACAGGGACCTCTATTTGTATGGAATTTTATATGAAAACGCATTTTTTTTAAATTTTTTTTGTTTTGATTTATTATAATTTACTAATTATACATGTATAATGAATGTTAGAAAAAAAAATTTTTTTTTATATATAACATTATTAATGATTATCATTGATGTCTATATGTGGTTCAGTTTCCGCATCCGAATCATCAACATGAAAATTTGCCTGATATGTGAAATCGTCGTCACATTTAAATCTCAATAGAAACTAAACTATTGGTCGGATCGCTTTGAAATTTAAACGATTTCTAGATAAAATTTCCTTGGAATACATGTGGGGGTCGGGTATACTTTCCATGGACCATCAAGGAGTAATTTCAGTTTGAAAATGAAATTACTCCTTGATGGTCCAGCGGTGAAAGGTCCCCAGGAACCTTTTCACACGCCGGAGGGTTAAGTTCTTAAAAAGTGATCTCAACAAAATAAGGTTCTGGTAAGGATGCGTATCGATGATTGTTTAAGGATCTTTTTCCTTAATTGGTTGCCAGTTCGGTGCTTGTACCAATATGGCTGTTGAGATTGTCATATGGCGCATGAACCAGTATAACATGAAAAGAAAACAAATTCGTGTGGTTGATGGAGTCAATTATTAAAAACTGACTACTTTATTTAATAAAGGTGTGAACTTATGTGCTAATTGATACATACTCGTATATAATTACAATAACAATTCAGTAATTCAACTAATGCTTACGTACAAAATAAACGGAAATATCATGTTACCTAAATTAAAAAAATTAAAAATACATTTTCACACGCATAAAATTGCCAGCTTGCAAAATTGTGCATTATTTATAAGCAATTTGATGGGCATATCCGTTCGCGGAGCAATGGGATCGCTACGCTCGGCGAATGCTTAAACATCCTCCCGGCCTTGAGCGAAAGTCGCTCTACCCGATCTATCGAAAGTCGTAACGAACTCCAGGCCTGCTGTGTTCTTAAGTATTTCCAAACTAGCACTTTTATGAAAATTACGATTATTAAGAGTGCTAGATAACTGACCGCATGCTGATGTAGGCCGTGAGGGCTCGTGATGTCGAATAGTTGCCCTCGGAGACGGCTCATATTCTGTTGTAACGCCTCTAGCCGATGGGAAATGTAGTGTGCGATCTCACTGCTTGGGATTGGTGTGTTGTTTAATATTCGCGTCAAATCACTGACATATAAGTTTGACACGTATGATTGTCTTCAAATGGCCTTCAGGTTTGCATAGTCTTGGATTGAAAGTCGAGGTTGTTTTGACCAAACATTCCTTTAAAGTTGACATTAAGATGTCATCATCATTGTTGGCTCGACGGTCCTAGTTGAAGGATGTATTCATGGTCAATTACAAGCAATCATGTCACACATCTTGAAGGAAGATCTTTTCTGCATCCAATTTATTAAGATTACGGTGGGCGAAGCAATAATCTCTCGACAATATGTGGTTCTTTATAACCATACCGTGGATTTGGAGTTAATTATTTTGTAGCGACCTTATTTGAGCGATGTCTGAATCATTTTTATTAATGGAGGAAAGTCTCCATCAAATTTATCAATATTCGATTTTCTTTCTGTAATGTTTGTTGACAAGAATTGCCCTAATTTCTCCTTTGTGAAATAGTGACGTCTATTGCTCAATTTATCAATCCACTCTTACAGATGTTATATGTAATACACTACTTTAACTTAGGACCGTTCCAAAAATTATTAAACTCTTCATTACTGTTGATACATTCTTTTTTCGGAACCAATTGGCTGTTTTTATCACGCTACCAGGTTTACTTTTAATTTTAGTTGAGAATATGCCCCCAATTTACAATGTAAATCATTACATGAATGCATTTTAACAATTCCGAATTGTGTCAAACAATTCAAAAAACATGTTTTAGTCTTTAATTCAAGTAGTTTAATTAGCAGCAATTGACTTAATCAATAGTCAGAAATTTTCTTTACTACTCGTTGGCAGTTCAACAAATTTCATTTAACACTCTTATTGCTACTACAATTACAATTCAAGTTGTTTATAGGTAGATCAATTAAATGCTCTCTTGCATTCAGATGGATGCTAGCGCTATCAAATTCACAAACCACATTTTGAATTGCCTCAAAAGTGTTCAGAGTAAATACTCCAGCATATTTTTTAAGCGCAGCACTCAGACAGAGTATACTCGTATATCCATTGTACTGCACTTAAGGTTCCCTTTTACTCGGCTTTAAATCTACCCGACCTCCGAAGAAATAGAAGTAGATCCTGTGGTGCCAAGGAGCCAAGTTCTCTAATCCCTAACCTGATTCGAGCCAAGGCAGGGCAGACGCAAAGAAAATGGTACGCCGTCTAATCTTCTTCTCCACAGGCTGGGCACAGCGCACTGTCTGATATGCCAATCCTTTCCATATGCCTAGCCCATAGAAAGTGCCCTGTCATCACGCCAACCAACAGCCTGCAGTCCCTCCTACCTAAAGATAGAAGGAACCGCAACCATCGGTCAGAGATAGCAGGTAGCATAATTTTCGTCCATCCGCAGCCTCTCTCAGCCCGCCATGCTCGCTTGTGGGTCGAAACAACCCACTTGTTTGCAGTGGCTTTGATGGCAGCAGAAGGGAGTGGCAGAAGAGGGCCAAAGAGTCAGAGGTCTCGTTACCCGCAATGCCAGCGTGTCCCGGGACCCAAGTCAGCGTCAGACTATTATGTTTTCCAACACAATTTAGCCTGGATTTGCAGGACCTGACTATCGTGGAAGTGGTGGTCGGACTATCCAAGGCCATGAGCGCAGCTTGGCTGTCACTGCAGACACAAATAGATTTGCCTTTCCACCTGTTTTCCACAACAAAGTCCATCGCCTGAAGTATCGCATACACCTCCGCCTGAGACACAGACGCATGCAGACCAAGGGCAGAGAACCGACGGGTCCCACAAGATTCCACGAAGACACCAGAGCCTGAACCTTCTTCAGTCCTGGAGCCATCAGTGAAAATACGGCAGCAGTGTTTGCCGGGCTCATTCTCGGGATCTAACCATGAACGAGCCTCTGGCAGCAACACATTGTACCGCTTTTCTAGTATGACGGTTGACGACATGGAGTCCGTGGGCATAGACAGGATTGCAGAATCGATGTCAGTGGCTGCGCCGTCGTCCAATATCGAGTACACCCCATACCATTGGCCACTATGTTTCACTCTGCAGATGGCCTTAACGGCCTCTCCGCGGAAGAAGACATCTAGTGGCGGGAGATTCACCAAAGCATCAAGTGCCGGGCCTGGAGTAGTCGGAAATGCTCCGGTACAACATATGGCCACAGCACGTTGTAGTTTTGATAGAGCTTTTTTGACCCCTACAAGAGAGAGTCTGCTCATCCAAACCATCGATGCATAGGTGATAATAGGTCTTATCATAGTTGTATAGATCCATAGGACATTGCTAGGGGAAAGACCCCATGTCTTACCAAAAATACCCTTACACTGCCAGAAAACTGACAGTGCTTTGGATGTCTTCAGTTCGACATGTGTTCTCCAAAGAAGTTTGTTATCAATGATGACTCCAAGATATTTGATTTCCTTGGATAGCGGGATAGTGACTCCTTTTAGTGTAGGCAGAATAAGTCCATCAAGCTTTCTCCTTCTGGTAAAGAGGACAATTCCAGTCTTGACAGGATTAGCTGATAGCCCATTCGCACTGCACCAAGTGTCAATCATATCCAGAGTTCTCTGCACCCTTCTGCAGACATATTACTCCAACGAGTATTCCCAGGTAATGGTGCGGGAGTAATTTTGGAGAGTTTCCTTACGACCTAGAAGGCACAAAGGTGGTTTAAATAATTCAAAACCTTGAATCTTTGATCACGCATGATGCTCTGCCTCAGACAAAAAATACTTACATACTTTTCTCAATAAACGAATTAGGAAATAATTACTTAATGGGATCGTTTACAAACATATCAAATGTAGATTCATCAGTTCTAAATGCAGAGAAGATAATGTAATATAACAATAAGCTAAAATCAAATCAATTGCGATTCCATGCTGTATTTCTTACAGCACACTGGGTAGTGTCGCCAATTTATCCATAATATATTTATGTTTACACTATTTCTGAAGGAAGCATTTCAAGGTAGAATAGATTAGACTCTTAAACTGAATGTAGTTCGCAAGCACTGCTTTACGAGATATTCTGCAACTTTTCTGCTATTTTGCCTCATTTTCTGTGACTTGAAACGTGTTGTGGTATTTTATATTTTCTTCATAATTAAGGAAAAATAAAATATTTCCATCAGGATATTCAGCTATCCAAATAAACAAATTTTTGCCTCTTGGCATTAAAAAACAGCCCTTTTCAATATAAACAGAATTTTTGTTCCAAACCTGTTCCTAGTTGAGAAGGCTCCAATGTGGAACAATAAACAGGCGCAACATTAACTAATGCGATAAGCTTTAAGGGCAATTTCCATTCGTATAGTAAACGATAATGTCGAATGGTGGCACTAACGCCTCCATATGTGCTGGTTCTCAGCATTTCTTTTCAACGTAATTGGTGAAATAGATTATCAAATAAACCACATTTAGAAAATGACTGTAAATGGCTCACATTACTGTTGTTGCGGTTTAAGACGCTTGCGGGTGTGTCTGGTACCGTGAATTTACTCGATTAAATTCAATTGAATAAAAACACGTCCGATTCGCTTGAATATGTTTATTTTAAAAAGAAGGAAGCAAGACAGGATGTCGAGTTGACAACTGGAAAAAGCAGTGCTGCCAGCTCAGATATTTAGTTGCAAACATGCTACCAATTAGGCGCGAACAACTGTGGTGACCTGAATTCGATTGTCTTACAAGAAAAATTATAGAGCAGTAACATTCAGAAACATGTCGTTAGTCTGTTAGGTCAAAGGAAATTGAACATGGAAAATAAACCTTACGTATATGATTAAAATATGAAACATACCTAAACTACCTTCGAAATACGCATAATCTGTCCTCTATTTAAAGCATGTAATTCTGAAAACTGTATTAAGAAAATCTTGGCGAACCAAGAGTAGATAGAATAGCATGATTTTACAGCTGCTGGGAACACCTTGTGAGCTATGTATCTACATTATTGCGAGTATATAAAAAGTTCGTCTAATTAGAATTTTCTAAAATATAATATGATATCGGTCCTTATCCCAAAAAGAATTACAAAATCCTGTTCGTTTAATTTTATAATTACATTGTGCGAAAAACATTCAATTTCAGTTTGTGATATAGTCTTTGCTTTCTAAGTCTGAAATAGTAAGTCAGGGATTTAAACTATTTCCACCATAAATACATTAAAGTAGCACTCTTGAGATCTTAGAAACCTTCAAAGCAAAGAGAACAAAAATTGTAGCCTACGCTGATGGCTTTGCCATACTAATCCCGGGCAAGCTTTTGTCAACGATTAGCGAAATCATGGAATCAGCACTGGGCGAGATTTCCGGATGGGCTGAGCGCAACGGCTTAGGAGTTAACCCTAATAAGATGAAGCTAGTTTTGTTCACCAGGAAAACAAAAATCCCTGAGTTGTCTTTGCCAAAGTTAGGTAGGGCAACATTGAATCTCTCTTCAGAAGCAAGATACTTGGGTATAATTCTGGAAACCAAGTTAAATTGGAGAAGGAATATTGAGGAGAGAAGAAAGAAGAGTTTGGCTGCATACTATACCTGTAAAAGGATCTTTGGAAAAAATGGGGACTATCACCGTACATCGTATATGGGATGTACACTACAATCATAAGACCAATTTTAACCTACGGGTCCATGGAAAGCGTTGGAAAGGAAATGTAATCTAACCCGTATTGAAAAAGTACAAAGACTTGCTAGCCTGGGAATCTCAGGGGCTGTAAGCAGAGCGCCTCAAAAAGGCTTAAACATATTATTTCACCTCTTACCGCTACGAGTGTTCATTCAGGGCTGTGCCACCAAGTGTGCTCTCAGACTGAGGGAGTGCAACACGTGGAAATCTGCCAACTATGGACACTGTACAATTTTGAGCGAAATAAGACGGAAGAGTCAACGGTTAGTTACGGCCGATTTAGAAACGGCTACAGACTACTATGGACTTTACAGCTAGAATTCCAACTCTCTATCCAACCAAGGAAGACTGGGAGTCAAGCTCTGTGCCGCGTAATTCTGACGGCTCAAAGATGGAGGGTGGAACGGGGGCGGGTGTCTTCTCGGAAGGCTTGCAGGCAAGACAGTCATATCGGCTGCCTGACGCATGCAGCGTCTTTCAGGCCGAAGTCTATGCAATTGAGAAAGCAGCCGGACTGATACAAAGTAGTACAATTCGACCTTCGAATATCACTATCTTTGGAGATAGTCAGGCGGCGCTTAAGGCAATAGAATCCAAGACAGTTAAATTGAAGCTGGTAATGAAATTTCGTACCTCACTACTGAACATTGGACCCCACAAGGTCTCACTTTGCTGGGTTCCCAGGCATAGCGATATAGGAATGAAATAGCGGACGAGATGGCCAGAAGAGGCTCTGAAATTGACATTAACGAAGCAGGCACCTCAATACAAATCCCGATATGCGAACTGTTTAGGAACGTAGATGAATTCACTATTGCAGTGACAAATAACTTATGGACTAATCGGGACGACTGTGAAGTTTCAAGGGCCTTATGGCCTAGGTTAGACATGAAGAGAACGAAGGTTCTCTTAGGGCTCCACAAACCTACAGTAAGGGTGCTTACGGGGGTCATTAAGGGGCATTGTGCTATTGCACCGCGTATGCCGTCGAGCGGGCTATGTAGGAGTTGCCATGATGAAGAAGAGACAGAGTCGATTCATCAATTTGTATGTCAGTGTCCAAGACTACAGTTGAAACGACTCCAATGTTTGGGGTCGCGCTTCTCCACAAGTTTGACAGAGATAACGAAGGTAGATTTATCGGATCTTCTCACTTTCATCTGGAAAACCAAATGGTTTAATAGGGATGGAACTTCCAATGTTTATGGAAATCAAGGGTAAGGACAAGGATGCCTCCTCCTGGCATTTTTGAAGGCTGTCACAATGGACACAGATGTCTCCGAGTGGAAGTGGGGACATGCCTTCCCAACCTGACCTAACCTAGCACTCTTGAAGCTTCATAGTTATAATTCTACAAACTTTATATAAAAAACAATAAAAGCACTTATATCAGATTTTCGATGGAGCATTGTAAGCTCATTTACGAGCAGAGCTCTTATGAAGTTCGTTTTGCCACCTGTTGACTGATCTATAGTGTATTAAGTTAGGAAGTATTTCACTTTGAAAATACGTGGACTTTAATGACACTCTCCGAATTAAAGCATACCAAAAACAGCATGCTTGATTCATCAAAAAAGACGACGTAGAAAGGTAATTGATGTAATTTAAAAGATATTCACTAAAAATTTTGAGTCCAAATGACGCTTTTGGTTGTAAAAAATAGATTTAATATATATTAATTTTAATTTTTATGAAAATACTTTTATTTTTAAAATGGTGATTTTTAAAGTATATGTTTAAAATTCTTATCTGGATTATATTTCCAAAACTTCATTATTTTTGGATATCTGACAATTCCTTCTATCCTCTGCTTTTCGATATTAGTCGTACGTAGTCAGGATATTTCCAGCTAAGGAACCTTAAAAGTAGGTTTCACTATCCTATATATGCAGTCGATAAAGGAGAACTTTGGAGAAGACACGTTTCAGCATCGCAAAGAGGAACCTTCAAATATATTTTCAGTGCTTTTGCCTTAACACCAACTTATGACACAGAATTCTTATTGGTCTATTTATATAATTCATATTTAATATATTTTTTTAAATATAGTTTTGAGACACGCCCGAATCTTTGCTCAAATATATATATTTCTTCGAAAACAATACACACGACTATGAGACTGTGGCACTACAAGCACATTGCTTACCACGGACTCCGACGGACGCCGAAGCGTTAATATAACAGAACATATGGAAATATAATTTGTATTATATTCCTTACATAACGTTCACTAAAGCCAACTTTGTGCCAGCAATTTCCATATTTTGAATGAGATCTGCATCCGCATGAATGTGCTGCTCCACGACTAATTAGCGTAAATTAGTGTGCAATTATGTTGGTCAGGATTGTGGTAGAAAAAAGGTATCTCTCATAATTTGCCTGTATCAGTATGTCGGCACGTCTCAGTATTTTCCGCCGCTACTGCCCTCGCTTTCCAGTTTGGTTTGGTGAGATTTAATTCACTTTAGCCTCAGATTATATTTTCAACCATTTAATTGCCGGCAATGTGCGGCTTTAGGTCGAACCAACAAGCAAAATTATGGGGAAATTTTCGATAAGTTCGTGTTGGCTGTTGTTGTGGGTGATTGAAAGCTTTTATTTATAAATTTTCTATTGAAAACATATTTCAGTAAAAGTCGGAGTCAATTTGATTGAAACCAAATGAAGGTTGCGTATACGCCGTGTAAGCCCTAACATTTCATTACAGAAACTAGCAGCAGATTGAACTACATAGCATCTGATTTAGAGGAATGAGTGGTTGTCATGACAGCATTCTAGAGAAATATTTCGGCACTATGCCAAATTATAAAGTTATATATATGAAATAAAATAATGCATCGCAATTGTGGTCTGGTTTCCCTCTAAAAATATTAATTAAATGATTATTTCTTAAATACTGTAAACATTGTTGACATTTTCTTCAAACCTCACAATAAAATTTGGTTTTGCAAACATTTTACATTAAATAACTCTGCATCCGAATCTTTGATTCTTACTTGCATACTTGCGCTTACTTATTTATGACAGACACGTTAACAGCCCATCAAATATGACCAGAAAAGTGAATCCTGCCAGACCAGTTTATAAATGTGTGCCTTAAAATTTAATTTATTTGAAATATTTGTCTAAGAAAATAAGAGTAAAATATTTCAACATAAAATATGAGCACCTTAATCCTTTAAAAACTATAAAGTCTTGTGTAAATAACTGCCATATATTTCTTCTTAAGTGTCAACTGATCTTCAATTCAAAGTAGTTTTAATTTCAAATCTTTGAAGATTAATGCTGACAAAGTTATAATGAAGGAAAGGAACAATCGGAGTAATAAAGAACGAGAAGCAAACACTATCGCTAAGTTCGCACGGCGTCGTTTTTCCCGTATGCCATATAAGAGATTTTACGGAATGGAACAGTGGCTGTGAGAGTTGTATTGTTTTGTTCACACACAGGTTATACGGGAAAATCCCGTATTCGAGAAATAAATTTTTTGATAAAATCGAATAGCATGGGCATCGTGGTCTGAACAGACCATCCCATATTCGATAAAACGGTATACGGGAGAAACCGTATGGAACGGCTGCCATGTGAACGCAGCCTATATATATAAAAATTACCTCAAGGAGAGTGCTGGGCTGTCTAACTTACGAGTATGTTGAAATATTTAGTTTGAAGTTTACATCATTTGTTTTTATATCAGCAGTTAAGCAAGAAAGATAATGATAAATTGGAAAACTGAATGCACCGAAAAATAAAAATACGTGTAAGATTGTTAAAAAATGGTGATACACTGAAGGAATACTAAACCTGTGAGGATGGAAACATTGTGCTTTCAGTTTCAGCCTAGTTCTTTAATCCATCCTTTTTTCTCTTTAATGCACGTAACACACTTCTCGATTTAAATAAAGTTCAAAGCAGCAAATTCTCTAAAATAATATTAATTGATTTTTAACATATTAGATTCAGTGTACCAAAATAACTACTGTTTCTATGATATATTTCACATTCAAATATATCGAAGGATTCTGCTATTAATGAGCTTCAACGATAATTTTAAGATTTTCCTCCTAATTGTAATTTCACATAATTTCTTCTTTCACAAACGTCCCACACAAAGTTTTAATATTTCTACTCAGACAAAAAAATATCCTTCCCCAAGACACTCAGATCTAGTACAAAGCTCAGTTTAATGCCTTAAAACTTCTTCCCATAATGCACACTAGCACAATACCAATAATTTGCAGACCAGAATAACTACCTAACTGGAAATTTTGTTAAACACGCTTGGTGAAAATTGTCTGCAAATATTCTCATAAACTATTCAGCCTCTCAAAGGATCCGTTCTGCATTCCATGGAGAACATAATATTTCAATTAAATGCTTCTGCAACAATTTTAAAAACGTGTCTATACTGAGTAGAGCAAGGGACGGCGAGTGTTGTCCCTTTGCTTATAAAGTTAATTAAAAATCATTTGAATTATTGTGGTTGGCCCGGCTGCTCATCAAAGAGCTGAAAGTCATAACAAACAAACGTTGATTTGAATTTGCTTGAAAACAATTATCACGGAATTGTAACAACGCTATGAGAGCCTGAGTGCAATTGCAGCAGAGCATTTATACGATTTCAATTATTAAATTGTTTGCCTGTTCAAACAGTGAGAAAGAACTATTCACCAACATGTTGGATATTCTGAATACTCCTGCCGAAAAGTTTACAATGTATGCAATTTTTGTTATGCAGAAACTTTAATATCACACCCTGATATGCTGATACAAAGCATTGACAAATAAAATTAAGAAAACTTGACGATATTACATCTATATTCAATAGATATTTATAATACACAAGGAAGTCTTTTTAACAACTGCGGGTCAGGTGAGAAAAAAATATGGTATATAATATTCCACATTTTTCTGCTGCTTCAAAATTATAAATCATGATGAAGATGAATTTCTTGTTAAGAAAATTTGCTTCTAGTTCGATCAGTGGAATGAGTCAAATAATAAAAACCGTATCATAAGCGGATTAGGATAGAATCGTTATACAAAAGAATATAGAATAAGCTGAAACAGCACATTTTCTCAAACTGTGGTTGCTAAAGATAATTCTCAAAGTTGCAAGACTGGTAATTATCTAAAATTGTGGAAATTACTTAAGAACTAATTATTATGCAATATACATTTTAATGGATGTTACAAGTATTTTATCCTTAAGCCAACAGCAAACCACAAATGAATAAACGGATAATTTTCTTAATAAGCAGTAGTATGAACTTTTTAAAATAGGGAATGACAAGGTTAAGGTTACTGATCAAATACTCATACTGAGGTCAATAGGCCTTAACATTATGCACTCATAAATTAAAATTTTTATATTTAAAATTTCAAACTAAACCAACTTGATGCTGCATAATGCACTTAAAAACTTAATTTATGCATACTCGTACTTACGTATTATTTCTAAGTGAATTTATGCATAAAACAGCATTTTCCTTCCTAAGTCATAATTTTCGTTGCCTTAATTTTAATCCGTTTGAAGATGCCGTTCGCAGAGCTCTTAATATGTGTATGCATACAAAGCGGACTCTCCTCCTTAGGGTTTAAGTTTACCTTCAAGTGAATTATTATTCAGGCAACCTTGAGAAGCAAATATAAAATAGCATTTTCCCGGCATCACTGATTATTGCTAGCACAGCTTGATGATTATGGTGGAGTTACTGCCAAACCATAAACCTCACATACGTGGAACTGCATTCTTAGGTGCTCTGTTGTCTATTCGTTATATACGTAGAACTTTACCCATCTACACGCATCCTTTGTTGCAAAGCTTACAATTTTATCGTACACCACACTTAATCTCATACATATATGAAGCAATAAAGATGACTCCCTCTTTTTAGATTGAATATTTTTCCAAAGATTTTCCCATGCGTCTACTACACAGCACAGTGTCCTCACGTATCGTCCTCTTTTCGTTACTAATACGAGTATCAAACTGTGTTGCCTGCTGACTCATCAATCGATTAACAGTTCATCGCAAGTTCAATCGATTCTCCTGAATAACAAATGAGCACAATGCCTTCAATCCAGGTCAAAAGTCTCATTTACTGTACTCTGAAAACCGAAAACTATGTACAACTTTTCGTTGCAGGAAGTTCCCAAACAAGTACAAGTGAACACGTGATATGGGATTTACTCGTACTCGCACTTAGGTAATCCTTCAAGTTTTCACATAATTTTTTAATTATTTAAAATCATGAAGTATTTATATTTTTTTATGTTCTATGATTCCAATTTTTCAAAAATTCTAATTAAAACTATGAAGATGTTGTTGATCCTTTTAGGTACTTCTAACCGAAAGGATGCAGCAAGCCACTTTCACTCTCCTCTGCATTCATTTGGTCGAGCATATAACATATAATTAATTTGTGTCGGCCTCCGTGGTCTAGGAGTACCCTTGCTGTCGTGGGGTCATGCATTGGAGTGCCGTGCGTGGAAATGTCTCGAAATGCTTCTTTCTATCGCTTTTATCGCGATTTGAGTGGAAGAATTTTGTTGCGAGATCCTTGCAAATGTGATTAATGATGATGTTAGATGTTAATAACAAAAACAAACAATTAATTTATGACTGCAAACGAGTATTTTAACATCACAGTTTAGAAATTCCTTAGCTTTCATAACCTACCAACTTTTTACAACCTCAAAAGTATTAGAAAAGTATGATTTCTGAGAGCGTATCATATCAGTAGGTTAAAATAGATAATAATTGTCAATATGAAGCTATGAAAAAAGGCCTGCGTTAGAAACATATTGGGAATCTGAAATAATGGACAACATATTTCTCTACTGAACAACCCAATCAGAATAAATCATTATTGCAAGCAATGTATTAAGATGAAGATTAAGCTAATATTTTATATAATTTAGGTCATCTATAGGTTGGTAATATTCTAATTACGTTACAGAAGTAAGTTTCTGTTAACAGTTCGAATCATTAGTTTATGCAAACTAATATAAAATGTAGTGAATAAGTACATGAGAATCTGCTCATTAGTATGTACCACAACAACTGATTCCACTGGTACGTATTTAGTCATCTTATTTATTTATTTATTTATTTATTATAGTAATCACAATCATCTTAATATATTTAGTACTTCAAAAATAGCATTTCACTATCAACTCTTCACTATAGCGGCCTAATCCCAAATTATCTCATCCATTTATGCATCCCGCTTATATATACGAATAATACTTTTGTTTGTCACTTTCGAAATCGTTCGAACACTTTCGAAATCTTTGAAGAGAAATAGTAATTGTTATTGAAAAGTTATCCGTCTGGAAAATTGGAGCCTTCAAAGACTGGTAAGCTTACCACTAGACTGCATAGGCCGCCTCAAGATTTCTTTATACAATCAAAACACCTGAAAAACTTGCAGTTATTTAAGTGTCCATCCATCATAAATAAATACTATGTTGTTGACGATAATGCGTGCGAAACTAAACACAAATTGAGCAGATCTAAATATATAATTATATACGCACACAAAAATATTTTCAAATACTCTCAGGAATCAATTTTTGGATAGGTAAATGTACGAGTATTTAAAAATGAGCCACAACTTATGAATTCCACTTATGTCTGTCATATACAAAATAAGGTCCGTATAGCATGCACTTTGACTTCCTCATACGTAAACTGTACGGAAAGAAAGCGAGATGCTAAAATTAGATAACGGGCGTCTTTCATAGACTGTTCGCCTTGTTCTATATTCTCAATCCATCTAATTATTGAGCTCTGTGTCCGACTTATGGGTCACACATCCCGCCAATTGATGCATTCAAGTTATTGATAAATTTCGCACTCAATTCTCTATATTACCAAATACATCCATCCATCAATCAGAATGAGAAAATATATGAACGTATGTCGCCTTGCAACACCATCACGGAAAATATCTGTTCCACTAATATTATTTGCTTAGATTGTATAGACAATAGGCATTCAGTCAATTAATAATGATTTTTAAGTCCCTAAACTATTGAATCAATAGAGTGAAGTCCGAAATGATGTTGCGAAGCAGAACAATGTTGTATTTTATATATCTGCAACATATGCTTTAAGTATTCAAAATGTGGTACAAGGAGCTGTAGTCATCTTTATTACATTTTAGTGGGTGATTGAAAAGTCTTAGTAACCAAAATGCAATAGTAAAAAAATTTTTTGAATCTGCTATAGTTTTTGATTTTCTACGTGGTATTCTACATGTTCTACGCATAGTTATCCTTATGTATTAAATCGGATACTTTACTTGTAAGTACGAATTGTGTCTGAGTTCAACTTAAATCTTGTTCAATTAAAAAAAACGCGTTTCCCTTTCTCTCATTTAAAACTGCACAAGATTTCTTCCAAGAAATATTTTTCTGCATATAAGAGAGCGGATTGATATTGAAGCTACCTAGCGCTAGATGGTAGCACAAACACAAAAACTTATTTTTGTTTAGAAATTGCGATCTGTCAAACGTCAGCTGTTAAATTTCACCCAAATTCATCGATTAGTTTATTTGTTGTAGTCGTTTGAAGTAAGCAACTTTTGTGTTTCTTGAAAAATGGAAAAAAGCGAATTTCGTGCAGTGATTAAACACTATTATTTGAAAGGGAAAACGGCGAAAGAGACAAAAGAAAAGCTCGATAAACATTACGGTGAGTCTGCTCCGTCAGATTACATGGTAAAATATTGGATTGCTGAATTAAAACACGGCCGAACAAGCACTGCAACAATACCATCAACAGGAAGGCCAAAAGAGGTGGTTACTGAAGAATATATCAAGAGAATCCTCGATATCGTTATGAATGATCGCCGAGTCAAGTTGCGTGAGATTGTTGAAATGGTAAACATATCATATGAACGTGTGTTCAACATTTTGCATGAACATTTGCATATGAAAAAGCTATCGGCAAGATGGGTGCCGCGTTTGCTCAGTGTCGAACAAAAACGAGTTCGACAGACCACTTCACGGCGGTGTTTGGACATGATAAAGCGTAATCCTGTTGATTTTTGGCGTCGATTAATAACTGTTGATGAAACGTGGGTCCACCACTACACACCTGAAACCAAAAATCAATCGAAACAATGGGTGGAAGCTGGTGGAAGTGCTCCGAAGAAGGCGAAGGCAGTGAAATCGGCTGGCAATGTTATGGCCACTGTATTTTGGGATGCACACGGAATATTGCTCATCGATTATCTTGAAATAGGATCCACAATCACAGGAAAGTATTATCGTGCATTATTGGATCAATTGATTGATGCAATCAAGGAAAAACGACCACATTTAAAGAAGAAAAAAATGCTCTTTCTTCAAGACAACGCACCGGTTCACACAGCATTAAATATGATGCTAAAATTACGTGAAATACACTTCGAATTGGTTAATCATCCACCTTATAGTCCAGATTTAGCTCCTATTGACTTTTTCCTGTTTCCAAACTTGAAAAAATGGCTCGCAGGAAAAAGATTCATCTCAAACAAAGAAGTGATTACCGAAACTAACGCGTATTTTGAGGGGTTCGCGAAATCGTATTATTCAGATGGTATAAAAAAGTTGGAATATCGTCTTACTAAGTGTGACGAAGTAAAAGGAGAGTTTCAATATGAATCCGCCATCGTATATTCCTTCATTTCATTTACATGAACTTTAAACCGAAAGGCATTTTGAGTTTAAGAACTTTCATTTTGTGAGTTGGTGATGCATCTCAAAACTGAAGAGTAACTCCACAATGGTATCAACAAAAGGGCAATTTAAGTTAGTTTTATTAATGTCTATGTATCCTCAATGTGAAATAGTACATGGGAATTAGAATGTTCAGTATAAAATATAGTTAAGTGGAATGAGAAATTGTAGAACAATCCATTCCAGTAAACCAACAAATGTAAAATTATGTGCTGTGTGTCCTTTCTTATTAATTACTTTCAATATATACTTGTATCCCTTCACACAGAGGACTTGCACATAGTGAGCATATATTACCTTGTACATATGTATCTAATTTGCAGCAGCGTTTTTGACCGGAAATTTGCACTATTGCAAAACAACTTTCGCTCGTCACAGACACTTAAAAGGTCACAAAAGAAAAACAAAAATTATGGAAAATTAGCGCACTTCATAGTCCCATCCTTAAAAGTTAATCCTCTTTACATCATTTTTGATTATGATTTCGTTTTGCGGTTTTTCTTTTTTGTCACTGCTTTAACAGCAAACCGGAAATTGTGCAGTCTCCTTTAGGCACTTTTCAACAATTTGCCTCTTTTCATTATGATTTTGTATTTTAATAGAATTTTGAATATTTTATTGGACTTTTTTCTTTGGGCACTTTGGAATTCATGCAAATGGAGAGTTCGTTTAGAATTTGCTATGAATTTCGAGTACCCAATTTCTGCATGTGAAATCGATTTTGTTTGTCCGCTTTTTTTTATTCTGCTACGCTCAAAAGCGAAATTTACATATTTTAAAATGCTTCCTTCCTTTTTATGAGAAAAAATAAGGAACTCTCAATATTTTTGTTTAATTTTATGATGAAAGAATTTTTCAACGTTCATGACTAAACCTGAAACAGCCTTACATTAAAAATATGAATGATCAAGATATATGTAGGGATGATACACAGACGGCTCACAAACTGATGAGGGAGTTGGGGCTGGTGTTTTTGGGGAAAAACCAAGAAGTCACTTAATTCACAAGCATGGGCCAAGAAAACACAGTTCAGGCCGAAACTCACGCTATCGAACTCTGCCTAAGAGAGGAACTAGACAGGGGTACAATAAATAGCCACATCCGTATCCACTCTGATAGCAAAGCAGCACTACTAGCGCTGAGCGCATTTGTTATAAAATTAAAACTGGTTTGGGATTGTCTTCAACTGCTGAAAAGACTAGCAACCAACAGCACCAACAGTACATCTGATTTGGGTGCCAGGTCACAGTGGTCATAAAGGGAATGAAGAGGCATGTGGACTCGCTACGGAACGGGCTGCCAGTAGTTTTATTGGACCAGAACTATTCTGTGGGCTGCCATGGAGTTCCACTAAGTATAACCTAAATCAATGGCTAGAGGTAAAATCAAATAAATATTGCATTGAGACAAAAGATATAAGAGTCGCAAGAACCTTCAGGGCAAAAATATCCCGTGAAAGAACCGAAGAAATTCTAGGTTTAACGAGAACAGGCACTCGTATTGTCTCAGGCTTTCAAACTGGACATTGTAGGGAAAACAAACACCTACATAACATGAAGGTGATGTAACGAAGAAGAGGAAACTCCTGAACATCTGCTGTGTAAATGTAACTGTCTAATCTGGAGCAGACTTCGTTACTTAGGAAACTATTATCTAGAACAAGCAAGAAATTGCGGAGAAACCTCCAAAGAAGATATCAGAATTCCTAATGAATTCTAAACTCTGTGATGTTTTGTAACTACAGAGCTTGTCACAATAGGCCCAAAGGTGGCCGCAGTGACTAGGTGACTTATTCTCGCTCTCAAGCAATCTTACATTTCCTTACAGAAATATATTGTTTTGATTCCACAGATTATAGGGTTGAATTCAGCGTACTCAATTGAAAAAGAAAGGAAACTCTTGTCGATAAAGAACGGTACAATGTGTGTAAATACAAATAAAGAACATTTAAAGCCGGCCATACCGACTATTACAAATACATTACACAAGTATATGGATAGGTTTAGGTGTTTATTTGTAACATACTCTTAGTACCTAAAAAGGTGGCTTCCTTAAAGTTTCAAGCACTGAAATCAAATCATTGGAACTGACCACCTCGAGATTGGCCTAATATGAACCTTAATATGAAATTGTGATTCTCAATAAAATAAATTCAAGAGTAGTATCGATAGTCTTTCTACTTGTCGCATAGCTAGGTTTCTGTAGAAATCGCAGGGTTACAGAAGTGAGTTAAAATAACCCAGACCTATTCTGTCCTTCCTTGTCAATAGTTTATTAACCCGATTTCTGATAATCAAACAAAAATAACATATTTTAAAGTAGCTTATTTATTATTGCAGTAAATTTGGTAAGTTTGCGAAACTCTGGCAATGTTTTAATTAAGCTCCTCATGAAAGTAAACATAATCTGAAATGCAAAGTCAAACGAAATGATGCCATAATTCCACTGCACAAATAGAAAATCACACATTAAATCAGAAGTTCATGAGACTGCAGCAGCAGCACACAGAGAAAAATCTTGCGTTATTTTCTTGCCAGTTATTTTGGCTCACATCCAATAATGATGCAAACAAATTTGCATTTTAAACATGGATAACCTTATCAAAATATGAGATAGAAAGCACTTTCGTTTTTCAGAATAATTTGTGTATAATTTGGTCCACACTTTCATTCCATTCAATCTTTCACTCTCATACAATTTGGCACTAGAGTGCGTGAGAGGCGACAGTGTGGCTTGCCAACGATTAGTTCAGTGAGTCGTTAAATATATTAGAATGTCTTTGCGGTATGTTTATGAGACTGGGTTCTAAAGAGCACCATTTCAATACTAAATGCAAATATTTTGCTGAGATATAAGTATACAAGATAAAATATAAAATTCGTTGTTTGTAAGACATTTAAGATGCTGCAATAAATGTAATTGCACTGAATTCGAAGTAATAAACTATTTAAAAAAAATACATCAAAAACATTCTCAACCATATCATTAAGTAAAATAAATAAATCGGGTAGCAAATCCAAAAAAAATAGTATGCGAAAAAAGAGGACTCCGCTTACGCCAACGGAATAACAAGCCTAACAAAGCTATAGAAGTTTCTATAAGGAATAACAACTATAACAAAGCATTAGAAGTTCTATAAGGATGAATGCGAATAAGATGATTTAAAATAATTCTCCTAAGAAAACAAAGAAAATAAAGACACGAACAAAATGCAACCAACTTTTTAAATGTCCATTTTAATCGTAAAAGGGTGGAAAAATGAAAGCATGTGCCCATGTGTCTTTAAGTATTAAACTAAGAATCGTTGAAATCGTCTACACACGGCGAGACAAAATTGGTGAAAATATTTTCTGTGTTCAAGAACGTGTCTTTCCATTATTATTATTATGGTATAAGTACACACATATTTGAGTGCATAATCGTATGTTCTGCGGGTGGCAGAGTCGATGTTGAGTAGGGTTGGGGGGAGCTATTATTTTATTGTGACATTTTTAGATAAAACGCAACTGATTGAGCGTAAAAGGATTAATATGAACAACGCATGAATGCATTGTTGTTAAAAGTAAAATGACTGAGAGCCTAAAGAAAACAAGGGCGAAAAAATTAATAGGGCGGGGAGTGAATTTCACAAATACATCACCCTGAATTCTAGAATTTCCACGTCAAGTGGAAAAGTTTCGCAATATGGATTGATTTAAATGAAGTAGACAAAATAACCGAAAACACAATTTTCGATTCTGGAAATGTGAATGCGGAAATACACATATGCGAGCAATTAATATTCAATTCAGTATTGATTGAATGGAATTCTAACAAATACAGAGACTAGAATGGCGCTTTTGCGTAAAAGCAACAAATGTTCACAATTTGGAAAATGTTTACCCACTCTGCTGGAAAATGGAGCAAACAGATATTCATTAATTTTTAAGTGAATTAAATACGAAAAACCACATGAATTCAGCAGAATTCAGATTCTTCAAAACTTAAATAACTTTTATTTTATTTAATATACGAGTATGGGTGCGGTTGTCAGTACGGAAGCACTTCAGGACTTTTATTCTATTAAATTTGAAATTCAACAACATTTTTTAGACTGAAATTTGATTTAATGCATAAGGACCCAGAAGAACAGAAAATCTAAAAAAAGCAAAAACAACTTGAAACAAAAAGGCCGCACACACAATCCTCGTGCATGCGAATCGCGGAAATCAAAGTTCATAATTTAGTCCATTTTTCAGCCGCCCTTCGCGCAGTGGGCTTTAAAAGTGGATATGCAGCAACAGACAATTACTTTGATCGCCATAATTAATGACAGAGGCTGGTGAAATTTTTACAAGGCATACGCGGGGGATGTTGGTGTATGAAATATGTATATATGCCTACATATATACGCAAAAATATATTAAGAGCATTGTGGTGGATTTCCGCATAATAAATTAGTTCCATCGCCACGCAGTAATTTATTTTCTTTAAACAAACTTTTTGCTCGATCGCATGCGGGTTTAAATACCAAAAAATATTGTAGTAATATTCTCCAGTCAAGCTTTTGATTAATGAAAAATATTAAAGTAATAGTGATAATATAAATGCGAGATATTGCAGAGATAATATGAAAAAGCAAGCAAGTTATATAAATTAAAGGTATTACACCAACAAAAGTCCACAACAAAAATAATTCCAACATAGACATGCTACGACATCACGCAAAATTTTAAATGGAACTAATGCAGTCGTTTAAGAACTGTTCATGTCAGATAAAATTGGCGACACAAAAGTAAAGTTTTTATCCAAATTGGACTCAAGTTATAATAAAACGAGTAAAGAAGTCCGAAGTTGGGTTAAACTGACTTTGAAATACCCTGTACCCTTCCATGAGCGTCCGAGTTAAACCGTGGCAAGGTACATTTTATTTAGATATCCATCATTAGAAGATAATCTGGGGTGATTTTCGGTACTGTACCGTGAGTTGATTTTAATTCAGGGAGGCGTGGCATTTATCTGGTTCGGCCCTATTTCATGTGAATAGCTTTGCAGTGTCAATGTGTTAATTCATATAAAATTTGGTCCAAGAATTTCGCATGGGTCCTAACTTTTAAACATATATCAATAGAGGACGTGGCTTTCAAAATGTACCGCCCATTTTTTGTTTTGTGTGTAGCACTCTGAAGCTTCAGCAGTTAATATATACCGCCCACATTTTGCATAGTGTTTAGTGGGTCACTACTTAGATCTACATAAATATCAATTTCCGTCACTATTTCATCAATTCGACCGAAGTACGAGTAGTGGTCCTTTTAAGAAAGGTG
The DNA here is from genome assembly GCA_920105625.2 of Clusia tigrina. Taxonomy (NCBI): domain Eukaryota; kingdom Metazoa; phylum Arthropoda; class Insecta; order Diptera; family Clusiidae; genus Clusia; species Clusia tigrina. The sequence goes on from OV050031.1 coordinate 183,794,582, forward strand.
AAAAAAGTTTCGTACATGGAAGGCAGGCGTGCTATTTATCCCAGTGGGCTCATTTAGCAATCTGGTTCTCTACTTTGGTCCAGATTATTCATTTGCAAATTTCATAAAAGTATATCTAACGATCTGGAAAAAATGCCCACACACGGACGGACAAAATCAAAATTGCTCATAAAGTGTCATATCTCTAAACAAAAGTCCATACCTCCCACGCCTGCTTCTTCCCTCCGTTGTCCTTTTTTAGGATAAAGTAAGGACTGATAAATAGTAATTTTAGTATGAAGAATCCTTAGGATTGGAATATCTTCGCCTTCTTTGTAGCTGGTTCACTGGTCTATTATTTTGGTTCCAGATATGTATATTGCCGGTGTGCAGTAAAAAACTAAATACCGCATGCACATTTGTAACGATTTCTCGCACAAAATCGAGTTAAATTTAAATCTGAAGTTACTTTCGCATTGGAACAGTTATCCCGGGAAGTATATAGCCAAGTTACATGCCATTTCTCTCCTCACCAGGAAAGTTCCCAAAGAAAGAATTTTTTACCTCTCGCATATGGGGTCTTAATAAGTGCACACATAGTATATTTCAGTTTATTTAGCACCCATAACTGCACCAGATATAAGATTAGTGTATAAAGTGACATAGAGGCCTAATCATGAATGAATGAATGAATAAAATACCGCGACCAATTTGTTCGATTGTACTCCTTCTGCATTATTAAGGGTATTCTATTAGTCCAACAGTTCTAAGGAAACTTTGCACTGAGTTAGGGTTCATTGCACTAATGTATCTGTTCTCGGGACAGTAATGCCCCAGATATTTCTTCCTACTGCGGGCTAAAGCTTCGCAGCTCATTATAAGGTGCTCTGGTGTTTCTTCTGCCTCTGTGCAGAATCTACACGTGTTTACTGGTGAGAGTCCCAGCTTCAAGAGGTAAGTTCTTAAATGACAGTGGTCTGTAAGGTGACCTGTCAGAGTTCTTAAATTGTCTTTGCTTAACAGTAGACATAGAGCTCACGTTTTGAGTTATAGTCCCCAACCATGAGCTTTGATTGTCTAAATTTTGGTAGTGAGGCCCAGTAGCGTGATCTCTTGAATTTTTCCACCTGCTTTCATTTATCTGTTATGCTACTTGTGCCTATGCCAAAGAATGGTTCAGGTCCTATAAATGGCGCGGATCCTCCATTCCTGGAAAGACTATCCGCTCTTTCAATTCCTACGATCCAGTGTAGGAAAGTTTATTGAACTTATTTAAAAGTTCTACGCATTCAATTTCAATTTTCAATTTATTGTTTAAAGTTCAATTTATTGACAAAGTCTTTAAATATATATGTAACTATATATCAGTTATTAAAATATATATATATTAAATGAAATTAATCTAGCAACTAATTAAATAGATAAATAAAAAAAATTTATAAATTAATAACTAATAAATAATAAATAATTAATAAATGAATACAATAAGAAATTAAAAGAATACTGACAGAAAAGAATAATAAAAGAGATATTTGGTTATTTACAAGGGTAAAATTAAGAGAGCTCAATGTCAGCTCTCAACAAAACTACTAGAACACTAAATACTTAAACTCGCTAATCCTTGCCACGCCTCTCACAGCAATAGGCAGCGAATTCCAGATCCTGATGGCATTAATGAAAAAGTATCGAGTTGAATTAGCGTAAGCTAATTTAGGTATCATCATGCACCGACTTCTTTTTGATTGGCTCTGCTGAAGTTTCTCAAAGAGATAATCAGCTTGTGTAGGAAAATATAATTTCTGATCCGTAAATAGTTTTCAAAACTGCATCCAAGAACACTTGTCTTCCAGGAAGTTATATGGTCAAGGCTACGTAATCCAAACACATATCGTGTGGCATAGTTAAATACAAGTTGTATTTTATGTAGGGAGCTTGAATCCAACTTACTATATACAGGCTGTGAATAGCAAATTATCGGTACAACCAGCTGCTTAACCAACATTCTCCTAGTCTCGATAGAGGTAAACTCTGCAGACATCCGTAACTGTCTCAGCACAAAAAAAAACTTTTTTCACAATACTATTTACTTGATCAGTACAAGAGAAAGAAGACTTAATATGGAAGCCCAAACTACAAGATCTCTCAACAAATTTCAGCTGTACGCCACCAATAGATATCAAAGGAAGTTTGTCCAATTCTATTTTCTTCTTCGAGATTGGTAAAACATAGGATTTTAACGGGTTTAGGAAAAGTCCATTTCTTTTTGACCAATCAAATATAGAATATAAATCTTCATTCATTTTAAGACTCAAGTCATCAATAAACTCCATGCGCCGAGAAAGATAAATCTGTAGGTCAACAACCGAAAAAACATGCCTATAATCAGAATAGATATTGCCCACCTTTACTCGCCGCATTCTCATTGTTAAATAACTATTTGAAAGACCAACTGCACTGTCACAAAACCCATAGTGCCGCTTTAATTTTAGACAGAGCAAAGAATGATTAACGGTATCAAAAACCTTAGAGAAATCCTGGAGACATACGAGGTGTGATCAAAAAATAACCGTTATTTTCATCTTTTCGTGAGTTACGTATGTTCGATGTTCGCATTTTTTTTTTTTATTGTGGTACACATGTCTGTTATATATGTTGGCAATACCAACCATTTTGGATTATCAGTTTGTTTTTGACAGATAAAAAGGTTAGTCGTGTTTTGGTGTGCTCTTCGATTTTGTACTATTCGAAAAAATGGATCAAAGAAACTGTATTCAGTTTTGTGTAAAAAATGAAATTAAATGCGCAAGGACATTTGAAATGTTGACTGTGGCCTTTGGCGAGTCTACTATGAGCAGAACACAAGTTCAATTGTGGTACAACCGGTTTAAGGAAGGCCGAGAAGATGTCAATGACGATGCTCGCCCTGGTCGCCCGAGCACGTCAACAACCGATGAAAACATTGACGCAGTGAAGAAAATGATTTTGGATAATCATCGAATCACTATCAGAGAGGTTGCTGATGATGTTGGCATATCGTTCAGCTTATGCCAAGCAATTTTTACGGATGTTTTAGGCATGAAACGTGCGGCAGCGAAGATTGTTCCAAAATTGCTAAATTTTGAGCAAAAACAACGTCGCATGGACATCGCTCAGGAGCTGTTTTTGGCCAAAAACAAAACCGTTATCATGCCTCAACCACCGTATTCACCGGACTTGGCCCCCGCTGACTTTTTCCTCTTTCCAAACTGAAGACACCGATGAAAGGAAAGCGTTTTGCTACGATTGAGGAGATAAAAGAAAAATCGAAACAGGAGCTATTGGCGATACCAAAAAAAGCGTTTCAGAAGTGTTTCGAGGATTGAAAAAAATGCTGGCTTAAGTGTATTATATCTGAGAGGAATTACTTTAAAGGGGACAAGATAGTTGTTGATGAATAAATAAATACTTAATTTTTTGATCACACAATAACGGTTCTTTTTTGATCACACCTCGTATATAACATATAACAAGACTTTGGTTATACATTACACATTGAGACATCAGATACCAGAAAGAAATCAAGCTAACTAGGGTTGATATTATTTCCATAACGAGTAGGTACGCCCGAGTTTACCACAGATAATCCAGCAGTCGCTACGAGCTCATACAACTTAGTCCTAGCACTACTATCACACAGCAGATTCACAATGGAAATCTCCACAAATAACAAAGCGCTCATAATCAGCCAAATTATTGGACAGCTCAGAAAAAAAAGGTTCAAGTTGACATGATCTATTAGGGTTATATACACAAGATAGAAAAATGTTTGTACCTCCATCAAATTTATGATGATGACATTAAAAAACTCAATGTCACACCCATTAGACAAGCTTAAGAACTCAACATTTAGGTAAGTTTTGCAGTATATTGCCCCTCCTGTTCAGCCTATCACTCCTTATTAACTTGTAGTCTTTAATGCCATAATGGGCAACCAAAACATCATCCTGAAACTATGTTTCCGAGACACATATAACATCCACTAAAGAGCCCTCAAATATATATCTCTAGTAATCTAATTTCTGTGAATTCAGACTCCTTGCGTTAAGATGCACAATATTGACCCCAGAACGCTGCCTGCACAATATATCAATGAGAACTTTATGATTTTCATTACCACCATCCGCACTGTCTTCGATACCACCCACAACAAGTGGAAACCTAAATAAAAAAAATAAAAAAAAAATGTGTTATTAAACTAAACCAATAACCATATACCTTACAAAAAAAGCCTCCACCATCACACACGCCAATATCGGAGAGCAATAACGAGCGCTTCTTCTCCTTGCAGAACCCAGCAATTGATCTAAATAGCTGAGTTCTTGCATAGGGTGTCTCCAACTTCACTAATATTGGCGCCGCCCTATTGACTTTATTCGATCGCATACGAAATGCTTCTCGAACTCGAGGTATTCCAAGTTTCTCATTCTGGCAGATCTTGCTGAAAACCATTTCAGGTGTCTCAGCAGCCAACTGCGGTACTCCATTAATGATAAGGTCAGTGGAAACCGCACTATCCTCAAGATTTTCCACCAGGGTGCTTAAAGCGCTTACGCTCGCCCTGAGTGAAACAATTTCAGAATGAGATCGCTCAACGGCAGATACTCTCACGGCGAGCTCTTCAACTGATTGCTTCATGCTGGATAATTCACCTGCCAACTCACTCAATTTTCCCAGCAGCCTCTCCTCCATCAGTTTGACCGATGTGCTGAGCTGGCTGACAATACTCTCTTCAAGCTTTGAGAGCTGCGCCTCCCACGCCGCCGTCAAGATAGAGTCATAGAGACTTACCGCTTTGCTGATAGAACCAGGCGTTAAGTAGAGACTGCGCGCCAATTATTATTGTTGCTTGGCTAATCTGGTTGTTGACATTTTTTTATATACGTATTTCCTTTTCTTTTCTTTTTCTTTTACTTTATCCACAAATAATGCCGCACGCACAGATTTCATTATCAGCTGAGCTGATTTTATTATCAGTTAAGCTGAGATTCACAATTAGCTATTTAAAAACAAAACGCGACTATCTTGCCAGCACTTTAAAAAAACGTCTACTCGCTTCCACTCATTAGAGAACAAACAACGGGTTTAGAATATATCTCGTATGAATTGAGTGCTTTTATAGCTGCTTGGCTGTCAGACTTGATAGCAATATCTAGACCCACAAGGTTACGTCGGAGGTTAAAGAAAACACAGAGGCGAATTGCATGTATCCTGCCTGGAATATGCTTGGTTCGGAGTGGTTAATCCTCGGTCCACACATGCCCGCATCTAATCCTTCTTCTATTTTTGAACCATCTGTGAACCACTTTATGGTATGATCTTTTAGAATATCTGGAAGTGTTTCAGGTTTTCATTATTTATTGTCCCAAGCACATTTCTGAAGCGTTTCTCAAAGTTATAAATTTTGTTCATATTGGCTCTAGGTAGGTCAGCGAGGGGTATAGTGGCAACGACGCTTTCTCGTTGTTTATTACTACAAATTTTCTCGCGGCCAGCACCTTCCTTGATGATTCCTAATAGTGTTCTTTTTGCAGTCATTTCTACTGTAATATGTTGCGGTGTAAGACTTAAAAGTCTTCCATTGCTGCTGTGAGACACGTTTTCACAGCTCCGATAAGACATATACATGCTTGTCATTGTACCTTGTTCAAAAGGTTCTTCGTGGTTTGCAATTTGGTTCTTTGAACCCATGCCACTGCTCCATATGTTAGAATCGGTATAACTATCATGGTGTACATCCATTTCAGAATGTAAGGCTTGCAACTCCATGTCTTCCCAGCTAAACTAGTGGACATCATTAATGCCTTACTTGTTACAAAATCCGCATCCAGAGAAGTTTCGAATCTAGTACTATTCGTAGATATTTAACCTCCTTTGACAAACTAACCTCCACATAGCTTAATATTAATCAGGGCATAAGATTTAAGCTTCGGTAAATTTCTACAATAGCGATCTTATCCAATTAGTCTTCAAATGCAGTTTTATTTTCTATTATTATTATATATTACACCATAATTAATAATTTATGCAAAGGTTTGCTGAAAAGAGTACTAAGTACTATCATTTGGATACCATGCCATGATTCGAAGCCGCGATCCATCGGCTGGGGTACTAGCATGCTTACTAATAGACCCACGGAAATAATTTTATTTTATCTCGTAGCATTAATGGGAATCACAGGCGCTCAGGAGAGTTGAAAACGTGGCAAACTTTGTAGTAAACGTTTTTATGGAATGCATAAAAACTGATTGTGTTTGTTATAAAAAGAAACAATTGGAATTTTAGCGACATTGCTCTTACAATAGCATAGAACCAATTTAGAATTTCGTTTATTTCAAATCAAAGACAGCAAATATCGCATTTCATTATTAGCTCAAATTTCACAAAGAATCAAGTTTCAAGTCACCTATCAAAAAACCTACAAATACGAACCAAAAGAAAAACAAACCCAATCCGCAAACAAAACAGAAATATCTGTCAAAGAAAAGTCTTCTTTCAGCGACTAGGACGACGTCCTTTAAAGTTTAAGACGGTCTGCGTAGTGTGTAACTTTGTATTAATTTTTGTTTGATTTAGCTGATCGCTTACCATATCCATTACCATCTTTATCCGCCACCAAAAGAGTTTTATACTCGACTTCCTTTTTTTTAATTGATTGCTTTGCCGAAAATAGGGTATTATATCTCTCAAAGAGTGGTTTGTTACTCATACGGCTGTAGCACAAAATATGAAACTACCATGTTATGAATAAGCATAAAAAGTGTTACATTCCTATTATAAATTCCAAACAAATTACGACAAGAACATTCGATTTGCGTTAATATTAATATCTCGTTCTAACTAACGTTAATTGTAGTTATACATAGTCGTTGGACATGGTATTCTTTTGTCACACTATGATATCCACGTCGCTGTCTCACTGACATTAATGAACAAACTTCTCGTATATACGAAAATAATTTAGAAAGCAGAGCATGAACCGATAAGGGCAATGTAAAACAACGGCCGTTCAGTATTCAGTTAAAATCCGCATTGATTTTAGAAGTTATTTAGAAGTAACTCTGCTATCAAATTAAACTTTTGCATTAATTTCGTGAGTTAGTATTTATTTATATTATTATGTGATTATTATACCTTCTTAATTCATAAACATAATTAGTTATACTCGATTCTGCAAGGGAAAGAATCATTTTTAAGCCATGTTCTGGACAGGATACAAACAGTATTGTAAGACTATCATCCTCACCACTAGACCCCGAAAGTCAGCAGTATTATCACTATATCTGACTGATCGTAATAAATAAACGTATTTATCTTACGTGACTCGAACCAAACTAGTTTCCATTACAATAAGAACTGATTAAAAAGAATAAGGTCCAGATTCAGGTACAAATTTCTGAATAAAAATACTGTCCACATCTTTTGGTCTTCCTTTCCCCCTAGTAAGATGACACTAAGTAAATTGTCGTACAGTATGGGAGTGTAAGTCTTCAATTGTTACTGTAATAGCCTGCTGGTAGTCTTCCCTATAATTATCCTTTTCAATGCTGTTTCAATGTTTATAATTATTGCCGAACTACCACGAGTTCTGTTGTCAGGATGACTTGTATGGTAAATTGAGTAATTTGGTATGTTTATAAAGCTTTTTCCTGTAAAATGTGTCTCAGATATTAACAGAATGTCAACTTTGTTAGAGTGATTAAAAGTCTTTCAAACTGAGTAAATTCTATTTTTCCCCAAAGCAAACTGAAAATTTTAAAAGTGATTTGGAGAATTCTTCTGCAAGCATTCCATTAAATTAGCAATCGTTGTTAGTGACTCGTAAACGTAGTAAATACCCTAATGACTTACACAGAATGAATCTGACTTGAAAATCAAAAATGGTTATAAAAAGATTATGCCACTGAATATCTGAATCACGGAAATACAGAAGAAATTATTTGAGGAGGCAAAATGTTTGTGGCTAACATGTCGCCGGATGGCGAAAACTTCCTTTGAATGTGGGTACTACCCACCCTAAGCTTACCCAATATTTATTAAGTACGAGTATTACTTGTGCTAAGGGGCTGCCCCCTCCCTATTTATATAGGCATGTAGCATAAAAAGCGGAACCTTTTTCAAAGCACACTCATACTGCTGAGTGTAAACATAATAAATATAAATGACTATAAATATGATATGAAGTGTGTGTAGGAGAAACGTTCGTCTTTGTATACAGAAGCATGAAGACAAAATGTCTGGTGATCATTTCAATTTTAATTAATAATGAGGAAGAGGGATAAGGATAAATTTTTAAGCGAAATATGTCAACTCATTCAAATAAGAGGAAATAGCAAGAATTTCTTCTTTCCTCGCCGTTGAGTACATCACAGTGAAAAAATTTTAATTTAATAAAGTGCGGTGCTATTTCCCCAGAGACTCCATTCGTGACTGCTCGTCAGGGATGCCAACTTTTAATAAATTATCCCAAATGTGGAATTCAGTAATGAGCAAATTTTAAGGGGCTTTAAAAGATATGCATAACCATGTATAGTGAAGTAACATGACAACCACAACTAAGGTTTGTTTTATACGAAGAATAAAATTTATTTTGAATATTCGTAATTTTATGGTTCTATTAGAAGTGAGCTATGAAACGTCACGAGACTTAAATCAATGATATATAAAATAATTTGTTGACAAAAGTGCGATCAGCAGTCAGGATATTTATTTCTTTGCATGATATTCACTTCAATCTAGATAAATTTTTAAGGCTTGTTGCTTTCGAACTAATGTCTACTTATGATAAAATGATTTCTATATACGATTTCAACCGTCTTCAATTGCCCTTTCGTTGCTCAGGATAGGCTTACATTAGACGCGGAAAGATTTATTCTCCCTTCAATCAGAGTTTTAAAATAATACAAAAATTCTATGTGTACTCTCCTCATAAAATTGTCGTTTCTATCCAGTTTTTTATTCAAAACTCTTTCATGGAGAACTATGAACATAAATTGTGAAATTTTTTGGATAGTCTAAAAAGTTATTGGCACCCCTGGAACTACTGTAATTTTTATTGTTCCTGCTGCATTGGCACCACGGAAATGCTAAATTGCCAGTACATTTTGTTTCTCTCCTCTCTCTCTCCCTCCCTCTCTCTCTCTCTCTCTATCTATCTATCTATATATCTGTTACACCCAACCTAGCTACGAAAGAGGACGTAATCCCTTGTTCTAAGAGTGCAGCTGCTTTTTAGAGGATTGTTTCATTTATTTAATTTCTTTGACATGTTTTAAGAGAATTTTATACTTCCAAACTTTATATTGAAATAATCGTACTCGTACATTGCCGTTTAAGCATGAATGTATGTGGTTTTTTCGAATACACTTCCATTACCAAAATGATTTAATTGGTATCATGAGAAACAAACCGCACCTGAGTTTATTGCTTTGCATGTCCTTTCTGTATGCCTGTTTGTGGAAGAGTGTTGTGTTCGATTCGTTCATTACTTATTTAAATACTCGCTGGTAGCAATTTGTAACTGTCTCCAATAAATATCAGAAATAAAGTTTTTCATTTATAACAGAACAGCTGTCACGAGCCGCAAGCTCTGCTTTGTTTGTTTGGGGGTAAAACATTTTACCCACGGTGCACACAACCAGGGTGCTCCCGGTGTCACCGGCGGCACCACCATCTCCTGCATTAAGGGGTGCATCAGGATGGGAGCCGGCGGGAATGGGTCATCTCTCTTGCAATACTGCAAGGGGGCGGCATGTTCGCGCCGGATCCCTCCTGACGATGGCTGCCGCCTGCTCACTGTCACCATGGCGTTTTGAGCGGGGCTCAGTGCGGAGAGAATTCCCCTCATTGGGTCCCGCCAAATCGTACAGCAGGCTGCAGCCATCTTTTCTGTGGTGTGAATGCCGGCACAGGAGAAGAGGAGAGCCGGCGACCGGTTTAAGTTCAGTATCAATTCGTCTGTCGATCATCAAACTTCTGCCGGAGCAGCGTCGTGATTTGCTATCTTTTACGAAAAGATATTCTGTGTTTTTCCATCAAACTTTTGCCTTTTTTATCAAAATATATTCTGTGCAGTGTAACCAAACATCACAATATTATAATAAATAAATTTAATTTTTGAAAACCAAAAAAAAGGGGAATGGATTTTAGTCCCAGCAGTGCTCCACTTCGAAACAAGGAGCTTTAACCAGACACCACCCTCTAACTGCTATTATATCATTAGCCAACACATTCATCCTTCATTTGTGCCCAGTTTGAAACATGGGAAACATCAGCAATACAAATTTAATTCTAGCTTTGGATACTGTTCCTCCAAGGTCGCTGCACCAATTAGTTCCAGCCGGCGGTACTTAAATTCAGTTGTAATATGTATGTCTGTTTGCAGTTGCAATAGGGGCTTTCCTATAATTGGACTGTAAGGATATGTTGATTCATAATAAAGACGAGAACCTCACCGAACAAGGACACTAGCTGGAGAACACTCGAATGGATCACCAACATCACAAAGTTGCCCTTCATTTCCCACTTGTACATTTTGCAACACTACTATAAAAGTTTCAATTATAAATTCTTTATGCTTTAAGCGTATAATTAAATAGCTTGGTTGAAATTGTAGTCTCTGGATGCATTGGCAGGAAATACAAAAATGTACAAATAAGACATAAGTAAGTTCCTGCTTGAATAATTTGTGTTAGCGTAATATAATCCTGATATAAGCAATTAAAAATTTTTTTTAAAAAACAGTTTTTGGATTAAAATAGGCTTGAAAAGGACACGGAATATAATGAAAAGTTAATAAATAACTTTTCAAAAGACTTTATCATAATCTCCCAACTGTAGTCATAGTTTATATCTTAATAGCTGCTGTCCTAAAACGCAAAACTAGACATATAACGGGTCCGCCATCTAACGTTTTTTTTGTCAACTAGTGCTTATTTTGTGAATGGTAACACTTAGCTCATGTCTGATTTGACAGATAATTAGTTTTATCGTTTCGCTGAACGAATATGGTTGTGTATACGCTTGAACAACGCTGGGAAATATTGCGACATTACTTTGAAAATCATGGTAATGTTGCAGAATGTGTGCGAAAAAAAAATCATCTTTTCAGATGAAGCTCATTTTGATCTAGGCGGGTATGTAAACAAGCAAAATTGTCGCATTTGGGGCACAGAAAACCCGCACGCATACATTGAAAAGCCGATGCACCCAAAACGAGTCACTGTTTGGTGCGGATTTTGGTCCAGAGGCATAATTGGGCCATTTTTCTTCGAAAATGAGCAAGGAGTGGCCGTTAGCTCCGTCAATGGCGATCGTTATCGGGCCATGTTGAACGAATTTTTGTTCACAAAAATTGAAGAGGAGGATATTGGCAACATTTGGTTTCAACAGGACGGCGCTACGTGCCACACAGCCGAAGCTACACTCGATGTTTTGCGCCCTGTTTTTGAAGATCGCATTATCAGCCGCAGAGCTGATGTCGTTTGGCCACCTAGGAGCTGCGATTTGACACCGTTGGACAATTACTTGTGGGGTGCCCTCAAAGATAAGTGTTACGCCTACAAGCCAGAGACAATTGACGCTTTAAAGGACAATATTCGTGAAGCCATTGGTGAAATACAGCTGCACACAATCGATAATGTGCTTAAAAATTGGGCCGATCGTGTAGGCTACTGCATGGCCAGCCGAGGCATGAATGAATGAAATGATTTTCCATTATTAACCGGAAGGATTGTACTTTCAAATAAAAAAAGAAATTTGAGAAAATATCCAGTAGTTTTTTTTTATAGAATTTTCAAAAAAAAAAAGTTATTTGGCGGACCCGTTACAAATAGAGACAAACGCATAAGTTGTCGATCTCAAATTCCCAGTTTGATAGCAAATCTTATGACCACCTAAGGTTTGACTGTAGTCTGCTCTCGACACTTCCTAACCGGATAGTATCCACTTCCCTACCTGATGTGAAGAGGTATTTCTCCAAGCGGTATGCCAGCTAGAGTAATTACAAATGAAAAGGATTAATAAAATGTGATCCGCATCTTGGATAGGTACTTATTTCTATTAACTGTGAATGATATTACGACCATCTTCATCTTTC